>JAPDVU010000009.1:46654829-47904829 GCA_026230045.1 Corynorhinus townsendii
TGCTTATAAATACAAAAAAAAAAAAAAAGAATGATTAAATTTGCTTTTACATTACCAAATGCACCATGCAGGTCTGTAATTGACCATGAGAGTGTCGGGAAAATATGATCTATCCTCCATAAATCAGGAAACCTTAAACAGGCTCTCTAATCGTAAATGCCGATCCTGGCAGTGTCCAAAAAGGCTCATGTTTATAAATTGTTCCCTGATGTTTTAAGTAAGTGCACAAACACAAATCATACTAAGAACTTCAGAAAAGACTTAGCTGTGTGGCAATTTATTATAAGCAGTGTAATTTTCATCAGTCAAGCAGCCCTGGACTGTAATTACCTCTCCACTGAAAGAGTTACAATTGCTTTCATTACATTTTCCTAGTCATATGCTCATCTAGATTGCCACAGAGACACTGAATGGAAAATGCATTTATTTATTGTTGGTCCTCCTAATGGCTCATTACTTGGTTTCTAAAGATGTTATCAAGTCACTTGCTCTCCCTGCCCCTCCCAGCCCCACTAGTGGCATTCATAGAAGACAAAGGAGACCCAATGTGAAAACCCTCAGCTCACATAGAGCATCCTGAAACTGCCCGCATCCACATCAAGATAACTGGCCATGTTGTGGAGCCCCTATGAGGCTGGCTGAAGTTCAAATGCTGGAGATTAATTAAAACCACACACCACTGAGCATAACTACCAGCCTCCCAGTCACAACTGAAAAGAAACTACATTTTGTTCCCTATAGTTACAGCCTTACAGGAACATTGAAAAGACTCAGAAAGTGAGCCCAGTGCTGTCACCTATGGCGGTAAATGTATTTATGGTCTACCTTGGACCTTGAAACATGCAAGAGGCAGGGACTGTTATCCCTCTCATAGCCTCTTACCCCTTGATGCCAGGGGAGAGAAAACTGGAAACAGAGATCTGTATTTGAAGGATGGGAATAGAAGGGTAACGAATAGACCATGTCTCCACAGTGACAGATGAGTTTTGTCAAGCCAAAGCCTTTTGTCAGTTGATGGAAGATTTGTTTATTGCTTAGAGCAAGAGACAACTCTGGGTTGTGTTCCACAGAAATCTTCGCATGGATGCACCATATGCTGTCAGCTCTGCCACTCAGTGGCTGTGCATTTGAGTGAGACACTTGACCTTCAAGAACCTTTGCTCCCTGAAGGTCCACTAAAGAGCCAGGAGTTGAAAACTGCAACTCTTTCAACTGTCACATCAAACTTGGGACACATAAGAAAGGGAAGAGGCCGTGTGTCAACACCAGGAGAATGCCTTCCCATGTTTTGTTTAGGTTAGTTTAGCTTTGTCTTTTCTTGTTTAAATCCATATCACTACATACAGAAGTAGTAGCTCTGCCTGGGGGCTCTTCATCAGCAATGTTGAGGAGAATGTACTAAATAGTCTAGAACCACAGAATACTGACATTTTAAATCCTGGAAAGATGTGAGCAATACCATCCACTCTATGTTCTTATTTTATAGATAAGAAAGCTGAGGCCCAGAGACGCTCAAAGTATATTAGAGTTACAGAAATGCTTAATAGCCAGTCTCCCACTTGTGCTTTACTCAAGCCCATCCCTCCCTGAGGCATTTGAAGAGTGACTTGCTGGCCAACACTATGGAATGCCATTCACCAAACTTTGTTCTGCACATCAGAGTAGCACCTTCTTGAGCATGAGTGAGAAGGGGCTTAGATCAAGGGGCCCAGTATATGCTAGCTAAATGTAAATGCTGTCTTCCTTCTCTCAGCTTCCTTAGAATTACTCTTAGATTTGGGAATAAATTCAACCTTTTTTACTGCACAGAAGCCACATGCAATGTGTCCACTTCGTGGCCATCTGCTGGAGGTCTCAGAAACAGCCTTACCCCTACCTTGAACTGTTTTCCAAGAGAGGTTGAGGACAGGCGCAATTTCAGCCCACCCTAAATGAGCCCAGGTCGGTCGTGCCACAACCAGTTACAATGAATCCAAAACACTTCCAATGACAGCTGGGCATGAACTCATACTTCCTGAGGCTGGTTCACTGGGGAAAGGTCTGCTTTGTATGATCTGTGGAATGGAGGAGCACTGGCTTCTGGATGGGTCTGTCACTTCAGCAGAAACCCGATACCTGCTACTTCCTCCAGTTTGCTTGCAGTTCACAAATGGCCACATCATTTTGTCAAATTGTGGAGTCACTTGAAAATTGGGTGTAGAGTTTTGCATAATCACTCATGTCAAGCCTGTGACACTCTGTGATTATGGATAATGGTCTCTGAGGAGCCCTGGTGCTAGGAATGCTACCTGGTTGGCCTCAGAGCCAAGTCTCCTTGCAGCCATTTCACAAGGAGGGACACTGTGGGGAAAATCGCAACACCTCCTAGGCCCCTGCGCAGACAAGTGGAGAGGCAGGGAGCTCGGTGGCAGCCAGCACATCAGTGCCAGGAAAATAAATGAATGGACTTGTTCCCCTTCAACCTCCTTGAAAATTATCTCAGTTCAATCCATTTCTGGGCCTGGACACAAAGGCCACATTTCATTAAAATTTCACCAGGAGGAAAAATACTTGTTTTTGCTTAAAGACACTTTACGTTTATCTCTGAAAATAAAAACATAATCGTTTCTCAAGAATGGAAAGAGGTAGATGTGTGGCACAGGCACACAAGGGCTCATTGTTCTCTCTACTTGTTGGTATATTTGGAATTTTTCATATTATAACTTTCTTTTATAAACCCCCTAATGTTTTTGTCTGAACGTGAGTATTATTAAAATGGTTGACCACACTGTTGAAATCTACACTTATAGAGAAAAACAATGCACCCGGAGGACCCCAGAGAGAAGCACACATCTCTGGGAAAGAGGTGAGGTGAAGGGCAGAGGCCACCTGTGCCTCCTGTTCCCGGAAGAGCCTGGGAAGAAGCCCGGAGAGAGGGCTGCGCCGCCAGGTGGACGAGTTTACACAGGTGCGGTTTCCTGGAGCCTGCCTCCTTAACAGGTGCCGGATGGATCAGAGACCCCGTGCGCCTGCAGGTTATGGAGATGCCTGGTGGGCCAGAGTGGCTGCGCAGGGACACAAGGAACCATCTCAGCAAATGGGACGTAGCAAGGTGACACCAAGAACACGATTCCCTGAAGCGTCAATGCAACTCTCATTTGTGAAAATGGCAGGCACTATGATTTTTATATGCAGGCAACAGGAGTTGAAATAAGTTAAGCTACAGAAATGTGAAGTTGCATTTATCGCACACTTGAGTACATAGCTATGATTCTTGCCTGCCACATGCGCCTGCCTGGAGAGCCGCCACCTCGCCCATCTTACTGCTACTCGATTCTCAAGCCTCTGTCTCAAATCACCTCTCTGAGGACCTCCCCCTTCAGATCCAAATCCCAAGTTTTGTCTCCTTTATTAATTTCTATTCCACTTCATCGTGTCCCTGGGTTTCGGGCTTATTTATGAGTTGCCTAGCTTGCTCTTGTCTCCTGTGTGTTAACTTGCCTCACAGTGGACTGTAAATCCTTTGGAGCTGGGATTACGTGGCATCCTTTTAAAGTCTTCCCTGGCTCTGCTCACGACCCATGTTCACTGCGCAATGTTCTCTAATGATTACAGTCTGTATCTCCCTCTGCCTAATATTTTTAATGTCTGTATTACAAGTACTATCGAGTTGTTCTTGGCACTCACATTCTGTACCTATTTTGATATTTTATTCTGACAGCTGTTTCTAAGTGAACAAAATGACAGAGCAGTGTGAGATGGCATGGAAAAGAAAGTAGCAGATACTCTCATTTCTCTAATGTTACTCCTGTCCTCGGCCTCTCCATCCTTGCCCACCTTCATCCTAAAGGTGAGAGAAGCTCTGGACTCATATTCTCAGCCCCTCTCCTCAGCTGGGCGTGGGCAGGAGGCACCAGCTTAGTCCCCAGGTGGGAGCAGAAGCTCCCTGGGCACTCCTGGGAAGGCTTCACCTCTTCCCAACGATGAGAACCAGTGTGGCTGGCACCACCTCTTCCTGCCCATCTGGTAGATGCTAGATGCAATAACTACTAGTAAAGTGGAGTTAAATTCTCATAGGAACAAAGATCAATTTTTCACTCACTTTTTATGTCCAATGCAGGAAAAGGAAAGGGGAGAAAATGGTTTTTCTCATCAGAATCCCTTGGGGACTGAGAATGGCAGAGGCTCTGTCTTGTTATATGGACCCCTAAGTGCCATGGCAGGGAAAGAGCATGAGGTCTCAGTTTTCATTATGAGAGACAATTATGGCCACACCTAACTTGAAAGAGGGCAAGAAAGTGCCATGCAACCATGTGTCCAACTAGAAAGGAAAACCAGATCACTGTGACTACCATAGGTACTGATGTTCTTTACCTGCAGCCAACAAAACCGACTTTGGTTGACTTCAGCAAAATAAAAAGTAAGAAAAAAAAAGAGTGGGACAGGATGGAGCAGCTCACAGAAGTAAAGGAAATCTATGTGAAGAGATCAGGACCGAGGTCGGCCCTCGGCCTGCTGATGAACAATCCGCTTGGCAGGTTCCTTGGGTACCTCCAATAGTATGTCAGCTGCAACCATCTTTAGTCTTTGTGTAATTTTTTTTTAACTTTCAAATTCTTAGATGATAGCATCAAGCTAACCAAGCTTGGACCATATGCCAATCTTGACCAGGGGTGAATAGGCTCCGGATCAGCAGTCCCACCAAGACTGTGTGGAACTATTGATCTAGGCGCCTACTCATCCCTGTGGGAAACTGTGGGAGGTGGCAGTGACCCAGAGAAAAAGCAGGCACTATTAGAGGAAGGAGACATAATGCAAGACAGGAAAAAGCTACTCATGCTCATTATGCATAGATAAGTATATAATAATTTAAAGAATGATGGAAGGATGGAATGTCTACACAACATGAAGTTGTGCAAAGACTAAATCTCTGTGTCCTTTGTCTAGAGACCTCTACAAGTTGTACCTTTCTTTTGGTTTACTTCCTTCAAAAAAGAAGTCTAACTCTCACATTTCTCCCCAGGACCAAACACTATCTTATGGCATTCACAACAGCATAGTATGATTGTAGGAATGATTAAGGGCTGCAATGTAAAGGCATAAGTTGCTCTTTGAGTGAGCAGAGCCAATTGTCTTTTCTTTTAAATAGCTACAGCAAACGCACAGCTGATTGGCTCCTGCCTTTCTTGGTAGAACCTGACCCTACACTGAGCTGGCTGGTGTGCAACATGTCGAATAACAAAGGCTGATCAAGGACAGATCAGCCAGCCCTAGAAACTCTTTCCAAACTTCCAGAGCCAGAAGCAGCAGCTTCAGATCTGATGGCTCTGGTCTCATTCACAGCCACAGGACTATCCTGGGCCACTGCAGACTAAGCCAAAGGCTCTTCCACCATCACTGCCCCCATAACACCTTATTCAAACAAGAGCTTAAATGAAAGAGTAAACAAATCAGAGCTGCCTTACGTGAGACCAAATTTGGGAGTTGGTTTATTGTCCCTTAATCCCTATGGTTCTGCTTTTAGTTAGTGTTTGCTGCATAGCACACCACCCAAAACTAATAGCAACTTAACTGATAGCTCTAGGAGTCAGCAATTCGGGTTGGGCTCAGCCAGCCAGTTCTTCTGCTGATCTGAGCTGGGGTCACTTGGGCATCTGCAGGCAGATGCCCATTAGCTAGGTGACTCTTCTCACAGGGTTCGCTGGCTGAGATGACAACACCTGGGTCTTGCATCACTTAGGCCTGGGCATCTCCTGGTTTCTGAGAGGCACAGGAGGACAAGCCTTTGTGCCCAAATGCTTTTCAAGCTTTTGCTTATCTTCACAATTGACATCATTCCATTGGCCAAAGCAAGTTCCACGTCCAACCTAGATCCAGAATAGAGACCGGTCTTCACCCTTTCATGGGAGGAGCCTCAACAGTACATTGCAAGGGTTCAAACATGGGAATAAACAGAGTTTGAAACCATGTTTCAACCATCATAGATGGTAAACTCTGATGGGATTCCATAGACCCAAATTTAGAAGCCACTGGGCTAAGTGAACCTGATTTACCCACCTCAGTCTGCATAAGTGACTTCTGGCCAGCTATGTCTGAGCCTTGTCTTTTCTCCAGGCTTCGAGGTGAATAGGTGAGCCCAACTGACTCTGTTGCCCAGCTAAATAGACATTTATCTCGCCTCTCCAGCCCTGGCCATCTCTTCTAACACCGCCTGTTCCTTTAAAATGCAGCATCAGTGGCGAGAGACCCTGTGCACCCACAGACCTGGGAAGCAGCTGGCTTTCGTGCAGCACATTCTGCTGATGGTGCAGCAGTTGAAAGCAGGATAATTTAAAGCTCTGATTTAACTCAGAGAATTCATTTGTCTTTTGATGCACCTTCCACTCTGACAAATGCTCCCTTCCCTATCACATTCAAACACACACCCCTTCAGAAGCCAGTAAACTCATCCCCTGCCAAGGAATGGCTTTCCTGTGTTGCTCTATCTGAGTGATAAAGGGGTTTAATGTCCCAAGTTCGCCTTTCAGTAACTAACTCAGATACGCCCGGCACAGCGAAGCGCCTAAGCTCTTTCTACAGTTATTAAACTGTTATCCCTAATTCCTTTGGAGTCCCGACCTCGCAGCAATGATTCCAAGGGCACTGCCTATTAAATCTGCATTTGCACAGAGAGATAAAGCAGGCAAATGCAGCCCCACCGAGGAGCACCGCAGGCTCCACTGCTGTCAGCACTTCTCTCTCCCTAAGGCCCCACGAGCCGGTCCCTCAGAGTGCAGGGCCCAGGCGCATTTGCCAACTTTGCAGACTTTTCCAAAACACATCCAGGGTAGGGGCTCAGAGCCTCCTGTGGCGTGGGGAGCAGGTAGGCTGCGGGCACAATGTGAGCATGACACAACCAACTGCAAGGGGCAGGGGACTTTCCCGACACGTCTGCAGAGAGTAAAACTCCCTCTGGAAGAAAACAAACTTGTGTGTGTGATATACAAAGGGGATCTCCAAACTGTGTGCACATCTCCCGAGGGAGATAGAAGATGACACATCAATATACAGGAACAATGCATTACAACTATTTATTTTTATCTTTAAAAAAAAGTGGGTTTTTTTTATTTCTAATACACAGATTTCACAGGACATCTACACAACACGGGATCCCTTGGTGAGACAACCTGTGTCACACATGGGTCCACACAGAAGGAGCAAGGGTGGAGCTTGAGGAGGCCCCTCTTCATCTGTGCTGTAACCCACTGTGTGCACCATAGCTTATGTGAGACCAACAACTTAATTCAGTGACTGCATGATTTTATCAGCCTAAGCCAACTCTTACAAAAAAACACCAGTGGCTTATCAGGATTTGTATGAAGACATATAATCCTATATAATAAAAGGGTAATATGCAAATTGACCAAACAGTGGAATGACCAGAACGCTCATGGCCTCTCACCCCAGCTGGTCCTGTCCCCCAGCAAGCCCCCCACCCTGATCAGGGGAGGAGCTGGCCAGCAAACTGCCCCTTGCCCCGGCCAGCCCGCCCTGCAGTGGGCATCCCCACCCAGATCAGCCCCTCCCCAGTCAGCCCACCCCAGATGGCCCCCATTGGGGGCAGGCCAGCTGGACCCCACCAGGGCACGAATTCATGCACTGGGCCTCTAGTTAAAGATAATACAGATGATGAAGACACAAAGCAGTAATAGCCAAGCAGTCCATCCTCCCACTGTTCTTGGAGCTCTCTGTCAGCCACACCAGGAGAAAAATAAATAAGTGAAATGGGGCTAGCCAGATCTGACAAAAGTTTGAAATATGAATGCACATCCACTATTATCAATGAGAAACCGCCTTTAAACTACCTTGAAGTATGAGCTAATGATGGCTGGAATCCTTCCCGAATAGAAAGACCATTTAAAATGTTGCTTATTTCTTATTTGTCTCAACCTTTTGTGATTCCATTTTGTGTATTTCTTACCATATAAATAAAAATGTGTATATTGGAGATGCATAGTAAGACATTTTTAACCATGACTGAACCTAGAGGTATTATGCTAAGTGAAATAAGTCGGTCAGTGAAAGACAAGTACCACATGATCTCACTGATATGTGGAATCTAAAAATAAAATTTTAAATACTGAGTTCATAGATACAGAGAAGAGATTTGGTGGTTGCCTGAGGTGGGGGCAGGGGGGATATGGGGAAAAGAGTGAAGGGGTCAGAGGTACAAACTTCTAGTTATAAAATAAGTTAGTCCTGGGGATCAATGTACAGCATGGTGACATAGTCAGTAATACTGCACTACATATTTCAAAGTTGCTGAGAGAGTAGATCTTAAAAGTCTTAATCACAAAATAAAATTGTAACTATGCATGGTGATGAATGTTAGCTAGATTTATGGTGGTGATCATTTCACATTGTAAATAAATACTGAATCATTATGTTTTGCACTGGAATCTAATAAAGTGTAACGTCAATTATACCTCAATAAATATGAAATAAAACAATGGCAAGTATACTACTTTATATATTCTTCTAATATTTAAACCACGTAATTATAAAAAAAAGGAATTGGAAAGTCCAATTTAAGAAGAAGGTAAAGGTGACAGCCAACACTGGTTTTAGCCCAGATTAATTTCTCCTGATGGTGATAATAACAGCCCCTCCATCACGACCAATAATCACCAGCTTCCTGAGGGGGTCCTCCTCTCAGAGCTCAATGCTTAGTAACTCATCACCCCTCACAATAACTGTAGGAGGCGTTGTGGTAGACAGACTCCAAAGATGGTCCTGGGGATCTCAATGCCTACCTTTGTGCAATGACACCCGCCCCCCCACCCCCACCCCCACCCCATGAGCTGTGGGCAGGACCTGTGACTTGCCCCTAATCAATAGAATGCAGCAGAAGTGGTGTGGTTACATGTATGTGATTACATGATTATGTTACATAATAGTTCCTTACTTGCAGGAGCCACTTTCTCCTTGGCTAGTTTTGAGGAAGCAAGTGCCACATGGGGGCCCAGGTGACAAGGAACTGAATGTTGCCTTCAGTCAACAGCCAACAGGAAAATGAGACCCTCAGTTGGTCCTCCCGTGGCCTCGCAGCTGGGAAGGAGCAAAGCTGGCCCGTGGCTGGAAGTCTGTGGCTCCCAGGGAGCTCTGCCAATAATGCAAGTTTCCCCACAAATGAAGGAGAAAACAAGTCTGTGGGTGTCACAGGAGTCTTGGCATGGAAGCCAGCAGACCTGCCCCGGACCGTGCTCCTGCCAGCCGGAGCCATGCGACCTGAGTGGGTCTCTGCTCCACTGGCCCCAACCTGTCATTCTTAAAGGAAGGTCAGGACTGGGTGCTTCTTAGCCTCCAAAAATCCTATGTAATTCTAAGGTACTGTCTTGGTTTGAATCAATGTCTTCCTCTCCCCACCTCAGAACTAAATTAGCCTTCATCTCAGCTGCCTAATTGTGAAACCAGGTGGCCCGTTTTTAATGGAGAGTAAAGGGGTGGGGGTGGGGGTGAGGGTGGGAGCTCATGGGGTCAGAAATGCAAGAAGGATGAAGTCATAGCCAAAAAGAAGAAATTCTCACTCAAAGCTTTGAGTCCCTGAGCCTCCAGCCAGGCATCTCTGCCACTGCCCATGCCAGCCGCCAGGCTGCCGTCCATACCTCCCCTTGCAGATTGCATCCCAGCCCGCATGGCAGTCCATTTTCCAACGGGCATGTGTGCTGAATGCTCACTTGTTATGGCTTTGGCTGCTCCAGTTCTGAATCCAAGGACCCTTAGCAGCACTGCCCAGCGAGCCAGGCAGTCTCCGGCTTTTCCCTGCTTCACACTTGGTCAAAATGCATCACCAGCAACACAAAGAAAGGTCCACCAGAAAGTCCCTGTTTTCCAGTCCTTTTACTATCTAATTGTTCTTCTTCTAGAAGGCTGGCCATCCTCAAAAAAGGCCAGGGTCCCCACCTGGTGTGCTTTCAATTTAAAGCGAAGCACAGCCCTGACCGGTTTGGCTCAGTGGATAGAGCATCGGCCTGCGGACTCAAGGGTCCCAGGTTCGATTCTGGTCAAGGGCATGTACCTTGGTTGTGGGCACATCCCCAGTAGGGGGTGTGCAGGAGGCAGCTGATCGATGTTTCTCACTCATCGATGTTTCTAGCTCTTTATCCCTCTCCCTTCCTCTCTGTAAAAAATCAATAAAATATATTTAAAAAATAAAATAAAATAAATAAAGCAAAGCACACTACAAAACAGGGCCCTTCGCCCAGCTCTGAGGGGCAGTGTTTGCCCTCCTGTCCTGGACGCTGTCTCTGCCCTGGCTGCCTGCTGCCCCTCAGACTCAGTGGCCATCCCTTCTGGCACTGTTACAACTTCGTCCCATGGAGCTGTGGTAAAGACGGGAGCAGGACCTCTGCTGCCGCCCACTGCACTGGCATGATGGCTGGCCAGATCCCGCCCCTCCCTCTCCTCTAACCGCCCCCTCCAGCCACCTGGTCACCACGGTCCTTCTTAGGACCCCAAGGGGCCTTTGCACTGTTCCCTTTGTGCTGGTCCTTTTGCTGTAAATGCTCTTTCCCTAGACCTTTCCATGGCTACCTCCTGCATTCATACCTAGGAAACTGTCATCCTGAGGGACTGAACCCTGGCCTAGTCAGCACTGCCATGCACCCCGGAGGCCAGCACCTAGGACCCCACCCTGACCTCTAACCCGGAGCCCACTCTGTCCAGGTGCCTGTCAGGCTGGCCAGTGACTGGAGGGCCCAGGAGGAGCCGTCGGTCTGTACGCAGCACCCTTGCCCTCAGCAGGGATACTCGGGCTCGTGGTCTGCACTGGCTCTTCGGTGGTCACTTGTTGGGCGCCGTACACTTTGCTTCCATCCCCTTCCCTGCCTCACATCCCCCACTTCTCTGCTGGTATTTTATGACTTGTCCTCTTCAATAAACCGCTTGCATTCAAGTCTTTGTCTCGCTTGGGGCCTGGTTCTGGCTCAATCTGAGTGAGCCTGTACTCCCAAGTTCCAGTCATCTTGCCCCTTTTTATCTTCTTCCTGGCTCTTGATTTCTGAATATTTTGTTGTTGCTATTTATTTATTTGCTTACTCTTTTCCTGACTGTCTTCTCAACATAGGAACGTGTAAGAGAGAATTCTTTTGATGGAATTCTTTATCCGTCGCAGCATCTGAACTACACGTGAACGACATGGGTGCTCCATAACCGTCTGCTGAGAAGCAAGTGCACTCATGTATGGCTTGCTGCAATTCTGAGAATTGCTTAAATGGAATTCTCGCCAAAACCGGTTTGGCTCAGTGGATAGAGCATTGGCCTGTGGACTGAAGGGTCCCGGGTTCGATTCCGGTCAAGGGCATATACCTGGGTTGTGGGCACATCCCCAGTAGGGGGTGTACAGGAGGCAGCTGATGGACGTTTCTCTCTCATCGATGTTTCTAACTCTCTATCCCTCTCCCTTCCTCTCTGTAAAAAAAAAAAAAAAAAAAATCAATAAAATATATTTTTTAAA
Source organism: Corynorhinus townsendii (assembly GCA_026230045.1). Lineage (NCBI taxonomy): Eukaryota > Metazoa > Chordata > Mammalia > Chiroptera > Vespertilionidae > Corynorhinus > Corynorhinus townsendii. The sequence continues at coordinate 46,666,303 of JAPDVU010000009.1, forward strand.
AAATGGAATTCTCATTCAAGGCTCAGGATGTCTTACAAAGCTTCCCACACATCCTACACCCCACCAAAGGAATTTCACAGTCCTGGAGAGGGCGAGGAAAGGGACGCTCTCTCCAATGCCTCAGCTACCACCCTCCGACCACTGAGAACCCCACAGCCAGCGGCCCCGGTAGCTGACCTACAGGGAGACCTGAACAGGAAGTCCGTTAGCCAGATTGTGTGATAAACACTGAATAGTTCTTGAATTCTTGCTACTCTGCAACAACTGGAACTCTGACTCTTGCCCCAAACTTAGCTTCCTAAGTCTAAGATGAAAAGCACGTTTGTCGCAGGGGCCATCCTCTGCCCTGCACGATTTTCTCCGTGGTTAATGGGGTCTTGGGTCTCATTCCTGAACCATGGAATGAGGTTCTCAATAGTGACTGCCAGCAGGAGTTTGAGGAGAGCCATCTTCCCGGGCAACCTTCTGTTCTGAACACCAAGATCCCATCGCACACGCCCTTGTATGCATCTGTCTTCCCATGCACATGGGTGTGAAGTGCATCTGCGGTGTTTGTGCACCCATGCCTGCTCCTTGCACACCTCTTATACTGGCCCATCTGCCTACCTTCCCTGGATCTAGGATGGCAGAGACTCTCTGTTAGTTCACCATTGTCTCCCCAGTGCTCAATATTGTTACAGCTGACACTCAATAAATACACAGGGGACAATGAATGAATGAATGAATGAATGAATGAATGAATTCCACCTTTTCCAGAACACTAAAACCTAAATCTCTAAGCCCCTTAGGCCAGAGCACCTTCAGAGGACCTTCATGAAGAAAGGCAGGAACAATGACCAGCCCTCTAAGAAAAAGTCGTAGTGTCAAAGGATAGAGGATGAGTGGCATTTACAGGGAAACAGGGCTTGCTCCCTGGGGACCTCTGTAAACCTGGGCTGCTTTCAGAAAAACCCACAGCACGCACATCACTGCCAGAGCAGGGCTCTGCCACAAAGCCTGAGTCACTTTACTGGTCATTAGGGACATGCCCAGGGTCCTCTTTTAAAATGTCAAGTGACCAAGGGGGTGGTGCACCCAGAGGTGGCTCAGAGGAGGTGCTGCCCCAGGAGGCAGAAGGCTGCAGGAACCAGGCCCAGGATCGAATGGGATGATGTACGAGGAGGTGTTCTGTAAGCAGACATCTCTTTGCTCACATGGTGTGCTTTACGATGATGATAAATATTGCTGCTAAGTGTGTTCAGTGGATAATTAGTCCCATATGAAGCCCCATTGGAAAAAAAGAGAAAAATCTGTGTGGTCAGATAGCCAGTGAAATCCTTTGAAAATCTAAGTCAGAGTGTGCTCTGCTCCCGCTCCAGCCTCCAGGGCCTCATCCCACCTGGAGGCAAACTCAAACCTGCAAGTTGGACAGGACTTCCCCACTGGGCCTGGGTCAGGTAGGTCTTACATGGCCTTTATGTGGGTCCCTGTGAAAAGATACTCAACATCACTAATCATTAAGGAAATGCAAATCAAACCACAATGAGATCACACTGAACACACATTACGATGACTATTGTGAAAGAAAACAGAAAATAACAAGTGTTGGCAATGACGGGGAGAAATCAGTATTGGTAGGAATGTAAAATGGAGTGACCACATGGAAAACAGTGTGATGGTTCCTCAAAAAATTTCCCTATGACCCAACAATTCTACTTCTGGAGATTTTGTATATCTACTAGAGGCCTAGTGCATGAATTTGTGCATGGGCGGGGTCCAGCCTGTCCCAAATGGGGCCAATCAGGCCAGGCTGGCCAAGGGGAAGGAGATGTGGGAGGTTGGCCAGCCAGCCCACCCTTAATCAGGGTGTGGGGGGCAGATCAGGAGGGGGGCTGGCCAGGGAGAGGGGCCAAGGGCAGTTGGCCAGCCAGCCCCACCCCCTGGTGGAACTCCAGGTTGAACTCCCAGGTCAAGGGGACAATTCGTATATTAGCCTTTTATTATATAGGATATATTTGGGGGGAAAGGATATATCCGTATATATCCACAACAATTAAAAACAGAGGCTCAGACAGATATCTGCACAGCTGGGATCCTCGCAGCAGCATCCTCAATCGCTAAGATGTGCAAAGATTCTCAATGTCCACTGACAAATAAAAGGAGGGAAAAAAGGTGGACCATACATACAATGGGACATTGTTCAGCCTTTAACAGGAAGGAAATTCTGACACATGCTACAACATGGATGGACCTTGAAGACATTATTCTAAGTGAAATAAGCCAGCCACAAAAAGTCAAATACTATAGGATTCCACTGACAGAAGGTAGCAAGAGGGGCCAAATTCATCAACAGTGGAATGGTGGTTTCAGGGGACAAAGGGAGGGGGAGATGAGGAGTCTAGTGGTACAATTCCAGCCTGGAAGGTGTAAAGGTTCTGGAGATGATGATGGTGATAGCTGCACAACAATGTGAATGTGCTTAATGCCACTGAACTCTGCACTTAACAATGGTAAATTTTATATTGTCTATACTTTACAATTTTTTTAAAAGAAACAAATCCATACAAGTTTCTACTCTGTTGATTCAGTCTGTGCTCAAACATCACCTCTCCAAAGGGCCATGCCTGGCCACCTCTAGTCATTTAATAATCGTCTCTAGTCACCACTCCCCATCCCTTCCCTGCGTTCTTTTTCCTCCTGGGTCTGATGCCTGCTTAACATGTGATCACTCACATGGGCACTTGATTCTATCGCCTCCCTGCAGTGTGGGCACCATGGGGACAGAGCCCTGGTTTGGTCCACTGCCATTTCCCCAGCACCTGACACCTGGCAGGTCTCTGCAAATATCCTTAAAACGAAGGAATGCAATGCCTCTTTCTGGACGAGGAAACTGAAGCTACGCAGAGTGAAATGATGTAGCCACAGGCACACCTTCAGTAATCACCCAAGCATCCTGGGACCCGATGCCAGTCTGGATCTTTCCCACAAACGTGTTGTTGGTGATGGTGACATTAATCCAATCCCTCCCACCTTTTCCTGTTTGAGCAGATTCCCAATTCATAGCCCAGTTTCCTGGTAGCCAAATGAATGTGGGCTCCTTCACTGGCTCGATGCCTGCTTATCAGACCCTGTGCTGGGCACCGGATACACTGTGAGGAGACAGCTCCTGCAGCCCAGGCGTGCAGGGACCAATGGGGGAGCCCAGCACAGCAAGGTCAGAGCTGCCCAGGTTCGCTGCGTGGGCGGTGAGGTTCAATGCGGAATTAGCCTGGCCTTGCTACACTGACCATGGGTTCAACAATTCTCAGCCAGGTGAAAGGAGAAGCAAAGAGGGGAATTCGGCAAGCCATTTGTTGTCAGTGAAGCTCAAAGAGCAATGTGAAGCCCAGAAATGAGGGTGACAATATTTTAGTGGATTATTTCCTGAACAGCTATCTTGTTTCTCCTTTCCTTGCCCCTCTAGTCTCTTGACCTTTCTTTGAGGAAATTTGTCAGAGCATGGGTTATCTGATCAGATGGAAGTGAGTTCCATGCTGGGCTCTGAGTAACCGCAGACAAGCTCTGGAAATGGCTCTGGGCCTCGGTCTCTGCCTCTGTAGAATATGAATATAATGTCTGAGCATGATCCTGTGTGGATGTGGTGTGTGTAACATCCTCAGTGTGTTACAATATCAAGTACAATGGGCTTCCAATGTACTTTCAGTGGGAGAAGTCGGAGGAAGGCTTTCTGCAGCCTCCTCCCTCCGCCCCTCGGGCTGCTGTGGCAGGATGTGATGGGCACGCCTCGCCCAGTCTTGAGGGGCATGGAGAAGGCTTCTAGAAGGAGCAACATCCACATAAAGTCCCAGAGAACAGGCATTGGATCACAGAGGAGCAGAGAGAGCGCTCTAGGCATGCAGGCAGACATCTGGGTGAGTGAAAATCTAATGTCGCTGGGGAATCAAAGTCACTTCAACATAGACTGTGGGAAGGAAGTGCTGGTCGATGAGTCGAAAAGGTAAGCAGAGCTGGTCCAGTGGGACTTTGTTGGGTTTTTCTCCCAAGGGGAAAGGAGAGCCATCGGGAATATGACCAGGTTTGCCTTTTCAAAAGCTCATCAGGCTGCAGTGTCAGGTTAAAAAACAAAAGCTGAGACCAGACTGGCCAAGAGATGCCATAAAGAGACCTGCAGGGAGAAAGCTGGGCAGTGGCCCAGGTGGGAGGGAGGCAGCCACCTGAGGCAGGTGGGACAGTGAGGAAAGAGAAGAATGGTGGGACCACAGTGTGTCTTCAGTGTGAACTGTGATGATGGAAGGTAGGGCTGAGGAAGAGGGAAGAACTGAAAGCAGGGACTAGAACAGGTATTTGTAACCTCTTTATAGCAGCATCATTCACAGTAGCCAAGGATAGAAACAATCCAAACATCAATCAACGCATGAAGGGATTTAAAAAAACATGATATATTCATACAGTGGAATATTATTCAGCCTTAAAAAACAAGGTAACTTAGATACAATGCTATTACATGGATAAGCCTTGAAGACATGCCGAGTGAAATAAGCTCATCCCAAAAGGACTAATACTGTATGATTCCACTTATTTTTTTAAAATAAATCTTTATTGTTCAGATTATAGGTGTTCCTCTTTTTGTTTTCCCCCTATAGCTCCCCTCCACCTGATTCCCCACCCCACCCTACCCCATGCCCTTACCCCCTGCCACTGTCTTCATCCATAGGAGTAAGATTTTTGTCCAATCTCTTCCCGCACCACTCACACCCGCTTCCCCCTGAGAATTGTCAGTCCACTCCCTTTCTATGTCCCTGATTCTATTATATTCACCAGTCCATTCTGTTCTTCAGATTTTTTATTTACTTGATTTTTAGATTCACTTGTTGGTAGGTATGTATTTGATGTCATTTTGTTGTTCATAATTTTTATCTTTACCTTTTTCTTCTTCCTCCTCTTCTTAAAGAATACCCTTCAGCATTTCATGTAATCCTGGTTTGGTGGCGATAAACTCCTTTAGCTTATGACATACAGAGTCATCATATTCATTGAGACAGAAAGTAAAGTGGTGATTACCAAGGACTGGAGGGAGGAGGGGTGGCTAATTACTATTTAATGGGTATAGAGGTTTAGTCTGGGATGATAAAATGTTGGGAAATGGATGGTGGTCATGGTTGCACAACAGTGTAAATACACTAATGCCACTGAACTGTATGCTTAAAATGGTTAAGATTGTAAATGTTGTTATATATGTTTTACAATTATTTTTTAAAAAATAGAGGTGAGTCAAGGATCCAACCCTGCCTTCTGGCTGCCAACCATTGAAGAAGAGAACAGTGTTCTTGATGGACCACAAGCCTCCTGATCACTGCTGCTTGAGGTGGTGTCACTGCCGTGGCCATGTCACCAGCTGCCCCGTCCAGTCAGACACCAGTATCCTGTCTGTCTCAGCAAACTGTCAGCTTGTTTGACTGAGTGAACTCCATGGACAGACTGTTTGTTAGTGTTTAGACAAAGCTAATCCTACAGAAATAATGAGAGTGGCCCAGCATGGAAATGTCAGATCATGAATCACTAAAGTTAAAGTTCACTTCAGTCTGTGGCCAACACACTACTGTCTGGAGTAAAAGGAAGAAAGCCTGATAAACGCAAGGGCACAGGTGGGTCTTAGACACAATATGCTGCGTGAAAGAAGTCAGATGCTAGAGCCCTTATGCGAGGTTCCTGTCACATGAAACTCCATGAAGTTAATCTGTGGTAAAACATTAAAACAATGGTTGTTAGGATCAAGGACATGGAGGAGAGCTTGGACTAGCTGGAAGGGCCATGAGAAAACTTTCAGAGGTAATGGAATGTTTTATATCTTGACTAGAGACCAATGCACAAGATTCATGCACTGGGGGCATCCCTTAGCCCAGCCTGTGCCCTCTGGCAGTCCCGGACCCCATGGGGGATGTCCGCCTGTCGGCTTAGGCCCACTATCCATGGGCCTAAGCCATCTGTTGGACATCCTTAGCGCTGCCATGGAGGCAGGAGAGCCTCCCACCACTGCTGCTGCACTCACCAGCCATAAGCCTGGCTTCTGACTGAGTGGCACTCCCCCTGTGGAAGCACACTGACCACCAGGGGCAGCTCCTGCATTGAGCATCTATCCCCTGGTGGTCAGTGCATGTCATAGCAACCGGTTGTTGTGCCATTGGGTCAATTTGTATATTAGCCTTTTATTATATAGGATAAGGGTGTGAGCTACATAAATATATTTTTAAACCTGTACATTAAGTCTATTTATTCCATATATGTAGATCTGACCTCTTACTAGTAAATAGAACTCTCTAGTGTACTTGCTACATGTGCCAGAGCATCAGGGGTGAAACGCATGGATGTCTGAGATTCCTTTGAAATGCACTGAATATAAGGTGAGTCAGTGCATCTGGGGAGAGCAGGATGGCACAGAGGAGCAAACACTGATGGCAGTAGAATTGAGGTGGCAAGGATACGAATGTCACAATCCTTTCATGTTTGCTCTATGTTTAAAATCTCTCACATAAAATTATAGTTCAAACATTTAAACCACTCACTTCTTAGAGCTTTGCAGGACCAGAAACTATAAGAGATGTATGGCCCCCTGATATCACCTAGAATAGAGGTTCTTAAACTGTATTTTCAAAAAAAAAAAAAAGGCTTTAGGCACTCCTTCTCCTGCAGGACAATATAACTCTGATTTAATAGATGCTATATCCTGGGCTTCTGTGTAAAATATTTGTTTGGAAAAATAAAATGATCCCACAATTTAAAAATGTTGGTGTTTATCAATACTGAGTTATCAGCATTGGAGACTGCCGAGTCTTCGTTGGACTTGGGCACCCTTGTCTTCAAACATTAAAGGTCAGACACACCCCTGCCCCATTGTTGCAGCGATTTTTAATGCCCCACATATTTCCATCTTGGAACCAACCCCCGGGACTTTCCCTACCCTTTGGAGTTAGAGACGGATCCAAGAAACCCAAGAGTGCCGGTCTGCCCTGAAGTGGAGTTTTCCACAGCAGCACCTTGTGCCTGTTCTTCTCAGCATTAGACATGTCCTCGGAATGTGGGCGACTGGACTGAACTGCCCACTGCAGCTCTCCTGAAAGAAACAGTCATCCTCGCCTCTCAGGTCTCAGACGGGGCCTTGGATAAATGAGTGGCCGCAGGTGTTTCTTGGATACTTGTCCACCGTGACTTCAGGAAGTGAACGGCTGTGGGATCATGCCGACATGCATGCATCTGGTCTATGTGACAATTCCACTTGCTCTTGTAAATGAAAAAATGGGAATTCTGACATCTAAAAATTAAAATTAAAAAAGACCACAGTGCTTAAAATCCCTGGCGAAACCTAATCAGGTGCCAAATGTTAAGGGATGTCACTGAGTTATTCTTTGGTTCACACCCACTATCTGGGCCAGTGGTCGGCAAACTCATTAGTCAAAAGAGCCAAATATCAACAGTACAACAGTTGAAATTTCTTTTGAGAGCCAAATTTTTTAAAGTTAAACTTCTTCTAATGCCACTTCTTCAAAATAGACTCGCCCAGCCGTGGTGTTTTGTGGAAGAGCCACACTCAAGGGGCCAAAGAGCTGCATGTGGCTCGCAAGCCACAGTTTGCTGACCACGGATCTGGGCAATTGCCTCAGAGGATGGTGGTTAGGGAACACCCCTTCCTTCAAACTGCTCTTACATGGTTCTCCTAGAAGAGTGTGCAAATGAAAAATGAGCAGAAAGCAAGCTGGAACAGATGTCTACTATCATTAAAGCTGCCTCCAAAAGAATCCAGATCTCAGTTTGGTATATGAGTGCTTTATTTATCTTTAAGAACAGATGGATATTTTTATTAGTATTACTTTGTTTATCTGATTTCAAGAAAGGTTAGTCCGGGGGGCAAATGCCTCTGTTATGAGAGCACATTCCTGCTGAGAGAGTCAGAGCGAGGAGTAGCCTTCTCCATAGAACTTTAATTAGAAGAGCCAACATTACAATGTTGGCAACTCTCGCCCGATCTAATGAGGCCAGTTGCAACAACAAACAAAAAGCACACAGGACGTTGGCAGGCCTGTGCCTCCCCATTTCTCCTCACCAACCGAAGAGGAAAGACACTGCACCCCTCATTCCCAATGCACGATGGGTCAGGAGAGAGTCCAAACTCTCAGCAAAGGACCACCTCGTAGCAGCTGCTTATCACCGAAGAGAACCAAGAGCAGTCAGTCTGTTACTGATGTTCCCAGTTATGAGCACATGGAAACTTCTAGAAGCTTCTGTTTGAAGCAATTTCTGTGTGACTTATGGATTTCAAGCATTTTTTTTTATATGATAGCCTGGGATCCTGTGGGGAATGACCAGTCTCTCTCAACAATTACTACCTCTAAGTGTGCTTTTCACTGGAATTGATTTCTTATTAGTCTCTCTTCTTAGGGGATTTACATGGGATTACAGACCTACATACCCAGGAAATTGCTCACTGTGATGGATTAGGAGAGCTCATTTGCTTTCCTCATCAACAGCATAATTCTTTACTACTCATCTTCTTCTGGTCCCTTTTTCCTACCATCTCTCTATACATCTACTTGGGCCAGTGTATTAGGAAAACAGTGAAGGCTTTAAAATGCAAGGGTTGGGTTCCAGAGTCAGTCTCTCTTGCACCCTGTGAGCAAGAACACCGCCACTGCTCTGTCATAGTTTTCCTACCTCTGACATGGGAATCCTTGCCCAACCGGCGTGGCTCAGTGGTTGAGTGTCGACCTATGAACCGGTCATGGTTGGGTTTCTGGTCAGGGCACATACCCAGGTTGCAGGCTCCATCTCTAGTGGGGACTGTGTAGGAGGCAGCCGATCAATGATTCTCTCTCATCATTGATGGTTCTATCTCTCTCTTCCTCTCCCTTCCTCTCTGAAATCAATACAGATATATTTAAAAAAATAAAATGAGAACCCTTGTCCCTATCCCACACATCTTCCAGATTGTTCTGAAGATGTCAACCTACCTTGTTCCCTTCAAAAAAAATTACTGCTCTATTTGGCCATCACACTGCACTCTCCTCCCTGCTCACGGTCGGTTCTTAGACCCCTCTCTTCCCTCACCCCCACATCTGTGTCCTCTGCCCACCAGCCCTGTCACCTCCTCTCTATTTTCCATTTCTTTGGCCCAGTTGCCGTCCCACTTCTGCTGCTACTGGGAAGGCCTCCCCTGGTTTGCCTGCATGGGTCTCTTCCCCTGCTCACCCCGCACACTGGCCAGTGTGTCCACCTGATCCAGAGCATGGCCTCTGCCCAGGCCGCGAAGGCTCTATTTGGAACAAGAGCTCAGTGTGGTACCCTTTGCTGTATACAAACTAAGACACAGACATCCCAGCCCCCCAGCCCACTGGTCAAGGATCTCCTCTAGGTAGGCTCACTCCTGCTTCCCACCAGAAATCTCCCAAACATTCCCCTTCCAAGTTCTGAATTAGCAGAGCTGACTCTGTCCTCCCCCTTTGCTCCTTCTTCCTGCAGCTCCTCTTCTGGTTGCCTCCTTCCCTGTGCACACTGCTCGGCTCAGTGCCCACGCAGCCTTGGGAAGCTGCCCTGTGGGGCTCTGCGGAAGTGCCATCCCTTCTGCTCTGGTACCTGTGCTTCATTGCCGCACCTCTCTCTTGCTCTCTCTTTACTACCCTACTCCTGCCTGTTTGTGCCATGAAGGCCTTGAGGGCGAGGCCTGTGTCTGGTTCCCTCCAGATGCCCAGTGAGTTCACCTTTGAATCAAGTGCCTGAGCAGGTGCCCGCTACTGTGCTGCAGGCCTGGCTGTCCCCTGGCGGCGTGAAGACTTGGGGAGCCCTCCGGGAACAGGCCGTCCTAAGGGAGACAAAGGGGTGGAAGTGCTTGGGCCCCTTACCAAGCCTTAGTCATGTGGGCAAGGACGTGGGTTTTGAGTAGGGCATCATGTCTGCCTTCAGCTCTGACTCCCTGCCCTAAAATCGCTGAGAAGTCACTGGGACACAAGCAGTGCAAACACAGGAGGGGAGAGGAAGCATTCTCCTGACCCTACAGCAGGCACGCCTGGCCCAGGAGGGCCCCAGGGACCCGGGCTGCGACTTTGGTGCCCTAAGGATGCAGTTCAGCAAAGCCCATGGGAGCGGCAGGAAGGAGACCATGATAATGCAGATGCTGCGTGAGACCTAGTCCTGCAGGAGCAGACACATAGGAGATGCAGGAGGTGCAGAGGCAGAGGCCCTGCCAGAGCAGGTGGGGACCGGTGGGGGCTCTGTAGAGAGAGCAGCGCCGGGGAGATAAGAGGACAGTGATGCACACGGAGAACTGTGCGAGGCACACACGGCTCCCAGGTCACAGTGGGTATGATTGATGGGTTCTGTGGGTTTCTCTGAGCTATAAGAGCTGAGCAAAGAGGGGATGATGTCATGATGGATGTCCCGGAGTTTGGGAACTGGTTGAGACGGGTGGGGAGTGGGCAGGAACCAGGAAGAGAGACTATGCAGCTTAACTGCTCTTCATTTCTCACCACTGATAATTATTAATTGCATTTGGGCATTGATACAATTTGCTAGTTTTCTGAGTAGACGAATTGCGCTTAGTCATCTTGGCATTTTTAAATGTAAATGAAAAATCACCCAGAGCTCTGAGCCAGAAGCGAGAAAGATAAATAACCCCAGGAAGCTGGTTGCTGCCCGTCTGTCATAAAATTTCATTAGTTTTGACAGCCTGTACAACATAAGCAATGAATGAATGCTAACTACACTTCCTCATCTGTCCTCTCCCATAAGTCACCGTCTGCACAGGCCGGGAGGTGCCACCACTGGTGTGGGGAGAGGAGGACACACCAGCCTTAGCCGGGCCAAGAGGACGCAAGTCTCAGCAGGTGAGGGAGCTGTGTGCGTTTAGCCACGGCACCCACCCTCAGTGGTGTGCTCAGCCTCCCCGTCCCCGTCCTCACGGGACAGCTCTCTTCTGGACTCACTCCTTAAGCAAATGCTCCTTGATGCTCCATGCGCCAGGCAGAGTCCTGAGTGCTGGAGATGGAAGGATCCAACCAAGCAGCTGGGCCAGTGTGGCTCAGTGGTTGAGCATTGACCTATGAACAAGGAGGTCACAGTTTGATTCCCATTCAAGGCTCAATCCCCAGTGTGGGGAGTGCAGGAGGCAGCTGATCAGTGATTCTCTCTCCTCATTGATGTTTCTATCTCTCTCTTCCTCTCCCTTCCTCTCTGAAATCAATAAAAATATGTTTTTAAAAGAATCCAATGTAAGGGAGAAACCAAGATGGTGGCATAGGTAAGCACCTAAACTGCTGCCTCACACAACAATTTCAAAACTACAACTAAAAGACAGAATGGACACCATCTAGAACCACAGGAAAGCTGGCTGAGTGGAAATTCTACAACCAGAAGGAAAGAGAAAAGCTCACAGAGACATGTGTCTCTGTACCTCAAAGGGTTGAGGTACAGAGACACATGCACAGAGAGGAAGGGCGGCTGAGAGCCTGGCTGACTTTCTCTGGCGGGAGGGGGAAGGAAGCCCCCGACTGCACTGAACTCCAATTCCAGCTGCACTGAACCCAAGTTCTGGGTGAAACCCCGTGGACCCAGGCTCATACAGGGGGAGTCTGGGCTGTCAGGTAGAGAGAAAGGCACACTGAGAGCTGCGGCGGGCAGGGGTCTGGAGGCACGCGCGTGAGTGCGCACAAAGACTGCGGAGGTTGCCACAGGCTTTCCCTAGCAGAAGAGAGTCGGAAGCTCCTGACTGCACTGAACCCCAGTTCTGATTGCACTGACCACCAGTTCCAGGTGAGCCCCTGGGAAACCATGCTCTTACAGGGGGAATCTGCACTGTCAGCCAGAAACTCGGGAGCAGTGGAAGGCAGAGATCTGGAGGCGCATGTGCAAGGGCAGGGCTGACAGGAAGCCAAGACTGTCTGCTCCACCCTGAGACTCCGCCCCATCCAAGCTGAGCACAGAGGCTTTTGCAATTTGGCAAGTCTAATCCTATAAGGCTGTCTCTAGCACCGAACTTCTCCCAGCGTAGACACAGCTGATCCTCACAGCCAACTGGCCTGGAGGTCAATTCCTCCCAGTGATACCAACAACAATCAAGACTTAACTACAATTAGGCTGTACACACAGTCCACAAAGGGGTGCACCAAGAGTGTCCACCTCAGGTAACTGGGGAAGCCGACCCACTGGGCCATATAGGAAACCTAGCACACAAAGCTACCCTACCAACTCATGGAAGCAGCAAAAATGCTGAGACAAAGAAACAGATCACAAACAAAAGAAATGGAGGAAAACAAATGACTGGATATAGAGTTCAAAAGCACGGTTATAAGGCTTTTCAAGAATATCCTAGAAAAGGCCGATAAATATAATGAGACCCTCGAAGATATGAAAAAGGACCAACTAGAAACATACACTGACTGAAATAAAAAATATTATACAGAGACCCAATAACAGACTAGAGGAATGCAAGAATCAAGTCAAAGAATTGAAATACAAAGAAGCAAAAAACACTCAACTGGAAAAGAAAAAAGAAAAAAAAATCCAAAAAGTTGAAGATAGTGTAAGAAGCCTCTGGGACAACTTCAAGGATACCAACATCAGAATTATGGGGGTACCAGAAGAAGAGAGAGAGCAAGATACTGAAAACCTATTTTAAGAAATAATGACCAAAAACTTCCCCCGCTTGGTGAAAGAAATAGACTTACAAGTGCAGAAAGTGCACAGAACCCCAAACAAAAGGAATCCAAAGAGGACCACACCAAGACACATCATAATTAAAATGCCAAGAGCAAAAGACAAAGAGAGAATATTAAAAGCAGCAAGAGAAAAACAGTTAATTACCTACAAGGGAGTACCCATACAACTGTCAGCTGATTTCTCAACAGAAACTATGCAGGCCAGAAGGGAGTGGCAAGAAATTTTCCAAGTGATGAATAGCAAGAACCTACAACCAAGATTACTCTACCCAGCAAAGCTATCATTCAGAATTGAAGGGCAGATAAAGAGCTTCACAGATAAGAAAAAGCTAAAGGAGTTCATCACCACCAAACCAGTATTATAAGAATTGCTGAAAGATATTCTTTAAGAAGAGGAAGAAGAAAAAAGTAAAGATAAAAATTATGAACAACAAATACATATCTATCAACAAGTGAACCTAAAGATCAAGTGAATTAAAAACCTAAGGAACAGAATAAACTGGTGAATATAATAGAATCAGGGGCATAGAAAGGTAATGGACTGATAATTCTCAGGGGGAAAGGGATATGGGGGGCGTGCAGGAAGAGACTGGACAAAAATCGTACACCTATGGATGAGGACAGTGGGGGGAAGGTAAGAACAGAGGGTGGGTGGGAACCGGGTGGAGGGGAGATATGGGGGGAAAAGGAGAAACAATTGTAATAATCTGAATAAAGATTTATTAAATTAAAAAATAAATAAATAAATAAAAGAATCCAATGTAGCAATGCAGTCCAGTGGTGCTCGGTCCAGGAGGACACAGCAGAAGCAGGGTGTTCCCGGCCTGGCTTGGGGAGGGCAGTGGCACGGTGTCCCATGAACCATGGAGCCATGCAGGCATTTGAGCCCTGCAGGTAGGGAGAACCTGGGAGGCCTGAGCCTGTGACTCTATAAGTAAACATAAAACACTTTTGTTTCCTTGTTCCTGCTCCTCTCGTCCCTTCCTGGAAGCTGTAAAATGGGGCAGAAGGGTCGTCATCTGAGCAGGAAGGGGAAGGAGACAGTGGCCCAGGGAGGTGGGAGCAGCGTGACAAGGGCACCCCTGACAGTGGTGCCTGGCCTGGGGTCTGAGCTCAGTGCCAGTGTCGGGGACCCAGCAGGATAAGGAGGGCATGTTGGAGTGGGCCTGCCAGCCTAGGGACCAGGATCTGAGCAGAAAGGAGGGCTCCCCACAGAGGGGCCGAGCACCGAGACTCAGCCCCAGTGGTTGAGGAAGGCATCCACTCGCAGTGTGGTTTCACGTGTGTGTGGTTTATTGGGGGCGGGGCAGGGAGCAGAGCTCCAACCAGGCAAGGAGGGAGCCTGCACAAAGGGCTAACAGAGCCCAGGCAGGAGGAGGAGGGTGTCCACAAGGAGGGAGAGTCAGCTGGGGGGAGGGACAGAATGGATTGCAAACTGCAGCATCAGCCAACTGAGCAAACAGATTAAGGAAATGGGTGCCGGTTTCTCACTGTCAGAGAAGAGAGTCGGTACACATGGAGAAAGGGAGGAAGGTTTACAAAATCCCTGTGCTGGTGAATTGGAATTGAAGAAATCAGAATGATTTCCATGATAGAGACAGACATACAAATAAATACAGACGTGTATGTGCATTACCCTGCTGTGCCCATTGAGGGCCTGAGAGCAAGGACACCCAACAGAGACAAATGCACCTTCCTTTCTCGTGGGGCGGCTGAGCTCATAGCATAAAAGTATAGACATGTCTGTGATTTTTCCCGCCATAAGGGAGAGGATGCCTGGAAATAAAATTGGCAAAGGAGGAAGAAAGTATAGAGACAGGATCCCAATGATATCATTTAAACCCCTGGAGCCAGCCATGCCTTGAAGCCTATTTGTCAGTGAACACATTTTTTTTTTTTTCTTTCTTTGTGTAAGCCAGGGTTAGTTGAGTTGTTGTCACTTGCACTGGAAAGAGTTTTGATTATTGATACCCTCAACAAATTCCTGATCCTTTATTTTAATTGGTAACAACCTCAAATATTAGGGGCATCTTATCTTTTTAGAGGCATTTTTATATCCTTGCAATCATTCGTTTAGCAAGGTGTTGTTGTTTTTTCCAAAGTTGTTGATCTGTTTTATTATCTGACTGGAAAACTAGACACTCCATCAGTCCAGGGGGCATGAGGGGGCCGAATCATCCTCCTTGCGGTCCAAGGCTCCAGCCCCACCCCAAATAGCAGGTATTTACTGTGTGTCTACTACATGCCAGGGCGACATGGTGTTCATGGGGTACTGAGTAAAGGCTGAAAAGAATCCCTAAACTGTGGGATTGCCATTCCAATGGAGCCAGATGGACCATAAACGACAAACAGTGACTACATAAATACAAGAGTACAGATGCTGTGGGAGAAATAGGAAAAGCAGAGCATGGTAAGGGGTGATGGGCATTCGGGAAGGGGGCCTTGCAATTTTAATAGGGAAGTCGGGGCACAACACAGTGAGAAAGTTACAGCTGAGCTCGGCCTGCAAAATGGGGGCAGTGGAATATAATGTCAGGAAGAGCATTCCAGTGGAGGGAATTGCCAGGGCAAAGGCCCTAGGCAGAGGCATGTCTGGTGTGTTTAAGAAGCAGAAGTCGCCATGGCCAGAGCAGCATGGGGAGAGAGCTGGGATTGGCGGGGTCTTTAAAGAAAAGTTGGGGGCTAGATCAGGTAAAGCTTTAAAGCATTTAAATAGTCAGCTTTGACTCCACATGAAAGGAGCCACATCATTGTCAGCAGGGAACTGCAGTCTTGGGTGTTCAGAGGATCACTCTGCCTGTTATGCTGAGAATGGATTGAGAAGGTGGAGTGGGGAGGGTCAGAGCAGAGGGAACAGGTAGGAGCAGCTCAGGTGAGAGACACATATGGCTCGGGCCAGAGTAGTTTCAGCGAGGAGTCGGAAATAATTCCAGGGTTTTGTGCTTGAGCAACTACAGTGATGAACAGAATGGGAACTGCCACCAAAGGAGAGATTTGTGCGGAAAAGAGCAGCTCTAAATGGCGAGGCAGTTACATAGAACAATCTGAAGTTCCGATGATAAATTAGGATGGTTTTATTTACCCTTTGCAAACCTTTACAAAATTAGCTGATATTTAATAGTTCACTGGAGGATCACTTTCTGAGTACAGTACCATAAAGATCAAGCCAGAGGGTCTCAAAACCCTGGCGTGTCGTTCCCAACATTGCTGCCTCCACTGCACCCCCGCCACGCTCACTTGTTCTCGGAGTGCAGTCTGGCCACCCCTGGGGGACCTCAATACTCCTTCAGCATATCTGCAAGATGAAAATTACTTTTATACTAATATTAAGGCATTATTCACCTTTTTTCACTCTCATTCTCTCATGAATACACAGTAGAGTCCCCAAGAGGCTACATGACATGTTTTATCAGAATAAACTGAATGCAGAAGCAGATATGAGAATACTGCTGTCTTCTATGATCCGTGATATTGTGATACAAGAAGAGATGGATAGTATTTGGTCTTTGTCTCCAGTTCCTGAAACAAGAGCTCTTAAAATCCTTGCAATTTCCTGAGAGGTAGGGCAGAGAGGAGCATCTTGTATGATTCGTAAGAAGCCCCTTTCAACCACACGTGTTACGCTAAGGAGGTGACTGTTGCTGAGCCCCTCGATAGCTTCAGGATGGGGGCCGATTGGCAGGGGGACCAACCATGTGATTAGAGGGTTGGAACTCTCAGACCCACCCCCAACCTGCAGGGAGGGGAGAGAGGCTAGAAAGTGCATCATCAATTGCCAATGATTTAATCACCTTAATGAAACTTCCGTATACTAGTAAACATCTAACCCACTGGCTTCAGAGAACGTCAGGGTTCTTGGCCACACAGAGGTGCAGGGAGGGTGGCGAGCCCTCAGAGAGCAAGGAGTGCTTTCCCATTCCCTTGCCTTTCCTATGCATCTCTCCCATTTGCCTGTCCATTGGCATCCTTCACAATAAACAGGTAGATGTAGGTGATCCCTGAGTTCTATGAGCTGTTGCAGCAGATTCTTAAACTGAGGAGGGATTGAGGGCACCAGGACCCACATGCTCTTGGCCAGAAGCACGGGAAACCTGTGGGAATGGAGTCGTCTTGTGGGACTGAGCCAGATGACAGGTAGTGAGTGTCAGACTGAATTGGAGGGGACTTCCAGAAATTGGGAGAATGGGTTGTTGGTGTGGAAAAGACGCACACATTTGGTGTCAGAAATTCTGTGAGTAAAATGGCACATAAGCCAACATGAAAAGAAATTTGTTCCCTAGCCAGTTTGGCTCAGTGGCTAGAGTGCCAGCCCTCAGACTGAAGGGTTCTGGGTTTGATTCCAGTCAAGTGCACGTACCTTGGTTGCAGGCTAATGCATGGCCCTGGTCAGGGCATGTTAGGGAGACAACCAATCGATGTGTCTCTCTTACATTGATGTTTCTCTCTGTGTGTCTCTCCCCCTCCCTTCCACTCTCTCTAAAAATTAATGGAAAATATCCTCAGGTGAAGATTAACAACAACAAAAAGGAAATTTGCAAAACTGTAAAACAATGCTACTCTTTTCACAAAAAAACTTTTGATTTGGTAAACAAAGTTACCAAAAGTAACAAAACACATCGTGTTCATGTGTGATGTGTTTTTGTTACTTCTAAATTGATTAGTTCATACCTAATACAATCAAAGTCAATAGATTCAACCTGTGTAAATGAAAGTCTTGGGGTACTCCATAACCTTTAGGAGAGGAAGTGGAGCCTGACACCAATGGCTTGAGAACCAGACTGTTCTATATCGACCACCTGCAGGCTTCTCTGCGGGGCAAAGGTCTCCTGGCCCAGGCGGTACTCTGGTCCCTCAGCAAGTTCCCTGTTTGTGGACGGGCAGACATCTGCAGGCTAAAAGAAGTTTAAAAACAGAACTGACCTCCTTTCTCTGCCGCAACCTCCAGTTTGGGGTGAAATGAAAAGTTGCTCCTCACCAAAACCTTTCCCTAACAACAAGGAATTTAGGAAAATTAATCAAGTTTCCTTCACAGCTGGCTCCCCAGGTAGCTGAGAGCAAATTGCCCACTGCCCCTCAAATTCTTCTTCATGAAAATAAATTTGAGGATGGAAATAATGCTCACAAATGCCAACATCCAAAATATAAGAACTAGTTGTAAATTCCTTCAAAAATTCCAAAAGGAATAGAGGATGTTAACCTTTAAAGCTACATCGAAAATTATATTGATATACAGCAAATACAGATTTATATCCTGAGTAATTCCTGGGTTCCATGCAGTATTTACAGGCTTTTCCCATTGGTTTAAGAATATTTGTGGCTCTTTTTAATTACACATTTTATCTTTTTCTACAACTTCCTAACCCAGTATGACTTTAGCAGTTCTTAAATGACATGGAATAGAACCCACAGCCTAAGCAAACTGTTCTTCCCAAATTCCTTTCCAAGAAAGTGATAAAGTGATGCAGCGATTTTAAAAATCACCCACCTCCCTCAAAGTACTAATGTATAAACCATACGCACACTTATTGGTTTACTGCTTAAAATTATGCCTTACATATAACAAAGTTTGCTTTAAATATAGGGGGTGGCACAGGAGGAAACTCTGCCCCCCCCCCCAGGCCTGTCCCAGAGAGAGGCTCCTTCTTCCCCGCCATTCATTGGAAATGACCTGGATCTTCTATGTTGACCCCAAACGTTGCCCATACCTGTGTAAGCCAATCACTGTGATAGGCTTAGTCTTGCTTCCTATCCAGAATTTTCTGCTAGTAATCATTTTTGTAAATTGTCAAGTACTTCCAGCACACACACACACTCACAGAGAGAGCTAGATAGAAGGGAAAAGAGATCCAAATATAAAATCAAAGAATTTAAGGAAAATAGTAATACTAACCTTGAATGTGAACTGTCAATACTGTATGAACCTGAATTATGTATGTATTTTCCAGTTCTGTCCCCTGAGAGGAACTAGAAGCACTGGCACCTCAAACCCAAAGCTCATGGAGTGCCCAGATCTTGATTTCTATTATTTGCTGACAGAGACAGGACTCCTTGGAGAAACAGGCAGGGCAGAGAGCCTACAAGGTGAGCCTGAAAACTCCTGCCATGTCAGAAAGCAAAGAAGGTGCGGGTGACAGGTATGTGTGAAAAAGTCACAAGAACCACTTAAAGATGTTCCCACTGGCCATTTTAGGATGATTTGAGCATCAAAAAGAATAATGATTGCACTTGAGTAAATAAAAATCTACAATTCCATTCTGATAATAACAAAGAAAATAAAAATATTTTTAGCTTAGATGATAAAAATATGACAAAAACAAACAAAAAAATGATTTTGCTAAAAGAGGAGGGAGTTGACTAGTGGTTAATACAACTCACTCTATTGACATTTTTATGGAAGTTTCTGTATATATATTATCCTATATAATAAAAGGCTAATATGCAAATCAACTGAACAGGGGAACAACTGGTTGCTATGACACGCATTGACTACCAGGGGGCAAACACACAACGCAGGAGCTGCCCCCTGGTGGTCAGTGCACTCCCACAAGGGGAGCACCACTCAGCCAGAAGCCAGGCTCTCTGCTGGTGAGCACAGCAGTGGTGGCCCGAGCCTCTTCTGCCTCTGAGCAGTGCAGAGCAGATCTAAGCCGGCAGTTGGACACCCCCTGAGGGGTCCCGGACTGTGAGAGGGCACAGGTCAGGCTGAGAGACACGCCAGCCTGCTTTCTAACATGGCAGGAGTTTTCAGGCTCACTTTGTAGGCTCCCTGCCCTGCCTGTTTCTCCAAGGAGTCCTGGCTCTGCCAGCAAATAATAGAAATCAAGATGTAGAATGTCATGCATTGGGCCTCTAGTTTTGTTGGTTTTTTTAATAAATGAGGAAAATACAAACAAAAAAACCTAATGACTTAAATCTGCCATGAAATAAACAGTCCATAAAAAAAAAAAAAGAGGCTAGAAAGGTGAAAGATCAAAATTAGTTACCTATACTGTAGTTGATGGAATTACAGGTGATTTTAAATTATGTTCCTTTTGCTTTTCTTCTTTTTCTAATTTTCTACAGTAAGTATGTATTACCCTAATGACACAAAGAAAATAGGCTTTACTATAACTGCCCACACATAAAACGAGCACAACGCAGGTGAAGCATCATGGAGGGTATCTATTACTCTTTTATGATTTGATGGCAGGTGCCCCTCTTTTTGTTACATAGATATTTTACATTTCTTTCTTGTATTTTCAAAGAGATATTGTGGAAGAAGAAATTTACAGGTGGGTAGATTAGGCTCAACTCTTTTGTTGATGCCTTTGGAATATTTTATATAGATCTGAATTTCATCTCTTAAAAAACTTAAGAGAAGAAGATATGAAAATGTGTAAGATTAGACTACAAAATAATAAGACATGATTTGTTTTCAATATCAAAATATATCTGGAACTAGAGTTCTTCAGAGTTATATTTCTTACAGGGTTTCAATAACACAAATATTTTACTTTGAGGATGAATTTTATTTTTGGAAACAACCAAAAGTCATCCAAAGCCAAGTCTGATCAAGCAGGAAACTACTCTTTGTTTAAAAATGAGGTGCAATTGTAGAGTGAGGAGATAGAAACTATAAACTAGCTAAGAAGTCATTCCAAAGTGGAATTTGTTGGGAATTTTTAAAAATACATATATTTCTTTATTGATTTCAGAGGGGAAGGGAGAAGGAGAGAGAGATAGAAACATCAACGATGAAAGAGAATCATTGATCAGCTGCATGTCCCCCACTGGGGATCGAGCCCACAACCCAGGCATGTGCCGTTGGCCGGAATCGAACCTGGGACCCTTCAGTCCGCAGGCTGACATTATCCACTGAGCCAAGCTGGCTAGGGCTCGTTGGGAATTTTGAGGCACTTTTATGAGAAAAAAAAAAAGTAGAGCCTCACTAAAAGAATACTCGTTCATCATCATCTATCACCAAACGAGGGCATCACAGTCTCAGACTCCATATATCCTGAGCTCATTGTTAACCCCTCTATGGGGACACTTTCACTCAGCATAACTCTATGCCTTCTCCTAGAAAATGGTTTGAAATTCTGTCCTCTCTTCAAGAAATTGAGTTCAATCATTCTTAAATGGTCAACTCCTCCACATTTCAGATGAATTTTGGGATGAGCATTCTGATCTCTCTGGATAAGATTATTAGTTATTCTAACCTCTTCCATTCTCAGAATCCCTGTCTCAGCAACCAAAGAGTTGGATACTCTGGAGGTGCAATTATTTCTTGTTAACTAAAACCAACCAAAGGACTGGTAAGCTTCTGGATGGGTTCATCCCTTTCTATGATGCATTTTTGCTCTGGGGGTTACCTTCCACCTGGAGTCTTCCCTTTGTAATGCTGGAACCTGGGGTCAAGCAGCCAGCACTGTTCATGTCAGAAAATGCCTCCTCTAGATTTTGACTCAGTAGATTTTCTGAATAAAAAATTCAGTCCTCCAGTGTCTCCCGGTAACCTTTCCAACAAGGTGCTCTGAGGCAGCAGGGAGCCAGCTGTGGTCACACAGTCCTCTGGAGTCTTGATCAAGATATATTTTGATAATCAAGTAAACTAGGGTCCTGGAGTGTGGCTGAGCTGAACAGGATCAGATCAAACTAAGTCCCAAGACTCCATCACCTCCAATAAACTTTTCAAAAAAAAACAATATCATCATGATAACAGCAAGTTGACACACAAAAAGCTCAATCTCAGCCTAAAACACCTAGTCAAGCTTTGAAAAATTTAAGTTTCAAAAATTAAAAGGAATGAGTGAGGAGTATAAGATGATGAAAGCCATGTTGACTGCACTTTTCCTTAACCAGACTCAATATGCTCTGTTGATTGAACTTGGGTCTAGTTTCAGCAAACAGTATTCATTTCAAGGACTCCCTATTTTGTCAAACTGAGTTTGTAAACACAGCTATTTGCTAATAAACAAGACCTATAAATCTCATTACTCTACACAGAGCGTTGCTCTTTGTCCAGGCTGAGGGGCGGGGATGTCAGAGGATCCCCAGAGAAAAGCCTTGAAGGAACATCACACAGACTCCCCTCAACCACTCAGGCCTTCAGTAAACCTCCAGCGGCCCATTTCTGCTCAAGATCCATCCAGTTCTTCCATTTATTCAACAAATTTATTTTTAATCTCTTGGATATCCACCATGCACAAGGTGCTAGGTGAATATAGTCCACCATGTACAAGGTGCTAGATGAATATAGTCAAGTCACATAAATTAATAGAACAGGGTCATTGTCTTCAATGACTGCCAGTACACAAGGCACAAACAGTATTAACTATGGTAGGGTTTGAGAAGTATGGTGCAGAAGTTGTCATAAAGTCACACTTTGGAGGAGAAGAGATCCATTTCTCCCATGATGAGATGGACAGGAGGCTTTGAAGAAGCTGACTTTTTAGCTGGTCCTGGAAGGATGGTTATTATTTTGAAAAAGAGAAAAAACTTGGTAATCATTCCAAGAAGAGCAAGCACCATGAGTGCAGCTAAGGAGCAAGGGGAGTGAATTCCTGTGTTGAGAACCTAATGTGTATGAGGTACTCTGCTACCTCTACAGACAAAAAATTAATAAAAACATAAAGCAAGTTTGATCAGAACAGGTTGTATGTTTATTTGAAAGGGGAAATGGAGGTTCATAAATTCAAGTAGTGGTGCTACCAAAATTGCATACAGCAGGAAAGAGTATAAGATAGCTTGATAACTGTACCACATACCATTTAAGAGACTGTAGGACCATCCGAAGCATTATCTGTGGTCTGTGATCCAAAATGTAGGAGTAGAGTGGGAAATAAGGCTGGAAATGTAGTTAGAAATAATTATACGACGTATTTAAATGCCCAAATTCAAATTTTATAGTTTGGTTTGAAGACATTGGGAGTCATTAAGTGTTTGAGGGTGGGCATTTCTCTAAATGATGTTTCAGACATGGACTTTTATTTAAAAGCATTATGTACCAGTAGTTTTTGCTTTATTTCAATTTACTTTCAATTCCATAGAACATTCTATTTTTGTAATGCTTGCTTCATTTCATCATTTGCTCAGCTCTGTCAGCAGTCTGTTTATTTCCATGTGCCTTATTTCCCACCTGCTTTTCTATCTTATAATTTATTTCTGTATCTCATGAGGATGACTGTTCTCAGCTCTTCACATGGACTAACTTCATAGCAGCCCTCTGCAGAAGGTAACTGCTCTTCAATGCTTAGAGCAATGCTCCAGCACCTAAAACAGCTTATTACATTGTAGGTGCCTAATAATTACATGTTGTTAAGCAAATCCCCATCTTACAGATGACAAAATGGAACATGTAAAGGTTAAATGAGCTGCTCAAGGTCACAAGACCCTGAAGTTATGAAGCTGGGCTTCCAACTCAGAAGGGAGATTGGCAATTCTTCTCTGTTTCGAAGATGTTCTTATTCTCCTTCTTCTATGCAACATCGCTCTTTTTTATGTATTCAGCCTTTTCATTGGCCTAGCTTGGCATTTACCACTTTCTATCAGTTTCTGAATCAAATTATCCAAAAATGTCTTTATTGTTCCCATGGCCCATTGATGTGAAATATCTCCCTTCTCTTGGGCTTGGTGACTTCTTGTCTCTGAACCTTTATCTCTGGGTTTTTGGTTGTTACACCTGAAGTTATGAGAATCAGAAAAGCATTCATTGAAACACAAATACCAGATGGGTCGGATCATAAAAAAGGTGACTTATAGGAAACTGGTTACAATTCCAGTTCCTATGTGTGCACACGCACATGCACGCACGCACACATACACATACACTCAGCCAACCTGTGCCTGCAATTAGTCTTCTGATATCGCCTTTATGATAAACCATCTGTTTCCTTATGCCTGGATGTAAGCTTAGCAATTCTGAAATCTTTAGCAGAGGACTGATTACATTAATGCATATGTTTTTTTAAGTTTCTAGAGTGTTCCTGGCAATTTTATGCATTTAGAAATTTGGTAATTAATCTTTCCCAATAGATGGTATAATCTTTGAAGATGAGAATCAGATTTATTTCATATAGCATTTCCCTTCCATTTCCCTCCGTATAGGAGATGCTGCATAAATTCTCCATGCACACACATGTACACGTACACACTTGCACACTTGCACATGCACACACACATGGTAGTGACCTGCTCTCTTTCAAACACAAGTTATCTAAATTGTATTTTGGAACAAAGTGTTCTCCTTTCTTGACTGACTCTCTTGTAAAAGTTCATCAAGAGAAAAGCAAGTGCCTTAGTTTTCTATTTAATTTCATATTCTGCAATAAGCAAAGTTTTCGTTTCCAGCATATTTGAAGGAAGGCCCACATATGCCATGACCTTTTGCATAATTTTAAAGAATGCATTAGGCAGTCTCATAGCAAGTAAGATTATAATTTCCTATAATTAATCATAAGTATAGCTATTGAGCATCTAGGGTACACTGGATTATGTAGGCACTCCAGATAAATATCATATACAGTCCTTTAGCCTTAAAAAAACTCTCAGATTTATTTGAGAAAGAAAATATAATAACCCTAAAATAAGTTAATTAAAATTTATTATAAGGAACAAATAAGCAGTTTGCAAACAGCATGATAAAAGGCCTAAAAGGGCTCCAAAGCAAAGAGCAGCCAAAATAAGATTATCTGATAGTAAAATGACCAAGAGGTGTAAACAGGAAATTCACAAACTATAAAACCAAAATATCAGATAAGCATATGAAAACATACACAGTCTCATTGGTTATTAAAGAAATGTGAATGGACATGATTAGCATAAAACTCACATTTAAAATGGACCAAAAACGTTTAAGACGATAAAGCCCTGAATTGATATTTCTAAAATTCAACACTCTTTCTGGGGGAAAATATTTATCAAATCCATGATAATCTATATCATCATTTGACTCAGCAATTCTACACGTAGACTTTATCTTAGAAAATAATTAGGCAAAATTAAGTTTCAGAAATGTGAATCTTAGGATTGTTTATAAAAGTGAAAAATTGAAAACTGCACAACTGTGTCACAATAGGCAATTAGTTTAATGGGTTATGGTGTGCTCATGCAATTGAGTAAGTACTGTGCATCCATTAAGTGGATGCTTTAGGCATCGAAGATGTTCATGACGCATCACTTTTACTATAAAAAACGCGTCTTACAAAACAGTGTATGTGTCTTGATCCCAATTTCATAAAGACAAAACAAAACTCTCTAAGGGGGTGTGGGAATGTAAAATAAAAGAGCAATTGTTTCAATGCTAAATGTATCTCAGCTGTGAATAACATCTGCATGCCTTAATAATGCAAACTGAACACTGATATAAAGGTACTGCAGACGATGGGAGAGGCTGTGTGTGTGTGAGGCGCTGTACCCAAGCCAGATTCCCTTCTCCTGAAGAAAAAAGTCGATAGGTAACATCTAAAATAAAAGTCAGTAACAGTATAAGGATACTGTGTAGAAATATATGCCAGAATGAATAATAAAAGGATTGAAAGCAAGTAATACACCAGGTTTTACTCTACATCATTAAAAAAAAAAAAGTCTGCTTCTAATTTAATTGCATTCCTTCAAACAAAGGTTGGGGTTCTTTCTTATTTACTGTCTTAGTCCATTCTGGATGCCATAAAAGAATATCATAGACTGGGTATTAACAACAGAATTTTTTTCTCACTGTTCTGGGGGCTGGGAAGTTCAAGCTCAAGGAGCCAGCATAATCACAGCCTGATGAAACCCCCTTCCTGGTTCATAGCCCTGTTTCCTCTCTGTGTACTCAATTGTGGGAGGGACTAGGGAGCTCTCTGGAGCCTCTTTTATAGGCACTAACCCCATTCATGAGGGCTCCACCTTCCAGACTTAAGCATTTCCAAAGGGCCCTACCTACAATACCAGAACATCAGGCATAAGGAGCTCAGCATAACTCTGGGAAGACATAAAACATTCAGTCCTGGTAGGCATTTACTCTTATGCCTTTTTGGAACTGCTCTGGCTTCTTAGATCTCAGAATTGGTATCTTTCATCAATCCTGGTCATTTTAAAATGTATTAAAATATAGTTGGCATACAATATTATTAGTTTCA
The DNA here is from genome assembly GCA_026230045.1 of Corynorhinus townsendii. Classification (NCBI taxonomy): domain Eukaryota; kingdom Metazoa; phylum Chordata; class Mammalia; order Chiroptera; family Vespertilionidae; genus Corynorhinus; species Corynorhinus townsendii. Next base: position 46,692,083 of record JAPDVU010000009.1, read on the forward strand.
GGTGAACAACAGTAATTTGCCATTTGTACACCTTCTGATGTGATCACCATGATAAGTCTAGTATCCATCTGTCACAATGCAAAGTTTTGGTATTATTGACTATATTCCCTGTGCTGTACACAGCTTCCCTATGACTTATTTATTTTATGGCTAGAAGTTTGTATCTCTTATTCCCCTTCACCTTTTTCACCCATTATCCCACCCACTTCCCCTCCAACAACCATCAGTTTGTTCTCTGTATCAATGAGTATGTTTTTGTTGTATTTGTTTATTTGTTTTATTTTATTGGATAAGGGAAATCATACGGTATTTGTCTTTCTCTCCCTAACTTATTTCACTTAGCATAATAACTTCCAAGTTCATATCTACCATATATCCATCTAAATATTGACTCTTCCAACTAGAATGAGGTATCACCTCACAGTTGCCAGAATGGCTGCCATCAATAAATCAACAAACAATAAGTGCTGGTGAGGATGTGGAGAAGAAGGAACCCTCATGCACTGCTGGTGGGAATGCAGACTGGTGCAGCCACTGTGGATTTTCCCCAAAAAATTAAAAATGGAACTCCCTTTTGGCCCAGCAGTCCCATTTCTGGGTATATAGCCTAAGAATCTCCCCCCAAAAAAAACAATCAGAAAGAATATATGCACCCATATGTTCACAGCAGCATTATTTACCATCACCAAAATCTGGAAACAGCCAAAGTATGGATTAGCAGATGAGTGGACAAAAAAAATCTGTGGTACATTTACACAATGGAATACTATGCAGCTGTAAAAAAGAAGGAACTCTTACACTTTGCAACAGCATGGAGGGACCTGGAGATTATTATGTTAGTTGAAATAAGCCAGTCAGAGAAAGACAAATACCATATGATCTCATTTATATGTGGAATCTAATGAACAAAATAAACTGATGAACAAAGTAGAACCAGAGTCATGGGTACGTGGAACAGACTGACATCTGCGAGAGGGGAGGGCAAAGCATGGGCTAGATTAAAGAAGATGAAGAGATTAGCCAAAGAACATATATGCATAGGCCATGGACTCAGACAATAAAGTGGTAAAGGCCAAGGGAGGGGTGGCAGAGGCTGGGTGGAGGTGGTCCTGGGAGGAGGGGGAGAATGGGAAACATCAATAATAGCATCAACCATTTAAAAAGAAAATAACTAAATAACTGTGTGTGTGTGTGTGTGTGTGTTGGTTCTCCTCCCTCCTTCTTCATCCTTTCCTCCCCTTCTGGAACTCTGATTAAGTATTTTCATCTCTATTTTACCTCTGTACTGTAGTCTAGTATTTATTTATATCTGTTGCCTAGCTTACTAATTCTCTCTTCTACTGGGTCTTATCTGCTGTTAAACTCATACAGTGAGCTTTTAAATTACATTTATTATTTTATTTTTTAAAAAATCTGATTATTTTCATAGCCTCTTGTACTTTGCTCATAAATTTAATCTCTTCTTTATTGCTTTAGGTATGTATGTTTTATAATGTCTTTGACAATTCCTATATCTGAAATCTTTCCATGTTTGATATTGGTGTCTCTCGTTTCTGCTGCCTCTCACTCATGGTAACTTGCTGCATTGTTATTTTGGCATTTGCTATAGAATAATATTTTTGGAAGTTTTCTTAGAAATTTTTTGAGACCTAGTTTAAAAGTAGGTTCCTTCATAGAAATCCTCCAAAGAGGCTTTGTGTTTGTGTCTGCCAGATGCCAGAGGTTATGACCAACCCAGCATTACTTAGAATCAAATTCTAAGATTGGGGATTTTTCATAGATTCCAGTTGGCATAAATGTGGGCTGCAACACAGTGGGAAGAATACATGGATATAGACGTGCATTCAAAGGGAACATTTTTTCTTCCCTCAGGATACAGTTCCAAGGGAGGAAATTCTTCTTGGTTCCCCTTGAGTGTCAAGATAATTTCTAATTTAATTTTACATGGACAGCCTTTAGGAGGGGGATCCTAGTGCTAGTGATGAAGTCTCCTACTAAACAGTGCATCTTGGTCAGCCATAAGCAATTCGTTCTGCTCCTTGAAACTGTCAAACAATAACATAAGGTCACCAAGATTCAGCAAATATCTTTTAGTACTCTGCTTATTCCGGTGGGTTTCTATTTTTATTTTATTTTAGCCTCTAAGGAATAGAACAGCTTATCCATACATGCTTTGGAAATTTTATTACATTTTAGCTCACATTTTAGTTGTTTTCAGAGGAAAAATAGCTCAGAGCCTCAAGTCTGCCCAGTCAGAAAAATAAGTCTAAAATTCATGTTTTTCACCTCTGCCCCCTGGATACTGAGCTCTGTGAACAAGCAACCATGTCTTCTTTATCCATCACCTGCTGCAGTGTGAGGAGCTCATTACAAATTTACTGATTAAGATTGTGAATGAATACAAGTTTTATTAAAGCAACGATTCAAAGGGATACAATTTTATTTTCTCTGAGAACTAGAAATTTAATAAAAGAGTAGTGTTTTTGACATTTCTTTATTAGCCAAGAATGTCTTTCTCCACAACTTGCCCATCTTTTTTTCTGGAAGAGGAAACTTTTTAAAGATAAGATGGCAGTAAGTTCAAGAAACAATGTGAAGAAAAGAGAATATTGTAGAAGAATTTACCATGTTCAGAGAAATTCACTGAAGTTAAAAACCTCCAGAAAAAGAATTGGAGCTCATTTACCTGAGTCATTAAATATCAGCTGATATTAAACCCTGGTCATCCTATCTAATAAAGAGAAACATGCAAATTGACCATACCTCTGCTATGCCCATAAGCCATGCCCACCAGCCAATCAGGAGTGAATTAATCTAACCAAGATGGCGGTGGCCATGGAGCTGGAGTGAATAGGAGGTTTGGGTTGCCCCCGGTGATGGAGGAAGCCAAGCTTCCTGCCCACCCTGGCTGGCCCTGGCCTCCGCTCAAGGCTACAAAGTTTCAATTATAGAAGATAAATAAATCCCAGATACCTGCTTCCAGCTGGCCCTGGCCTCCACTCAAGGAGGTGCTGGAAAAAAAAAAAAAAGCAAAAAAGGAGGGGCTGGGAGCTTGGGTCACTGGGGGCCATGGCCAGCCTGCAAATAGTCATCGGCCCCTCACCCAGGCTGGCCAGGCACCCCAGCAGAGACCCCCACCCTGAAGGAGTTGTGGTCAGCCTGAAAACAGCCATCAGCCCCTCACCCAGGCTGGCCAGGCACCCCAGCAGGGACCCCAACCTTGAAGGGGGTGTGGCCAGCCTGAAAATGGCCCTCAGCCCCTCATACAGGCTGGCAAGGCACCCCAGAGGGACCCCCACCCTGATCTTGGACACCCTTCAAGGCAAACCAGCCAGCCCCCACCCATGCACCAGGCCTCTATCTATACTAATAAAAGGGTAATATGCTAATTAGACTGGGAGACCTTCCGGACGTTCTTCTGGACAAAGCTATAGTGGTGGGGCTGAGGTAGAGGTGGTTAGAGGCCAAGAGGGGAGGGCAGTTGTGGGTGATCAGGCCAAAATGGAATGGCATTTGTGGGTGATCAGGCTGGTGGGGGGCAGGGCCATTGGGGGTAAGCAGACCAGCAGGGGGCAGTTGGGGGCAAGCAGGCCAGTGGGGAAGAAAGGTGAGGGTGAGCAGGCCAGCAAGGGGGGCAGTTGGGGGCAAGCATACTGGCATGGGGGTGTGCAGTTGGAGATGATCAGGCTGGCGGGGGGGGGGGGACATTTGGGGGCGAGCAGGCCGGTGGCAAGGGGCGGTTGGGGGCAAGCAGGCCAGCAGGCAGGCAGGTGAGCAGTTAGGAGCCAGCAGTCCTGGATTGCGAGAGGGATGTCTGACTGTTGGTTTAGGCCTGATCCCTGTAAACCGGCAGTAGGACTTCCTTCAAGGGGTCCCAGATTGGAGAGGATGCAGGCCGGGCTGAGGAACACCCCCACCCCCACCCCGTGCACAAATTTCGTGCACTGGGCCACTAGTTTTTAATAAAGGAGGCTTAGAAAATTCATGGTGATGAAACACACCTGGAATGGACACATAACTTAAGTGGAAAAAACAACCCCGAGCTTTGTGAGAAAATATTTTTTTACATGGTAACAACCCAAAACACTTAAACTGGAAGAAAACCCCTTCACAGCAAGTGGTTCTCTCAGACAGAGGCACTTTCCGATTTATCAAGAGGAGTACTCACCACTGCACCCAATCCCACCAACCACACCCATTCTTTGAAATGTATGGAAAGAAAGGTAAGTGAGCAAATATATATATAATTTTTTTCACCTGAGCAGACCCATATTAGTTTAGATATTCTGAAATGCTATCTGGGATCTGAAATAGTCACAGAAAGATCTTGGTAGGACAAAGGAAGAAATTATATGAAAACAAAAAGTTATATCAGCTAAAGGGTTTGGGGAAGATAGCAGACTAGGCTACCATGCATAGCCTACCACTAATAACATGTGGAAATGCAGGTTAAGATATTGTAGTTCTTTAAACATCTATGGCTGTTGCTATGGAAAATGGTGTGGCAATTCTTCAAAAAATTAAACATAGAATTACCATATGATCCAGCATTCCACTTCTAGATACACACACACACACACACACACACACACACACACACACACACATTTTATATATATATATTAGAGGCCTGGTGCACAAAATTCATGCACGGGGGAGGGGGGTTCCCTCAGCCCAGCCTGCACCCTCTCCAATCTGGGACCCCTCAAGGGATGTCTGACTGCTGGTTTAGGCCCGATCCCAGTGATTGGGCCTAAACCGGCAGTTAAACATGCCTCTCACAATCCTGGACTGCTGGCTCCTAATTGCTCACCTGCCTGCTGGCCTGATCACCCCCACTGCCTCTGTGTGCCAGAGTGATCGCCCCTAACTGCCTCCCCCCTGCTGGTCAGGTCACCCCTAATTGCCCTCCATGGCCAGCCTGATCACCCCTAGCTGCCTGCCACACCAGCCTGGTCACCTCTTACTGTCCCCCCCCTGCCAGCCTAATCACCCCCAACTGCCCTCCTCTGCTGGCCTGGTCTCCCCTGTCCCCCCTGCCAGCCTGGTTGCCCCTCATGCCCCTCCCCCCCCCACTGGCCTGCTTGTTCAGTCATTTGGTCGTCCCTCACTAACCCCCCTGCTGGCCTGGTCTTAGGCAGGCATCTTGTGAGGGTGTGATAGTCAATTTGCATATTACTTCATCTATATAGTAATCTATATATATAAAACCCTAATACGTACATAGACCAAATAGCAGAACAACCAAACAACCAAGCAACCGGTTGCTATGATGTGCACTGATCACCAGGGGGCATGTGTGGAACATGGAAAGCATTGGCTGTGGTGGGATGGTGGAGCAGGTAAGTGGGGGTGCCAGACCAAGGTGGGGCACTGGTCGCTGTCATCAGAGCGAGCCTCTGGTGGTTACCGAAAATTCTTTGCTCCTGCACAACATGGTCCCACCAGACGCTCACACCTACTGCCAGCACAGGCCCCTCTCACACCTGCTGCCAGTGCCCAGCACTGGTTCCAATTGCTCGGCACCATCAGTGGATGCGAGTGGGGCTGGTGCCATGAGTGCATGGGAGCAGCAGTGGCAGAAGCAGGGCTGCTGGCAGACAGGGGACTAGGGGCCACGGTGGGAGGGGCCGGGCAGGAGTGCAGAGGATGGACCAAGACCCACCCCTGTGCCCACCACAGCCTCACGGCCCACAGTTCCTTTCCAGGTGCACAAATTCGTGCACTGGGCCCCTAGTGTGTTTGTGTGTGTGTGTGTGTGTGTGTGTGTATACACACACACACACACACACACACACACACACACTAGAGGCCTGATGCACAAAGATTCGTGCAAGAATGGGCCTTCCTTCCCCTGGCTGCTGTCAATTGCCTTTGTTCCGGCTAGAGCCACCTTTCTGCCTTCCCACACTGCCCAGAGGCTCAGAGCTGCTGGGGCGGTGTGGAATGCCTACATCATCACCATGGCGACGACGCAAGCATCCTGCCCGTGGCCGCTTAGCTCCTGTGTATGCAAATTAATCCACAATCTTTGTTGGGTTAATTTGCATACTTACTCCTGATTGGCTGGTGGATGTCGTGAAGGTATGGTCAGTTTGCATCTTTCTATTTTATTAGTGTGTGTGTGTGTGTGTGTGTGTGTGTGTATATATATATATATATATATATATATATATATATATATATATATCCAAAAGAACTGAAAACAGGGACTTGAACAGATATTTGTACACCCATGTTCATGGCAGCATTATTCACAATAATAGCCAAAAAGTGGCAATAGCCTGAGTGTCCATCAATGGATGAATGGATAGACAAAACATGGTATATACATATACTGGAATATTATTCAACCTTATAAAGGAAGAGAATTCTGACACATGCTGCAACATAGATGAACTTTGAGGACATCATGCTAAGTGAAATAATCAGGGTACCAATGGACAAATATTGTATTATTCTTCTTCTGTGAGGTTCCTAAAATAGGCAGGTTCATAGAGACAGGAAGTAGAATGGTGGTTCCGGGCTCTGGGGGTGGTGGGGAAGAGGAAAGGAGGAGGAAAATGAGGATTTAGTATTTAATGGATATGGAGTTTCCTTTTGTGAAGATGAAGAAAGTTCTGGAGATGGAAAGTAGCAATAGCTGCACAGCATTGCGTATGAATTTAATTCCACTTATGCTTAAAATGGTTTAAATGCTAAATTATATGTTATGAATATTTTATCTTAATAAAAAAATGTATGGCTGTGGTCAAGAGAAGAAAGGGAAAGCCCACAAGTTGGAAGCCAGGAGACAGCTGAGGGACACCTAAGTTGGTATATGAGCTGATGCTTTAGCTATTGAGGGAGTTATCTAATCCGGTTAGCTAGGAATTTGACCCTTGATGGGTTACTAACTCAGTAAAAATCAGGACTAATAACCTCTGCCCACTCATCCAGAGAGATAATATGGAAGTTGTCTCAGCAATAACTCTAACATAGAAATCAATAAATAATTCTCCCATGAAATCTCCAGATCCTGGACCTGAGTGTCTAGAGTTTGATCTACACGGCATTCGTGTTGTGAGAAACCCCTGAGCTGAAAAAAATGTAAAACTGCTCTTGTTTTGGCTCAGTGGTTAGAGTGTTGGGGCATGGACTGAAGCGTCTTGGATTCAATTCCAGTCAAGGGCACCTACCTCAGTTGCAGGCTTGATCCCAGGCCCTGGTCAGGGCACGTGTGGAGGCAACCAATTAATGTGTGTCTCTCACATCCTTGTTTCTCTCTCTCTCTGTTTCTCCCCCTCCCTTCCACTTTCTTGAAAATCAATGGAGAAAAAATATCCTTGTGTGAGGATTAAAAAAACAAAACAAAACAAAACAAAAACTGCTCTTGGGCTACTGTTAGCTCCAGGGTGTTCAGAAGAAGTAAACAAAAATGCACTGGAGGGATTTCTTGGCAATTCAGACTTTCCAGATTCTTAAAGGGAAAAATAGTCCCTTTTATCATCCAAAATTGCAAAATACACCAGGAAATTTTTCATTGGGAATGAAAGTCAACAGCAATTTCATTAAAACTATAATTAGTTTATATAATTAAAAAAATTTTTTAAATAATCTGAAAGAGAATATGATGTGACATGAATAAATAGAAGTATTAAACAACACAGAAATAATAGCAAGGAAAGAGAATTAATGAACTGGAAGCCAAATCTGGCTATATTACCCAGAACCCAGATTAGAAGATATCAGAAGACAGGAAATGTAAAAGAGAAGTTAAAAGACATGGAATATAGGTTGAAAATGTCCAACATGTATCTAATAAGAATTCCTGAAAGAGAGAATAAAGATAATGGAGAAGAAACAGTGTTCATAATGATAATAGTTGAGAATTATCCAGACTTGATTTTTAAAATGACTCTTCAGATTAAAGAAGCACAGTGAGTCTAAGCATAACATATAAAAATAAATTCACCTTGGGCTCATTGAAGTGAAATTATATAAAATCTAAGGAAACCAAAATATCCAGAAAGAAAAAAATAAATTATCCATAATAGAGAAGCAACATAAATGGCAACAGAATTTCTGACAGAAATATTAGAAGCTGGAAGGCATGGAATAATAGCCTCAAAGTCTTGAGGGAAAATAACCAGCAACTTAGAATTTTATTATCAGCTAAATTATAATGGAAGAGTCAGGGTGGAGTAAAGACATTGTCAGAAAATGGCTATTAAGGTTTGCCACTGGAAAAGCAGAGATAATATGCTCACAACTGGGCAAGCAATGCAGTTGGTAAACCTATAGGTAAAGCTAAATAAGCATTGGCTTAAACTATCAATGATATAAACAATGAATAATGTGGAGGATATTATTCAAAAAATGAACTAGTAGACAACAATACTATTCAAGTTGGACGGGTGAGAGAGATTGGAATTACAGCACTCGGAGGTCCTCGCAGACAAGGATGCAGGTTAACAAGCCGCTGGCTGCCACTCTGAGAAATAGGAACCAAACTTGTAACTTCCAAAGAGAAGATTAAAAAATATGGAAATAAAGTAATATTCCCACAAAAAGAAAAGTTTTGAAACAAATGTGGTGGGGTGTCACGATTTTATCTAGCTGGGTACTAGGTACATGGAGTTCATTATACTTATACTGGTCTCTATTCTTATGTGCATGTATAGAATACTTCATATAAAAAAATAGAAAATTTGTTCTTGGTCTTTGAAGTATGCCATTGGTATTTTAATGGAGATTGCATTGAATTTATAGATTGCTTTGGGTAGTATGGACATTTTAATGATGTTGATTCTATCAATCCATGAACATGGTATATTCTTCCATTTGTTCATGTCTTCCTCTATCTCTCTTTTCAGCACCCTGAAATTTTCTGAGTACAGGTCCTTTGTCTCCTTGGTTAAGTTTATTCTTAGGTATCTTATTTTTTGTTGTTGTTGTTGCAATGGTAAATGGGATTGCTTTTTTAATTTCTCTTTCTGTAAGTTTATTATTGGTGTATAGAAAAGCCATTAGACTTCTGGGTGTTAATTTTGTATCCTGCTACATTGCCTAATTCATTTATTAAGTCTAGTAGTTTTTTGATGGTGGGAATGCAGACTGGTGCAGCCACTGTGGAAAACAGTATGGCGTTTCCTCAAAAAATTAAAAATGGAACTGCCATTTGACCCAATAATACCACTTTTAGGAATATATTCCAAGAAAACAGAAACACCAATCAGAAAGGACATATGCACTCCTATGTTCATAGCAGCACAATTCACCATAGCTAAGATTTAGAAACAGCCTAAATGCCCATCAGCAGATGAGTGGATTAGAAAACTGTGGTACATCTACACAATGGGATACTATGCTGCTATAAAAAAGAAGGGATTCTTATCATTTGCAACAGCATGGATGGAACTGGAGAGCATTATGTTAAATGAAATAAGCCAGTCAGTGAAAGAAAGATACCACATGATCTCACTCATTTATGGATAATAAAGAACATTAGAAACTGATGAACAAAAATAGATATGGAAGCAGAGAAGCATCAAACAGACTGTCAAACTACAGCAGGAAGGCTGGGGAGGGTTGGGGCAGGAGGGAGGTAAGAGATCAACCAAAGGACTTCTATGCATGCATATAAGCATACCAAAGGACCCAAGACACTGGGGGGGGGGGGGGGGGGCGGGGCGGGAGGGAAGAGTGAGGGCATGTGCCGGGAGCTAGGGGAGGCCAGGGGAAGGTCAATGGGGAAAAAAAGGAAACATATGTACTACTATTTATAATACTTTAAGTAATAAAATAAAATTTTTAAAAAAATAAATAGAAAACTCATCATTAAGCCAGGAGAAGGCATGGAGTTAAAGAGAGTGAGTGTAAAAAACCTGATCAACCACAATAAATGTAAAGAGATTATCTTATTAATTAAAATATAAAAAACATAGAAAAGAAACAGCTATATGCTGTTTTGAAGGAACATATCTAAAATATAATGAGAAGGTGAATTATAAAAGATGGAAAGATATATACCAGGTAAATAGTAACTAAAAAAAAAGCCACAGTGTTGGCATAAGTATTGGATAAAATAATAAGACACTTACTAAAATAATAAAGGACACTTAAGGATAAATAGGACACTATATATTAATGGAAGGAAAATTTTATCAGAAAGATGTAATAATCGTATACTAGTATGTACCTAACAATTTAGCCTCAAAATATATAAATCAATAATTCATGGAAAATAAACATAAATTTACAAATCAACATAGTAGATTATAATACTCATTTCTTTAAATTGACAGATTAAACAGACAAAAAATTGTATTGATAGAGACAATTTGGATAACATGATTAACAAGTTGAACAAAGGGACAGATGTAGAACCCTGAGAACTAAAGAATGCACATTTTCTTTTTTTTAAAAGATATTTTATTGATTTTTAACAGAGAGGAAGGAAGAGGGATAGAGAGCTAGAAACATTGATGAGAGAGAAACATCGATCAGCTGCCTCCTGCACACCCCCTACTGGGGATGTGCCTGCAACCCAGGTACATGCCCTTGACCGGAATCAAACCTGGGACCCTTCAGTCCGCAGGCCGATGCTCTATCAATTGAGCCAAACCGGTTTCGGCAAGAATGCACATTTTCAAGTATACTAGTACAAGAACTATTTTAAATAAACTGACCATATAGTATGCCACCAACCAAGTCCAAACAAATACCAAAGAATTGATATTCTACAGACTACATCACAATAAAATCAAAAACAACAAAATTGATTTAATATGCTTGGACATTTAAAAATAATATTTCTAAGCAACCAAAGATTAAAGAACAAATAAAGGAGTTTTAGAACCAAATCATAATACAAACACCAAATCTGGAAGACAACCGACAGCGTGTTGGTCAATGTTTTCCATCGGGCCTTCTGGGTGGAGGTGGATGTGTACTTGTGTGTGAGGGCATTTGCCAGGGTCCATAGTGTAAATATCCCACCAGGTCTATTTCAAGCTACCTACACAAAGTGTGGAATTGGCAAGAAATACACAAAATCAGCTCTCACAAACCAGTATGAGGTGGCTATAGTTGGCTCTGGCACACCACTGAAAACAATTGAAATGTATCTTTAAATGCATATACTAAAGCAGAAAGGTTGAAAATGATGGTAGTATCTAAATCAAAGGTTAACAAAGAAGAGCATAGCAAATGAATTAGAAGGAAGGAAATAATAAAGGTAAAAGCAGAAGACAATAACATTATAGACAAAGACACAGTCAAGAAGATTCACAAGAGGAAAAATGTCTCTGTCAGAAGCAAATGAAGTAGACAAACATCTGGCTAACATATCAAAAGAAGAGAAATTAAAAATAAACAGCACTCTGAATAGAAAGAACATTGAGATGCACTAGAAAAATAAAGGAAAAACTTATAAACAATACGAATAAATTTGAAAACAGATTAAAAAGGGCAATTTCTTGGAAAAATGTAACAATATAACTGGCTTAGGAAGAAATATAACATGTGAGCATCCATATTACTGTCAGAGAAACTGCCGGACCTCCGGGCCCCCTGCTGCTGCCCTCCCTCCACGCACACACAAACATGACGCCAAGCCTTGCTGGTTTTACAGGTAAGTTCTGCCTTCAAGAAACAAGTAATTTTAATATCATAAAATTGCTTTAGAAAGATAGAAAAAGGAAGAAAGCTATTCAGCTCATTTTATGAGGCCATAAAACCTTGAAACAAAACTTGAAAGAAAAACTGTAGGCCACTTTCATACATGAACAAAGAGACACATGCATTAAATACTACATTATTTTTTAAATCTGGCCATGTAATTTCTTAACTCATTGCTAACCATGATCCAAGAATGTAAAAATGGTTTAGATCAATGAATAAAATCATCACATTAACATATTAAATGAGAAAATTTATTCCAATAGATGCAGAAAAGGCATTTAATACAATTCAATGATCAATCTTGATTTAACAAATATACCTTCTCCCAAATAAATCCTGTTAAGCAAACTGGGGATCAATGGAACTCTGCTAACTTAATAAAGTATTTTTTTTCAACCCGGCTGGTGTGGCTCAGTGGTTGAGCATCGACCCATGAACGAGGAGGTCACAGTTGGATTCCAGGTCAGGACACATTCTGGGGTTGCAGGCTTGGTCCCCAGAGGGAGTGTGCAGGAGGTAGCAGATCGGTGATTCTCTATCACCATTGTTGTTTCTAATCTCTCTCTTCCTCTCCTATCCTCTCTGAAATCAATAAAAATATATATTTTTCAAAAGCAATGCAAATATTGAAATGAACAATGTTAAAAATGTAAGGATACCCTCATCATTCTAATTTCATTGTTTTACTATAGGTCCTTGTCAGCATAATGAGAAAATAAAAAGAAACAGTTAAAAGATTGAAATGTTGATAATAGCAGCCTTATTCAAAATAGTCAAAAATTCAAAATAGCCCACATATGTGTCAGCTGGAGAATGGGTAAACAAACTGATGAATACTATTCAGTCACACAAGAACGGAGTACTGATACAGATGACAACATAAATGAGTCTTAAAATGACAATGTGCTAGGCAAAAGCAGTGTCCCAAAATAAAATATAGTGTAGGCTCCATTTGCATGAAATTCAAGGACAGGAAACACTAACTTATAGCCACAGAAAGCAGAGTTGTTTGTCTAGGTTTGGGGGGTAGGAACTGACTGTAGGGAAGCATGAGGGAACTTTTTGGAGAAATAAAAGTGTTCTGTATCTTAATCAGGTTATTAATTTACACAAGTGTATACAGTTGTCGGATCTAATTGAACTAAATAATTATAACCTGTGAATTTTATTATGTGGGAATTATATCTCGATTTTTAAAAGCACAATAGACACACACACAAATATTAAAGATTGGGGAAAAGAGAGTAATGTAATTGTACATAAAATATATGCTTAGATAGAATATCCAAGAGAATCTACAAATAAATATTAGTGCTTATAAGAAAGTTCAGCAAGTTTGCCAGAAATCAATATACAAAAATCAATAGTTTTGTTCAAGGACATCATTAACCACAGCAGTAAAAGCTTTTAAGGTGCCCAGAAATAAATCTAACAAATGGTGTGTAAGATTTTTATGGAGAAAGCAACAAAACCTTATTGAAGGGGGGCAAGAAACAAGGACCACTATATTCATGGATGAGCGGGTGCAATATTTTAAAGATTGTAATTTTCTCCAATTTACCTATAAATTCAATATGATCTCAATAAAAATCCCAGTAGCATTTTTCAAAGAACTTGACAAAAATAAGATTAAAAATTGCAAAAGAAAAGGAGCAGGGATGAGGCTTCAGAAGGAAGAGGAGGAAAAAATGGGGGGGGGGGCGGGGGCAGGGGCTTATCCTTTTGAATATTGGCACTCGTTATAAAGCTACAGTAATTTAAACAGTGTGATACTGCCACAGGGATGGAGAGCTTAGAAATAGAACCACTTAGATATGGACATTTGCAATATGACAGAGATAGCATTGCAAATCACTGGGCACAGAATAAGAGTATTCAATAAATAATGCCGGTACACCCTCCTATGGAAAAATACAGGTCCAGCTATTCACATAAAAAGCAGGTGAAATTGGATATCTACCTCATATCATACACAAAATCAACTAAATGTGAAAAGCAAATTTTAAAAAGAAAATATAGGAAAATATCTTGATAATGTCTAAGTACTGCCGTATTATTTATTGTCAAAAGCATAAACTATATTGAGAAAATAACTATATGACACTCAGAACTTCTGTGGATCAGGAGGACACCAAAAAGAAAGTCATTATCTACCATGGGAAGGTGTTTACAACCCATATAACTGGCTTTATATAGTCATAATATATTAGAATTCCTTAGAAACCAGGCAAGATCATTAATCTAAGAGAAAGGAAAGCACAAATAAACATATAAAAAGATGTTTCAACCTCTCTAGTAATCAAAGAAAAATACAAAGTGGAACAACAAGTGAACACCACCCCATACCTAGCAACTGGCAAAAGTCAATCATTGATATCCAGTAATATATCCAATAACACTAAGAATGGGTGGGGCTACTGGGAAATGAATAGTTGTATACAGTTGCCAGCATGGCTGGAAATGGGTACACCTACTTTGAAGGAGAATTTTGGAATAACGAAAACAAAAACTGGTAATGTGCATAAGCTACCAGCCAGATATTGAGCTCCTCAGAGCTTGCCAGGAGCCGCACCTGCATGGGAAACTTGTGCTAGGCTGTTCATTGTAACAGGGACCAGAATAATAAAAAACTAGGGGAAAACACAAATGTTATCAAATAATATACTTTTAAAAAATATACAAATAACTTCTATGTATATTTATTATTGGTGCATATATATTGAGAGAAAGAACATCATGATACACAGCAATGTGGGTCAGGCAAACCTGGACTCCTAGGCTCCTCTGGTTGCCAGCTGTGTGGCCTTGGACAATTTCTTTAACCAGCCTTTCCTCAGCCCCTCATCTATAAAACAGGGGATGATATCTACTGTGGGCATTAAAGGAGCGAATATAAATAAAGAGCTAAGAATAGTGGCCTGCATACAGTGGATCTGCTGTTTTTATTATCATCGTTATCATCATCATCACCATTGTTATCATTACTGTCATCATCAAGACAATGGTTACCTTTGGGAAAAGAGGGGTAGAGATGAAGAGAAGTTTATAGCTTTTTCTTTAAGGAAATGTGGCTACATGCTAGCATATATTCAGCCTGAGTTTAATGTAAGTATGTGGCTGAGGGTACATCAGCATTTGTCATAACTTTTTGGACTTCACTGTGTATTTCAAATAGTTCATATATGAAAAGGCTTTTTGAATAAAAAGAAACAGAGTCTGTGCAATATTGAATGTCTGTGAGAAGGCATTGTAAAAACATACTTCCAGATAGATGCTTACAGCTAGCTAACTGCTAGCAACAGCAAGTTGCCAGCTAACAGTTAAAGAGGAAAAAGGCAGAGCCTCTGCTAAAACTAATTCTTTCCGGGAACATCCAACGCCCCAAAGCAGCAGAAAAATGTGCAGAAGTGCAGTTTCTAGTGAGGAAACAAGCACAGAGCTCCTAGTTGTGCCAAAGAAATACCTTCAGTTGAAATAAGTATCCAAAAATAATACGTTCCCTGAGAAAATTATTATAGTAACCTGTAGAGCATTTACTAGTTTTTAAATGAATATTTATTGAGTTTCAATTATGTATACATATGTGTTCTCTGGTTCTTTTTGCCTGAGGCAGACTTCAGCTATTATTTAAAAAGAAAAAAGAAAACCACTTTTGCACTTGTGCAGATGTGTCACAATAAAAGGCTTATAGGTTATATTCCTAGAAAGAAAATTACCCGTCAGGATGGTGCAGCAGCAAGTAGCACAGCCATGTAAAAATAGCCCTCTACATCGTTTAACGTGGGCTTTGCTGCTATTTCCCCAGGGAGAAGGCTGGAGGTAAGCAGTCCCAGGGTTGAGGCAATTAATTGCTCAATGACATTCACAGGACACAGGCCCTTTCTGCCTCTGCTTGCCTTCCTGTGTGTTAGGAGTGTCTCCGCCGAAGGTCTTGAGGTGACTGCAGCAACCCCTGAGCATACATCTTCACACAACCAAGCTCCAAGGCCAAGAGCAAGTCGGGAGCAGACCCCTTGCCCACCTTCCATTTGAAATGGCTAGAAAAATATTTCCCAGAAACCCCTCAAGAGAATGTGTCTTCCATCTCAGTGACCAGGACTGGGTCACATGGACATTCCTAAACCACTCGCTGGTCAATGGGACTGAGATTACACCACGGTTAGGCTCATCACTGGTTCATCACCAAGAGCTGGCACCATCTTCTTTCAGCAGGTTATCCCTGGATCTGAAGGAAACCTGAGTTAGGTCACCAAGGAGGAAAACCACCAAGAGGGCATGGCCACTCTCCCCTATGGAGGGGACCCAGGCAAACAATAGAAAGCACAAACTACATGGCACCTATGGTTTTTCCCAGGAAGACGTGTGCTTGCAGCAGACACTGCTGTCTCCCCCAGCAGTTATTACCCACCTCTTTCTCGCGGGAGAACCGGCTTCGCTTATGTACTGAGCAGCCAAATGTTTCCAGAGATCCGCCCCTTCTGGCCCGAGGGGGATCTTCCTGGGTCTGCATGCACGGTGGTGAATCCATTCTCCTTGCGTTGACCAGAGAGGAATAGGAATGTGATGTGAAGGAGGTCCTCTGTGGAGCTTCTGGCAAGGCAGAGGAGAAAGGAGGACCTCTCTCTGGTCTTAGAGCACAGCTCTGTCAAAATACCTCCGGGGCAACTGCGGCACCAGCTTGCAAGCCTGAAGGAAGAAGGTCTGCGGCTGCCACAGTGAAAATGGGTCTTGGGTGTCACAGTCGAGGTTCTAAGTCAATCAAACTTTTAACCACTCAGCCCCAAACTTGTTGAAATGTGAGATAATACATTTTCTTTGTTGTCCGGGCCCTTTTTATTTGATTATTTGTTACTTGCAGTCCAATCATCCTGATGCCACACTGACGCTGACAACTATAAAGCCAGCAATTTAACGAGAGTTTTAAAAACCTGGAGAGATAAGAAACGAACAAGAGCACATCTGGCTGCTTTCAGCTGGTTTAAATCCACATGTTCGGGATAATCACGTCTGACAATATTTACGAAAAATTGTACTAAGCATTTCCTACATGTGAGGCATATTCATGAGCCCCATCACGAAGCAGCAATTGCAAGAGTGGGTTAGGGACACAAAACACAGAAGATGCACGATCCTTAAATTCAAGGATCTTATAATACAAACGGGCAGAAAGTTCAGTTTGACAGTAAAAATTTATATCTATGCCAGTTTGAAAGAAGTGGTTCCATTATGGTCAAGAATGGTATCTATTATCAACCAAATCATAACGTGTACCATCACATCATGATATATCAAATCTCAAAATTCCTTACCACAGAAAAACCTCTAAATCCTAAAGCATATTAGATAACTCACTAATTTCATAAGATCGATCCTTCTTTTGAAATAGCAACTGACATCAGAATAGATTTACTTTACCCCTGAGCAAACTGAAAAAAGACATAATGTCCATTTTTTCTTTTTTTACTTTAAGCGTTTTACCATTCATGAATAATCATTATAGACTTGGAATTAATCTAGATTAATGAGTCTTCACTGTAGTTGAGTATAGTAATTTCTGCTCTGCTAGTTTATCTTTAAATTTACTGGTAAAAATAAAGCTACCACTGGGACATGCAGACCCACTCATGCTTGGGTGATGCATTTGGTATGTGTGGAGACAGTGCCCAAGGCGAGCAGAATTCCGAGGAGTGACAAGTGTGCATTCTGCCTCATGAGGACTGGGAGGAAGATGGAGAGTGCTAAGCCTTGGCAGGAAGGCAGCAACCCAGATATAAAATACTGGGCTCTGAATGTATCTACCAGAGCATACATTTATTTAAACCCCATTTTAGACCATAAAGCAACTGCATCAATAAAGCAGCAGCTCCCACTAGCTAAGTCAGGTTTGTTTTGTGTTTTGTTGCAGTATTTTTTAAAATAAAAGTGGGTGGTTGGCTTTAAAAGAAGTATCTTAAAGGCAGAAGTGGGAGGGCAGTGATTAACCAGGGAGCTTATATGCATAACCCATGGATACAGACAATAAAGTGGTGAAGGCCTGGGAGGGTAGGGACTGGGTATAGGGGGTCAATGGAGGCGGGGGGGAAACCATAGACGAGCAAAAGGGACATCTGTAATGCTCTCAACAATAAAGATAATTTTTTAAAGAAGTATCTCAAGCCCCAGTCCCATGATTGGCTGTGGTAGAGTTAGTGGGCTGCTAGATGCAGAATGGCCACATAGTGGTCTTCTCCACAGAACCATCTGAAAGCCCTTTACTACAACTGTGTGTCGTGTTTTCCTTTTCAAAAGCTAGCAAGTACCAACATGCCCTATAAACAGAAAATCTTCATTAACAGAGGATTGTCATTTCGGCTGAATCCTAAATGAAAGACCTTAATTGGATTGGAAAGAAGAAGGGAAAGGCAGATGGAGATTGAAAGAAGCTTCAAGAACAAGAGAATGTTTCCGCTTTTAAAACTTCATCAGACCAAGTACTGCTATAAGGACTATCTGCACCCCACTTTTCATGGTCTACTTTGACCCTGGGGGAAGGTATGATGCACTGATTTTTAAATGTGTACATTTCAGTGTCAAGCTCATGAAAGTCAAGGAAAGGTGGAGAAACTGTCACATACTAGAGGAGACTGAGGAGATGTGAACACCAGATGCAGTGTGGGTTCCTGGACTGAACCCTAGATTTTAAAAAAGACATTAGTGGAAAGACTGAAGAAATCCAAATAAAGTCTATAGTTCAATTAATAGCATTGTGCCATGTTAATTTCTGAGCTTTGATGAATGCATCATGGCTTTAGAAGATGTAATAGTATGGTGTATAGGACAGAGAAACATTCTGTATAGATTTATAGTACATTAGAGGCCCAGTGCATGAATTCGTGCATGGGTGGGGTCCCTTGGGGTGGCCTGCGGAGATTGGGCCATGACCCACAGTCCAACGCCACCTGCCCCTCCTGCCTGCTGCTCCCGCTCATCCCGACCCTGCTGCACCTGCTGTGGGCTCCCACCCAGTCAGTCCTGATTTGGAGAGGCTCGTGCTGCCACAGCAGCAGCACTCACCAGCCATGAGCCCAAGGGTGAGTGGTGGCAGGGAGGGAGCCTGAATGCAATCAGCCCTCTAGGCAGGTGGTGGGACACCCTCGCCAGCCCAGGATCCGGATCCATCCTGCTGACGTTTGCGCCATTTGTCAGGAGCCACCTGGGGGCCACTTTTATATTGTTTCTTCCTTTTGGAGCATCTAGGAAGGAAGCAGCCATGGTACCCAAGGCCAACTTCCAGGAGGCAGGCAGCACTGTCGAAATCCTGCCGGTGGCACTGGTTCATGGGTGCCTGGTCCATTCTCCGGAGATTGGATCTGCAGGTCTACTGAAGGAGTGAGTGGCTGTCACCAGCTGGTGGGCCTCCAGAGGGGTCAATCAGCCAAGCATCACTCCTGCTGTGGGAGGGCACTGACCACCAAGAGGCAGCTCCTGTGTTGAGCGTCTGCCCTCTGGTAGTCAGTGTGCATCATAGTGACCAGTCGACTGGTTGTTCAGTAGCTTAGATTTTTATATATATAGACTAGTGGCCTGGTGCATGAAATTTGTGCATGGCGGGGGTGGGGGGGTTGTTCCTTAGCCTAGCCTGCACCCTCTCCAGTCTGGGACCCCTCAAAGGATGTCCTACTTCCGGTTTACAGGGATTGGGCCTAAACCGGCAGTTGGACAACCCTCTCACAATCTGGGACTGCTGGCTCCAGCTGCTCACCTGCCTGCCTGATTGCCCCTAACCACTCTGCCTGCCAGCCTGCTCACCCCAACTGCCCCTGCCACAGGCTTGCTTGTCCCCAAATGCCCCCTGCCAGCCTGATCACCCCCAACTGCCCCCTGTGCCAGCCTGCTCACCCCCAACTGCCCCCCTGCTGGCCTGCTCACTCCTAACTGCCCCCCCTCGCTGTCCTGATCACATCCACTGACCCCCATTGACGACCTGCTCACCCCCAACTGGCCCCCCTGCTGGTCTGCTTACCCCCCATGGCCCCGCCCCCCACCAGCCTGATCACCCACAACTGCTGTCCCATCCTGGCCTGATCACCTCCCCCCGGCGACCCAAGCTGCCAGCCCCTCCTTTTTTCTTTTTTCTTTTTTTCAGTGCCTCTTTGAATGGAGGCCAGGGCCAGCTGGAAGCAGGTATCTGGGATTTCTTTATCTTCTATAATTGAAACTTTGTAGCCTTGAGTGGAGGCCAGGGTCGGCCAGGGCAGATGGGAAGCTTGGCTTCCTCCATCGCCAAGACAACCCAAGTCTCCTGCTTGCTCCAACTCTGAGGCTGCTGCCATCTTGGTTGGGTTAATTTGCATACTGGCTCCTGATTGGCTGGTGGGCATGGCTTGTGGGCATAGCAGAGGTATGGTCAATTTGCATGTTTCTCTTTTATTAGTGTAGATGCTTATTTTTCCTGGATACTGAAATTAACTATCTAAGGCCAAATTTAAAAGTAAACATGTTCAAGAAATTATTGTCTGCATGACATAAATGCAATATATTTTCCTCCAGTGAAAATGCTTGTGGAAAAATGATATCACCTTTAGAACCTGATGTCAATTACTTTGAAGAAATCCTTGGAACTCCCTTGACTTTACTTGATGTAAATATGAAAAAATGTCCAGTACTGGGCTATGTGCTCTCTGTCTCTTGAGGGAGATTAGTGGGGGTGAGGAGAAAGTTAAAGTGTATCCCTGGCAATGCTGTTCCTCATTACCATGTCCCACATGTCTGTCTACTTATCAGCAACATTCTTTGAGAGAACCAGAGTTTGGGGAAGCCAAGAGGCAGGGATCCCAGCCTTATGCATACAAGAAGAACCATTCTTCAACCTATACTTTGTAGAATGAGTTTCCACACCAGATTTTATTGGTTAAAAACAAAAGGTTATATTGCATTAATTTGGCCATGAGGACAGAAAAACACTATTTTTAATTTTTAACTTTTATTATGGAAAATCACAAACAAGAAAATAGAGAGAATGGTTCAGTGAGTCCCCATGTACCCATCATCAAGCTTCAACAAAGATCTACTCATTACCATTCTTGTTTCATCTATACCTTAATCATTCCTCTGTTCTCTATTCCTTTATTTATTTTACATTAAATGTGAGATATCACATTACTTTATCTGTCAGTATTTCTATATGTATCTCTAAATTTTTTTATAAAAACATAACCACATTATGTTAAATGAAATCACAAGAAAAACAGACATGAAAAGACAAGATTTTATCTTTAAATAACGTGTTCAAAGCACAAAGCAAATGTGATCAGATTTGTTTTACAACGACAATTCTAAATGTGGAATGAAAAATAATTTGAAATATGATGAAAATGTGACAGCAAAACTCGTTAGGAGACTATTAAAGCAATCCAGAGAAGAGATACCATATAGATCCAGAAAAGAGATACCAGTGACATTAACTAAGGTGCTGGCACTGGAGATGGATGAAAGAGGATGTAGTAGATGGCTTAGGTAGAATTGAAGGGCTTGGAATGGATGGGATGGGGGTTGAGAAGGGGAGGGGAGAGGCCAATATGGCAGATTGTGGTTCTAGTCACAGAAGAGAAGGAAGCATAGGGAGATAGAAGAAGGGAGTGAAGACAGGGAATTCTGTTGTAGACATACTTGCTGCCATTGGAAATCAAGATTTTCACTAGGCAGCTGAGTGTGTAGATCTCAAGTGGGCTGGAATAAAGCCATTGCAATGAATGAGATTGCTGCAGGGGTGTGCTCAGCCTCCCAGGACCCAGAACAGAAGGACATCTTCAAGGATCGGTCAGCAGAAGAAAAGCCTATAGTCCAAAGAATATGCTGAATGACATGAGGAGGTAATCAATGAAACTCAGAAAAGGGAAAATTCTGCAGACCTTAAGCTTATACAACAATTAAGAGGTGTAAAAATGAAATGCGAAGTGTGGATCTCATTTATATGAACTAACTATAAAAAAAGAGTCCCGGGTTCGATTCCGGTCAAGGGCACATGCTCGGGTTGCATGCTCAATCCCCAGTGGAGGACATGCAAGAGGCAGCCAATCAATGACTCTCTCTCTCTCTCCCCCACTCCCTTCCTCTCTGAAATCAATTTAAAAAATTAAAAAATACTAGATAACTCTTTTGTGAAAACAGAAGATGAAAGATCGTGAGGATTCTGGAAACAATTTCTATTTTAAAAAATCACATGTAGTAGTATATTATTTTCTCTCAAGATAACAAAAGTGTTCAATACTCCCCTTTGTAGGATATTCCTACTGATGTGATGTTCCCATGACTCTTCATAGGCATTTCTCTACATAAAAGGAAACATGTCCTAACTCTTTTAAAACTAGTAGCTAGTGCACTTAACAAATATTTTTATTCCTAAAGATGTCCATACTCCTACATTCTCTTTTAACAGACAGGCTCGGATCCTCTTTTGATGTTTCAATAATACAGCTATGAAAGTTTGGTTCTTGGAGACTGACTGACAGTGAGAGTCCTGCCCCATGCCCACTGTGGCCTCAGCATTCCATGTGATACACAAGAGAGATGGGGCTGGCCTACAGAGCTTAGAAACTGGGAGAGTCTGATGTGCATTTTAAAACCAGTTCTAAGGAATGAACACTGAAAGCTTATTGATGTTATTTAGTCCTGTCACCAGCCCTGCCATCATAATCCCCTGTCCCTACCTTCACAAGGCCTCTTCCATAAGGATGCTCTGGGGATAACAAGGACAGCAAATGTGCAAATTCCACATGAAATCCCAGTTCCAAGTAGTCTATCCAAGTAGTATTTCTTTTTAGCAGAGATATTTGTAATTTATAATTTCCAGTTTCACAAGTGAAAATTGTACATTTTCACACATACAATTTAGTTTTGTCACATGGGCACACATCTACAGAACATCCACGTGACAGTCACCTGAAACTGTGCAGGCAGTAGAGCACGCAAATGCTAAAATGTATTTTTTAACCAAGTGGTGGCTGAAGGCCCTGCCTCAGCTAGACAATTCATATAAATGTATGTGCCACGCCAGCACAGCCAAGAGTTAGGCGATCCTGAGGGAGGGCAGGCGAAGGATGAAGAAAAGACAGACAAAGAGAATAAGCTGGGTCTAGGTGGATCTTCTGTGTCTGGCTGAGACCACAGAACAGATCCAGACTGCAAGCTGATGCTTTATTTTATAGTCAGAGGTAAACAAGGTAGTGGTCACCATAGTTATAGTGTTCTTGTGAGTTTCACTTGTTTTGGCAGCACTTGCTGCACCTCCCACAGCCCATTAGCTACCCAAGAAGGATCTAGGGAGCATCATAAGATCAAGCTTAATTATGCTAAGACGGCTGTGTCCTCTAAGCTGGGACTTATTTGCAGCTTTGCCAGCAGATCAGTATGAGGCTTAAGCCTATAACTACTCCCTACAGATATATGTCTATACATACATAATTTATTCTTACTATCCAGACCTAACAGAGGCTTTTTAAAAGAAAAGAAGGAAAAGAAAAGCATACCTTTCTCATTTAAAATGACTGAAGTGTATCATTTCTGTTTGCATTTCAGTGTGTGTTGCCATGCTTTCCTCAGGGCAACCTGATGCATATAGTGTTATGCTGACAGTGACAGTGTAGCCACAGGCATCCCATCCGGTGAGGTCGGAGCCCTCAGGGAGCTTCGGCCACTTAGCAACTTGAACACCACCATCTAGGTTGTTCTCCCAGGCTCCAGAGGCACCGTGATCCCTTCCAGATACTACAGGAGCAATAACAAGAAAAGCCACACACGTCCTAGCATCCATGAGAAAGGAAACAGCAAATAGGAGGTGAAAGGCTGCTCATGTTCATTGGTCATGGCCAAGTCAACAGCCAAGCCTGAAAGCATCTGAAAATATAAGCTGAGTTAAAATCTTAGTTCAGTTTTTCTCATTATACTTAAGGTGATGAAGCTGTCTGTGAGGGCAGCTTTGTCCACATCTTATTCATTGTGATGTGTCATTTTTAAATTGACATTATTTTTTAAGTGGTCCAAAATTGCTGCTTGGATTTCATCCTTGCCCCGTGTTATTCAGAAAGTTTTAAATTGCTAAGAAGTTTTATTTTTGTGTGTTTATACTTGCATTAACATTTTAGGTCTTATTGCATTTTGTGTCTCTATAATTCTTATGCTTTGGAATTTATAAAAATTGTATGGCCTCTAATATAATCAATATTTGTAAATATTACATGATATATTATGTAATTTCTTTCAATATTTCAGTTTTTTGTTTTTATTACTTCTTGATCATAATAACAATCATAACTTCAGTTGTACTTTCCTTATGCTTCACCATTCCTTTTGTGCAATAGTTTCTTATTCTTGAATTCTTTATTATAAGTTATTAACTGTATCATTTTTCCATACAAAAAACTGTAAGCCTACTTTTGCTGTATTTAGTTTTGTGTGAAACTGCCAAACTGTCTTCCAAAATGGCTGTCCCATTTTGCATTCCCAACAGCATGATTAAGAGTTGTTGGTGCTCCATATTCTCGCCAGCGTTTGATGCTGTCAGTGGTTTGTGTGTTCAGCGTTGTGACAGTTAGGTAGTGGTAATTCCTGTCTCAGCTGACATTTTCCTGGTGCCATATGAGGGTGAGCATTGCCTCCTATGCTCATTTGTCATCCACATCACTTCACTACGGAGGTGTCTGTTCAGATCTTCTGTCCATTTTTAACAGGTCTTTTATCTCATTTTTGAGTTGTCTGAGTTCCATATATATTTTGGGTATCAGTTATTTATCTATGTTCTGCAAAGATTTTCTTCCAGTCTGTGGCTTGTCCTTTGATTCTCTTAACAGTGTCTTTTTTTTTCCAGAGCAGAGGTTTTTAAATGGTGTTTTGTCTAAGAAATCATAGCCAAACCCAAGGTCATCTATATTTTTCCTATGTTATCTGCCAAGAGTTTTATAGTTCTGTATTTTATCTTTGGGGCTGTGATCCATATTGAGTTGATTTTTGTGAAAGGTGTAAAGGCTGTGTCTAGAATCTTTACTTTTCTTTCTTTTTGTTTGCATGTGGATGTTCAGGTGTATCAGCACTATTTCTTATTTCTTTTTCTCAAGTCACTGATTTAATATTCTGTACCCTCCAGTCTTCTGTTCCACTTGTGTTGGCTTTTATTGATCATTTCTAATTCACTATTGGCTTTTTATCTGATTCTTTCCTTACTTCAGATTGGTTTTTATGATGAAACAACAGTCTATCCAATTTTCTTTGAGAATGAGTTGGGTGGTTTTTCCTGAGCAGGATGCAAGGGTGGTTTCTTTCCTGGGTTCTTGTCCAGGTGGATTCAAAGAATGAAGCCATGGACAAAAGCTGGTAGATGAAAAGGGTGGGCATTTATTGGAAACAAGTACAGACTCCCACGTAGGAAGGGGGTCCCAAGAGGGTGACCCATTAGCCCCTTTTTCTAAGGTTTATAAAGGCTACAGTTCTTTGTTTCTTGGTGCTGCCTTCCAATTGGTTGAATATCAACTTCAAAGCCCAAACCCCACGTGGTGCCCCCTCTTGCTCTCCCCCTTCAGTGGTAGAATTCTGTCTCCTGTGAAAATCTCTTTTCCTCTTTCTCCCATTTGTCAGCATCTCTCTATCCTCTGTGAAAGTCTGTTTCCTCTTTCTCCCCATACCCTGTGGCTTGTCCCTATCTTCTGTGAATGGATGTCTTCCTCTCTCCTTATCCTGTGGCACCTTTTGTTCTCTATGAATGTATGCCTTTGGCAGCTCCAAGCTCCCAACCAACTATGCTTTCCTCCTCCATGGACCCCCTAATTCCTATACTCCCTAAACCTTCCTATTTTGCCCCTAAAAACTCCTTTCAAGAATATGAACCAGAGATTTTTTTAACTTATACATTTACATGTAAATTAGGTGACCATACATCCTATTGAGAGAGTGTTCATACCTGTTGTCCTGCCATAGTTACTAATAGCTAAATGTAGAATTTTTAATGTTCGAAAGTGTTCCAGTTTGGACAATAAATTATATGGTTACTCTCTACATAAAAGTTATGTTTCCCCAAGTTTTAACTGAGCCCTGTTTTTATTATGCATCTCTTCAGAGTTGTTATAGCTAAAATAAATAATTGTCACCTTTATTTTTCTACTCATTTCACACATGATGTTATTTAACCCTCATAACAACCCTACAAATTAGAACTATCATTATCTCCATGAGGAAACTGATACTCAGCGTTTGAGGCAGGGGACGGAGGAGAGTTCTGTGCTCTTCTTAACTTTCCCTCAGTGGAAAAGCTCAGAGATGGGAAAGAGGAGAGGGAAGTTGCTTCATTTGTCTGTTTGTTCCATGGGGAGTGAAGGGGAGCCCTGTGAGCTAGGCGGTCTCTGCAGAAGCTCTTTCTCTAGGCTCCCTGGAGGGCACCTCCTTGTGGGGAATCTCCAGGTGGCAAAGGAGGCTAGGAATGAGGAGGGACAGAGGCCGAACCCCCTTTTAACAGGCTGAGGATGACTCCCATTGCAGGTCAAGTGGCCAACCTATAAAGAACATTCTAAGGCTTTAGAAGTTCGACCCACCTGCGAAGCATACGCCTGGGCTGCTGTCCTGACTTGGAGGGCCACCTAAATGGTCCTCACCGGGGCTCTGGCATGGTGTAGAGAAAACACAAAAGCCAAAACTTTCACCTGCCCAGGTGGCCCGAACACTCTGGACACACGGATGGCCCAGATGTACTAAGCAGTCAGCAGACTGAGGATGTCATGATCCTGCCAGGTACACAGCCCAGCCCGGACAGATTTCCCATCCAATCACAGCCCAAACTGGCTCCTCAGGAAGTAATCACCTGCAATTGTATCCTGCCACTGTGGGAGGTGCCGCCCGCTGGAAACAGGGTGGGGATGAGAGGAAGGAGGCCGCTGTTCCCTGGAGTCTCCAGCAGAGCGCCTTTGATCTTCTGGCCATCTGCAACCCTGCTGCCTAAAGTGTGGTCCATGGACCAGGGGTCTGGGCATCACCTGGGAGTCTGTTACGAAGGCAGGAATTTGGGCCCTACCCAGACCTGCTGAATCAGGATCTGCATTTAAAAAATTTACCGGGTGGCTCTTAGGTACTTAAATTATGAGAAGCACTGACACAAATACTTAAGGATGCTTCCAGAATTTCAAGCTGGCCATAATTTTATAGGATCATTGCAGCTAAGGACATGCATTCCTCACTCATATGAAAACATGCCTGGTAACTCAGGAATGTTATGGACAGATGACATAGCAAGTAGATGGTGATGTTTAAAAGGGAGTATATGTTTTGAAAACTTTATTTTCTTAATCTTTTAAAAAATAATCTCAGGCTATCTACACAGTTCTTTACCTAATCCAGTGCTGAGCAGATTTATTTAAAATACATATGCTGTTAAGTCTGTGACAGGAATACACTTTTGGCAGATTTGCCGATTCACTTCAAAATCTGAATGTAATCACAGTCGGGTACTCATTCCTCTCTCACTGGA
Organism: Corynorhinus townsendii; assembly: GCA_026230045.1. NCBI lineage: Eukaryota > Metazoa > Chordata > Mammalia > Chiroptera > Vespertilionidae > Corynorhinus > Corynorhinus townsendii. The sequence continues at coordinate 46,719,234 of JAPDVU010000009.1, forward strand.
CTCAAGAGCAAGATTATGAATTACAATAAAATATACAAAAAATGGCTGAACTGTATTGCAACTTTACGAACTACTCCCCGAAGAGCTTAGGTTTCCCTGTGCATCTCTTTTCTCACAGACACCCATTCCGTGAGGAAACTTCTGTGCTGGCTGTGTAACCTGGTTCCCTAATTTTGAACTGCTGTGTGCTGCTTTTTGAATTGTTGTGTGTGTGCTGATTTTTGAACTGCTGTGTGTGTGCTGATTTTTAAATTGCTGTGTGTGTGCTCATTTTTGAACTGCTGTGTGTGTGCTGATTTTTCTGTTTGCTCCTCCCAGCACAGGGAGAGTGAGTTTGCCTCACTGAGGCAAGCTGAGATGGGTTCTGTCCGAATTGTTTACATTCCCTTTCAAACTTTTCAGTCCCAGATGAAAGGAGAAGATAAAAGTTTCTATTTTGTCCTTTTTCTGCTCCAAATTAGAATTCCAAATGCTTGGAAAGATGAGGCCATCAGCAGTCACCCCTTCTCCAGCCACCCCTGGGACACACACATCGCAGCGGCAGCCAGGAGGCTCTGGGCTACTTGCCTCAGAGAAGTGATGTACTAGAAAAAAGAAAAAGGAATCTCTTTCTGGGTATCAAGCTTCAAATGCCCATATTCCAAAAACATAGTTTTCGGAAATTTTTCTTCCTTGTGATCAGAGAAGCAGTGAGCTCTCAGGTGAGCAATGCCAGTGCCACCTCCACCTCCACCTCCGACCCCTCCAGCAAGAGAAGGACACGTGTTTCTCTGCCTGAAGGTTCCACTTGCCCAGCGGTGATCCTGCCTGGCTCTTCCCAAGCACAGGGCACACTGTTTTCTACTCGGCCATGAGATGGAGGGCCCCTTTATGATCTTATGATCTGCACAAGGTCAACACATGTGCTCAAAGAGAACTGGTGCGGGGGGGCTGCAAAGGAGGCCCTGTTTCCTGCCTCAGAGGATTTAAGGAGAGCATGTGGGCTTGTGTGATGTGGGCTGCATTCACCATGTAGATTCCTGGGGAGACAGGAAGACCCTGGAGAAGAAACTGCTGTGGGACATTTAGACAGGAGGGCCTCACCTCATGCAGCTTCTGTACCCACGCAGAGAAACTGCTGCACTGGATGGAGCTAACAGGACAGGGAGACACCACAGCTATGAACTTTACAACCAAGAAACTGGAGAAAGGAGAGGGCAAGGACAAAATAAACTGGGTGGAGGGGAAAAGTCATAACCCATGCTGCTCCCTGGCCTCCCCACCCCTCCTGACAAATGTGTGTGTGTGTGTGTGTGTGTGTGTGTGTGTCTGTGTGTGTGTGTGTGTGTGTATCCTAATATATAAAAAGCCAGGGGCCGTCATGACCGAAACAACTGGACAGAAGACCGAACACAGGTTGTGTGGGGTGACAAGGTTGGCAGGGGGCTTAGTGAGGGATGACCAAACAACTGAATAGCAGGCTGCATGGGGCGACCAGATGGGCAGGGGGGGGCGGAGAGTTGAGGGTGAACGGGCTGGCAGGGGGGCAGTTGGGGGAGACCAGGCCAGCAGGGGGTGGCAGTTGTGGGTGACCAGGCTGGCAGAGGGGGCAGTTGAGGGAAACCAGGCCGGCGGGGGGGGGGGGGGCAGTTGAGGAAGACCAGGCTGGCAGGGGGGCAGTGAGGGGTAATCAGGCCATCAGGCAGAGGCAGTTAGGGGTGATCAGGCTGATAAGAGGGGCAGTTAGGGGCAATCAGGCAGGCAGGCATGTGAGCTGTTAGGACCTAAACTGTCAGTTGGACATTCCCTGAGGGGTCCTGGATTGGAGAGGGTGCAGGCTGGGCTGAGGGGACCCCTCCCATGCATGAATTTTGTGCACTAGGCCTCTAGTACATACATATATATCTTACCTAATAATAGACAAACATGTAAATTGACCGTACCTCCGCTACGCCCATAGCCAATCAGAGTGAGTATGCAAATTAACCCAACAAAGATGGCAGTTAATTTGCATACATATGAGCCTAGCACCTGGGTCCTGGGAACATCCTGGCACCAAAGTCACCCTGACGTAGGCCCTGCGTGGACCCTGAGCAGCCTGGGAAGGGCCTGAGCCAGGGAGGTCCTGGGCAGGGCCAAGCCTACAATCAGAGCCGAGGGGGCAGAGGTGGAGCCAGTGATCAGAGGGAGCTGGGGATCCCCTGCCCAGGCCTAGAGCCTCTAGCAGAGGCTCTAGGCCTGGGCAGGGTCAGAGCCAGTGATTGGAGGGAGCTGGGGGTCCCCTACCCAGACCCCAAGGCTTTAGGCCTGGGCAGGGCCCAGCTGGCGATTGGTGTGAACTACAGAGGAAACACCTTTTCTGACTGCTCATTGGATAAGCTTCCTGTATGCCACTGGTAATATTCTTAGTAACTTGGGTAATAAGAATCCAAAAAGGCGATCTAGGGTTTTTCCACCACAGTTCTGGAGGAAAAAACAAACGTCCGCTACTGGAGGGCTAAGAAATGTCATATCCTGCCCTAGCCAGTTTGGCTGAGTGGGTAATGCCTAGGCTTGCCAACTGCAGGGTCTGGTTCGATTCTGATCAAGGGCATGTACCTAGGTTGCAGGATCCTCCCTGGTCGGGGCCCAGGTCAGGGCTCATGCAGAAGGCAACCAATCAAAGTGTTCCTCTCACTTTGATGTTTCTCTCTGTCTTTCCCTTTCTCCTCCACATTCTCTAAAAGTCAATGGAAATATATCCTCAGGTGAGGATAAAAAAAAAAAAAAGAAAGAAAGAAATGGCATATCCTATGAAAGACACATCTTGAAAATGCCTAAAGAAAGCTGTCATTTTTTCATGGTGAAGGGACTGGAGTCCGTGTGGATGAAAACACCTTGGTAGCTGTGATGACTGGCAGTGGCTGCAGCAGCGGGGTGATGGGGCTGGTGCCTTTCCCTGATCAGCCTGGTCGCCTCCCACAAAGGGAGGCTAGACTGCGGCTTAGGCCTGCTCCACGTTGGACATCCCCTGAGGGCTCCCAGTATGTGAGAGGGGGCAAGTTGGGCTGAGGGACCCCCAACTCTGGGCCCCTAGTATATTAATAAAAGGGTAATATGCTAATTAGACTGGGAGACCTTCTGAACAAAGCCATGGTGGCAGGGCCAAGCCATAGGCAGTTAGGGGAGAGCAGGCCAGCAGCGGGGGAGCAGTTGGGGTGAGCAGACTGGAAGAGTGGGCAGTTGGGGCAAGCAGGCCAGCAGCGGGGGAGCAGTTGGGGTGAGCAGACTGGAAGGGTGGGCAGTTGGGGGCGAGCAGGCCAGAAGGGGGGGGGGCAGTTGGGGGATATCAGGCCAGCAGGGGGGGCAGTTGGGAGTGAGCAGGCTGTGGGGGGGAGGGCGGAGTTAGGGGCAATCAGGCCAGTGGGGAGTTGGGGGCAATCAGGCCAGTGTGGGGGGGTGTTAGGGATGATCAGACCTGCAGGGGGAGTCAGTTGGGGTTGATCAGGCTGGCAAGCAGGCAGATGAGCGGTTAGGAACCAGCCTAAACCAACAGTCAGACATCCCCCGAGGGGTCCCAGATTGGAGAGGGTGCAGGCCAGGCTGAGGAACCCCCCACCCGCTCCATGCATGAATTTTGTGCACTGGGCCACTAGTCTACACTAATAAAAATAAACATGCAAATTGACCATCACTCCACTACGCTACCAGCCAATCAGGAGTATGCAAATTAACCCAACAAAGATGGCTGCCAGGCAATGCTGGGCTGCTGGGGGCTGGATCGGAACACAAATATGCAGAGGGGCCAGGCACCCAGCAGCCCCAAGGCCCACCACTGTGGCACTGGGGATGCTGGGGGCGGGGGGGGAGCAGAGACACAAACTCCCAAGAAACCTGTGGAAAGGAAGATAAACTATCGTAACTTTATCTCTCTTTCCACAAGATGAGAAAACTGCCCCCTGGTTTATTTAGTGATGTGGCCCACACCTTTCTACAAGCACAGGGTATGTTATGACCACTCCCAGGAAGGTCTGGTCAGAATACCATGTCCAGGGAATAATGCTACTGTAGCAAATCATCCAAGAGAGGAAACAAGCTTTTGTTGGGTTTATTCTGAAGGTCAGAGAACATGCCACCCCAACATATGCTGTGTTGTTATATTGATGATCTTGAGCTACAGGTGCTTGAAAAACAGCAAGTGCAAGGAGAAACTTTTACTGAAGTCTCCTGATCTGCCTAAAATCGGACCCCCCTAAAGGAGCTTAAATGTCATAGGTCCCCTTGACGGGAGAAGTGTTATCAGGCAGAGAAGACTGACTCCTGTCACAGGACAGTAGAGTAGAAGTTAACATCACACCCAAACTTTGTTACAAACTATTTCCCCCCACCCCCATTCATCTTTCCTAAATATCATTTACTCTCCTCTAAGAGGCCTACATCTCCTGTCCAATTTCCCTAGGAAGAAGGTATTTAAATCTGCATTCTAAGTCACCTTGAGGAGTTACTCATTTTTCCCTGGGATCTCCCATGTACACATGAGGTACACATGTTAATGAACTTTTGTTTTTCTCTTGGTGATCTGTCTTTCATTACAAGGGCCTCCACTAAGAACTCAGAAAGGTAGAGCAAAACTATTTTTCCTCCACCATAATTCTATCTCAGGAAATCAAGTCCCCAGCTGAACAATGAGGTTGGCTCAAGTACCAAGCAGTCCCAGCTGACAGGAGGGATGCTTCTAGGGAGAAATCAATGATATTGGCATCAAAGTGGGACCGAGGGCACATGCATGGTTGCTGGTGGGAGTTTAAAGTGGTTCAACATTTTTGGAGGATGATTTGGCAAATTCTATAGAAATGTTCAAGGTACACCCAAGAGTCTTCTTCTAGGAATCACATCTGCTGAGATAAAGCACAAGTGCATAAGCCCTGGTCAGAACCCAGAATGCTACTGTGGGATCCCCTTCCCCGATAGGAAAACCTGGGAACAACCTGCATTTTTAGGAGAAGGTGGCATCTATACTAATAAAAGAGTAATATGCTAATTAGACTGAACATCTTCCGTACGACCTTACAGACATCCTTCTGGAAAAATCCATATTGGCAAGGCCAAGGCAGAGGAGGTTAGAGGCGATCAGTCCAGCAGGGGAGAGCAGTTAGGGGGATCAGTCCAGCAGGGGAGAGCAGTTAGGGGGGATCAGGCCAGCAGGGGAGAGCAGTTAGGGGGATCAGGCCAGCAGGCAGGTGAGCTGCTAGGAGCCAGAGGTCCTGAGGGATCCCAGATTGGAGAGAGTGCAGGCCGAGCTGAGGGGACCCCCTTCCATGCACGAATTTTGTGCACCAGGCCTCTAGCATATATAATAAAAGCATAATATGCTAATTAGACTGGACAGCTGAATGACCTTCCAGATGTCCTTCCAGACAACCTTCCAGATGAAGCCACAGCTGCGAGGGCCAAGCCTCTTGCACAAATTTTGTGCATTGAGCCTCTAGTGTGTATATCCTATCTAATAAAAGAGTAATATGCAAATTGACCATCACTCCAACACACAAGATGGCTGTCCCCATGTGGTCAAAGATGGCTACCCCCATGTGGACACAAGATGGATGCCACAAGATGGCCAGCAGGGGAGGGCAGTTGGGAGGGAGCAGGCCTGCAAGGGAGGGCATTTGGGGGCAATCAAGTCTGCAGGGAAGGGGTGATCAGGCTGGCAGAGGAGGGAAGTTGGGGGCAACCGGGCCTGCAGGGAAGGGCAGTTGAGGGGGACCCATTTCTGCAGAGGAGAGCGGTTGGGGGAGACCAGGACTAACTGCTCACCCCCAACTGCCCTCCCCTGCAGGCCTGGGTCCCCCTCAACTGCCCTTCCCTAACTGCTCCCCTGCCAGCCTGTTTACCCCTAACTGCCCTCCCCTTCAGGCCTGGGTTCCCCCAAACTGCTCTTCCCTGCAGGCCTGGTCCCTCCCAACTACCCTCCCCTGCTGGCCATCTTGTGGCAGCCATCTTGTGTCCACATGAGGGCAACCATCTTTGACCACATGAGGACAGCCATCTTGTGTGTTGGAGTGATGGTCAATTTGCATATTACTCTTTTGTTAGATAGGATAGAGGCCTGGTACACAGGTGGGGGCCAGCTGGTTTGCCCTGAAGGGTGTCCTGGATCAGGGTGGGTGGTCCCTTGGGGTGTGAAGTGGCCTGGGAAAGGGGCCTGTGGTGGTTTTCAAGCCAACCACACCCCCTGGCAACTCAAGTGGAGGCCCTGATATCTGGGATTTATTTATCTTCTATAATTGAAACTTTGTAGCCTTAAGCAGAGGCCAAGGCAGGCCAGGACAGGTGGAAAGCTTGGCTTCCTCCATTGCTGGAGAAACCCAAGCCTCCTGCTCTCTCCATGGCCGCAGCCATTTTGGCTTGGTTAATTTGCATACTCACTCATGATTGGCTGATGGGCGTGGCTTGTGGGTGTAGCAGAGGTACAGTCAATTTGCATTATTCTTTTATTAGATAGGATATACACACACTAGAGGCTTGGTGCATGACATTCATGCACTGGGGTGGGGGGGGTTCCCTCAACCCGGCCAGCACCCTCTCACAGTCTGGGACCCCTCAGCAGACATCCCCTGAGGGATCTTTAGCACTGTCACAGAGGTGGGAGAGGCTCCCGCCACCGCCACTGTGCTCACCGGCCATGAGCCCAGCTTCTGGCTGAGCAGCACTCCCCCTGTGGGAGCGCACTGACCACCAGGGGCAGCTCCTGCACTGAGCGTCTGCCCCTGGTGGTCAGTGTGCATCATAGTGACTGGTCGTTCTGCCGTTCGGTTGATTTACATATTAGCCCTTTATTATGTAAGATAGATAGATAGATAGATAGATAGATAGATAGATAGATAGATAGATAGATAGATGTCAGAGCGGAAGGAAGAGGGAGAGAGAGATAGAAACATCAATGATGAGCCAAAACCGGTTTGGCTCAGTGGATATAGTGTTGGCCTGCAGACTGAAGGGTCCCAGGTTCGATTCTGGTTAAGGGCATGTACCTGAGTTGCGGGCACATCCCCCGTAGGGGGTGTGCAGGAGGCAGCTGATCGATGTTTCTCTCTCATCGATGTTTCTAACTCTCTATCCCTCTTCCTTCCTCTCTGTAAAAAATCAATAAAATAAAAGAAAAAGAAAAGAAACATCAATGATGAGAGAGAATAATTGATCAGCTGCCTCCTACATGCCCCATATTGGGGATCGAGCCCACAACCTGGGTATGTGCTGTGACCTCCTGGTTCAGAGGTCAATGCTCAACCACTGAGACATACTGGCTGAGCTAAATGCTCACCTTCTTGCCAAATAAGATTAACAGCATTTAGGGGTCAAGGGACAGCAAAAGGGGATGTGGGCCGGCAACTGACTAAATTGACTACGTTTCCTCTATCATGATAGAATAGATAGAAGCTTGGATTAGAAAATAGGCTGTTCCTGGGAAAAATAAAATCCTATATAATAAAAGCCTAATGTGCAAATTGTTTGACCAGGAGTTTGAACACTCGCTATGACTTGCACTGACCACCGGGGGAAGCACGGAACATGGCGGGCTTTGGCAATGCAGCGCTGGCAGTGTCCTGGCAGTGCCGCTGGCAGCAGGTGGTAGTAGAGGTGCTGCCAGACCCCAATGGACCCTGACGAGAGCAGGACCACATCGGGATGGTGGAGCAGGTGAGTGGGCAGCACCAGGCCATGGTAGGGTGCCAGGTGGGCCTGCAGGGCTGCGAGCCTGGAGAAATGAGCTGGGGCCTGATCCCCGCAGGCCACCCCAGGGGACCTCACCCATGCATGAATTTGTGCACTGGGCCTCTAGTAAAATTATAAAGAAATGTGTCTTGCCTCCCTGTTGTTGTGCCCAAAGAGGCAGACCTGCTGCAGTTTCTTCTGCTGCCCAAGTTGTACTAGAACAATTTATCGTTGAGACAGAGTTTCTAACTAAACATTTCAAGTCATACTTCTAATCAGGACTCAGTGGCTACTTTTTACTCTGCAAATGAAACCATTTCATTAGAAATGGTTTTGTTTGTTTCTTCTTTTCAATGGCATAATTCTCAGAAACAACTATATGAAGTTCTTGAGAAAATTTAAACTTTCCTGATACTAGATAACCAAGATATCCTGAATGCTTACATTTTGACCATAGTTTTCTAATAGTTTAAATACTTCATCATTTATTGATGAAACAATAAATTGTATTAAGCACTGATTCTTCTTTCAATGTTCAAAACACCTTAAGTTAGTGAAGCTCAGCGTGCTTGTCTTCTCATTTTTAGGGGACATGTTAGTTTTGGGTCTAAATGAACAGGTATTTGAAATTGTATGAAAAAGGTGTTTAAAACAAAATGGGACATTTAGTACCTTTTTGAAAGCATCAACCCAGTAAATAAATACAGGCATGGTAAATAAAGCTCTCTGGCTATCTTCTCCATGAAGTAATGGTTGGAAGAGATGAATAAAAAATGTTTTTAATACAGTAATTTTCCTACTGGCTCCTTTTCTAAACTCTCTTCAGCTCTCAGCATTTATTACTGGGTTTGCCCTTGTTTGAAGGGCACAGTTGTGGAAAAGTCCTGAGGAGTTTTAGAAAGTTTGTTACCTAATGAAGATACAATTCATTTCTAATGGATATTTTCTGTATTTAAACGCCTCTGCTACACAAACAAAAACCACCTTTCTGGTTTACAGGTAAAAAGCAAGGACACATTACTTAGTTTTCTCTCCCCAAAAAATGCACATCTCCTGTACACACAGACTGACATATACTCTGAAACCTAAACATAAAGTCAAACAGTGGTCATTAGGCACTGTCATTAGCTTCAATTTGCAACCCACTGCAAGTCAGACGTGGTGCAGTTTTATTTTTGCTTTCTTAGTTCTCCCACCCCTCACTCTGCCATATTATTGTAATTCCCTACATTCTTTCTATTACGCCACATCCTTCACCTTCTTGAAACTGGAGTGGAAACAACCGCTTCCAGAAAACCTTCCCAAGAAAAGAATATCATCCCCCTGAAACAAACTCAGCACAAGTTATTTCTCGCCTTCCACGTTATTCTTCAACATTGAACTTCAATTGCTCACGTATAGGAACCAAGTGATGCCCACTGTTCTATATTCAATTCCATGTTTTTCAAGGCACAGATGTAGTTCAGACTTCAGGACTCATGTCCCCACGTTTAGGGCTTCACTCCCTCCCAGACTTCATTTCTCCTTTTCTCAGTAACTGAATCCTCAGAAGTAATGAACTTAACTCCATTTCCAACCTTTCTTGAAGATCGGTAGACAGGATGGATGCCAGGGGCAGATTGGATTGGGCTTCTGGGGAAGCCTCTTGTGGCTTTCTCGTCTCCCCCACTTTTCTGCTGGGAACAGGACACGAGGACTGGAGTGTGATGGCTGCACCCGCTGACCATGAGAGGGGAGCTCTGTAATAGGGTGGCTGAGCTTGAACGGCCAGGGATGGGTCCCTAATGACTAGATGGGACTGTGTTCTAAAGTTACATTGTCTATTTCTATGTATCATTAAGGCCTGATGTGTATGAGTGTGTGTGAGTGTGAATGAGTGTGAGTGTGTGCATGTGCATATGTGTGTGTGTGTTTATTAGTGTGTGTCTGAGTGGGTGGAAGTATGTGCATGTGTGTGAGTGTGCGTGTGTGTTTGTGAGTGTGAATAAGTGTGTGTGTGATTGTTCTGTGTGTATGCATGAGTATGCATGTGTGTGTGTGTAAATATGTGTGAGTGAGCATCTGTGAGTGTGTGTGAGTGTGTGTATTTGTGAGTATATGTGAGTGTGTGTGTTTGTAAGTATGGGTGTGTGTGTATTTGAATGTGTGTCTGTGAGTGTGTGAGTGTGTGTGTTTGTGAATATGTGTTTGAGTGAGTGTGACTTGTGAGTGTGTGAGAGCATGTGTGTGTGTGTAAGCATGTGTGAGTGTGTGTGAGCATGTGTGTGAGTGTGTGTGAGTGATGTGAGTGGGTGTGTGTGAGCATGTGTGTCAGCGTGAGTGTGTGAGCATGTGTGAGTGTGTGTGAGCATGTGTGTGAGTGTGTGTGAGTGATGTGAGTGGGTGTGTCTGAGCATGTGTGTCAGCGTGAGTGTGTGAGCATGTGTGTGAGTGTGTGTGAGTGGTGTGAGTGGTTGTGTGTGAGCATGTGTGTCAGCGTGTGTGTGTGAGTGTGTGAGCATGTGTGTGTGAGTGTGTGTGTGAGTGTGTGTGTGTGTGTGTGTGTGCCCTGTTAAAGGACAGACCTTACATAATTGCGGGAGCTGACGAAGCAGCATGTATCAGGAAGGTGTTGTTCTTGCACCTGGTGCTGGAAGCTATGGACATTTGAGAAGAAAGGATGGTTGTGAGATGGAGGAGAAGCACAAGATGGAGGCCTTGGGGATGGACTGAACCCCAGTCTGTCAGGTCATACTGACTCTGACCTTAGTGGTGTGATATCCTTTAGATCAGTGGTTCTCAACCTTTCTAATGCCATGACCCTTTAATACAGTTCTTCATGTTGTGGTGACCCCCAACCATAAAATTATTTTCGTTGCTACTTCATAACTGTGATTTTGCTACTGTTATGAATAGTAATGTAAATATCTGTGTTTTCCGATGGTCTTAGGTGACCCTGCTGGTGGTTCTCAACCGTTGCTGTAGAGCCTAAGACCATCGGAAAACACAAATAGATATTTACATTATGATTCATTAACAGTAGCAAAATTACAGTTATGAAGTAGCAACAAAAATAATTTTATGGTTGGGGGTCACCACAACATGAGGAACTGTATTAAAGGGTCGCGGCATTAGAAAGGTTGAGAACCACTGCTTCAGATAGAAGTGAGGAACTACATCACAGAGCTGAGTACATACACCTGGCCCAGCAGGAGAGCCCCTGAGGCATTTCCAAGAAAAGGGGGAGCAGTGTGGCCCCAGGTGCTGCCTCCCACTGGTGAGGTGGCTCAGCAGGTAAGTGATCACATGTGAACTACGGAATGGCTGCTGTGAACCTTCCAACCCCCCAATCTCTCAGAGAGCCTCCATGTGACCCACTCTGACTGAGACACAGGAGAGCATCCTGGGATATGTAGTTTAACAGAGTCTGGTGGATCTCTTACAAAGCCATCACATTCTGGATTTCTTTAACTTTCTCCTGTTTAAACTACTCTTTTGGGGGATGCTATTAATAGCAATCAAATGTAATCCCCAACTGGTATTGGGCTCTATAAACAAATGCTGACTAATAACTGAACTACATAATGAATGACGTGTAGGTCAGATAAAACATACACAGAGACTTTTATTTTCTTGATAATATATAAAGTATCAGTTTTTGAAAACCTTCAAGAAAAGCAAATTTGATGCCTGGCCAGCATGGCTCAGTGGTTGAGCATCAACCTATGAACCAGGAGGTCATGGTTCAATTCCTGATCAGAGCACATGCCCAGGTTGCGGACAGGAGGCAACCAATTAATGATTCTCTCTCATCATTGATATTTCTCTCTCTCTCTCTCTCCCTCTTCCTTCTTCTCTGAAATCAATAAAAATATGTATTTTTTAAAAGAAAAGCAAAATTGAGAAAGAAAAGTTAAAAGGTCAAGGAATTGATAGAGAGAACAGAATGAAAGAATCATATTCTTCATTCCAGAAATAAGGTGGAAGGGACATGATCATTGTCTAATTGGTCACAAAAAGCATGACGAAGGTAAAAATGGGGTTGCACAAAATTCTGAAGTGTTAGTTCCAGGATGAAATGATAGTATAAAAATGCCAAGTGTTGTGTTTTTTGTTTTTTTTTAAATATGCCTATTTTTGTTCATGCCATAAACTTTTGCAATTTAAGCATTATCTATGATTGAAGTATGCTGCCATCTTGTTTGTTGTAGTTCCTTGTAATTTCTAGAGTGTTTCCACAAGCAGGTGTCAATGCCATGTGTGTCCAGTGAGTCCTCTGGGACCAAGTCAGGATGACAGCAGGCTGTTGGGAGGGGTGGGGTACCTGTGAGCACCAAAAGGGAAAGGAAACAAAACTGATCCGAGAAAGCTTTCACACCTTGATGCTGAGTCCACATCTGGGAGGGAAGAAGGAAGCAGGATTCTCAAGGAGCACCTGCCTCAGATCGTAATGAGATTGGAGAAGGTTTAGGCTCATTCAGCCAGGAGCCCTGGGAGAGGCCCACAGTGGGTGGACATGGCCAAGCCCTAGTTTGGTGTTATGCTCAGTCACTGGTTGGGCCTTTTCTAGAAAGAATATGGTCTCATCTCAAAAGCTGAGTGATGCTGAAGGTGCTGGTGTTGGAGGCTGTCAAAGTGCCCTCCTCACAGATGAGCAGGTTCCCCAGTGGAGACCTGAGCAGCAGCTTCTGCAAGTGAGTGCCACAGCACCGCTGTTCATCCATGCACCCTCTCAGTACCACAGACAGACCCACTTCTCAAAGCCAAGGCGATAAGGAGAACCCTGATTAGAGCAGAGTGACTTACCTCAGGTCAGAAATTAATGGGGAAGAGCGATTAAGAAATTAATAGACCTCTTCCAAAATATATTACTCTTGATTTTTGCTAAATTCACACAGACCCCAATCAGATGGGAACGGATGCTGACATTTATCCATGGAGTCCTCAGTTCCATGTTCAGTGACTTTTCTTCCTACGCAGCTCACACCATTCATGCTCTCATATTCCCCCCGCACCCCCACCTTCACCACTCAAGCCACCTCATTTCATTTTGTAGGTCAAACCACCCTGAGAAGTAGCTCCTCAGGCCTCATGTCTTCCCTGACACCCAGCTGCCATCATATGTACCTGCTCTGGTTTTCACTTCCTTGGTAGAAGAGGCTGATAGGAGCTCAGCCATCTCCTTATTTAAATCTATAGAATTTAACCCCAAATAGATGGCATCTTCAAAAATTTACTCAGGCCAATGTTGGTGAAATTTTGGACAATGTTGGGATGTATTCACCCTTTACACTGGGAAGGTAACAGTTCACACTAACTATAATGGCAGTTGTGGATTTTACTCATTCCTGACTAATGACCTCAGCAAATGAGTAACAATGACTTGTCACCCTACTTGGAAGTTTTAACATCACAGAGGACTTTCTATGTTTTAGACTTTATGCTCTACATAGAGGAGTAGAAATAGTCATAAAATAACAATTAAGTAAGTAGAAACAAAGAATGGTGCTTGGTATTTTAAGTGTATGATGAGTATAATTTAGTTTTCCTATAAATTTCCTATTATTATTCCATTTTACAGATGAGGATCACAAAGGTTAAGTGGCATAAGATCAATCAACCAGCAAATTTTGTGGGTTGAGCCTGAGAAAGGTCAGGTCTATCTGGCTCTCTAGCCTTTTGTTCTGTCTGGCTCACCCCACAATTCACAATTACATATTAGAGCCTAAGACTTTCAACTTGAACTCCACATCTGCAGCATTAGTAGTGTCTAATAGTGTGGGAAGGTGGTTGGGATTATAAAGAAAATAAAATTTATACCTACCCATATTTGGGGAGGGGCATTATATAAATCTCTATGCTTTTTTTATATACTTGAAAATTTCCATAATAAAAAGAGGTATATAGGAATTTTTACATTCCATAAAGGCATTCAATAGCTACGAATGGTTCAGCACCTCACTAGGACATTATAAAGTTTCCCTCTAACACCAGCTGGACACACACACACACACACACACACACACACTCATACACAGTCACACAGTTGAAAACAACTTCTAGCATAAACAAAGCAGATATTAATTAGTTGTAATGGTGCAAAATAAAAGTGGAGAGTTCTTACCATTTCCAACATATATCAGCATAAGCAAATGTTCCCTTTTCATGTATGAATCAGAACATTCAGCTCCATTCACTGTCTTATGTTCCTTTTTGTTTGCACAAGTCCAGCCAAACCAAACCAGGCGTCACCAGTGGAGAGAACTGCAAATGTTTGCACACGGTGAGCAAATTAGGAGAAAGTTCTCGATTTAGAGAGACATGAATTATTGTGTGCAGATATAAATAAACATTGTTCTCAGCTCAGGTTCTGTCAACACCTCAGCGCTCCATGCAACTCATCCAAAGATCAATGGGCTAGTGTTACTCATACCTGATGAGCTCCCAAAACCACCTGAAGGGGCACACGCTGTACTTTGCTAAGCTTGTTTGCAAACTCAGCCCTTGGAATACAAAACGACCACAAAGTGTGCAGCCAACTCTGAAATACGTGTGTTTTGAGCAGCCGCAAGGCCGAAACAGACCTTCTCCTTTCTTGGCCCATGCTTCAGATCTTGGCGTGGGCACTCCAGGCAGCCCACAGTCTTCTTTCCTCCACCTTCACCATTTCTTAATTAAGACATGCTTATTGTATAGTATTTTTAAAATACAGACAATCAAAAAGAAGATTAAAAATTGCCTTAATTCTACCAACAAGAGGTAACCACTGTTAATTTTGAATATGACCCTAGAATTTTTATTTTTATTGAACTTATTAGTTGATGAAATTATTTGTTTCAGGTGTACAATTCTATAATAAGTCATCTATATATTGTATTCTGTGCTCACCACCCAAAGTCAAGTCTCCTTCAATCACAATTTATTCCTTTTATATTCTTCTAGCATCCCCAGTCCCCTTTCCCTCCGGCCATCACCATACTGTTGTTTGTGTCTATGATTTTTTTTTTTTTTTTGCTTTTTTGTTTTGTTTTATTTGCTTAATACCTTTACCTTTTCACCCAGCTTCCCAAAACCCTCCCCTCTGACAGCTGTCAGTCTGTTTTGTGTATCTATGAGTCTGTTTCCATTTTGTTTGTTAGTTTATTGTGTTCATGAGATTCCATATGTAAATGAAATCATATGGTACTTGTCTTTCTCTGACTGGTTTATTTCCCATAGCATAATACTCTCCAGGTCCATCCATGCCATCTCAAGAAGTAAGATATCCTTCTTTTTAAAACTGAGTAGTATTCCATTGTATAAATACCATTCCTTTTTTAAAATTTATATTGATTTTTTTACAGAGAGGAAGGGAGAGGGACAGAGAGTTAGAAACATTGATGAGAGAGAAACATTGAGCAGCTGCCTCCTGCACACCTCCCACTGGGGATGTGCCCGCAACCAAGGTACATGCCCTCGACTGGAATCAAACCTTGGACGCTTGAGTCTGCCGGCCGAAGCTCCATCCACTGAGCCAAACCAGCTAGGGCAACCATTCCTTTTTTATCCACTCATCTATTGATAGACATTTGGGCTGCTTCCAAATATTGGCTATTGTAAATAATGCTGCAATGAACATAGGGGTGATACCTTATTGTGGTTTTAATTTGCATTTCTCTGGTAATTAAGAGCATCTTTTCATATGTCCATTGGCCATCTGTATGTCCTCTTCAGAGAAGTGTCTATTCAGTCTATTCAACTTGAATAGTTGTCTGTCAATGTTTTAATTGGATTGCTTGTTTTTTTAGTGTTTAGTTTTTGAGTTCTTTATAAATTTTGTATATTAACCCCTTATCACATATATAATTGACAAATATGTTCTCCCATTCAGTGGGTTGTCTTTTCATTTTGTTGATAATTTCCTTTGCTATGCAAAAACGTTTTAGTTTGATGTAGTCCATTTGTTTATTTTTTATTTTGTTTTCCTTACATGAGAAGATATATCAGGAAAAATATTGCAAAGAGAGATATTCAAGATTTTACTGCCTTCTAGAATTTGTAAAATTTTGAGTTTAACATTTAAGTCTTTAATCTATTTTGAGCTCATTCTTGTTTATGGTGTAAAAAGGTGGTCTAGTTTTATTCTTTGTACATATCTGTCCAATTTTTTCAACACTATTTGAAATAAATGTTGGGAAATTGTGAGGTATATCTTTACACCATTGTATGTTCTTGCCTCCTTCCTCAAATATTAATTGACCATAAAGGCATGGGTTTAATTCTGGGCTCTCTATTCTGTTCTATTGATCTCTATGTGTCTTTTTATGCTAGTTCCATAATGTTTTGATTACTATGGCCTTGTAGTACAGTTTGATATTAGATAGCATGAGTCCTCCGACTTTGTTCTTCTTTCTCAAGATTGCTGTGACTATTTGGTATCTTTTGAGAGTCAATATAAATTTTTGGAATATTTTTTCTATTTCTGTGAAATACGCCAGCAGTACCTTGATAGGAATTGCATTGAATCTATAAATTGCTTTGGGTAGTATGGACATTTTAATTATTGTAATTCTTCCTATCCATGAACACAGTATATGCTTCCACTTATGTGTATCTTCTTCAATTTATTTCTTCAGTTTCTTATAATTTTCTGAGTACAGGTCTTTTACATTCTTGGTTATATTTATTCCTAGGTGTTGTGCTGTTTTTGTTTCTTTGATGCAATGATAAATGGGATTGTTTCCTTAGTTTCCCTTTCTTATAGTTCATAATTGGCGTATAAAAATGCAATCAAGCCCTTGCTGGTTTGGCTCAGTGGATAGAGCGTCAGTCTGCATACTCAAGGATCCCAGGTTCAATTCTGGTCAACAGCATATGCCCAAGTTTCGGGCTTGATCCCCAGTTGGGGGCATGCAGGAGGCAGCCAATCAATGATTCCCTGTTATCATTGATGTTTCTGTCTCTCTCTTCCTCTCCCTTCCTCTCTGAAGTCAATAAAAATATGTTTAAAAAATGCAATCAATTTCTGGATATTTATTTTGTCTCCGGCTACTTTACTGATTTCATTTATCAGTTCTAGTAGCTTTTTGGTGGAATCTTTGGGGTTTTTTACATAAAGTATTATGTCCATCTGCAAATATTGATAGTTTACTTCTTCCTTTTCAATTTGGATGCCTTTTATCTCTTCTTGTCTAATCACTGTGGCTAGGTCTTCCAGCACTATGTTGAAAAAGAGTAGTAAAAGCTGATATCCTTGTCTTGTTCCAGATCTTAAGGGAAATGCTTGTAGTTTGTGCCCATTGAGTATGATGTTTGCTGTGGGTTTGTTATATATGACTTTTAATACACTGAGGTATGCTCCCTCTATTTCCACTTTGCTAAGAGTTTTTATCCAAATGGCTGTCTGATTTTATGCATGTATTGATATGATCCTCCATTTTGTTTATGTGATCTACCACATTTATTGATTTGCAGATGTTGTACCAACTTTGCATCTCCAGATTCACCACCATCTTGGATCATTGATTGTAGAATTTTTAATGTATATAATACTCTTCAAAATTAAAATAGGAGCATACTATTGGTAACTAGTTTTGTTTATTTAGGTATAGGACATTTTAATACCTATAAACAACTTTACCTTTACAAAATATTTACAATGTGGACATAAAGCAATTTATTCAGTCAATACATATCATTTTGTATTTACCAAGAATTGTTACTGGACATTTAGGGGTTGTTTTCAAATTTTGCTCTAATGAGCTAATAGATAATTCTTTTTACAAATCTATTATTATTTCTTTAGGTTAAAATCTTTGAAGTAGAATGCACAGATATGAACTTTTTGAGGTTTTTAATACAAACTGCCTTCCAGAGAGAGTATACAAATTTACACACTCCTCATTCTGCACCCTAACAGCACTGAGTTCATTCTATTCTTGTAATTTTGTACATTTATTATTTATTTCACATTTTAAGAGTGGTACTCCCTTGTCTGTCATATGTGATACAATTCCTTACTCATTTTTATTGCCTTTTAACTTGGTTAGTTGCCTTTTAACTTGGTTAGTTGCCTTTTAACTTGATTAGTTGTTTTGGACACAAAAAAGTTCTAAATTTTTAGGTTAAAAATGTATGTATCTTCATTTTTCTGGATTCTATTATTTAATACATGCTTAGGTTTATCCTTCCCAAGCTTAGATTTTCTTCTATTAATGCATTTAAATTTATTAATCCACCTGAAATAAATTTTGGGAAATTGTGAGGTATAGACATAACATTTTTTCTCCCAAGTGAGATTCAGTGGCCCTAGCTGTTTTAATGTTAGCACTCTTTTCAATACTGATTTTGCATGCCACCCTTAGCTAAATAGGCCAAATGCTTATATTTTCTTTGGCCTATTGTTAAACTTTTTTAGGCAAGTACCACCAAGTTATTTTAGCTGTTGGAGCTTTACAGTACAATTTAATACCTTAGTAGAGATACCTACCTTATTCTGTTTTATTTTAGAACTTTTCTTAGCTATTCTTGTTCATTTATTATTCCTGAAAATCTTTGGAATCGTTTTATTAGGTACTGTGACAGGGATTATGTTATAGTCATAGATTAAATTAGAGAGAATTAACATCATTACATATCTCTCCTAATATCTTTCATTTTCTTCTTCTTCTTTTATGTTCCTGTGGTAGAGTAGTACTTGTATATTTCACTGCTCACCTATAGTTCGGAGATGCCCTTACATCGCCATTTGATTGGTTCTGACTGATGGGCTGGAAATATAACAGACATTTGCCATTTGATCAGGGAATTAAGAGTAAGGCGAGTCCTTTATACTCTAGCTCCCTCTAAGGTAGTGACTGCAGAGGCCATGAATTGGAATGTAGAGTCACAGGAGGGAAGCAGCCTGGATCTGCCAGCTGTTGCTTGGAGGATGGCCGTGTTGAGTGTCACACAGCCCGCATCAAGCTTTAAGTGAATAAGAGGTAAATCTTGTGTGTGTCATGTCATGTAGATTTGAGGATTTATTTGTTACCATAGTAGAGTCCCTCGATAAAGGTTGTAAATTTCTTATTCAGTTCATGTCTAAATGTTGTTATCTTGGTTGTTCCTATGACAGGGGAAATCACAGTTTGGCTTACCATATTATTACTTTATAGCGATAGGTGAGGAAGGGAATAGATAGGGGGTAGGAACTTCACGGCTGCGCCTTGCAGCTTTTATTTCTGGCTGTAGTTCCAGCTCACACTCAGCCAGGCTCGGGGCACTGCTCCAAGGCAGTGCTTCCCCACTGGAACCCACTTCCTCAGTTGGGAGCCAGCTTTGCAGCTGCCCTGCGTTACTTAGCCTGGGAACTCCTTCCAAGTCTGAATGTGATTGAACACTTCAAGCAGCCTCTGTGTCTGTACCTGAGACATTCACTCCCAGGTTCTGTTTGTCCTGGCGCCCAGCCCCTCTCGTTCCAAGTTCAAGGAGGGAAGTATTGATTGAATTTGCTGACTTACTGGCCCCTCTCTTCCTCCCTACAAGAGTCCCATCCTTTATATGCCATGAATCATGGATGGATGGGTTCTTTTCTCAATCTGGCCTCACCTAAACTCTAATTTGCAGAAATTTTTAGAAATTACAGCCAAATGGGTGCTACCCCTGTTTTCAAATGCAGGCATTCTTCTCAGAGAGAATTTGAGAGGGGGAGTTAATGACATGTGCAAACATCCTTTTAAACGAGTGGTCCTTTCACGGATGTGTTCAGGAGAACTTGGAAAAGACTGAATGGAAACCCAGATGTCGGGTGAGGGAACAAGTTATCTTCTCTCTCCCCTCCTCCAACCTCCGCATGTGGCAGGGAGCAGCAATGCAGAGATTTATTTTCCCACTGAAACCTTCCCCAGAAAATGGAAATGATTACAGTCAGTTTCAAATAATATTTTTCCCTCAGTTGCATAAATCATGAATGCTAGCCAGTCACTTTCAGTTGATGTCGTCCTTGTGTCTCTGTCGGTTCCTGGTTGCCAAATACCCATTCACAGATGAGATCTTATCTATGGAAAAAGTTTTTCACTATTCTGGGGTGAAATATATTAAACACGAATGTTGGTTTTTTTTTTAAAACTAAACTATTCAATTTAAACAGCTATCAGGTTATGTCCTTTTAATATTTTTGGCATTAACATTATCTTTTCTGAAGTGATTATATGTACACTACAGATGGTAGTGAGATTTGTTTTAAACCCCTTTATAAAGTTAAAAGTTGGCACTCCTATGTTGGTTTCTAAATTATTCTTGAACTTTTTTCTGGTCTATATAATCCTAAACCCTATGAACCACTGGAATGTATCTTCAAATAGATTTTCAACAAATGGAATATTTTCTGAGCCCTTACATTTCTGAGGATGCTTGCCTGGACCACTGAAAGACAAATTGCTGGGTATAAAGTTCTTAGCTCATAACTTTACCCCTCAAAACCCTGTGGAGTCATTTGGCATCTAACTGTTGCAGAGGAAATGTCTGAGACCAACCCAAAGTTTTGTGCCCTTGTAAATAAGTTTCTAATGGATTGTTTCAAGATTTTTGTTTTACGTATTATACCTTCCCCTTTCTCAAGGCATTGCAATGCAATTTCCCCAAGTGCAGTCCACTGAGATAGGATTTGTAGTGGCTGGTGGCCAAGGGGCCAGATTCTAGCATCACCTAAGTTCAAATCTAATTCCACACTTTACTAGCCATTGTATCCTTGGATAATGTTATGGGATGAATCTTCCCCCCTCTCCTGCCCCCCCCCAAAAAAAAAAAAAAAGATATGTTGACATCCTTACCCCAGTACCTGTGAATGTGACCTTAGTTAGAAATAGGATCTTTGCAGATATAATCAAATTAAGATGAGGCCATTAGGGTGGTCCCTAACCCAATAGAACTCATGTCCTTATGACAGGGAAATGTGGACAGAGACACACTCACAGGATGCCTTGTGAAGACAGAGACCAGAAGAAAGCCATGTGAAGACAGACAGAAGGTAGAGTTTGTTGCCACAAGCCCAGCAGGCTACAGGAAGCAGGTAGAAGCAAGGAAGATCCCCCCCTAGAGGTTTCTGAGGGAGCGTGGCGCTGCCCATTCCTTAATGGGAGGCAATACACATTTGTTGTTTTAAGCCATTTGGTTTATGGTTTTTGTTATGGCAGCCCTAGGAAACTAATATAGTTGTCTCAACGACCTTGAGCTTCAATTACTTGACCTAAAAAAATGTGAAGAACGTGTTAGTTATAAGGTTGAAAGGTTAAATGTGATTAAATGAGATGATCTTGGCCTGACCAGTTTGGCTTGGTGGATAGAGCGTCGGCCTGTGAACTGAAAGGTCCCAGGTTCGATTCCGGTCAAGGGCATGTACCTTGGTTGTGGGCACATCCCCAGTAGGAGGTGTGCAGGAGGCAGCTGATCAATGTTTCTCTCTCATCGATGTTTCTAACTCTCTATCCCTCTCCCTTCCTCTCTGTAAAAAAATCAATAAAACATATTTAATAAATAAATAAATGAGATGATCTATAAATTCTGGCAGGTAGGGAACATCTAATAAATAGAATGGTTGTTATCAATATTGTCTCCACCACCATCACCTTCCTTGAGTAGCCTTCTCTCCTGGAAATGTTTTTTTTTCTTTTTCTGTACTCTTGACATTTTTATGCAAAGCTTATGTGATTTTTATTAAATAATATTGTTTCTTAACTACATTCCAAGCCCACCCCCAAAGACTTTGATTCAGTAGGTCTTGGGTAGGCCTCTGGAATGAGTATTATGTGAAGGTGTCCAGAAATCAACTCTCATTAAGTTTTGAAAGTACAACATAATTTAAGTCATAAACCTGTTCTATTACATTGATATTGGTATTCCTGTTCTACAAATATGGAAACTGAGGTCAAAGGAAATTGAACCCAAGTCGGAAAATATAAAATCAAGTAATTTTTTGAGGCCGAACTTCAATAACTTTACTAGTTTGATGAAATGCGAAACTCTAGACTCGTATGAAAAAATGCCAGATAATGAGTACTCTATAATACATAAAATATGGGAGACAGTCCAGTGTTAGGATTGAGAACACATGCTCTGGAATCAGACAGGATTACATTCTAGCTGGAGCACTCGCTTTCTACCGATGCAAAGATTATTTAACCTTTTAAGGCCTTGAATTCTTCATCTGAAAATGGGAATAGCTTGCCTCAGGGTTGTTGTGAGAAGTGAATGAGATGTCATGATAAAGCATTTCCTACACCGTAGGTGTTAAACAAATGGTATATTTGCAGATATGCATTGACATTTATAAAAAAAAAATCAACATCTTCACTTTCTGCTATTGTCTTACAGATACAAATGCAGAGAGAAAGAACAGCAATAGATGAGAGCTAGTCCCGAACGTTAAAAAAGATGTGATGCCCAAGCTTTCCCAGGAGCTTATTGTTTGGACAGTAACTTTTCTGGAATTTTCTTATTAATTTGCCTTTATTAAGTCTTCTTGTATTTTAGAATTCTCTATTTTGATAATATTGATGGGTCATTTACCAGAATACGTAAGACCAATTTTTAAGAGTTCCTAGTAGCTAAATATAAGTTGTGTATTTAAGGGTATTTATGGGTTATGATTTCCTCCACCTAGTGCCCAATAGGACATGTTACCTGCTCCCCTTGGAACATTTCACCATATCCTTCACTAGGCTCTGAGATGCTGAGGAGGGAACCAGGAAAGGGATGTGGGAAAGCGAGACATTTTGACAACATCAAAGGAGTTGGGCACAGTAAAGAACAAAGGAACAAGACAGGAAATGAATCTGCACAAAATTGCTTCTTTTATTTTTGTGTTCTTTAAATCACCGTGTATCCTATTATATTGGAAACAGGCACCATATTCAGATTTCCTTTACTTTTGTGAGACAGGACATGCTTCCTAGCTATCTGACATGACTGCAGTTGTGTCTCTATGTCCTCTGCCTTCAGCGAGCTTGAAGCCAGGCTGCTCAGCAATCCTGTCCTGGAGGGATGCATGGCCAGGAAACAGTGAACAGAAAAACCAAACCATAGCCTGAGCATAACAATACACTCGTAGCAGTAAGTCTGAAGGTGGATGTCCTGGACCTGTGCAGTAGCTCGGACATTTCATCAGGACTGGCTCCATTTTCCACAGTGCCGTCTTAGCGTGCTTGCTGTCCTCGTGCTTGTCACGTCAGAGTTCAAGGTGGTTGCCTCGGTGTCCGAAATTACACTCTCAGCCCTGCTTCCTGAGAATAAATGGGGAAAGCATGCGCACTGTTTAAGCAGTAAACAAATTATCCCCAGAAGCCTTGCCAGCAGGTTTCTCCTCCTAGCTCTCTAGGCAAAATTGAGTAATGTGGCCACCCCAAGCTGTAAAGGAACTCTGGGAGAGAATCAGGCACATGTGAACCAGATTACTCTGATGTAGACCAATGATTCAGCTCCTGGGACTGGCTGACTTCAGCATCCCTGGACTGCACTTCTCCCTTTTGGTACCCCAAGTCATGGACAGAAGCGAGCCCTGGGATGAAAACCTAGTGCCAGATTACAGCTGAGGTGCAATGTCTCATTGGAGCGATCTTGTAGTAGGATCCTATCCTGTTGTTATTGGTCACCTTAGAATTGTTATGAGATCCCAGGCACTGATTTAAGCTATTCAAGCTCAGAGGAGGCTGATTTGTAAACTTTAATCTGTATACTTAGTGAAACATCGATTCAAATAAGAATTCAATGGGGTTACCTGCTCTGGCTCCAAAGCTACCTACCCTTCTATTGCATCTAGTGGTGCTGAAGCTTCCGGTCTGCAGACCACACCCCTGAAAGCTCACTGTTGGGCTCTACAGATAAGGGGCAGCAATGGTGCAAGACTGGGACATGGAGTAGGAGCTTCCTCCTCCCACCTGCTTCCTGTCTGCTTGCAATTCCTGTGCAGCTCACCCCAATGCTTCTTCACTCCAGTAGCCATAGCTGAGCCCAGGGGACAGTTTTTCTAAAACACAGAGAACCAGCTTGGCCACGTCTCCCTCAAAGACCACAGCACCAGCAGCACATGCCCCTGCTACTCTGTTTCTCAACTGTAATACTCCTGACTTTGTTTTCGGTCCCCCAGCTGTAGAAGTGGTAACTGCTTCCTGTAGTTGTACATCTGTGACACCAGTTTTCTTTTTACCCTTCCAATTATTTAGGTAACAATTTTATATGTGCTAATCTTTATGTTAAATTCTCTGATGTGATTTCTGTCTTCTGATTGGACTTGACTCAGTAGCATTGTCATGAAGACAGACAGCCAAAGGCACAGTCCTTATGAAATAAACAGTCTATGCTTCCCTACCCCTAAACTGCCTAGTGTAGCAGAAGATACCTTTGCCACAGCCCTAAAGGACCAGAAGGGCAGATCCCATCTGCCTAGAAGGAGCCTGAGTATCACGTTTTTCCAGGGCCCCCTTTCAAAGCAGAGGACCTCTCTCAAGCAAGAAGCATACCCAGGCCTAACTTATCACCACCCACTCCCAAAATCATGGCACCAGGGGAAGAACCATTAAAAGTCATGGGTGGGACCCTGGCTGGGTGGCTAAGTTGGTTGGAGCATCATCCTGTACACTGAAAGGTTTCGGGTTTGATCCTTAGTCCAGGCCCATACAGGAGGCAACAGATCAATATTTCTCTCTCTAAAATCACTAAAAACATATCCTCGGGTGAGGATTAAAAAAAAAAAAAAGTGATGGGTAGGGGTGAGGAATATATTTCAAGGCAGGAAAATCTAAAGGCCAGGAATCTCCAGAGACTGAATCCAAAGAGATATGAAATCAAAACCCAGTATTTTAATCCCTTTGACCTCTCTCCAAAAGCTTGACTCTTCATAACATGCCCATATCCTGGTACTTTATCAAAGTTAGCTCTCTTTTTTGATGATGGGGTACCCTCATCCTGAAGAATGTTATGCAGAGTCTACTCTGTAGCAAAAGCTACTGGTGAGAATTGAGTGTGGTAAACACCAGTGAGGGAAGCCGCAATCTCCACATCACAAATCTCGTGTCTAACAAATTGGGGCCTGCGGTGTAAACTCATGTGCCTTCATTCCTAAATAGCAAAGAAAGAACATACAAATCCTTATTTTTTAAAAGAAAAACTTTTCTTTTTCTAGATTCTGAGTTCCATAAGCTTCATCAAGCTGTTTTATTACAGCACATTTTTGAATAGCACAATCCCAAATTTTCCCTCTCAAAATATTTCTTAAAAACTACTAACATTTTATTTTTGCTTTTTGAAGCATATAGGAAATCATTTAATGGTGAGAGCTATCATTTTTTTAGCTGACCATGAGCCAGGCATATTAGTTCAGAAAACCTAAAGTAACAGTGTGTTAACAAGTGAGAATTCTATTTTCCCCCATGTAATCAGCCCAGGGTTAGTAAGGCAGTTCCATATCAAGCAAGAAAAGACTTACTCTCTACTGTTAAGTAAACTTAACTTCTAAGTTTACTGTTAAGGAAACTTAGAAGTTAAACACATCACTTCTGCCTCCATCCCATTGATCAGAATTAGTCACAAAATCACACCAAGCTGCAAGGGAGGCTGGGAATGTAGTCTTTATTCTAGACTTTTTGAAAGAGTTAGCATCTACTCAGAAGTCCTGTCATATGGTATAAAATTCAGTACATGTAGAAAGACTCTCAAGAAGACATTTTATTTCAAATTTTGCAACAAATCCACTACAGAACAATGTTGGATTCAAGAACAGCTTGGTTTTTTAAATAAGTGCTGAAACACTAAAGGAAAATAAGAGGAGTCATTATCTAGGCAGTTTGGTAACATCAATTTTTAAAAGATAAGATACAAAGCTTTATATTGATTATTTAGAATCATGTTTAAAAATAGATAAGCAGACCTAGCTGGTTTGGCTCAGTGGATAGAGTGTTGGCCCATGGACAGAAGGGTCCTGGGTTCCATTCTGGGCAAGGGCACAGACCTGGATTGTAGGCTCTATCCCTGGCCCCAGTCATGGTGTGTGTGGGAGGCAACCAATCAATGTGTCTCTCTCACATTAATGTTTCTCTCTGTCTCTCCCCATCCCTTCCACTCTCTCTAAAAAAAAAAAATAAATGAAAAAATATCCTCGGGTGAGAATTAACCAAAAAATAAAATAAAATACATAAGCAAGTGAGAATTGTAGTTAATGTCCACATTAACATAAAATTGAATGCTAAAACTCTTTCAATTATGAGATAATTAAAATTATGCTGTCAGCTAAAAATGTTTTTAATTCTTTATAATGTATCTCTTTTCATAGCAATACTAACAAAGTAAACAGATAATTAAAAACATAATCTACACAATATATTTTACTTGAAATATACATATCCAAAAATCCAAAGTTAAGTAAAGATGTGTAATTGTGAGACCCTACATCATTTCATTAGTGAAAACATTATGGCTAGAATGAGGGACAATAAAGACAATGAGATGAAAAAAATGGTGGTTGGATGTTTAGAGGCAGTTTTATCACTTAGAGTATATTACCTACGTGTCTGGGCCTGTTTCTAAATCTTTATGAAGTGAAAAGTTCAAGCTTATGGATATCAAGCCCTATTATGAATCAGAGCTTATATAAGGAATTTTCTAAGGGAACTTGTCCAGGAAAAGTTAGTCTAATGAAGCAAGATAGTTTGAAACAAGGAAATCTGATTTCACCTTAGAATAAAAATTGTCCTCACGAATATACTCCAATCTCCAAAATTGTTTGTTCATGTGTGTTTGTGTGCGTAAGACTAGTATTTCCCAAGTTTTCATGGTCCTCAGAACACAACATCTCTAGGTCCACAGTGAGCTGGTGACTAGCCCAGGGAAGCACTGCATTGCTCGTTTCCACAGCCTCCATGCAGATACGTGTGGTCATAGCAATGTATGTGACCATTAACCCTTTTCTTTCCAGAAGTATCTTCAGGGATTACTTTTCAGGAGAGTATGCTTTGGTACTATTGACACAGGCTAACTACAAATATTACATAGATGAATGCATTTTTTGACCTATCAAGTCAGAATGCACTCGTCTTTTAGGCATTTCACCCATAAAATATTTACTCTGGTTCCTCTCAATAAATAATAACCTATGCATTCATTTGTGTACTTAATCAGACCATGGCCCTGTATTTAGAAAAGATTTTAAATGGAGGTAAAATATGTTGGCCAAGGAAGAACAATGTCTATTAAACCCTTTGTCTATCATAAGACTACAGAATTTGGGAATTCATGATTTCTGAGTACATGAAATAAAATATTCATGTTAATCAACATTTTAGACATAACTGTGTTGTCAAGTTAATAAAAAAAAATCTGAACTCCAGTAAGTCTCAGTTATGTGCCCAAATACTTGTGGTGCTTTAAAGAGAAAAATACAAGTCCCTTCCATCCATTCCACACCCCTTCTGATTTAATAGGTCTGGAGGTGGCTCAGACATCTGTAGTTTTTAAAGCCCTATATGTGATTGTGACAGGCAGCCAAGATTGAACTACTGTACTTTATAAATCACAGAAGCTGTGACCCTTCAAGATGCTTGGGTGAATAGGGCTGTATGGCATGGTGCAAGTAACACTGTCACAGATATGGAACTGGGCAGCTAGGTAATTTTGGACGGATCACTTAAACCTCTTTGAGCCTTAACATGTTATTCACAAAGAGGATAATGTTTGCTGCAGATATAAACATCACATGTTCATAAAAACACATGGAAAATTATAAGGAGTTTCAAAACTTTTAACATAGTATTTAATGCTTTCTCTCCATGGTGTATCTTCTCCCTTCCTTGCATATAAGAAAAAATCTACTGTTCCTCCAATTGAGTACTAAGTTTAAATCTCTGAGGCCTTGCCTGCCCCAGCTCCGCGGGATTGCTGTCCCTGTCCCATCACACTCCCCACCTGACAAGCCCCTCCCCCCTGCTGGTACACTGCAAGCTCCTACAGAATCAGGGCAACCTTGTGTTTTGTTGACCAAGGTGAGCCAAAATACTATCACTTTACCCTTGAAGACAGACAGAAATTGCCCTTATAATCCCAGTTACCTGTTCTTTTTCAAAGGCTGCATCTTTTTTCTTCCGTGTATTTTAGTTGTGGAACTCACAAGAGAACAGAGGGGAGGGCTGCTAAGATCTACCCCAGTAATCACTACACAAGTGATAATTTATTAGGTCTTATATGTGCAGGCACCTGGCAGCCCCTGGAGAGACACGATTTCATTCTCTCAACCATCTACAACACATACAGTATTATTATTCCCGTTGTACAGCTATTAGGTTCAGCGGGCTTGAGCAATTAGCTCAGGCAGGTCACAGGTCAGGGGGTGGACCCAGGACTCAAATACAGATCTCACTCCAGAGACGAAATCTGAACCGCTGTGCGCACCCGTTACATTTTAAGATGCTCTGAAAGCCGCCTTCCCGGGGTGTGCCAGGAACACACAACCTCCAGTACGTCGATCCTCCCACTTGACAGCAAACACAGTAAAGCTGTAACTGCGATCAGACTGGAGTGTGGAAGCTTCGTCCCAAGAACCACTTCCTCTTGGCGATTCGGGCACCAACAAGAATCCCAAAGTACCTTTGAACCGCCCGCGAGCATTCCACAGCCAGGCCCAGCCCGTCGCCGAGCTCTCTCGCAGCGGCCCGAGAACACCAGTCGACTTCGCGGCGGAGGCGCTGGCCCGCCGTCGGCTACTGCCCCTTCCGGGGGCCGCAACCGCCCGAGCGCCTCGCGTTTCCTGAAAGTCCCTCCAGCCTCCGACCTTCCAGTGCAGCGGTCTCGTGCGGGTCCCGTTCCCACATCTGCAAGCACAGTCCTTTGCTTCCGCGGTCCACCTCCGGAAGTGACGCACCGGAAGCCCCTTTCTTGTACGGGGCGGGGAAGGAAGATGGCGGCGCTCAGTAGCCGGTGAGCAGAGAGGACACGGGGCCCCCGGAGAGCGGCCGGACTCGTGCGTGATGGCCATCTCCTCCCACACTCTCTCCTCACGCCTTCTGACAGGTACTGCACCGCTCTCGGGCACGACTTGGGAAAATTCCCTTGTTTTTGGCACGTACTATACCTGGTTGTGGCTGGCTGCAACCTTGGGAGCCCTTGGCGAGGTCGGCTGAGCACCGGTGGGGGTGTGACCTTTGGAGTAGCCTGAAGCGGAGGGGCCGCGGAGCTGGGGTCTGGCCTGGCTCTGCGGTGCTGGTGGTGCCCCGCGCCCCGTCCCACCTCGTCCCGCCCCGAGGGCCGCTGGCTCTGCTCCTGTTGGTTTGCAACTCGTGGAGGCTGGAGAGAGGACATAGCGGAACTTTCGCGCTCCACGAGCCTCTAGGTTCCGCCAGCCTCAGTTCCTAGCCGCCGGCAGTCAGGACGTGGGAGCACTGTGCCTCCGCTCCGCAGCCTTCTTGCGATGTGAAGGGTCGTGGTGCTGCGAAGATTATGAAAACGGTGATGACAGCTGCGGGCAATGGGCCACAGCTTGACTCTTAGCTTTGTGCCATTCAGCGTGATCCCTGTTGCAATCCTCCCACTTGAAAAACCTGTAACAACTTTATGTTGAAGGTGGAGTGCGCCTTCATGGCCCTTGGCGAGGTCTTAGCTCAAATGTCACATTTTCAGAGGCGCCTACCCTGTCTACAGCAGAACTCCTGCCCCTCTTCTCACTTTATCCTGTTTCTCCCAGGATGGCTAGCACAGACTTCAATTGTTGACTTATGTACCGGTTTATCACATGTTCCTCCCAGCTGGAATATAAACACTGTGAAGGCAGGGACAGTTCTCTGGTTCCCCTCTTTGACCCCAGTGCCCAGGACAGTACCTGGTGTGCATTGTTGGCTCTCAGTAATTACTTGTGAATGAATGAAATTTGCCCTGGTGGCGGTATTGGAAAGGAGTTGAGAATTATTTTTCCCTCAGTAGTTTAGGGGGATAACTAATGGCTATGTGAGGAACGCCTTGCCGCTGGTCCATATTGGGGATGATAGAATCCCAGGACTTCTTTTTTCTTAAATCGCAGCGCCTGGCAATTTCGACCACTGTGAGTCTGACATTCCTTTTTTCTCTGGCATTGTTATTTTATGGGTCTTTTCTGGTCTGTGTGATCTCAGAGCAAACCATCTGACTTTTCTGGAATTGAAGTTACTCATCTATACAATGAAGCAATTAAATTAGATAGTTTCAAAGGTCCCTTTTAGTTCAAAAGTGGGGAAGAGGGTGGGAAGTAGGAGGGAGGGAGTATAAATGAAACAAGATTGGCCTTGGTTTGGTAATTGTTGACGCTGAGGGAAAGGTGGACCTCATTGTATTCTGCTTTTGTATGTGACTGAAGTTTCCCATAATGAAAAGTGTTTTGTTTTTTAAAGCTTTGATTCTTTTTTAATTACTTGCTACCTTCTACCATCCTTGACTGAGTGTTCTTTGATCCTGACTATAGACACTCATTCTCAGAACTCAGCCTTTCTTGTTGCTTGAATTATCACCTCTGTATGGAGGGTCCAATTCAGATTCCTCAGATTAGCTCGTTTTCTGCCTGTCAGTTCTATACTTTCAGTTTTCTATAGGCAGCTCAGAATTCCCCAGGTCTAGGAAGTGGGCTTCATATACATGTGGTCCACCTGGCTTATAGCTGGATCAGTCTTTTAGTGTGGGTAAGAAGGAATTAATAGACAGCTTCTTGAAGCTGTGAATATAATGGCCAAAAAGATCTGTGTGACCTACTCTGATCCACTTGGAATATCCACCACGAGAGCTCGATATGGAAGTAGCATGGTGAAGGGGTGACAGAGAGGTCATCTGGGACTATATTAGGTATCTACTGGCTGTGTCTGATTTACTATTAAAAATTGAAGTATTTTATAGTCATTAAAAGGAAATTTAGGACCTCCAGTTACCTGTCTACTCACCTGATATAAAACCCCTATAATCATGACTCATTGTTGATGGTGAATAGTGGATGTGGCCACATATTTCCAGATTTTTAATGTATCTATTGTATCCTGTGTATCTTTTAACCAAAGTTTGTTTACATAGGGCTGAAATGTCTTTGACATTCTAGGCACCACTTCATACAAATGTAACATGTTTTGACTAAATGAAGTATTTTTAACATTTAAAAGTGCAGTTTCCTAGATGTGGGTTTTGTTTTTTTATCTTACTGCCAACCTTGTAAAATCTCACTTCATCTACCTATTCATGAGAGAGAGTTTTCCAGGTGATTCTTTTCCTCCCAGCAACATGCATTTCTCACTGGACCTGAGGAACTAAAAACTGATTTTGAAATTTAAAGCTTTTACAATAAAACCTTCATGTGTTCTAGACAAAATTATTTAATATTGAGGTCCTATTACCTTAAAGAACAATGTTAAGGCCAAAAAGGGGAAATATACACCATTAAATTATAAATAAAACTGAAATATTAAAGGGTTGATTTTAAGAAATCTCACCCCCCAAAAAAACACACTGCTATCCATACACACACACACACACAAACACACACACAGGTAAACACACATTCACCTATGTGGAAAATAAGCATTTTATAATTAACAGGTTTGAGAATCTGATTTCAGTGAAGAAGTGACTTATCCCCTAAGATAACTGGCATGCATTCCAAAGGGCAGTGATAGTTCTTCCCCCAGTCCAAGTAAGCTATGGGGCTGATACAGTTATCAAATATTGTTTCATTGTTATATGGAAAGCATTCTGCTGTGTTATAGCAAAAGTAAGTCTCAAGGACCTAAAGAACACAGTGGAAACAATTAGTATTAGAAAGTGCTGTAAAAAAGTTAAAGTAATAGAATAGTTGGAAGAGACTGAAAATTTGACAGGTGAGGCAAGATGCTGTAAGGAGACAAAGGGCATAAAGGTGAACCAGTGTGGAGTGCGATGTTGAGACGGCGTTGCTGCAGTGAGGTATATTTACATGTTTGGGTGGGTAATTATGTATGTGTGCTTCAGGAAGAAAACCGTTTGCTCTATGCAACTTAAATTGGACAGGGAAGGAAATTACTGAAATAGAGATGACTGTTTTGAATCCTACAACTATTACAATAGTCCAAATTTAAGAAATAAGGGAATGGGATGGAAAATAGGAATGGGAAGAAGTAGACAGATTTGACATATCTTTCATAGTTGACTGGACTTGATGGTTATTAAATGATGAAGGAAGAATTCAAGCTGTTCCTGAGGGATTGGTTTTCTTTTCAATAGGGACAAAGTAGAGATATGGGTGAGGATCAAGTGTTCTTAGAGCATATTGCAACCCCTTCCATGATGCTACAAGAGCAGTTGGAAATAAGCTTAATGACTCTAGAAATGTGTTGAAGATTTAAATTT
Organism: Corynorhinus townsendii; assembly: GCA_026230045.1. NCBI lineage: Eukaryota > Metazoa > Chordata > Mammalia > Chiroptera > Vespertilionidae > Corynorhinus > Corynorhinus townsendii. The sequence goes on from JAPDVU010000009.1 coordinate 46,751,217, forward strand.
TGCCTGTAATTGCAATTGCTCAGGGATTAATGTGGCAGACACAGCAAGAGGAGACACAATAGGAAACTGAGACGTGATGAGCAGAGGCAGAGAAAGCCAGGAACCTCTGGTGTCATGGAAGCCACGGGAGGAGGGACTCAGAAAGGGAGTCTGGGCCATTATATTGTAGAAGGCTTGCCTAAGAGAGACCTTGTACACGAGTGTTGGATTTGTTGATATTTGAAAGAAGGTTTAAAAGAATGATTAAAAGCCAAAGGCCTATACTACAAAAATAGTTTCTTCCCAACAAGATTGATAAGCTCATACTTTATTGAGAACTGTTTCTTCACCCCTTTACTTGGCTTACCCGACATGGCCAAAATAGTAACCTGAAATATATCTTCCAGTTTGCAGTTATTTATTGAGAAAAAGTATGCTTCTCATTTTATACTTTTAAAGAAGTGATTGAACTGATTGTTTTATATTTTCTTCTTCAAAATATCTATAGTGTGGTCATTTTGACATTTAATATAACAAAAGCAAAAAGGAAGATTTCTCTAGCCTGTGAAGAATTTTGCAGATTTATCATTAAGGCTCATAAGTTGTGTTTATTTACAAATCTGGACTAGATCATTTCAAACTTATAACCCATCTCATATGCATTTCTTACCATGGTTCAGGCATTGCTCCTGGGTAGGCGCAGTCCTCACTGGTGAGAGGCATTAATCACTTTAACATTTTTCTCCCTTCTGCTCTGTTACAGGAGGGGTAGGAGGATGTGTCTGGTATCTAGAAAGAAGAGCTGTGCAGGAATCCCCGCACAGGTTTATGCATCACTTTAGGAACGCCAGCAAGCAGTGGATTACATTTCAGCACTTCACCTTCCTCAAGCGCATGGTATGTTCAGAAGACCATCCTTGCTCTGCTGCTTCTGCCTTTCCTTTTTTGTTTGCGGGAATTTCAGAAATTCACGTTACAAGAGGAGTAGTAAGAAGTACTGTTATAAAAAGGACTTTTAGTGTCCTCTTCAGTTTACTCAGAACTTAAATCCCTTGCTTTGATTATTCTTAACTGAAACCAGGATAATTTTAGTGTTTGAGCTTACAAGTATGATTTTGAACTTACTGGTTAAGTTTGGAGAAAGATTGAAAATTTCTGGCATAGTTTTTACTAGGTTAAAATTAGAGAAAGCTGCACTGTTATAATGCTTTATAAGTTCTTTAAAATTCTATGACTACAACAATAATATAGAAATAATAGCCCTAACAGTGGCCCTCCTGTTTTTTCACATTAGCAGTGCATTCAAAAAGCCTTTGAAATACATGCATGTCTGAATCGAACAAATTGAGTTTTTAGTAGTTTGCTCAGCATTTTGTAGTGAGCATTGATAATATATCTCAGTCCTCTTGTAGGCCTGTGTCTAGGTTGGGTTCATGATATTAGGGGAAACATAGCAATTTGCCCTAAATTACCAATGAGGGCATTTGACATTTTCTCAAATAGAAAGTTTCATAGAATGGAGAAATCTTAGCTAAAAAACTCTTGGTATGCAAGCATGAAATAATAGCAAATTCATAATCTAAAATCCTCTTTGAAATTTCTCTCATCTTTTTTTAACTTAAAATTTAAAGTCTTATAAAACTTACTGTTTTGGTAAGAGATTTAAATTTCCAGTAATGTTCAGACTTTTTAAGTTGGGAGTTTAAGGATAATGAATGTTTAGAAGAGAAATTCAAATATATATTGTGCCATTTTTATGTAAACAGAACTTTGGATTCATTCATGAGTTTGTAATTCCTAAGACTAGTATGTGTAATGGAAAAGTCTCTTAACTAGTTAATCAGGTTAGTGGTTCCATGTCCAGGGCCACCTGCAACTAACTGGCTGTTGACTCTTGGCTCTGTCAGTTTATTTCTCAGCTTTAATTTCCTCATCTGCAGATTAAAGAGAGAGATACTAATAATGATCCATCTTCTTCAACAACTGTTGCAAAGCTTAAATGAAATATGTATATTATGTAAACTACAACAATATGCACTCTATGAAACTATGAAGTGCCTCATGAATGCTAGTTGTAATTACTTTTTGCAAGTAAGTAGTGGAGAGTGTCTAGCTCTAAAGCCCATGTTCTGTCCTCATACACACTGCTGTAAGTCACTTAGGCCTGGGATATGCACGGCCGCTGAGTCCCGTGGCACTGTTTGCCTGGGAACATGATACTCAACAGGTCTTTGGTCTCTTGATTATAGAAAACGTTTTCATTGTACTTGAATGTTAAACCACCAGCTTCTGGTACTAAATTAGGGGACATTCTGGAAGAGATGAACAAGAAATAAAAATACCTTATTTCAAGGAACTTAAATTCCTAGGAATTTCTAGAAATTTGAAAACTATGGCAGAGGAATTAATTGTGTTCTCCTTATGTCTTAGTCTAGTGACTTCCATGTAACAAGCACTTTAATATTAGTGCATGTGCCTGTGTTTTATAAAGTGAGAGGAAAATCTTTTAAGTACTGTAAAAGTCAGACCGATAGAAGGTATAACTAAACAATCATTTCAGAGCATTTTGGCTTGGTATAGTGACATGTACTTTTTAAATTTAGTACGTCACACAGCTGAACAAAAGCCTCCGCCAGCAGATAAAGCCGAAGTCAGAACCAATGGCCTCGCCTTTCCTTGAGAAATCATCTTCGAGTCAAGCCAAAGCGGAAGTATATGAGATGAAGCCTTTTGCACCCTCCACCCTATCTTTGCCCAGAAAGCCTAATGAAACCGAATTGATAGAACTAGAATCTGCCTCAATAATTGAAGGCTCAGTAGATGTGGGAAAAGAGACAAAAGATGAAAAGCAGTGGAAGGAGATGAAGCTGCGTGTGGACGATTTGCCAGGAATTTTGGCTCGACTGTCCAAAATCAAACTCACAGGTACTTTGTCTTTCTGGTATGATTAAAGTCTTCCTTGAAACTTTATTTTTAGTTAAACAAAAAGCTGATTTTATTTACTGCTCCAAAAGGAATATTTTGAAACTGTAGATTCTCTCAATATTTTTTCTCTCTAATTGAGATCTGAAGTCAAATTTTCTGAATTCTATTTATTCAGAATTATAAATAGTATTGTATTGAACATGTACTAGAATATCCTAATTTATTTACAATTAAAGTGGAATACTTATCCTGCTTATTTCTGACTTTTTTTTTTGCATCTGCTGTCCTTTAATGATGCAGTGAGATAATGAGTCTGTCTGAGTTCCACAGCAGGATGGACGGCACTGCTGTGCGTGGTGTGCAGTGGAACCACAGTGGCCACTGGGACTCCCACTCACTGATGTTTGCCTCTTGTAGGACCTCTGGGATTGTCCCAGGTATGAAGGGGTTTTGAGTGCTTTTCTGAAAGGAGGTTTAGAACCAGACTTTTTGGCTAATTGTAGCAAACTGCACCAAAATAATTGCATGCATTTAGGTGTTAACCCATAATAATGTCATTTGGTTACTACAACCACCCTACAAGTCAGGTGAAGCTTTGTTATTATCATCCCTCTCAAAGCTAAACTTAGAAGTAGTTTATTCTGGGCTCATGCTGTTTAGACTATATGTCCTGGGGCACCCTGCAGACGGAAGACCTGGTCTCTCCATTTCTTCTGGATGAGAATAAGGAGAAGAAATGGGTAAACAATGAAGTTGTATTTGGTACTCTGGGGACAGAAAGTGGTAAATGATATTGTTGAGTCAAAATTGGCAAGTGAACAGATGAGGCAGAGAGGCTTTGGGAGTAGAGAATAGAGATGGAACAAAGAAGGAGTGGTTTCTGTTTATTTGTTGTTGTTTTTTTTGTTTGTTTGTTTTTAATATATTTTATTGATTTTTTTACAGAGAGGAAGGGAGAGGGACAGAGAGTTAGAAACATCGATGAGAGAGAAACATCCATCAGCTGCCTCCTGCACACCCCCTACTAGGGATGTGCCCGCAACCAAGATACATGCCCTTGACCAGAATCAAACCTGGGACCCTTCAGTCCGCAGGGCGATGCTCTATCCATTGAGCCAAACCGGCTAGGGCGGTTTCTGTTTATTTTTTTGTTTGTCTTTCAAGAGAGTTGAGCCAGAAATCCGGGGGAAAGGAGACAAACCAGACACATCTTATTCCTCGTGACCAAATTCACTTAAAGAACCTTTCTCGGGAGGATGACACTTGGACATAGGGAACTTGACAGAGAATCATAGTAAAACGTATACCCTGCAGCTCTGCAGTGGTGAGACTGATTTCAGGTGGTGTCTTTGAAATTGTCTCAGTGCTTTCCAGTGGCTGAGCAAGGAGTCACCACATTGCTAGAGCGTTACCTTGTCATTTACACTGCTGGTTTGAATGTCATGTTGACATGTGAAGAAGGACTAGATAAGGTGTGATTCTAGGATGTCACCCAGAAAACAAGGCCTCTCCGTCTGGGCACCAGAAGTGAGCTCTGCCATGAGCAGGAGTTTCTCGGTGTCCACCACTCTGCAGATTCAGTCTCTTATGTCCCATTTCTGTTAGCAAAGCCAATATTCTTCGCCTCCTCAAGGAGAAATCTTAGCAGCATTCTTTGCTTTCCATTCTCCCCTTCAGTCTAACCTCCAGCTGCACCAGTGGAGCCCTCTGTAGTGCCTCTGGTTTCTCATCCCCATTTCTGAAGCCACCATCCTCGTTCAGGTCCAGGCATATGAGGACTAGTTATTGCTCCAGCTCCTAACTGTTCTTTCTGCCTCATTCTCCTTTCACTGCAATATATGCCACCCAGGGCTGCCAGAGGAATTTTCCTAAGGCATTGCTTTCATGTGTTCCTGACCTGCTTTTAATAACAAAATAAACCAAAACTGGAAACACCCTAAACAATTACCTGTGGAGGATTAGTTAAGTAAATAATGGCAGTTCCATATAATGGAATGGTATGCAGTGAAGTAAATATTGAAAGCTACACTGTCAAGAGAAAATGACAAGTTGTAGAACTGTGTATGCATGTGTATATAATGATCCTATTTCTATTAAAATATAAAGCCTCGTCTGAACGGGGTGTCTCAGTGATTGAGTGTCAACCTATGAACCAAGAGGTCATGGTTTGATTCCCGGTCAGAGCACATGCCCAGGTCCTGGGCTTGATCCCCTTTTGGGGTGTGCAGAAGGCTGCCGATCAATAATTCTCTCTCATCGTTATTTCTCTCTCTCCCTCACCCTTCCTCTCTGAAATCAATAAAAATATATTAAGTAAATAGATAAAAACAATTCTGTTATTTTATGTATATAAATCTTTGTATACTTATGTGAGTCCTTGTGTAGGATAAGTATTTAGAAATGTAATTGCTAGCTTTAAATATTGTAATTTTGATAGACTAACTGGTTTGTGCCTACAAAAGATAGTATAATTTACATTCCCTCCAATGGCGTGTGGGAATCTGACTCCTTCTGTACTCTGCTTGTGAATTAGCTGTCTTTATCAGTGTTGCCTATTTGAAAACAGAAAAGATTTTTGTGTGTTCGTTTTTATTTTCTAAGTTTTGGTGGGATTTAGCATCTTTTTCTCTATTGATAATTTCTATGTTTCCTTCTTTTATTTACCTCATACCCTTGGTCATTTCTTAATGATGTTTTTAGAGCTCTCGTTAGCATTTTATCCATCATATGCATTAATTTTTTTAACATTTTCTTTTTCCTTTATTTTACTTGTGATATTTCACTGTTTTATTTTGCCGTGCTGAGATTTTTCAAATTTGTTAGTTCTTTTTTTTTGTTTTTTTATGCTTAGAAATATTTTTACTGCCCTATGGTTATAAAAGCATTCACTGTGGGTGGTTCTTTTTTTTTTTTAATACTTTAATATTTTTATTATATTCTCTAAGGTGTGGGGACCATGTGGAACGTCTTTCAGTATAAGGAGTAGGATGGATTAAGAAGACTGCAGTGGCAGTACTATTGAGAAAGGATTTCCTGTTTTTGTGAAGAAAGTTTTATTGGAACATAGCCATGCCAATTTGTTCTATGCTGTTATCATGCTATGTTGGCAGAATTGAGTAATTATAGAGAAAATTTATGGCTTGGAAAGCCTGAGTATTTTCCCTCTGGCTCTTTGTAGAAAAAGTTTTCTGGCCCCAGCTAAAGAGCACTGACTATTGAGACTCAAGAATGATGTTAAATAAATCATTGGTAGCCAATTGAGAAATGACTTGGACTGACCTACGGCTTTGGTGGGGAAGGAGAAAAGGAGAGAAAGATATAGAAAAATATGAAGGAAATAGAATTAACAGAACGGTAGATGTGGTAGAGTGCTGAGGAGGTTTAGGACCTGGAGTTGCAAAGACCTTGACTACCATTAGGTGAAGCAAGCATTCTCCAGTTCTTTGAGCCCTGTGTTCCTTACTATTCTATACTCTACCCCAGTGGTTGGCAAACTGCGGCTCGTGAGCCTGCCGCTCTGTTGACTAATGAGTTTGCCGACCACTGACCTAGACTCTCGATTCCAATAATTACAGGCTGTTGTTGTTCCTTGTGATTAAGCCCCTATCCCAGTGGTCGGCAAACTCATTAGTCAACAGAGTGGCAAACCGCGGCTCAGAGCCGCAGTTTGCCGGCCACTGCTCTACCCAGTTCTCTGGCAGAGAGCACTGTGTACTGCCCCTGGGCCAGAGTCCCTGCATTCAAGTCCTGGCTCTTACTAACTGAGAGGCCTTGAATTGTTTCCATAATCTCTCTATGCCTCAGTTTACCCATTTATAAAGTAGGGATAGTAATACCTATTTCAGAGGGTTGTTCAGAGTATTAAATAAGTTAACATTTGCAAACTACATAGAAATGACTGTGTTTAAGAGGTATGTACTTGTTTCTTAAGTTAAAAAATGCCTGGGTGCCCTCACAGCCATTTGAGTTTGCTGCCCCTACTCTAGAAAAACTTCCAGCCTTCTGATATGGAAGACTGGATGAGTGGTGGTGTTGAACCTTAAGAATGTGAACTCTGAAGAAAGAAACTGTTTGGGGGATAATGATGAGCGGAGTTTTGGACACGTGGAATTTGAGTTGCCCCTGGCATATCCAGTGAAGAGGTTCAGTGTGCAGGGACAGTTGGCTGTGAAGGACAGGAGCTCAGGAGAACTGTGGGCCAGAAGAAGGAGAGGTCTTCAGCATGGAGTTGGCTGCAAGCCGTGGTGGTGATCAAGTGTAGAGGGATCAAAGCAGAAGGCCAGGGACAGGACCTTGGGGTGCATCCCTTTTAAAAATTAGCTAGAGTGTATTAGGAGACTGCAAGGAAATAACATGACCAGAGAAAGGAAAACGGAAGTGACTTGTCACAGAAACTAGAAGAAGAGACACGCTTCATAAAGGAAGTGATCCATACTTTTAGATGCTAGAGTCTAAGATGCCTGCTAGGAAGAGTTATTTAATTTGGCAGTTAGGAAGTCAGTGTTGATTGACTGCCAAATGAGGAAATAATTATCCATGTTTCCTCTTTTTAGAGTCTTAAAAGAGCTACTTTAAATAATTAATGTAAAATCATTTTTTAAAGTTAATTCTCAATGCTTATTTTTATTTCTTTAGGAACAAAGGAAAGTGTGATAATTAGTTTAGGATATTTTATTTATTTATTTATTTATTTATTTATTTATTTATTTATTTATTTATTTATTTATTTTTGTGGCCACATCTTACCTTCAGACTAGCTGTTGTATTGGTTTTCCTTCTATATACCTCATATTGTTGTATATCCAAGTAGGCAGATGTAGAGTTTGATATTTAAAACATGGTGTCTAAAATCTAGAGCAGTGACTGCATTACTTCTTGAATAGTACATACTATGCTGTGTGGTGCCCATTGGCTTACTGTTTCCCATATGTGAGTATGCATGCAAAGGAGCCTGTACAGCACGTGGGTTCAGATGGTGCTCTCTGGCCACTGTCCCCAGGGATTCAGATCCTGTAGGCTGGGACAGGACCCAGAGATCTGCATTTTTGACAAGCATGCCAGAAGACCTGATGCTAGGTGGTCCTGGACCACCCTTTGAGAAAGTGAAGTAAGCGTTGTGCAGGCAGAATGCCGGCCCCAGGCCCACTGGTCTGGCTGGATGCAGAGAACTCGCCCAGTGAGAGCCAGAGCAGTCCTCCCCACTGGGCAGCAGGAAAAGCAGCTGGGCAGGACCTGGACCACACAGAGCTGTGCAAAAGCCGGATGCACCGGAGAGAGGGAGCAGCAGCCGCCCCTGTTGCTACAGATACAGAAGTCCCAGGCAATAAATTCATCCAGCACCATTTCATGTATTCCATGCCCCAGGTTTCTAGATGAGCTAATTGAATTAAAGTCATTTCCTTCTGCTCATTCCATTTAAAGAGGCAGCACCCTTCGGATGACCCCTACCCTTTTATTTGACCTTTTCCTTCCCTATTTAGTTTATTACTTGAATTTACACATCTTGGAGTCAGTGGGATTATTTTCTTTATCAGTTGATTTCTTTTGTACTCTTAAGGGCAGTTCTTTTATTGCTAATGATAGTCGAGGCAGAAATATCTGGGAATTAGCGATCTCTTTTATAGAACTAGTCTTTCTTTCTTGGTCTCTTTTTGTTTATAGCTATGATAAACTGAGGAAACTTAATTAGAAAAGATGGAGGGCCATATAGTGGCCATTTGCAGGACAGTAGGATAGCAGTAGCCTGCTGCCTTGGCATTGATGCCAGGATCTGGGCCAGATGGGTGCTGGTGCTAATGTCATTTAAAGACTTTTCTTCTATGAAAGGAAGTAAGATTGAATTTATAAAGAAATAATATGTCCCCCTTGAGTTTCTCTAGCCAACTGAGCTATTTACAATGTGTTTTTGGACTTTGTTGCAAGGACCACACTGGGGTAAAGAAATGTTGGAAGAGGATCATAAGAGGCTTCGGTGACCAAAATGAATTTATACTTAATATAGGTCAATAAAAAGCAGAGTGGTTTTCCTAAATAACATCTGTGCAGAAAAGCTACAACATGTTTTCTGAGACCAGAACAATAAAATAGATTGCTTACTGGAACCAATAGGTTATGTGGTTGATGGAACTGATGTCAAGTCTATCAGTGTATAGATTTTTCCCCCCAGGGCCCAGAGTGTTGCTTTTTATTAAAAGAAAAAAGAAACAGGAATAGAGGATACAATCTTATTTTAGATTGCTTCATAGTTTTGAGTATATTGCAGCTATCAGATACTGTACAAGAGATTTTCCACATTTCATAAAAATATTGAGTAGAATTATTTCTTGAAATTTAATTTATATTTTGAAATAATTACCTTGATAATTATATGCTTATTAAGTGTGAAAGTAGAGTTTTTATTATATTATGTGTTTACCTTAGAAAAAATAGGAAGTACAGATAAGCAAAAGTGAGAAGAGTTCAATCCTTTCAAAATAATAACCATTTTCATGATTTTGGTGTATTCTAGAATTTTTTTATACAACTTATTCATATAGTTTTGGTTTTTAAATAAATGTAAGCTCAAAATGTAAATATTTTGTGTAATTTTTTGAAGTATTCTGTGTTAATATGTTTACCTTCTTTTGGTGACTTTAAAACTTTTTTTAAGGTAGTGTTTTCTTAAGACAGAACAAACATACAAAACGTCCCCTCCAGGCTGTGCAGTTACCGATCCTTTGCATACAGTTTTTCAGGCTTCTGTGCCCACAGTCTGAGTTGTAGTTAGTATTAATGGCAGCGCCTCTGGAGTCAGACTGGCAGGGCTGGAATCTCAGGTCTACCACTTACTGCTTTCTGAGGATGTCACATGTTTTCAAATACCTAAGCCTTGGCTTCTTCATCTGTAAACAGAGACTACCTCTAGGATTGTTGTGAAGATTATAGAGGTAATGCAGGTAAATAATTTAATGCCAAACCTAGCACATATTAAAGGTCCAAGGAAGGTTAATTATACCAATATATTTCATATCATATTAATTATATTCTATTAATGCATATATAGTTCTGTTGTGTTTGTGTTATAAAAATGGGGTCATAACATACATTTTGTTCAGTTATTTGCTTTCTTCCTTAAATAGGCATGCTTTCTCATCAATGTAATTAAAACTACCTCCTTTTTTGCCCTGGCCAGTGTGGCTCAGTTGGTTGGGCATTGTTGTGTGCACTGGTTCAATTCCTGGTCAGGGCACAGGCCCAGGTTGCGGGTTAGATCCTTGATCTGAATGTGTATGGGAGGCAACCAACCAGTCACTATTTCTCTCTCGCATCGATGTTTCTCTTCCTTCCTCTCTCTCTAAAACAATAAAATAAAATCCATAAAAACCTACCTCCTTTTGGCCCTGGCTGAGTGGCTCACTTGGAAAGTCCTCCAGTGCACTGGAAGGTTGAGGGTTTGACTCCCCGTCAGGGCACATACCCAGGTTGCAGGTTCAAGCCCCATATGGAAGTCAACTCATTGATGTAGCTCTCACATCCATGTTTCTCTCTCTTTGTCTTAACTATCTTTGAAGTTAAAGCTATGGTGATTTTCCTAGGATAAGTGCATCATGTGGCCTTCTTGGCTCAAAGGGTATGCATACTCTGAAAACTTTGATTTTCACTGGCAAATCTCCCTGGAGAGAGGTTTTACCTGTGTATGCTATTACCAGAGTGACCACCAATGCATCATCCTTCACCAATAAATGATAGATAATAATATACTTTTCTAAATAACTACCAATCTGATGGGTGAAAAGTGGCATTTAAGGTTTTAAGTCTGCGTTTAAATTGGTGGTAAGGTGTTATATTTTCCACATGTTAATTGGTGACTTGTATTTCTTTTGTGAATGGCCTTCTGTTTACCTTCTATCCTTTCCTGTCTTCAGCATTTGTCTTTATTCATTGTCTATAAGAGTTCTTTCTATAGTAAAGATTTGAACCCATTCTATAGGCCTATTGTAGATGTCTTATCCCTTATATGTTGTTTGTTTCTTTTTTCATTTATTATTATTTTATGTACAAATATTAATTTTATGTAACAAAATCTATCGATATTTTTTTTCTTTTGGTTTCTGATTTGTGTATAATGCTTGGGCTCTCCCACACAAAAGTTTTATAACTATTACTGATATTTTAATCTTGTCCAATATAATAAAAAGCTAATATGCTAATTAGACCGAACAGCAGGATAGTCCGGACAAAGCTGGGGCTGCGAGGGCCGAGCCCCTTGCATAAATTCCATACATTGGGCCTCTCATATTTTTATAATTTTATATTTTACATTTAAATTTTTCATTTATAGAAAATGGTGTAAGGTGGACATATATCCAGTTTTTAATAAGTCATTTACCAGTGGTGAATGTCACCCACATTTTTAATAATTTTTGAGGCTCTATCCCTGGACAAATCTTAATCACCTTCAACCCCCTAAAATTATATTAGTTTTTTAATTGGAATTTCAACATATGTATATATTAACTTGGGTGGGGAGGATTGAGATCTTTACCATATTCATCATCCTCATTTATTCAAAAGTTCTTTTATGCCTCTTAAATTTTATAGTTTTTTCAAATAGATTATATACATTTATTGATAAATTTGGGGTATTTGAAAAATTGTTTTTTTCAGTTGACCCTTTTATGAGTTTTTTAGGTAGCCAATCAAATAATGATCAGGTTATCTCCCTTTTCATATTTGCACCAGTTATTTAATTTTCCAGCATGATTACCTCTCTGTTAGACTCTCTCCATCTGCTTTTCTCACTATAATGTTTTGCTTCACTCTGAAGGATCCTTGAGATGTGTTATGTACAGCACTGATTTTATTTTATGCCACATACTTTTTATTCTCATGACTTTTAACATTCTGTTATGGCAATGCTTGCTTCTCTACACTTCTTTTAACCCACTTTATCTGTTTCATGGGGTGTCTTTTTTCCACTTACTCTACTCACTCACCTGCTATTCATTGAGTCCCTGTTATGTACCAAGTGTACCCTTCCAACTGGGTAGAATGGGGTGAGTGCAGTGAGTAGGATGGGCAGAAGGGGGTAACTGTGAGTCTCTGCCACATGGGTCTTACTCTTAATGAGGAGCTCAGAGTCTCGTTCTGTGGTGCATCTTTGTTATAAATATACTAGAGGCCTGATGCACGAAATTCATGCAAGAGTAGGCCTTCCTTCCCCTGGCTGCTGGCACTGGCTTCCCTCCAGTCGCCGGCAGGCACCCAGGACCCAGGGTTCCCTCTGGCCACCAACAGGCACTGAGGACCCCGGCTTCCCTCCGGCCCACCAGCAGGCATCCAGGACCTGTGCTTCCTTCACAGCCCCGGTTTTGTCCAGAAGGACGTCGGATCTAATTAGCATATTACACTTTTTTATTATAGATTCAACCTCTTTTTCTTTCATGTTCCTTTTTTTTTTTTTAATGTTGTAGTATCTTTCTTATAAGTCTTAGATTGACCTGTTTTACCTCTCTTTATCTTTATCCATTCCCGGGTGAGGAGAAGACAGTTCCAGGCAATAGTAAGTCCCCCAGAAGAGTACAAGTATAAGCTCTACGAGGACAGGGTGATTTGCCTGTTTGCACTGTTCTGTCCATACTTGATGCAGTGCCTGGCACCTAGTAGCTGCTCATTGAATGAATGTGTGGTGCAATTTTTCTTCATCACCTAACAGTTTAACTTGAAAATGGAAGCTATCAGTTTATGTTACTGATGTAACATTCCTATGGTCTGAAGGAGATGAAGCTGCAGCTGCCAGCAGGGCAATGTTTTCTCTACAAGGTATTTTCAAAGTTTTTGAAACCGCACATGCCTGTGTCCTACTTTCCACATCTGGTTTTTAGTGTAGTCTGTCTCTGCTCTCAGCATTTAGTGTGTCTCTAGCCAGCCTTTTCTCTGTGCTACTTCCTGCTGAGCTGGAAAGATACCCTGCCATGCCAGCATAGTCAGTGGGTGGCTTGCTGCAGGGGAAGGGTATGCAGACCGCTTCTTGTCTCAGTGAGAGTTATGTCAGGGCGAGGACCTGCTCTCATTCTGGAGTGACTGCTTTTCCCTCCCTCGAGCTGTGTTGTAGCTTCCACAGTGAAGGCACTTTTCATACAGTAGGCCCTCACACCCATGGTCCACCCAGCCTCTGCTCCTTGCCCTCATCTCTCACAGCAGGAAGGAGGGACGGGTGCTGTCACATAGCCTTTATTTCTCCTGTTTATCTATTTCCTTGTTAGGTGATATTTAGGAAGTCTAATTTTTTGGCTATTTAAGTAACGAAAGTAGTAAGTCAGCTCTCAGCAAACATCTACAATTTAATGTCATCTGTACCATAGTTGACAAGCATTTCTTGGGGGTTTTAGTATCAGTATCAACTCTACTTAATTTATGCTGATATTGGTTTTTCTCTGATTTTTATTTTCATCCTTCCATTCCAGTTGGTTTCTGATGGGAGAGGGCCATGAAGATGCTTGAGCCAGTGTTCTGAGTTAGATGAAAAATACATTTATCTAGGCTGTTCTGTTTTCTAATGACTTAATTATTTTAAGTTCCATTTGATATTAATTGATTGATTGTAAGTGTAAAATGCTACAGTAGAGACATGTAAAAGAATGTAAAGACAAATTTCATGAGAATGATAATCTCAAAAAATATTGACACCTTTAAAAAAGAGAGGAAAAAAGCTGTGAGTTGAGAATGGGCTCAGCTATACGTGACTGAAATTTGAAGAACAGTGATGTAAACAGATAAGGGTTTATTTTTCTCTTACATCAAGGAGTCTGAAATAGGAGTGAAGAGCTAATGCTAAAGGATGTTGTCAACATACCTGGTTTCTTCTCTTTGTTCTATAATTATTAGCTTGTGGCTTCTGTTCTCAAGACCACAGGATGGCTGCCACTGCCCCATCATCGTGCTGTATTCCAGGCAGAAAGAATGAGGAATGGGACAGTGTGAAAAGTCAGAAACCTCTTGACAAGAATTGCCTTTTTATTTGGGAAGGAAAGCTCTTGATAGGAACTTCTATTTCACCGGCCAATACTGTACAATATGGCTACCTCTAGCTGCAAGAGAGGTTGTAAGTATGGCATAATTCTTACCTCTGTCATTTTAAAAGCCAGAGCATCTAAAGTCCAGCCTAGTCAACTCTGCCAGTCGTCAACATTTCTGTGTCCTCAGGGCACCCACTAGGCTACCTCATTATGCAGTGCACTCCCTTCTAGGAAAGGGAGGTGAGCCTGCCCACCTCTCTACCACCCGGTTTCCCAAGGAAATAGATCACCACCCCTTAGTCTGCTCGGCCACAGCCTCACGTATGCACTTCAGGTGCAGTGTATTGAAATGAAGACTAATTTCCCAGCTCCACATTGACTTCCAGGAGTGGTTGTAGATGTGCACTGCTCTGTTAGTCACTTTTCCCTACGATCTTAAAAATTAGACACACATTTTGAGACTCTAGTTTGTGTTGGGGAACTGTTAGTACTGGATTATACAGCAGAGGAGAGCCCAACCATGCATCTGCACTGGAAAAATTTAGGTGCTGGTGAAACCAGCCGAGCAAGGAAACGAGCAGGTGGTGCCATGAAGCCATCTTCTCCGACTCCAGCAGTCACCCAGGGCTTTGGCGTCTTGCTTCCGGTTTTCTTCACCCCAATTCCCACCATCAGCCCAGAACTTCACTATCCTTAATGACTATAAAACTTTATTTGCCATCTGAGATACTTGGAATGCTTGTCATAATGCAAATTTCTGGGCCCCATCTCCATAAACTACTTTACTTTATGCCTGGGGTAGGCCTAGAAAGACCTGTTAGGAATGGTCCAGAAACTCTTCTTATCTGGAAAACTCATTCAACACCCTCTCCCCTACCCGCTCTTCTCTCAGCTCTTGGAAACTGTAACATTAAACAAAACCCATTTTACTATAGGCTAATTGATATAAATAAGAATTAAATTCTGGTCGTAGAAATCACCAAACTTCTAAATAAAAACCCAAAACACTTCCAGTATTAAACTTTGAAATAAATGTGAGCTATACATACATGTAAGCATATATACTAGCTATACTAATAAATATTAATTAAAATAAAATTAATTCTTTAACTTTAAAAGAAAATAGTTATTTTTCAACTTGCTTATTCCAGTTCAGGGTCAGTGGTCGGAGCAAAGAGCTCAAGGCACAAAGTGGGAACCCACCCTGGAAAGGATGCCTTTCTCTTGCGAGGTCACTCAACACACACACACACACACACACACACACACACACACACACACACTCACACTCACACAACTCAGCCTCAGATTGGGGCAGGTTAGACACATCAGTTCACTCCCGCATATCTTTGGCATGTGGGAGGAAACTGGATTCCCTAGAGAAGACCTTGCATACATGGAAGAATGTGCAGACTCCACACAGACCATGTTCCTGGTTGTTGTTGTTGTTTTTTTTGATCGTCGTTTTAAAGAAAGGACATTGAATGAAATGATCTTATTCAAGGACCTGCTATGTTTATCATAGAATGTTATGGTGACTGAGAAGTCTGTTCCAG
The DNA here is from genome assembly GCA_026230045.1 of Corynorhinus townsendii. NCBI lineage: Eukaryota > Metazoa > Chordata > Mammalia > Chiroptera > Vespertilionidae > Corynorhinus > Corynorhinus townsendii. The sequence goes on from JAPDVU010000009.1 coordinate 46,766,674, forward strand.
GTGACTTCAGGCTGCTGTGCTTTGTGGCTCCTCTGTCTGCTTTTTAAGGCGCTGCTTTCACCTGTTCTTGCGTCCTGAAGTTTTTATCCGATACCTTGTTTAGTACTCAGCATAACTGTAGGGAACTGAAATGGCCCTATTGGGTTTCTCTACAAGTTTTTTGAATTTGTGAAAGTTATACCCCTGGAAGCTCAGAGGGATCCTCAAAGACTTGACTTTGCTTTATTCAAAATGATCTGGTCCTTAGCCAGGAGACTTTTCATTTTCAGATTAGTAGTGAACATAAATGTTACCAATGAATTGTCTATTAGGGTTGGCAAATGATGATTATTGATTGTCAGTTTCTCTTAAAGGGACTTCAACACCATTCAGGGAATTCTTCCCATCATTCATCATCTTAAAAGTCCTTAAAAGATTTTTCATGCTAAAAAATTATCTTGGATGTCTAGAATAATAACATAGCCAATATTATCGCATGACTATTTAGTTACCAGGAATAAATGAAAGTATTCAGTGAAAAAGAAAATAATGATACATTAATATATGTATGTAGTTAGGTCCAAATAAGAACAAGTGAGAGGTTCATTTTACTGAACTGTTATATGTGTTGTGTAAAATAATCAAATGTAGGTAAATACTAAATATTATCAAAATCAGAATAATACTTTAAATATATGCTTAATATTAATTTGTTATTTTAAGTGTATATCATAAAATATCTGTCCTCTGGACAGTGAAACAATTTTGATATAAAACTGAGAAAAGGCTTCATTCTTTTAGTGAAAACTGCCTAACTGACACTTTCTTTTTGCCAAATGCATTTTTCAAAAGAGGTGTTTACTCTTGAAAGTTTGGTAGGCCCTAGGTGGTTTGGCTCAGTGGAGAGAGCACCGACCTGGGGACTGAAGGGTTCCAGGTTCGATTCCAGTCAGGGGCACATGCCCAGGTTGTGGGCTCCATCCCCAGGGGGGGGCGTGCAGGAGGCAGCCAATCAATAATTCTCTGTCATCATTGATGTTTCTCTCTCTCTCTCCCTCTCCCTTCCTCTCTGAAATCAATAAAAATATTTTTTTTAAAAAAGTTTGGTAGGCATCAGTTTTATGGAAAAGTTTCTTAGCTAATTACAAAGTATATTGAGAAGAAATGTTTCTTTATGGAGAAGAGAAAAAAAAAACTAAAAAAAAATAGGATGACAAAGTAGAAAAGCTTAAAAGCAATGGAAAAACATTGAAAGGACCATCTGAGGATCTCCCTCATGCTGCATAATTAACCTTCCTAAACAGCTTTTATTTACATGTTTACTTAAACAGGTCTGATAGCTATTTCATCTCCCTTTTCTGAATGCTGCCTATAAATGCAAACCAAATGCTTCCTGGTTGACTGCCTTGATCATACTGAAATGTTTCCCTTGGTAATAGTGTTACTCAGTGCATTTGAAGTGATGAGTTTTAATTTGGTCTCAGGGTTTTTCAGACCAGCTTTGGTCATTAACTATATAAGAAGAAGAAAGAGGAAAACAGGAAGGCACCATAAGTTCTTAGTTTTGCAGCTGTGTTGTTAAAAATCTCTATAAAGTCTTATCTTTTAACCAGAAGTGGTTATGGTTTGTAATCAGTTACCTCTGATTGATATTCTTTAATGTGGCTGAGGAAAAAATACCCTGTCTCTCATCAATCGACTTTTCATCTGAACCTAACAATAGGCATAAGAATTACCGCCTTCTTTGATATGGGTGCTGGTAAGATGACTTTGTCAGGAGGTTCACAGAGCACTGCTAAGCCACGAAGCCTAAAAAACTCAAATTAGAAATTGAATCATTTGAAGCTTAAGGTGTTAATAGAAATGGAGAGAGAGGAGGAAATCACAAGTACAGCTAGGAAGTAATAATGCATGCTCCTGTGAAAATCAGAAGAGACTTAATTCCTGCCTCTTAATTAACATATAACTTTGAACTTTGAGATCAACCAAAAAAACTTATTCCATGGCTCGGATACACACATAAACCAAAACACATACAAATTTATTAACTGCCTGTTCTCTGTCTGCTTTGTGCACAAAAGAGCCTTAAAGAGAATACATCTTGGGTTTGTAGGATTTGGAATACAATGTTACATAGTATCCACTATCGAGGATAATGAGATATAATAGATCACAAGGGTAATTTAAAATCTATAGAGAATCTCAAACCCATTTAGCCAGTGGTTTTAATCTTTCTGCCAAATCTTTTATCAGAGTTGATAATTACTCAATTGATTTATTGGAGTTTTGTTTTTCACTTAATTCTTTTGAGGACAGAGCTAAAAAATAGTGCGGCATTAAAGGACAGAGTTTTATAAAAGTAGGATGTAGATGACCAGTTTTTAAAATATAATCCTTATAGTTATTTTTAATTGGTGATCTCAGAAAGGAAATAAAGTGCCTCCATTATGCTTTTTTTTTAATTTTATTTTTTATTGTTTTAAGTATTACAAATAGTAGTACATATGTTTCCTTTTTTATTCCCCCATTGACCTCCCCCCAACCTCCCCTTCCCCCCAGTACTTGCCTTCACCTGCCCGCCCTCCTCCTCCCCCCCCCCCCCCCCCGCCACCCCAGTGTCTTGTATCCATTGGTTGTGCTTATATGCATGTGTAAAAGTCCTTCGGTTGGTCTCTTACAGCCCCCCTCGCCCAACCTCCCCTGTCTTCCCAATGTAGTTTGACAGTCTGTTCAATGCTTCTTTGCCTCTGTATCTTTTTCCCACCATTTCTTTCCTTTAAAAAGTTTTGCCTTTGCAGACTAGAAATAAACATATAATAACAAAACAGAACAAAACAAAAAGATGTTTGAGTCCCAATTTCAATGTCCAACAGTTCTGAGTCCCCGTTTCAATGTCTAACAGTTCCTTATGTGTACATGTCAGCAATGATATCTGGATGGTGGGCACATGGTGGCAATGCAGGTCAGACCCTCTCTGGTTTGGTCCTAGGTAACCTGCAGCCATTATGCTTAGGCTCAGAGACCAATAGTGCTCAAAGTGTGGAGTATTAAAAAAAAAACAAACCTAACTTATTCTTGATAAAGCTGCTTCTTCAAACAAGCCTCTTGCATACTGGAGAAGGCAGACCCTTCCAGATGGCTCCCTGCTGCTCCGGAGAGTGCACTGCAATGTTGGAACTGGGAGGCTGGCGCACCTGCCCAAAGTCTGTTGGTGGTGACCAAGGCCTCTGCTGCGGAAGGATGGCAGGTGCAGTGAGGCTCCTCCCACTCACAGCCTGCTCTCCTCGGGAGGGTGACACTGCAGTCCCGTGGGAGCCTGCGGTGCAGGCACTGGTCCCATGGGTCCTGTGTAGGCATACAGAGTTAGCACTTCAGTGGCCTGGTTGGTGATTGTTTGAATGTGTGCACCTTTCTGTATTTTCCCTTCATTGCGTTGAATTTTCTTCTGAAAACGAGTCTTTGGAGTACCTGTTAAAGAATATCTGTAGGAGGAATCCAAGATGGCGGCATAGGTAAACACCTAAACTGCTGCCTCCCACAACAATTTAAACTGCAACTAAAAGACAAAACGTCTATCACCCAGAACCACGGGAAAGCTGGCTGAGTGGAAGTTCTACAACTAGAAGGAAAGAGAAAAGAGCTTTGAGACGTGCACGAGCGCTGAAAAGCTGAGGTACGGAGGCGCGTGATCCGGGCTGGCTGCGGGCGACTGGGTGCATTGCTTTTTTCAACCTGAACGGAGACAAGCCCCCGATTGCTCTGAAATCCAGTCTCTGGGGAGACGCGGGGGACCCAAACTCCTACGGGGAGAAGCTGGACTGTCTGCCAGTGAGAGTGGCTTGCTTGCAGAGCTGCGCGCAGGAATAATTGTTTACGGCACTGGGGCACAGGACTCCAAGACGCGGTCGGGGACACAGAGCCGGCTTACTAGCAGCCATTGCTGTTTGCCACACCCTAACCTAGTGACGCCCTGAGACCCCGCCCCACACAACCTACAAACCCACCCAAGCTCCAAGCAGCTCAATTAGCATAAGAAAGCCTGCCCTATCACAGCTTAACCTAGAAAACTTGCAGCCCGGGTCAGACAGCTCCAAAACCTCCAAACCCCAAGCAAAGAGGAGAAAACTGCAGCTCTCACTGTAGCTCCTGCTGAGTGGCCTCAGACAGTAGCTGACCTGCACCCCATTGGAGATCCAGAAGCCAGTGTACCTAGTGGTCAGTGTGAGACACCAGATTTCAACTCCTCACATCCATAAGTGACACATTCAAGAGGCAGACTCAGTGAGCACCAAAGCCCCACTGAAACAAGTCCTGCCCCATAAGCGTGTCTTCAGCGCAGCACTTCTTCCATTATAGACACAGGGAGTGCTCACAGCTAATTGGCCTGGAGGTCAATTTCTCCCAGCGTACCAACAGCAATTCAGGCTTAACTACACCAAGACTTTGCACTCAGCCCACAAAGGGGTGTACCAAGAGCATCCACATCAGGTGATTGGGGAGGCTGAGCTACTGCCCCCTATAGGTCACCTACCACACAAAGCCACTCCATCAACACAGGGAAGTAGCTAAAATGTGGAAACAAAGAAACATGTCATGAATGAAAGAAACGGAGGAAAGCAAACTACTGGATGACATAGAGTTCAGAACCACATTTATAAGGTTACTCAAGAATCTTCTAAAAACTGCCGAGAAACTTGATGACACTTCTGAGGAGCTTAGTGAGACCTTCAAGGACCTTAATGAGAATGCCAAAAAAATGGAAAAGGATCAGTCAGAAATGAAGCATACACTGTCTGAAATAAAGAATATACAGAAACTCAACTGTAGATCAACATACCCCAAGAATCAAACCAAAGATCTGAAATATGTGGAAACAAAAAACATCCAACCAGAAAAACAAAAAGAAAAAAGAATCCAAAAATATGAAGATAATGTAAGGAGCCTCTGGGACAACTTTAAGCGAAACAACATCCGAATTTTTGGGGTGCCAGAAGAAGGGAGAGAGCAAAATGTTGAAAACCTATTAGAAGAAATAATGACAGAAAACTTTCCCTACCTGGTGAAAGAAATAGACTTACAAGTTCAGGAAGCGCACAGAACCCCATACAAGAGGAACCCAAAGAGGACCACACCAAGACACATCATAATTAAAATGCCAAGGGCAAAAGACAAAGAGAGAATATTAAAGGCAGCAAGAGAAAAACAGTTAATTACCTACAAGGGAGTACCCATACGACTGTCAGCTGATTTCTCGGCAGAAACTATGCAGGCCAGAAGGGAGTGGCAAGAAATATTCAAAGTGATGAACAGCAAGAGCCTACAACCAAGATTACTCTACCCAGCAAAGCTATCATTCAGAGTTGAAGGTCAGATGAAGAGCTTCACAGACAAGAAAAAGCTAAAGGAGTTCATCGCCACCAAACCAGGATTACATGAAATGCTGAAGGATATTCTTTAAGAAGAAGAAGAAGAAAAAGGTAAAGATAAAAATTATGAACAACAAAATGACATCAAATACATACCTACCAACAAGTGAATCTAAAAATCAAGTGAATAAAAAATCTGAAGAACAGAATGGACTGGTGAATATAATAGAATCAGGGACATAGAAAGGGAGTGGACTGACGATTCTCAGGGGAAGCAAGTGTGAGGGGTGCGGGAAGAGATTGGACAAAAATCTTACTCCTATGGATGAAGACAGTGGCGGGGGGTAAGGGCATGGGGTGGGGTGGGGAATCAGGTGGAGGGGAGCTATGGGGGGAAAAAAAGTGGAACACCTGTAATAATCTGAACAATAAAGATTTAATTAAGAAAAAAAAAAAAAAAAAGAATATCTGTAAAGCAGAGAGCCCAGGCCAGCATGCAAACTGTGTACTCCTAGCTCCTCGATTGCATTCACTCTTAGCCACTCGATTGCGGCGGGTCTGCCCGTGGGTCTCCTGTAGAAAATCAAATGTTAAGAACTGCCATCACTTGCCTTGCTGTTTATTTTAGAACATGTTCTCCAAAGTTTGTTAGTCATGTTCTTTATCAATAAAAAAGTTTTAAGTGCGCATATTTATACTTGTAATATTTACATTATTATATGTCTTACATAAGATACAATGTACAGCTATTTTTAAATAAAATTCATGTACTGGTACACCAGTGAATTACATTCATTTTAAGATATGCCAAATAAAGTGCTTTTAAAGAAAGAATTAAAAAGTGAAATATAAGTGCAAGTTTTCACATTTTCTTCTCATACCCTGAAGTCTCCACAGTTTTTAAGCTAAGGTGTTTCTGAGATTTACATAAATGTAAAAACACAGGCATTGTGAAATGCTTCACAAATGTGTGTTTTGTTTTTATCATTGTCATTTAAAGTCCATCTTATTAAGAACTACTTTCCATTCACGCCCTGGGGTGACAAAGAAGTAACTTAGATCATAAGATAGGTGTGTGGCGCTTTTATGAAATGTCTTGTTAGTTTCTCAAACTTCCTTTATAACACTGCTTTTCTGTCTAAGCTTAGTAGAGTAGCCAGAGAAATATGTCATGTAGAATTATAGGAACCACATTTTAATAGTTACCAAGAATGCCACTGAAGAAGCCTTATTATCTGCCAGGCATGGTGCTAAGTGCTTTTGTGATAGTGAAACACTGGCATGTCTCTGAAAGGTGTCACAGCGTGCACAGGAGTGTGGAAGTCAGGGATGGGCGGTCATTGGGGACACAGCTTGGTAAAGCATGGACGTGGGGCTGTTTCATCTGCATGATAGAAGGGTGGTACTAAGAGAAAGCTAGTTCACTGTTGCTCCAGCCCACAGAAATTTCATCCAGAGGTAGGGATTTCCAGGAAGTTGTTTGACTTGGTTTGAGAGGGAGCTGCCCAGCAGCTAGTGCTCCTATCTACAGAAGAGGTGCCCAGGGAGAAGTCGGTTCCCATCACCGGATTTGGAGACAGCAGTCATTGGAAATGCTGTGGAAGGGATTCTTAGGACTGAGATTAGACTAGTAGTTACTGAATTATTTTTAGCTCCTTTGCTGTGGTCACATATATTCATTCTGTGAAGTGCCGCCGCCTTCCAAGCACGGATCTATCCTCTGTTGCACTGTTGTCCTCCTTCCAGGCCCTCAGCACTCGCGCCCTGCCCTGCGGTGGCCTCCATCCACTCCAGTCAGTCTGTCCTCTGTTGTTGGTAGACGCGCCTTTCCTAAATGCCTCCCTTGTTATAGTAGGTATTCGTGTTCTCTTGCTGCAAAATGAGTTACCGCAAGCTTAGCAGTTTAAAACAACACAAAGTGACTATTTCAGAAGTCCAGGCACTGCTGGCTGGATTCTCTGCTGAGGGTCTCACCAGCCTGGAGTCAGTGTGCTTCTTTAGGGCTGTGGTTCTCCTGGGGCTCGGGGTGCTCTTCCAGGCCCTCTGGTTGTTGACAGAATTCATTTCTGCACCTCTTTTGGACAGAGGCCTGTTTCCCTTCCAGCATCAACTGTGGCCTGCTCTGCTCAGAGGCCACCCATAGTTCACATCAGGGATGTTGGCTTTCCTCCAGGCTGGATGGACTTGCCTAATTGTGACTCTTTCAAAATAATTTTGTTTTAATTATGGAGAGCATATGTAAGAACTTGGAGAAAGCAGGCAGACCAGAGACCATTTCTGTTGAATCCTGTTAATGATGGGATGGATCAGAAGAGATTGACTGGAGAGGTTGAGTTGTGAAAAGCTTGGGCCTAATAGTCAGTACTGTCTTTCAGTAAGCACCCCACAGGTTGTTAGTGAATCTTTGCATGGAGGTGCTTGTGGTTCCCTGGCCGGACACCCACCAGGAGTGAGGATGGGATGAGGCAGGCTCCATGGGGCTGGGAAGGTTACTCCTCCTTGGGCCTCCGTCAGACGGGTCATGCTTCGTGGGCAGCATTGATTTTATGTTTACTGGTGAAGGGACAGAATATGAGATTACCAAATAAAATATAATTTCGAATGTTATTAATGAAAGAATGTATTATATTCGCTTTTAATGAGATCCCAGTGTTATAAAATGATTCCCTGTAATGAATCCCAGGAAATCAATGAGAAGCTTAATTACAGTTGTGGCAGTGCCGTATGAGAGTATTGCTTTGGTCAGTTCTACTTGCACAATTTATCAATCCTCCGTCCTTCTCTTTCTTTACCTTAATTGCTTTGATGCAGTAAGTATAAACACATTCTTCTTTAGCTTTTGATCTTTTTTTTGGAAATGTTTACAAAATTCCAGTTTCCTTGGCTATAATAATCCCCCTATAATTTTGTAATGTATATTACCATTCACAATTTGTACATTTTTTAATTAGGCAGTCATTTCTGTTTTTTAAATTTATCATCATGTCTTACCTTTTGCCTTGGTCAGTTTTTTTGTAAATCACTTTCTATCTCTCAACTTATCAGTTGACCCCATTCGTTAAAATTTGATGTGCTTTGTATATTGTTCATCACTCATTTAAGCCCTAAGGTGAATGTAAAGAAAAAAATGAATTGAGTTTCGCTTTCCTGTAACTACATATTCTTTTTTATTTTAAACAAAGTGGAATTTTCTTCTTACAGCATTTTTATTTTGACAGCTTCATGATTATGGTGCTATCTTGTCCACTAGGTGTTAATTGATTTGTCTTATATGTTTATAAAACACTATACAAAATGTAATTTGGATATTTAAAGGTATTCTTTATTTGGATATTTAGAGGTTGTTCTTTATTTTGGTGACTCTAGTTTTTGCTAATTATATATCGAGAAAGGATTTTCTATGCTCTGTAAGGTGTTTATAAGCAGTCTACTTCTGATGTAAGGTTCAAGGCCTTAAAATAGTCATGAATTATTTTGACTGACTTATTCTGTGGATAAAAGCAATTTACTTAGTTCATTTTGAAAGGGAATGCCATGCAACCCCTTTCCTCTCAAAGTCTCCCGTTGACACCATCAGCTTTTTCTTGGACGGCATCGTTCATCTGTACAGCTGAGGGTTGGCCTGGGTGTTAAGGACGTTTCTTCCAGCCCTGGCTTGTCGCACACTCAGGGCAGCGTGTGCGGAGTCACCAGCCACCTGGAGGCTGTGGAGTGGTGCAGAGGATCCCGCAGTGTGGCACGCAGCCTGTCCCTGAGGCTTTGTGCATTAGGCTGTGATATCAGAGAACGGTGCTGTTTGAGTATCCTAAAAGGACTTTTGTTTGCTCTTTTTAAAAATGCTGTTTTCTTGGTGGTCACTAAATGTGTGCAGGTCTGGCTGTTACATGACAGGCTGTTCTTATCCTGTCTCATCTGCATAAGATATCCTTTATATGCACTCAACTACTGTTTCCAACGCTGGAATCACTGTGGCTTTCTTTTTTGGGCATAAGTCGTTAGAGAATTAGAGAGCTAAATGTTTCTTCAGAATGTTTCCTTTGAAATAGTGTTTAGTCTTGGATTGCTGCCCTGGGTCCACGGGGTTTTTGCTGCTGTTCTGTACTGAGGTGAGAGGGTTGTGTTCTGACTTGTAGTGCGGCATGTGGGCCAGGCAGGCTGTGCTTCCGAGCGGAGAAGGGGGGACAGCCTGGGCCAGCTGCTCTTCTCCTGCGTGTGCCTCTGTGACTTCCAATAAGCCCCCTGTTTGCCTTTAGCTGCTCCTCTTCTGCTTGTCTCCCCACCTTTATCCAAACCTGCTTCTCTTTTCTGGACTTTGTTCTTCACTCTGTTTACTCAAGCCTGTACATCTGTCCTCTTTTCTGGAGCCAACACTTCCCTGGGAGGCTCGGGTATACACCATGTGTGGGACCACCAAGGTAAAGGAAGAACCCCTTTGCCAAATACACGCTCTCTAGGAACTTCTGGTTTAGGTTGCCAATCTCCACACATGCATTTAAGTCACCTTTGCAAATTATATTGATTCCAATCAAATAAATAGAAATATGAAGAAGCCTGTGCCTGGCCTAAGTGTTAGGGACAAGGACTGTCCAATGGTAGGACTAAAAGTTTCTGGATGTTGCTGATAAAATTGTACTGAAGGGCATGCCAGCCAACTTGTGGCCATTAGAAGGGATGTCACTTTCTCTGGCATTTACATTTGCTTGTTAATGTCAGTGGTGATGCCTTCCAGTCTTGCCTCCAGTGGCCCTCATATGTTTGACACCCATGACACCTCATTCTCCTGATTCTTTCTTCAAATATTCTTTGTCTGAGTCTGTCAGGATGCCTTTACTCCCAAATGTAAAATTCTGGTGTTTCTGATACACTCCTTTTCACTATCTTTACGGGCTCTTCTCTCGGGCTCAGCCATGGTCTGTGGTCGCAGGACCTCAGAGCATTGGGCCTCCCACCTTCTCCATCTCTTTCCTGGGCTCCAGTGTAATGTTCTGTACGCCTCTACCTGGATGGCCCATGGTTCCTCAAAGGCAGTGCCTTTTCCTGAGCCCAGCCAGCTGGATCACCTTCCCCCAATTTCCTTATTTCTGTCACTGTGGTCATTCTTCTTCATGCACCCAGGTGCAGCCCTTTACCTTTTATTCTTTTATGCTGTTATTTTATCTTCCACCTTTCATAGTTAAGAAGCCTTAACAGTTGTTCCATCAAAATACCCTTTATATCTGTCTGGTTCCCACTCGTACTACGTTTATGCACAGTGGATGAATGGCATAGACTCTGAGATTGTTTCTCTGCATAACTGTGCCTGCTGTAAGTCCTGTTGCCCATTGCTACCAGGCTAAACTTGCAGTTATGGGTCACTTTCTTCATTAGACGGTCTCTACTGCCAATCAAATGAAATGCAAACTCCTCAACTTGATATTCTGCAATCTGACAGCCGCCACCCTTCCTCCTCTTCCTCTGATAAATTCTGCTCTGTACTTGGCCTAGTGGTAACCCTGAAAATATGGCAGAGAACAGGTCAGGGCTCCCACCTTCCAGGGACCCATGTTCCATGCGGGACCATAGCATGGTGAATGCTGTGTGGCTGTGTGGGATGATGAAGGATGCTGTGAGGGAGGAGTCACTGGGAGAGCCACTGCAGACATGAGGATCAGAGTTCTCTCTAAGTGGTAATATTTACGATGAGATCTGGAGGACGAGAAGGAGCTGATGGTGAGAGAGGCAGAGGAGATAGAAGTGCACAGACCCTGAGGCAAGAAGGAGCTTGGCTTAAAAACAGAAGATCCCTGTGAGGGAGACTAGTCAGTGAGCTAGAGAGTGGTACCAGATGCACTTGTGTGGCTGGGGAAAGAGTTTGCATCTCATTCCAGGTGTAGTGTCAAAGGATTTTCCATGCAGCAGAGTGATATGATCTGTGTACATTTTAAAATATCATTCATTTGTGCTGGAGCAAGGTAGAAGAAAGAGGAGAGCAATTAGGAACGAGGCCCTTCCAGTTGTCCAGGCAAGATAATAGCTTGGGCTAGATGACATGTTTCTCAGTGTCAGCATATGACATTTGGGGCCAGAAAATTCTTTGTTGGGGGCTGTCTTATAGGATGTTTATAAGCATCCCTGATGTCTACCCACTGGAGCACAGCAGTATCCATCCCCTCCAGTTGTGACAACCAACTCTGTCTCCAGGCATTGCTGACTGTCCCTGTGGCAGCACCACCCCTGGCTGTGAACCATGGGGCAAGAGGATGGCAGCAGAGGTGTGTTTGAAATGCATTGTGGAGAACAGACAGTACTTTGCAATGGATGGGATGTAGAGAAGGGAGAGAAAGGAGATATTCAAATATGCTTCCTAGCTGTTTGGTTTGACAATCTAGGCATATGTCACAGGTGCTTTAGAGTCTTGACAGTGGTCTCTTGCCCCTGTGTTGGTTCTTGGAATTATCCAGCCACCTATAATGTTGCCCATCCCACTGCTCTCTTGTTTCTACACCCCACTGCTTAAATGCCATCTTCTTGAAGTCTTCTTTTCCAGTTAATTCACCGATGGTGACCATTTTTTCAGTTTCTGTGTCAGTATCAGACACTTCCTGGCCCAGTAGCTTCTGTAAAACCCCAGGAAAAAAGGACCAGGGCTTAACAAAAGGGGCAGTCGTCATGGATGCTTGGATTGCATGGCCTTGCTTCTGAATCTTGCCTCTTCTCTTTGTTTCTGTTGGTGGCTGTAGTCATTCTCTTAGTCATCTTCTGGGTCCTGGGGGCACCATCTGTTATAGGCAAGCCCTTTGCTCAGGTAGAATTAAGACCCACTGAGCAGGCCCTAGTTCTTTGCTGCCTTGTGTTATACAGTTATTACTGTATATCTGTCGTTTCCCTGTCAAATAAATTCTGAGCGCAGGAATGAGACCTTGTTCATTCCTTCATCCCACACAGTGCCTAATGCCCAGCATGGTACTGATTGTGAAGTAGGTATTCAATAAATGTTTGTTGAGTGAATAAGAGAGTGATTCAATCTTAAACATCCACCTTATTTTTTCTCTCCTTTATAATGGAATTAAAGGAAAATGAGCATTTTTCTGTGATGAACACACATAATTTTTATAATGGGGAAAAATGTTTGTTTTTCAATGGAAGGTTAGCCTTGGTTGGGTTCCCTGGAAGATGGCTGGTCTGCCGTTTGCAGTGTGGGGCCTGTGTTGGTAACGAGATGCCTGCTCTGCTTCTGTGTTTCAGCTCTAGTTGTCAGCACCACTTCGGCGGGATTCGCATTGGCCCCGGGGCCCTTCGACTTGTCCTGTTTTTTGCTCACTTCTGTGGGAACAGGTCTGGCATCCTGTGCTGCCAACTCCATCAATCAGGTGGGTTTGTCGCCTTCCAGGTAGATCATGATACTGTGACTCATTCCCAGCTTGTGGTATTATCATTTTTTTAAAAAAAAATTTCCAAAGTCACATATGCATGAAGAGGTACCATGAACTTGTAAGAATGTATCCAAGGTGTCTTTTCTTTTGCTGTGAATGGTTTTCAGTTATTGTTCTGGTGAGAAAACAGTAGCATGTCTGCTTCAAGTGACCAGCATGCCTTATGTTAGAAAGTGCTTTAAAGCTGTCAAACTTTTCCATTCTCGTCCATTTCTGGTACATTTCCCTGAGCTCATCATTGTGTGCTAGTCTTTCTTTCATTTGATTTTGCATTTTAAGTCACTAGTATAAAAACAGAATGCATATCCAACTTTTAAAAAAAGTTAGTAACTCAGTATTTAGTAAATCTGGTGTATGGTATCAGATTATATCAAAATTAGAATGTTATTAATTAGCTAATTGTATTTAACATATTATTTAGCATATTTTCAATTAGCATGTTATTTAATTAGCATCTTATGTTTAATGCATCTTCCCTCCCTCCCATCCCCCCATTATTTTAAACATCAGAATAATTCTCTAAAAGATTTTTTTCTCCTGTCAGGTCATTGTGGTGTGCCCCAACGTTGTGGCTTTTTCATAAGATACTATGTGAAAAAGCTTGGCTAAAACTTAGGGAAAGCTGCTTGCTTTTATCACAAGAACACCCAAGAGGAACTGGCACAGTTTTAAAACAGGAACTCAAGTCAGCAGCAGGAAAACAGCTTGGCTGAGTGGATATATAAGTTGGTAGTCCACAAAATATGGGGATTTTAGTGTTATAATGCCTAAATTCATTGTGTTTTTATAATGTATTATCAGTTGGAGAAGTATGAATCTATTTCAAGTAAGATTTATTTTTTGTTATTATTTTTAAAGTCAAAACAGACTTATAATGAGGTTCAAATAGCCCTCCCACTTTACAGCAGTATTGTCGACGCCTGTGGTCTGTGATGCCACCTCTTCCAAGTCACTCCTTCCTTTTGCTGCCCTCCCCTATTTCTTGGCTAAGAGAATAATTATGGTTTCACAATGAACATGTTTTTAATGAAAGTTTGAGTGAAAAGCAAAATAAGCAAAATGGATTTATATGGCTATTTTGGGTCTTTTATGAAAAAATTTTAAATTTTTACCTTTGTTTAGTTATAAATCTAGGCCATAAGATTCAGCCAGGAACTTAGTCTAGTTTCCAGGCTTGTGTGTTAAATTGAAGAGCTATATTTACCTTGAGGTACTAACTGCTGTCTCCTGTTTGAATTACATAGATTTAAATGAAAGGTTTAAAATAAAAGTGTGGGAATTCAGGAAAAACAAAACAGTAGCAACAAAAAACTTATAAACATCAAATGATTAGCAGGATTTTATAAAAGACTAGAGGCCCAGTGCGCGAATTCGTGCACCAGTGGGGTCCCTCAGCCTGGCCTGTGGGATCAGGCCAAAAGCTGCTCTCGGACATCCCCAAGGGGTCCCAGATTGCGAGAGGGTGCAGGTCAGGCCGAGGTACCCCACCGGTGCACAATCAGGGCCTGGAGCAACCGCGGGAGCACTCCAGGGCATGTCCAGCCCATTTCACTCAGTGCCGATAGGCCAGACCCCAGCAGCAAGCTAACTTATTGGTCAGAGCGTCTGCCCCCTGGTAGTCACTGCATGTCATAGCGACTGATTGACCAGTCGACTCTCTGCCCCCTGGTGGTCAATGCACGTCATAGTGAGTGATTGTGCGGCCTTAGCATATCATTAACATTATTACGCTTTGATTGGTTGACCGGACGACCGACACTTAGCATTTTAATCTTTTATTATATAGGATAATACAGAGCCACCTTGAGTTGAAGCTGCGACACCCCCAACCTGCCACTGCCCTAAAAAAGGCGGTTCAAAGAATTTATCTTGGAAAAAAATTTTAAAAAACCTGTCAGTTGTAGCAAGATAGTATCTGGAGGAAAGAAATGGAGTGATTTACATTTAATCAGTAATTTACAGAAACTGAATATAGACCTAGGTTTTAGAAACTTTAAAAAGACTACGAGTTTAGGTGGCACTTTATCTCAGAGTCTGTAGGAAGTTTATTCACAATAGAAAGTGAGTGGGGTCTGTCAATTTTAAGCTGTTCCTGAGGAAAGCCTCAGACTACATGATGGGATTTCTCCTGGTGCTGAGTGCTTCCTGCCTCTGTGGGCTGTCCAGCCCTGCTCTGCCACTCACCTAGCACCTCCCCTGCTCTTCCTTTGGAGCACTTTCCCCTCCTTCCTCCACATGTCACTTACCGCCCACAGGCCTCTTCAGTGTCGGGCGTGTTTTCACCTTAATGGATGCTTGTTGGGTACATGAATAATGGCTTCATCTTCTTGTATTCAACATATTGCTTCCTTCCACTTTTCTTGGGCTCTAATTTCAGTTGGAAGCTTCACAATAGTTTAAAAATGTTGCTGATTCCCATAACTGTACAATTCTGTTGTTATTATGTTATTGATCAGCTTCCCAAATTACGATATTCTATAAATAACATGTTGGAAATGTTTTAGTTCTAGTGTTGGTAGGCATTTTATAAAATCAAGTTAAAGGAAGGTGAGCACATTTTCATTAGTGCCTTTTATTAGTATAATGCTAACAAGGGTTTAGCTGAATTTTTGAATAGCAGATACAGAAGTAGTCTTTGGGGAAATGATGGCACTTACTACTTTTTTTAGGAAGCTGGTATTCACTCTAAGAATGCATATATGTGATGGTAGGTGTAAGAGTTCTTCAGCTTCTAATAGAGATCCCTGGGAGAAAAATGACTACTGGCCATTTTTATAAAGGAATTCCAATCCAGTTCACATTTCTAAATACTTTTTTTTTTTGGCTGTTATTAATTTAGTTCTGAGTGACTCTTCTTTGTACCCTATTTCTGTGATCTCTCTGTAAAAGTAGGAAAAATAAAGCCTTGGAAAATGATTCTTACATTTGTTGTAAGGAGAGAAAATGAGATTCAGCTTCTGATTTATGAAGTAGTGACTAGTGCATAAAGATATGTATATGAAACCACTAACATTAAACTGTAGAAAGGAATTACATGGTTTATAAAATATACACATGCTTTGATTTGACACTGTAGTGTGGCTTTAAGGCAGGTATGCCTTCAAAGGATGAAAGCCATCCATAAAATGTTTTTAATTTAGCCACTAAAAGATAAAATATTGTTGATGGCTTTGACTGAATCTTGAGAAACAAATGACTAAAAGGGAAAAGCTGAATAAATTCAAGTAGAATGAATGAAGAAATTTAAAAAGATAAAAATTATCATAATTACTTTGAATATTTGACTTCATAGATGCTATAATAAACTGTATTAAAGATTATTTTACTTAAGTTACATGGATTTTTAAAAAAGAGGTTAAGAGTATATGTCAATAAATACATTTCTACAAAATACATTTTAATTGTGACATACTATTCCATTTTATGGATGCACCAATACTCAACCAGTTCTCTATTATTGCAAACTTTTGCTTCTAAGGTAACACAAAGTACCGGAAGTGAAACTGCTAAGAAGGCTACCAGCCAAAGTGTATATGAAACTAGTTTAACTTTGAAATATATGATCTTAACAAAATAACTCATTTCTGACATTCCTGCAGTGCTTCCGAGTTTACAAGGCATATTTACATAAATTATTATTTAAACCTGTGACCCTGTGAAGTAGGTGGCATTTCCATTTCTGTTTGTAAAAAAATTAGTTTAGCTGTTGAATTATTCTTTTTAAAGGCAACATTTTAAAAATGTATTATGCAAATAATGTATTTAATCCAGAACAGTGAGAAAATGGAGATAAGCAAAAAGAACAAGTTTTTGTTTTACTTTTCCATTATGCCAGACACTGTTGTGTGTTAGAGCTACAGCAGAAAGCAAACCAGATTCCTGCCCTCATAGTGCTTACACGATCCCTTGTTAACACTTGAAACCTCTATGATCTTATTAACCAGTGTCACCCCACTGCATTTATAGGCTTCTCTAACACACAGGCACACATCTTCCAATATAATTTTTCACATGGAAATGAATTATATACTATATTTAATTCATATATTTTTCCATAAATAGTATATCAGAAACATCCTTCCAGGTTAATATTTAATCATAATAACATGATTTTAAGAGTTATATATAGATACACCATGATTTGTTTAATCAATTTCTTCTTCTTGGACATTTTAGAGATCTCCAGTCTTTTGTTCAACATAAACAATGCTGAACTGCAATTCCTGTAGCTAAGTTGTTGAACACGTCCTTAACTATGTCTTTCAATAGATTTCCAAAATCATGTGGTGTGTTAAAAGATGTGCAGTTTTCAAAATAAAAACTTAAAATTAAAAAAAAAGTATATTTAAAATTGATTTTAGAGAGAGGAAGGAAGAGAGAGAAACATCAATGTGCAAGGGAAGCATTGATCGGTTGCCTCCCTTATGCATCCAGACTGGGGATCGAACCCGCAGCCTGGGTATGTGCCCTGACCAGGAATCGAACCTGCCACCTTCTGGTGTGCAGGACTGTGCTCCCAACTGAGCTGTACCGGCTAAGGCAAAAAAGGTATGTATTTTAAGTACAGCTAAATTTCTTCTCCGAAGGTCTTTAGTTTGTTTCATGTCAACTTAAACTTCCATTTGACAGTGTGTGAGAGTGGTCGTCATCAGCACTGCATGTTAGAAAGTCTATGCCAGGTTTATAGGTAACGTTAGATGTGCCCTTTTGAATTAAGTTGTTTCGATTATTTAGGAGGTAGAGTTATTTTTTCTTTGGGGATTTTTTTAATGCTTTTTGGTCAATTTATGTTTACTAGTGAGTTTTATCCATTTTGCTATTAGGCACTCACTTTTGTCGATCAGCTTAAGGTATGTAGATTGGATTATTAACTATCATTAGTACTTAAATATTTCCTGCAGTTTTTTGGGTGTTTTTTGTTTGTTTGTTTTTCTTAATCCTCACCCAAGGATATTTTTCCATTGATTTTTAGAGAGAGTGGAAGGGAGGAGGAGAGACAGAGAGAGACACATAAATTGGTTGCCTCCTACACACACCCCCACTGGGACTGGGGACCAGGGATTGAGCCTGCAACCTAGGTATAGGCCCTTGACCCTGGGACCCTTCAATCTGTAGGCCAATGTTTTATCCACTAAGCCAAACTGGCTAGGGCATTTTCTGCAGTTTTTAAGGGTTTCTTGAAGTACAGATGTTTCGAATGTTCAACCAGCCAGATCCTTTAATTTTTAATACAGGGTTTCTCAGCCTCTAAACTCTTGACAGTTTGGGCTGCATAACCTTGTTGTGGGGGTCTGTCCTCTGCTTTGTAGCAAGAAGTGTTAATAATAACAACAATTGCAACTAACACTTATTTCGTATTTGCTATATGCCAAGTAATGTTCTAAGCATTTTACATACATTAGCTCATTTGTTTAAGTCTAGGTTCATGGGATTTCAAAAATGCCTCTTTTGAAAGATCAAATACATGATGAATGAATTTATAACCTAGTCTTAGCTTTAAGAAGAACCATTGATGTGCTCAAAGACTTTATTTTGGAGAAAATTATAAGAAAGGCACAAAACATAAGTAGAATTTCAGATCAGAGAGGTAGGTTATAATTAGAAAGATAAAGCTGATAAGGTATGTTATTTTTAGGATCTAATGTATCTTTGAATTAAGAATTTTTACGGAAGGAAATAAAATAGGGTCAAGAAGAGACATGTTTCTTGTTTCATACTGACAATACTTGAGAGAATTTTCATGGCTGAAATAAGGTAAAAAGGAAGGGCTTTGGAAAAAGAGCTCTGAATTATAGGGTGGGTTGGGCAAAATAAAATTTACAGCCTTTAAAACTCTGAAGGAGAAACAGATAAAGATTTTTCGGTTTTCTCCTGAATATGAGATTAATATCTAATGTATCTTTCTCCATTTTCTCTTTCTCTGATGTTTCTTTTGTTTTGACTCTGCAGTCTGCCTTGAGCAATAGGAATTGACTTTCATCTTTCACATTGAGCAAAAGTGGTTATTAAATGTGGTGTTGTATTCCAGGAGAATAGAACTGAAGTTAGCAAATGCCAGTGATGTCATTTATTGAACATCATTTGAGTAAGAAAATTCAATATGAGAAATATATTTTTCTTCTGAGTGTTGTGATTTGTTGGACTTTGATGTTTTAACTGGGGGACAACTTGCATTCCTCCAGTGGCCTCTGAGGTCCATAACTGTGGCCTGTTGATGATTCAGATTAGCTACTGCAGTGGATCAGGTTGCATAGAGTCTCTGAATAGTATTTGGGAAAGACTCTCCAACTAAATATGTTCTTTGTAAAAGGAAAATCATGAGCATGACTGAATGTCAAAAGGAAAATGCATTTTAAATGCAGTCTCTTTTCCTGAATATATAACCCAAATAGTTACTAAATTACATTTGATTCCACTCTCCAGAATGATCCATCTAAGCAGAGTGGGTTTGGCATAGATATTTGTAACTAAAATAACTCTAGATGAAGTTTTGCCAGCAAATGCAGAGATGATTATTTGAACATATTTTTGTAGATAGTATTTTATAAATTACATACCATATTAACTGGTTATTATTTTATTTGCTTCTTACAATAATCCAGTGGGTGGGGTGATATTATTCCAGTGTTTATGGAAGATTGAGTTGAAGCTTAATGATGTCACTGATGACATTTCTGAAATGGTCAAATTGGGAGCAGAACTTGTAGACCATGGGCTCCTAGTTTACCGCTTTCTTCTCTCAGCCGAAATGTCCTGGTCCAGGCACCACCCTGGAATGAGGCTATTTCCAGTAGTGACTTTCTTCCACCAAATTACCTGCTGGCATTCTTGCTGCTAAGTACTGGAGGTGAAAGTACCATAGGGTATGTTTCTGTAATGAGATTGGGAGGACTTAAAGCACTTATGCTCTCTACACGCTAAGTGCTTAGTGAATGTTAGCTATTATTGTTGTTATTAGTATAAAAGTTTGGTCTGTTTTTGCCACACATCCCCCATGCTTTCAGGATCTTATTTTCTTCCAATTACCTCCAGTTAGAGTCTTGTTATAGAGAATAGGAAGGAAAATGTGTTTATTTTCCTCAGTGTGCTAAGAGATGAATTATAGTTGCAAACTACAATATATGTGTGTGTATGAGTATGCATGTGTATTTGTTTCAGGTGTGTATATAACTATATGTGAATTCTTCATTTTTTAATATGTGATGATAACTTAGGTTCAGCAGACATTATTGGTTCTCTACCATTTTATAGTTATTGTGGGATTCTGTCAGTTCTGATAAATCTAATAAATATTGGTGAAAAGGTAGGTAAATTTAAAAAGCAGGTATCTGAGATCTTGAGATGTAATAGAAATAATGGGAACCAAACCAGTATGGATTGGGGGGCCATGATTTTTAGTTTGTGTGTCTGGGTAGCATGTTGTAATAAGACCTGATTGGGTGCCTAGGAGAGTTGCTTTCTTCCTAGATATTTCCCTATCAGCCCAGTCTAGCAGAAGCCAAGCTGAATTTCTTGCCAGATTATCTTTTTTGTCAATCTTCAGTTTGTTTTGCCTTTCCTAGTAGTTTGTTCTTCTGAATCCCATTTGCCGGCTTGTTCTCTGCTCTAACCCAGACCCCCTCACTGTTTTCTAGGCGAGGTGACTCTAGGCTGACTGATGGCACTGATGGGAAAACTATGTGGCTGTGTGTTTCCTTATCTCATACTTGCCCTTTTTGCCCCAGTGACAAACCGCTTTTAAGGTTTAATACATTAAAAATTCCTATCCCTTGATATTTATGCTTTACAATCAAGGTTATTTGATTTCCATACTGAGTTCCCAGACACTGGATAGGAGCCAGAATTGGGGTGGAGGGTTAGGGTGGCTAGACAGTGGGGCAATTTGTTATACCTACACTTCTCTAACCCAGATCAATTTCTGATCATTCTTTGTCTGTTGCTATTTTTACCTCGTAATGGAGCTCCAGATTTCTTTAGGCAAGCTATTCGACCTTAAAATCTATGCGTAAGTGATTAAGCAAATTCTAAAACTCACATTTTCATGACCACCTAGTCCTATGCAAAGGTTTAGAAAGTATTGTTTGGCAAAAAGGGAAGTGACTTACCTATGTGATTAATCTTAAGGAAAACTTCACTCTGGCATTTCCCTCAGATCCTATGCCAGATGTCTTCGGGAAGCGGCGATCACAGGGAACAAAGAAACTCTTAAGGATTTGAATGATGGCATGGAGAGATAGAGTGCAACAAAAGAGAAATTTTGGTAGTTAATAAGATTTATGTAATGTAACCTAGAGTATCCTTATGCCTTAATATACTTTGTAACCTTAAAATATTAATATGCAGTTTTAGCTCTTATTCCAACTGAGGTTTCTTTAGTACTGGAAAATATTTACCTGCTAGCTTATAAAAAAAGAAAAATATCATTGAAATAAAAGTCTGATGTAATATCCTAATGTTTTCATTAATATATGTTAGTAAAAATATGGTTATTCTGGTATTGCTTCTAGCAAAAGTATGATTGATCTAGAACATGCCACTGCTTATGTTGATGCTGTTAGGTATACTGAGCAAGGATTACACAGTGCTGTGGCTCATTGCCGTAAACAGCTGCCTGAAATTATGTGGATAAAGATCCCTCCCTCAAAGTCACTGACGTTATTTCCTAATATAAAATAATGGGAATTAAATATAACTTCTGGCTTTAAGCATATAAAGATATCTCTAGACCAGATTCCCAGTATATTCAAAAGTATTCGGGGGCTTGTAAATTAGGATATTGGTAAAGGACACTGTTTTCGGAGCCAGGATTCCCTCCATGATTTTCACTTACGCTTGAGTGAGTGACTGACCAAACAGCAAAATAGGCTTGTTTAAATAAGCATGCGGTTAACCTTGAGCATAGAGATGTGGACAGTCCCCTAATTAAAAAATCTAACGTGTTTTCCCATAAAAAGAAAACTAGTTTGTACATTTTTCAACAGATACTCATCCTGAATACTTCTGGCTAGCCTATATAAAAAAATTACCCTTTTCATGGGTACTAGGTGAACATTCTGGCTTTAAGACTGCTTTAATGCCTGTGAAGGACAAGAATGTGTCTGAACTAGTTCTCTCTTGCACAGAATTTTGTTTATTCTGCTTAATTCAGGGTGAAATTATTGAGGTGGGGGAGGCTGTTGAAATCCTCTTGATGTTCACGTGCTCTTTGGAGAGTGGTCCTGGGTTTCCAGGACCAGAAAGCAAGATGCTCATAAGTATAGAAAGTGCTGATACTACACTGTGGCCATTTCTGGAAAGTTACTTTCAGAAAGGATCCTTACACATTTATTGATTACTTTTGTTAGTGATGTAACGATTGGTCCCTACTCTGAAGTAGCTTGAGGTCTGATAGAGAAAGACAGATGTATAAAGTACAGTAAAACAATAAAATATGTTAGTATTGGTGTGGAATGTAGGCAGTTCCTTAGGTGTAAGCAGTGCAAATTGTAGGGAGAAATCATTTCTACCTTTGGAGGTCCAGAGTGCTTCTCAGGGAAGTGACCGGGGTATCAGGTAAGTACGTGGGTGTCTACCAGGTAGATGTGTGTGAGAGGGCCACTTTCCAGGCAGAGAACATCATGAATAACGACACAGAAATGCGAACTCTTGTACACAGGAGATCACTGGGGGCCTGCAAACACTGCAGCGCAGCAGGAGCACCACAAGGCAGGGAGGGCACTGTGAGGTCTGGCTGAGGAAGTGAGCAGGGGAGGTCAGCGGGGGGCCCGCATGTCTGCTAAAGCAATGAAACCTACCTTGTAGGAGTCGGGCAACCACTGATTGTTGCTAATAAGGCTATACCACAAGTAAGGGCTTTCTATTACTCTAATGATAAAGAAGAGAATCCTAACTTTGACCTTACAGTTTCTGTATGGTCTGTTTCTTCTCCAGCCTCCTCTCCCTCCACTGTCCTCATCTGAGACCACAGAGCTGCCTAGAAACAAGCACCTGTTATGTGCCAGGCGGTGTCCTGGACGCTGGGCCAGTCACTTCTCTTGTGGAGTTTAAGTGAGATAGCAAAAGGTGAGCAATAAATATGTTAACAAGAAAATATTAGGTAGGGACTAGTACTTCGATTAAAATAAAACCAGACAGTATAGGAAATACAGAAGAAAGAATAAGTCTTGGCAAAAAAAAAAAATAATAATAATAATCACTCAGTTTGGATATTTTGGGAGTCGGAGTTGTGGTTATGCTATGCTTTAAGGACATCCAGGATGGGGATGAGTAGGGCCATCTTTGAATCTCAGGAGATTTTGGCAGGAAGTAGACAACAAAACTGTTGACAGTTAGTACCTTAAAGTTGGTGTTTGGCATACAGAAGGATCAACTTAGAATAAATCCCAAACTTCTTACAACTAGGTGATCTGGCCTCCCCTACTGCTCTTCTCCCTCTGGCACCCTTGCTCACTCCTCTCCGCCATACTGCCTTGATGTCATTCATTCTTCAGCCCACTGAGAGCTCTCCTGCCCGAGCACCTTGGCAGCTCCGTGCCTCTGCCTCTCATAGATAGCTTCATTCAGAGCTTTGCTCAGCTACCTCCTCCTGTAGGATGTAGGCCACACCAACCCTTTTTGCGCTTCTCTCCCTCTCCTCTGACTTTTTTGTTGTCCGTTGCCTGTTTTTCCCACTAGAATGTCAACTCCAAGAGAGCACAGACTTAGTTTTATCTATTACTCTTACCTTAGTGCCTAGAAAATTGTGTGGCATGTAGTAGGATCTCGATGTGTGAATGAATAAGTGAATAATGAATGTTGCTTATTATGTAGGAAACACAATCATCAAACATTACTCCAATTACTGTAAAATTACAATTGTGGTAAGTGGTAAGGCATTCTAGAACACAGGGAGAACCCTAACCTGCCCCTGAGGAAGACAGTCAGGTGGATTGCTACTGGGTGGAAGACCAAGCTGGGAACCCATGTGTGCCCCTCATTGCTTACCATGGTCTTCCTGTATACTGCTTCCTGGGTGAGGAGGAATTCCCAGGGAATTCTAGTGTGGAACCCCTTGTACTTTCAGCATTTGTAAGAATTAGTCTTGCTGGAAAGTGATTATAGACTCATAGCCTCAGGAATAGCATTTTTTAAAAGCTATTCTCTGTTTACAAGACACTCATTGCAGTTACCCTCAGTGACGTTTCCATTTTAGAGGTAAATGCTCTTGGGTCCCTTCCTTCCATGTTCCACTTGCTGTTTTAGGGCTGGTGGTGATTCTGGATTGGTGCATGCATGTGTTGGCCAGAGGGGCAGCTGTTGTCATTGGCCTAAAAAAATGCAGGCCGTGTTGCTAGAACCTCCAAGTTTTCAGTATAAACCGGACACTTGGATTTTGAAATGAAATTTCCTGAGTGTTAAATGGAAAATGTTGACTCCATTTTTTTTTTTAATACTGTGCATACCAAACAAAATCTGTCAGTGGGTTGAATTTGCCTTGAGCCTCCCCTAACCCTACCCCTTACCACCACCACCTCAGTTCTGGCCTTTGAAATAAAACAAATATTTTAATGTAGCATCATTTACCAAAATTAAAAAATACATTTCTGAAGAAAAGAAAATGCTTTCTCTGAAAACAGAATTCTTTACAACTAAATTGGGGGTATAGTTTCCTCTACTTGTTTTCATCATACTGAGAAAAGTGAAGCACAAAAGCTCTCAGCCACTTCCATAGACTCAAGCCATGGTGCTGAATCTGTGCTCTTAGGTGAAGCTGCTGGCTTGTGGGCGTGGGTATCTTCTTGAGCTATATTATAGAAGAGCTCATTATTTTAAATTTAAAAGGGGGAATGGTACTGTTTTAGCATCCAAAAGGTAAAGTCAAGAAAGGTCAAATGTAAATTGCTTCAAGAAACACCTGGAGATTTCAAATGTGTTTACAATTATTTCTCTACTGAGGCGTTGTTTCAGAAAGTGCCATTAATTGTAATAGAGTAACACACAGCTCTTTGTGAAATTTAAGTCCATTGAATATCAGCACCTTCAAAGACAATAAAAATTCAGCCCACATTTATCTATTCCCTGGTGAGGAGTTACTACAATGCATATTATATCATTCTATATGAAATTCTTTGGCTTAATCATCCCTCATTTATTTGCAGTTGTCTAAGGTCAGTTTCCCATTTTGCAGTTGTCAAATTAAAAGACTAGCTCCTTAAGTTAATTTACATTTTGTGCCATTTCATAATATTACATTTTTTGGCTTAGTTTTCAATAGTTGTTCATATTTCTTAATCATCCCTTCTCTCATTAGTCCATTTCTTTTTCACAAATGTCCACACATATATGAATATGATACTGTAAATGTCCATTGTCTTGTAAGCATAGTTTTAATAATTTTACATGAACTTTAAAAAAAATTATTTGAATTAGACAGCCAATTCATCCCACTGTTTAAATTTAGTTTTTATTGTCATGCTTATTTTCATCCTTAATTTTATTATTTCTATCAAGTTGAAATCTAAATAATGATTGAACATTGAGTTCTCATTTACTTTCTAAATGTCTGTATAGGATGGTGTAATAGTAAAGAATTCATTCATTTTTAATAATTCATTGATCAAAGAAATATTTCTGGATATGTCACTGGTGTTTTATTTCAAAGTATCTCAGGCTGCCAGCAGGTGACTTTAACATTACAGTCTTCTGTAAAAGAGGTATTAAGAGATAAACTGAGACATCTTAACATTTTTAAGAGTTTATTTGAACAAAAAATGATTCAGGTTGGGCAGCACCAAACTGGAAATGGAGAGGAGAGGCGCTGGGAAAGGCTTTCAGAGAAGATGCTGTCTCAGAGCTGAGAACTCATTTGATTGACTGAAGCTTAAGCAGTGCTTTGTTTGGGAAAACCTCAGTGGCTGTTGTGGTTGACTGTCCTCAGGTTTGATTTCTTAATCAAGGCCCTATAGGCTTAGGTGTTAAAAGGTTTGTTTATGGAGGCTGCCAAGGCATTGAAGCCAGCCAGCTCAGTCTCATTTAACAGCGGGTCCACTCTTAGGTGGTTGATGAATACTTTAGAGCAGCGGTCGCCAACTTTTCGGACCTCAGGGACCACCAGTGGTTCACAGACCAACGGTTGGCGACTGCTACTTTGGAACTAAGTCATTTGGCGAAAGAACTACAGTCATATGCATATATAATTGTTTGTTATTAGAGGACACCGAAAATGGATATTCTTAAGCGTGGTCAATAGAAGTTAGTATGTGGTAGCACAGAAATAGGTCCAGGCTCATTGTAGTTAATCTCTCCCACTAAGGTCACTTTAATCAATATTTGTTTTGTACTTGTTTTCCCCAAAACGTGTATGTTAGGGTTAATTTAACCTTGTTTGGATTTTGACACATTCTACATTGTTCTCATAACTCCTTGTGTATTTATTTCTGTGTTGCCCCTTTCTTACATTAAACTTTAATTTTGTTTTTACATGCCTGAATGTTCCACTTGTTTGTGAGGCCCTACTTTTATTTATCTGCATCCCTGGTACTTGGCAAATAGAGCTGATAGGCAGTCAGTGGATGACTATTGAATAAATGAATGAGAAAATGAGAACATTTAAGTTCATGGTTAAAAGAGCCTGAATAAACAATGTTACATTGTTCCTGTGTTATTCTAAATTGATCAAAGCTATTATTTGAAATGAAATTACATTTTATAGGGTAGAGAGGAATATAATTTTATTTTGTGTACAAATTTTCTTGGAAAGTTATTATTTTTGAAAGGATTAATTAACATTGAGATTGTAATAAATTAAGTTGAATTAAAATTGGGTAATACTAAGGTAGCAGGTAAAATCAAGCTAAAGTTAATGAAAATATAAAAGTTACTTATAAAAGCAAACTAAGATTTTCATACAGTACTAAATGAAATTATGTATTAATTTTATCTTCTGTGTTATTTGAAGGCTTTTAAAAATTATTCTTCATTAGTTGGTATTCCAAAGCGACTTGGAGGTATTGTTATGAGTTATGTGTTCTCTGTGCTTATAACCAAATAGCTATTAGTATTCTGAATCGCTAAATGTTTTCTCATGATACATTTCCTCATCAGAAGCTTCATTACCAGAGGGGAGAAATGGGAGGTGCAGAAACCCAGCTCTCCACATATCCTGCTGCCTTCTCCACAGCTCCACTTGGATTTCTGCAAGATACCAGAAATGTGTCTGAAACTGAACTTTCTGATCTTTTCCCTCAATTCTGTTCTGACTGCCCTTCATACATGCTGTCAGTCAATCTGATATAATAGTTACTAAGGCCAGAGACTTTGGAGCCATTTATGTCCCTGGTTTTCACTCAAACTCCACATTCAGGTAATCGGAAATTAAGCGTGTGCAGAAGTGTGTGCATGCGCCCACACACACACACATACAGGCTGTGAAGAATGCGTGGAGGGTGGTTGTCTCTTTTCTAGACTATGTGATAACATCCTAACGGATGTTGCTGCTTCCACCTCGCCCTTCCACAGGCTGTTCTGAACACAGCACCCCGAGTGACCTGAAACACAAGTAAGATATTCCCTCCCCTGCTTGAACCCCCCAGAGGCTCCCACAGCCATGTGATATCATGCCACCCACCCCACGTTCTGCTTCTTTACACTGTCAAATGCATACTTCTCTCCTTATTTATCTTCAGTCTTGAGAAAAGGAAAATGTTTTGATGTGTATAATGTATTGATTTTAAGGATTTATTAGTCATTCCATTTTCTTCTTTGTTAGTTGCCACAGTTGTTCTGTAGCTAAAATTATCCATTTTAGCATGAAAATATTTTCCTTTTAAGTGACATCTAAAAGCTTTATATATATACGAGGGGCCCAGTGCATGAATTTGTGTACCTTGAAAGAAACTCTGAGCTGCGAGGCTGCAGTAGGCACCGGCAGGTCTTGGCCCATCCTCCGCGCCTCCGCCCGGCCCTTCCCACCACGGCCCTGGTCCCCTGTCTACCCACAGTCCCGCTCCCGCCGCCCCTGCTCCCAAACGTTGACGGCGCCAGCACCATCAGGGGGTGCGAGTGGTGGCTGCTGCCCCGATCTCCCCTCAGGAGCAGAGGGAGGTGGAGAAACCCTCAGGGGCGATCAGGGCCAGCAGCCACCGCTTGCACCCGCTGATGGTGCCAAGCGATTGGGACTGGTGTCAGGTGTAAGCATTGGTTCCAGTGCTGGCTGTGGGTGTGAGCAGGGCTGGCGCTGGCAGTGGGTGTGAGTGGGGCTGGCGCCGGCAGCAGGTACAAGTGCCAGGCGGGACCGTGGCGCACAGGAGCGAAGAATTTTCAGTAACCACGAGAGGCAGAGGCTCGCCCCAATGACAGTGACCAGTGCCCCGCCTTGATCTGGTGCCACCGCTCACCTGCTCCACCATCCCGCTGCAGCTGACGCCGGCCATATTCCACACACTCCCCCTGGTGCTCAGCACACATCATAGCAACCAGTTCTGTTGTTCTGCCATTCGGTCAATTTGCATATTAGTCTTTTATTATAGGCTAACAAGGGTCCTCAAACTATGGCCCATGGGCCACATGCGGCCTGCCAAGGACATTTATATGGCCCGCCGGGTGCCGCTGCCTGTCCTGCTTAGCAGCCGACTCGTCCCGGGCCTGCTGTGCACATAGGAATTTGTTCATAGTTTTTCTTTTACACTATAGTCCGGCCCTCCAACGGTCTGAGGGACAGTGAACTGGCCCCCTGTGTAAAAAGTTTGAGGACCCCTGGGCTAGGGTATATAATAATTTGTTGCAAATACTTTTTTCCAGCCTGTCCTTGATGTGGCCCTTTATTTATGTTTATGTTGAATTGGACTGTATGGAAGTCTTACATTATCAAATATTAAATCTGTCATTTTATAATAAATAGCTTTTTCCTTGGGAAGGATAATTACAAAGGCCTTATTTTACTACTGGGGGCCGGGTGCATAAATTCATGCATCAGTGGGGTCCCTCGGCCTGGCCTGCGGGATGGGGCCGAAACTGGCTCTCCAACATCACCCGAGGGGTCCTGAGTTGTGAGAGGGCACAGGACAGGCTGAGGGACCCCACCAGTGCACGATTGGGGCTGGGGAGGGACAGGGGAGGTTGGCCAGCCAGGGAGGGACCACGGAAGGGCTCCGGGGCATGTCCGGCCTGTCTCGCTCAGTCCTGAACGGCCGGACCCCAGCAGCAAGCTAACCTACCAGTCAGAGCGTCTGCCCCCTGGTGGTCAGTGCATGTCATAGCGACTGGTCAACTGCCTTCTGGTGGTCAGTGCACATCATAACAACTGGTTGACCGGTCGACTATCTGCCCCCTGGTGGTTCAGTGCACATCATAGTGAGCGGTTGAGCGATCTTAACATAGCATTAGCATATTACGCTTTGATTGGTTAAACAGATGACCGTACACTTAGCATATTAGGCTTTTATTATATAGGATGTGAATTATTTTAAATAGGTTACAAAGTGATTTTTAGGCTTAATTTGATCCCAGATTGTTACCTTGCTCTCCCAGGATTATTTTGAAATGCCAGTCTTATAATCATTACATTCTATTATACTTCAGATTTATTTCTGTATTTATTCTGTTTCCAAAACCACATCCTTTTAAGTAGTATATCTCCATTATATAATTTAATATCTGAGAAGGCAAGTTTTCCCTCAGTGCACTTCTTTTTCATGAGGTTTTGGGTATTAGATGAAGGTGCGAATCATTATTTTGACGTTATTTAAAACAACCCTTTGAGATTTTAATTAGAACTACATTGTGCATGTAAATTTATTTGGGCAAAGTAGATATCTTTGCACTATTTAGTCTTCTTATCTAAAAGTAATTATTAGACTCTGAGACCACTGATGTGCACATGAGAGCAGGGGGTGCCAGTAGAACACTAGACAGCATTGCACTTCCCAGTCAGCCTAAGCAGGGAGCCCAATCAGAAATGGTACAGTGTGCAGCAGAAGAGCACCTGTGGGAATTGAAGACTAGGCTCATTTTCCCCCATTGCTCACACTTTATATTATTAGTAAAATGTCATTTCTGAAATTTAGGTCTTGTACTTTATATAAGTGTTCATTCCTAGGTTTTATTAGTCAGCTCTTAGATTTTTAGTTTCTTTAAAATAGTTCAATTTCTTGCATATTTTTCTTTTTATATGTGCCTGTACTCAGGAATTTTTTTTTCCACTCACATAGTTGTCATATCTTCCTTCACTTATTTTTTTTATGGTTGCCAAAATTTACTTTTATTTTTTCCTAGTTAGATTTTTTTCTAACATATGTTCTACTGCCTGTAGGTACAGTTTTCCACTTTTTATGTTGGGAGGTTTTGGCAGCCCCATTGTTGCTATTTCCTCCTGTTTATTCACCATTGAGCTAAGAGAGGTATGTTCAGTCAGAGGATTTGCCCTATGCAGGGTATATAGTATTTACTTGACACTGCAGGGCTTGACATTATAGGCCTCTTCCCTGTGATTTGCTGTAATGGCTGTGTGTCTCCCTCACCTACCTCATGTTTATGGAGTGTTCACCTGCTCTGAGCTGATATTTCCTGGTCCCACTTCCTATATTTTGTGGAAGTTTATTGAAGCAGTTGGTTTATGTGTTCAACTCATGTTCAACTATTGTATCTTCAACTAAATGTGTATTATATATATATACTAGTCGCTAAGCACTGGAGACAAGAAACAGACATGATCTTTGCTCTCACTGGACCTAATGCCTAATGGCAGGAGAGAAGGCAGACATAATTATACATTTTATTTGGAAAGTATTGCTTCAGTCAGTGCTACAAATGAGAGGTACCTGGTATTATTGGCGTTTGTAAAGGGATGGAAGTGGCACTTGAGCTGAGATCGTAAAGTGAGTGGGAGTTCACTAGGCAAATAGGGGAGGGGAGTGAACATTCTAGTCAGAGTAAGTAATACTAGTATGTGCCCAACCCATAGCTAGAGGAACATGCTTTAGAAAATCTGAGAGCACTGGCACTGGACAGAAGCAGGAAAGAGGAGTGTTGAGTGAGATGAGGCTGCATAGGAGTGCAGCGAGCAGACCATGTATATGTTCCTAAGGGTTATGTTAAGTCTTCTCTTAAAGAGCATTTGGAAGCCATTGTCATGCTTTAGCAGAGAGGGATAACTGGATCAGGTTTGTAATTTGAGCCAAATGGATACCAAGAGAGCAACCAAGAGGCTTTGCCATACACTCAGCAAAAGGTGAAGCTGGCTTACACGAGGGTGATGCTGGAGGCGACAATTGTGAGAGATAAGAGATAAAGTTAACAGTTCTTAGGGACTGAGTGGAGGAAAGAGGAAGGGAAGTTGTCAAGGATAGCTCCCAGGAGGTAACTTGTAAAATGAGGCAGATGGTGATACCATTAACTTCCCAAGGAAGACCAGGTTTGGTGGAAGGATCATGAGTTCACTTTTGGACTTAACTGCGTTTGAGGTGTCTTTAGTATAGCAAAGAGAAAATGCCAGGTAGCCCTTACTGGTTTGGCTCAGTGGATAGAGCATCGGACTGCAGACTGAAAGGTCCCAGGTTCGATTCCGGTCAAGGGCATGTACCTTGGTTGTGGGCACATCCCCAGTAGGAGGTGTGCAGGAAGCAGCTGATCGATGTTTCTCTCCCATCGATGTTTCTAATTCTCTATCCCTCTCCCTTCCTCTCTTATATTAAAAAAGAAAGAAAGAAACCCTCACAATCTGTCAAAAATAAAAAAGAGAGAGAGAAAGTGCCAGGTAGACAGACGAGTATATGGGTCTGGAGGTCTGAATACAGGAATGTGTTGCAGATGAAAATTTGAGAGTCATCTTCATACAGTTGGTAATTGGAGTTGTGGACACAACTGAGATTAAATGGCCTAGGACCAGCCTTGAGGAGCTACACTATTTAATGGCATGAGAAGAACAATGACTGTTCAGTGGACACTAAGAAGAAGAGAAGAAATCCATGGTATCAAGGAAGCAGGAGGGCATAGTTAAGAAGCAGGGAGTGGCCAGTCATGTGGAAAGCTGCCAAAAGCTTATGTGAACGGAAGACTAAGAAAGTCTCTTGGTGATAATGATGAGGAGATCCCTGCTGACCTTAGAAAGGCTGTTTTGATGGTCTGTGGGGAGGCGAAGCCACAAACCCACGGTGAGGCAGAATTCCAGAGGTGTCATTCACATGGAATAAAAATGAATAGTACTTCCAGGAGTTGTGTAGCACAGTGGCCTTGGGAAGCCAGAGTGGAAAGAGGAATAGAAGAAGATGATGAAATGGAGGCAGTGAGTACAGGAAACTTCACATGAAAATGGTGAGTGAAAAGGAGTATAATGTCCTTAGGCTTGTCCAAGCTTGGTCTCTCCAGCTGATGGCTTTATACCTTTGAAGCTTAGAGCCTTACAAATACAGGAACTATGATGTGGAGGATCTGTATCTTTGTAACACTGTGTCTTCCCATTCAGGCATTAGTTTTCCTTCTCCATTGTCTGTCTTCCATACCATCCATTTCCTTTCTTGACATTTTCATCTCTTTGTTCTTTCCTTCTGTAATCTGGGTGAATGTGTCATGCTCATTCTGTCTGTGACTGCCTTAATTTTCATCAGGGTGGATTTTGTTCTTTTTTATTTCTAGTGCTGATTTTAATTCTATAATTAATAATAAATTTATTTATTTGTGTTTTCCAACTCATATCTTGTCTGCCTCAGCCAGCTGTATTTCACGCTTTATGATCTGAATTTTACTGTAAATAAGAAGTAAATGTCCATTTTTAAAATTATGTATTTATCCCCAGGTACTTTTTAAGAACAATGGCAAGCAAAAAAAGAATAATTGAAAAACTTAAAAGTAAGTTTAATGTTTAGAGATGCATGTCTATTATCCTGCTTCTATAGTAGCTACAACTTAGCCACTTAAGCTTTAAGCAACCTGGTAATCAAAGAGAACATGAAAATAATCATAAGTGCCAACAGTTGCAGTGCCCTGATAGACAGGCTACATGGCATGATAGTTAAGAGCACGGGTTTGAATCCTGGCTGATAATAGTTGTGGGACATGAGACAAAATCCTTAACCTTTATATGTTTTGATTTCTTCATCTGTAACATGGAGAACAGCAATAATAGTATCTACCTGTACCATGTGGTAACTTTGGAGACAGAACAACTAAACATTATTTCTGCTTTCATAGCCTAGTGGGAAGTATAAGATATAAACATAGATAACTGCAGTTGAGGGTAGGAAATGAATAAGAAATAAAGTGGTATGGGATGTGATAGAGGAAAGATTATCACTGGTAAGGCGGAGAACTGAAGACGGAGTCTAGAGGGGGCACATTTTAGCTCGGTAGGGTGTGCATGATTTGAAGAGAAGAGGATGGTTCCAGTCAGAAGAAATAACCTGAGCCAAAACAGGGAGCTGGAAAGCATGCATGCATACATATGTGTGTGTGTGTGTGTGTGTGTGTGTGTGTGTGTGTGGTGTATGGTGTGTGGAGGGGCTAGAATGTCAGATTACAGCAAGGGAGTAGTTGGCCATAAAACTAAGGCCATATTGTTTAGTGTCAAAATTGCAAGGCAAAGAATTTAGATTTCATTCAATGGAAAATTAAGAGCCGTTGGCATGGAAAAAGCCTACAGGCATGTTGACTAGTTAGGATATTATTACTATAGCCCCAGCAACTATGGTAAATGTGAATTCAGAAATAATGGTGATAATACAGAATAGGAAATGGATCTGAGGGAGAAAAAGGTGTTTTTTTCTGAGAATTATTTACTTTGAGCTATGACTTCATAGTGTGGAGATTCACATGTGGCCTGGTGGCAGACACTGCTTTGTGATTCAAGTCCTCTTCCTCATAGAAGCTGAAGAACATTCACATGCTTTGGTTATCACTGTCCACCAAGTGAGGTGAAGTCTCTGCCCACCAAGTGAAGTGAAGTCTCTGTCCACCAAGTGAAGTGAAATCTCTGTCCACCAAGTGAAGTGAAATCTCTGTCCACCAAGTGAAGTGAAGTCTCTATCCACCAAATGAAGTGAAGTCTCTGTCCGCCAAGTGAAGTGAAATCTCTGCCTGCCAAGTGAAGTGAAGTCTCCGTCCACCAAGTGAAGTGAAATCTCTGCCTGCCAAGTGAAGTGAAATCTCCGTCCACCAAGTGAAGTCTCTATCCACCAAGTGAAGTGAAATCTCCATCCACCAAGTGAAGTGAAATCTCCATCCACCAAGTGAAATGAAATCTCCATCCACGAAGTGAGGTGAAGTCTCTGTCCACCAAGTGAAGTCTCTGTCCACCAAGTGAAGTGAAGTCTCTATCCACCAAGTGAAGTGAAATCTCTGTCCACCAAGTGAAGTGAAATCTCTGTCCACCAAGTGAAGTGAAGTCTCTATCCACCAAATGAAGTGAAATCTCTGTCCGCCAAGTGAAGTGAAATCTCTGCCTGCCAAGTGAAGTGAAATCTCCGTCCACCAAGTGAAGTGAAATCTCCGTCCACCAAGTGAAGTCTCTATCCACCAAGTGAAGTGAAATCTCCATCCACCAAGTGAAGTGAAATCTCCATCCACCAAGTGAAATGAAATCTCCATCCACGAAGTGAGGTGAAGTCTCCGTCCACCAAGTGAAGTCTCTGTCCACCAAGTGAAGTGAAATCTCCATCCACCAAGTGAAGTGAAATCTCTTTCCACCAAGTGAAGTGAAGTCTCTGTCCACCAAGTGAAGTGAAATCTCTTTCCACCAAGTGAAGTGAAATCTCCATCCACCAAGTGAAGTGAAATCTCCATCCACCAAGTGAAGTGAAATCTCTTTCCACCAAGTGAAATGAAATCTCTTTCCACCAAGTGAAGTGAAATCATCCACCAAGTGAAGTGAAATCTCCATCCACCAAGTGAAGTGAAATCTCTGTCTGCCAAAGTGAAGTGAAGTCCCCATCCACCAAGTAAAGTCACTCTCCACCAGTCTAACATGTTGGTGTTCAACTGTGCTCTTCCCAAATCCTTTGTTGCCTACTTCTTATATAGTTTATCATAGTTTCTTTGGTTAAATTAAAAAAATAGTGAAAATCAAGAGAAGTTTAACACAATTGTAAATAAGACTATGATGAGAGAAAAAAATTGTTATATTTTTAATTGCAAATAAATGATTGGCAGTGCTTTTTCAGGAAATTAGGAAAAAAATTTTTAAGAAATGCCAGCCTTTTTATTTAAATCTTTAGTTCTCACTTATTTCTTTAGTTAATTTCCTAACTTTTGCTACATGGAAAATTTCAAGAATGTTAAAATTTGGTTGTATTACAAGTGAAACAGACTTGTCTGGCTAAAAATCATTTCTTATAAATTCTTATTCTTATTTGAAGCTCTAAGTGGGCTATTAGGGCACCATGAACAGTTGCTGACCTGAGGACTGTGGGCCATATCAGTGGAGAGTCAACCTAACCTGCTGCTTCCCTATTTGGATTTAGTTCTTTCTGTAGATGATTTTTATTTGCCCACATTTGGTGAGGATGGGATGGAGTGTGATGGTAAGAGGTCTGTCTCTTGTAAGAGGAGATTGGTGTGATTGTGAGTTTCCTTGAGCTATTATGAAAACTAATCTCCCAGTAGAAATCTTGCCTTTATCCCTGTAAATATAGGGCTGAAATTTGCCTGCTAGAGGCTGCTCCTGTTCTCAATCCACTTCTGATCCACACCCTGCATTCCACACCCTGCATTCCTAATAACTTGCTTTCATCTTTCTCTAATCTGTTAGTAGAATGAGATTATTGGGTTGGTTCCTGCCTCGACTGGAACCATATTAATGCTATAGGCCGTCACCAGAATTCTACATCTGCCCACTGGCTGGTGGCCCTCTACGTCTAAATTCCTGTGTCTCCTGGTTATACTTTGAACTTCCCATTTTGCTCTGCGGAAAGTATGCAAGTGCAAGCCCTCTAGGCCTGTGCCTTGGCTTCCTCTGTCTGTAGCTTGGCTACTCTGCAAATAACCTTAATCATGATGATGATGATGGCAGTGATAATAATAATAGCATCACTTTAGCTCTCCAGGCACTTTACATACATCAACTGATTTTATCTTCATAGCAACCCTGTAAACCTGGGATTGTTTATAACACCTGACAGGTAAGGAAAGGATGCTCAGAGAAGTTAAGCGATGTGCCTAAGGTTATTGGCCAGCTGACAACTAGAAGTCATGCCAGTTTTACCTGGCTCCTGAGCTCTTTATGTCTTGAGTTGGATTGCTAACTTTGCTTTGACCAAACATCAGCGTACAATGCACCTCTTCCAGGTTCTTACCGTCCTTTTGCCAGCAGCAGATTTCTGAATCTGACCTGCTCCTGTGATGTGTTCTACTTGGTGATTGAAGCCTTGCCTTACCTCTCTCTGCTCCAGCTCCTCCCCCTGCTGTCTGAGGTTTTCTAGGTGCAGGGCTGACTGGTTGTGGCCATGATGGTTGGGAATCTCTGAGGGGAAAATGCCCTTGACTAACTGAACAATGCCCTCCAGTTGGCAAATGGTGCTGTGATCTCAGACCTGGCCTCCTCACTGCCACAAAATACACCTCACTGTTTCTCAGACATCATGAAAGCCGAGGTACCAAACAGTTCTCTGGCTAAAACCCCATTACTTCATTAAACCATATTAATGTCTTTCATAATTATGCATCAGCCAGAAACCAGGTAAGTCCGCCTGTACCCAGAACACCGAGATGGCATTCCAGTGCTTGCCTTTGGAGAGTGGCCTCTACATGTCACCTGCCTCTTCAAAAAGGGTGAGAGCAGAAGCCAAGGCCATTGAGCACTAGAACCAAAGAGCAGCGGAGAGAATGTGTAGTTGGATGTTGTGAGAGGGCTAGAAGTGAGAATGGTGCTGTGGTGCCTTCATTTTTAGAGCGCCTTACAGTTCATAGGCCAGGTCTTTGATCTTCCCCACAATTCTTTGCGGTACATGAAGACGGGTCACCATATGACTACAGGTTAGGAAACTGAGGCTCAGAGATTAAATGCCACTTTCTTCTATCACTAAGCTGGAGTTCTGCCAGCTCCTGTATCAGCTTTTGACCCGGGGATGTGATTGCTTCAGAATTCTCCTTTAAGCTGCAGATTCACAGTGCATGATACTGAATCTGGATCCCAGAATCATGAATCACTTCTCACCAGCATTAACTCAGTAGCTTTCTGAAGACTACTTGAATAGAATAGACTTACATAGGCACATTATTGATGCATGAGCTGTGAAAATTAAAACCTTTTACAAATTCAGGATTCTTCCCAGTGTGGATAAAGTAGCCTAGAGCATGATGGAAACACATGAAACTCATTTGTCTGATTAAAAAGGAAAATGTTTACAAATCATAAAATTAGAAAGGCAGTTTATAATGAAAGGCATTAAATAGAGAATGTAAATGTTATTTCTGTGGCCTATTCAGTATTACATTTTAATGTAAATAATGTATCTCAAAGAATCTGTGAAATTGATTAATAAATCCACTCTCCTCCCGTGTTAGGCAACATGAGATGGAGGAGCAGGGGCTTTCTGTCCACGAGCAGCTTTCTCATGCTCACAGGGGCATGGAAGGGCTACCAATCTGAGAACAACAGGTGCATGCAATTTATGTTCAAGAGTAGTTTAAGCATCTTTAATCAGTCCGTTTTAAGTCAAACCATATGATGTTCAAACACAGACTTTTTTCTTTCAGTATCAAGTACTTTTCCCTTCTCTTGGTGCTCCATATTAGAAGTATCCAGCTGTGAAACAGGGCTTGCCTTTTGTTACTTAAAAGCAGATAAAATGTTTACAACAGTTACAGTTGATTGCATGGTGGTTAGTTTCACATTTCTCACTCCTGTCAATGTGACAGTGGGTCTCTAAAGAATAAATCAGCTACCTGATTCTTGTTTTCTGCTCAGCTCGGCTATAAATAGGTTAGTGGTTGCATCAAATATTGCAGGGCGACCACTCTGTTAGATGTGTACAACTCTTTTCTAGTGATGGAAAAAAGCGGTTTATCTCTTTTAACTTGGCACAATACTTGTGAATGGTTAAAAAAAACACTTTAGAGAGATTTGTAGTTAGAGTTTATACACTTTATTGCCATTTCATCGAAGATAGAGAAGTAGGGAGTTTTAGTAATATTAAGCCATATTTGGCTTTTTCCTAATTCCCATTACATAAAATTAAGAAGTTAAAATTTCCACAGAACAATTCAAAGCTGTTTTTTCCTACTCCATTCACAGTATTATAGTTTGATCTTGCTGTTGCTAGTCCCACTGTCCTTTGTTGATGCATATTTGTTCTCACAGTTCATGTTGCACTTGTCATTTGTTAATGGGCCTCTTGATAATTATGATGGTATTTTCATTTCATAACACCCAGTTGTTAGGTGATTACTTGTGGGAATTACATTAAGAAGGGAAAAATTGCCCTAACCAGTTTGGCTCAGTGGATAGAGCGTCAGCCTGAGGATTAAAGGGTCCCAGGTTCAATTCCGGTCAAGGGTATGTACCTTGGTTGCAGGCACATCCCCAGTAGGGGGTATGCAGGAGGCAGCTGATTGATGTTTCTGACTCTCTACTCCTCTCCCTTCTTCTCTGTAAAAATCAATAAAATATATTAAAAAAAAAAAGAAGAAGGGAAAAATGACCTGTCATGTTCTTGCCTTTGGTGATCTGGTGCAGAGAACCCTCCGTGCTTCGGCGCATCCGGCTCCCTCTCCTCCCCGCTCTACACTTAAGCTTCTCCGTGTCAGACTTGGCATCTTCTTTCCCACTGTACGGAGTAGTTGTATGGAGGACTTGTGAAGGGGTGCTTTAATGCTATGTGAATGTGGCAAACATTGGGTATTATTTGTTTAATGTTGGGTCAGAATCATTTTACAAATTATTTTTGAAACAAATGGTCTTCAATTTTAGAAATTATTTTTGTCTGTAAAATTATTTAAATCTTATTCTTCTTTTGAATTG
Source organism: Corynorhinus townsendii (assembly GCA_026230045.1). Taxonomy (NCBI): domain Eukaryota; kingdom Metazoa; phylum Chordata; class Mammalia; order Chiroptera; family Vespertilionidae; genus Corynorhinus; species Corynorhinus townsendii. Next base: position 46,805,355 of record JAPDVU010000009.1, read on the forward strand.
CATTATCAGCTTTCACTTTGGGTTGAAATCCAATAGAAAAGGGCCAGTAAAAGCAGGTGACAAATTGATTTATGAGATGCTGGTTGGGTTCCCCCCCCCCCCCCGCCGAAATGTGAACTTCATCTTTAAATGTATTTACACAGGTTGTCACTAGTGAATGCCCATCAGTAAAGTAACTGCAGGAATGTTTTGATCCTGTCACCTCCAGTTGAAACGTTTCATGGAGTCTGCGGTTTTCAGCGTGCCCAGAAAATAGGAGGCTGCCTTCTGCAGCTGATAGGAAGTGACAGCGTGCACTTCTTGCACAACACTGTCATCTTATTAATAAAAATGTAACAGTCCTGTGGCCTCTAGATTGGACGTTTAGGTGTTATTTATTTCTTATTTTTGCAGTGTTACATTCATTCTTTGCTGAGTTAGCCTTGTATCAAGGGGCTTCATTGCCACTGAGAGAAAAAAAAAAGTGGGCTATTGAAAAATAAATTTTTACTTAAATACCAAAAACCACATTGTAAAATTTAAAACATATTCAGAGGCCAGTGTTCAGAGCCAGATGATGAAATGCAGCTCTTTGGAGAGGCCAATAAATTTGCGAATGGATTACAAAAGGAAATGCCTATGAGTTTAAAGAACTAAAGCAGACTCCTACAAGTATTAGTAGTTGAGGCATGTGTGCATTCATCTTTATTGTATGTTCCCTGAGAAGACTTCACAGCTAATGTTCTGGGTAGTAGAAGGCATCCAATTCACTTTCAGTCTTTAAAATACATGTCAGGACTTAAGCAGGGTAGACAGCAGCACTAATCATATTAAGCACAGTGTCTGAACTCACAGTGAATGCATAATTAATGTATTGTTTTAGAGGACCTAGTATGTTAGTCAGGGCAGGAGCTTCATGCATAGTTTGTTCTGTGCGGGAGGAGAATTATTCCAGGGTGCCATTTGTACCACCATGGCTAGCTCTACTCACTAAATCTATTTTGCTACACCTCTAATAGGAGCCAAAGCCATCAGACAACCTCCATTAAAGTGTTTGCCATGGAGAATTCTCTCTGGAGTAGTAAATGCTAATTCAGTGTCAATTAGAAAAATGCTTCTAACAAAACACTGCGATTAATAAGGGGTACTTGTGTTGATTCATTGCTGGGATTTTTTTTTTCTAATTCCTTATAAGGATACATCTTTCATTACTTTCTATTTATTATTTTAAATATGTTTAGTTTGAAGGCACTTTACCATTTCATCTTTATTTTAAAATGTACCCAAATGTTTACTTCTCCATCAATATCCATTTAAACTTAAACCATTTGGGTCTCACTAATTTAAATTCTTTTAGGCAAACCATTGAATAAAAGGTTCAGTATAAACTCTTGAATTACTGCATTCAAGCACACTTTTAAAAGTTTCTGATTTCTTTAATCCTCTTCTTGGTTTTGAAGATGTATAATGTATTTTTTTAAATTAAGTCCAGCTTTAATAAACATCCTGTTACCATAGCTAATTAACTGAAACTAAAACTCTTTTTCTCTTTGCAACTTTCAGACTTTATATAGCTGTCTTTATAACTTTATACATTTCAATATGATATTTTTTACTTTTATGTTTATTTTTTTAAAACCATCTAATAGAACTATGTGTATTTAATAGTGACAGTAGTCACAATTCTGGTTTTCTTCTTATTTGGATGAAAATAATCTTTGAGAACTCATTGATCTGAGGGTGTTGGGGGTATCTGTTGGTGAGGCAAGCAATGGAGCGTAATTTAATGGGAGGATTGGTGCCGTGCCTTGCTAACTTGGTGTTTTATTTAATTCTCTCAAGTTCTTGCAGTATTAAAATCTATTTATTTTTTGCCCTATGAAATGTTTTATTAGTGTTTAGGCATTACGGAGAAATACTTAAGTATTAATCAGTGTGAGAATTATTGAAATATGCTAAATTATATCGATTTGGTCTCTGAGTTGTTTTTAACTTTAGAAAAAATAGATAGTTGAAAATTATATTTCATGCTTCTCTGAATAATAGAATCATAGATTTGGTGCAGAGGACTGAAAGTCCTAGGCTTCATAGTTAAATCTTTGAAATATAATCTTGAAAGAAGAGAGCTTAATTTGACCAAGATTGTGTTATAACTTTTGAATTAACGTTAGCTCTTTTAAAGAGAGTTAATTTTAAGGCAGATTATGGAGCAGTGTGTAAATTTAAGCTATGCACTTTCTTTACTAAACCAACTTCATTGTATTTTTTTTAATTTAATGTTTTGAATAGATTATTTATTGAAGAGTATTTTTCCTGTGTCTACTTTCTTGGTGCTACACTAAGTAAAGTTATAGCACTGAGAGATTCTGATGGGGTTGCTGACAGCTGCACCATAATAAGCATATTTCAGTCCTTTATTATTCTTACCTCAGCTTCCTCATACATTTACATGCTGGCAGCAGGGGAGTGGAGGTAAGAGACGTCCTCATGTGAAGTCTCAGTGTTTATAAATAAAAATAAGCTCTAATCATTTTACATTTTCTGTACCTATAGGAAGTTTTAAGATCACTTCCAAGAATTCACATGCAGTAAATTCATTCTGCTTATAATGTTTATATATGTCAAAACCAAGAAATAATATTGCACTAGTGAGTTCTGTTAAATAAAAATTTTATGTAGGGTGTCCCCAAAAATGTATGCACACACTTTGAATAATTTATAAAGACAGTGTTTATTAAAATACATTTCATTTTCAAAATTGAGCTATCAGCTGTTAAAGTGTGTATACACTCTTTTTGGACATTCTGCATAGGTATGTGAATATGCTGCATTGAGGATTTATATATTTTGCCCTGTTAAATATTAATATTATTACTCTGTTGTTCTATATTTAGAAATAAAAAGTAATATTTTTTGCACACTGAGATGTTCTTCTATTAATTACATGCCACTGAGGAGTGATTATTTTTCCCTCAAGTACCAAAACAGTCTGGTAACATGGCCACATCAGAGTTAGAACCACCTTCAGAAGTGTTTTTAGTTTCGTCAAAAGTTGCATTTTTAATAGTAATTTGAATCTGTGTGTGAGTGTGTGTGTGGTTTCTAAATTACAGCATAGAACCTTGAAGGCTTGGCCAGTACCTCAAATTTGTTGCAGATGCTGTATATGAATCTGATATATCTTTTTTACAACGTAGATATTTTACGTTTAATTTTATTTATTTATTTTTTTTACTTTGCAACCTCTCTAACAGTTAAACAAATTTCATTGAACTGAATTTATATTTTTTAAAAAATTTAAACTATGCTTATAAATAGATTATGCTTATAAATAGATTTTAAAACACAGGATTATAGAATTATATCTTGTTATCTACAGTTCAATGGTAGATAAAATGAGCATTTTCAGCTGTAACCTGTTGTGGTTTTTTTATGTTGTCATATAGTTATGAGATAAAGAATGTTTGTCTGAACATTACAAGGAAGCCGTACTTATATAACAAAGGCTATCCCAGCATTGGTCGAAAATGCTGACTATCAGATAGTCTTTTTTTTTTAAATATATTTTATTGATTTTTTACAGAGAAGAAGGGAGAGGGATAGAGAGCTAGAAACATCGATGAGAGAGAAACATCTATCAGCTGCCTCCTGCACACCCCCTAGTAGGTATGTGCCCGTAACCAAGGTACATGCCCCTGACCGGAATCGAACCTGAGACCCTTGAGTCTGCAGGCCAACGCTCTATCCACTGAGCCAAACCAGCCAGAGCCAGATAGGTAATTTCTTTAGTTATGACTTGATTATAATACCTGTGCTATTTGTAATCTATTTTATATTTCTGGACAGAAAGTAACTTTTTAAATATTCATTTGGTCATAATAAACTATCAAAGTTTAGTGACTTATGGTCCAAATTATCCAGATTTCTTCTAATAGAGTAAGCATAGAGTAGGGGTTCTCTGCTGTGTTTTTTTGCATGCATGAATTCTTATAAAAATGATTCCACCTCAAGTATTTAGGTAATTAAATAAAAAGGGTATTAGAGGAGGGAGCAGGGAGTTTTGAGATGGGGAGCGAAATGCGTTATGGGTGGATTTGTGATTGTACAACTGCACTGAGTTACAGCAAGGACAGAACCTAAACAAAGCGTTTCACTTTAAGAGAGCATACCTCAAGGTACATTTCTAAAACCTCTATTTCTACATTCATTTTTTTTAGACATCCGTTTTGCATTAGTGAAAATAAATCTTTTTCTTTCTGTTTAAGATACTGCTAGGTACATTATGTTTTAATTTCTGTTTGCAGAAATGAAATTTCTTCTCTTTGATGAAATAGCACTTTATATTTCTACATCATTGTCTAAATAATGTAAACGTTCCTCAGCTGATGAGCCCCTTGCCACTAAGAACTATTTACTCCAGTTTAGTTTCTCCTCCCTGAATCCCATCGTTTGATTTTCGGTAATGTGCATACTGCCCGAAGCAGCTTCACACTTCTGGTGATGTGTACATCTTTTCCCATCTTTACCAAGACGTTGTGCTGAGTGCTAATGTAGTAGAGCTGTTTTTATTTCATGTTATATAGGGAAGCCAGCTCTTTATTCTGCTCCAATTTTGCTTGCTCTCACTGTTTCTTGAAGGCCCCTTGAGAAAACTCATAATCACCCTGATTCTCATCATGCACTGTAAGCACTGTAACCCATGTGTCCCTGTGACAAAAGGTGTGAAGCCGCAGGCTCTTTGTGCTCAAAGAAACCAGACCTCTGTACCTGGAAAAGCATGCCTGTCAAAGTCAGCGTCTGCAGAGGGAAGATAGCAAAAGAACGGGACACTTGGGGTGAATATGGCCAAATATGGTTGGTGGTTTTTTTATTTATTGAAGAATCAAGATTGCAAGCCTGCTTCTCCTTTTTCAGCCTCTGCATCAGCTTGTCTAGGAAGCACTACAGCCACATATTAAGAAACACATAAATTAGCTTGTGACACTCCTTAATGGCAGGCTTGTATACCCGTGAGCCCCACCATCTTCCCATGTGTCTTCTTCTGAGAGAATATGTGGAAGAGCTGGAGTCTAGAGTTGCAACAAGTCAAGGAAGTGAAATCCTTGGGACATAAATGCTGAGTTTTTTATCCCCAATTAAATGACACTGGAGAACTAAGTACCCTGGGGGAGAGTGTATCCTGTGTCCTCAGAATAATTCCTCCCTCTCTAGAAAACATTGTTCCCAGATTTATAATATGTTTTGACAGGTAAAGGCACTGGATTGTTTTGAGTAATTTTACTACTCTAAGGTAAAATCTGTGCAATGTCTATCAGTGACTGGAAGATTTGAAGTCCAATTACTGCCTCTGAAATGCAGCTTCATAGGCAGTTAAAATTTACTAGGAACATCTGATCCAGTATCTGTAATAGATGGAAATCTATATAATTACATCTGTTTAAGATTCCAGATTGGGAATCTAAGAGGCCGAGCATCAATTCTAGCTCCACTCTCTAGGTGTGTTGTGTTTGTAACCACTCTCATTGAACCACCGCTTTTTCATATAGAAACTGCAGCCTGCAACACCTATCCCATAGATTATTTTTATGTAAGAATTAGGTCTGTTCATTTTAAAACTTTCTCCTTTGGCATTGCCTTCATTTCCTGGCTATCATCCTGTGGTCACCACTGCCTTTGCCATGACCCATCTTCATGCGCATCTTCCTCTTTGTCATCCTCATCTGGTTTTCTCTCTCTCCTGTGCTTTGCTTCTTTTCTACCCATTTTCTGTTCCCTATCTCTCCCTTCCCTTTGCTCCTCCTCTTCACCACTGAGCAGCCCAGCAGCCCCTGTAATATAAGAGCTTTCAGGAACTTGACAGAAACTTGTGTCTCTCCAGATACTTTTGGGGAATCCCTGAGTCGGGCTGTTCTGATTGTGCCCTCGTTACATAGTAGCACCACAGGGTCAGGAGCCTACTTCTCTATTGTGTCTCCAGCAGCACATAGTAGAAGCTTAATAAATTTTTTCTTAAATAAATGAGTAATTGAATTTTTGTTGTGATATGTAATTTAGATACATTCAAGTAATATAAATGAATGGCCAACTGGTCATTGGTTTTTAGACTTCTTAAAAGGACGGTTTATTAAAGAGAAAGTCAAAGGGCATTTCTGAAGTAGTTATTATAACTTAGAACAATAATCACAAAGCAGCTTAAGAAAATCCAAAACGAGATTGTTTAAGTACATTTTGATGTGTCCATTGAAGGAAGTACTCTGCGGCCATTGCAGGTGCTGGAGCAGGCCTATCTGTGTCTGTCTGTCTGTCTGTCTGTCTGTTTTTAAAATGATGTTCACTGTATTTCAGTAAGTAAAAGAGAATGTTACAAAGCAATATATATACACAAAGATATATATATATATATATATATATTAACTTTTTACATATATGGTATTGATACTATGGCTTATCTGTTATTTTTTTCTATACTTTTTAACTTTATAGTCAGCAAACGAAGAGTGAAACTCTTTTAAAGCGTAAGAAAACTGTTTTATATATTAAACTAGAAGCCTGGTGCACGAAATTCATGCACGGGGGTATCCCTCAGCCCGGCCTGCACCCTCTCCAATCTGGGACCCCTCAGAGGATATCCAACCGGCAGTTGGACATCCTTCTCACAATCCGGGACTGCTGGCTCCTAACCACTCGCCTGCCTGCCTGCCTGCCTGATCACACCCTAACTGCTCCCCTGCTGGCCTGATCGCCCCCAGCTGCCCTCCCCTGCCGGCCCGGTCACCCCCAACTGCCCTCCCCTGCCGCCTGGTCACCCACAACTGCCCTCCCCTGCTGGCCATCTTGTGGCGGCCATCTTGTGACAACATGGGGCGGCCATCTTGTGACCATCTTGTGATGACATGGGGGTGGCCATCTTGTGTTGACGTGAGGGTGTCATACGAGGGCCACCTAGGCTTTTATTCGTATAGATAATATGTAAACAGATTGACTTGCCTATTGTTAGAGGGGTTATGAATATGCCCATCAAGCTTAAAATTATCATTTGTTTTAGTAATTAAACACAATCTGTAGTGATCTATTTCTATAAAATTTCTCTCAGTGCTTTAAAGTTTTGAGTATTTCCTTCACAATTGAGTAAACCATCGCTTAGCTCATTCCAGTGAGTGATGCTGAAGGGTGCATACTTCAGACACGGGTCTTCCTTCTCAGTGCTCTGATCCCTAATATTAGGGCTTTTGTTGTTTTATTTTCTACTTATTTGTAAATATAAGAGAAGATTCAGTACAATTTTTAATTCCACTAATACTACTGTTGAAACAAAAATAGCAATTCTGTGAAACTTAAATGTGAAGAGGTAGAAACCCTACTGTGTAACAGCTCAGATTTCTAAATTGTCAGCTGATGAACAAGTCAGAACTCATATCACAAGAGACCATTTTAGGAGTATTTATTTATTTATTTTTAATCCTCACCAAAGATTATGCTTGTGTTGATTTTAGAGAGAGGAAGGGAGAGAGAGAAACATCCATCAGTTGCCTTCCATACGCACTGACTGGGGATCAAACCACAACCTAGGTATGTGCCCTGACTGGGAATCGAACCCACAACTCTTTGGACAATGCTCCAACCAACTGAACTATCCAGCCAGAGCCATTTTAGAAGTATTTGCAATGTACAAGAAGGAAGATAGAGAAGTTGAGGACTGTGTGCATGAAATTTGAAGAATGAGTTCCTAGGACCCATTCGCACATCTCTTCTGTACAGTGAAATAATTCAGTTTAAACACAGGGGCAAAAAGCTCTGTGCAGGGCTGATAGTCAGCAGTTACTGGGTGTTAAAATATGAGTTGGTAAATAACTGCTACCCCTAGGCAGCCCACCCCCCTTTTCCCCAGGACTCCCTAGACTTCCCGAACAGTGGTGATGGCAAGGTGTCAGGATCACTTTGGATTGGTCCCATGTCCATGCTTTATTCATTGTTAAATATTTTGAATCGTCCATACTATGTATCACTTACATGTTGTAGTTAAAAGGTTGCATCAACAATCATTTTAGCCAAAAAGACTTCAGTTTTATGCAGTTAAATCTTAGCCCAAGAGAAAATCTAGAAGCAACTAAATGATAATGTACACAGAAACAACAAGTGGCACAACCCTACCCCTCTCATTTTACCTAAGGTTTTATAAAAATATGTTCATGAGAAAACACTTTCAAGTGAAATAATACACATGAAAATACCATGTAGGTTGTGAAATGCTATTTAAGGGTAATTTATTAAGTCTATGAGGCTGAAAGATTTAAAATGTTCCATGACAACAGGTTGATTGCAATTAAAAAACTGTTGAATGGTGATTACAGGATGGTAATAAATAAGAAAGCAATCTTTCATTGAGCACTTAGTTTGTGCCAGATTTAGATGATTTACCTACTGGATTCTTTAATCCTTATAACAACTTTGGGAGGCAGGTATGATAATCCTGTTACAGACCCAATGAAACAATTCTAGGAAACACACAAAACACCCGCCTTAGCTTGTTTCCTCTGTTCCCTGCTGAATTTTGCCTCTGACTTTTCCTCTTGGAGGACACTGGGATAATGTTAAGCTACCTGCATGTCTGCCAGGGCCCTTTAGCAAAAATCCAGGAGTGGAAAAGGGAAAGTTCGATTCTCAACTTATTTTCACCGTGGAAGGTAAGTCCCCCATGAGGGGATTTGCTCTGGCCTGGGCTTTGCTAGGTGAAGCAGTTTTAGATAGCTGAATGTGGATCAGCTGATCACTGTACCATAAAATATACTGGAGAGAGCAAATAAAGACAGACAAAACATGCCATTTCAAGTATTCTAACGGCAATAATTTAGAAAGCACTATTCAAAAATATTATAAAAAGATTTTTCCCTTTAAATAAATTATTATGCTACAGCCTATATTGTTACCATGTGTTAGTAGCAAATGCATAGGAGCATGATGAGACCAACTTAGTGTAATAATGAACATATAGATGTTACCATACTGACGTTCATCATACATGGAAAATATGTCGGAGATTCTGAAACCTCAAGCCAGTAGCATTTTGACAAAATCCTTTTCATTTAGAGGATTTTTCTGACTTAACAAAATTTAAGGATTAAATTATAAAATGATGAACAACCGGTTGTTTATGGAATGATTTCCTACTAACTAGACATTTCCTTAATAATATGTGCATTTTCATTTATATTTATGTTAAAATACTTAAATTTGCTTTTGTTTGGGTTTCATTTTCCACAATACTTCTACATTCTGTTAGAATTTAATAATGAACGAAATGCCACATCATTCCTTATCCAACATCATGAAATCATTGCAGATGAGGTGAGGAGATAAAGTAATTGGATTAGAAATGGGTGGTTTAAGTTTACACCATTTTATTATATCAGGAATTTTTGATACTTGAGACGTAGATTTCCACAGCTGTGCGATCACTTGTCCTAGGATATGTATGTGAAACCAGGTTCTGCAATTTTGTTATTTTTAAGTTCTGAAGGAGGGTAAGCGTAGATGGTCAAATCTGTTACCTAAAATAATTTCATCTGAACAACTGGTATATCAATTGGTACAACATGAGGTATGATGCTTTTATTGCTAAATATTTCTTCCCTTGATTCTCTGTTTTCTTTCACTTTGGGTTTATAAACAATTTAATGAATGGTTAGATAGCACTATGTGATCACAATAATTTGTGTTTTTATATTTTCTATTCATTTCCCCCCAATCTTAAAAAATAAAATTTTATGTATTTTTTCAGTATTGACAAACATATTGGCCTGTTGCAGAATATTTTTATAAAGTGTTAAATTTTCCATAAAACATATACAATAGTTTGACCTACTAAATTATTTGAGGAGGAAAAGAAATGTTTGTGGTAAGAAACATCTATATCAGAAAATAATCCAGTTATGTTTTCTTTTTTTCTGTGTTTATGATGATAACTATATCATTGCATAAGTAATATTTAGGTAGTATTGGGGGAAAATTATGCATTGTTACTGTAGAATTTTAATAATCTAGTAAATCATTATTGAAAGAATTGTGTAATTAGCACTTTAATGGTTCTTATTTTAAGTTTAGCTCATTTTAGATTTATTTAATTCATAAATGAAACAGTACAACAATCACTATAGAGAGTTCGTTGAAATTTTAAGTTAAAAATTTGTAATGTTACGTTTGTAGCTTATTTATAGAGATGATGTACGGTGTTTGTAAAGTTCTTTTCAAAGTAACTAAGTAAGGCGAAGGGTTTGATAAAATTCCCTAGAATTTCCTTGGAATTTATTGAAAAGAAGTCATTTAGTCAATAGGGTTTTTGTTTGTTTTGTTTTTTTAAAAATGATTTAGTAAAACTTTGACACTGTCTTTTAGCTATTAGACTTTGTATTTTAATTAGATTGGGCTGCCGTTTACTTTTGCACTTACTATGAAAACAAAAAAATGTAGTAACTGTGTTTGGAGTTTGTTAAATGTATTTTTTAATAATTGAATGTATTTTAGAAATGCATATTTACATCTAAACAGGAGAATTGCTAATAAAATACTTTTGTGAATCAGACATTGAAGAAAGCATCAAGGGAACCTCTGGTTATCCATTAATCTGTATTATTGTAGCTAAATTACACTAATTTGTACTCTGTATTATTATAGCTAAAGTTAAATTACGCTAATTTGTACTAACTGGATTTGGGAAAGGTTCAAATTATGGGATTTTTCTAAAGAAATCCAATATTGTTATTCTTCCAATTAAATTAGGATAATAAAGTCCTTGAAGAGTTTCATATTCTTAAGAGTAATCTTTGAGTTGTGGTTATTGTATCTGTTTTTGTGTGCCCCATAGGAGCTAATAGTATAATTCATGGAATTAGCAAACATTATTGGTATTTATACTCAATGTGTGACATAAAATACTTGATTAAATATGCATGAAGACAATTAAACAGTTGGTTATCAAGCATTTTAAATGCCTGTCGTCACTACCAGTACCTAACCTAATAGCAAGTAGTGTTAAAACTATGGAATGACACTGTGTACAATGAAAAGATTTCCTGAACAGAGATCATTTATTTCATCCTGATTCCAATATGGTTGATGAAAAAAAAATGACTGATTAGTAAAGTTTAAATTCATGAAACTTTATCATAATTGAAATTAACATCTTTTTTTAAATTAGTCTTTAATTCAGGTTTTTAATAGTTCTATTGTAATCTTAATTAATGACATTTTAGGGCACAAGTGAGACTATATGTTACCATGTAGAAATCCTTTTTCTTTTTTGGTAAAATGTGTATAATAGCATCGATGCTGAATGATTTGACTTGTACTGAGAGGAGCCTGGTCCTCATAGCAGTTTCTCGAGTCAGTGTTTCCAAACTCTCTTTGGTTCTTCTTTGTTTTGGTGTTAAAGAATTTCTTTTTACCCCATAAATATTATTAATAGTTTTTCAGTTACTTGTAATTATGAGGTTTTGTGATGTAGGTTTCATAATATCTTTAGATTTAACAAATGTTAGTGCATGAAAGAAAAAGCAATGATTCTTCATAATCCATCATAGATAGATCTTTAAAGAATATAGTTTTCCACATTTCATCAAGTTGTCTCTGACACTCATGACCTTTAGGAATATTATTAATGATACACTTCCATGCTTGTTAACATATTCTTAAGGAATCTGAAGAGATAGAAACGCACAGATGCCTTCTCTGTTTGCTGTAGTAAACAACTTATATGTTAGAAAATGTTTGTTTTCTGGAAAAAATTAACTGGGTCTTAGAACTACCGTAATGGTTGCTCATAGCGGAAGATGAAAGCATCTGCCTTTGCCAGATAGTGTTTCAGAGAGCACGGAGTAAAGACTGTTAAGATGCCTAATTTTGCTTTGAATGTGGGACACAGATGTTTTCACCTCCAAAAAGGGATAGCAAGCACGTAAAAAGAAGATTAAACCTGCCCCCCTGCAAAAAAAAAAAAAAAAAAATGTGTGTTGTAGTACACTATGGAATAGGATTTTGAAATCAAGTAGCTTAATAATCTAAAAAACCAACAAACAGCAATGCCATTTAACTTCATAGCAGAAAGTATGCCTTCCAAAGTAGTAGTTCTTTTACTGGACCTGGGTAAATTAAATGTTCTTAGTGTGCTTTTAATTAAACTCTTTGTTTTGACATCATCGTGGGTTTACATGCAGTTCTGAGATAAAATACAGAGAGATCCCATGTACGCTATCCTTTTCCCAGTTTCCTCCAGTGATAACATCTTACAGAATTATAGTCTATTCTCACAGCCAGAATGTTGACTCTCCTTCATGTTTAAAAAACGCTTTATGAGTCTTTCCACATGGCCAAAGCATAGCACTATACTATATTCTCTCTTATTCTTAATAAAGGACAACAGTGCATAACTGTACATTATCTTTAAAGTTTCACACTTGAAATATATGAGTTTTGTTTTATTACTGTGTGGGCACAAAGATTCATACTATGAAGATGTTCATTTTTGAATAGGTGGATCTTAATACATTTTATGTGAACTGTTCTTTGTTTTTTCTATGCAGTTTAATTTATTCGTTCCATTGGCAAATTTTGTTTTGTTTTTATTAGAGTACATAGTATACAGATTATATTAAGTGTAAATCTTTGGATAATTTTGGTAATTAGAATTATAACATTTCTTTGGAATTACTGAAGCTATTTCAGTGGAACAAAAATGTGTTAGTATGTAGCAAGCACACCACTGATTATATTAGATATTGAGGCTATCCAGCATTATACTGTAGAAGCAATAAGTGTTTATAATTTTCTCTAAGTGTGTATAAAGAACATTGTCCTTATTTTCCAGATTTTTGTACAAATATGGAATTACTGTTTTTTATAGCCTTATTACTTAAGCTATTAGAATTTTTACATTTTAGCTTTGCAATCAGTAACGCCTCTGTCCTCCAATTCAAATCTTTTTCAAACATATGGCCAGGAACTCAAGGGAAGCAAAGGCATTTGCACAGTAAGGAAAGACCTTGGAAGAGAGGTTGAAAACCACCCTAAAAGCTCTGCCTTCCTTTAGGTTGGTTGGGTTTTATTTTTCCATCAAGCTTTTTAAGTAATGACAAAAAATTAAAAGTTATAAGCTAAGAATTAGAGATTAAGGTAGAGAGGAAGAAAACATTGGCAAAGAACAAAATAAAGGAAATAAAAAGGAGATTTATTTTTAAAAGCTGAGGAGTTAGAGCAGTCTAATGTGAAGGCAGACATCCCATCCCAGTCATGGAAAACAAGGTGAAATGGTGCTCAGTAAATTCTTTTAAAAATTGAGAAATAGAAATTTTGGAAACATTTGATGAAAAACTGATCTGAATTTTATAAATATGGCTATTCAAAGTGGAAAATAACTTCATTAATTTAGAAAGTTCACTTGTGTGCAGCTTTTTATTATTCACTTGACTTTTGAATAATAGGCTTTTCTAAGAAAAAGATGGGTTTTGTTTTATATACCTTTATTTAAAGACTTTTATCTTGCTATTAGCAAAGAAGACTACATTTGCTTTTGCTTATTTACAGTTAGCCTCACCTTTGACATTTGATTTGGCTGTGACATCCTGAAGTTTCAGGAAGTTCTCTCTATATAGCATAGTTGAGACACTGGTTACTTGGATTCTCTACTTATTTGTTTTCTTGATGTGCACATGTTGAAACAGTGAGTCTCTTATGTCAAAATGCATTTTTCTGGTAGGGCGTTTCTTTTTAATTCCCCTTATTTATGAGATTAGCAGAACAAGAACAGCCTGATTCTTGGTGTTAGAAATTACAGCAAAAAGAGACAGGAAAAGACATGGGTGATTGCAGTTTGTTCATATGTGTGCTCAGTCCTTCATTTTAAAAACCAACACTTTATTCACCTAAAGGTTTTTATAAAGTTGTAGGGTTTAGTCTACATCCTGTGTTGGAATCTTTTTGCTTGTTTGTTGATATTTTTCACTTAAAACTGTTTGCACTTCAAGTTTACTTAGAGTGTCCTAAGAATTTTGTTTTCTGTTTTTTGCTGTTAAATCAATAAGAAGGCTAAGATTATGAGCCATTAGTGGGTAAAGAAGTTTTTAGGTTCTCTCTCTCTCTTTTTTTTTTTTTTTTAGTTGTTTTACCTAAAGTTAGTGAGGATGTATATTGGAACAATATTTCTTGAGGGAAATTTTGGAGGTGTAGTATAAAATTCTTAAAAATGTATGTTCCCTTCAACCTAGCATACCATTTCTAGAAATTTTTTTCTAAATAAGTTATCAAAATATATGCAAATATTTTATATATTATAAATACATGAAGTATAATTTCAACATACAAACTCAGCTAAAGAAAATTATGTTTTATCCATGTAATAGAATACTGTAGAATCTCATAAAAGTCACATTTCCAAATAATAATGACACAGAAGTTTGTGAGTGTTAAATGAAAATACATCAAGTTATAATAGTGTATATAATACATATATCTAAGTGGTAGATCCAAAACTATTTATTAAACCAGCGATTCTCCTTTTGGAAATCAATGTATCTAAAGTGAAAGTAAATAACTATACCACTTTTTAAACACTAAACAAATATGAGGAGAGTAAAAATAATTCTCCCTGTGAGAATTATTATATATTTAATATTTTAATACTGAAAATTTTAAGGATAGTGTTAAATGTGTATGGTTGGCATTCCAATGCATGTTTATCTACGGACTAGAAGAATGTTCTAAACAAATCACTTTAAAATAACAAATGAGTGAATGGAGGAAAAATAAATAGCACTAATGTCGACTAGAAAGGCTACTATATTGGGTGTCAAAAGGATGGAAGATTCTGAGTGCTGACATTTTGGGGGCAAAAATACCTTCACTTCAGTATTGGGAAAATCATTGCTGTTTTCAGTTGTCAATTGTAATTAATTTATAAGTCTAGGTTAATCGGTATGTCCTTGAACATATTGCCTATATTCCTGTTTTTTTTTCTATGTGGATTCAGTTTTGTGATTCTTTCAGACCTCTTTAATTCCAAAATGTTTCTTAATATCAGAGCCAATTCAATACACGTCTTCAACATTCCCACAACCTAGCAATCTTGCTACTTTAAAATAAACTAAGTATTGGTTCTGATTTTTTCAACCATTTCATAAAGTGATAATCATTAAAGGGACGCACATGAATAAAATGTCCTTACAGAGAAATAGCTCTTGTCCAATCTTTTGCAATACACATGCACACAAATAGGCATTGTACTATACATCACATAGTATAATGTAACTTTTTTATCTTCATAGCAAATCAAGAACTTCCCCAGGTTACTAAATATTATTTGCTTTTAAAGAGCTTTTTAAATTTTGTATATTTTGCCATTAAGTTCATATTGTTGGACATTGAAATTAGGTGTAATAATTTATAAGTTTTTCCATTACAGGTAATCACACCAGTGGTTCTTTTTGAAAATAATAAAATCATTTCAAACATAGTCTCCATATTATCTTCCTAATGATAATTGCTGCATTGGTGACAAAACTGGTTTTTTAAGTTCACAATTCTTACTTGTGAAGGGTTCCCCCTACCAGTTCTTGAATAGCTGCAGAAGTAAAGGTAGATTTTTGCTAAAAGTTCTCAAGTGCCTGGTGGGCCAAATTTGGGGAGTCAGAACCTGTCCTTCCTCTTGAACTTCTTATTGGCAGTTATTATTTGCATTTCTGTGAATCTTATCATACTGCCTCTTATCATTTTATAAGTATTATCTCCTGAGCTAGACTGTGAGCGGCAGCCAGGGTCTTAATCTCGCCCTGCCTCATCATATCCTCATCCTAGCCATTGTCTCTTGTTCAAGCTGTGGTGTACGGGGCAGTGATTAAGCACACGGACTCTGAAATCAAACTGCCTGGGTTCAAATCCAAGCCTTACAACCTTGGTTAATTACTTTTCCAGGTCTCAGTTTCCTCATCTTTCAAGTGAAGATAATGATGATACATACCTAATGGAGCTATGGTGAGGATTACTAGATGAGATAATGCTTACTGCCCAAAACAGCCCAGCTTGGTAACAGTAAACCTTCAGTCACTAAGCCTTCAGTCACTAGGACATTGTTCCTGATTTTTTTAAAGAAATCACTACATTGCTATAGTCTTACCACTATTAAAAAAGGCACTGTCCTGTGATGTTCTATATATTCTGCTTGTCTATTATATTCATTCAGTTACTAGATTAACTATAGATTTTCACCTGCTTTAATGAAGTTGTGAATGCTTGTAACGAGAGACTCCCATTTTAAGGAATCCTCACAACACTAGCCAGGATCTGTCAGTTACCTCATTGTAACAAATTTTGCTTCACCTCCTAGGAAATATATTCTCTTAATTACTAAAGCCATAGCTGAGAACATGCACTAGTATACAAGTGGAAAGCTGATCAGAATAAATGATTTCATAATTTTATTACTGAAGTTTTCATTAGGAAATTTCAAATGAAATAACCTAGCTAAAAGATTTTTTGTTATTGTTTTTGCCTAGATAAGTTAAGAGGACTTTTTGGCAATAAAATAAAATTGCATGATGATTGCACACTTAGATATTCATCGACATGATAGCTCAAAGCTGCAGATGTGCATATCTAGGTCTTTATACCTAGGAGGATCCTTCTATTGCTTCCAAAACTCAGTATCAAAACGATCTCAGCTTGTAGTTGCTGGATTGCCACTTGCTTGCCGGAGGAATGCCTGTGAGTGCTTGAGCAAATTAGAGTATGCTATAATAATAGTCCCAGAAAAGAAAAATCCTGAGAAACTTGGGCTTTGCGAGCTGCAGCTCTGCATAAACAAATAAAGCTGTGGAAAATAGCATTTTGAAAAGAGTTCTTAAAAGTGAAGAAACCTTTTCTAAAAGGAGCTTCTTCTATAAGTCTATTTGACCTGTCATCTTTAAAAGGACTTCCCTCCCTCAGACTAACCTTCAAAAGCATTGGTGATGAAAAACTTACATTTCTAATGTGTTTTAGAAAACCTAAAAGTTTTAATGTGGTTTGGAAAATGTGATGTAACGTTTAATTTTTAAAATATTTGCAAACTGGGTGCAAATCTTTTACAAAGAATGTAGTAGCCACATCTATCTGTAAAATTTATACTTTTTGTTTGCTTTTCTTCTTTTTATTACAATAAAAGAAACTTCTGAAAAGAAGAAGAAAAACACAGACCCACTACTCTGAAACAAACAAATTACAATATTAGTGTTTGAAGCATTTTTCCATATTATTAGTCTTCTATTTTTTAAAAATAATTTGTATTGTTTCAGAGTGGAAGAGAGAGGGAGAGAGAGATAGAAACATCATTAATGAGAATCACTGATCAGCTGCCTCCTGCACACACCTACTGGGGATCCAACCCGCAACCCAGGCATGTGGCCTTGACTAGAATCGAACCTAGGACCCTTCGGTCTTAAGGCCCAACACTCTATCCACTGAGCCAAATCAGCTAGGGCTAGTCTTCTATTTTTAATGACTGCCTGATATTCTATCAAGGTGTTTTACCACATTTTAACCATTCCTCTAGTGCTCCTTCCAGTTTTTATCTCTTTGAAAGCAGCGCTGTAGCAGGTACGTTTCTTATTTTTAGCTTGTCGTTTTCTCCTCTACTTATGGACTATTTCCTTAATATGTAGTTTCAGAAGTGAAATTTATTAGAAATGAACTAAACTCATTAAATTTAGAGTTACTTACTGTTCTTTATAAGAACATTTTCTTCCCTTCCAGTTTGGCTCAATGGATAGAGCGTCAGCCTGCAGACTGAAGGACCCCAGGTTCAATTCCAGTCAAGGGCACATACCTGGATAACGGGCTCATTCCCCAGTAGGGGGTGTGCAGGAGGCAGCCGATCAATGATTCTCATCATTGATGTTTCTATCTCTCTCTTCCTCTCCCTTCCTCTCTGAAATCAATAAAAACAAATATATATTTTTTAAAAAGAACATTTCCCTCTTTATTTGTAAATGATATTGAAATACTGTATTTTATTTTAATAGTCTTCATTTTTGTGTTTAAGCATTTTATATTCTTAATGGTAATCCCATTGATTATGAGGCAGTGAAAAATTTACATTATTAAAAATCATGTAATGTATGTGATCAATAATATTCCGTGAGCCTGTTCTTCATTAATCGCAGTGTTATATCTAATTTCTTGGTTGCATAGCTTTCAAAATCTTGACTAGTGGTGGTAATTATTTTAAAAATACTTTTAATCAAATAATTTTTAACTCATCACATTATGATAAATGAAGGAAACGATGCCTCGTATATACTTAATTATTAGAGCTATCATTTTGAAAAATTATATTGACATAAAATAGATGCTGCTTTATTGCTGTTCCTCATATGTTCTTTCAAAAATTTATACCCGGATAATGTCTAGGATTTCTAAGCCTAATTATAAATTAAAGTGCTAATTTATTTGTCTGCTAAAAATCAGTTGAAAAAATCCCAATCCCTTTCCCCAATGTGTCTTGTCTTATTAATTTCATTGTACCTTTAAAGACTGCCTTTTGTAAAATGGGGAATATTTTAGACTACTCTTATTATGGAATAAAAGTCACTGTGAAGTGGCTAGGCTAAAATAAATGTAGTAATAGTCAGCATTGCAGACTATTTTCTTTTTTAATCCTCACCTGAGGATATTTTTCTACTAATTTTTATAGAGAAGGGAAGGGAGAGAGAGAAAAAAACATCCATGTGAGAGAGATACGATTGGTTGCCTTCCCACATGCCCCGACCAGGGCTGGGGATCCAGCCTACAACCATGGTACATGCCCTTGACCAGAATTGGACCCGGGACCCTTCAGTCCACAGGCCGGTGCTCTTTCCACTGAGCCAAACCGGCTAGGGCCAGATTATTTTCTTATAAAGACATTTATTATCTAACATTGTTTTATATTAGTACAGATTTAATTATAAAGGGTCTGCTTACCTTTTGATTTGTGGGGGTGAAAATGGTTCTCATTCATGTTTTATGCTGGTACATATAATTTAGAATTTTTCTGCCTCACATAAGAGAAAGAACACATGATCTGGGAGATATTTTAAATAGATTATGTTAAATTGAGAGTTATAATCCATTTGACATTTATAAAGTAAAATCTCTGATTACAAATACATTCAAATACGTCTTTTAATGTTTTGTATGAAAAATCTGACTTTCGGTATCGTTTGGAATTTAGTCTGGTACCAACTTGTCATCATTTGCTATTTCACCAAACTGATGACTACTATCAGCCCTTTGCTCTACTGTGCTCTTACTTTATTCTACTCTTCTGTGCTTTTACTGCTTCCCTTTAACGAAAGTAAGAAAGGGAGTGAGGGGCTCCCTTAGAAGACCTGCCCTCCCACTAGCCTGTATTTAAAAAGAAGAGCAAAAGAAATTTAGTAAAATTAAAGCCTTTTTACTTGTATGCATGCATATAAGCCTAATCAGTGGACACAGACACCAGGGGGGGGGAGGGCATGAGTGGAGGGGTGAGGGGGCAATGGGGCAATAAGGACACTTATGTAATACCTTAATCAATAAAGAAATAAAAGGAAAAAAATTAAAGCCTTTTTTTCTGGAAGTACTTCATTGAGACAGTAACACTCTTAACTCATATCTGTCAGGAAATTCGATTGCTACTTTACATGGATAGCTTGTGGAAACATAGAAAATCATAAATACATAATTAAGATACATATTCTAGCAAAGGGCCCATTTCCTCCCAGTTTGCTCTCAACAGGACTGAAAAGATTGTGTATGGATTGCCCACTGTGTTCTTTGCAGACAGTTCTGGAAGGTGGGCAAGTGCATGTCCTGCACTCAGCACACAGTAGCTGTGCTCAGAGCACACTCCAGGGTGTGGTTTGATTCTCAGGAAAGAAGCTTAAACCTTGGAGGTTTCTGGGAAATTACCCGATATCCTATCTATTGCATGACCAGTGTCTTGCCCTACTAAAAGGATTTTCAGCTGTTTCTTACCTTTAAGCAAAGGAACTGTAGGCCCTCCTTTCTCATGGATGACCCAACTCTGTGCTTAGATGCATATTCTGAATGTAGCAGACACAGGAATAAGGCGTTCTTAGTAAGCGGGGTGAAAGGAAGACAATTGTAAAAAGCTGTGAAAAGTGTTCCAATTAACGTCTATTGTCTAGCACCTGTGTTTCCTTCTGACTCTTTAAAAATGTCCCAATACAGTATATTTCTGTGCTATTTTTATCCTTTGATGCAAGTATTATTCTTTCTATTATTATTTATTCATTGTTGTTTCATGTAATAGTCATTGCTTTTATTTACATTCCATTTTTTTCCACTTAAATTCATAAAGAACATTTTGTAATAGACTATACTTGCTTTAAACATGGAGATTGTCATAAAGTTATCTTAAAATAATTTTAGGGAATCAAGAAGAGAATATATTAGGATTGTGGAGGAAATGGGCAACAGAGAAAATTTTACTAAAGTTGAAACACACATAATTGTACCCCCATCACAGAAACTCGGGTTCATTGAGAGGAGGTTGCAAATCACTTTGTTGAGACACTACAGTAGAAAGTTGGTGTTTCTTAATAAATCTAATCTGATTTTCCTTTCGATTGTTGGTATCTGAAGTTCAAAAATTAACTAATCTTAGAATAATTGTGTTAATCTTTTAATATTAAAGACCTACCGAAAGCATGTGTAACTTTGTTTTTTTAATCTTTATTGATGAAAGTATTACACATGTAACTTTATTTTTAAGGTGTATATTCTCTGATAGACAAAATGAATGAGACTTAATTTTTCCCGGTTCCTTCCAGCCGCCTCTTCATTGCTCCCCTCTCTGTTTCTCTCTGCTGTGTAGAGAAATGTGTTGATTAAAGCAACAGGTGCCCGGAGTGCTGGAGCGAGCTGGCTGTGTGCCACAGGCGGCGGCAGTGGCGATACTGTGTCACTCAGCCCTGGTGTGTTGCTGTGTCCTCACAGGGAGGGGCGCCCAGTGAAACACACACTGCAGCTCCTGAGGGATTAAGTGTGTTTCCTTTGCTTTATAGTTCAGAATTTTACACTTTCTTTGTTTGGCGGTTCTCAGATTGCTTAATGATTTTCGAGCCTCCACCCCCACAGCATCGGGACCAGATGTACGTAATAGCAGCATTTGAACCTCCTGATTTACCCGTTTTACTGCTCAACATATGGCATAACCTTTTTTATGAGTGTCGGAGGCCTCTTCTGCCATGGAGTCCTAGATAGCGATGATCTTACTTATTTCTTGCTTTTTACAAATGTTGATGTTCTGATTTTTTTTTTCAATAGTGGCATTTAAACTTTTTATAGTATTTTAGGGAACTGTTTCTGAGGTCATTCTGTTGTCATTATTTTATCATTGTACATGTTGTCAGCCAGCATGCCTGTTTGTTTTATAGTTGTAGAGGGACCCACAAGAATTTATTTGTATGATGGTCTTGTCCACATTATATTATGATGACGGAGCACTAGTTGAAGAAAGATCCTCTAATTTCTTAAGCCTTAGTTTAAAAAGATCTTTTCTGTTTTGCAATTTAAAAAGTCTGTTCATATGAGTACCCTTTAATGGGCTTTAATGCATTTATGTGTTCTTAAAAGTGGCCTTCAGAATTAACCTTTTAAAATAGTGTTTGCAAAAATGGAAGTATAGCCCGTGGCAGCTGTTAGAGAGGAAATTCCCTTGAGCTTATTTGGAAATTTTCAGAAGGCTGTTAACTTCACCTCGGACACCCTGTTTTACTGAACATGCTGGCTAAGATGTGGGCCCATACTTCATGTATATTAAGAGAAGCGTCTGTTTTCTCTCTTTTGCAAATGCTAACCTTATGCTAAAGTCAGATCAGGACATCGGGAGCAGGGTGGGGTCTGGGAGAGGGGTTGGGATGGGGAAATTAAGCACGTGTGGTTATAGATGGGAATAATCCAGCTAAAAGACACAGGCTGAACATGCTGTAGAGAAAGGGGTAATCGGTGGAACTGTAGGAAGGGAGGGAACAGGATCGCCAGTGAAGGGGAGGGACTAAGTAGTCCTGGGTAGGAGAGAAGGAGTGTTTTGTTAGAGGACTTCTGTGTTTAGTAAAGTAGAAGGCCATGTCATGTATGGAAGGGAGGGTGTGGAAATAGAGAACTCAGATGCTCGCGAGTGGACCAGATGTGAATCCTCCTTGTGGGGAGGAGCAGAGCAGGTCCGGTTGACTGGAGGGGTACAGTAAGATTGCCAGGGACTGGTAAGAGCCCATTTGAAGTAGGATATAGTCCTGAGAGCATTAGGATGTGGCAGGGGGTAGAGTATGTGAAGAACTGACAGCGTGTCCTTGAGGAGCTGAGAGGTCGTTCAGAATGGTTAGAGAGGAACAGGCAAGGGGGCAGAGCAGCAAAGAGCCTGGAGAGGTGAAAGGGGCCAGGCTTCTGTGAAGAGCTTTACCAGCCATAGTAGAGCATGAACTTTATTCCTGGGGGGGGCACTAGGCCGCCGAGCGAGAGCCTTATGCTGGAAAGTGGTGTGATCAGGATTGCATCTGCAAAGATCACTCCGACTACTGTGTGAACATTGGTGGGAGGTAGGAAGTTGGTAGGAGGCTGTACTCATCTGGGCAAAATAAAACAGCAACCTGAATGAAGGAGCTGGCACTGAGGATGCTTGGAGGGAAAGGGGAAGTATTCTGGAAATACTTAGCATCATTTTGTCTTTCTATGGCTTTTTCTGGGGGCAAAAAGCTCCTAATTGGCTATGCCTTCATTAATGTTGCTTATATACTAGATCAGTTTAGTAATTCTTTATTAGTTAACCTAAAAAGTGTTTGTCTGGATTTTGTGTTTGTATCATTTAGGTAGACTTTATTACCTTTCTTCCCTAAGTATATAATTGACTTTATAGACAATTGAAAAATACAGTAGGTAAGGAATAACAAATCATCCCACGTTCTCTACTCAGGGACAAATATTATAAGTATTTTCACATGTGTCCTTTTATCTTCTTTGGAAAGCAGTGTTACCAGTTGAGATCTTCCTGGCAGAGAAAGGGTAAGCACATAGCACCCTTTTTGATGCTGGTCAAAACCAGTGTGACTTTCTGAGTGTTTCACTTACAGGGCGTGGCACTTTGGCTTCCACTAAGTGCTCGGTGACCCTTTATACCTTTTATTATCTTCCTTTAAGGGGAAACTTTTAAATGCAGCTTAATGAGAGGTGGCTGAGTAGGTTAGGGGAGAATGTTGCTGCAGCCCCCACTTAAGGGAAAGCCACTCTGAGGGATGCCAGAGCTCATATGCACTTGCCTTCCAAATGCTCCAGGGAAAATCCATGGGAACAGCGAGCCTAGTTAATTTGTTTATTCTAGGCATGGCAGTAAAACACTGGTGACAAGGACAAAGTAATGGCTGACCAGGTGTGTAGCTGATGTGTACGCTGAAATGTGGTGTGCAGGGCCTGCTGGGAACGGTGCCTCTCCCTGCTTATTTATGTATTTTGTTCAGCGTCCCTTTAACTTGGTCTGAGATTGATTGAGACATTATCTAGGTCTTGGAAGACAGGAGACACATTGGAATGACAGACATATGATGGATGGAACAACAAACTCTGACAAGGTTCAGTGTTTGGTTTTCTGTTCAGTATTTAGAAAGAATGTCGCTGTCATTGTTTAGCATAGGGAAAGAAAAAGTTGCACCTCATTATTAAATTAAATATTTTCTGAGTCTGACAAACATCTCTAGACTATATCTACTTTTTCAGAGAATATAATTAATCAAAATAAGGACAAAAAGTTCATCACTTGGGCCAAGTTACATTCCTGTTCACTTTGGGTATCTGTCATTTTAGTTTACAAAATTTGATAGTATCATAAGTGTATATTGTCTTTTAGAAGGATTTATGTGCATATGCTATAGCTGAGCATCATCTCTTTGGAGTAATAATAATTATCTACTAATCCAAAACCATAGTATAGTAGAAAGCAGAAATATTATAACAGGTATCTAATAAATATATATCCATTGATATTAATAGTGCCCTATGTCTTAATCATGTGACTATGGGAGGGGGGAGACAATCCATTTAGTACTCTATTAAATAGGACTGTTAAACTACTTATGAGGGAGGTTAATATAAATGATGTTTACAGTGATTTTTTTAAAAAATATATTTTTATTGATTTCAGAAAGGAAGGGAGAGAGATAGAAACATCAGTGATGAAAGAGAATCATTGATCGGCTGCCTCCCGCATGCCCTTTACTGGGGATCGAGCCTGCAACCCAAGCATATGCCCTTGATTGGAATCGAACCCGAGACCCTTCTGTCAGCAGGCCGATGCTCTATCCACTGAGCCAAACCAGCTAGGGCTATTTATAGTGATTAATGCCTTACAAGTACTTAAACTAAGAATACTCCCACGATAGGCAAGCTATTTTGTAGGTGTGACACGTAAGAAATGAATTGACTTGGGACTGTCAGCTTTACTCTGAGTTTTAAATAATATCACTGCATCTGTCTGCTTGACATCTTCCCACTTTCATCTGGTAATAGAATGTTTCTTTTCTATAGAAAAAATAACACTTGTGGCTTTAGTGGGAACTGTGTCATTGTATCTTTCCACCCACACCCTTCCTGTGCGCACTGGAGGGTCGCTGGTGCCCTGGCCAAGATAGTGTGTGGCCGTGGTGGCTCTGGACTTCTCTTTTGGAGCCATGGGGAGCCAACCTTTCTGCTAGGGTTGTTCGAGGAAGGGTCTGGGCCTGCCTGTGATGTCTCGCCTGCTTCATGGAAAGAGCCGGCGTACAAGAATACACTATGCAGATTCAAGGCCTGGAATGAGAATCCAGTCATTTCTAAAAGCTGGACAGCCTGTGGTAAGAGGTATAGCCCCAGTTTAATTTGAGCTAGTTTGGATGGTTTTCTGTTTGTCTGTGTGTTTCTTTGTTTTTCCTATTTGCAACCCAAGAGCCTGAGTAATGGATGTTAGGATTGCTGGAAGGCAAGAAATGTGAAGGATTATCTGATTGATTGGAAGGAAGATGGTGAGGCAGTGAACTCGAATAAAAAAGGAAAAATTTCAAAATGAAAAGAATTCAAAAAGATTGATGGATTTTTATGAAGAAAGAGACATAGAGAAAAACCTTTTTTTTTTTTTTAATGTAACATAGACAGAAAATAAGTTGTGTGCTGACGGAGAAAGCATGATATTCATTTCTGTGCAGTACGTTGCTCAGATGTTTGAAAGTTTTAGTCTTCATGTATAAGAACATTGGAGGCAAGAAGTGTAGACCCATATAGGGTTGATGTAAACTGGAAAGGGCAGAGGTGGAGCCATGGACCTAATTTGACCCAAGGGATCAATGTTGGGTCTCACCTCCACTTCCCTGTGTCCTTGTGCCAATGTTGGGTCTCGCCTCCACTTCCCTGTGTCCTTGTGCCAATGTTGGGTCTCACCTCCACTTCCTTTGTATCCTAAGAGAGGAGAGGACATAGTGTCCTGGGCTTTGATGTGTAAAATCCCTGGGAAGGACTCTCATTGGCCCAGTTTGAATCAGACACCTACTTGGTAAACCAATCACTGTATCAGGGGAAGGGGAAGCAGAGAAAAGGTACCAGGCAGTAGGCCATTGGGGACTCAATGAGCAGGGCCTCTAAAAGAAGGCAGATGGAGCACATGCCTGGCCCTGACCAGTGTGGTGTGAGCACTGCCCAGGTGGGTTCACTCAGCATGTTACCTCTGATACCATGCAAAGTCATGGGGAAATGGTAAAAGGGAGAGAACAGTCTATTTTTATTCTAAGGGTTGGTAATATTGCACTTGTATTTTATTTTCAACACATATAAAAGGAGTTTTACTTCGCTTCTTTTATAGAAGTAGTTGTATCCAACTGAAAAGATAATCACATTATTAAAAAATTATTATAAAGCACAGGAAAAAATATGAATAGACCAAAGCAAACTGTAGGTTCTAAAGTATTTAAATTTCTCATCTAATATACTGTGTTTGTGTTTTAAAGATGTGGTTTAAAAAGCTGAACCAAAGCAGTAAACCTAACTGTTAGAAGGCATTATAGAAAATACCTGAAAAATAGAATGCAGTAACATGGCGAGCTCTGGCCCCTCGGTGCCAGGAAGCGTTGCCCAGCCCTCGCTGGAGTGAGTCCTCAGTCTCGGTTGCATGGTATTTCTGCCCAGAGGTTGCTTGTCCGGATAAATGTAAGCATTCGTGGAGACAGAGCAGCTGCCAAGTGATGCACCCTGCAGGCCTGTTGACACAGTCTAGCCCTCAGTTCCCATCTTTGGTGGCTGATTTGCCGGAAATATAGAAAAAATATTATATTTCTTCATCCAGATGAAATAATTCATTAGAATTCCTGAACTAGGAGCTTGCATGTACACACACACACTGACTTGAGAATTGCCAAGATAGCTATTAATATAAGAGTTTCTGTGTTATATAAATAACATCTTACCAGCATTTAAATAATGTTATTTTTCATTGCAATCCTCATTAGTTCTGTGAAATTGAGTTAATGGTCATGAAGGAAAGATTATTTGAAATACCTATAGAATGTGTTTGAATATTAGGAAGGGAGGGAGTGTCAACAGACAGAACATTTTAATTACATGTAATTTGAACTAATTCAATAGAGAATACACACTGAGTAACCAGATTATTATGATCTCTGAATGCATAATAATCTGGCCACTCAGTGTAGACTGACCACAGAGTTGGGAAAGGTTTTTCCATGTATAAGAACTGCATTGTGGGTCATTAGAAAGAAGCAGAGGACTTACTAGTCAGAGGATTGGGGCAACTGTCTCCTAGTCCCTTGACATATCAAGATTTGCAAGCTTTCCCTTATACGTAAGTACACTGAGTGGCCAGATTATTATGCATTCAGAGATCATAATAATCTAGCCACTCAGTGTATATTCTTATAGGGAAAGAATGTTTTAACACATAAATTATGTATTATTTTTAAATGAATGTAAGGCGATTTGCAAACATACATATTTTTGCACTGATGATTTATTTAACAAATTACTTATTTTTTTTTAAAATAAATCTTTATTGTTCAGATTACAGGTGTTCCTCTTTTTGTTTTCCCCCTATAGCTCCCCTCCACCTGATTCCCCACCCCACCCTACCCCATGCCTTTACCCCCTGCCACTGTCTTCATCCATAGGAGTAAGATTTTTGTCCAATCTCTTCCCGCACCACTCACACCCGCTTCCCCCTGAGAATTGTCAGTCCACTCTCTTTCTATGTCCCTGATTCTATTATATTCACCAGTCCATTCTGTTCTTCAGATTTTTTATTTACTTGATTTTTAGATTCACTTGTTGGTAGGTATGTATTTGATGTCATTTTGTTGTTCATAATTTTTATCTTTACCGTTTTCTTCTTCTTTCTCTTCTTAAAGAATACCCTTCAGCATTTCATGTAATCCTGGTTTCGTGGCAATGAACTCCTTTAGCTTTTTCTTGTCTGTGAAGCTCTTTATCTGACCTTCAACTCTGAATGATAGCTTTGCTGGGTAGAGTAATCTTGGTTGTAGGTTCTTGCTGTTCATCACTTTGAATATTTCTTGCCACTCCTGTCTGGCCTGCATAGTTTCTGCTGAGAAATCAGCTGACAGTCGTATGGGTACTCCCTTGTAGGTAACTAACCGTTTTTCTCTTGCTGCTTTCAAGATTCTCTCTTTGTCTTTTGCCCTTGGCATTTTAATTATGATGTGTCTTGGTGGGGTCCTCTTTGGATTCCTTTTATTTGGGGTTCTGTGCGCTTCCTGGACTTGTAAGTCTATTTCTTTCACCAGGTGGGGGAAGTTTTCTGTCATTATTTCTTCAAATAGGTTTTCAGTATTTTGCTCTCTCTCTTCTTCTGGCACCCCAAAAATTCGGATGTTGGTACGCTTGAAGTTGTCCCAGAGGCTCCTTACACTATCTTCATATTTTTGGATTCTTTTTTCTTTTTGTTTTTCTGGTTGGGTGTTTTTTGTTTTCTCATATTTCAGATCTTTGGTTTGATTCCTGGGATACGTTGATCTACAGTTGAGTTTCTGTATATTCTTTATTTTAGACAGTGAATGCTTCATATCTGACTGGTCCTTTTCCATTTTTTTGTCATTCTCATTAAGGTCCTTGAAGGTCTCACTAAACTCTTCAGAAGTGTCATCAAGTTTCTCGGCAGTTTTTAGAAGATTCTTGAGTAACCTTATAAATGTGGTTCTGAACTCTATGTCATCCAGTAGTTTGCTTTCCTCCGTTTCTTTCATTCATGACATGTTTCTTTGTTTCCACATTTTAGCTACTTCCCTGTGTTGATGGAGTGGCTTTGTGTGGTAGGTGACCTATAGGGGGCAGTAGCTCAGCCTCCCCAATCACCTGATGTGGATGCTCTTGGTACACCCCTTTGTGGGCTGAGTGCAAAGTCTTGGTGTAGTTAAGCCTTAATTGCTGTTGGTACGCTGGGAGGAATTGACCTCCAGGCCAATCGGCTGTGGGGACTCGCTGTGTCTATAAGAACTGCTGTGCTGGAGACACGCTTATGGTGCAGGACTTGTTTCAGTGGGGCTTTGGTGCTCGCTAAGTCTGCCTCTTGAATGTGTCACTTACGGATGTGAGGAGTTGAAATCTGGTTTCTCACACTGACCACTAGGTATACTGGCTTCTGGATCTCCAATGGGGTGCAGGTCAGCTATTGTCTGAGTCCACCCAGCAGGAGCTACAACAAGAGCTACAGTTTTCTCCTCTTTGCTTGGGGTTTGGAGGTTTTGGAGCTGTCTGATCCGGGCTGCAAGTTTGTTAGGTTAAGCTGCGATAGGGCAGGCCTTTCTTATGCTAAAACTGCTGCTTGGAGCTTGGATGGGTTTGTAGGTTGTGTGGGGCGGGGTCTCAGGGCGTCACTAGGCTAGGGCATGGCAAACAGCAATGGCTGCTAGTTAGCCGGCTCTGTGTCTCCCGACTGTGTCCCGTGCCCCAGCGCAGTAAACAATTATTCTTGCACGCAGCTCTGCAAGCAGGCCCCCCTCACTTTCCGACCCAGTGGCAGACAATCCAGCTTCTCCCCATAGGAGTTTGGGTCCCCCGCGTCTCCCCAGAAACTGTATTTCAGAGTAATCGGGGGCTTGTCTCCCCTTTGGGTTGAAAAAAGCAACGCCTGCCGCCAGCCCAGATCCCGCGCCTCCGTACCTCAGCTTTTCAGCGCTTGTGCACGTCTCAATGCTCTTTTCTCTTTCCTTCTAGTTGTAGAACTTCCACTCAGCCAGCTTTCCCGTGGTTCTGGGTGATAGACGTTTTGTCTTTTAGTTGCAGTTTTGAAATTGTTGTGCGAGGCAGCAGTTTAGGTGTTTATCTACGCCACCATCTTGGATTCCTCCTCCACAAATTACTTCTTGAGTAACTATTTGCATAGCTCTCTTTAACAAGAATATATAAATTCAGCCAACTGGCGTGGCTCAATGGTTGAGCATCAACCTATGAACCAGGAGGTCATGATTCAATTCCCGGTCAGGATACATGCCCAGGTTGCGGGCTCGATCCCCAAGTGGGGTTGTGTGCAGGAAGCAGCCAATCAGTGATTCTCTCTCATCATTGATATTTCTATCTATCCCTTCCTGTCTCTGAAGTCGATAAAAATACATTTTCTTAAAAAAGAATATAAATTCACATATCTCAGGAAGCCTTCCATTTAGATCATTAGATAAAGTGAACATATTGAGAAGTTAAATACATTTAAATAGTGGCCTTGTTGAAAGTATGGGAAGAAGCCTGTATCAGTTAGGGTTTGATGAGGGGGTCAGGACCACGAGGAGTTGTGTGAGGGGTGTGGTCCTGGGAGGTGGGCCTCTGTGCAATATTGTTGGACCTGTACCTGGTGCTGATCTGACGTAAGCAGAGCCATCTCAGGAAAGCGAGAGCGACTGCAATCTGCAAGGGTGAACTGAAACTCTTGAGAACAAATGGCACCGTGTCTCTCTCAAGCTTCCAAGCCTGCAACTTGGATGATACAGTGACTGCAGAAGTGCTGGTGCACTTCATGGAGCAGCACGGGGACTCAGCCCAAGATTGGGAGATGTGGACGAGCAGGGATTGTTGGAAGCCCGAGATCTGGCCGTAGCTGGGGAAGCTGCAGCCTCAGTGCTACAGGCGACACAGCAGATCCACGTGTGTGTGTGACTGCAGTAGTGCCTGACCTTACCCCAGTTTCCCTGTGTAAACACGGCTGCCACTTGCTTCCCACCTCCCAGGTCTCCTGCAGCATCTCCTGTGGCTGTCCCTGAGCTACAGGTTAACAGGAATGGGCATGCTGGGCAGCGCAGTCCGGCTTAGCTAACCTGATACAACGCAGCCATCACGGTTCACCCTTGTAGGCTTGGCACTTGGATACATCTTGTAGTCATATTTAACTTCCAAATAGAGCAGTAGCAAAGCCATGCTTTTGTCAAACACGATGAAAGTCTCCCTCTCCCAACCTGAAACAGTGGCTTTGAAGAATGCAACTGTATGTTTAAGGGGTTTCAAAGTGGATAACAGAGGACCTATGTGTATTCCTGACAGTTAATGCGGATGATGTTTACATGCGTCTCTCCGGGAACTATTCCTCCAAATAGTACCAACAGGGTTAATGTGTACCAGAAATTCACTGTGGATATTTACTGTGGGAAATTTATAGAACTAAAGCAGAAGAGAATTGTTTCACTTTATAGTTAATGTTTTTTATCTTTTTTCAACTTTGCAGTTTTTTGAGGTGCCGTTTGATTCAAACATGAATAGGACAAAGAACAGACCTCTGGTTCGTGGGCAGATCAGGTAAAAATCATGAATATAAGTCTCACATTGCAGAACATCCCTTTGCTTATTCAACCCAAATCATTCCCCTATCTTTGCCTTGAGTCGTGAATTGAAAATAACACACCCCAAAGGGACATATGGTTTGGATACATCGTACTCTTAACTCTAACCAAAATGTATACAGAGCACTTAGAGTGGATGTAAGATTTACAGTTTTGTTGTGGGGTAACTCATGCAGTAGACTTCCTATTCAGTTCAATTTTGAGACATGAACTGCTTTCACTTACAGTGGCTCTAAGCAAAATCATTCCATTAACACAAATGATTTCCAACACATCCATGTGGGGTCACAGAAGAAAGTTATGTCTGAAAGCCTTATTTTTTCACATGAACTGATAATGCTGTTATATGCCAAGTAAATTACTGCCTCCATTACTCTCCTTTTCACTGAATTCAGTTAAGTAGCACTAAAAGGCATATAAATATTTTAATATCACTAATGATTAATAATTAAATCTTTTACTTTCTGGAGGCCTTGAAACTGGCATTTAAAATATTTTTAATCCAATAGAGTATCCTCAGCTGAGAAGAATAAAAAGAGCTGAATGGTTTATCCTAAGTCAGTGAGGCCTCTCTTCCTGGGTCCAGGCAGTGCCCTCATGGAGCTTCCCATCCATTGGGGATCAAATAACCACACATGTTAACTAACACAATAAAGGAAACAAATGCAGGTATAGGCAGTGAGTCTCTAAAAATGATTCTTAATATTAACTGTTTTTAGCCATACCATTCTTATTGAATTTAAAATACCATTTCATTGAAAAGAGCAATAAAGCCAGATGAAAATATGTAAGAACAGAAATCTCATCTACTTCTATTTTATTTCCCTTTTGGAATATAAATAATGCTTCCTGCTGTGATTATAGTTAGAAAATGTCACAGTACTTTTATTTGAGACAAGTTGTTTTAGGTGGAAGAATGCAAATTCTGTAACTCATCTCAAATGCTAAAAGGTGCTCTCTCCACAGGTTAAGTCACGGGCAGGTTCTTACTTCTTTGGAAATTCTTTTCAGTCACTTTTCCTCAGTCCCATTGTCCTCTTCTTTAGAACCAGTGGGATTACAGGATAGACCCGGGAAGTGGTCCTCAGGCATATAGCGTAATCAGATGAAAGCCAGCTGGACTCCTAGGAACTCACCTTACTTTGTCCAGTGTGGTCCTTCCCTGCCTGTGGGAGAGCAGCGTGCACAGCACTCCCAGGGCAGCACGTGGCCTGGGGGTGGTCAAAGACAGAGGCTACGGTACAATTGCTAGTCTCATAACTTCTCCTTTTTGTTTGCATGATAACCTTAATTGCTGTTTTATAGAGCAAACTATATGCCTAGGACACAGACTCAAACTTATTTTTATATGTAGGATGTATTTTGTTAACTGTGTACAAGGAGATGTTAAGAGTCTGGGGCAAAGTCTTACACTAACTGAAGACTTTATATCTTGTCAGTTAGTGTGTATTATAAATCAGTGAATTACTATCACTACACAGATATGTTATGAGTGGATGGCTAGAGGGGTGCACTAGAAAGTCTTACAGACTATCCGTTAATATTTATTTCTCAGCTTTGGTGGTCCTCGCATTCACAGTGGCTATTGGACATTTAAGGGCACAGGATAGCCAGCTTATTATCAATTTTTTTTTTTTGGTGTTTATTGCCCCATTTCACTTGGGCTGGTTGCCTGTTGAATCTATACAATTTCACAGACGTCATTTACAATCCGGCATGTAAAGTGTGTGTCCTGTCATTGTTGATGGGCAGTAGTATAGTAGGTCTGGGAAAGAAATCTTTGAAAGTCTCTTGCCATTGAAAACTATTTCAGCCTTTGTACATAGCTTCGTTTCTATCCATTCTAAAGACATTTATAAACATTTATGGAGAAAATATATTTCATTAACTTTTTCAAGTGATTGCAATTTACTTTGAAAATTTTTATTTAAGAAACATGTGCCTTGACTAGTAGGCCTGAGATTTCTTTCCTGAGGACCCAAGGAAATGCTCCCAAGGAGCCCTTTGCACTTGTGGACCGGACCCATCTGGCATGCCCCTGCTCTGAGCTCTTGGTCCTCTCTTCCGGAAAGACATGGCACATGTTCAGTGGGCGCACACTGAACACCTTGCAGCACTGACACAGAAGTCAGTGCTTTTGTTTGCTTGTTTAGTTTATTCTTTATTACAGAAAGGATTTGAGGGATAACACTGCAATAGTTCAATAGAGAAGTAGGCAATAAGGGATACAAAAAAATAGAATTTGGGATAAATGATAAGGTCACAATGAAAGCTTATCAAATGCACATCTATATATATGAAAGCCTAATATGAAAATTGTCCCCTTGGGAGTTTGACTGGGAGACCATGAGTTGGATCACTCGCTATCTGTTGCACTGACCACGAGGGGGCGGCCTGGAACAAAAGAAGGCCCCAGCTGGCAGCTGGCAGCTGGAAGGAAAGCCCTGACCAGCAGCTGGAAGGCCCTGCTCGGCCCTGATCGCTGGCCAGGCCTAAGGACCCTACTCGGGCACGAATTTCATGCACTGGGCTGCTAGTAGTTAATAAGGTTGGCCTGTCCATTTCATTGTGCATTCCCTGGTAACATCACAGCTATATACATCCTATTGCTAGTCCTAAGATGATCAATTTCCCCCAATATTCAGGTGAGAAAACTGCAGGTCCAAGAATTATGAATAACTGACAGAACAAAAATTCGGCCTAGTCCATTTGACTGCTCACCCTGAGTTCCTAATGACTATACATAACTGTCTCTAAAAGTGTCTTGTCCCTGAGAAGAAAACGGCATTCAAGGGAGACCCAACTTCTGCCTCTTCTTAAAAATAAGAAGGGACACTTGGTGATGATATTAGAAGAATGTCCTCCTGAATTCCATAGACCAAAGAAATAGCAGATTTCTAAGGTATCCTGGTGCAAGCCAGAGACAAAATATCAAAGAGCAAACAGCTCCTAGTGAGAACCATTTAGCCTCTATGGCCCTGAAGCTGTGGGGAAATAGGAGGCTCTTGGCCAAGCATAACAGCCCAAGGATGCATCTCTAGCAGCTGGTCCCAGGTCAAACTGATACAGTGGAAGGAAGAGGAGGGGGGTTGCAGTGTTACGAGTGTATCAGGTGACGGCTGGAATCGAAGAGAGGATGTAGGGAGAGTGCTGTGCCACATGATGTGATTATAAAATGTGCTCAGTCTATTGGCCATACATTTGCATTTGCTTAGGAGATTCCTGGCTTACACCTATTGTCCCAGCAGAATTATTATTTTTTTATATATTTTTATTGATTTCAGAGAGGAGGAGGGGGGGGGAGAGAGAGAGAGAGAGAGAGAGAGAGAGAGAGAGAGAGAGAGAGAGAAACATCAATTATGAGAGAGAGTCATTGATCGGCTGCCTCCTGCAAACCCTACAGCGGGGATCAAGTGCACAACCCGGGCATGTGCCCTGACTAGGAATTGAACAGTGACCTCCTGGTTCATAGGTTGACACTCATCCACTGAGCCACGTCATGTCGGCTGGGCCCCGCAGAATTATTGATAGCATCCCCCTCACTCTCAATAGTGTCCAGTTTGAATGATAACTATATGCCATCTGATGGTGATGATTGTGATAATAGAATTTCCTTATTTTTAAGGCTATTTCATACAAATTCCAATTGGTTATTTTGCACAAAAGAGGAAGAAATACATAAATGGAAAGTATGATGTATCTAAATCAGTTTGTAGGTAGACAATGCAATGCAGACGTCTTTGAATTGCTTTTTTAAAGTGACACTCAGTATCTTCATGTTTTCTTGTAAACTGGAAAAGATGAATAAGATCAACTGACTTGTTTGGATGTTTCTGGCAGAAATGTCATGGCTTTGAATGATTGTTTTGAGGAAAGTTGGGCTTAGAGCTCCCTTTTATTCTCTGGCAAAGAACACATCTGAGATTGCATATGTCACATATCGGCAACTTATATTAAAGGTAAGGAAACCCACTGAAGAAATCGCATTCGTGTAATGTTATGAAGATGAGTATCAGAGAAGCTCACCTTCTTATCAGACAGTTAGATTTGGTGTAATCCAATTTTAAGTTGGTGCCTGGAGGAAGTTAATTTGCAACTTTTAAAAATGTATGTACTAGAAAACATCTCAGTCTTCAGATATTCTTCATATGGAAATTAAAAATGTTAGGTGACTCTAAGCATGGGCAAGCCATTGAATTAATCTTTCCACACCACCACTTTCTCACATATAGGGGTCAAAATTCCATCCATGTTCCTCTCATATATAACATTGTTGTAGGGATAACAGTAAGAGCAATAAAATCCTGTAAATACAAGTTCGTTGTTGAGGAATGAGTTTCAAACTCTAGAGAAATGTAGCGTTGTTTTCAGAACTGTTATCTGTTTTCAAAATTTGCTTTAAAATAAATATTTCCATGTTTATCAGGCAAGTCAGATTAGTTTCAAGGGAGAGGGGGAAGAAAGCAAAACACTTGGCAAACCAGAGAGCTTGGAAAGGAAAAGTTACTTGTTTGCATTATCATGCTTGAGTGGGCCCAGCCACAGTGGAAGGTAGGCGGTTCCTGAGTCTTCATTCATGCTGTCAACATCAGGCGCTTATGGAGGGTGTTGTCCCTGTAGAGAAGTGTGCTGGTTGCTAAGCTTCCTAAGAGATAAAGGACACGGTCTCCATCCTCTTAGCATTACCTGAGGAGATGGCAGTGCACATGCATGAGGACACTGAGTACCTGCAAAGGTTCCTCCACCCAGCAGTGTGTGTTTTCAGTACACCTGCCAGCCAGGCCTGCGCTTGACACCAGCGGTGCGTGGTGAATACCAGGATAGGGGTGTGCCAAGTGATGGGGGCACAGGCGGAGAACTTAACCCAGACTGAGGAGTTAGGGGTGGCTGGGAGGACGTGGTGTCTTAAAACTTGAACCAAAGGATGAGGAAGAATGAGCCCCCCTGGCTGTGCCTTCCCAGACTCCTTTCTGTTGCTCCGCTTCCTGCCCCTTTGCTGGTGGTCCTCAGCCTCCTCCTCATCTCACTCCTTCCAGACACTACATTCTATCTGCTGTACCTCCAGCCCAGACCGCCCGGACCCTTTGGAAATCTCTTTAGGAATGCCCCTGTAGGCATCTCAGATTCCACTTACAGATCCCAATTTATCATGTTCTCCCCCAAACTTTTTCATTCTATACTTGTTAATTTACATTAGAAAGTCAGGCGCCTGAAAGTCATTCTGGATGTTCTTTTCCTTTATTCCCTTCACCTGATTATCCTACAACCATGTCTTTTCAGGCCCCTCCGTCACCCGCAGTCTGCACCCTGGCCCATGCTGCAGTCTCGGACCATCCGCAGTTCTCTGCTGGTTGTTACAACAGCATTCCAGTCGGGCCTCTCCTCTCAAACCCTTCTCTTCCCTCCCACTCAGCTGGCAGATAGGGGTTCCTTAAACAATCACATATCTGTCTTAAAACTTTGGGGTTTCCTAAATATATTTAAGATAAATTCTTATTTTAAATTCTTCACCGTATCATAGCAAGCCTTTCAGGGTCTGATCCTTCCCATCCTCCCGCCTCATCCCCACTCTGCTCACTTTTCTCTTTCATCCTCTTCCTTACATTGTGACTGAGTGGAAGTGCTGGTGTTGTCACTGAAGGGCCATGCTTTCTCTCGTCTCCACCAGGTGTGCTCACCTGCCCTTTCACTGCCTGGCTGGGTTTTACGCCAAGTGTTCCTTCCTCTGGAAGAGACAGCTGTCTCCATACTCGGGTGAGGTGGTGGTGGGTGTTTTGTCTCTGTTCCTTGAGTGCCCCTGTAAGAGTACCCCTTAGCCCACGTCCCATCTGTGTCCTCTGCTCTGATTACCACACTGCGGGAGCTCTGCCAAGGCAGAGAGCGCGTGCTCTGCACAGGGGGCTGCGGGGTCCCAGGAGTAAGCCAGAGACCTGCCACAGGTCCAGTGGGAGCTCTTGACAGCTTGGACCAGGTGGACACGGCAGAGGTGAAGTCTTGCTGTCCATCAGTTCAGAATTGAGGCCGGCCCCTGTTGCCTACAAGTTCAGTTAAATTGTGTCTGCTTTCCAACGCATTTCCCATGGATCACTGGTCTCCACAAATGAACTCTGCCCCTCCCCCCCCAGCCTCTGCCTTTTCTCTCCTCTGCAACGTTTGTTCCTTAAAGAGTATTTCTATACCTTCTGCTTGTATGTCTACCTTCCTTAAATTCTGCAACTCTTTGTATAGGGACCACAAAATTCATCCTAAGGCAGAACAGCAAAGGGGACATGAGAACCTGATCCCGAGGAGACGCAGCCCAGGCCAGTCGAATCCTCACAACCAACGCGGCAGAAGTACTCGAGGTTAATCAGGCAGAATGGCAAGACCCTGCAGGGATGCACCCTTTAGAATTCTCCATCTCCTCCCGAGAGTCAGGCCAACAGCAGGAGCTGTGAATGCCCAGCCACTAAATATAGACTTTTCTTTTGTTCCCCCTTTTTACGTAACTCAGTGATTCTCAAACTTTAGTGGATGCAGTTATTTTCTTTCTTTCTTTCTTTATGGAATTGTATACACATAACCTTATGTGTCCTTTATGGATGACTTCGGGAGACTTTGTAGGAAATTTTGAGTATAATACATATCCACCTTAGGACTGACCTTAACTGCAGATCTTCAAAAGATGCACAAGCATCTGGCCCATTGCGCTTGATTGCCAGTCTTGGGCTGCCTGCCTCTCCTTTGATGGGGCTGCTGCCATTTGTCTGTATTGTTTCAGATGATGGAGAAAATGACATAAAATATATATAATAAAGGAATAGTAAGGTCGTTGATTGTTTTTAAAATAGTCAGTTACAATATAAACATACCTTTTATATTTAGGCAACAGAAATTTTCTATAATTTTTTGAGAATCAAAGGGGAAAATCTTTACAACTAAAATACCATTTAATGAGAATAAAATCCATAAAATTACATTGTAATTTGTTTCATTTCCCCAAGGAAAATTCAGAGGGCAGTACTTTATCTCTTTATTACCTACATAAAATGCCAATTTTGTATGTCTAAAGTAGCACAGTAGCCTGGCCAGCATGGCTCAGTGGCTGAGCAGCTACCTATGAACCAGGAGGTCATGGTTCAATTCCCGGTCAGGGCACAAGCCCAGGTTGTGGGCTCTATTCCCAATGTGGGGCGTGCAGGAGACAGCTGATCATTGATTCTCATTATTGATGTTTCTATCTCTCTCTCCCTCTCCCTTCCTCTCTGAAATCAATAAAAATATATTTTTAAAAAATAAAGCATCACAGTCAAAGAAAAATGGAAGAAAGGAAGAAAGGAAAAGATTGTCTCCCTTATCAACTATCTGTGGAAATACTGCTTTTTCAGATTTAAATTCATCCCGACTTTGCAGGGACATGAAGTTATTAGTTACTCTGTCTAGTCTAGGGTTTTACTATGATTGCAGGTGGTTAATAGAAACATCCTTCTGCAGCTTCCATTTACCAAATGGGATTCCTATGGAAACACTTGACCCTGTGGCTTTCTGCTTTTTACGTCAGCTCTGGGCCTGGGTGGTAGAATTATTTATCAGTCTTTAATGGCTGGGGGCCACTTGGTGGATTTGCGCTCATTGCCCCTCACATCACTCCAGAAGCCCCTGGATACACGGGGATAAGCTTGGAGTTGGGCGCATTAGGCACCACTTGCTCCAGCATCTACATCTGAGGACGTCTGGAGAGAAGTGCCCCAGAGAGTCAGGGTGGCGCTGCTTTGCCTCTGGCCTGGCTCCTCACCCCGGGGCTGAGCTTGTACACTTGGAGCCAAACCACTGTATCTGCCCTGCGGCTGAGTGTAAGCACCACAGCAGCCCAGCCGGAGAGTCCCCGCTGCTGGCAGAATGGACACTTGCCTGGTAGTAGGACTGGTCACGGGCAGAATCTAGATGTGGTTTGTATGACATCTCACATTTCTCTGCCGTTCTTACATCCTCACCAGTAACTTCCTTCCTTTTACCCTGTGTATCACGCCAGCACCCAGTTCCTCGAACTCCTCCGCTTCAGGAAGCTCTGTGGTACTTGCAGCTTTGGCTAATGGGATAAGAAGGATTTAGTAGTTTTAGAGTGGCCATGAGGGCGGGTGAGGATGAGGTGTAGGTACAAGTGAATGTCCCCACTTGTTCTTCCTAAGATTATAGCTGCCAAAATCTAACACCTGTTTGGGAAGTTGTGGGGGCCCATAGGCCTGTGGGACCCATTTTTGCCTTACGTTCTGTATGCCTAAGACCTGGGACCAGCTTGCCTAGAGCAGGTGTGCAGCTCAGCCTCACCCTGGGGTCTCTTGGTGCCTCTTCAGCCCCACAATCCCAGTGGGTCCTTTTCTTCAGACAGTATTTGACAACTGGTCTTCTGTCCTGAGGAAAGTCTACTAGTCAGCTTTCTTCTCTTCTCTTTTTGAGGCAGATTGCTAGAAGGAATGGCCCGCACACCATTCCTTGATTCCCCCTCACTGTGCACCTCTGCTTCTCTCTGTACTTGCCCTTCATTCTCTCTCTGATTGGCTCTTCTGACCCACTTTCACCTAAACTGACGCTTCATCAACTTGGTGACCTCAGCCGTAGCCCCACGGTCTTCCAGCTGAGTCCTCTGTCCCATTCCAAAGCCTGCGAGACAAAATGGGATGGCTTGGCTTGGGCCAGACATTTCATCCCTGGTGCAGTCAGTCCCTGTGGCAATGGAAAGGGTGTGGGGACAGAGCACCCAAGGCTACCCCTGCTCCTGCCAGGGCTGCTTCTGAGGAGGGGAGCTTGCACTCAGCCAGGTGTGGTCTCAGGCCCTGATTCACTTACTTATCCAGCTACAATATAGCTTCCACCCCAGTACACACTTTACATCCCGTTCTCCCGTGATTTGCAGTCAAAGGTAGAAATTCTTAAATTTAACATTAACTGAGTCCTCTTGCCTCAGACATACGGAGGTATGTGTCCTCTCTCATCCTTCCCTGCAGTTCTTGGGAAATTTGGACTGTGTCCTGGTTCTTTCAAATTGGAAATTTTCAGTTTTATGTCTCTGTTTTTGGTCTGTCATCTTTATCTAAATTGAAGTCCCTCAGACTTAAATTTGTAATGTATTTTACACATGTATTTTTTTAAGTAATAATCTTTTTTTTTGGTCTATCCTAATTAATATTCATCTTTCTTAAGATTGTCAAAGCTTAATGTCTCTTCTATATATTTTAGAATTAATAATTCCCTTGTCTAATTCAATTCATTAAGAATGTATTGATTATCTATAATGTTACCAGCACTGTCTGTTCTGTTTTTATAATGCGCAGTAGGCTTATAATCGCAGTGAAAAAATTAGCCAGATGCATAAAATACTTAGCAGACAAGACAGAGGAGCCCATAAACATGTAGTGAATGAAATGAATGAGTTGGCACAAACACGAAGTTCTCTAGGAGGTCAGATAGAGAGACAGCAGGCAAGGACAGCCTGGCCAGGGGAAGCTTCCTGAGGAGGGGCCTGCGCTCGGCCGTCTTCCTTGTTATTTTAAAACATCTTTATTTTCTTTACATCTCCTTTGATTAGCTGTTTTTCAGCTTGGCAATGTTGACAGGGAAATAATACATGTCAGCATTAGTTTTTCCAACTTAATGGATCAGATGGGAGTGATCCGTAACTTCTGAGCTTTGGGTGTGGGCTGTAAGCAGGAGATAGAGCGATAGGCAGAGTGAAAGGTTACTTAGAGGAGAAATTTAAACACTTGGAATTGTGGTTGGCCAATACCTGGTGTTTCATGAATGACGAAGATTGAGTTTTCAAAATGAAATGGATTATTTAGCTGGCATTATTAACGCAAAGAACAGGGTTTAGCCTAAGTATTATAGGGATTTGCAGGAGACATTTTTCAAATTTACTGAAGGTTTTACCAGTAAGCACTTAAGCAAATGTAAACGTTTTGCAGGCTGCAAGGGAGCTGTGAACATTAGTCATCGGCGGTCACACTGGCCTCACAGACGTGCTGGGCCAGGCTGCCACTCGGCACCGCTCCTGAGGTTGTTGTAATTAGTCTCCATCGCTTCCTCCTGGATAGATTGCAATAATAAGAACGTAAACATTTTATAAGTATAGGAATTTCTGTTTTTACTGTTAGCTAGTCATTTGAAGTGACAGGAAGAACAAATTTTGTCTCGACTTAATCATAGTGGTGCTGACATAGAGAACTTTGTCCTTATCATTCAAGGTTATGAGCCACAAAATGATGAGTCAACAGCAAGGTTTTGTGCAGGTCATTCGGGCCTAGTTGTCATGGGAGGTGAAGGAGAGGAGCGCCGAAAGGCATCTTCCTAACAGGTCAGAGAGGAGAGAGCATTTATGATTATTCTGAAGCATCATGATGTGTGAGCATTTGTTGATAGTAATCCTGAGATGGAGGTTCTTCAGTTCTCATGACCCTTCTTATAACCGTAAAATAGTTGGGTATTTTAATAAATCCTATCTAATAAAAGGGTAATATGCAAATTAACTATCACTCCATCACAAAGATAGTGGCACCCATAGCCACAAGATGGCAGCGCCCACTCCCTTCAGCCCTCCAGAGTCCCCAGTCCTGGTTGCGGGGGAGGGTGGCCACTGAGAGCAGGCAATGTGAACGGCCTGGCAGAATTCTTTCTTTGTCACCGCAGCGACAAGACAAGCATTCGGCCCCCGCAGCGGAGCAGCCGGGGCCGGACACTTGCTTGGAGGCAAGTGTCCCGCCCGGCTTCTGGACAGCGTGCACACGTGGCCTTCTACATGGAAGCTCAGCAAGCACATCCCTTCTGGCCGTCCCTTAGGCTTGCTGCTTAGGTTTGCTGCTTAGGTTGTTTTTCCTCATCTGTCTGGAGGGAGGCTGAGGACCCACCATTGCTGGGTATTGCTGTCCCTGGGACCGCAGCACCACAGGCTGCAGGGTGCTGGCACCCTCCGGAGCTGGATGCTGCTGTGGGGAGCAGTGCCCACTCTCTGGGATCCACCTGCACCCATCATGTTCTGGGGAGGCAGCTGGGAGCAGACAGATCCAGGGCTCAGGGAGTAGGGGGTGGGGTAGGGAGCAAGCCTGAGGAGAGGAGGTCAGGGTGATTCATTCCAAAGGATCTCCAAGGCTTCATTCAAATGCAGAAAGTTCTCCTGTGATGTCAGAGCCTCAGACCTCGCCTCACCTCTGGCTTCTGTGACTCCCCCACCCTTAGGCCGCAGCTCACCAACTTCAGGGAGAGAGGATGTTTGAGAAACTGGCCTGTCTGGGTAGAAAAGAGTGCAGGAGCATCCCTCTGTTCACGTCTGTCTGTTTTCTCTTTGTAAATCCCATTTCCGGTTTTCTACACTCTTTCTAAGGGTGACCTGGCTTTTGACAGCAAAAACAAACTCCTTTACAGTTTCACAGCGGACCTCATGGACTGATTTTGTTGCCTCGCCCTCAGAAACCAGCAGATGTATACATCGTGTTCATGTAAAAACATTCAAACCTGTAGAGAACTTCTATGAGTTTACTTAAGCCAAACTGTCCACACTTGCCAGGAAGCAGAATCTCAAGGAGTTGGGACAATGATCCAGAGAATGGCTGTTTTTCACTGTTTTATTCATTCTTCTTCTTTTTTTAATTTAATATATTTTCATTGATTTCCGAGAGGAAGGGAGTGGGAGAGAGAGACAGAAACATTATCGGTGAGAGAGAATCATTGGTCGGCTGCCTCCTGCATGCCCCCAACTGGGGATCAAGCCCACAATGAGGCAAGCGTCCCGCCCCAGCTGTGGAGAGCCTCTGGGCAGCGGGCACAGAGCGGCCAGGCCCCACAGAGAGCAGAGAACCATGGGGAGTGGTCCTAAGCCGTCAGGGCTCCCGGATTGGAGAGGGCGCCCCTGAGGGCCCCCAGATTGGAGAGGGTGCAGGTCAGGCTGAGGGACCCACCCCCCATGCACGAATTTCTTGCACTGGGCCTCTAGTATAAATATAAAGAATTACTTATCATATCATAGTAACTAAATTGATCATTTGTAGCCACTTGAGAAACAAGTCATGGCAGAAACACCTTTTACTAATCTGGAGCTATTTGGTCTAATGTCCTTTCACTTTAGTTCCTTCTCTTTTAAAGTAACATGATGATCAAATGCTCTTCTCACTGATCGGTGTTATGTGAGCTGGTGAGTGAAGACAGTGCTCTCGTTTGTATGATTGGTAAAGGTTTGTTTCAGCAATATTCTGAGCCCGTCTTGGGTACAGGTACTGTAAAAATGTGCAGAGTTACAGTGCTGAAGAGGTGGGTGGGAAGGGCAGGGAGGCGAGAGGAGAAAGGCCCAGGGAAGGCATTCTGGGAGAGCTTGTTTGATATCTAGGCTGACGCTTAGAGAATGAAGAGGAAATGCTCCCACGAAAGACAGGGGACTATTGGGAGGTGAGGTGAGGAGGCTGCGTGAGTTCTGGGGCAGAGGGGCTGGGTACAGGGCGCAGGGAGCTCTGGCACCTGGACCAGGGCTGCAGGGCACAGCAGCAGGCCAAGTCCTGAAGAGGCACTTTTTGTTTGGCCTGCTGTGCTGTTCTACATTTGCCAACATTTAAAAATAGAAAAATTTAACATAAAACCCCAGAATTCTGGGTTTCTTGGCACATTTCTCCATAGTATCTGCCAGCCAAACCTGAATAGCAGTTCCCACAGTCCTCACCACTCTAATTTTTTTTCAGTAGGCCCACTTTTTACTCCTTTCTATCGCCAGCCTGGGCCCTGTGATGTCTGTGTTTGCACACATTGCCTTACATCAAGGCCTGGTCCTGAGTGGGTGCAGGAGATGGAGTTACTGTGCCTACATCTTATGTAG
The DNA here is from genome assembly GCA_026230045.1 of Corynorhinus townsendii. Taxonomy (NCBI): domain Eukaryota; kingdom Metazoa; phylum Chordata; class Mammalia; order Chiroptera; family Vespertilionidae; genus Corynorhinus; species Corynorhinus townsendii. The sequence continues at coordinate 46,849,038 of JAPDVU010000009.1, forward strand.
GTTGAACTGAGCTGCTTTTTTTTTTTTTTTTACATAGAATCTTGCAAATTAAAAGGGAGGGAGCTAGAGAATGAAGCCATTGGCTCAGCCAGGAATAGGAAAAAAATGTGCTTCCCTGCAGCAGGGATCACGGAGCTGGGACCATAGAAGCCTTTGGAGGTGGTCCTGAGCAAGCACCAGGCACTGTGAGGAATCCCTAGCCTGGACCGCTGGCCGGAGATGACTGTCATGGGTGGATCAAATGATGGGAGTCTCCCCTCTGAGAACCCCAGCCTTCCCAGTCTTCCCTTTGTGCATTGCTGACCCGAAATGTAAACTGAATTGATGTCACAGATGTCAAGAGTCCCCATTGCTTCCTCCTGAATTAGAAGGCTGGACCTCCGAGGTCAGCAGTGGGGTGTCATCATACCTTTTTTTTTTTTTTATCTCCCTCTTAGATTAATAAGATGCCTGTAATTTTAAAAAACTCATCAGCTCAGACCTGCTTTGTTTTTTTCCTTGAAGAAAGTTTTTCTAATATAAATGCACAGTCCCCATGTTTGAATATAATCATGCCCAAAATATTCTTGAATTTCTTATTAACATGTTTAGACATTTAATTTAACTTTTAAGCAGGTTGCCATCATTTTTATGTAATTGATAGCTTTTCAAGCATTGCTGTAATCAATTTTCTCTTAAAATATATTTCGTGTCCTCTCTTTCTTCCTACATTCCTTAAATTGCAAATTTCCATTAGTCCTCTGCTGCCTACAGTACCTATCACTTGAGACTTCCTCAGAAATAGAAGATTCCTAAATAAGAGTGTGGGAAGATGTTTTCAGAGTAGTTATCTTTATAGACTTTCCCCAAAAACACAAGCCAAAACTCAAATGTCAAATTTACACATGAAATTAAAGTTAAGTTAGCTCAGTTTGATTAAGGTTTGGGGTTTTCTTTTGTTTTTGAAGAAAGGAAATTTTATTTTGTAATTAAAAAATCATTTGTGCTGAAATAATGAGCCAGAAGTATGAGATTAATTTTTGTGTAAACCAATTACCTGCAGAGCTGCTTAAACTATAAAGCTTTATTGGTTTAATATAACATTTCTTACCCTCTCTGACACGTTGCTTAAACAGAAAGGCCACATTTCTCCAGCAAGTTATTTTAAAAGTCAGGTAATTTAAATTACATTTATTAAGTGCAATAAATAGAAATCAAATTTTAAAACTTGTATATTTATTCTCATTTGTTTCTAATTTTTAGAGAAAATTCCACTTTGATCAGGCTAACTAAGGATTGGTGTTTATTAAGCAAAGAAGTATTATGTTTTAAAGGAGGAATAAATAATTCATAGAAATGTGTTGACAAATTTCCCCTCCCTCATAGTCTATTAGTTTCTTCCCGCAGTAGCCTGGGGCAGGAAAGGCGGATGGGAAAGGATCTCAGGCATTGATGCTCCGTGGAAAGATGCCACAATTTAAAATGTAATTCCATTTTGGATATAAGTTGGAAATAGGTCATCACTCAACCCTCAGCATGAGCCATAAACCTATTTGCATGAGTGAGTGAATAAATACAAATTGTTTTTTTACTTCAAGAAAATTATTAGATTTTTTTTCTGCCACCATCCTCCCCGCCCCTCCCCCCCAATCAAATAGAACTGTTTTCTTTATTCACACATTTGTTCTATTTTATTAAAAATTAGAATGTTTTTGCAATGTCATCATGCCCCATGCACCTGCTTGTCTGATCTTTCCTGTATGCATTTCCTCCAGTGGTACTCCAGGGAGAACCACTCACAGAGACATTAATTTCTCTGTTCTTAATGAAGGCCATCACACCAACTGCTGTAGGTATGCAGGAGCAGCAGTGTTCTTAAAAACAGTTTGCAAGTGATAATCTATCTGTTCTCTTGCTGGTTTATTTATTTTTTTGTCATTTGATATAATAAAATTAAATTCTTAAAGTTGTAATTGAAAATAAAAATAGTTTTGCCATTTTAATTCACAGCCATCATTTATAATTTGTAATTGAGAAATGACATTCTTGAGTGTATATATATTTTTTTCATATTCTAAAATATATTCATGTCTTTTTGAGTTTAAAAAAATAAATCAATGAAAACAATTTATTTCAAGTTTGTCTGCCCCTACTTCTAACTTTAAATAGGCCCACCTTATTTAAATACATAATTCTGTATTATTTCACCTGTTCTTTTTCTTATAGATGATTTTATCATTTGAGAGTTTGTAGTACTTGTGTTTATTTGTTTAATGTCTACCTTCCTTTCTAGACTAAACTTTGCTGTCTATTTTGTTCTCAGCTGTATACCTACACTTAGCATTGTGGCTAACTGTATAGGCAATGAGAAATTTGAAAGAATGAACACTACGTTGCTTTATTTACATTATTATACTAGGCATTTGATTTTTACTATGTAGTAAGTTGTTCCTATTTTACAAATAAAGAAACTAATGCCAACTTGTTAAGATTAAACAGCTAAATAGGGTAGAACCCCACCTTCCCTGTGGTCTTGTCACTGAGTTTTTTGTATAAGCCAGTTTGACTTGGGCTTCAGTCTTGACAAATAGCAGAGCCCTAATATATCCCTTACTTTTTAATTGAGGAACCTGAAAATCAGAGAGGTTCGATAATTAGCCAAGTTTTACATACCCAGCTAACATCAGAGTCAGAATGTGGCCTCAGCAACCTAATTCCTATTCAGCATGCTTATTTAGGCTACTGCGTGCCAACCCCAACATAGCAATGCTAGTGAAGGACATGAAAGCATTTCGGAATGTTGTTAGGAAAGTGTTCCAGGAGACACATGGTGACTATAGTACAATGAACCCCATATCCCACCACCCAGGGTCTGCAGTAGTCAACGGTTTGCCACACTTGCTTCATCTCACCCTTGAGTGGCCAAAGCACTTTTAACTGTATGGCCACATTACATTAGGGCAGATGAAGCAGACAAGTGGAGGGACATTCCTGTTGTCCCTCAGCTGACAACAGAACTACTTTGCTGCCCTGTGTTCTTCCCACTGGAATGTGTCAAAAGCAAACTGAAAGTGGGTGACCTACCAGGCCAGCCATAGTCAGCATTGAAGTGGAGTGACATGGGAGGGCTCAGCTCATCAGAAGTGGCAGCTGAAACCAGCATCACACTTGTAATGGGGTGCAGTGGGTCTCGTACTTCAGCAAGCCTCGACATCGCCTGGATTCCTTACAGGTTCCCAGGGGATGCTACACTCTGGGTCCAGGGACCACACTTAGCTAGAACCATGGGTTCTACCAGGAAGTTTGTGCTCAGCCCAGGAAGCACAAGGTAGCCTGCCTTCTTGTCTGCTCTATAAATCAGACCTTTGAGTAGCACCTGAAAAGTAAGTGAATTTACATGGTGAAAGGAGCCAAAGAAATTAAAATGGTAAAAGAAACAAAAAGGCTAATGAAAAAAAATTTTTTTAACTTTAAATAAAAAATAAATGCCATAGCTGGTATTGCTGAGTGGTTGGAGCGTCGGCCCGAGCACCAAAGGGGTTCGATTCCCGGTCAAGGGCACATCCCTGGGTTGTGGGTTTGCTCCCTGCCCCCAGTGGGGGCACGTGCTGGAAACAGCCAGTCGATGAGGTCTTTCACATCTATGTTTCTCTCCCTCCCTTCCACTCTCTGCAAAGCAATGGGGAAAAAATCCTCATGTGAGAATTAAAAAAAAAAATGATAAAAGGAGAAATAACTCTGGGTGTGTCTGTCTGTCTGTCTTCCTCTCTCTCTCCACGGGTGTAGGATACTTTCCATACCCATTTAGGAATAGGGGGAGCAAATGAGGCTTTGATCAGGGCTGAGCAGTGTGATTGGGAGGAAGAATATATATTGGGTAATTGAGCTAAAATACCACATCAGTCATTGACAAAATTGCCGTCAGGGCCTTGCTCTCTGTCCCTGGCCTTGGTAAGTCAGTTGTGTTGGCCTGAGGGAAGAAATGAGCTTCTCTAATTTCTGTATCAGGAATAGATTTCTTTAAAACAGTTAAACTTAACTCTAAATCACCACCTTATTCAAAGATTTCATGGTAAATCAAACTTTAAAAAATAATCCACTCGATATCATTTCTCTTTATCCTAGAACCATTATTTCTGCAAGTCCTCCTCCTCACAGTTTCACAAAGAATTTGCTTCTGTTACTGACGCATTTTCATTATGTACAAATCCTGCCATTTATTGAGATAAGCCCTTTGTTTATCTAACTCTTGTACTCTACCTTATTTTAGACAAAGCTTAGTTAACTTGTAAGGCTATGTAAAACATGACAAAATTGTCCAAAAGCCCAGCAGACGTGGCTCGGTGGTTGAGTGTTGACCTATGAACCAGGAGATCACAGTTCAGTTCCCAGTCAGGGCACATACTGGGGTTGCAGGCTTAATCCCCAGTGTGGGATGTGCAGGAGGCAGCCAATGAATGATTCTCTCTCATCACTGATGTTTCTGTCTCTCTCTCCATCTCCCTTCCTCTCTGAATCAATTTTCAAAATATTATTTTTTTTAAAAACCACCTCATAAAAAGAAGACTTGGGAGAGATAAGGTAGAGCCAAAAATAATCAATCTAAAAATGCAAACCATGGTCACCCTCCTGTGAGTCTCCCTAAGAGCCACCGGCGAAGGGGCCTGCCATGGCCACCCCCTGTGAGTCTACCTAAGAGCCACCGGGGAAGGGGTGCCTGCTCTCTGCTGCCTTGATCTGCGCCACCAGCATATTTGGAAACATCAGACGGTAGATTAAGAGCTAGCGAGGCGAATTCTGTTCCTTTCAGCTAGCGTTTGATAAACATTGCTTAACAGTGTGTCCATGATTCTTTCTCGAAATGTCTGACGTGATTTCCCTTGTGAGGCGGACGATGCATGTCCATGTCCATTGCTGGCCATGCTGGCAGGCGGAGCGATCCTGAAAAGCAGGTCTGATCTTTTCTTCCCCTTGTTAAAAATGCTGGCCCTGCCTGTGCCCAGAGGCAATGTTAGATGTCTGGCTTGGCCCTCCCGACCTCTGCCCCCTGCCCCCTGCCCCCACCCCCACCCCCACGCTGCACTCCAGGTGGGTGGACCCTGCCCTGCTGGCTCCCTACCTGGACCCCGCCTCTCTGCCCTTGTTGCCCATCTCCCACCCACCCATCTGCTAGGTCTCAGTTTGCAGGTCACTGTTTCCTGGAACCTTCCCTGTGCACCCTCCGCCAGCTCTTTCCATCGGTCTCCCAGGCTGCTGTCTTCTCTACTGACACACCCACTGTTGCATTTTGTACCTGTCTGCCAGCTCCCATATTCTATCCGGACTTTTTTAGTGCTTTGCAATCATTTTTATCTCGGGGAGTGCAGTAGAAAGTCAGGCTATCACTACAATGGGGTAAACTGAAGGAACTTTCTTTTTAATATGTTTTTATTGATTTTAGATAAGAAGGGAGAGGGTGAGAGAGATAGAAACATCAATGATGAGAGAGAATCATTGATCATCTGCCTCTTGCACATCCCCTACTGTGATCGAGCCTGCAACCCAGGCATGTGCCCTTGTCCAGAATTGAACCTGGGATCCTTCAGTCTGCAGGCTGAAGCTCTATCCACTGAGCCAGCCAGCTAGTGCTGAAGGAACTTTCAAACCCAACAGGAGTTTGCTCCCAGCTAAAGGAAGCTGGCTGAGGGTCCCAGCTCACAGCAGACCCAAGAAATAAGTGAATCAGCGAGTCCTATTGCACCAGTGCCCCCCACTGGGGGAGCTCTGGACTAAATGGGGGAGCCAATGAGTCCTGTTGCACCAGTGCCCCCCACTGGGGAAGCTCTGGACTAAATGAGGGAGCCAGCAAGTGACCTGAGTCCAGGTCCTGCTCCTGAGCTATTTCCTTAGTGAGTCTCAGTGTCTCATCTATAAAATGAGGGCAAGACTGTCTCATACACAGGCTTTACTTGGTTCATTTTGTTTTGTGTTTAATGCCATTCCTAGTGTTGATACATGTCCTGGAAACAGGCTCCTTCCGATGCCGCCTGTGGAGTATAAACCAGTGTAAACTCCTGAATATAGATGGGTGGTGCAAGTCCGAATCCCTAAAATGTGCAAAATGCCTGAAGTCTGGCTTAACAATCATACATCTAGAAACTTACCCTCAAAATATATCCTCATTGGTGCTGTGAATAGCAGTCTGTCTGTAAGGTATTCGTCCCAACATTTTTTCTATGTAAAGAAATGGAAAATTACCAAGTATCCATACAGGGTCTAGAGATGGAATTAATTGTGGTATAGCCATAGAATAGGCCACTGTGTAACTAATGATGATGATGTAAAAGAATTTTTAATGGCATGGGGAAATTATTAAGATATATTGAAATTAAGTAAGTAACAAAACCACAATTCAGTATGTTCTCGGTTAGTTTTTAGATAGATATGTTATTAAGAAAGGCTAGAAAGAAAGAAACCAATATGGTTCCCTGAATAACCAACTTAGAATTTCCTCTTTGTGATTTTTGATAGTTTCAGTATTTCCAAGATGAACATATGTTGATTTTATAATATATGTTTTAGGGAAAATAAAGTATCATGAAAATAAACTTCACAGAGTTAGAACTGGCACGCCTTTACCCATAATGTGAGGAAGCTCTGAGGTTCCAGGTCGGGCCCGGCCAGAGGGCGGTGGTCTGTGAGGGGCTGGTGCTCGAGTGACCTGCTCCCTGGGAGGTGTGCTCATGTCCTCCGCGGGCCTCACCAACCTCCTCCGTTCCTATTCGTGCCCCTGAGCACACTGGTTTACACACCAAAAATAAGCCCCATGATTTCCTGTGATGTCGAGGAGGGTCAGGAATTAAGCTTCCACATGCAATTGCCCATTGCGATAAATTAGATTCAGGTGTGCTTTTCTAAGGGGGTTTTTCACAATTTGAATACAACTGGCTCCCACAGACCTTGGAGAAGGAATGAACAACCTTCTTTTTTTTTTTTTTTTTTCACACAAGGTCCAACTGAGGAAAAATGAAAGTGTTTATAAGCCACATTTTTCTCCCACCCAAAATAAAACTTGCTTTGTAGAATCCCATAGGAAGGGGGAAATCTGTTCTTATAAGCTATAAAGCACATTATGAAAGAAGAACAACAGTTATAATATCTGCACTGCTTTTTAGCCATCTCAGTTCTGGGCATACTTGAGATGGAACAACACAGGCACTATCCTAAACTTGACTCTGAGAAATTACATCACATGCCATATCTGGAAACCAAGTGAGAAGTCAGAGGATGGGAGAGGTGGGGTGCGGGCAGGTAGCAAGCGAGGCTGGAGGCATGAGCCCTGTGCAGTCTGCTTCATCAGCACGTTTGGGTTTGAAGAGGGACCATAAGAATTTTGGGGGAAATATGAACAAAGCAATTGTTCAGAGGATGCAAAAGGTCAGTAGACAGTGGAGATAGAAGATAAAGACAGGTTCGGGAGGAGAATAAATTAGAGCAAAAGTTGCGTTTATCTTTAAAAATGGAGAAGATGTCCCCTTCCCCCCAAAATGGGAAAGGGTCAGGCTGTAAAGATGAGGATATTTGCCACTGCTGAGGGTAAATCTGGAGACTTGAGAAAGGGGAGAGGAATTGGTCGGTTATAGGGCTTTCTCTAGCAGGAGTGGAGACAGCGGGCCAGAAGGCAGATTCAGAAATGGGACCCAGGATGGAAATGGTGGGGGAAAACAATAAAGACTGAGGGTGCCCGAGTGAGGGCTGGAGAAGTAGCTGACAAGATTTAGGAGCGGTGGCCAGGACAAAGGAAGTTCTCCCTGGGACTGCACGTGCAGTGAGGAGTCCTGGTGTAGCCCATGGGCCTTCCATCACAAGCCTCTGGACAGCAGCGCATCCCTGGTAGGCTCTCTGCTCCATCCGGACTCCCATCTGCTGGGAGCTGTCTCCGGGCCCAGCCCTCAGCACACCAGTGGGAGCTGGACTTCTCCAAGTCCCTCCCAGTTCTCTGTCCTGTTTCCCTGACTCACCGGGCATTCCAGCTGGCACTCTCCTCATCTCCCAACCCCCTTCCCAGCCCTGACTTGTCATAATTCTACAAGGTAGTCTTTTTCCTCAAGGGGCAGCGTTGGGAGCACAGGGCTTCCCTCCTGCCAGGGGAACATGCAGCCCTGGGAATGGAAGGTGCTGCCTCCTATCAGGGGAAGATTGTCTTCCTGGGGAACTGGCCTTTGCTAGACCTGAGCCCCCGAGAAGCTGCACACCCGTGACTCCCACCTCCCAGTGGGCCCAGTGTGGAGCATGCCGGGTGGGGTCACTGACAGCTGTGGGGGTGGTGTCCTCAGAGGCCCTGGCCTGACTTCTGTAGGGAGAGGGCGCGGTGGAGTGACCTCAGGTTTCTTAAGGAATAAATGAGCATGCATATTTTCAGAAACTAGTACATCCAATTTATGTTCACTTCAGTCTTCCACAAGATTCTGCACAAAGTTTACTCTTTTAAAAAAGTAGACTCTTGAGAATGAGGCTTGCGGTCATCATTGCCATTGCAGCTTCACATGGCAGTTTTCCGTACATTTTCCAGTTTCGTGAAGAAGATACCCACACAGGAAGGAGCCAACCTTGCTCCCAGCTGGATTCCTCAGATGGGGGGTGCTGCCCGTCAGCTCCGATCCCTGCCAGGTTCATGCTGAAAGTGACCACTATGCTCTGCTCTCTTGCAGCCCGCTGCTCGCTGTGGCCTTTGCCACTTGCTGTGCCGTCCCCGGAGTCACCCTTCTGACCTGGGGGGTGAACTCTCTCACAGGAGCCCTGGGGCTCTTCAACATTTTCCTGTACACCTGCTGCTACACCCCACTGAAGAGGGTCAGCATTGCCAACACGTGGGTCGGAGCTGTGGTGGGCGCCATCCCCCCCATCATGGGCTGGACAGCAGCAACTGGCAGCCTAGATGCTGGTGAGTGTCTCCCGCACGCCCAGTGGACATGTGGGCAGGTGCGGGTACAGCGCGCACTGGTCAGAGGTGCTTCCTTCCCCGGACGTCAGGACTTGATGTTGGAGTCCATTTCAGTCAGCTCTGGGCAGTGTGCACAGGGCAGGTTGAAATAGTGTGTGCACAGCTAACAGAGACTGTCCTCCTGGCTTCTCCCTCAACTGGAAGAGTGGAGGAGGAAAGCGGGGGCGAGCTGCCTCAGCCTGTGGCAGCAAGTGCAGTGGAAAGAAAGTGCCCACGGAGCACGAGTTGGGTTAGCCCAAGGACTCACTGGGAGCGTCCCACCGGGAGGTGCCTGGCAGGCCTCCGCTCTCCAGGACCACCACCCCTTGTTGGCAGGCCGGTGGCACTAGCTCCTTCCTCCCACAGACCCGGTGTTTCCCCTCTGAAAGAACAGACTATTTTCATTAGTTTCTCATTTATTTTTATATGGTTCGCTTAAATTGTTCATGCTGTCTACAATAAAACCATTGAGACATTTCTACATTTTTTTGGTGGTATGTCACAACTACATTTGTGGGGTGAATAGCCCATTTTTACCATCTGTAAGGGAAGTTTCACAGTCTAATTAGTCAAGTAATTAGTGTTTTGTCCAACACTTAGGAAGTGGTGAGGTTTCCTGCAATATATGTAAGTACATATTTTTCACATGAGAGATCAAAAGGCAATTGACCATAAACCGTTGCCCGTAAGCCACATTTCTGAAACTTTTCATAAAAGCTCTGAGGCTCCGATTTGGCAAGCTTACAAAGATGATTGCACCTTTGCCGTGATGGTCTCTGAGGATGGTTTTAATATCCTGTAGATGTCGGCCTTCCATGAATCTACAATTGCAGTCCCCACAGAGCATCGTGCCTGAAGTGGGGCACCGGGTAGAGCCCAGCTCCACCTGACAGCTGGGCCCTTCAGAACGTACTTGACCCCTTTATGCTGGTGTCTCCTTATCTCACCCACATGGGGCTAATAATTGTCCCTTCTCATCGCGTTGTGAGGACTAAATGAATTACTAGTATATTTGTATTCCTCATTCATACAGCGGGCAGATAAATACAGATCAAGAAAGGTCATGAGATCTTATCGGTATGCAAACTGAGCAACAGTTATCACCTGGCTGTTGTTTGAGACTATGAGGGGCTCCTGGCATGGTGGGAAAGAGTTTGGGGGTCCATCGTGCTGTCTGCCCTGGGTGAGGCAGGCAAGGGTGGACTCCATGGGTTTGGCATCCTGGACTAGATGACGTCTGAGTTCCCCCAGGTTACAATTTAAATTTAAGGAGTAACCTGCACACACCAAACTCCTGCTCAGATTCCTCCTCCTCAGTTCTGCCTGGAGTCTCAACCTTGACTTGGTCCAAACTCCCTCTGCCCCCTAGCCCAACTCTCCCCTCCTGTGCCCTCCATGCCTTTCAAGTGGTTGCCCAGCCATGCCAGGTGGGACGGGAAAAGAAAGTGAGCAACTCGCAGGCTCTCAGCCTCCAGTGCCATCCCATCCACACCAGCCTGTGCTGCTTGCCACTTAGATGCCCTGCGCCAAGCCACCTGCCTTCCCAGCCAGGAATGCCAGGCCCTCCTCCGTTTCCTCTCACCTACACGAAGGAGCAAGGCACCCATAGCTACCTTTTCCGCCTTGGAAATCCCAGGCCAGACGGGACCAGGATTAGGTATGACAGCTGCAGGACAGCTATCATTGGAGATGGGAGGGCAGTCGAATCCAGGTCAGGAGACCTGGGTCACTCGGTTGTGTGGGGTCTTGGACCCAGGTTCTTGCTAAGGGCTCGGTGCCCCTGTCACACTCCCAGGCAGCTTCCTGTGAGAGTGGGAGCCTCAGCATAGTCGGCCAGAGAGAGAGCTTTGCAAAAGCCCTCCCTCTGCTTCAGAGCACACCTTCCGCAGGAGCCCTCATTGTTCGGGGATGGTCTGGACTTGGCTAAGCTACTAATAGACATATTTTAAAGGAAATTTGGGGTATGATCTTTTTGTGATCCAGATTTAATCATTTACTTACAAACTCATTAATTAGGGACAGCTAAGAGCCAGGCTGTGCCTTGTTTCAAGTAGCAAAATGAAAATGCATATTTATCTTGAAAAAGGAGACCCTTCATCTACCTGAAGTGACCCCGGCATGCATGAGAGGGCTGTGCAACCACAGAGCACTTCCTCGGCAGCATGTGAGGTTGGCGTCTGTCACCCTTTTCTATAATTCTTAATGATGCGTGCGGATCCCACAGTGTGGTGGGGTTTACTGCCCCCCGTTCTAATGCACCGGTCACACTGAGCACCCAAAGCCTGTCAAGTTGGCACAGAAAGAATAATGCTACTTTACATCATGCTTCAAACAGCTTCAAAAAGTGTTCAAAGCACTATATTGATAGAGCAAACTTGAGATGAGCAGATCTTTGAATGAATGAATCGGTGCATAAATGCCTTCTATTTAACAGATGACAAAACTAGGTTAACCCAGAGTCAGTTGCCAACTATTTACTGAGCATCAGCTATGTAAAGGCACCACACAGGAGGAAGCGATACGAAGAAGTAGGCATCTGAGAGATCAAGTTTAAAGATTTTTGTTGCTAGGATTTTAGGAATGAGGTTGAATGTGATTTTTAGGTCGTTTTGACATCTCTAGGACTGCACTGTCTCATACGGCATCCACTAGCCACATGTGCTCTTTACTTTTCAATTTAAACATAAGAAGTCGTTCAGTCCCTTTGTCCCTGTTCCAAACACCCACAGCCACGTGTGCCAAACAGCTGCCGTGTGACAGCGCAGGCCTGGTGCATGCTCACTCTCACGACAGTTCCACCCAGAAGGACAGACGGATGTCCTATGAACCTGTGCCCCATTTCCTCAGGCGAGTTTGCACTGTGGGGTCTGTACCTGTGGTCTCGCCAAAGTTGAACACAGTGGTGCTCAGACCTCAGTGCCCAGGGAACCCCTGGAGGGTTTGCTGAGATGGATCCCGGGCCTGTCTCAGGACTTCCCATTCGGGGCGGTGGGCCTGGGAATGTGCATTTCTAACAAATCCCAGGTGGTGCTGCTGCTGGTGCCCCATGCGGAGACCACACTGAGACAGGACCCGGAGGGTTCCAGCTGTTAGAATACCTGGAAATACCCTGGGGTTGGGCAGAGGGCATTACTTGAGATGCACCAATGGTGTCATTTGTATTAGCCACAAAGGTTACATCTCACATCTGAGTTCTTATCTTAGGGGACTTGTTTGCTTGAAAAAGCCCTTCTTCAGTGGTATCTCCAAGCCATGTTATCTTTGAACCTCCCAAGACGGATCACTTAGGACAGTGGTCTGCAAACTCATTAGTCAACAGAGCCAAATATCAACAGTACAACGATTGAAATTTCTTCTGAGAGCCAAATTTTTTAAAGTTAAACTTCTTCTAATGCCACTTCTTCAAAATAGACTGGCCCAGCCATGGTATTTTGTGGAAGAGCCACACTCAAGGGGCCAAAGAGCCGCATGTGGTTCGTGAGCCGCAGTTTGCCGACCACTGATTAGGAGAAGCCTGTGAGGAATATTGCGTTGAGCTATATTGATAGTGAGGAAGAGGAGGATGAGGAGGGTGTGAGGAGGCTGGGTGATCACCTCTCAGTGGACTAGCCTGGGCTAGGAATTGCTGGGGCCACCACCTTCATATGCAGCTTCATTGTGCGGGGGTCAGTTGAGTCCTACTGTGTGCTGGGCACTGAGAGACACAGCTATTACTACAATCCAGTCCTCACAGAAACCATGCCTCACTCCATCTGCAGGGCGAGGCAGGCAGGTAGACAATTGAGCGAAGGCGTAGCAGGAAAGGTGTCTACAGAGGGCTGCGAGCTGGTCTGAGGTGCCTGTGGAGCACAGCAGGTTCTGGATTAAGTTATGATGAGCTCACCTGCGAAGTAGACTTGCTTTCCGAGGAGAGGGAAGAGCATGTACACAGAGCACGTAGCCATGGGAACCAGAACAAGCAGGGACATGACCTGAGGAGCTACTGCCTGAGGAGCTGATACGTTATCGAAAGGAGGTAGAGACCCACTGGAGGCTTTCCCAGGAAGCAGCGGGTTTCCACTGGAGGGTTAGTTCACCTTTACTGTGTGCAGCAGGCCAGTTCTCCGTGGGATTGGGCATCCGTCTGTCGCTGAAGTTACGTCTTCTCCTCCTGCCCCTGCCCGCTCCTCCCATCTCCAGTAGGTCTCCATATACTCAAGGCTGCCCCACCCTTGGGAGGCCTCAATCTGGCCACTGAAAGAGCAGTTAGTGAATGCACAGGTGGGAGGGAAGGATAAATGAAGGGCAGCGAGTCCCTGAGCACATCCCGTTCCTTTGCCCTGTCTCCCCTGGCTACTCAGCCAGGGCATCAGAGGCCCAGCACAGTCACTTTTGCCTCTTGGTCTTGTGTACCTGTGCAGAAGCCCTCTCCTGGGGTCAGCAGACAGCGGGCAGGATGGGGAGGAAGCAGCGCAGCCCACCTGTGGACGGTCCTCCTTGCAGAGCTCACTATCCAATTGGCAGAGATAAACGGGAGATCAGTCGCTGTAGAAAACGGTGCAGCGCCCAGGGGTTTGTGGAGCAAGGGAGTGTGTGTTCAGAGGCACCTTCCCCCGTGCCTTAGGGGTGGAGGTACTGGGTTTGATTCTGCTCTCAGCGGACAGCAGAGAAGGGAGTGGCCTGCCAGGGCCCTAGCAAAGGGTCTGTGGGGGTGGGGTGCACTGCAGACAAGTGCGGGCAGCGGACAGCCCAGCTCCCAGAGGGCCTGGACCATGTGCAGTAGGCCTCTCCAGTGTTTTTCTCGAGAGGCTATCTAGTTCTCCGGGGTTTCAGGTTAAAGTCTCATTCCTCCTCCTTGCCAAGCCCACCTCTCCTTCCATCATCCCCATTTCTTAAAAAGGCTCAGATTCTGTTTTATAGTTTTCCTGAATTGGAGTAAATCCCAGTCTTGGGCGTTGATGGCGTGGGCCTGGGTGATAGTCTTGTGGAGCTGATTCCTAAATTACCTTTGGTTTGTCATTCAGATGTTGTTGTGTGGTAAACATTATGTCAGACAACATTCAGTTACAAATGAGGACTTAGACGTGGGCGCTTATCAGGAAGTGGCATTTCGCAGATGGATGGTTTTAGGACAAAAAGAGAATGAATTTTTTTAGCCTCAGCTGGTAAACTACAAAATGTTCAGTCCTGTTTTACTTTATTTACCTCCTTCACTCCAAGATAAGAAAATAGAATGGAGAGAATTTATTCACCCAGCAAATATTTGAGGGCTTACCAGGCACTGTTGAACCCAAGCACTTTTAAAGATTTTCTTTAAAATCAAACTCAAAAATGAGTGTGTTCATTTTGTGTGAGATTTTTTTCATAACTAGCCTTAGAGCTCAGATTAATTAAGACAAATGATATTTTAAAGACAGAGGGAACAAGGGATGTTTTCATGGGAGTGTTAGCACAGCAAACAGTATTCAGGCCCTGTTCTCCTCAAGGCAGAAGCACAGAGGCTGGGAAGGGGTTTGGAAATACGTTGCTGGAGCTGAGGCTGGCGGTGTAAGGAGGCTGGCTTGGGGCCTCGGTGTGCTCGTCATGTCAGTGGACAGCTTTTAGAGCACAAGGCCAGTGCCTCCCGAAGGAAGTAGCAGCGGGTGCCTGGTGACAGCCTGGTGGCCACACCGTGGCCACGCAGCTCAGGAACAGGCTAGCGGGTGTCCCTGGGGACCACCTGAGTGTGTTGGACCCACCGGTGCTCGAAACTGCACTCCGGGGGTAAGAAGGGGAAGGAGAGGAGCACTTTGTTCAGAATCAGAGCTTGGTAATTCCCATACTCTGCTCTTTCCCTTCAAAGGAAACCTGGGTGCCCACTGGATGGTAGGGTATGCAGTGAGGTGAGGCACCCCTCTTGGGCCTCGGCAGCACTCCGGGCAGCTCCCCAGGAACTGTCCAAGGGAACTGTTTCTATTGCAGAGGACTTGCGGCCTTGCCCTAGTGGCTGTGCCGTTGATAAACTGGCCCACGTCCTCTCCCCTCTATCTGCCGCACCTGCCCTCAGACCTATTGCAGCACTGAGGCCTCTGTTTCGGGCCACTTTGTGTTCACCCTCAAAGGAAAGGCTCTGCGATCCCTGAGCACCAGGCTCTGGGGGTGGCGCTGCTTCCCAGCCGCCCTCCCCCATTTACATGGCCACATGGAGGTATCCAGTCCTGGACCAGAGGCAGTGAGGGCCATGGGGAGAGGGAGTCAACTGTGTGGGAGCCCCCTTCTTTATCCTCTTGAAGGCCATGCGTGGACAGCGAGTGACAGTGAGTGGTGTGGGTGGGATGGGTGAGTGTAAGCTCCCAGGCAGCAGAGAGGGGAGCTGAAGCCGCTGAGCCCCGCCCAGAGGAACGCTCTGGGAAGAACGGAGTCAGAGCAGCTCCATTCTCTTGGGAAAGCAGTCAGCTGGGTTGCCTGGGCCTGTCTGCCAGCAGAATGACAGAAGCACACCTGCAGCACTCCAGGTTGGAGCAGAGGTGGCCACAAAGGTTCTTCCAGCAGAGTGGGGGAGTGACTGACAGGTGTTCTGAGTTCAGAGGCTGTGTATTTTCAGAGTCACCAGGAAGACGCTGCTGAGCCTTGTCCCCTGGTCAGAGCCAGTTGCCCGAGGTCAGGGTCCCTCAGCTGCTGACACACAGCCCAGCAGGCATGCTCCTGAGTCCTCTCTGTGTAGAGGGCAGTGAGCATGCCCAGACTCCCATGTCATCTCTGGTGTGGCCTGTGGCTGGGACTTAGTATCCTATCTAATAAAGAGGGAATATGCTAATTGACCCTCACACTGTCACAAAGATGGCGGCATCTACAGCCAATAGGAGGAATATGCTAATTGCCCCACCCTCAAAGATGGCGGTGCCCACAGCCAATAAGAAGGTAATATGCTAATTGACTGTCCCACCCTCAAAGATGGCGGCTCCCACAGCCACAAGATGGTGGCGCCCTGTCCCCTCAGCCCCGCCAGGGCACAGGCGCGTGGCAAGGTCAGGCTTGCCCCCAGGCGGGCCTAGCCACTCCACACTCCTGCCTCCCGAGTCCCCTAGTCCCCTCAGTCCCCCAGCTGCCCAGGGCCGGCCTGAGGTTCAGGCAAACAGATGGCAGCTGCTCAGCCACCCAGGGCTGTCCGAGGCTCAGGTAACCAGGGCCGGCTGAGGCTTACGCTGCTGGCAGTGGCAGCAGCAGAGGTGTGATGGTGCATCACCTTCTCCTGATCACCGGGTCGCCTCCCACTCCTGAGAGCTCCCGGACTGTGAGAGGGGGCAGGCCGGGCTGAGGGAACCCCCAACTCTAGTGCATGAATTTTCATGCACTGGGCCTCTAGTTTCATATATTCACAGACCAGCAAATACCCAATTAAAATTAAGGAAGCAGACATTTCTTACAGAAACAGTTAAAGCAAGTATATGCTGCAGTTAGATAGGAAAATGAGAAAATACATTTAATAGTCACAGAAGACACACAGTTGGTGTGAATGCATTGAACCTCCAAGACCATCCTCAGGTCCACTTTACAAATTGCTTCTTCCAGGAAGCCTTTCCTGACCTCTCCCAGGCTGACCTTGGTCTTCCTCCCTGGTGCTCTCCATAAGCACCGCCTCTGGGCTATAATCCCTTGTGTTGTCTCCTGGGTCAGCTGAGGCCCTGGGGACAGACTGCACCTATCACGCAGTGAGCGCACATGAATATTTGTTGCTACAGCAGATTGGCCCAATAAAAATAGACCACTCTGTGGGCGTGAGGCTGAGGGGAAGCCTTTGAATTAGTAACTGAGTGCTTTGTGTTCACCGCACAAGGAAGGTGGGTCCCCAAAGCCCTGGACTAATTCAGGTCTTCCGGTTGTAGTCCCTTATCTTGATGAGGGGAGGAATTTGTTTCCCATCTTGTGGATGAGCAGCGGCAGTTGTGGCCGAGTAGAACTGTGGGGGCGGTGATTTTCTGATTAGTCCATTAAGGCTGTGCTGTGATTTCTAAAGCGCTTTCATTTGTGACATGGGCCAAACCCATACCAATTTCCTCTCACATAGAAAGCAGCAAGCTACTCTTAGGAAAATGATTTTTTAAATTGTTATTTTAAGGAGAAGCATAACTGAAAAGTGTGTATTGAGCAAAGCAGAATCCTGCAGTTGGCACACTAAGAAGGGGGCTTTCGAGAAAGAGGTAGAAATCCATCTGGATCCGATTTTAACCCTTTCAGGTCTGTTTCCAGGCGGAGTTGTCCTTTCTCAGCCACTTTGATAACAGATACTGGGCTCTGACTTCTATTTTCTCCAGCTTCTAAGTCATCGCTGACATTGCTCTGTCCCCTGTGCATGGCTGCGTAGCTGCACACCATCCTGCGTTCAGACCTCCCGGTCAGAGGCTGCGCAGGCGCTGGGATGGCCAGTCCACGGACTTCGTGCTCAGAAGCCTCCAAGTGGCCCAGCCCTGAGAACCTCTGAGAGCACTTTCTCTTCACTGGTCCCTTTAAAGCCCAGAGATCATTCTATTTTCCCATCAAACTGCAAGGAGAAGTCTCCTTCTCTCCCCCTGTGTATGACTCAGTTGTATCTGGATGGTCCAACCTGCCCTTCTGTGCCTCTTGATTCCCCAAAGGTACTCACTGTCCACAGAAATACTTCAGTCTGTTGAACACCCACTGGCATTATGTCTACAAACCAACGCACAGCCCTTCTTTTAAAGATACTCTATTGGCTATTGTGTGGGCACAGCTGGGATCCCAGCACAGAGCCTTCCAAGGCGTTCGCTTGTGCTGTAGGGGCTTCTCTTGTTGGGGGAGCAGGGGGGGGGGGGGGCAAGTTCTTCAAAGTGTGTCACTCCAAGCCCTGCAGCAGGGTGGCCTGCCCCCCAATGCCAGCGCCCTGCCCACCCAGGTGAGAGCTGGGGCAGGGAGGTTGCAGAGAGCAGGCTGGGCGGGCTTGGCCAAGTGGAGGTGAGAACCAGGCTGGCAGGGCCTGGGCCCCCATGAAGGTGAAATTGGGCAGAGCCCCTTGCGAGCCAGAGGCCTTCGGGTGGGAAGTGGTGCCTTGGTAAAATCCCCATGCTCTCTGCTTCCCTGTCTCCGCAGGAGCCTTTCTTCTGGGAGGAATCCTCTACTCCTGGCAGTTCCCGCACTTCAACGCGCTGAGCTGGGGCCTCCGGGAGGACTACTCCCGCGGGGGCTACTGCATGATGTCGGTCACGCATCCCGCCTTGTGCCGGCGTGTTGCCCTGCGCCACTGCCTGGTGCTGCTCGCG
Source organism: Corynorhinus townsendii (assembly GCA_026230045.1). Classification (NCBI taxonomy): domain Eukaryota; kingdom Metazoa; phylum Chordata; class Mammalia; order Chiroptera; family Vespertilionidae; genus Corynorhinus; species Corynorhinus townsendii. The sequence continues at coordinate 46,867,215 of JAPDVU010000009.1, forward strand.
CTGTCCGCCGCAGCCCCCGCCCTGGGTGTCACCACGTGGACCTTCCCCGCCATTGCACTCCCCATCAACCTGTACATTTCCTACCTCGGCTTCCGGTTCTACGTGGACGCAGACAGGAAGAGCTCCAGGAAGCTGTTCTTCTGCAGCCTCTGGCACCTGCCCCTGCTCCTGCTGCTCATGCTCACCTGCAAGCGGCCGGGCACAGAAAGGGACAGCGGGGAGCCTCAGAGCTGAAATCACTCTGGCCTGTGGGAAAACACCTACGGGGAGATACACACCTTTTCCCTCTGCTGTGAGGCAAGAATCGTTTGGTGATTCCGGAGCAGGAGAAAAGAAATCACTGGGTTCAGTACAAGGTTGCAAAGCGATTTGGTGCTTCATGATCATGCAACAACATTTTTAGTGATGATATACAAAATCCTCCCAAATAAGAATTGGGCTGGCTCAATAGGGTAATACAAAAAAAGACTATATTGCCCTTCGAGGGCCTTTATATATCTCTTCCTGAACCTCCACCTCATTGCTGTTCTTCCTCACTTCCATGAACAAGTGCGCCTCTTCCACCATCCCCCTCCCCCCCACCCCGTCTTCTCTGCCCATCCACTCAGCTGCATAGTCCCTCCGGCAACACTAACATGGAGGAAGAATCTCAAATGGTTGCCTAGGCGTCTCAGACTGGACTGCCAGCCCTGCCCACCCCACATCAGCATTTCCAAAACCCCAGGGAATCTAAGGCATCTTTACAGGAGGGTCTGAGCATTTCCTTCTGGGAGGGGAGCGCTAGACTTAACACCCGAACCCCAGCTCGCTCCACGGTTGTCCCTCAGCCAGTGTGCACAGCCTCCCCACCCCCTTTGCTAGGGGCCCGCTCAGGCCCGTAGGAAAGGAATCAGAAGAAGTGAGCTGGGCCACCAGCCACGAGCTCATGTTCTTGTTCCTTCAGCGAGAAACACATTTCCGTCCTTCCAAATTCAGAGATTACCGCACACATTCACGGGCTTTTGGAGCCAAGTCCAACTCCTGGGGGGCGGCTGTTTCCGGTTCGGGGCTCCGTGTGGGTTTACCTGTAGCCAGGTGTGACCTCATCACCTGTGGGTTCACAGTCCTTCCCATGCACCCCTTGTCCACTGTCCAATTCCATTTGCCTGAAGGTCTTGAAGCTTAACGGTGTTTTAATTGCTCAGTCTCCAGGGCAAGGATTCATGTGAGAGTTTAAATGGCATTTACTTATTTTTTTAAATATATTTTTATTGATTTCAGAGAGGAAGGGAGAGAGAGAAACATCAATGATGAGAATCATTGACTGGCTGCCTCCTACGTGTCCCCCACTGGGGATCGATACCACAACCCAAGCATGTGCCCTGACCAGGAATCAAACCTCAACCTTCTGATTCATACACAGGTCGACGCACAACAACTGAGCCACTGCAGCAAGGCTCAATGGCATGGAAACGGCTGTTGCAATATGCCTGTTCTCAGAGATTTCTAAAGCGGTTACACGTTGCATCTGACCCTGTATCTGTGCATCTGAAATGCTCCTTCCTGGCTGAAGCCAGGTTATCTCCTGTGGGGGACGTGGCCCAGGGGTGACTGGGAGAACGTCTGCAAACCTGTTGCAGCCCTGAAATGTGTAAAATGCTTCCGTTCTCTTTTCTGCTGAAGTAAACGCGGATAAGAATGGGAGCTGTGCTGGTTTTATTTGTCATCCTGTGCTGAGTGTGGATGGTTTCTGGTAGAATTGATAGCATTTGACTCATTTTCATGAGCGAGCAGAGTAGAGGTGGGCACATGGGCAGTTCCATTTGCAGGGAGGGAAGGAGCCCCCTGTGCACCCAAAAGAAGCAGCAGCAAAAAGCCATGACCCGCCAACCCACCCGACCTTCTCAGGCTCATCGGGTCTCCCTTCTCCTTCCTTCCAATCCATTGCCGAAGAGACCCTCCTTGGGGACTCTGACTTGTCCTTCTGCTCAGAAATTTACCGGGGCTGCTGTCCCCCAACATCGGAGGACCACGCCTCCCGGCCCTGACCCCACACTTGGGTTTCTCTCAGGGACACTGCCAGATGAGGCCCTCCACTGCCTTCTCGCTGCTTCCCACACTTCCCTGACCCCCGCCTTCTGTGTCCCAGGGTGGACTATGGAAGTCACACTACCGGGACCCCAACAGCCCCAGCGAGGACAGTCACTCGATCACCCGGACTCTGGAAGTCCTGGGACCTTGTTTCCACACCTGCCTAGAGGCTCTACTTTGATCGCCTTTCCTTTGGCCTTAGTCTCAAGGTTAGAAATATGAAATCTGAGTTTGCTCACCTTGAAGTTTCCCAGGCCTGCCAGCCCCTCCCCTGTGTGACCCCTCCCAGCCCTCGCATGGAGCTGGTGGTCAGAGTGCAGCCTGGGATTCTGTCTGCACCTCATCTCCCTCCCGAGCTTGCTCCGGCCTCCAGGCTGTGAGTGCAGACAAGGCCTGGAGGCCCCTGCTCCACGGGGGCCATGCCCACAGTAAAAGGGGCTGGAGCTTTGGAGCAGGACTCTGCTTGGGGGTTGCTTTATTCTAAATAAACCAGCTAAGGAACAGGAAGAGGGACACAGCTGGTCCCTTATTCAGCTTTTTTAAAACATGGATTTTAACCTTGAATTCCTCTGATGCTGGGAATATTCTACCAGCTCCCTTTACATTCAGTGAAACCAGTGGGTCAGGTAAGGATACAACCACATGTCCCCACAGGGCTGTCTGTGCTGGACATGCCTTTGCCTCGTCACAGGGCCCATTTCTCCCAAATAGAGCTGGGTCTGTGCTGCCCTGTGGGAGCATGTCAAGCCTGCCCGGGGTGGCCCGCCCCAGTGCTGGGGGAAAGGAATCACTGGCAACCTCTTTGCTCTGGGTTCGTGCAGGCTGGTTTCCTTCTGAAGCGCATTCTCCATGGTCCGTCCTGCCCAGCACCCTCCTTCCCCTTTGCTCTGCTACAGAAGCAGCTGGGACTCAGCACTGGGTGCCCAATGGCAGTGCCAGGCGCAGAGCAAAGCTTGTTCTGCTTGCCGACTCTGGTGTCAGGACACTCCTGAGTTCAGCCGGAGCCAGGGTCTCTGTCCGTCCACCTCCTGCCCTCCCCTTCCCGACACGCTCCAAGTAGTAGGCTGTATGGAGCTGAGCAGGACTCGACGGAAGGGCTTGACAATGCCCACTCGACCGCCCAGTCATGCTCACCGCCAGGAGTGCGCCTTGTCTGATGAGTGACAAACCAGATAGGGTGTGGCCTTGGTCCTTCCCTGGAATCAGAGCCCGGGTGTGGCCACCCACTCACCCTGCCCTAGGCTCAGTGGTGTCAGCCACCAGGCAACCAAAGAAAAGGCAAACGGACAACAAATGGTCCAGCAATCAGCTTGGGCATTCGCATGCTGCCTGTGGTCTACCCATCAGCTGTCCAACTTCCCAAATAAGAGTGTATCTACTACCCTACCTAGAGAGAAGCTAAGCAGAAGCAATCTACTTGCTGCTCTGTTGGAAATCCAAGTATAATGGCCCTCATGCTGGACAGATTGCAGTTCCCAGCATCTTTTGGCCCCAATTTCTAACCAAATATAACATGAAAAGAGACATGCTGGGTCAAAGAGCCCCGGAACTCACTTCCTAATTCCAATTCCTAATTCTGGTCACTCAGCAGCTGGGTCCGGAGGCCCGGCATCTGACAGCATCCGGCCACCCAGGCCTGCATCCTGACAGGCTCAGCCTGGGCCCCACTCACTCTGCATCCATCACCGAGGCCACTAGGTTGAGCCCCCACCCGACCCTGCCCACCTCGTCCACTGCCACCAGCGAGGTTTAACCACCCGTCTCCCTGGCCTACAAGTGTCATTTATCCAACTTGTTCCCCTGCCCCTGTCTGTTCTTCACACAGCAGCAGCATGATCCTGCTAGGGTACCAGGTAGACCCTGACATCCCTGAGCTCCACCTGCCAAGCACTTCCTGTCACACAGAACACCACGCAAAGTCCCTAGGAGGCCTCACATGGCCTGGCCCTGCGCCCACCCCCACCTCACTGTTCTGCCCACAGGTCTCCTGGCTTCCCCCCCCCTACTGGACGCACCCCCCACAGGGAGCCTGCCCACGTCTTGTTCCCTTTGCCTGGCGTCCTCTCCCCATCTCCTCAAGGATCCCCTTCTAGCTTTACTAGATGACACTATTAGGCCTTCAATATGCATCCATGTTTATCTCATCACCTATTTATTATTCGTCTCTCCATAGAATATAAGCTCCATGAAGACAAGGACTTCATCTTTGCATCACTTTATCCCCAGTGTCTAGAATAAAGCTTGGCAAGAGTAGGCATTCAACAAATAATACCGCCTGGGTCGTGTGCATCCCTGTGTCAGAGGGACAGGGCCTGCTGGCCCGCAATCAAGAATGAACAAATTTGGAAAGGTGTTTATGATGTGGTTACCTGAGAAACAATGGCCTGGAAGCCATTCTTCTCCTGTGGCTGGTATAGTCCGAGTTCCTGGGCTGCGCCAACCAGAAGGCACTTCCGGGCTGCCAGCCCCCAGCTTCGACTTGCTTCTGGGGTTTGCCTTCTTTGTCTTCAAACCACCATCCCCACCCCGTTCCTGCATTTCTGCCATGGCAGCCATCAACATGCAGCCTGGCCTGTGACAGTTTCCCTGCTCCCTGCCTCCACCCTAGAAACAGACTCATGAGGCAGTCTGCTTCTCACTGGGTCCCAGGCCCCTAGAACAGAAGGTGCTCAGGAAGCAGCCAGGGTGGATGCTCCCTCAGGGAAGGAAGGAAGAAAAGAAGGGAGGGAGGGAGGGAGGGAGGGAGGGAGGGAGGGAGGGAGGGAGGGAGGGAGGAGAGTGGCAGCCGGGACTAGACCAGCACTTGAGGGTGGGGGAATTGCACACCCCTGTGACTGCATCCAGGGTAAATGTAGCTCTTGGCCTGTTTTGTGAAGAATATGGCCAGAGTTGTGTCAAGATGAGTTACAATTATATCTCCCTGATTCTGCTCAGTCTTTGTTTTCCAGATTGTAGTAAATTTTCACCATTTTCTCTTTCTTCAGGGCTAGCTTGGCTCAACTACTTAGCAGCAAAGCATCCTTAGGCTGGCTTCCTGGCCAACATTCCTCTCGGCCACCTCTTTCCCTCTCTGCTTTTTCTAATACATAAACAAAATCTAGCATCAAGCTCATGATCTCCCATGCCGTCTTCCACTAGGCCAGTGGTCGGCAAACTCATTAGTCAATAGAGCCAAATATCAACAGTACAACGATTGAAATTTCTTTTGAGAGCCAAATTTTTTAAAGTTAAACTTCTTCTAATGCCACTTCTTCAAAATAGACTCGCCCAGGCTGTGGTATTTTGTGGGAGAGCCACACTCAAGGGGCCAAAGAGCTGCATGTGGCTTGCGAGCCGCAGTTTGCCGACCACGGCACTAGGCTGTTGTGTTGACTCATTCCCAGCAGACGTGAGCCCAGCTCTTGTATGAGAGCCAGCATGTATCAAGTTCATCTTAAATGAGTGGAACCCCAACCTGGTCTATAAATCAGGTCTGCGGAGGAAGTGGAAGCCCAGAGAATGGGGGCCCCCAGTCAGAGAAGGTCAAGAAGGCAGATTGGCCAGATCGAGTGGGTGAAGGTGGGGTCCACGGTCTTGGTGAAAGCCCGGCTGCCAAAGGCGCTGCAGGCCAGGTCCTTCCTGAACCTGCTCTTGGCTACCAGCTCCTCTCACTAAACAAAGCAAGGACAGAGCTGGGGACGCAGGAGGAGGGAGGGAGAGGACCTCACGGGAAACTTCAGAGGAGGCTAAACAAATGGTGTGGTTGAGTAACCCCTTCCTACTTGAACATCTAAGGAGAGCAAAGTAACTAAGATAATCGGGGAGCATCAGTCAGGCCCACCCCTCCCAGCTTCAACAGCTAGCGCAAACCAAAACAAGGATGAATGAGAAGGAGGCACCTCCCTTCTGTGGCCAGGCAACCCAATGACCATTTATTCTGCTGTCTGCTGAGCAAATAATTATCCCAGAGTGCTTTGTGCTCAGCTTTGTGTGTGATAGAAAAGAACCAAGTTATGAGCTGACCCCTAGGAGCTGCTCTGGGATCTGTTAGAGAGAGGGCAGCAGGGAGGGTGGGCAGAGAAGGTACCTGCTCACCCCATGGCCTGCCCAGTTGGCCTTTGCTCAGCCCCCGGGTGCCTCCTCAGCTTCTGTCCTCCACAGCCCTGCTCCTGTGTCTCATAGCTGACTGTGGCCCTCTCTTCAGGGCTGCATGCCCATGCAGGGCTGGGCTGGTAGGCCCTACTAAGGAGATCTGAGCCACACTGAGAATCAGCCTAGCCCCACCTCTCCTACCCACTCACATCCTCTTTTTCTTTTATTTTTTATTTTTTTAATATATTTTATTGATTTTTTACAGAGAGGAAGAGAGAGGGATAGGGAGTTAGAAACATCGATGAGAGAGAAACCAATCAGCTGCCTCCTACACAACCTCCTACTGGGGATGTGCCTGCAACAAAGGTATATGCCCTTGACTGGAATCGAACCAGGGACCTTTTAGTCCGCAGGCTGACGCTCTATCCACTGAGCCAAACCAGTCAGGGCCTCTGTTTCTTTTAAATATATTTTTTATTGATTTCAGAGAGGGAAAGAGAGATAGAAACACTGGGGATCAAGACCTAGGCATGTGCCCTGACCGAGAATTGAACCATGACCTCCTGGTTTATATTTCGACGCTCAAACACTAAGCCACACTGGCCATCCTCATTTCTTTACAGAGCAGCCTTGTGTCTGCATCACCTCCACTGAGTTTTTGTGTTCAAAAGAATTACTATAGGCCATTAGTCATCAGGCCAAACATGAGGGAGAAGGGGATAGAGGGAAGGAGGCATCGTAGACAGGGCCCAGGGTGGACAAAGGTCCCTGTGAAGTGGCATGGAGAGGCTGGGGGTGCATAAGCAGTTCTTTGATGCTCAAGGATGGAGCAAGGAGGGACGAGGGTGAGACTGAGGAGAGGAGCCCAGGGACCAGATGTGGCCGCTGCACACCCGCCTGAGTAAGCGGTGTGTGCTCTACCCTCAGAGACGTGGGCGGCACTGAGGACCAAACAGGAGAGTAGCATGAGTAGGTTTGTGCTTTAGATAGAAACTTCAGGCATCGAGTGGAAGGTGATCAGAAGTGGGAGCCCAGGTCTGAATCCAAGCAGAGGAGGGAGAGGGAGAGGAGAGGTAGAGGGAAACCACAGGCCTGACAGGTGACTAACAGAGAAGGCCCTGGGATCTTCCAGGGTCCAGGCCTGGACACAAGGTGGCACTGAATCCGGCTTCTCCAGGCTGTGCTGCCTGGAACCTCCCCACGCCCACCGGTCCAGGCCCCAGTCACATGACCTGGTGAGGTGGCATGTGCTCTAAGAGCCAGCTTGCTCAAGACCATGTGCATTGCCTTTGGTGACAGCATGGCCCCAGGGCCCCCTCCGTCGGTACCTCTGCCCAAAAGGCTCCGAGCAGGGACTTATTCTCACCCCTCCCGTTCTGCTCCCCACTGACCTGAGTCTCTCCAACATGAATAACGCACCAGCCTATCCCACTTGCTTAATAAGAATGGTATCCTTTACCCTAAAACCACCCACCTGGTGGCTGCCATGCATGCCGTCCCCTCAGGGTGCCACTTGCACTTCATCTCCAACATGTAGGTGATCTCCCCAGGACGGGACTAGGAGAGAAAGTCACCATTGGGTTCATGGCAGAGTATCCTCGTTAGAGAACCTTTAACCAACCTCCTGGGTCCCTTAGACTCACAATTGCAAGAGACAGGAAACTCATCTGAAACTGGCATCATCAAGAGAAGAAACTTATTGGTTCATGTACTGGAAAGGTCCAGAAGCAGCTGGCTTCAGGCATGGCTTGATCCAGCAGGCAGGTTGTTCTCTCCACTTGTTGTTGGCACCATTCTTGGCGGGCTCTCTCCCCTTACGATGTACCAATCCGCTTAAGTAATTACTTACTTTTATTCACAAATATTTATTGACTACCTGTGCCAGGCGCCGGCCCGATGCTGGAGCCACAGCGGTGAGCAGAGCACACCATTACCCCTGCCCTCATGCCTAACAATGTCTCCAGAAGAAAATGTAAAATCCTGGCAGCTTTGGTGGCCTCTGCAGGGGGGAGCTGGGTGGCTGGGAGGCAGCTTCTCATTCCAACCTAGTAAGAAGGGAAGTCTTGGAGTGGACATGCTGGCCCTGGTGTCCTGAGTTAGGGGGCACCCACTCCTGAGCAACCGAGCCTGGCCCAGGTCCATCCCAGCCAAGGTGCAGGAGGCAGGCCTCCCTCCCATGAAGAAGGTTGGGGAAATTTGGTAGGAGGTGGGTAGACGAAGGGAAACCCGTCTAGTTTGTCCTCAAGAGGCTTTGAAGTCAGGTATGAAGAAGGGGGCCCTCAGTTGGAGCCCCCGGGCTTTGAGGAAGGGTCCCTGCAAAGGTAGAGCCCAGCTGCTCTATAGACCAGCAGACCCTCCTACCTGTGACCCCGATGGCAGCTGGAGGTCTGGCCTCAGCAAAGTTGTCCTGACCATATTACAGCCATGGTCCCCAACCCACTGTAAAAACAGACCAGTTACATACAGGCCCCAGTGAAGGTCGGCTCCTCATAAAGCCATCAGGAGAAGGAAGTCAGGGTGTTCCCTCCTGCTCTTTACACCGCGTCAGCCCTGCGCCTGGGGTTCCTTTCCCAGTGGCACCTGTTTAGAGAAGGCAGGGTACCCCAGAGCCAAAGCCAGTCCCTGGAAAGCATGGGATCCAGACCCTTAAACTTCACCAGCCTCCTTCTCCAAATCAAATGCTTCTCATATAAGGAACCCATGGGGATAATTCAGGGTAACCTCCATCTCAAAATGCTTCATCTAATCCCGTCTTTTGCTAGCTTCCGGGGTGGGGCCTGCGGAGGGCAGGCTGCGGTTCCAGTTCCTCTGTGATGAGCTCACTTTTGTTTCTGACCCTGGACATCTGAGAGGCTAACGCTCAAGTCCTTACAAGGGGAAAATCCCACAATGTTTAGAGTCTAAGTCAGCTGCTGTTCTCAGCCACCATTGGACCCCCGATGCCTCTCCCCTCTCCCCTCCAGGCAGCCGGCAGAGCCCAGTTCTGCCCAGGCATCTCCTCTCCTATCCTCTCTACTTCACCCAGGGTGTCACCCTAATGGAGACCCCAGGGCTTCGCCCTCACAGCCACACTGACACCCTCTCCCCTTCCCCACACACAGGTCAGTCACTCTCCCGTTTCCTGATTACCATCTGACACACACAGCTGTGTAGGGCGTGTGAAATCAGTGTGGGCAGGGCCTTCAGGGGGGTTGGGGGGGTCCCCTTCCTGGCCTCTAGGGGGATTGTTCCTGGCCTCTGGGGGGTCAGGGGTCCGTTCCCGGCCTCCTTTAGCTTCTGGTGGCTCCAGGCGGCCCTTGGTTTGCGGCCTCATCACTCCTCTGACTTCACATGGGTCCCTTCTGTGTATAATATAAAAACTCTGCACATATACAGCTCTTTCTTCTCCTCTTTATCTTGATGTTACAACTTACATTTTTATACATTGTGGGTTCAATAACACAGTTTATCTTTAAGTATTTGTGTTTTAAATCATGAAGAAAATAAAAATAACAATACTGGCTTTTATATTTGCTCATGTATTTACATTTACTGAAGATCTTTATTTGTTTATACACATTCATATTGCTGGAGCATTCTGTCATTTTGATCTGAAAGACTCCCTTGAGCATTTCTTTTAGGGCAAATCTAGTAACAAACTACCTCAGCTTTTGTTATTTGGGAATGTTTTTATTTCTTCCTCCTTTTTGAAGGACAGTCTTGCTAAATATGAAATTATTTTCTCTTTCAGCATTTTATTTTTTTTTTAATATATTTTTACTAGAGGCCTGGTGCACAAAATTCATGCACAGGGGGTGGGTCCCTCAGCCTGACCTGCACCCTCTCCAATCTGGGGGCCCTCAGGAGTGCTCTCTTCAATCCAGGAGCCCTGATGGCTTAGGCCCACTCCCCGTGGTTCTCTGCTCTCTGCAGGCACTGGCTGCTCTGTGCCCGCTGCCCAGAGGCTCTCTACGGCCAGGGCAGGACACTTGCCTCATTGTGAGCTTGATCCCCAGTTGGGGGCGTGTAGGAGGCAGCCGATCAATGATTCTTTCTCACTGATGATGTTTCTGTCTCTCTCTCCTGCTCCCTTCCTCTCGGAAATCAATGAAAATATATTAAATTAAAAGAAGAAGAATGAATAAAACAAAGTGAAAAACAGTCATTCTCTGGATCATTGTCCCAACTCCTTGAGATTCTGCTTCCTGGCAAGTGTGGACAGTTTGGCTTAAGTAAACTCATAGAAGTTCTCTACAGGTTTGAATGTTTTTACATGAACACGATGTATACATCTGCTGGTTTCTGAGGGCAAGGCAACAAAATCAGTCCATGAGGTTCGCTGTGAAACTGTAGAGGAATTTGTTTTTGCTGTCAAAAGCCAGGTCACCCTTAGAAAGAGTGTAGAAAACCAGAAATGGGATTTACAAAGAGAAAACAAACAGATGTGAACAGAGGGATGCTCCCGCACTCTTTTCTACCCAGACAGGCCGGTTTCTCAAACATCCTCTCTCCCTGAAGTTGGTGAGCTGCGGCCTAAGGGTGGGGGAGTCACAGAAGCCAGAGGTGAGGCGAGGTCTGAGGCTCTGACATCACAGGAGAGCTTTCTGCATTTGAATGAAGCCTTGGAGATCCTTTGGAATGAATCACCCTGACCTCCTCTCCTCAGGCTTGCTCCCCACCCCACCCCCTACTCCCTGAGCCCAGGATCTGTCTGCTCCCAGCTGCCTCCCCAGAACATGATGGGTGCAGGTGGATCCCAGAGAGTGGGCACTGCTCCCCACAGCAGCATCCAGCTCCGGAGGGTGCCAGCGCCCTGCAGCCTGTGGTGCTGCAGTCCCAGGGACAGCAACACCCAGCAATGGTGGGTCCTCAGCCTCCCTCCAGACAGATGAGGAAAAACAACCTAAGCAGCAAACCTAAGCAGCAAGCCTAAGGGACGGCCAGGAGGGATGTGCTTGCCGAGCTTCCATGTAGAAGGCCATGTGTGCTCACTGCCCAGAGACCCTCCAGGGCTGAGGCGGGACACTTGTCTTTAAGCAAGTGTCTAGCCCTGGCAGCTCCATGGCAGGGGTGGAATGCTTGCCTCGTTGCCTTGGCAACAAAGCAAGCATTTCGCCAGGCCACTCATGCTGCCTGCTCTCAGCGGCCATCCCCCCAGGACTGGGGGACTCCAGTGGGCTGAGGGGACTGGGCACCACCATCTTGTGGCTATGGGCGCTGCCATCTTTGTGACGGAGTGACTGTTAATTTGCATGTTACCCTTTTATTAGATAGGATTGATTTCAGAGAGGAAGGGAGAAGAATAGAGAAACATCAATGATGAGAGAGAACCATTGATCAGCTGCCTCCTGCACGCCCCACACTGGGAATCAAGCCTGCAACCTGGGCATTTGCCTTGACGGGGAATTGAACCATCATCTCCTGGTCAATGCTCAACCACTGAGCCACGTCAGCCAGGCTCTTTCAGCACTTTAAATATATTGTCACCCTGCTTCTGGCCTCCAAACTTCCTGATGAGAAATCAGATCATGATCTCATTGTCGATCTCTCATATGAGTTAAGTCACTTTTCTCTTTCTGCTTTCAAGATTCTCTCTTTGTCTTTCACCCATTTAATTATAATCTATCTTTGTCTGTTCCCTTTGAGTTTATCTTACTTGGAATTTATTTGGCTTCTTGGATTTCTATGTTCAAATCTTTTATCAAATTTGGGCTGTTTTTTTGTTTTTTTTTGGCCTTTATTTCTTCAAATAATCTTTCTACCCCTTTCTTTTTCTCCTCTCATTCTTCTGCTCTCATAATGTGATGTTGGTTCATTCACTTGATGTCCCACTAGTTTCTTAGGTTCTATTCACTCTTCATTCTTTTTATTTCTGCTTCATACTTGAGAATTTCAATTGTCCTCTCTTCAAGTTCACTGATTATTTTTACTTTTTAGCTCTGGAAATTCTGTTTGGTCCTTTCTTATAATTTCTGTCTCTTTAGTGATAATCTCATTTTGTTCATACACCATTTTCCTGATTCCCTTGTTGTTGTTGTTGTTTGTTGTTGTTGTTTTCCATTTTTCCTTTACCTCATTGAGCATGTATAAGATAGTTATTTTAAAGATTTTTCCTAGGAAGTCTGGCATCTGGCATTCATCAGGGACCGTTTCTATCCACTTACTTTGTTCTTTTGAGTGAACCATACTGTTTCTCTATTTGCCTGGTGATTTTGTTGTTGAAAACTGAATGTTTGCTCTCAGGATCATACTCTCTCTCTTTCCTAGGGCTTTCTACCATTTTATATTTATTTGTTTATTTTTAAAATTTTATTATTGAAGGCTATAATAGTCTATCTGTTTGGAAACATTTATAAACCATTTTTACAAAGACTATTCTTTATCATGTGTAGCACTGAAGTCTCTGTTCCATTTGCTCTTGTTCAACTAATGTTTTGGAAGAAATTTCCTTGAATGCCAGGCATTAACACACACACACACACTCACACACTGACACACACACACATAGCACGAGAGCAAAAGAGGAAGAGAGACCATCTCTCCTAGTCTTTTCAGATTGGTTCTGTGCTTGGATGCTCCTTCAACACTTAGCTAGACTTGCACTGAGCCTATGGAGTGGCCTGAGATGAAAGTTCAAGGTATTAAGATTTTCTTGGGTCTTTTGTGAGCATGGACTTTGCTCTGCCATGTGCATGGCTTTCTATATATATATACCCCCATATATATGCATCTTTTGAATGCCCTAATTTCCATAGAATCTCACTCCAGCTTTTCTTCCAGTTCTTAGGTAGTCCGTTGTGTGTCTCAATGTATAGCCTCTTGACCCGGACATCTGTGAGTGTTTAGTTTACCTTGCAGCTTTTGTGAGTGGTGCCTGCCATCCCACCCACCTGAGTTCCATGTTAAGGGAAAGAGATGAGTGCCTCGCCCCAGCCCTTTAGGTACCCACCAAATGGGTTAGAATAGACACACACCCGAGAATGTGTGGGCTCCATCTGCGCTGCTCCCTGTCGTTGGAAGGACAGGTCCCAAACTGAGAACACAGGCAGCGGCTGCTTTAAGACCATGCCTGTCCTGGCCAGGGAGAGGTGGGAGATGGCTTACTTTCCCCTTTTGATTTGGCAGTCATTTGTTTGGTATAAACATTTGACTTTTTCCAGAATTCTGAAACGTTGATTTAGTTAGTTCCTGCTTGTTTTTACAATTTCTGTGGAGGACCAAGAGCGTGCAGCATCCTGGTCTATTGTTGTGTTCTGCTTTTCCCTCTAGGTTTACCATTCGTTCATGTGAAGAAGGCCAATGGCATAGTCTGAGTACCTCTTCTGTGACGTAAGTACTGGAGACATTGCAGCAAGTGAGATAGACAGAGTCCCTGTCCTCACATGGCTTCTCCTCTAGTGGAAGGGACCTGAGAGCAATATCTTAGGTCATTTAAATTGCCCATGTGTTCCTTGAAGGCTGGTATAATATCGAGAATTGCTGGATTTGGGGATTCGGGGGGGGGGGGGGAGGAGGGGCGCATATTTTTCTAGTATGCCAGGAAAGTTTCCCGAACGAGAGATATTTAGTGGGACTGCATATATTAGCCCACTGTATCAGGGGTGTGGACAAAGGATGCCAAGATAATGGGCAGCATGGGAAAGGCTGTGGGTGAGAAAAACAGTGGGAGGACTGAGAGGTGACCATTGAAATGGCAAGACACGAGTAAGGAGAGGAGGCACAAGGTGAGACAGAGGAGCTGACAGTGATGAAGCTACTTGAAGTCCAATGGGGAGTCATATTGTTTACTGAGATAGAACATTATATTCATTCCAGCTGAGAATATAATGAGCTTATATATATGTAATGCAAAATGATCACCACACTAAGTACAGTTAACATCCATCATCACACATGGTACAATGTGTTTCTTGTGATGAGAGCTTTTAAGATCTATTCTCTTAGCAACTTTCAAATATGCAAGAGAGTATTGCTAACTATCATCCTGGCGCTAACTATAGTCCTCCACACCCCCCAGACTTACTTATTTTAAAACTGGAAGTTTGTAACTTTTACCACATGCACCTGTTTCACCACCATCACCCTCCAGCTCCACCTCTGGCAGCTACCAGTAGTTTCTCTGTATGAATTGGAAAGCCATATTTTAAGTAGGGGAGTGACATATTTGACCTTTTAACATCACTTGTTGCTGAGTAGAGAAGTGATTGGAGGATGGTTTTGCGGAAGCAGGGAGGTGAGCTAGGAGGATGTTTGTAACTGTCCAAGAGAGATGCTATTTATGATGGTCTGAATCAGGGGTGGCGGTGGAGATGCAGGGAGCGGGAGATGTGGCTGTATGCCAGGACTAACCAGCAGACCCTGAGCGACGGATGAATGATTACTCTGACACACATTTCTGTGAAAGAGAGGCTAAGGGACTGCTTGGCTATAGAAACTAAGCAGCCCCATTCGCCTGCCTCCTTAGGCTTGAACTAAAATTAACTATTAGATACTGTCAGTAGGGTAAGCATCCTTCAGAAGACACATGTGTCTGTAGTGTCTTTTAAGCAAGATGTCTAAAGACTAGACATAAAGATTCCAGTAAAACACGAGGGGGCTCAGACCTGTTTGGAAAAGTCAAGGCAGGGCTGCTGCCTTCAGCAAGATCCTTTTGGAGATTCCTCCTTACAGACTTTCCAACCAAGTCCCCTGCTTCCCTAGAGCTGTGGTGTGGGGAAGATGTGGCAGGACACCCTGAAGGACTGATCGGGCCGATGAGGTGGGCAGAAGGACTCAGGGATAACTCCTCGGTTTCTATAGATGATGATTGGATGATGGTGTCATTTACTGTGGTGGAGGAATGAAGAAAGTGTTGGTTTATCTTTAAATCACTAGGATCTCCAAGTGGGAATATTGAGTAGAGCGTAGCCCACGTGAAACTGTGATTCAGAGAAGAGAGGACTGGGCTGGAGATATAACATTTAGAATCATCAAAGCATAGATGATGTTCAAATCCATGGGAATCGGCAAGACCACATAAAGAAAGCATGGAGAGAGAAAAGAAGGAGAACTCAAACCTAACATTTAAAGACCAAGCAAACGAGGTGAACCAGTAAAGACACTGTCTAATGCTAGCTGGACTCTGAAGTGTTCAGATCAGACCCCTCCCCACAAACCTGGAGTCGCCAAACCAGCTTTCTCTGGCATCACCATAGGACTAATTGCTGAATCACTCCTTAGGAAGTACCTGCTTCAGACTTGGGTGTCCTTGAAGCCAAAGACAGATGGAAGGCCATGAAATGCTGTGCTAAAAGGCCGGCAAATTCTTCCTGGGTGGGCGAAGGGGTCCCCCAGCCCCTCCCACATCTGTGTTCCTGTAATGCCAACTCACTGTGCAGAAATTGTGCAGGCATCCTCAGTGCCTTTAGGAAAAACTGTTTCTGAGCCACCAAAATGGGATAGGAGCCTGGGGGAGGGGGAGAGTGATTCTTGGCATACAACTCTTTCAGTTCCCACCTGCATTTCCCTTCTGTATACATGTATTAAATTAGCCTGTCTTTTCACCTTTATAATGGACAGATGTCTCTATGATATCTACACTTTGTGTTGTCAGGATTGTTCTGCAGATGGTGAGCTATAGGAAGGCTTGGACTATGTTTTTGTTGCTAACATAGCACCTGGCCCAAGAGGTAGCGCAAGAAGCTGAACAAAGGAATGAGTGAATGAATGAATGAAGGCTTTTAGCTACTGAAAGATCCAGAAACTCATTTAGTTTAGAGTCTAGGGGATCCAACACAGCCCACAAGCTGACATTATCCATACGCATTTAAGCGATTATTAAGTTATACTCAAATGCAATAATCCGATGTGCCTAGTCGCTTTAATTACTTTGAGCAACAATAACTTGTTGGCCAGTTACTGTCAGATGGTGCCAGGCACCAGGGGCAGGGGTGCAGGGGTTACAAGGAAGTGAGTGAAGAGGAGGTCTCCGGGTGGCAAGCTGAGATGTGTACAAATAGGAGACAGTGAGGGGAATGGTGTGTTCATGTCCCAGGGCCTGGATGCATGCAGAGGCTCCTGCGTGTGGGGGACAGGGCTGAGCTCCGTGTGGCCTCTCACTGCATCTCAGGGACCTGTGGCCAGTGCTTGGCTTTGTGGGAAAGCGGGGTTCTCGGCTCTGGAGAGGAGGCTTTGCCACGGACCCTGGGACGCTCACATGTCATTTTCTCTTCCATGGGGACTCTCTGGAAGACGGGGGGCTGTGCAGGCTTCACCTACTTGTGTTGGCTCAGATATTCATGGCTCCCAGGGGTCTTTTAAAATTTATTTCAAATCTGTAACTTTTAACCACCCCCCCCAACATTTAAAGCGCAGAGAATTTCACACACACACACACACACACACACACACACACACACACAGGCAGTTGCCCAGCTTGGCTGGATAAATCAGAAGATCTGACAACAGCAGGCCGTGCCGAGCCCCAGGCAGCACCTGCTGCACTCCTGCATAGCCTGGCCCTCTGGGTTGCCCCGTACCTGGTCTGGCTCGGCCTACACTGCCGGCCAGGCTTCAGAGCAGGGCCCTGGGGTGGGGGGCCAGGGGGGAGGAGGAGTTCACACTGCATCCTGCAAGCCGGTGATTGTCAAGGTTGTGTTTGTGGGGATGGAGGGTGGGGGATGCTCCCATGGGGCGAGAACAGGATCTCTGAGTGCTTTCAAGCCCAGAGATTCTGACGGCACCTCTGCCCCTTTCTCACCTGCGAATCCAGGCGTCCTGGGCCACATTACAGGGGGCACATTAGGTCAGGGAGGGGCGTGCAAGGCCATTTACGTAACTTGGAGGAGAACTGGCATCCGCTGGGTGTGGGCACAGGTTGGCACTCCTCTATGCCATTACCACATCAGCAATCCCGTTTTACAGATGGAAACTGAGGCATGCAGCATCAATCAGGGAGTCAAAAGTCCCACAGTGGCCTGGGCAAGTTTGAAACCGTGTGGCACGCCCTGCAGGCAAAGCCTGGCACCCGCACTCACTGCCTGCCACGGTGGCTCCTGCAGAGCAGCATCGCCATTGTACCTTCACCCCACCTCCCACAGGAGTGCGCGGGCCTGTGTGCAGCGGCTCCACATGCTGGGAGCTGGGACACATGGGGTGCAGGACATCCCGGGGAGCTTGTCCTCGGGGACAGCAGTTTGTCCTCAGTGCGCACGCAGCAGAGTGATGGCAAGAAGCTCACTGGGCTCTGACTTCAGTGGCTTGGTGACTGCTGGCACTGCAGGTGAAGACTGAGCCACAGAGGTGACACCCCGAGGGAGGACGAGTGGAGAGTGAGAGAGGGGCATCTGCATGGGATGAGTGTGGGGGCGTGGGCAGTGGGGTGAGCGTGGGGGTCGGCAGTGGGGTGAGTGTGGGGGTGTGGGCAGGGGAGTGAGCCTGGGGCGTGGGCAGGGGGGTGAGCATGGGGCGTGGGCAGGGGGGTGAGTGTGGGGGCGTGGGCAGTGGGGTGAGCGTGGGGCGTGGCCAGTGGGGTGAGTGTGGGAGAGTGGGCAGTGAGGACAAAAGGAGAGCTAAGCCCTGAGACCACAGCCTTTGGGTAAGAAGCTGAGCCAGGAGCTGAACCTCTGTCTAGTAAAGGCGTGGGAGCGCCTGGTGCCCATCATGAGGCCCGGGCCAGGCGCCTTGCTGCAGGGAAGTCCAGGTGGACACTGCAGGAGGGACGGCAGGGATGAGCCAGGGGGTGGTATGAATAAGTCCCTGTGTGATGTTAGCAAGTCTATGGCTGTTACCAACTAGCACTGTGGCCAATAACTTCCTGCTGCTTTCAGAGGAAGTGGGCTGACGTCGCTGTTAAGTACCCGCAGCCTATGGGAAACAGGTCAGAGGACCACTGGGTGGCCACCACCTCAGTGGCCAGCGGCAGGGACTGGCCCCTAGAAGAGATGTGAAAAGAGAACACACCCACGGAGCCACTGCGGGGACAACAGACCCCACACTGTGAAGCCTGAGGAAGAAGGAGAGAGGTTAGGACACTTGACTGCAGCACAATTGGCTGGTGTGGGTTTTTAAAAAATATGATTTTATCTGAAAATTTAGTAGAAGAAGGAGAAAATGGACACTTGTTAATTCCAAGTAAGTTGCTTAGATGATCAAATGAAAGAAATAGCTCAAGGATTAAAGCAAAAATCCAAAGAAAATAAGAGAAAAAAATAGGAGACTTGGAATTTGATCCAAGAATCCAGAGGGAGTAAAGTGCAGCTGCTGCAGTACAAGCCTCTCCACAGACACTCCCTGAGCAGTGCAGCGGGGCGGGATGAGCATGAGCAGCGGGGTGCCCGACTTCATGCTGTGTGGGATCGATGTAGACAGTGAGCTGGAGCCCGATGAGCTGGCGGGTAAGGCCCACTGATCCTCGCAGAGGCAGCATGGAGGTCCACTGATCCTCACAGACCAGGCTAAGGGACCACCCCACCAGTGCATGAATCCGTGCTCCGGGCCTCTAGTATATTAATAGTGGTTCATCTATTGTAAGAAATGTACTGCATTAATACAAGGTGTTAATGATAGGAGGGACCTGTTTAGGGGGGTGATGGTGACAGGATATATAGATCTCTGTATTTCCACCCAATTTTTCTATAGACCCAGACCTTCTCTAAAATAATAAAGCCCAATTAACTAAAAAAAAAAAAAAAAAAAAAAATGAGGAATAAGAATAATAATTATTTAAACTCTTAAAGAATTACAACTAATACAATCCTTCTACAGAACAAATGAGTTCCAAAAATAGATTGAATGTGTCAAATAAAATGCCTTAAAAATAGAAGAAAAAGAAAAGAAGGCTGCTAACAGAGATCAGAAAAGGGTAGAAGAGAGAACAAAATAAATAACAAGAAATGAAAAAAATCGAATTTAATTTCAAAGATCTAGCAGACAAGCTAAAGTAAATTATACACTCATGAAACTTGGAAAATAAGATTTTAAAACATAGAGAAAAGTGTAGGTATGAAAAACAAAGGAGATATAATCTATATGCAATTAGTATTGTAAACATTGGAATAAAAAGAATGCTCAGTGTTACAAAATAAAAATATGTTCCTGAAAAGGTGAAATAAACCATAAAGCTGGAAAGGTATGTTATGTTTCAATTAAAATTGGTACAGCAAGACCCATATTGAGATGTAGGCCAATGAAGTTTTTCAACTTTAAAAATAGTGAATAATTTGAGTCAACATGTTAGATCAGCATCTGTTGTATGCAGACTGCCCCCTTGAATTCAGTCCTGAAGACACCACAGAAGCAGGGGATTGCAGAACACAGGGTGGAGACTTCTGTCTCATTGTGGGGGAGGAAAGTGAGAGCCGAGGGTGGAGGAGGGGCAGGTGCTACAAATAGGAAATCGGCTGGGGAGGCACTTCTTGTCTGTCTTCTACCACCTCCATTCACATAAAGTACAACACTTAAAATAACAGTATCCTGAGCTACCCTGAGAGGTGGGCTCAACTGAAGTTGGGAGGGCAAGAGGCTAAACAGGCAATAGTCAAACCCCGTTTGTAACACCAGAGTGTCTTCCCACCCTGAAAAAACACATGGAGGAGTACAGGCCAGGGCCTGTCTTGTCCTTCCCTAGCTACATATGATCAGCTGATAGCATGAGCTCACTGAGAAAAATCATACAATTGAGGCATACAAACAGGCAGCTAAAAAAAAGAGAGAGATGCCTGAGGTAACATACGTAATGGTTGAAAAAATGTACAGTTGACCCATGAACAATGTGGGGTTAGGGACACTGACTCCTGCAGTGAAAAATCCACCCATAATTTAATTTAACTACTTAACCCCAAATTTAACTACTAAAGGTCTTCTGTTGACTGGAAGCCTTACCTATAACATAAACAGTTGATTAATGCATATTTTATATGTTATATGGATTATATACTGTATATATATGATAAAGTAAACTAGAGAAAATAAAATCATAAGGAAGAGAAAATATATTCATAGTATTTATTGGGGGCAAATTCAAATATAAATGGGCCTGCGCAATTCAAACTCATATGGTTTAAGGGTCAACTATACTCAGTAAATGTGTTGAACTGCAGAATGGATACCACCAAAGAATAACTAGCAACATTCTAGGCCACTGGAAAGCAGAACACGTTTCACAAAATCCTAAGTGAACCTATCACCCAAGAATTTTATACCCAGCCAAATTTTTCTTCAAGTCTAAAATGACAATAGACTTATTCTCAAAAATTCAAGAGGTACAACATCCAGAAACATTTCTCAAAACATCAACGATAATCATTTATTCCATGAATTCCAGCTAATAACATTATGTATAAAAAGCTCTCAGATTTTTTGGCTTTCTTGAGTCACATAAAAATAAAACTAAGAGTAAACAACTTATGCAATTGTGTTAAGAGTGTAAATAAAACCTTGGTAAAGTGAAATAAAGTATATACTAGTTAATTTTTTTAAGTTAGAGTGGTGAAAAGAAGTATAATAAATGTGCTAATTTAGCCATTTTTCAAACAAGGACTTAATAAATACAGCCAATAAGTAAAAATATGTAGTTTTTAAAGAAAGAATGATTCCAACATTTTAAAATTGAAGTAATTTATAGTTGGTATTTTTAGAAGCACACACACATACCGATATGGAATGGTCACCCATTTCATGACAGAAGACTATTTAGCGCTCCCATTTGAAAAAAAAATAATAATAAGAGGCAGGGTAATATATACTGTTTACTTATATTTTCATAAAACATTTATCAAAAGTGTTTACCTCTGAAGAGACACTTGGGTTTGCGGTCAGAGAGTCGGATTTACTCCATTTCTTACAAATTTGATTTTTTTTTAGAGCTTGTCTGAATGTTTCCATCATTAAAGAAAACCTGGCACAACAAAGAGGAAGTAAGAGTGAGGAAGAAGAAACTGTGCATGTAGTTGACAATGAAGAGGAACAGAAAACTCTGGAAGTTGATGTGAATCATCCCAGAGAGACACACACAGATGGGGCGGGGTCCCTGGAGAGTGAGCAGGATTTTCATTAGGAAGTGCCCTTGGGACCAACACCTGTAGAAGGAGGAGGAGGAGGCCGCCTTGGGCAGAGGGAGAAGCACAGCTGTGAGATAGGCCCACCACCCATTGCCAAGCCCACAGGAAGCTCTGGAGTGGCTTGCCCTGCAGGGATGTCTGCAATTGGCTGGGATGACCAGGCCCCTCCCCTGCCCCCGCCAGTGGATGGGGGCCACCTGGGGAAGGGGCATGCTGCCAGTCCCGCAGTCTAGAAGGGCTGACAGCTGGCAGCTGAGCCGGCGTGTCCCTCATGGAAGGGGTCTGGGTGTCACAGCATTGTCCATCACAGGGACAGAGCATGACTCAGAGCCAAGGAGGTGGGAACAGAGATGTCCTTGAGGTGAGAGTGGCTGAAATCCTGAGCACCAATGGGGTCACTGTGTGTCCAGCTGGCCTGCAGCTTCCTGCAGGTGACACGAGGGCGGGAGGAGGGAGCTGGGGTGCAGGCAGCATGGGGGTGGGAGGAGGGAAGCTGTAGACAATCCCCTACCATCATCTGTTTTCCGACAAGCTTTGAAAAGTGCCCTCTCTTGTGGGAGAGCAGGTGTGAAATACTTGTCTCTGGGACTGGGAGGTGGGCCTCCCAGAGACATTTCGGGGAGTTGCAGGCACTTTGATTTGCCTATAGGAAGTTTGTGTGGAAAATGAAAGCAGGGCCAGTCTCTAAGGCAGAATTTCCTCAACGCAGCGCCCAAGGCCAGGAAGGTTGAAGACAAGATTGGCCTTGGGAGATGTCCACTTGCAAGGAGAGGAAAGGACGAAAGGGGGGCTGAAGCACTGGCAGGAGGGGGTGCAGTGACAGGCAGTGGGACTGAGGCTCAGAAGGTGTGTAACTTGCTCAATGCTGCACAGCCGGTGAGTGGTGGGAACCAGCTGTAGAAAAGCAATGCCGCCCTGGTGGGGCCCATGCCAGGCCCTGGCAGGAAAGATGGCACACTGGGACTGGGGGATCTGAGGAGTGTGTGTGACCAGAGGCCTGCTCACATAGCTGCTGCGGAGGAGAACGGACATCATGGTGCCTTGGCGCTGGTAAGGCAGCTAGCTGTCCTCACCATCTCGGGCCTGAGGAGTGAGGGGACAGCCACTGGGGACCTGGTCACAGCAAGGCCTGTGGGGAAGTCATCCTGTGAGGCAGCAGCCAGGCTTGACGCCTCAGCCAGGAGGGAGCCTGGGCATACATTCTTAACTCCAACCCCCCCCTCGCCCCCCACCCCGCCATTTCCCAGGGGCAAAGGAACCTCTGGCCCAGAGCAGGGTGCCATGTGGAGGAGGGATTTGGAATCAGCCCAGGACCTTGACTCTTCAGGAAACAAGTCACCAAACCAATGTGGGCATCAAACTGCTGGCATCTGTAGGAACAGCGATCGGTGGTCCTCTGAGATTCGCAAAGAGCTCCTCATGCATGGCAGTGCTCACTGCAGTGACGTGCTACACATGCACGCGGGAGGGGGGGGGCGCGGGGTGCTAGGGGTGCGCCTGAGGCTGGCGGTCCTTACCCCCTCACCCCCTCACCCCCTGGTGCAGCTGGGGCTCAGCGCTGGGAAGCGTTTCTTTCCTCCAGGTGGAGACTTCCAGTCATTCCGCATCTGCAATGACTGGAAGTCTCCACCTGGAGGAAAGAAACGGTGGCCTCCACTTGTAACTGCTTACACCTCCACTTGTAACTGCTTAAACACAGCCCCGCCATGTGTTGCCCAGGAGTGGCAGCCTGCGGGCTAGCCAACGCCCAGCTCTGGCCAGTAGCTCCCTGCGCAGTGAGTGGCTTCCTCGCTGCACCAGACATCCCGAGACTTGGGCGGCCATCGGGGTTCTGCGACGGGCGGGGGTGGGGAGGCGCCGCCGAAGCCCAAGCGGAGGGGCAAGTCTCCTCCGTGCGTTGCGGTGAACTGCTGGCCACGTCAGCCCCCATCTGCGGCTCCCGCCACCCCGCAGCTCTCAGAGAGCCCCCTTGCGGGCGGGCGCAGCCAGCTAGCCGCAGCCAACACGCAGGGGCCGGCCTCCCGGCTGGCTGAAGGGGTTGGGGTAGGTGAAGTTGTATGGTTCTGGTGACAGGACCTGGCGCACCAGGACACCAGCTCGGCAGCCCCAGGAAATGAGGCCATTGCAGGTAGTGGTGGTGGGACACGGACCAGGGACGCTGGGGTCCCCTAGGCGGAGCGGGCGGGGGACCCGAGCAGCTGCGGGCGCCTAGCTCCGGAGCTCTGAATCCGAAACTCCAGGCGATAGATATCGCGGGGGCTCTTTGGCTCAAGTCTCCTATTTTACACGTGGGGGGCTTTAGGGTCAGAGTGGCGCCGGGGGAAGCGTGGAAGGGGACGCCCAGCCGGGCAGCCCTGGCCTCCCTAGAGGGCTGCCTGCGGGAGCGGGACCCTCAGGCCCAGGTGTGCAACCCCATCAGTTAATCCCAAACAATCCAACCGAACTCAACCATGAGCCTTGCAGGTGTGCTGGAACTGAATTCGCTCCTTTCTAGATTTTCCGCGTGCAAACATGTTCACTAAGTTTAGCAGCTAAGACTCGCCCCGGGTTTGGGCGGCGGCGCTTTCCTGCCGGCCCCGCGTAGGAGAACCCCGTGCCGCGGGCAGAGACTCAAACCGTCCACCTTCAGCTTCGCCATGGCTCCGTCCAGGGTTGGGCCCCGGTTCCGCATCTGCAAGAATGGGTCGATGGGACTGCTGGTTTTTGCCAAGGGCAGAGCCTGCAGTGTCAGCCTCGCGTGGGGATTTCGAGGCTCAACTTGAGACTGGAGAGCTCAGCGGGCGGACCAGCCAAGGGGGCTGATGGGCCAAAGCATCGGGTAGCGGCCCAGGTCCTGCTCCGCTGCCGCTTCACACTCCACCGGGAGCCACTCTGACCTAGACGACCGCCGACCAGGTCCTCAGAAGCCCCTGGGCGCCCTGAGCCCCGCGCGCCGCCCTGGAGCGCTGGCGGGGGGAACTGCGCCCTGCGGAGCTCTCCGGGCGGTTTCCGACGCCCACATCTCCGATTCCATTCCTTCCCTCCCTGCACCCCCAGAGAAAGATCCTAAATAGATCCGGTGGCCTCCACTTGTAACTGCTTACACCCCCTTCCCCCTTTTACACTAGACTTTGCTAACCCTCCAGACAGAGACCATTTTTATTAGTATTATCAAAATATTTTTTAAAACCATGATCCACACCCATCTGGGCCTGAAGTGAGACACATGGAAGCTACGATTCTCCTGAACACAACACAAATCAGAAACCACTACCGCCTCCTCCCCAAACCCACAAAAGTCAGCAACTCGGGGCCTCCTAAAGACGGAATACAATAACTTTATTCCCTCCGAAATAACGTGATTTGAAGACACACTCTTTGGAGACACTAACGTTCCCCTCTCATATTTCCAAAATAAAGGGTCGGGCTAATGCTCAGAAACATATTCTCATCATACACACACACACACACACACACACACGCACGCAAAAAATGGGGTGGTAAATTACTTCTTCCAAAGAACAAACACAACATCCCAGCGACGGGGAAAAGAAAAGCTGGGGAAAATTCCCCCTGCGAATGTAAAAGGGGGAGGAAAATCCTTTATCTGAATTATTTCTCCCTCAACAGTTTTGTAGGAAAGTATCTGGGGCTCAAAGTTGTTGCAAAAAGGTCGCGCGGAGCACAGCCCGGGGGCGGTCCCTTGACCGCTGGGTTATCAGAACCTCCCGGGTCCTGGCCGCGGCTTTAGGGCACGTTTGCGAACCTGAGGTGCCAATGGCCTACGTCCCGGCTTTCTCAGTGTGCTCCCCGCTGAGCAGGACTTCGGGGACTTAGGACACTCAGAGACATTTACTAAAAAGATAAAGCAAGAGTGTTCGGGCTGGTGGCCGAGGCCAGCCGCGGACAGCGCGGCAGAGGGACCAGGGCTCAGGTCGGTTCCACCGTGTTCGCCGCGGGCCGTGAACTGCAACGTGGGCCGCGGCTCTGGGTGAGTAGCCTCGTGGGCGACACTCCACCCGGGCTGCCGATGGGTGGGAATCGGAAGGAATGCTCTGTCCCGGAACAGCACGCCCGCCCGCCGACCCGCCGGGCCAGGTTACAGGCATCTAAACCTTCTGAACAGCAAGGGATGGACTTGAGCATCCTGAGCCTCCGCATTCCGAGCGCCTGGTAAGAATGCAGCGGGGTGCTGCACCCCTGCCCGCGCTTCCCGCCGCCAGCTACAGCGCCTCCGCCCCCACCCCCGCCCCCGCCCTCGCCCTCGCCCTCGCCCCTGAGGGTACTTTTCCGGAAGAGACCGGGTGAGCGGCTTTGGACTCTGTATTAAATAAATGCAACTCAGTGGTCGGTTTTTAAAGTTTGACATAAATTGGTGAGAAAACAACACCACCTAATAATTAGTGTAACAGGTCAACAAAACAAACTGTCTTCTAAATGAAGGTGAATGGGCTTTATTATTTACTTAGGGAAAAGGGAGGATTGAACATTCTCTTCAAGTTAATGTCCCCAACAAACTCATATTCCGACAAAACTTTCTACACATGACTTTCACACTCACTTTCCCACCAGGAAACATTTTTACCAGCCTTTATCTCCCTGTTAATGGCTCCCTCCCCCTTCACCCTCATCTTTCTCCAGCAGTTTGGACAACTGGGGAAGATTTTTTTTCTGAGGGCAGTTTGTACCGATCCCAGCTAACCGGGCCGACCTAGAGAGATCAATTCCTGGCAAAGAATAAGAAAGAAAGACATTTAAAAAAATCTGACAGCAATTTCCAAATATGCTTTCCACTTGAACTTCATAAACCGCCCACCCTCCCCCCGCACCCCAGCCCATGGATGATTTGGGGTCTGCACTCATGTCCCGCTTGACTATCGCTTCTCCAACCCCCTCCCTACTGCGCCACACACACACACACACACACACACACACACACACACACACACACACGTCGGGAGCCCGCCCACGAAACAACTGGATGGAACTTGCGTCCCGACATATGGGCAAGGACAGCGAGTGCGGAAATGCGCGCGGGTGCCGAAGTGCACCACTCGGTGGGGTCTGTCCTCTTCCAGCGCTGGGTTATGCCAGCATCCTTCTTCCCTCTGCTCCTGTCACCAGTTCCCTGGCTCCGCCCTTCTGATCCTGCAGCCAATAGAAACCCCCGGCAACTTTCCTCCGCCCCAAACCCTTTCCACACCCCCACTTTCCGGGAGCTGGTTGGCTGCTGAAGCCTCTGCAAAGCTGCTGTATTTGCATGGTGGTCCTGGTTTCTGGTAGGTGGAGCGGCCTGTCATTCCCGGTGATCGGGCCCGCCCACTCCACCTCGGTCTCTACTCTTCCTGCGCAGTTCTCCTTCGCAGCCTCAGCGAGGAAGTGCCGGGGCTGCTCTCAGGAACAGTTTGCAGGGCAGCGAGGAGGCAGCCCCGGGCAGCGGCCGTACGCACCGTCCTAGTGGCCAGGACGCGGGAGTGCAGCGTTCTCCTTCCCCAGAGCGGGCCGTCGCGCAGTAAGAGCCGTCCCCAGGCCAGCAGTTGCCGCCACCCGACTTTCGATCCAGTTGCGGCTCCTCCCGGGCAACATGTCAAAAGCCGCGGCCGCTACAGCTGCTGCCGACACCTGGGGAAGAGCAGCAGGAGCAGCAGCGGTGGCCCCAGGCGCACGGGTGCAATAAACCCACTCACCGGGCGTCCGGAGGGCCAAGGAACCCTCTTCGCGCTCACGGCTCCGGCGGGACCAGTGCCATGTGCTGAGCCATGCCCCTCGCCGCGCCCGCGGGCAGCGCATGGGGCAGCGCCTGAGCGGCAGCCGATCCTGCCTCCATGTCCCCAGCTGGCTTCTTCCCCAGCCGCAGGCGCCCCCGCCACCGGTGAGGAGGAAGCTCGCGCTGCTCTTCGCCATGCTTTGCATCTGGCTCTACATGTTCTTGTACTCGTGCGCCAGCTCGTGCGCCGCCGCGCCGGGGCTGCTGCTGCTGGGCTCGGGGTCCCGCGCCGTCCACGACCCGCCAGCCCTAGCCACGGGTCCCGACCGGGCTTTCCCGAGGCTGCTGTTCCAAACAGTACCAGCCACCCCGTTGGCTGCGGCCCAGGAGAAGGCCGAGGGCGCCACGAGCCAAGAGGAGCAGAGTCCTGAGGCGCCGGACTCCCCCAACCCCATCTCCAGCTTCTTTAGTGGGTCCGGCAGCAAGCAGCTGCCGCAGGCCATCATCATCGGAGTGAAGAAGGGCGGCACGCGGGCCCTGCTCGAGTTCCTGCGTGTGCACCCCGACGTGCGCGCCGTGGGCGCCGAGCCCCACTTCTTCGACCGCAGCTACGACAAGGGCCTCGCCTGGTACCGGTGAGTTTCCCTGACAGGGCCGGGGCCAGAGGCGCCAGCTGCTACCCAGAACGGGGGAGGAGGGAGACGTGGCTTGTGCGGGGAAGTGACAGGGGTACAGTCTCGAACCACCGAACCCCCGGGGGCGGAGAGGGGCAAAGAACGAATGCGCGGTGCTGGCCCGTCTCGGGGAGAACCCCACCCCAGCGCGGTACCGAGTGTTGGGAGGGGGGAGGTACTTGCCACAACCCATAGAAACTTCTCGAGCAGCTCTGGCAGCTCAGTGGCCCATGGTACCCTAGAAATAATCAGGAGAGCTCTCCGCAAAGAAAGGGGTACAGCGACTGAGATGGCGCACCGGGAAGCATGCAACCCTCTAACGGTGGCCGCGTCCCAAAGGAATCAATGCAGTGTTGCTGGTGTTTGATTCTGGAGCTCGGACGTGCTGCGCTCCGCCGGCCGCGGCCTCCGCCCTAGACCAACTTCTCAACAGCTCCTGCTCCCCTTATGGGGATATGGGTGGAAGTGACGGCGTCCCGCTCGGGCCGCGGGGAGTTTGGTCGCGTTTTTGTTACAGTCCTCCTCCCTGCTGGAATCCGAACCCAAAGAGGGTCAAATTCGCTTCTCTGGAGAGCAGCTCGGGCTGGGAGGGTGAGCTGGGCGGGTGGCCCGCGCCTCCGCCTGGCGGACGGGCGAGCGGCGGGTGGTGCGCTGAGCGCGGCTGGCGGATCGTGGAGCGGTGCTGGTCCCTGTCGGGCAAAGGCGCGCACTGCAGCGGGCCAGAGGGAGCGGTGCGCGTCTGGGTAGGCATCCGGGCGACCCCGGCACGGTCGCGGGTTTCCGCCTTCCCGGCTTGGGTGCTGGTCTCCACCCGTCTTTTACACGTCGGGGTGCGAAGAATACTGGGGGCCCATTGATTAAGAAATGTGGGTTGTCCGGAGGTCGGGGTTTCCGAAAACTCGGTTCTTGAATCGGGTTGTGGGTCCAGTTCCAAAGGGACGGGTAACCAGGACCTCTGCCAACGCCTCCCGCTGCTGCCTGTTTTTGGGGTGAGCGGTTGGGTTGGTCCAGCTTCCGGTGAGACGCGGGAGAGCCGAGGGTCCAGACTCCCGCCTTCCTTCGGAAACTTCGTCGCCAGCCATCCTCTCCCCACTTCTTCCCCCACCCGTCACAGGCAAGACTCTGCCTTCTCGCAGGCAGCCCTCCAGGCCCTAGGAGCCTCTAGAGGCTCGGGACTCAGAAAACCAACCGGGAGAGTCAAACCGAACTTCACTCCCGGCCCCCAACCCCCTTTCGGCCCCTGGAGAGGATGGGAGATAAAAGGGGGCTGACCCAGGGGATTAAAGCCGCTGTTCCAAGCCTCGCCCCCCCTCCCTTTTGTCCTTGATGTTTTCATTGTCCGCAGTTGCCCCAGTCCCAAGGGTTAGCCAGCCCTGGCAGTCACCCTTCCCACCGTCCCGGTCCTGGACACCGGCTGTTAAGAAGGACGCCCGGACTCCCGTCTGGCTCTGGCCGGTCGCTAAATCGGGCCGAGCCCCAGTGCTCCCCTAGGTGCAGTGGGGGCGTGCGGTCTTCCGCGGAGCGGAGAGGCGGGGTGCGCTGGGGCGGGCAGGTGCTGGCTGGCACGTGGGGCCGCTCTGACTGTTAGCTATTGTCATCGATCCTATTGTTGTTATTCTACCACCGCCACTCCACTCCTGGTGCCAATGATCCCGGGCCGGCGGCAGGAGATCACTGGTGCCTTCCCAGATGAAACCCGCTGGAGGCCGGAGGCGCCCGGAATGTGCTGAGATCAGACACACGGGCCCGGGGCCGGGCCGGACCGGGAGGACTGGCAGGAACTAGCTGAATCGTCCACGTCAGCCGGCTTTGAAAGCACCTGGCAGCCTGTGGAAATCCCCACAGGAAGATTCACGCGGTCTCTTAGGCTCTTGCCCTCCACCTGCTCCGTTCCTTTTGATTGACTCAACACCGCGGAATAAAGGACGAAGTCGCTCTGGAAACCCGAGCGCAGCCGGGAGTAGGGGCGGGACGGGTATCCCGGGCCGCGTAGTGAGCGAGGCCGCGAGGGCTGGGGCCAGAACGCCGGAGGCGGGAAGTTCCTCAGCCCCCCAGCATCTCCCTAAACGGATCAGCCGGGCTGTGCGGTCCAGGAGGCCCAAGGCCCGCGGCTGCGATCCCTGGACCGCGCGGCGGGAAGAGCACGCTGGGAGCGCCGCAGGTCCCCTCCATCTCGGCCTTCCGGGCTGCGCCAGCACACGCCGGCTGCTGGGCTAGCGGATATTTTTAAGGAAAAAGAAAAAAGAACCTATTTTAAGTGCTTTAATTAACATATTTTACTTAATGAAGAATTTTCGGGATGTCTGGGCAAATGTGTAGACTTACAATTATTTTGAAAGCGGCCGCTTTAATTTTCTGTAACTACCCCGGAGGAGACGTCTGACTCAGATGCTTGTGCTAAAACCCGGTGCCAGGGAGCACGCTTCGCCCTCCCGGCTGGGCAAGCCTGGTGCTCGCCAGAGGTGCGTGTCCTGGTATCTCCCCGCGGTCCGTACAGGCAGGCAGCAGATTGGAGACGAGCACAAATAATAATTAACCGGAAAGAGTTGCAGTCAGACACGTGGTTCAAACGAGTCCTCACAGCTAGAAAATAGGAGACAGGGGAAACATTTTGAAAGCATTTAGGCATTTTGAAGGCATGGTAAAACTACAGGCCTGGATGGTTGAACCCGACTGTCGGCATCATAATTCGCTGGAGAAGCAGATCTTGGCTCTGTCTGTGCCAAGTCCTCAATGGGTTTAATCGATTGGTGCCCAGTCCTTCTAGTGGCCTAACCGGCAGCCTGGGCCTGGGCGGATTTGCATGAAGTCTCCGAAATTGACTGTAGTTCCTTTCCTCGGCCAGAACTGTTGTGGGATTGACGGTTGTGGGATGGAGGCGACCGTGGTCACAGAGACTAGGAGCTGACCTCGCCACCAGCCGGAGAGCAGAAGCTTTCTGCCGCTGCCCTACCTGCATAAAAATCAAATGCGCCCTTCCCCGCGGCCCATCTGCCCTGGAACCCGAGTATGTCTTAGTCTGGGATAAGTCTCTTGTGGGTTTGCTTTTCCAGCTTATTATCCAGCTCTCTTCCTCAATCAGGCCTCTCAAACTCGGCATGTGCTGGTGAGCACCGCATGGGGTGACACATCAGGCTTCTGTGGCAGGCTGTGGTGGTGTTGAGAGCTCTGGGGTGGTGAGCCTCCCAGATGCCAGGGTGGAGAAAGCACACACCTGTACATTTAGGCTCTGAATATTGACTGTGTCTCTTTTTGACTTGGTGAAAGTTTGGTAGATTTTCACAAATGTTAATGATAGCAGGTTGGGAATTAAGTTAGCCAAATAATGTAATTATTAATTTTTTACCTAGAAATGTGCCTTAAACTTTCCAGAGCAGAAACTCATTCCCCATCTTTACTCTTCTTTTTATTTTGGTTGCACAAAATAACTTGACACAAATAATGTGGCCACGTTAAAAAAAATGTGTGTGTGTGTGTGTGTGTGTGTGTGTGTGTGTGTTTATAATGCTGGTAGGTAACATTCCTGAATGTTTTCCCAATGTGTCCGGTACTGTTTCAAGTTTTACAGAATTAGCAAATGTATTCTTTAGTACAATCCTATGAAGTAGGTACTTTCATAGATGAAAAAATACAGGCACAGAGAAGTTAAGCAACTTTCCCAAGCTGTCCCAGCTAGTAAATGGCAAGCTAATATACTAACCTCGGCAGTCCTGCTCCAGGTCACTCTGCCATGCTCCCTCGCTTAAGTGACCAAAAACATGATGGCAGTGATATATGAGTTCAAAACTGGGTTTGCTTTAAAAGAGCTTGAGTTTTCCAATATACTCCACGACCTCAGTGTGCATTGCTCACTTTGTCATTCACTTTAAAAAAATATCAGCTGCAGAACAGGCTCGTTGCTTGAGCAAAGTGGGTTTATGACTAGAGTGAGGATAATTACATCACCATGGCAGTTTCTTTTCTCTGCCTGGACTGGACAGTTAGAGTCAAAGGAGTCATTAAAATGACAAAAATATCCCTCAAGTGTAAAGGCTGAGAAAACAACACAGGTCCCTATGGAGAATAGATTTATTCTCTTCCATTTGCCCCCTTGTAAGGCTCGGAGGTGTGGAGGACATGGAGTTAAAAGAGATGCTCTAAAACTTCTGGGAGTGAATGTATTCATTTAAAAGAAATACAGTGCCACAAGTCAAGACAAAACTTACATTTAACTAGAAGACCATTGTAACCAAACTTTGAGTAGATTTATTTAGACTTAGACTTTGAAACCCAGTAACTTCAGAAAGTCTCCCTCCTGAAAGCTAGTAGCTGAAAGTAGCGAGTTTTCCTGCATTTTAAATTTAACAATAAATGCTGAGAAATCTAATTTCTCCCTTATTTTCCTAGTCTATTTCTAACAACTGCTTTCCTCTTCATGAAGGGATATTTGAGATAAGATCTGATTGGGGATAATCCTTTTTGAAGTAATTGTACTTTCAGTCCTGGAGCTTAAACCAAGTATGTAACTCACTTCAGGCTCCTGGGTGAAGATCAAAATTCTACATTTATATGCAACAATTTGAAATATGAACCATCATGTTACAAAGCTGTCAAGATTTATTAGCAAGATGGTGTAGCATGTGTTGAACTCTGTTTTTAATTAGGCACCTAAATTAGACCATAAAATGGTTGATTAATCTTTTACAAGTTGAGGGGAAAATATAACATAAATTAACCTAATCATAAGTGTTTTCCCAGATGCTCTCAGTTAATAAAATAGTCAATATTTAATAACAACCTATTTGTTTTAAATAAATAAAATGCTGAAATGTGTGAATTTAAATTACACGTATTATTTTCCAAATGATATGTTATTACTGAACAGGTCTCTAAAAATTAGGTTATGCCCATGTCTTAAAAACTATTTATTAAAAGAGAGTGCTACAATTTGACTAAGCTGGCAAGGGTAAATTTTGCCTTTTTAATGGAGCCTGATTATTGAAAATTTACAATTTAATATAGGCTAATATTTATAAAAGACTTTTCCAGCTGAAGTTTTGTTATTTGAAATTGTAAAGTGACCTGTCACAGCTTCTGTTTTTCTAGTTCGGTGTTTTATTTTTGTTTGAAGAAAAACTTTGAGCTGTTTTGAAAAATCAGTATGTCACAAAACCTCATTCCAAATTTGTATGCCAATTTACCTTTCTGTTTAAAACATGTGGGACATAAGGTTTTCTGATTTTATAAGAATGATTTAGAATTAAAAGTGCACCAGGAATTTTAAAGGAAACCCATCAGTCAGTTAGTGCTATGAATCAGGGAAGTGGCATTTATTTCAAGCTCAGAGCTGAAATGCTACTTGACTAGACCGCTTGTTTGCTGTGTTCCGTCAGTAGTTTCTGAATACTTTCTATTCTCACTCTATGAACATGGAAATGAAGTTGACTGACAGAAGCACAAAATGTCCACTTTACAGGCAGAGCATAATGAACATTGCTGTTGCTGTGAATAGAGTTAATTTCCAAATAGGGTGCTATCTCTCTCATTTAACAGTCTGTGATTTCAGACAGTAAGGGACATTTCATCCCTGGCTGTTGGGATAGCCAGGAATCCCAGCAAAATGAATTCCCCAACTATGTGGCACATTTTCAAGGGTAATGAATACAAGCTGCTGCCTACCTCAAATGAAAACATTTCCCATGATGGAAAAGAAATGAGATACTGATATCTTTGAAAACTACTTGTAAGTAGAGCATGAAACTAAAAAATATTTTAAACATTACCTGCTAGAACTCTCATGTTCTTTGGAAACAGTATCAAAATCTAACAACAAATTAAACAGATGTTAGTGTTTCTTGAATTTTCTTTCTGATTTTAGATTTGGGGAAAAGTTCAGGAAGTGAGGAGCAATTACTAGCTTAATAATATGATAATAAATAATTTTCATTGCAGTCAAGAGGCTCTGAGTTAAAATACTGCCAAATGCTAATAGACCCCTCATTAATTTTCTCTGTAGAGATACGAGTGCAGGTAATTTTATATAAATTGTATCTGTTTTTTAAATTCTTCCTTTAAATGCCCACTTCTGTGCCTTCAAATATTAAAAATAGCGTAAGTTACTGGGTCATTAAAACTTTTACTTCAGTGTGTCATGGATGAAACATGTTTAAATAGTAAAGCTGTACTGACAAAATTTGTTTGCCTCCTAAAGAAAGCTACTTTAAAAAATTATTTGTGCGGATCTGTGCATAGTTGGTTAGAGTTCTTGCCAGAGAGGAATTAATATTTTTTACAGTCGTTATAAAATTATGTATATATACACCTCATATATTCACCGTGACTGTAAGTTGATCAATTAGTTACAGAACAGATAAGCTCTTGGGATAAAATATTTTTCTTCTAAATACAGCAAATGTGTTAAAATAAGTCTCTGGTTTAACATCAAATAGACTGTATTTAAGCCTAAGCTAGACTATTTCTTGAGGAGAGATCAGCACTTTTAAACGCTTTTGGCCAGAATGTGAATTACTGCATGTGCATTCACCAAGCAACTTGGGGGCCGATGATGCAGAATACCTGTTTCCTCCCAAATCCTTGGCCCGTACTTCGTAACACGGTCCCCCTGGCTTAGAAACCCAGTAAATGCCAAAAGGTTCTTCTGGGCAACACGAGGCTTGGGAAACAAATGGAGAGTGAAAAAACATGGGAAGGGAACCGAGAAGCAGCAGACTGTTCACGTGTCTCTTCAATGAATGGGGCAACATGGCCCCAGACAGGCCCGGCGCGGCCACGTGTCTGTGGCTTCCCTGCCGCAGGAGGGGCGTTCGCTTTCACCGACTCCCGAGGTGGCCGAACCCGCGGCAGAGAAAATGGCTCCGCGGCCGCCGGCTTCGGATCAGTCTGCACAGCCCCGTCGCGTGGGACCACGGCATCTGGTCGCGGTTGCCTTGGGGAGACAGATGGTCGCGCTGCCTGGCGTTGGGGGCGGGGCCGGAGACCTGGCCCGGGGCTGCCCTCGGTCCCGGGTCGCCGGCCGCGGCCACGTGACCAGCCCGAGCTACGCTCTGGCCTCACCTGTTGGGCTGAGCCGGGTGTAGCGGCCCGCGCTCGCAGTGGGCGGAGCCGGAGGGCTATGCCCTGCACCGATTGGCCCTAGGGGCTGCCGGGAAACCAATGGGGTCCCGCCTGCGCGATAACCCCGCCCCGGCCGACTTCCCAGCTGCATGGCTTCTGGTTCTTGGAGCTGAATTGGCCCTGAACTGCCCTCGCCTTCCCAGCAGAGCTTATCCCCTGATCTATTGTGCTTCCTTCCTTCCTTTCCTCTCGGCCTCTTCTAAACCCTCCTGCACAAATGCCCCTGCCTTGTGGAGGGGAGGTGCCTCTGGTCTGAAGTTTGCTTCTGTTGGGCAGAGCAGTGAGGACTCACGTTCCCTTCCGATTCTGGAATCTCCGCTGCACTGAGGCTCAGTGGCCATTTCTCCTCCCAGCATGTCTAGTCTGCATCCCTAGAACCCCTTGGGCACACACTCCCTGGTCGCTCTCCTTTCCTCAGCCCTGGGCCCACAGTCTGAAGCTGCCCCCTCCTCTGGAGGAAGGGATGGCTTCCTTTTGGACAACGTGGAAGCCCCTTTCTGCTTCCTCGGCCTGCAGGGTGGGCTGGAAGCGCTCTCTGGGTACTGACCAGCTCACCTTCTCTAGTCCTGTCCAGGAGGAAGGACAGTCTGAAAAATGCTCCTAGTGAGGAGGGGAGTTACGGCTGGCACTGGGAGTTGATTCTG
This sequence comes from Corynorhinus townsendii, assembly GCA_026230045.1. Lineage (NCBI taxonomy): Eukaryota > Metazoa > Chordata > Mammalia > Chiroptera > Vespertilionidae > Corynorhinus > Corynorhinus townsendii. Next base: position 46,902,490 of record JAPDVU010000009.1, read on the forward strand.
TTGTGGATTTACATGAGCTAGCCTTGCTTTCTGGAAGGTTTGCAGAGGTGCAGGAGGTAGCCTGTGTTAAAGGGCAGGAAGCTCACACAGGACGTCGTTCATTGCTGCAGGAGCTGTTGAGACGATGCAGGATTTGGTCCACACATCCATTAAAGTAGCTTCCCCCAGGAGAGGACACACTGAGCCTACAATCAGAGAACAGCAATTCCCCGCCAGAGCACGCCTGGTGCCCTCCCTAGCTGAAAGGACTCCTTCCCCCTTCTGTCTTTCTGGCTGCAAACTCATCCTCCTTCAGCCAGCCATTCCTCTGATGTGTGCTGTTCATTGGGTCCCTGGTGCCCTCCTGTCTGATTGTTTCAGAGTCTCCAGGCACTTAGCATATGCTAGTGCTGCCAGTTAACACAGATGCACAAAAAAGTAAACATCCTGTTCTCAGCCAAGAGCTTTTAATAGAAGACCCAAGCAAGTGAGTGGGTGTGTGGGGGAGAGGAGGAGAGAGTAAGGTAGGGAAGCTCATCATCCTTGTCATTGACCTGAAATGCTTAATGGAGGAAGCGAAAGGTGACCATTTGAAGTCTTTTTCTATAGTCAATGCATAATACATTCTTATAAACCATTTTGACCTATGTTTTCACTTATCTAACAAAGATTTATAACAGTACGTACTTTAAAAATATATAGACTTTATTTTTTAGAGTAGTTTTAAGTTCACAGCAAAACTGAGTGGAAAGACAGAACTCACATATATGCTCTGCCTCACATAAGCACAGCCTCCCCCACTATCAACATGTAGGATCAGAGTGGGACATCGGTTACTATCGATAAACTGATGGTGACATGTCATCCTCATCTAAAGTCCATAGCTTACATTAGGGTTCACTCTTGACGCTGCACATGTTACTGCTTTGGACAAATGATGGCAAGTACCCATCATTATAGTCTCATACAGAATAGTTTCATGTTCTAAACATGCCCTGTTTGAGCACTTTCACCATGTGCTATACCGGGCAGCACTTGCAGTGCTAAGGATGTGCAAGACATGAACTTGTCCTTCAGGGCCTGCTAGTCCGTGAACTAAAATCTACAGGCTCAAAGAGGTCTCAAAGCAATGAAAGCACTGATTAAAAAACACACACACACATTAGTCCCGCCGATTCACTTACAAATCTAACGAAGGAGAAGAGGAAGCATGTGATAAAATGATGCAATAGTACAAATAAGAAATGTGATTTTATATTTTACTTTTCCAGGAGCTTCCAAAAACAGCTAAGGAGGTAAGGAGAAAGAGAGAGCATACCAGTTACTCTGTGATGCAGTAGATGAGGGAGCACCTGCTGTGTGCAGGCCAGTGGCTGCAACTCATGGCATCTCAGCAGTGGTCCTTTCTGTGTGATTTCCCCCGTTTGCAGAGGAGCAAAGGGAAGCCCACAGAGTTTGCCTAGGGTCATCAGCTATATCCATGGATGGCTCAGCCTCTTGAAGCTATTACATTCCTGAGGGCCCTTCTAACTCCACAACTCAATATAAAAGTATACCCAAGATCATGTATTTTCTCTCTTTTTTGTCCTTTCCTTTAGTTCTCCACATTCAGTCCCCAGCTCTCTCTGTGGCTATGACATCTGCATTGATGAGGCAGCCTTCATGAGTGTCATCCATGCACTAACCTGTCATTGTGGCATCATCCCTGTTGCTCCTGCTCCAACTACAAAATCTGTACATTTGATGCCCCTTGGTGACCACAGCCTCCTTCCACTTCCTCACTTGCCAGCCCATCTCTTCTCTCTCAACTGTTCCTTAAAGCTGCCCACCATGCCCACACCCTCTCCTTCATGCCCACACCACCCAGATCTCAGGATCACACTGAAACCCTCGGCACTCACCCCCGTGGCTCATTGCTTCCTTAGCTGATACCCAAACACCCTTGCCCCACCCTGTGGAGACATCCTATTTTGTACCAGTTGTGTAGAAGGTCTTGTCATAGAGTACACCTGGCCCACTCCAAATCATGTCTCTGTCCAAGAACTTGGGCCTTAATCTGCAACTTAGCCCATGCCAGACCCCACGATGTACACTAGCCCTTCTGGGTGGCATCCTGTGCCTTCAAGCACTGGCCCATAGGACTACCTCCACACAAGGTGAAACTCCAGCAAGATCCGACATTTGTAAGGCCACTCTCTTAACCACTTCTCAACGTGGCCTTATTTCTACTTTTCCCAAGACTTTCCTCCATCATTTCTAAAAATGTATTGTGTTCTCTCTTTCCTGTATTATTTAAAGAATGTCCAAGACATCAAATTTTACTTAAAAATTTGGCATGTGGGTTTTTTAGTCAAATTTGTATGCACATAACTGTAAAAAATGTACAGCTCAGAAGTGTGCAGCCTGGTGAATTTCACAAAGCAAACACACCTGTGTAAGAGCCATCCAAGAACCCCAAGGCCACCCTCATATTCCCTTCCTATCACTGTCCCTGTTCCAAGGATAGCCACTATCCTACCTTTTACCACCACAGATTAGTTATGACTGCTTGGACTTATTGTAAAGGAAATCCTAGAGTGGAAATTTGTATGTTTTTAAAAACATGTAAATTCATCACAGATTTTGACAGATTCAGAGATTTCACAACAAGCAGCTTTTCTGCTTCTTTTATTAAGGCAGCAACTGGCGGGACCTGAAGAGCAGCAGCAGTGACTGTGAATGGGGCACGTCCTCTTCTGTTTGCTAGAGTCCCCACTGCTCCTTATTGCTCATGCGTAGCCAGCTTCACTCCCTTGTTACTTGGCTACTCCGAGGTCTGGGTCAATGCCAGACAGTGTGGGAGTTACATTTTGGTCTCCCCACCACCGCTTTTTTAAGGTATGCACTATTTCAGGATTGAATTTCCACTTATCATGGACATTATTGTTAGATTTTGGAATGAAGTTTTTTGTCTGTTTGTTTTTTCCTATTTGACTAAGTTTTTACTTTACAACTCTGTAGCGATCCTGGAAGAGGCTGCATAGAGATGGGCTAATTGGATATCAGTTAAAATTAGAATCACCATTTTAAAATCATTTTCAATGACATGCTTCTCCTGCTTTTAATTTTATTTTTGTTTGTGCTTTTTAACTGGCTCTTCTCCCATGTAGCCCCCAAATGGGGCCAGCCTTTGACTATGGATGCTTTGTGATTTTGGGCAAGTCCCTCTATCTCTTTGTTGTCAACATCCTCAAGTGTACAGTGGGGATGGCCCATCAGTGCTTCCTAAGCTGGCACTCAGCAAACCCTGCACAGGACCACCTTTCCCCACTCACTGTGGACTATATGCTGTCCTACTGCGGTTAACTATACACCCTGTGCCCTTTACCTTCCGCCACAATGTGCGGCACCCACACTCGGCTGTGCTCCAGTGAGTTCATTGATAAGAACCTTGGATGTTGGAATGCTGTGGATTACTTGTGGTAGCTTTAAACTCCCCTTCTACCTCCCTGAAGACAGTCTGCGGGCAGACCACACTTTGAGAAGCACTGTCTCAAGTTTCTTCAGAGAACAAAATGTTCTAAAAAATGTATAAGTGATTTGTAAAAAATATATAAATAGTCCCATGCTATCATATTGAAGGAACTTAGAATTACTATAGCTCAAAACAAAACACACAAACACCTGTTTAATTTTGTTAAAGTTTCCTTGAGTACAATTCCTTTTCATTCAGTACGTGCTGGTAACGGGAGGAGGCCTGCTGGGCCAGCAGCCACCTGGGGCAGTTAGTGGAGCAGGTCTCCAGAGCTTCCTGCACCGTGCTCTTTATGTCCAGCCTTGGAACAGGATTAGACTCCATATTCTCCCTCCTGAGACAGCATCTCACACCATGTGTCCGCACCCCCGCACCCCGCACAAGGAGTAAAGGGGGGAAATCGGGGTTGCAGTAAGTTAGGGGCCCAGAGCAGTGGGTGCAAGCCCTGGCTGGCCTGCTGCGGGCCTCTGGCTGCTCCCATGTGCTGCCCTGCCCCGGCCAGCTAATTGCAGGTTCTGCTTTCCTCCCAGGAGCCTGTGCCCTTTTCAAAGGTAAGGGCTCCGTTTCCGAGCTGTTTACAGAGCAGCCGTCTGCTGTGTTGGAAGAGGTGAAGCAGGCGAAGCTTTGATCCCGCCTGCTGGGCGCTGCCTGTGGTCTGCGTGTTTTATGGCAGCACCAATGGGACTGCTCAGGACGATTCCGAGGCCCAGCGCTGCATGAGCCTGGAGCTGCACACTGGGACAGTCGCCTTATTTTGTAAACGTGCACTTTCCCTTTTTGTGTCTGGGGCCAAGGGCAGCACTGAAAGTGCTCCTTAGTCACACCAGAAGTGAAGGAAACTTTCCGATTAGGTGTCACTGGGAAAGGCAAGTGGAACCTTTTGCAGAGAGATAGGGATTCATTTAGCCATTTGTACAAAACTTAATACCGCAGTGTCTGGGTTTCCCTCCCAAGCACTCTGCACTTGCCGCACGATCTTGTTATCTCCTGAGACACTTACCATGGACTCCTGGTATTTGGCAAAATTCTAATGTGTTTGGATGGCCCCTCTCCTGGGCCAGGTGCTGGCCAGGGCGTGTCACAAGGTGTGGAGGGGAACAGTTTCACACCACAGAAGGGTCTTCGGTTGCCTGTGCTTGACTAGCTTTTCTCTCTTATCACACTTCCCTTCCTATAAAGTTACGGATCTGTTAACGGGACATTTAATACCGACCTTCTCTTTCTTTGGCCCTTGTGAAAATCAGGCAATAATGCGCAGCCTTGTGCCAAGTCATGACCAGAACATCCGGGTGGCACTACTCATGGAATAACGTAGCATCTGCCATTCATTCATTCGTGATTTGATTTCATCTACCAGTGTTGGAACACCTAGAATAGGTCAAAGGGTGTGAAGGACTTGGAAAAATACGATGTTAAGCAGTTGTTAGACGCCTTGAGGAGATCACTTTCTTGGTCAAGAGGCCATGGTGAGAAATAATATAGAACAAAGTGAGAGCCAAGAGAAGGGAACTCAAAGGAGAGGCAACCATGGAGCTGGGCTTTGAAGTATGGGTATGAGTTTGTCAGCCAATTGTTCCAGAAAGCAAATAAAGGTGTTCAGGGCAGCACTGTGGGAAAGGCCTAGAGAGAGCCATGGCAGAGCACTGGCAATTGCAAGAGGAGAGGAAGTGTTGGGGATGAAGAGAAAGTGGGCCCGGAAGCTGGCTCAGAGGTGCAGTGTTCTGTGGAGGGAGGGGCCTTCATCTCACTGGCAAAGCAGGTTTTTTGGCCCAGCGCTGACTCCTATACCAAAGAAATTCAGAGACTTTACATGAATTATGCATTGGAATTATTTTCATGTATTGTGGAGAAAAGTGAAATAATTTGGTGTTCAAGGTAGAGAAAGCAAGAAAATATGCAGATGGTTTCTGAGGGGTAGGACACAGCCCTGCTGGGTGCTTTGTGCGCGGCTCTCAGAGTTCTAGAGCCAGCGATTGTCTCAAGAAGGGATGGACACACTTCCTCTCTCACACAGCACCCACTCGGCCCTCTCACTCTTGCCTCTTTGTGTAACTTGTATGACATCCCAAACACAGTTTGGACGAGAGAGAGCCATTCTTTTCCAACTGCCAACTAGGCTCCAAATGCCAGCTTCCCAGCCCAAAGCCAGGAGGAAACAGATGGCCGAAACCTGCGGGCCTCTTGACCCCCATCCTCACTCGGGGAGGAACCCTGGGAGGGGCTTCTGAGAAGCCCAGTAAGCAAGGTGGAGAGAGGACCCCATGGACCACCATTCTTTAGCCAGGGGGCAGGCCTCCCCCTCCTGTCTCAGAACCCTGCTTGTAGAGAGAAGCCATGTTTGTGGTGGTCCCAGCCTACCCAAAGTGAGCCTATTTCACTGTGGAGGAACTCCACTAAGTTGGGGAGTGTTCCATGTGAGCATGTAACAGCGACTGCACTCCCCAGGGAAGTGTCGCTGAGCCCTGCATCCCCTGGTCCAGAGCCACTTCTTTTTAGAAAAGAGAGACCAGAGGCCAAGAGTGTTGGGCTCTGGAGGGAACAGCCAGGGGCTCCTGGTTGGGGGCAGCCCCTGCGCGGGGCAGGCCCTGAGCATGGCCGCCTCCTCCCCATGGGTCTCCTATGGCGGGATGTCCTGTCAGGCACAGGGATTTCAGGGCTGTGTTTTCTTTCAGTCCCAGCTGGAAGGAGAAGTAGAGACAGGCTTGTGACTCTTGCGTTCTGTCAAAGGAGCATTTGCTGAGGGCACACGTGCCAGCTCTCCCTCAGACTGAAGCTTTCATTCATTCTGAGGACTTTCATCAGAGCCACCTCATCTTACCCGAATGGTGTCTTTTGGGGACGTCAATTTGGGGGATGGGAAGCACAAAGGCATGTCACGTATTGGTGGGTTGCTCAGCCCCCAGATGGGGCAAATAGGTCGTAGGTCCCAGAAGCTCAAGGTGGGGACCCAGCACTAGCAGACAGCTGTGATCTGGGCTGCAGGTAAAGGTACCCAAGTGAGCACATCAGTCAAATTCAGAGTTGGCTTTAGGTCCTAAAGGGTGGTCCCACTCATGTTTGATACGTGAGCCCCATAAAGAATTTTCCAGCTGCAGGTTGCTTGTCAGTTATATTTGAATTTGGATTTGGTGCATTTTGCTTCCATTGTGAGATTATTTGGCTTCTCTCTACTCAGTGGGGCGTGTTGAGAGGACAATCTGGAGGGGACCAGCACTGGGGACCTTTGGGATTATACTGTCCATTGGAATTCAGCAACAGGGACAGAGCACTGGGGAGGAATCCAGTTGATTTTGTGTAGCTCTTAGTGTCCCTGTATTTGTATGTCCACTGGTATCAGTGTTATTTCTTATAGTTGCATATTGATTTTATTCATTTATTGAGCATCTATTCTATGCCAGGCTCTGTAGATGCAAAGCTTTATTAATTTCATGGATTTTATTGCTGTTTTATTAGCACTGACCCTGCCCTCATGCTACTGACATTCTATTGGGGAGATGGACAGGAAACAAATAAACAAGTAAACTAATAAAAATAGAAGGTCTCACCCAGTGATGGAGCCATGACAAGAAATAAAACAGAGGGAGGAGGTGGAGTTATGGGGAAGAGGGTGGCAGGAGAAAAGGACTGTGTTAGCAGGAGGTCTTGTTAAAGAGAGGATGTTGAGCGGAAGCCTGAGCAAGAGAAGGATATTTATGGATCTGTGAAATGACACTGTGACCAGAATGAAGATGTCAAAGGAAGAAGGAGGGTCAGAGGCAGTTCCGTTTGTTCTTGGAGTGAAGGAATACCAGTAGGGGCTCTGCCTTGTGGAGACTGACTCTGGAGAGTGAGAGTGAAGGCAGGTAGAGATAGCTAAGTAGGGTAGGGCATGGCACACATAGCAGCAGAGGGAGTTCAAGGCCAAGTACAGTAGGGCATGGCACACAGAAAAATGGAGTTCCAGGCATAGAAATACTGCAGGAGGAGTGAATAAATGTCTAGGTGGGAGAAGGTCTCCCTGGGAAGGCTTCAGAGAGGAGGTGACAACCCAAGCAAGGTTCTGACAGATAAATAGGAGTTCATGTGAAGATCAAGTGGGAAGGGTCTTCTTGGCAGAGGGAATCCACGGGAAGGGGCAGGGAGGTTGACATGAAAAAGTGTGGTGGATGCCGGGAAGGACCTGTGGAGGAAAAATGCAGATGAGGTTGGACAGCATCGTGGGATTGGTGTCTTGTTAGCGTGCCTTGCCATCCTGGGGTAACAGTTTAGCCTGTGCCTTTTTTTCTCTCAAGTATTTAAACTTGGAAGTGGGATTTATAAGTTGCCATTGAGTAGCATTAAACAGGAATTGCTTTTGCTGGTGCTCAGAGGAGGTGCCACCCAGAAAAAAGGCAAGTGCTGGGATCCTCTCAGGATGTTCCAGGACCCACGTCCTAAAGCCGGTTGCTGTTTGCTTGCCCGGACGGAGCCTCTCATTAGGGTACAGCCTAAAGCCATGTAATTAGAAATTCCACTTCTCAGCTCCTCGGACCTACACAGGGAGCAGCCCCGTGGACGCTCCGTTTCAGCATTCTTAGAGGCTGAGAGGGCCCACCTGCCAGTGCCAAGATGCCAAACCTGGTAATTAAGTGGTGGCTCTGCAGGCACACACCTGTTCTGAATGTGTAATTAGTGCCTGCTGCCCTTCTTACTGTGGCTTAGCCCTCTCTGTGCAGGCCATTCGCAGGGATGGCGTGTGTGCAGGCATGAGTGTGTGCGTGTGTTAGTGTGTGTGTGTGTGTGTCTGTCTGTGTCTGTGCACATACATGAGTGTGTGTGTGTCCCTCCCCTTTCTCTTCCTTATTGTTCAGAAAAGAAAATGCAAAGAAGGGGCTGTATGGAGGCCTGGAGGATGCTGTTGGGACTGACTGCTCTTTGGATACTTTGCCCTCTGTGTTCCTGGTTTGCAGCCAGGCTAACTTAATGTCCAGCTGCAAGGCTGCTCCCGCATGATGGTGATCGCAAACAGTTAATGAGCTAGAAGGGGAGGCTGCCTCCTGGCTGGATTCCTGGCCTCGCTCTGTGGCTTCACAGTGCCCGTGTGGCAGCCTGCTGGTTTCTTGGTTGGAGAGGCTTGTTCAGCCTGGCACACCTTCGGGAAACTCCCCGCTTCTAAAGATGGACTGAGCTGTGACTTCTGGCCTCTGCACATGGAAATCCAGCTCGCTTTTCCTTTCACACACCTGGATGCTGGGAAGGGAAGAGGGAGAGCTGAGGGGGCAGCCGTGTGTCAGCCATTTGTCCATACCTGTAGGCATGGTGGAAAGCCCATGCCTTCCCCCTCCTCTGGCTGTGTGTCACCAGCGGCTACCCGCTGGGCATGCTGTGTGGCAGCCAAGGCTGGGTAGGGGCCAATGTTCCCGCCTGCAGGGGCCTGGCCTAGTGGAAAAGTCAGGACTAAGTGAGCAACAGAGAACAGGAATAGGGACAGAGGACCCGGCTGTGTGAGGAGGGCCACTCTGACGATTTTCGTTTTGTGCTGGTTAGTTTCAGGGGGGCTGGGTGGACATGAAGCATGAGGGCAGAAGTGCCAAGAACAGAAGTTTAGTTCCCACGTTTGAAAGTCATCTCTCTCTATGTATATGTTTATATGATATTTACATAAGTGTATTTCCATGTAAGTATGTACAGCCCATATAATCCCCCAAGTTAATTAAACCTTTTTCATTGTCAGAAGGGAGGGAAGGTGAAGGTCTCCTTAGAAAGGAAGCAGGTGAGAGGGCAGGGCTGGTGGGGTGGCTATTGTATTTGAGCATTTTATCTTGGTTCTCATAAGTGTTGAGAAGCAGGATGAACATGAGACTCCGAGTTGAACATCCTGAGTCCAAGTCCCTGCTTCGCCATAGCCTGATATTTGATTTGGGGCAACTCCGTCTAACCTCCCTCAGCCTCCCTCTCTCCATCTTTGAAATGGAGCAGACACACCTTGAGAAGGTGGCTTAATGAGCCAGTGAGATCCTGGGCATTTGGTACTTTCTCATGGATAAAGTTTTAGGAAGGTCTTCGAGGTGACCTCATACGCCTTTGTCAGCGCAGGGAGAATGGCCCTTGGTTGTTTCCCAGAGGCACACCTGTTCTGTTGCATGAGCTTGGCATGTGTGGCATAGTGTCTGTGGCTTCACAAGACCACATGCAGACCCTTTCTATGCCGGCTCCCTATCTCAGTGCTTACCAAACTCCAAGGGTAGCTCAGCAGAGCCTTGAAGGTGAGTCAAACTCATGGCCTCAGTGCGGTGCTGCTCTCCTCTGTGATGGAGAATGCGTGTCTGCTCTGCTCTGACCTCCTGAGGACCTTCTCGGCCAGGCCTCAGGCTAGGACAGCCTGGTGCCTGGTGGTGGCTAGTGCCCAGTGGTGGCCGGGGCCAGGTGGTAGTGGGTGCCCGGTGGTAGCCTGTGCCCAGTGGTGGCCGGGGCCAGGTGGTGGCTGGGGCCTGGTGGTGGCTGGGGCCAGGTGGTGGCGGGTGCCCAGTGGTGGCCAGGGCCAGGTGGTGGCCGGGGCCCGGTTGTGGCCTGTGCCCAGTGGCTGTGTGCACCTTTGCTGCACCGAGGGGTCATCCCCTTCTAGACACCACAGTCCCTAAAAGCTGAGGGGTGCTGCACTGTGGGATTTCATGCCTGTTTTGCAGTTGGCAAGGGTAACAATCTGTTGTGATATTTAATAAGCCCCATTTCTGTTCTGAATATGAAGAGAACCGTCTCTCACCAGAGAAAGAGTGGCCAGGGAAGGGTCTTCCCTTGGACAGATGTATTTGTGTCACAGAGAGAAATCGGGATGGATTCATGGGACATCCTGAGGTTCCCTGGGACACAGCCCACAGCATCTCACACAATCCTGATCCCTGTTCAGCATGTCACCTGGTACCCTGCTGCCTCCCAGCACAGTTTAATCTGTGCATTTAGCTCGCCCAGGAAAACTGTCCTGCAGGGTCCGAGCTGATGTCCCCAACATGCTAATGGGGCAGCAGAGGCACCTCTTATTCTCTCCTTAGAGGCTGTTTGCTCAGGGGCTTGGGGTTGTGTATTCCCAGCCCCAGGGCTGGGCAGGGACTCATTTGGAAAAGTAGCAGCTTAAGATCTTTATTTGGCTTTGTCTGGGAGAATGCCCCTGAGCATCTCCTGCCTCTGGTGGCCCCCACCCCCACCCCACCACACCCAGGCTGACTGAAGCTGGCTTTTCCAGCCCAGGGAGCCTTCTCTCACCAAGGATCTGGTGCTTCCCTTTCCTCAGCATCTGTTTTCACATGTGGACACGAAAACCACAGTCTTCATTTGTTTATAACAGCTCTTGGATGAGCACCTGGAGTCTGCACTGACCCCCACCCTGAGCACTTCGGAAAGCTCCTGGAATTTATGTGGCTGATTTCAGAGCACGTTAGTGTCACCTTGCTTAGAAGCAGGAGGTGGTCCTTGCTCCTACTCTTTCCTCACATCTAACCTGTCGCTAGCAGTACTTTCTTCCTTCAAAATGTGTTTGAAATGAGCTGCTCTGTCCTTGTCACTCTTCCTCCCAGTCACATCTCCAGAATGGCATTGATTTGTATCCACCTTTTTGAAAAGGTACTTAGGGTGGCCTTTAAATGAGACCTAAAGGGCCACAAATACATCCAATGTGAGCGACAAGACAAGGAAGAGTTGCCAGGATTTGGCCAAGGAAACAGCTCTCAGATGGCTGGCCATGATCCTCAGCTTCCTGGCAGCCTTCCCCCCAGAGGTCACACAGCACAGAGAGAGCACGACAGAGGTCCCAGAGAGAGGGTGGGGGCCATGTCCCGGCCTGGAGAGCGCCCTTCCAGGAAACACATGGTAATCCAGCCTTTTTTTTGGTAAAAACAAAATGTAAAATGGCGACTCTCATCCAGATATAATGGTAAGGATTACATCTTAATGATCATGTTAGGGATTTTATTTCACTCATTGTTAATGAGAGAACCTTTGGTTCAAAGGAGAAGTCAAAAGAATGCAAGTTTACTTGGAATAAAGGGATGTTGAGATGAATATAAAAATAGGTAGTACCCTACTCCATTTGCTCAGTGTATAGAGCATTGGCCTGCCTGCAGATTAAAGGGTCCCAGGTTCCATACTGGTCAAGGGCACATGCCCTGGTTGCAGACTCCATCCCCAGTGGGGGGTGTGCAGGAGGCAGCCGATCAATGATCTCATCATTGATGTTTCTATCTCTCTCTCCCTCTACCTTCCTCTCTGAAACCAATTTTAAAAAATTAAAAACAAAAATGGGCAGAAAGTATGTGATGGGAGGTAGAGACCCAAAGCTCCAGAATCTCCACCCAAAAGGATGTATTCACAAGCCACTGGTCAAGAATTTTGTTGCATTGCTACCTTATCTATAATTTACAGAGTTGCAAAATATCTCAGAGGCAATAAAAGGCTGGAGTCAGATAACCAGCAGTGCCCGGCTTCCGCTGGAGACACCTAGCAAAATGTCTTTATATTTTCTTGTATCAGTCTTCAGTAGGCTCAGGAAGTTTATCTCCAGCTAAAACCCCAAATCGGCTTCAACTATGCTGCTGGGAGCACTGCCTCCCGCTCCTAATACATTTGCATGCCACTCACCTCCATTCACATGTGGCTTCTCATGGCCTCTAAGACAAAATTCAAATTCTTGCTTCATTACTTGTTCACCCTTTCTTCATCTAACAATCATTTATTTTTGCCACAATGCAAATAAGACACAATCCAATCCTCAAAACCTTCCAGGACTGTAACAGCAGATAGATAAAGGTTGTGCTAACTGTGTGAGTGTGTGTGTGTGTGTGTGTGTGTGTGTGTGTGTGTGTGTGTTGAGGATGGTGGTTGGAGAAGGAAGCAAGGACTGCTAACACAGACTGAGAAAGGGATGAGGAGGAGGGCTGGAAAGAATGCTCTCAGAGGAGGGAAGTCTATGGGGGGCAGGGAAATTCAGGACCCACTTGAGGAATTGTAGGGCCTTGTCTGTAGTTGGGGTGAAACAGAGTTGGGTGCAGTGGTGAGAAAGGAAGTGGGGAGCTCAGAATTCACTTCAATGGTAGGCTCAACACTCTGAGAGGTGGTGCAGATTTGGCTTCCAGGTTTTGCTTTTGGAATGATGTCTGTGAGTGGAAGCTGTGTAGATAGAGGGCAAACCAGCTTGTTTTCCAGTCTTTCCAGTATTGCCCACCATTCCTAAGAAACACAGATACAGACAAAAATCTTCAGTCCAAGCAAGCTAAATGGCTCAATTACTGCTGTATATTCCTAAACTGAGGTATATTTTGTCCTTGACTTCTTCATTTCCACCTTACCCTTAGGACCAGCTCAGGGAAGCTCAATTGTCTCAAAGGACACACATTCTGGGTGCTGCTTTTTCGCATATCTCATTTTGGACCAAGTAAACAGTAGCTACAGTATTGGTAAACTTCCTTCATGTGGACTTTCTTTCTAAATACACAGTATGTCCCAGGAGGGCAAGGATTATCCCTATATCCACACAGGCCTCCCATGTCACTGATTCTGTGACCACCGCTGAGAGATATTACATTTACATTCCTAGTCGGCTTACTTCCTGCTCCCTGTGAGAGGCATTGGGGTATCTTCCCCCATCATCACTTGATGGATACCTGGGAATGCCGACAAAATTTAATAATCATTAAATCAAAATAATAAGTAAAATAATAATTAATATAAATTAGCTAATTAGAGTCATTTTCTCATCATTATTAACTGCAACCACTTATTAGTTTGAATAAGGAAGATGGTTTATTACTGGCCACCAGAGGTGGGGCATTCAATGTTCATGAGTGAGCTATGTCACAGCTTGCTTCTGTCCCACAGGAGACATAAGGAGCACTGGTCTTATGCCATGCTTGTTCTTTGCTTGAGCTTCTGATTCAGGTTCAAGACCTTCTTTATGGGTAGGGCCTCTTAATGTAATTGTGTCACTTAATGTAATAGGTCTGATGACACATAAATGTTGCTCTAGAATTAACTTTGGGCGTTGGGATACTGAGATCATCACCATTTTCAAACCTGGCCCAAATGGCAATTTATTATTCCAGGTTGCCCCCAATTCTCCTTACATAGTTACACTATGACCTCTAGTCATTAGCTTTACACATTGCTCACTCATTCCCTTCATTCAACAAATATTTTTAAGTGCATCCTATGCCTGGTGTTTTGCTGTTTTTCTTGTATTTCTTTTGAAGATAAAAATCTTTAAGATTCATAGTGCAGACAAATAACAAAACAAAACATAGATGGCAATACATTTCAACCAAACATTTTGTTCTTATAGATAGTCATTAGGCCAACCAGTAAGAATAGTTATAGGGTTAGTTTTTCATTCGGGCTAATGCAGGGTAAAAGGCTAATCTTACTTGTAATTCTTAGCAGCTCTCTCACTAACCATTTACTAGTAGTTATTTGATCTCCTTGGTGCTTATAGTTTTGTCCCCTTGTGGAAGTTGTGGGGTGGGGAGGGAGCACTCCGTCTAAATTACATCATTTGCCAAAGCATTCTCATGGCATGTAAGACATAAAGAAGGGATGTCCTCAAATAACATTATTTGATCATTGCTTCAGCCTCCAACACGTCCCATCTTCTGTTCTTAGACATGAAATACACAAGGCAAGCAGTTCTCTGTAGAAGAGTTTATTGCAAATTTATAAGAAATGGTTGACCATACAATGAATGAGTGAGGATTTGGGCAAGTTAGTCTTCTTTTTCTCCTACTGAAAGTGGACTCTGAAAAACTTCCATTACTTCCCAAGCTGAGAATTCCAAAAAGAATCTCCGAGGGGGACTTTGATGGACATCCTTGGAATACCCATTAGCATTGCAGTGTCGGTTATTTTCTTAGGACACCTTTTGGTCAGCTTCAAACACTGGGTCAAGCCAACTGGCAAGAAGGAAGTACTGAGGACCTGAGGATGAAGAGGAGGGAGAGATAAGAAACAGCAGCTTCTTCTTTGTCAGCAGATCCTCCAAGTTTACAAATCCCTTGGATGTTCTCTCTGGGTAGAAAGTACTTCTTTTCTTTAAAATGACCTTGAAGTATTTAAAGCCTGTGATAAGAAAAGTTTATTTGCACTCATTTCCCTTTGTTTTAGCTTAACTCAAACTTCTGTCTCAAGATTTTTATTGACCTAATTTACTTTATACTGTTTTCAGTTGATAACCATAAAATGGGGTTGTTTGTCGAAGGAGGAGGGAAGCGGGGAGCAGGACAGAGCCATTATCTTGGACTTAAGTCAAGAGTTGATGGGTTTTTCTTTTCCCAAACTCCTCCCGGCCCCACAGTGAGGAGGCAGGAAGGCGAGTGATTCTATCAGGCCTTCCCGGTGGGTCCGGTTTCAGCGCTTGTGCTGTTTCTTTTCATCAGCCTAGACGGACTTCTTCCCCCTAAACTGTGGGGGGTTTGCTTCTTGTAAACCCCATTCTCTGCCATGTTATAAAAAGAAAGAATCCTCCAAAGTGGGCTGTGTTTGTATTAAAGATTGCCTCATTTCCCACTCCTCTTCAGCTTGTAAAGGGGACCACAGTTTTGTGACCCCAAAACTATGCCTGTTGGGGTATTGATTTTTATGTTGGTTGTTAAGACACAAAACACTCAATAAGAACCTTTAACCCTCCCCCTTTCCGGCCTAAGAGATTCAGAGGGAAAGGCCTGCTCTGGGAGGGAATCTGACTGCATGCACTTTATTGGTAAGTAGGGAGGCTCCAGGCAGGGCTGGTGGCAGGATTTCCTTCACCCCTCTCACCTCCTCCATCTCCTCCCCAACCTAATCCCATCCCGCCACGTCCTAACCCCCCAACCACTGTGCCCCATTGTTTCTGGGCTGCTTAGCAAGAATTTGTCTGCCACAGTGTGCTGTTCTTTTTAGCTACCTGTAAATTGCCTATTCTTCCTTCTGAAATCCCATCACTGTCCCCTTTTCCTTTGTACATAAGGGCATATTCAACCTCAACTGCCCAGTGCCTTTGTGGGTCTCATACCTTATAACACCCCTGGCATATGCATCTGTAGTAAACTTTGTACATTTCCTCAGTACTCTGTTCATTTCGCAGCCCAACCAGAACTGGAAGGTGGGAGGAGAGTATTTTTCCAGTCCCCACACGGGGACCATCCCAATCATTCAGTGACAGGGACCCAGGAGAGGAGCTGGGTCTTTGTCTCTATGGTCCTACTGGGTACTAAGAAAGGTCCAAATAGGGGATTCTCCATAGAGCAAGTGATGAATTTCAGGAAACAGACTCTTTCAGATGAGACTTTAAGAACCAATTTAGTGTTTCTCTTTCCTTAGCAGTATTTCCCTTGAAATATTCCTGGTATCTGGAGCCATATATCAAAGGAGATAATAGAGGGGATGTAAATGGATTCATTCCACCTTACTCTTAGGTAGGGTTTTGTACTGTAAAAGCTTATTCATCTACAAATTACATTTGCGTTTCTGTGTGTGTGTGTGTGTGTGTGTGTAAAATAGGACAAATATTTCCATTTTACAGATGAGGAAAGACAGCTCAAAGGTGTTAGGCAACTTACCCAAGGTCACACAGCCTGACCTACCCACTTTTCTTTCTACTCCACTCAGCACCAGGCTACTTAACAAATGGGTGTATGGTTTAGGGCAGTGGTCAGCAAACCACGGCTGGCGAGCCACATGTGGCTCTTTGGCCCCTTGAGTGTGGCTCTTCCACAAAATACCAGGGCCTGGGCAAGTCTATTTTGAAGAAGTGGTGTTAGAAGAAGTTTAAGTTTAAAAAATTTGGCTCTCAAAAGAAATTTCAACTGTTGTACTGTTGATATTTGGCTCTGTTGACTAATGAGTTTGCCGACCACTGGTTTAGGGTGCACTTGACATTGATCTGTATCTGAGTTATGCTCTGGGGTTGGTCTATACTCGTGCCCCCGAGATACACATACAAATCCAATCATCAAGTATTTATAAAGGTTCTCCTTTAACCTGCCAACTTGTGTCAAACTACTGCTGGCTGAAGGAAGAGGTGGAATAGGGATGATGGGAAAGTGGAGATTGTAAAGGTCATATGACTTAGAGAATTTTAGGACCAAAGAACACCCTTTTAAACCAACGCACTAATTTTATTCACAGGGAAACTGAGTTCAAAGCTTGGAGTATTGGTCCAGGGTCAGGCTCCTGTCAGTGGCAGGCCAGGCCAGGAACCCACAATGTCACATGTCCAGTGTCCTGTGCTGTCGCTTAAGGTCTGGAAGCACCCGCCGCCCCCCCTCCCCCCCCCCCGCAGTGTTTTCATTCACTCTGGGTTGGCTGGCGGTGCTGAGTGGTTGGAAGCTCTTGGGTGAAGGTCTCACAAACATCCCCACTGAGTTACCCAGAGGTGTTCGGGGTGCAGCAGGAGCTGGGAGAAACTGCAGGAGCACGGGAAGCACCGAGTGCCGCTATGGAGGGGGAGGGCTGCCCCTTTGTTGAAGGGAAGGAACCTACACAGAGCCAGGCTTCCACCATCCCCAGGGACAAGGTGCCGGTTCCAGACAGCCAGCACTGAACAGCCAGAGGGGAGGCGGTGGTCCCCCCGGAGGAGGGCCTGGCTAAGAGGCTGCCCTGGGGCCTGGTGTCCCTTCTCCTTATTCCTGGGCCCTTGCTTCCCTCTGCCCAGTGGCAGCGCTGATTTCACTGTCTAAAGTCTGCTTCTCAGAACACTTTTTTCTTCCTTTCTCTCTTTCTAATGATCAAAACAAAAAAAAAATTTTTTCAGGAAACGGACGCATTACTCTGATTTCACTGATTTGTCCCGGCACAGTGATGTGCAATAAACATGAGCGATGCCCCAGAGAGCTCCCACACAAAAGGCTATTAGCTTTTAATTGAAGCCGCCCCCCATCCTGCCCCCCCCCCCCCGCCCCCTCCAGGAACAGGAACCAGGCCTTTGTGCAGCGGGTCTATAAGGGAGGATTCTACCAAAATGAAAGGAGTCTTGAGTTGACCCAGAGGAGCGAGATGCTCTTTTGTGCCCCACCCCCTTATGGCATTCACAGGCCTTTCATTTTCTGAGCCGTATTGAAATTCTAGGACAATGGAGGCCAAATCCTGGTGCTGGAGCTTGGGGGCTGGGAATGGAAAAGAAGGGAGGGCTGCAAGGGAGGAGGAGGTCTGGGGGATCCCATCCTTTGTTATTTTTCTTCTTTCCTACCCATTATCTTAGAAAAGGGGGTGGGGGCCTGGAAAGTTTTAATGAATGATGACATCACTTCCGGTAACCCACTGCTCCAGCTTCAATACCCAAGAGGCATTGGGAACAGACTATTTACAATTTCATTTTAAATGATTTTAAATCCTCCCAAAGGAGTTCTTTGATATGCAAACATCTCCCCCAAAAGGAGATAATTATTGATGGAGAGTAGCCCTTTGAAGAGGAGCTCAGAACTGGTGGGCTGAGTCTTCCCACCCAAGGAAGGAGGTTCCCCATGAGGAGGGACTGTGCTGAGACACGTTTTCCCCGCAACCTCCTGCCTCCCGGGGGGGGGGGGGGGGAGCGGGGGGGAAGAAAGCTGCTTTCAAGAAGGAACTTCCAGGGTCCCAGCTCACAGCTGCTATGCCCACTCAGGAGCAGGCTCCTGCATGGTCTACATAAGGTCTTTGGGAAAGAGGGTCGGTCTTGTTCCTGTGTCTCATCTGGGAGGAGAGAGAATAGGCTGAGGCATTTGTCTTTCCTATTGTAATTTATAAGGCCATGAGGTGGAAAGACACCAAGCAGTGTTTGGGGTGCCTGATTGTGGTGGATACTTAGGGCTGGTAACTGGCCTCCACAGAAGATGAGGATAGGCTGGCCCACACTTGTCACCAGAGAAACTCCTGTGAGTGGACCTGAAATGACCGTGGCACATTTCTCTTCCCCCAGACTTTTCCTTTGAAAAACCTCTGGCCTGGAGTCCCAAGTGCCCACTGACACCTAGAGGAGATGCCTCCTCTACACACCTCTAGGCCTCACCCCTCCAGGACCTGCCCCTCTAGGACCTGCCCCTCCAGGACCTGCCCCTCCAGGACCTGCCCCTCCAGGACCTGCCTCTCCAGGACTTTCCCCTCCAGGACCTGCACCCCTAGGACTTGTCTGGCAGCTTGGAGTTCACCTCTTGGAAACATCACCTCTCTCCATGTCACATGTCACCTTCCCTTTAAGTCACCTTCTTTCCATTCCCCCAGCTGTCCCCCCTGCTTCAAGTGGCCATATAAAGAATGTCCAAATCTGTAGAGAATTTCCATGAGTTTATTTGAGCCAAGCTGATGACAGTTGCCAGGAAGCAAAATCCCAATGGGGTGAGAAAATGCTCCTGAGAATGGCAGTTTTGCAGCTTATTTTCTAAATTACAATCAAAGGAGAGGCATGGGGACAGTTACATGAAACCCATTGGTGGTAGGTTGAGGAGGCGGGAGAAAGCAAAGCAGGGAAATCTCTGGGCTTGGATAAAGAGTAAAAGGAGAAACACACACTTCCCTCACATTGGTGGGTACAGGATAGTTAATACTGACAGCTCATAGAGATGGTATGTGGGGAACAGGGTAACAATGAGGGGCTCTGTGGGCTCCTGCTCTGGTGGGAGGTTTGCCCTGAAGGGTCTAGAAAAAGGGGTTACCCTGACATTCCAAAGGTATGTTATCCTAGATGCAAAAAGACAGTAGACAGGCTCAGTTAAGGTAGATTGGCCTTTGTCAGGGAAGACACTGGCCTAGGCCCTAGGACATAGCCACCCACCTGACTTGCTTTTAGTTAGGAAGTTTTCATTTCAGACCTCCTGTGTGGTTCCTTTAGTTCTCTAGTTTGTAAGGCCACCATGCAGGCCTCCCCTGAGCTTGTCCGGTTTAGTATGTGGACCATTTTTCGTCCATGCATGTCAGCCAGCTGAGTGGGTTTCCTGACCTCCCTGTGCTGGGGAGACTGAGTCACTCAGTTAAAGTTGAGCCCCAAACAAGACCCTGGCTTCTCCAGTCTCCAGTCCCTCACTTTCTCCCCCGGGGACTACCCGGGTGGCTCCTGAGGCTTCTGGGCCCAGGAAGGGAGGCTAAGGGAGGGGTTTGGGCCCCAATTCTGCCAGGTAGTCAGAAAGCTCCCTAACCCAAGGGCATCATTTCATCAAATAAGACTTAAAAAAATTTTTTTCACGACAGAAGGTTTGATATTTTGTCCCTTGTCTTACATATCTTAGGTTAAGATCTGCTACCTTTTACAAACCTCATTTTTACCTGGGAGGGAAGGTTTTCTTTCTTCCCAGTAGTTGGGGAAAGGGGCCAGTGTGGCTGTGTGGGTTAGGCGGAGCATGCGCCCTGAGCCCAGGCTGACGAGGAAGCTGAGTCTGGGGAGAGGATGGGATGAGAGTGTGCACAGCTGGTTGGTTGCGGGGCTAAGGGTGTGAAGGCATGAGGCCTGTTCTTCTCCAGAGAAAACCAGAGTTCATAGAAGAGATTGTGTTTTTAGAATAGTTTCAGGTTCACAGCAAATTCAAGCAGAAAGTACAGAGGTTTCCCACATGCCCTCTGCCCTCCACAAGGCCAGCCTCCCCTCCCCCCAATCCCCACATCCTCCTCCCCAAACGGTACATTCGCTATAATGCCTGCACTGCTGCATCATGCCACCCACAGTCCACGGCGCACGGCAGGGCTTCCTCCCGCTGCTGTGCACTCCGTGGACTTAGACAAATGTGTGAGGGCGGGCGTGTCCACCATTGCAGTACCTGCAGACGGTTCCCGGCCCTCAATCCTCTGTGCTCTTTGCCCCTCTCTCCTAGCCCCTGGGATTCCAGTGCTTCTGAGTTTTGCTACTGATATTTAATAGGCTTATAGGATCCTCAAAAAAAAAAAAAGGCACTTTATTTTGCCCTTTTTGGGGGTGTGTGTGTGCTTATTTCCTAGCCCACTGGGGACTGTGGATGTGAGGAGCAAGCTTGGTGGCTTTGTTGGTTTGTTAGTTTTTGCAGGGGAGAGGGATGTAACCCTGGGGCCCCCATTCTGCTGTCTGTGGAGACTTTCCTTTTGCACTTTGGTTCAGGGAAATCTTAGAGGCTGGACTAAGCTTTATGCAGAAGCTAAAGCTGAGCCTGCAGGCTTATCGCCAGAGCAGCTCCTCAGATGGGCCCCACCCTACGAAGCTCCAGGCCAGCCGGCCTCTGAGGCCTGGAGAGGCCGCAGGGCCAGGGACACGCCCAGGAGAAGCAGAACTCCAAGTCCTTGTGTTTTACCAGCAGTAAATAATTCCATGTCAACATTTCTAAGTCTCTATTGACTGTTTTTCTCATTTCAATCAATATTTTTCTCAAAACAGTGTGGAAACGAGGATGCCCAGCTATGGTGAGGCGCCTGTCCTGAGGAACAGCTGCTCTGCTTCTACGGACGGACGGGTGGACCTGCCTCCCGATTGTGGTGGTGGCCGTTACACAGCCCTATGCATTTGTCAAAACTCATAGAATTGGATTCCAACAATGATTATTTACTATATGGTAGTATAGGAGGTTAAAAAGTTGATTTAAAAAAAGAAAAATACATCTTTGTAACTCAGAACATATGGGGTTTTCCTGCAACTAAGCAAAGAAGTCATCTCCCAAAGCAGGAGGGGAAAGGGGCGCCCAGTGTCCCTGGGTTGGAGAAGAGCTGCCTTCCCCTCCCCCACAGCATGGCAGTGGTGTGGCCTTCCCTCTGAGGCTCATTCCTGCCTTCATCTGTTTTGTGTAAATGCCTCTGCATCTCTTTGGCTGGGGTGAGGTGGGTTCTAGCCATCAGCCTTCTTTCCTGTTCTTGTGCAGTTTGACACTTCCCTAAGTCCAGTTGCTGACCCTGGGAGCAGGCATGTCGCCCGAGGAAAGAAAGAGAGAATTAGGGCAACATTTGCTAGCGGAGAACATTCGAGTTACAGGGCTTTTTACGTCTCCGGTTCATGTGAATTTCCTCCTCACTGAGGCCTGAAGGCTCGTTTAAAATATGCTGCTTCCCGAGATCACACACAGGCCCCCGTGACCTGGGAGGTTCCGTGTAAACTGTGCTTCTGGGAAGCCCAGTGACAGCCAGGCCCAATGAGAATTCCTCTCCTGGGCCTAGCCCGCTGCCTGGCGCCTCTCCAGCCTGGCACCCCCGGAGAGGCTAGAGATTCCCAACCCTGACTCTGGCTGCTGTCTCCTTACCCACCCTCCTGGAGAGGAGAGAAGGAGAGAAGGCGAGAAGGGTGCAATGGGCATATTTAACATCAATTCGTGTTCATTTCATGGAATTTTTAAAAAATGAATTGGGTTTCATTGTAAGCCATCGACCCTGGCAAAGCGGACGTCAGCTAGTCTGGGGCTGGCCCTGCTCTTTGCTGGGGAGCGCGCCTGTTTGTATTGGTGTCTAATTTTTGATGATGAAAGAATGAGATGCATCTGTGAGTCTTTCATTATCACGGAAGTACAGGTGGCCGTATCCTCCACAGGTTCCTTCAGCTTGCCCCCTGTGCTTTGCTGGTAGCTCCATTTGTATTTGATTGCTATCTCTTCTCTCTCTCTCTCTCTCTCTCTCTCTCTCTCTCTCTCTCTCTCTCTCTCTCTCTCTCTGTGTGTGTGTGTGTGTGTGTGTGTGTGTGGCGCCTGCAGTAGGCTTGTTCTGGCTATCTGTCCTCCACAGTTTGTGGACCATCGACCAGGCGTCCCCTCACTCCCTCTGGGACCTGGTCCGCTGTCAGCTGAGAGAGTACGACCTTCACTCTCTAGATTTAACTCTAGTCCTTAGACTCAATAAGTCTTGGATTAGCTGAACAACCTTAAGTTTCATTCACAATATTGTTTTCTCAGTTCCCCCACCCTCCGCGATGGTGTCTCCTCTGAGTGGCCATGGGTATCAGCGGAATAAACGACTGAAGGACGGGGCAGATATCGCAGAATACTGACTTCACCTCTGCTGCACATCAGATCCTCTCAGAGAATCTGTGTGGGGCCTCGTCACACGGGCCTGACTCAGGTAGTCTGGGGCCAGGCTCAGGTCCAAGCCCAGGCATCTAGTTCAAATGCCCTAAGATTCAGGGTGCAAGCAGGGGTAAGACTGGCTGCCACAGAGGGCCCGTCACTTTCCCGTGAATATGCTGGAACATACTGACTGCCTGCATACCCCTGTCAACCCTCACAGTTCTCAGTTCTTGGGTTCTGAGATCCAGTGTTCCTGGGAGTTCCCTGGGCTTGTCATCCCAAGACCCAGACAGGAGGACCAGGCTGCTCACCCGTAGGTCTTCCTGAAGCACTGGGATCCCCTCTGCTCTCCGTCCTGGGTGTCACCTGCATTGCTGGTTATCATCTTGTGGGGAGCACTAGAGACACTGTCCAGACCCCCGACTTCACAAGCACCCAATGGTCCTGTGTGCCAGGTGCCAGAGAGGTATCCCACCTGTAAGGAGGGAGGAGGCCGGGCAGGGTGTGTGTGTTGGGGGAGGGCTGTGCAATGACTGCAGAGAGTCCAGGCCCCACAGAACTCAGGAGTACGTGAACCTCAGAGGTCTGTTGTTCCAAAGTCTGGCTATTTCTGAACAATTATGATTGCAGTCATCTGATTCTAGCACTGAAATACCTATTATTAAGATCCTAATCTATGAACAAGAGAAAAAAATAGGTATTTAAAGGGAGGACAGGTGTGTGGTGCTGTGTGCTCTTCATCATATTAAGAAGAAAACCACAGGACGTTGAGAGGAGAGGGTCGTGGCAAAAGGGGACGCATCCCATGGGCTGACTCTAGGTCCCAGCTCCTGCCATGCCGGCTAGTGACCGCCCCTCTAAGCAAGTCACTCTCTCTTCTTTAGCCTCATTTCTTCATGAGCAAGTTGGGGCTACAATACCCACCTCAAAGGCTTGTTGTGCACGGTGAAATCAGATAACGTTGTGAAAAGTCCTCTACAAGCTCCAAGCACTAGATAATTATTAGGTATGGCTATCAGTTTGAGAAATTGGCTTTCATAATGAGCAGTTCAATTAACCTGCAACCTCCCTGCTGGCTCGCTCAGGAGGCTTCTCTGGGGCTGGACTGCTGCTGGGATGGGTGTGCGAGGGACCACGTGATGGGCTCACCCTTGGCCAAGGCCTCAGACTTCTCTGAGTCACTGTTGTGCTCAGAGCGGTTTTGAGTCTGAGGGCAGGCGAGGGAGGCCAGTGAAAGAAGGGGAAAGGGAAGCAAGTAAAAAGGAGTTTGCTCCAGGACCAAGGGATGGGTGGTGGGTGGTGGGAGAAGAGCAGCTGAGGGGAGAAGGGGGCTTGCCAAGACTGTCTGAAGGTTCTGTGCCAGGAGCGGTCCCCACACTGCTCAGTCTGCTCCATGCTCCCCGAGGCAGGGGGTGGGGGGTTGCTGAGACACCAGCTCCACAGGAGCCCCTCGCCTGTGTAGAGAAGGAGGAGTAATTCCCCTCCATCCTTCTGAGCTCTTGGCTGAGATTCTTTCCAAGAAAAGACAGATTAACAGGAGAAAAACAGAAGTTTATTAACACCTATACTTCCTGCACACATGGGAGAGATCCAGGAACACTTATTAACATGTATACCTACTACACACATGGGATAGGCCCAGGAACACTTATTAACATGTATACCTGCTATACACATGGGAGAGACCCAGCAACACTTATTACCATGTACTAGTGGCCCAGTGCACGAAATTCGTGCATGGGGTGGGGGGTGTTCCTCAGCCCAGCCTGCACCCTTGAAGGATGTCCTACTGCTGGTTTACAGGGAGCGAGCCTAAACCAGTAGTCAGACATCCATCTCACAATCTGGGACTGCTGGCTCCAGCCGCTCACCTGCCTGCCTGCCTGCCTGCCTGCCTGATTGCCCCTAACCACTCTGCCTGCCAGCCTGCTCGCCCCCAACTGCCCTCCCCACTGGCCTGCTCACCCCAAACTGCCCCCCACCACTGTCCTGATCACCTCCAACTGACCCCCACTGATGACCTGCTCACCCATAACTGGCCCCCCTGCTGGTCTGCTTACCCCCAAGGGCCCCTGCCATCCCATCCTGGCCTGATCACCTCCCGGCGACCCAAAGTCCCAGCCTTTCTGTTTCTTCCTTTTTCTTTCTTTCTTTTTTTTTTTTTCTAGCACCTCCTTGAGCGGAGGCCAGGGCTGGCTGGAAGCAAGTATCTAGGATTTATTTATCTTCTATAATTGAAACTTTGTAGCCTTGAGCGGAGGCCAGGGCTGGCCAGGGCGGGCAGGAGCTTGGCTTCTTCCATTGCCGGGGCAACCCAAGCCTCCTGCTTGCTCCAGCTCTGTGGATGGCTGCCATCTTGGTTGGGTTAACTTGCATACTCTCTCCTGATTGGCTGGTGGGCATGGCTTGGCATAGCAGAGTGATGGTTAATTTGCATATTTCTCTTTTATTAGTGTAGATACCTGCTGTACACTGAGCAAATCCCCCAAATGGCCTAAACCACCAAGTTAAATACCCTCTCCAGCCAAAGACAAAAGATGTTGGGGACAGGGGCGATCAGTTACGGAGGTGAGGGGGGAAAACAAGAAAAAAGGCTAAGGTTGCTATGCAGATTGCAGTCCCGCCTTCCCCATTTAGGGGATTTCTAAAGATTTACTTGTGTCTTCTTCCTGGTACAGAGAGGACACCCTCACCAATGGACATTTCCCTTGTAAACGTGAATGTCTCCTGTGAAATGACAACTTCTACTTGGTTTTCAGAGCTTCTCCGTGTCTGCTGTGTCTTACACACAACCAGCCTCAACTGATCCTCGTGCTGAAGACACGCCTTTTGGGGTGGTGTGTCTGTTCCCCTCACCTGCCTGGAAGCCTCTGGGAAGCCAGCAGGGGGACATGGGAGGCATTTGCAGAAATGATGGGAACCTAGTTGTGCATCTCACCCATCAGCCACTCATTGGCTTCCACCAAGCACCCGGAGGGGACAGATAGTGGGGCCTCGGGTGGACCAGGGCTAAGAAGTTGGGGTCACAGCCGTGGTTCTCTGGCTTTTAGTGTGATGATGAAGGAAAGTCCCGAGGCCCCTGAGCTTTCGGATCTATGTGTACAAACGCAGACCATCCTGAGGAGAGGGGTCCCCTGGAGCTGGGACCCAGGATGACTTGGGTGGCTGCAGGCAGTCAAGCACAGGTGGTCTGCCCACGGCTCAGAGAGGCTGGTTTATGGCTGAGGAGGCTTTGCCTCCGGACTGGAGGCCAGGGAAGCTCTCCCGTGCCCTTTGCACCAATCCTTTGGTGTGGTTTTTATTCCCAGCTGCCCAGGTAGCCTTTGTGGGCAGACATGCCAGGCTTTTCCTTGATGCTGCGGGAATGCTGTGGTTGTTCTGGAGCCTGAGCTGGCTGAGGGCAGAGCCCGCTGTCCCACATCTTTGCCTCTGTGGGAGCAGAGCATCCCCATTGCCCGTCTATGAAGATGGACCACGTTGAGGGACCCGTGCATGAACCTTGCCTCCTTACTTTCTTGCCCAGATCGTGCCAACAGGAGACCACTGAGTACATTTTCTGGCACCAGCTTGCTACCAGGCCTGGTACGAAGGTTAGGCTCACCGTCGTCTTGAAAACACGAAGTGGACACTCGTTTTTCTCATATTTCTGATGAGAAAGCTGAGGCTTGGACAGGTTAATGACCTATGACCTATGCAGGGCCACACCCCTGAATCGGTGGGGATGCTGAGGGTCCAACCAGTGGCCTGGCTTCAAAAGCTCACGCTGGGTCAGATGGACTCTCTGAGGACAGACCCAAACCCACCCCCGGCATGGCTCTGAACAATTTAGGGGATTAGGTTTCCTTCAATGAGGTGGTAGCACCTTAATTCTGAATATGAGCCTCTTGTAGACTGTCCAGTTGCAGAGGCTTAACATGGCGAAAAACTTGGACTTTATCTGAATCGCCCTGCTTTTGAGTGAAATGCAAAATAAGTTGAGAGTCGGATTCTCTTTAATCCTTCATCACATTAGCCTGATGACATGGCTGCATTAATCTAAGTGATTAATGGGCAAAGTGGGTCAATCAGCTTAAGCTACAGCCAGGGCTTCGTGGCAGGCAGACCTCCAGGGCTAGCACCTCCTCTGCTGGGGGTGGGTGGGGAGGAGGGAGCACTCGCCAGGGAGTCCCCTAGCTGGCAGTGTAAGTGAGTTTATACCATCATTTCTGTAAATGTGAGTTGAGTCTCAGTAGATTAGGAGTGGCTTGAAGCTGGAAGTTTAGAATGTCCTGCTGAGAGGTAAATATTTGCTCAAAAATGATGTGGAAATTGTCTTTTTATTTTATTTTTTTAATTCCTTGGCTCAGGTAGGAATCAATCAGTGGGGAAAAAAGAGGACATATGTAATATTTTCAACAAAAGAAATCTCTGTTTCATAGCTAATGGAAAATCATACATTTGTGACCAAAACTGAGTGTCCACTTAGTTAACACATCTTTGGATGAGACTGTTCACACACATGCACAACTTTGTGCAAGAACCTGTGTGTTGAACACTATAATGATGATTATATATCAAGTATATACCAAAGGTCAGACATGTTCAAAACATGTATGATCATTAATTGTTTTAATTTTAATTAAGCTCACCTGAGGTAGGCATTAGCATCTTCATTTTTACAGATGAGGAAAAGAAGCCCAGAACAGTTAAGTTGTTCAAGGTAACACAGCTTAAAAGTGAAAGGGCTGGGATTTGAACCCAGGCGTCTGATTGCCAAGCCCACATTCCTTAACTGTTAAGCCACACTGCTTTGGTTTTATAAACCTCATAACAACTGAATAAAGTAGGCGGAATTATTCCCATTTCACATATTAGGATGCTGAGGCTCAGAGAGCAAATAAGATACAATCTTCCATCATTGAGTCTTGATTTTTGTTTTTGTTTTTTGTTGTTTGTTTGTTTTTTAATGCTAATTGCTACCATGAAGCTGGATTTTGGTCCAGTTGTCATGGCCTGCATCTATTGTAGGTTGTAACAATTTTGTCTACACACCTTTGCTTAAATTAGTGCTGCATTTGAATATCATACAAGTCCCTTTTTAAAAAATGGAATCTATAGTGTTTTTGGAATTTCTTGGCAAGTTTGCACAGTTTATGCTTCCGATGATTGCACCCAGTGTTTTGGCTGCTGTGCCTCACTGCCTTCAAGGATACATTTCGGGGGAAAGGGGTTTTGTCTGGTCCCTGTGATGAAGCCGGTGCAGCCTGGTGGGCAAGGGGGGCATTTCCTCGCAGCTCATTGGCTCAGGCTTGGTGAGCCCCTGGAGGTGGGCCAATAAGGGCTGTGGGCAGAGGAATCTTGGGGGACCCCAGGTGCTACTATTTAGGAAAGGCACATACCCAGAGGCACTTGGTTCTGACATCAGAGTTTGGGACCGGGTAGAAGCAGGATACCCTGGGAAATGAAAGAGAGGTGCCAGCAGGAGGGGACCTTAGAGAGATGGGTATCTTACTGCTCACCTCCTAGAAGGTGCCTTAGTGTTTCAGGTACGTAGTGTCTGGCCTCCAAACTTCAGGTGGGACAGTAATGTATCTTTCAGCTCAAAAATTCTGCTTGCATTTTTTTCGTATTTCTACAACTGTTCCTGATGAGGAGGGAGCCGGGGTTAGAAATGCTGACATTGAGAGGTGTGGCCAAAGAGGTTCACTTTCTGACCTGCCTTTGGTCTGTTCTCTTTCCTCAGTGACCTGATGCCCAGAACCCTGGATGGGCAGATCACCATGGAGAAGACGCCCAGTTACTTCGTCACCCGGGAGGCCCCCGCGCGCATCTCGGCCATGTCCAAAGACACCAAGCTCATCGTGGTGGTGCGCGACCCGGTGACCAGGGCCATCTCGGACTACACGCAGACGCTCTCCAAGCGGCCCGACATCCCCACCTTCGAGAGCTTAACGTTCAAAAACAGGAGCACGGGCCTCATCGACACGTCGTGGAGCGCCATCCAGATCGGCATCTACGCCAAGCACCTGGAGCACTGGCTACGCCACTTCCCGCGCGGCCAGATGCTCTTTGTGAGCGGCGAGCGGCTCATCAGCGACCCGGCCGGCGAGCTGGGCCGCGTGCAGGACTTCCTGGGCCTCAAGAGGATCATCACCGACAAGCACTTCTACTTCAACAAGACCAAGGGCTTCCCCTGCCTGAAGAAGGCCGAGGGCAGCAGCAGGCCCCACTGCCTGGGCAAGACCAAGGGCAGGACCCACCCCGACATCGACCCCGAGGTGGTGCGGAGGCTGCGCGAGTTCTACCGGCCCTTTAACCGCAAGTTCTACCAGATGACCGGACAGGACTTCGGCTGGGATTGAAGGCACCCGGCCCGCGTCGCTTACCACTTGGCTTATATATTGAGAGAGATTATATGTATGTAAAATGTACAGAAATATATTTTATAATAATTTATTTTTAATTCATAAGCAATTAATTCACTAAGCTGCCTAGCCACACTCTTTAGAGTTACCTTCAGAATCTCTTAACATTCCAAAGTGTTTAACTCTAATATTTTGTTCTTTTTCTCACAATTGATGGTGCTTCCATTTTCCCCTCCCTACCCATTATATTTAAAAAGAAGAAAAGCACAACTTGAGTTTTTTGTTGTTACGGGTACGCAGCCTTCGATCGCTGTCTGAATTCACTTGCCACCTCCTGAGTGAGCCTCACATCCCAGCTTCCTGCCTGGGTACCATGCAGGAGCTGGCTCCGCACAGCTGCACTTGGAAAGCAGGGCCCCATGAAGCAGCTTCCTCTTCACGTGATGCCCTTTCCAAGGATGCAGATGCCAGGCCCTGGTGCTAGAGTTCTCCCTGCTCAGCACATGGGGTTACTGCCTCGGCAGGGACACCACATCCTTAGAGCCTGTGTGCCAGGGTCTGTGTACTTCAGATTCTGAGTGTGAAGGATGATCCTGCCTCTTCTTGTGCCCTAGTCCCTGTGTCATTAACCAGCTTAAAGTGTATGCAAATGTTAGCCCCTCTTTCCCAGGTCACGTGTGTGACATGCTCGGGTGCTGCTTTAGAAATAAAAACCGTCTCTTCTATTTGCATGAGCGCACCGTGCTCCATCCTCCAAGCAGACAGTTCTGCTTTGACACACCAAAGAATCCCCTAGGCGAGCAGAGCCATAGGCATAAACCCAGGGTGCCTAGTGTCAAGACTCAAAGGGCTCAGGTGCATCCCACGCCATCAGCGTCCATCAAGGTGCTGCCAAGTGCAGAGCCAGCCATGCGGGGCACATCCCAGTGGGCTGACAGCCCAGTGGAGGAAGAGAGAAGGCCCACAGGAGGACAGGTGGCCAGCAGGGGAGGGGAAGCCTTGCCTCCTGCTTGATGTCTGGGACTCCTCTCCTGGAACTCCTAGCTCATCGCAAATTGACAATACGGTCTGTGTAGCCAACAGCAAACAGTGAGATGCAGGAGTGGCCCCTGCAAGGACAGGCTAGGAGAGCGGCCCCGTGCTGCGTGATGCGTATGCAGCTGTCCCTGTCTTAGCCCGGCCCTGGCAGGGGCTGCCAGAATTGCTGCTGCTGACACAGAATGCTCTCCCCACACCTTTCTGTTGAGAGAGGAGTCGGGGATCTTTTATGATGACTAGTTAATGGCAATTGGGTAACCACATAGCAATATCACATAATGACACATTCACTTTATCCTCAATTTTCTAAACCAGAAATAGAGAGTTATACATTCTTCAAGGCATATGTGGAAAGATATACATATTGTCATAATAGTTGGTTTGTGATATTTACAAAGGACACTTTTTATGCTGTATGGAATAACTTGCCCCATAGAGCTAGAAAACTTATATGAAGAGAAAAACAATTCATCTTTAGAAACTGATCAGAGATGTCACTCGTCTTTAGGTGATGTCTTGTTAATGACCTAGCTCCGATCTAGCTAGGTTATGCTTAACAGCAAAAGTGTTCCCAATAGGTTCTGCTTGGGTACAAAGATATCTGCATAGGGTGCCAACTGGTTGTGCATCTTTCCAGTAGAAGGCTAATTTGAGCCCTGGCCTGGTACGCCAAGATTGCAGGTTCAATCCCCGGTCAAGGAACATACAAGAATCAAGAACTGAATGAATGAATAAGTGGAACAACAAATCAATGTGTGTTTTTTTTCTCTCTCTCTCCCCTCTTTTCTTCTCTCTAAAAATCAATAATAATAATAATAGAAGATGGCTTGCCCAGTCAGCATGGCTCAGTGGTTGAGTGTCAACCTATGAGCCAGGAGGTCATGGTTCCATTGCTGGTTGCATGCTCAGGTTGCAGGCTAGATTCCCAGGGTGGGGCATGTAGGAGGCAGCCAATAAATGATTTTCACCATTGATGTTTCTATCTCTCTCTCTCTGAAATCAATTATATATATATATATATATATATATATATATATATATATATACACACACTCATTTGAAATAAAACTGAGAACACCTTTTCAGTTACAGCATAAAGTAAAAGTCAGTCTTCGCATCTTCCAGCTAATTGTGTCCTGTCCTCTTTCTGGACACTCCCATGATCTGCCCTCACAACGTAGAATTCCTCCTCCTTCTAGCCCCTGCCTCCTCTCCAAGCAGGACAATTTTTGATGAAGTTGTTTGTTCCCTGCCTTAAAACTGAAACAGGAAGTTTTCAGATAGAAGGAGGGTCATTTAGTCATACACACTGAAGTGGGTTAAGATTCTATTCTGGGTCAAATCCTTGAATCCCAACAGATGTTGATAATTAGCACTGAAGGACCAGAGCAAGTTTTTCTGTGTAGAACAAATAAATCAGACTTCCTGTGTATCTGCTCATAGGGGTCTGTGAGCTTGCAGTTCTGACTGATCCAGACAGGGCCCCTGCCCCACAGTTACACCCACCATGTGAGAGCTGTCGCAGGGCCTGGGCCCCCAGGTCTTCCTCCTGGAGAAGTTAGGCTACACACTGAATTAAGCCTTGAGTTCCTTCCTGTTCTAGCAAACTGCAAGGCCACCAGCTTAAGCTCAGCTGCCAGAAGACAAGACAGACACCAGCTCATGTTTGGCAGATTGTCCTGGCATGTGTCTTGTGTTTCCTCCAGTTTACAGGAAAAACTCTGATAGTCATTGGGACACTTTATTCCTCTCAGTTTTGTTCCTTTCTCATTAAAAACAAAAACATTAACAAAAAAGTTGGTGGATTGTGTTGTTCCTCTCTTGGCGTTTGTGCAGTGGTCTGTTGACTTGGTAGGTGGCATCTGGAAAGTATCTAGGTGTAGGGACAGAATTGGATGATGGAAGGGGAGAAGTTGTCTCCTGGGATTCTCTCAGAAGTACTTTTGAGTGACAGATAAAGTTGAGACAGTTGGAGAAACAGTCTCAGATCCTGCCAAGTGTTTTCATAAGAAAGGAAAACCAAGGTTCTACTTTAACATGTATCTGAAATGCTGATGCAGAAGTCACTGTCTTTTCTTTTTCTTTTCAGTTTATCAAAAAGAATGGTCAATAAAACTTAAAAGTGTGGTTAGATTTTTCTTCACTTTTGTAACATTAATTTATGACTGCGTTTCATTCAGCCTCATAATCTGAAATACTGTGCAAATACGAGCAGTGTCTCCTGTAACCTGGATGTTAGAGTAGCCAACATGTGCAAAAATTAAATCACATATTTTGTCCTATGTCTAACACAATTTAATTTTACACAGAGAAAGACGTTTCTAGGAAAATGAAATTCTGGTAATTGATACTATTTCTTTGTATGAACAAATAAAATATATATTTTACCAACTTGTGGGTACTTTTATGTTTTGCAGACCAACAAGGAAGTGATATTTTATTCAGTAACTAATCACATGCACACACACACACACCACAAAGGCATCAGTGGGCAGGTTGACCTTTCACATCTTCCACCTAATTCTGTCCTGTCCTCTTTCTGGCCACTCCCATTATCTGCCCAGCTCACGAGCTAGAAAAGTTCAGAGGAGGGTGTGCAGCAAAGCTCTTGGAAAGCATACATAAGCTCTTCCTTCTTCAAGCCCCTACCTTCTCTACAAGCTGGATGATTTCTGATGAAGTTGTTCCCTCCCTTAAACTGAAACAGGACATTTTCAGATAGGAGGGTCATTTAGGGTCAAGATTCTATTCTGGGTCAAACTATAAAGGGTCCAATCCAAAATCTAAGCAATCCACAAACATCAGGGCACATTTTTGTATCCTTCAGTCATTTGTAAATGACTGAAGGATACAGGATGGGTGAGGCCTTCTGCCCTGGAAGGAGCGTAGCTCCCCGAGAGGGCATGCTGTGCATGGGTGAGTCCAGGACACCCTGGCCACTGTGTGGGGCAGCCTTTTAGTGCTGGGTTATGGCCGGGGTGGGTGCATGGGGGCTGCCATGTGTGGGCATGTACATGACAGGTGTGATGGAAGCAGAGCACTGGTGGCTGGGGCACCTGGACAGGGTGGTGTTCCTGTCTTGGGTATCTGTTATTTACAGACCTTCCCCTGGAGCTAGAGGACAAAAAGCCTGCAGAGCTGGGCATTTCTGCCTCAGTGCCCCTCTGCTGTTTTCCTTTAATTTAGTGTACACTCTTCATGATTACCACTCACTAGTTTAAACAATCACTCTTTATACTTCTGGTTGAGTTTTAAAGTAGCTGACACTAAATTAACAAGATAATGCATAACCCCAAGAGTTCTGACTCAAAAAAACCATTTTACTGAGGTACGATTGGCATACAAAATTGTATATATTTCATGTGTACAACTTGATGAGTTATGAAACTATCACCATAATTAATACCATATGCATAGTCTTCACCTCCACAAGTTTCTTCCTGCCATCTTTTATGTTTTTGTGATAAGAACATTTAACATAAGATCCACCCTCATAGCAAGTTTTCAAGTATACAATACAGGCTGGTTAACTACAGGCACCATGGTGCACAGTAGGTCTCTGGGACTTAATTACATAACTGAAACTTCATTTAAAAAGGAAACATTATAATCTTAGGTGAAACACCATGATCTCTGGCCATAAAGAGGAGGTGAACATAAAAAAAAAATACAATGAAATAAAAGCAATGAGTTCATTTCTAGCCATGCCAGCCTGAGGCTCCCCGTGTGCCGCCTGGGTTGCTCCCAGGGGCCAGCATGTACAAGAGCTACATCCTGCCAGGAAGGCGAATGAGAACTGGGGAGGGACCACTTGCCCAGTGCTGTTGGTGTCGAGTCCACCAATGGCCCAAATAGAAGCATCATCACTAGTAGCGCCGTGGGCTTTCTCACATTTAGAGAGACTGTTCGCACTAAATGCCTGCGAGAGACCAGGTTGGAAATGAGCCTGGCATTTTGGGAACAGCCTGCAGAAGTGGAGGTCAGGTGGGAGGCAGGCCTCTGCAAACTTTTGTTTTTGAAAGCCAGAACTAGGGAGAGACTGTTCCTTCAAACCTTGGCACATGCCAGCAGGTGAAATATGTGTGGGCCTTGAGTGCTGACTCGATGTTGCTGCCCATCAATTTGACGCTTTTTCTACAGAATGGTAATAAAACAAATGTAACATCTACTTATCAATCCAATGGTACAGGTTAGAACAGCAATTCTCAAGCTTGGGCAAACACTCGAATGGCTCGGAGAGGTCTTAAGAATGCTGAGCCTGAACACACCTCAGATACGTTACAGTAGATCGAGGGGCGAAGCTCCAACATTGGTATCTGTAAGAAGCTCCCGAGGTGGACCTGGAGGGCTTATGCTAAGTGAATTAAGTCAGACAGAGAAAGACAAATACTGTGTGATCTCTTATACATGGAAGCTAAATAAGACAAACTCCGAGAAACAACAGAATGGTGGTTTTCAAGGGCTGGGAGATATTGGGAGGGGAAGTGGGGAGATATTGGTCAAAGGCACAAATGTTCAGCCCTAAGCTGAGCAAGTTGGGAGATCTAATGAACAGCATGGTGAGTATAGCTAAGAATTCTGTGTCATGTATTTGAATGTTTCTAAGAGAATAGATTTTAACTGTTCTCACCACAAAAAACAGAAATTCTGTGACAGTGATACTGTTATAATAACCTGATTATTACTAACAGGACAGGAGGAAGGGGAAGACTAGATGATGTAGACATGCCATGTATCCAGCTTTGCCAGGAAGCTGCAGTTAACACTCTCCAAGTCTGTTCCCCGCAGATCGCTTGGGATGGGATTGGATAATAGATGGATGCCCAGTAAGGTCTGGGTGATGTGGGAAGGTACTTACTTGTCTGTCACACCAGGAACACGCCAGTGGCCAGAATAAGCATGGCCACTGCAAGAACACAAAACCTGAATATTTAAACTCCTGGACAGAAATTCTCTCTCTCTCTCTCTCTCTCTCTCTCTCTCTCTCTCTCTCTCTCTCTCTCTCTCTCCCCCCCTCTCTCTCCCCCTTCTCCCCCCACCCCCTGCACTCCTGGGCTCCTGTTGCAGAAGGCGGGCTCCCCTGTGCCCACATGGCTTATGGCCATGTAGACTCCACACATGGACTAATGGACTGTGATTAGCCTCATGCTGTACCAGACTCAGTTCCACCATGGAACGGACGCTCTGGACACTGGCCCTCCTTCTGGCTCTACTGAACCAAATTTTTCAGGACTGGGTTAAGAAACATGGGACTTTACAATTGAGAAATGTAAATCCACAAAAATAAAGCCTTTTACTACGTCTAATCCTCCTCGGGGGTGGGCTCTGGAAGTGCCCATTCCAGCAGCCCCCCAAGAACCCCACTTCCACTACCAACAGAGAAATTCAATTCTCTGCTAACAGGTTGGGGGTGGTAGCTAATGCAATGGGGCCATAATTTTACAGTGCATACATATATCCAATCAACACGTTGTACACTTTAAACGTATACAATATTATGTGTCAATTATATCCCACAATGCTGTAAACAATTTTAAAAATAAAAGCAAGAACTCCACAAGTGATTCCCACATGTAGCCATGATGGAGAGCATGTTCTCACAGTGTGGTTTCTGGCCCACATCAGCCTCCCTTGGGCACTTAGTAGACATGCAGATTCTCAGGCCCCCCTCAGACCTACTGAATCAGGAATTCGGGCTTTAACAAGCATTCCAGCTTATGGTGATTGGTGCTAAAGTAAGGTGTTGATAACATTTTAAAGCTACAGAGCTTGAATTTCTAATCAAGTACATTTTCTTCTGCACTACACTCTTCACCAATAAAGTCAGATACCAAGCAGTCACCCCTCGTCACTCTGAATCTCCCTTAAGGGAAACCATGGCATAGTCAACCTTAGCATTTCAAACATGTGCCCCGCATCCCTCATCCTGCCAGGCTCTCTTTTATCACTCAGTCCCTAAGTCCTCATCTATAGCATGTTTCTAGAACGATAGACTTCTGTATCATAAGGGATTTTTTTTTATAAAGAGCTAAAATCCTTTAAATCTCTAATTTTACCTCATCTTCTAGATTCAGTCTTCAACAATATATATTCTCAGCATTTTGCATATGATTGATAATTATTTATTTCTCATCCTCAAGAAATGTGTATACAACTGAATACACACTGACTCTCTAAAGTCCACTGATGGGCCATTCAAGGTTAAAGATTCCACCTGACCATCATTTTCTCAATAATAATAAGCTTATCTAAACCCACAGTTCCTATCATTAGCATCTAGTTTTATTTTTCCATTCTCACTCATTTTTATTATTACTAGGCACAAAAGATTGTTATGTTATTGCACAGAGTCTGCTGTAGTAACATATCTGTGGGTACAAAGCCTGCATCTCCCACTTGAGAGCTTGAGATGTTTTTGTTCCCATCCAGCAGTCTATTTTCATGTGAACTAAGTGACTTAAGGACCCCAGTGCCTAGTTCTCTAGGAAGGTGAGTACAAGGCAGTAAAGACCCTGCCTCTGCTTTTATACCTGTGCCAGCACACCTGAGGCTCCTTGTGTATTCCTGTGAGTTCCCTGTGCCCCCACTCCAGTGTCTCCCTTGTTATGTCCCCCTTGCTATATCCCCCTTGCTATGTAGACCATGGAACCCTGACTTCAAAACATCTAGGCCCTTTGTGCTTTCTCTTTTGATATACTTAGCAAGAGAAGAGATAATAGAGGACACCAAATCTCCATTGGAAGTAGTAAACACCAGGAAGGCTCTGGAAGTTGTGTGATGGGAGGGGTGTTCAGAGAAGTTGATTTTGGATGTGATATTCCATATGAATTGGAGAAAGAAGTGGCTGCAGTCAGAGATAGGTTGATTTATTTAATAAATATTTATTGAGTGCCTACGGTTGCTAGGGACACAATGCTAGATAAGACACATTTCCTACGTCAAGGAATTCATATTCTTTGGAGGAACTGAAGATGTAACCTGAATGCAGTGAGACAAGGGCCATGACAAGGTGTTGTGGGAAACCAGGACAGCCATACCTAACCTTATTTAGGGTAGGGTAGGGTAAAAGTAGGATCAAAACTATAAATCTGGGAGGATTTAGCCAGATGATGATTAAAGGCAGGTAGGGAGGCAGAGGGAATCATATGCAAAGATCTAAATGTGAACAAAGATGGCCTGTTGGGAACTGCCGTTCAATGTGGAGGTAGCATGGAGTGCATGCGGGAGGGGAGAGTGGTGGTTCTGGAGGGATAAGAAGAAGATTGTACTGCAGACACATTATCAGTAGTCCAACTGCTTTTGAGCTCAGGACTCTTCAATCTAGTTGCTACCTGACACTTCTATTTGGATATATTTATAAGCATCTCAAGTAAAAATATGTCCAAAATTGAACTCTTGGTTCTCTTTACTAAATCTTCTCCCCTAATCTCACCTGCTCAAGAGTGCTCCAGCTAGAAAACATGGAGTCCTACCTGGCCATTTCTTTCTTTCACTCCTCATCTCCAATCCATCACTAAGTCCTATTAAGACAACTTCCAGAAAGTCTCCCAAGTCCTTTCACTTCTTTCTATTTCCTCTGACACTTCCACCTGGACTCCTGCAGTGGTTTTACCTGACGTCCCACATAGTTCCTCCTGCTCTTTCCAATCTATTCTGCTCACAACAGTTTGGGGGATATTTTAAAAACTCAGATTGGACTGTGCATTCCTCCAGCTAAAAGCCCTTAAGTAGCCATCCTTATGTTTCAGATAAATCCTAACTCTTTATTTGTCTTGGAAGTCCAGCCTAATTTAAGCACTTGTCTCCTTGGTCCCCATGCTTTAGCCATAATAGTCTTCTTTTAGCTCCTGTGAGGGGTTACATTCTCTTTGTGGATGCCTTTCTTCCAATTCCTTGCCTGGCTAATTCATATTTTTCTCTCAGAAAATGCCCCACCTGCATGAATTCCTCAGGGAGGTCTCTAACTGTCGTGGTGGATGGTCATGCAGTGAACCACACCTCCTGGGAGTTGTACTCTTGGGCAGTCCTCTCTCACACTGACTTGGTGCTGTAACTACGACTGCCTTAACCAATGGAATACAGCACAAACAAGGCTGTGGTCATTCCAGGAGAAGCCCCTGATAGGCCTGGCCTCTTCTGCTTCCTCGCTAAAAACATCCACTCACTCTTGTGATGCTTCCTTTTGGAACCCAGCTGTCATTCCTTAAGTAGCCCCAAACCCTTGGAGAGATCACGTGATCATGTGTAGGCATTTTAGTCAACAGTCTCAAATGAGCTCCCAGTAGACAGGCAACCTCCATTGCCAGCCACATTAGTCAGCTGTCTTGGGTGTTTTAGCCACACAAGCCCCCAGCCCACTGTAGCTACAGTCAATATCGTACATATGGAACAGAAGAACTGAGCCTAGTTAACCAATAAAATTGAGAGAGATAACTAGTATAACTGCTTTTTGTTTTAAGCCACTAAGTTTTGGGGTGGTTTGATATGCAATAATAGATAATTGGAACAATCTACAATCTAAATGAACTTTTAGCTCAGAGAATGCAACTTAGAAGTTCCTACTTACCTGTTGAATGAAAGAATAAAAGGCTTGGATTATATCCTGAGGGAAAAGGGATACAGATTTTAAAGGGATGTGTGATAACACAGTTTTACATGATAAAAAGAGATGATATTTTAAAATCTAGCTTTTAATGAGGGCAGAAAACTTCTTATTTTTTGTATGGTTAAGAAACAAAGACTTTGGGCTAAGTCTGGGTAAGAGAAAATGACACAAGAAAGTTTAAGTTACTGAAAAATAATGTAAAAGGTGATTTCCTTAGACAGAGAAAAAATGAGTTAAAGGTTTTAGATTTTTTTGAAATGGGCTCTAGAGAGGCATTAAGAAGATAGAAACCTAGAGGGGAATTCGTGGAGGCAAACTTGGTTCTGAGAGTGTCCTCCAGGGGCATGGAGAGAGGCCAGATCCCAAGAGAGAGATGTGTAGGTTCCTTATGGTAGAAGAGTGGTTAAGCCTGGGTGTTAGCTTCCTGTGGCTGCTGTAACAAAGGACCACAAACTGGGTGCCTAAAAATTCCAGAAATGTATTGTCTCACAGTTCTGGAGGTCAGACATATGAAATCAGGGTGTGAGCAGCGCCATGCTCCCTCTGAAGCCTTTAGCTGAGATTCTTCCTCGCTTCCTCCAGCTCTGGTAGCCCAGGCATTCCTTGGCTTGTGGCAACAAAACTTCAGTCTCTGCCTCTGCCTTCACATGGCCATCATATTCTGTGTCTGTTGTTCCTATGGCATTCTTCTCTCTGTCTGTGTCTGACTCCGAATTTCCCTCTTCTTATGAGGACCTCAGTCATATTAGACCCACCCTAAGGACCTCATCTTAACTTATTTACTTCTACATATTATTTCCCAAAATGGTTACCTTCACAAGTACCAGGAGTTAGGATATCAGCCTAATTTTTGGGGGGGATACAATTCTACCCATAAATTGTTACCCAATTTAAGTTGTTACTGGGAGATGCTCTAATTCCTTTCCAATATGCAACCCCAAAGCCTTTTTTAACCACTACGAGCTTCGTGAACCTTTGCAATGAAATATCAGAGATTTTTGGGAATGAAGTGAAGGTTTGGGGATTGAGTAAGAGAGAGAAGATATGTACCACAAGGCTCCCTCAGGATATTTCTTATTTCTTATTCCTCAGAAATAAGAGGCAAGAGCCTGAACTCCTGCAGTGCTGTCCTAGTTATCTCATTTGGCCACGAAAGAAAAGCATTAACTTGGAAGGCTATGGAACTTGGAAGAAAATCAAGTTACAATCAGATTAGCACTTTAGAAAGATGATGTTAGCAGCTGTGTGGAATATAGATTGGAATAATGAGGAGGAGGGACCAAGGGGTCAGTTGGGGCTGTTGCAGTGACTCATGAAAGATGATGGTAGCTGGACTAGGGTGATGGATTGGATGTTAGGGGAAGTCATGGGAACCATGGAGGGTTGATTGAAGGGATTTAAAGGGTAAGGAGGCATCAAGGATGACAAACAGGCTTATGGCTTAAACACCTGGATGGATATTAACGCTGACGCTTAGCTGGGAAACTAAGAAGGAGGAACACTTTACTGCAGTAACATGGATGTTAAGAATGAGGGCCTGGGTTGGGTAGTGCTGGAGCAAGACTCTGGCTGGCCAACTAACCCCTGCTTTTCCAGTTGGCCTGCTTCCCCAAATGTCACGGTATGGGCACCGCCAGACTGAATAAGATCCTTAAGCATCTGAGAGCACAGAAGGGTGGGCTGAACTTAGAAGCCAGAGAAAAGTCTTAGTGGAACTGGGGACTCACGGGGCTATTGCATCATCTTATTGAGTTTTTAATAATCATTTATTGTTTAAAGGATTTTTTTCAAATATCACTTATTGTTTATAGGATTGTGCCAATTTAGTTTTTCCCCCTTAATGATCCATGGGTAGAAATATATGCTCAATAGTAGCAGAACACCGTCACCTTAAACGTTTATTTTTCAAGGCTTATCAGGCTCTTAGAGATGCAGGCATTTGTGCAGTATCAGAACAATATGTTATGTGTGTCAAGAGACAGGTGTTTTAAATTGGTGATTGGTGATTTAGTATAATGTGATACATCATTAAATTAACCCTCATCACAACATGGTAATTGTAAAGTATCTAGTTGATAACATTAACATCTGACAAGCTTATTCATAGGATGAACTATCATCTATA
Organism: Corynorhinus townsendii; assembly: GCA_026230045.1. NCBI lineage: Eukaryota > Metazoa > Chordata > Mammalia > Chiroptera > Vespertilionidae > Corynorhinus > Corynorhinus townsendii. The sequence continues at coordinate 46,942,985 of JAPDVU010000009.1, forward strand.
TCTGTATTTATATCTAGATCTTTATCATCTATGTCTATACTATATGTCAGGAATAATAAGCTCTATTAAAGATATACAAGTGCCATCTTGGTTATCCTGAATGTAAAGATCCATTTGGGTTTTTGTCTTCTGCCCAGATGAACACTTACTCATGTCTTGTTGGGATCTGACCATTGGTTCCATGGGGACACAGGAGAAGAGGAACCTAGAGGCTTGTGAGGATGGAGACTGATGTTCAGTCTCACAGTATCAGTCCCTTCTTGCCTCAGTTTTCACAGTTTGAGTTTCTTACACCTTCTGCAGGCTCAGCCCATTCCACTCCAGATTTGGAGCTCTGTGCCACCACTTATTATTTCTGTTTCCTTGGGGAAATTGCTAAATCTCTCTGAACATAAGATTATTTAACAGCTGATTAAAATCCATGATATTGACCTAACAGGTTTATAAGGATTAAAAGAGATTTTATCTGCAAAATACTTATCATACCATCTGGTACAATCAATATTTGATAAACATTGCTTTCCTTCACTCATCCCTCCTGAGTTAATTTCCATCAAGATGGGGCAGATATTGAAGTCTCAGGTTCATTTTGGTGGTAAAAAATAATCCTCTTTGTATAAAGCTAGCCTTTTGTGTTCTAGGGTAAATCCATTAAACCCAGTGACCTCAGAGCTACGGGAGTCCCTCTTGCCCATTGGCCTTGTTTACCTGCTTTAAGATTTCATATTTGCTCTGGAGTAGATAATGCCCTGGACTCCTCTGTGTTCGGGTAACACTTACACTCAGCTCTTTCTCAAACTCTTCTATGCACTTTCCTCTCTAGCCTGGGCCTTGAGTCCAGCAGGGTGGCCAGACTGTGCTCTGCAGTTCTCATCCCCCTGCCTGGCAGCTTGTGGACATCTGGTCCCCACACGCACCAGATTAACCCCCCAGGTGAGTTCCTGAGCTTGCCCAGCCCCGACGTGGTACACCCCTTGGCACCTCCCACTCCTGCCCTGCTCCCCACCACTGACAGCCAAGGGGACACTGGCAGGAAAGTTGCACAAGCACCCACGTGTGAAGAGAGGATGCAAATGTTGACTCAGGCTGTGCCTGTGAAAGTGGGAAGATAAGCCTTAAATTTCTGGTCACAGAGGAAAAACTATGGACTCAAGTGATGACTCTGAGGCATTGTAATCACTCTTTAATCGATCGCCGTACCCCCACAAGGAAATGCTTCTCATCACCTCCCTCACCTGCAATTTCTTGCCAGACTGCCTGGAACCCTGACCATTCCCAGTCCCCTTTCTCTTATCCCTTCCTCCCTTGCAGCCCAACTCAAACCCCATCTTTAAAAAATCCATTATCGAAGGTTTAAGTGCACACAGTCATCTCCTTTCTTTGAACATCTGCTGCCCATTTTCCCAACAATACGTACTTTAGCACTTGGTAATTCAGCCCACTGCCCATCCTCTACGTACCTGAAAGTTTATTGTCTCAGACAAGTTCCCATTCTGAGGGGTGTTTGTAGCCCTCTCTATCACTCTGTGCCAACACCATAGCATCTCATGTGATTACGGGAAGAACCTCCCTCTAGGTGTGTGTCCCTTGCCACAGTGACCAACACACTGCACCTGGTGGGGTATTTCAGATTCTTTGGTGGTTCCCACCATTTGCAAGAACCAATCTACATTCAGTCATGGGATGGCACACACTTTGTCACGATCTGTGCCCTGCCCACCTCTTCCTCTTTCCTAATGACAAGAAAAAAAAATTTGTGATGTTAAGTTAAAATCACAGTAACCAGAGAGAGAGAGAGAGAGAGAGAGAGAGAGAGAGAGAGAGAGAGAGAACAGCCAGCTTGTTAATAACAGCTGTGGGCCAGCTCAGTGTAGGTTGGAATTTGGGGTAAATTTCCAGGTGGCTATTTCCGTGATTATTCTAAAGGAAGAATTGCCAGGTGCCTCCAACCCTAGGAACCTCTGTTTATTTAAACATGAACTTTCTGGACTTGCCCATAGCTATCCAAGAGAGCAGGCACTCCTTCCTAGGATTCTGGGCCTGCCGGGAGCCAGCTCCTTTCACCCTGTTGTCTGTAGTGATAAAGACTAACTGGGTCACGAGGAAAACACAATCTATCCTGAAGGTCTATGGGGAGAGCTTGGACTTACGGAAGTCTCGTTGGCAATCTTAACAGCATGTGGGAGCTCCACAGGAAGAGCTCTATGCTAACAATAAAGCTCTATGGTTCTAACTTCCCCTTCCCTTGGCTTCCTCTTCCCTGAGATAAATACCCCTCACAGGCCAGAGTGTGCATGCGTGTGCACTGGGTGGCAACCCCTTTTTTCCCCTGAATAAATCCTTAGGTGAAGAAACATCTAGTAGATACTAATTTTCAGTCAACAACTGCTAATGTAAATCCTTCAGAACAGCTTATCTCTTTCTCCCCCTCCCACTTGATGTATAAACACACACTTGCAAAACCCAGGGGCAGCAGGCCCATCTTTCCTACCTAGCCATGCTGCTGTGGGTTAAACTCCTTGCCCAAGAATAGCTTTCCTGCCCCCCCCCCCCACCCCACCCCACTTCCTTCTTCTTCTTCTTCCCCCTCCTCTTCCTTCTTCTTTTTCTTCTTCTAGCGATGGCCTGATAAACCCTTTCTTTTCAGCCATAAAATTATAGTTTTGTTTAGCACTGTCTTCATCAGCTTCCACCCCTGTTCACAAACTCTGCTCTGGCTACACTGAGCATTTGTTTCTAGAATAGTTCCTTGCTTTGCATGAGCAATTTCTCCTTCCTTTCTCAAACTCTTCTATGCACTTTCATTCTATGTTCACATCTGCTTTTTCCTTTTAATACATTTTAAAATTTGTGAAGTATACCTGCAGACAAATACATAAAACATCTGTGGGCAGTTTAACAGCTGCTTTGTTTATATTTACTCAGATAAGGAAATAGACCATTATCAGCACCCCAGACACCCCCTGATGTCCCTCTCTGATGGTATCCCCTCACCTTCCCCTAGAGATTCCCAATATCCTAACAATTGTGGTCATACTTTTCTGACTTTCTTGAGTCCTGACCCAGTGAATATGTGTCCCTAAGCAATAAGGATTAGTTTTGCTCATTTTTCAACTTTACGTGACTGAAACCATATTCTTTTGTATCAGCTTCCTTCACTCACCATTGTGCTGGGGAGCACCATCTGTGTTGTGTGTGTAGCTGTGGTTCTATCTTATTACCTCCTGTATCTATTCCATGATTATACCATATTTGATTCACATCACTGTTAATGGACATTAGGGTTTTGTCTGCTTGATTTCTTCTTCTTCACAGTGTTTCTCTGTCACTAGCATATTACTTAAAGTCCACCTTCCTCTAACTGAATGTAAGTTGCACAGGAGCAGAGACCATTTTGTTAAATATTGGATTTCCAGAACCAACACAGAGCCTGGAACATAGTAGGTGCTCAAAGGAGGTGTTGAATGTATGAATGTTGGCAAACTCTTCCTGTTCCTGAGGGGTGTTCCTCATGCATTTCCTCCTCTTCCAGGCCCTCATCAACATCTCCAGGCAAACATTCAGCAGCAGCAGCAACAGTAGCACTCTAGTGGTTGAGTGCTTGGGTGGTGTACTAATATGCATGATCTCAGTTACTGCTCCCAGACTCTTCCGAGGTAAGGTAGTCTTCTTATCTCCATACTACAGAGTCAGACACCATCATTTGAGAAATCTGTCATGCCCCACATCACAGAGTTTGGAAAGGAGGAGTCAAACCAGTGATTGATTTCTGAGGTGAAGTTCTTTGTTCCAACGACATACTGATCCCCATTAGACTAATTCTATCCATAGATGTATTCAGCTCTGCTCACCAGGGTTTTGCCACTGAAAACAAAATTTTATTGCAAAAAAAAAAAAAAAGTGGGTTTCATAGCGTGGTCCTGGATGGTTGTCCAGATGGTAGTCTGGATGGTCATTCCACTGTTTGGCTGTTCGGTCAATTTGCATATTACACTTTTATTATATTGTTACTTACTAAAGATATTTTAAAAAGTAGAGATTTTTCACAGAGTTGTAAGAAGTCTTATCACAATATCAGTGATAGACCAAGGCTCAGAAAGGCAACATAAACATTTAAAGTAGTTACCCAGCTTCCAGGTAGCTCAGCCAAGCTTACACCTGTCTATGAAGTCTGTTCTTTCCAGTTGAATATTCTGCCTCAACACTGTTAAAGTAAATGTGAGCAAGAACAGTGCACCTCGGGGACCATGAACCACTTCCTCTTCAGGGCTTTCACTTCCTCCCTAGCCCTTCCCTGCTCCCCTCTCCCAGGCCTGGGGGCTGGGCCTCTCCTTTGAAGCTGTCCTACAGATTAGGAAATCTATTCAAACTCTTCATGGGCCATTAACATCTTCCTTTTGGTTTGGCCTTCTGTGAAGAGACTGCCCTGTTTCAGAGGAAAGAAACATAAATACATGCTTGAAAAAATAAATTTTGGCCTGAAGAGTTTGTAAAATTCACTTCTTTATCATCTTGATCATCTCCAGTCCCTAAATTGGTGAAATAACATTTCAAAATGTCATAAAATAAAGTGGCCTGGATACTCAGTGATTGATTTGGGAGGTCTGACAGCTCTAGTACTTAGTTTGGAATTTATGAATCAAAAGCTTTAAAACTTAACCCAAGAAAGTTTTTTTAAGTACTGCTATTTCCACCTAATTAAGAACTGTCATACAAACATGATTTATTTACAGCTATCATTCATCCAAATTTTTTCTTTTTTAATTTTTAATGACTTTTGTGCATTAACTCAAAGGGCTTTTAAAATATATTATCTTTTCCTTTCTGGATAAGAAATTAATACCTACTTATCATATAAAATTTAGAAACTATAGAAAAATATAATGAGCACACAAAAATTACTTGAATCTTACCACCTCAAGACAATTATGGTGAACACTTATATGATTATATTTTCAATTTTTTATGTGCAGTTATATGTAAATTTATATATTTATATTATAAAACCTGCTTAATTATATATACACTAGAGGCCCAATGCACAAAATCTGTGCAAGAATAGGCCTTCCTTTCTCCTGCTGCTGGTACCAGCTTCCCTCCGACACCCGGGACCCAGGCTTCCCTTGCAGAGGAAGGCCCTGCCCACCTGCTGCAGCCCACTGGTCAGTGGCCTGGGCCTCCCTCTGCAGGGCGATCATGGGGCAATGGCCAGGCCCCTAACCAATCACATCTCACCTGCCTTGGCTGGCCTGGTGCCAGTGGGTGTCATAGCGTGGTCCTGGATGGTCGTCCAGATGGTGGTCTGGATGGTCATTCCACTGTTGGCTGTTCGGTCAATTTGCATATTATGCTTCTATTATATAGAATATCCTGCTTTATTTATTTCACATGACATTGTTACTCATTAAAGATACTCCTAACAATACACATTGCTAGAAAACATCATCTTGAATGATTTCAGGGTAGTCCAGCTTGTGGATTTACTATAGTTGGTTTAGTTTTTCTCTGTTATTGGAAATTCCGTGTTTCCAATTTATTTACTATTAAAAATGATGCTTTACGGAAACATTTTTACATAAATACTTGTCTATTTTGGATAACTTTCTTAGTCTAGATGTAAACAGCATTAGTAAGATTAATACACAATCAAAAGTTATGGCTTTTATACAGATTTCAAAGAATTGCTTTCTCTCTTTTTTGGCAATAGCTTCATGAGAAAACATATTTTTGTATTATCAGGTGAGATAAGCGGGGTATGAAATTGTATCTTCATTGTATCTCAATTGTTTAAAAAACTTTAAAAGTATTGCTATATGAGGATTTATTTTAGTGCTTGCCTTTGAGCAGTGAATTGCCTTTGTCCCTCCTTTAGACTTTTAAACGTTTACACAGTAAGGATTCCGAGCAGTCTCTGCAGGCCCTCATGACACATTTCAGGGGCCACCATAGCAGCAGGCTGCGCTCACTCTGCCCAGCTACTGCTTTCTCTTATTTTACATTCTCCATTTCCTTTTCTTTTCTTTGTTGACGTGGTTATTGCTTTTTAAATGAAGATTATAAATGCCAGTTAATTCTTCAAGGCTTCTTACCCTGGACTCCCTGTGGCCTGCCCCTCCCACTCCTCAGGAAGTGCTTGGTTTCCACTCCTTGCGTAGGTGTTTCACATTTTATCTCCTTCAGAGTCTTCTACTGCCAAATTACTCAGGATCCCATGTGATTAGTGGACACACAATTGGTGCTGAAGTCTCAAAAAGCAAAGTTCAGGGTAAGTTACAATGGACTTTTCCTGGGCTGGATGCTCCACCAGCGTTAGCTCAACCCATGGTTAAGGACCATCTAATTTTAAAGAGAAAAGTACTAAGTTGTGAGTAAGTACAATTATAATTACTTCAATTGTATGTAAATACTAAAGAGTTTTTAAAAATATTATCCTTTAAAATGTTTTAATTGCTGTGTTTATTCAGAATATATGATTAAAAATCAACCTAACTCCTGAGACTAGGTTAGGTGCAGGTGCTGCTCCACTGGGGGGGTCAAATATTCTGTTATTGTGGGGAGCTCTCTGTGTCCCCACCTGTTGCTGGTGGAAGTGGGCTTCTGGAGTGCCTTGGGGATAAGAATTTCCCGAGGTCCCCACCAAGGAAAATGTCCTATTTCCTCTTCAGCAGGGCTGCCCAGAGCTTCCGCTCCATATCTGCACAGCCCAGGCCAGCATCTGGCTGGCTTAACTTGTGTTTCCAGTTGCAGCCCATTGTGTGTGGGGTCCATGCGGCCATGGGCCATGCAGCTTTTAGGGCCACATGCCCATGGAGGCACACAGGTGAATGCAAGGAAGTAGGAGGGAAGCAAAAGGAACAAGAGAGAGGGAATTCCTTTGTCTGTGGATTATGCATTTCTGAATTTTCAGGGGCTTGCATTGGAGTCCACTATCCCAGCTAATTCCCTTGTCCCCAGGTTAGAGTGACAGGCAAACACCTTCCCTGTATCACCCTGACTTCACTGTGCTTGCTTCTATCTCCCCCCTTGTTGGACCCCTCCCCAGTGACCTGTGGGCAATGGTGATTCCCTGGAGAGTGTGAAGTTGCAGCTTCCTAGTGAAGCCACCCAGATGACCGTGCTTACAATGTCTGGCCTTCCCTTGCTTTCTTCTTACTATTAATATTAATAAGTAGTTAATTACAAAAGTAACCACTCTAGCACCAATTCTAATGTGTGAACTACTACCAAGTAATTAACTCTATTCTGACACTACCTACCAGGTCCCAGAGGTGAAGGACTCAGACCTACAGGACTGAACCTTCCCCTTCTCTGTCTTTGGACACCAATCGCAAGTCCATGTTGCCACTTAGACTTTTGACTGGCTGTAGATTCTCCATTGTTCATCAACCTGGAAAAACGTTTTGATTGTTCTTGGTATAAAAATTCTAAGGGTTTTCAGAGCCTTGCACCAGGAATGGGAACAAAAATAAAATACATATTTTTATTATAAATCACAATATTACAGGAGAAAATGGACATTTGTGGCATAATCACAGTAATCTACACTAATAAAAGAGAAAGATGCAAATTGACCGTACCTTTGTGACGCCCACCAACCAATCAGGAGCGAGTATGCAAATTAACCCAACAAAGATGGTGGGTTAATTTGCATACACAGGTGCCCAGCAGCCAGCGGTGGGGCAGGATGCTTGCATTGTCGCCATGGCAACAATGCAGGCATTCCGCACTGCCCCAACTGCATCGGGCCTCTGGGCAGCTTGGGAAGGTGGAAAGGCAGCTCCGGGCCAGAGCCAAGGTAGAAAGGCAGCTCCAGGCTAGAGCAAAGGTGGTGTCGGCAGCCAGGGAAGGAAGGCTCATTCTTGCATGAATCTTCATGCATCGGACCTCTAGTTACAAATAAATATTCACTTACAAAATGTGGTAAGTATTCAGAAAGAAAGCACAGGACATTGTCAATCAAGGAGCATGATTTCACCTGAGGAACTCAAGAGACGATCTGAACAAATGAAACAGATGAAGATGATGAGGGGAGGAAAAATAGAAAATAGTGTTGGATGTGTGAAGTTCTTCATATCCAAATAACACTGCCCAACCCATGATATACAGTGTCAGGGCTGGGGACATTTTCCTAGCCCCTTTAATTCTTCTAGCTGGTCAAATAATTCAAATGACACAACAGATTAACAGGAGAAAATCAGTGTTTAATGTGTGTGCACAGGGAATTCACATTAGCATGAAAATCCCCAAAACAGTGAGGCAAAATGAGATACAAATGTAAGGATGGGGGAGGTAGGCAATTCACAGGTAGAGGAGAAAGAGCAAACATTTGGTAAATAAATTGTTGTAGGGCCATCCAGAAACAGTGGGACACGGGGACTCTATCAAGCAGATTCTTGCTGGGATGCTCCTTTGTTGCCATATTCAGTCCATATGTGCTAAGGTGAGCATGCTAGGGTTCCCTTCCTGAAGCAGGTTTTTCTATCTGAATCTTTTTTTCTTCTTCTTATCAAACCAGTTTTATTCTGTGTTTTTTTAAATAAACTTTTTACTATTGATAGTGTTACAGGTACTCCCTCCCCCCTATCCCCATTCTCCCAGGATCATTTTAGACAGGTAAAAAAACTCTTCCTGAGTTTGTTGGGCTTTCATTGTTTTTAGCTCTAAATAATCTGCACACCAGGGTGACACATTCCAGGGGAGACTGGCTCCTGTGTGCAAGTGAGCAACTTTGGCTGGTGGTCCCTTATCCCACAGATAAATTACTTTAGAGCATTCTTCACAAAATAGCCACATTTTTATGGAATGTTTTCTCTTTGTCTTTAACCTTTGGCTTTTTAATTATGATGTATATTGATGCAGGCCCCTTTGGGTTCATCTTGTTGGGACTCTTTGCACTTTCTGGATTTGATTTTCTTCACTAGGTTGCAGAAGTTTCCGTCATTATTTTTTCAATAGGTTTTCAATTCCTATTTTCAATTCTTATGTTTCTTATTAAAACCCAGCATTCTAAGCTGTATACTTTTTAAAAATAATTTTTATTTTTCAATTACAGTTGGCACGCAAGATATTAGTTTCAGGTGTACAACCCAATGATTAGACATCTGTAGAACTTACCAAGTGATCATCCTGGTAAATCTAGTACTCATCTGACACCATACATAGTTATCACAATAGTATTGACTATATTCCCTATGCTATACTTGACATCCTGTGACTATTCTGTAATTGTCATTTTGTACTTCTTAATCCCTTCACCTTTTTCACCTATACCCCTACCTCCCTCCCATCTGGCAACTGTCAGAATGTTCTCTGTATCTATGAGTCTGCTCTTGGTCTGCTTGTTCATTTATTTTGTTTTTCAAATTCCACAAATAAGTGAAATCATATGGCATTTGTCTTTCTCTGTGTCTGACTTATTTCACTCAGCACAATGCCATCTAGATCATTCCATGTTGTTGCAGATGGCAAGATTTCTTTCTTTCTTTCTTTCTTTTTATGGCTGAGTCTTATTTCATTACACATATGCATCGCTTCTTGTTTACCCATTCTGTATCTATTGATGGACACTTGAGTTGCTTCCATGTCTTGGCTATGGTAAATAATGCTACAACGAACATAGGGTGCATATGTCTATTTGATTTAGTGTTTTGGGTTTCTTTGGATAAATACCCAGAAGTGGAATTTCTGAATCCTTCATTGTGTCTTGTTATAGTCTTTGTTTTAAAGTCTGTTTTGTTTGGTATATGTGTTTATACCCCAGTTTTTTGTTTTGTTTCCATTTACATGAAATATTTTTTTCATCCTTTTATTTTCAGTCTGTGTGTGTCTTTCAATCTGAAGTGAATCTCTTATAGACAGCATACGTAAGGGTCTTGTTTTGTTATCCATTCAGTTACTGTATGTCTTTTCAGTGGAACATTTAATCCATTTGTATTTAAAGCAATTGTTGATAGATATGTAGTTATTACCATTTTATTATTCATATTTTTCTTTTTCTTCTTAAAGAAGACATTTCTTTTAATACTGGTTTAGTGGTTATGAACTCCTTTAGCTTTTCCTTGTCTGTGAAGCTCTTAATCTGACATTCGATTCTAAATGATAGCTTTGCTGAATTGGTTGTAAGCCCTTGCTTCTTATTATGTTGAATACTTCTTGCCAAGCTCTTCTTCTAGCCTGCAAAGTTTGTGTTGAAACAGTCTTATGGGAACTCCCTTATAGGTAACTAATTGCTTTTCTCTTGCTGCTTTTAATATTTTCTCTTTGTGTTTAACCTTTGGCTTTTTAATTATGATGTATATTGATGCAGGCCCCTTTGTGTTCATCTTGTTGGGACTCTTTGCACTTTCTGGATTTGATTTTCTTCACTAGGTTGCAGAAGTTTCCTGTCATTATTTTTTCAATAGGTTTTCAATTCCTTGTTCTTTCTCTTCTGCTTTTGGCACCCTTATAATGTGAATGTTGGTACACTTGAAGTTGTCCCAGAGACTCTTTAAACTATCCTCATTTAAAAATATTTTTTTTCTTTTGATGTTCTTATTGGGCATTTTCTGCTTTCTTATTTTCCAAATTGCTGATTTGATCCCCTGCTTCATCTACTATTGATTTCCTATAATGTATTCTTCATTTCAGTTATTGTATTCTTCATTTCTGACTGGTTATTTTTTATGTTTTCTTGTCTCCGTATTTATGTTTCTTATCTCTTTGCTGAAATTCTAAGTACATCCATTTTCCCCCTAAGTTCATTAAGGTATGTTTTGAATTCTGCATCTGGTAGATTGCTTGTCACCATTTGTTTAGTTTTAGTTTTTTTTTTTCTGGAGTTAATTTGGGACATATTTCTTTGTCTCCTCATTTTGGCAGTCTCCCTGTGTTTGTTTCTATGTATTGGGTAGAGCTGCTATGTTTCCTGGTCTTGGTAGAGTGGTTTTGTGTAGTAGGTTTCCTGTAGGGCCCAATGGCTCAGCATCCCCAGTCACCTAAACTGGGATCTTCAGGTGTGACCCCAGTGTGGGCTGTGTGCCCTCTCCTATTGTAATTGAGCCTTGATTGCTATTGGCATGTCAATGGGAGCGATTTATTCCCAGTATAACCAGCTTTGAGGAATGGCCAAGACTACAGTGGAGGATCAGCTGTGTGTGGGCTGATCCCACAGAGCAGAAATGGCGTTAGTAGGGCTCTGGTGCCTAATGAGATCACCCCTGAATGTGTAGCTTGTGGAGGTGGCTGGGCAGTACTCTGGAGTGGTCTGAAATTGTCCACTCTGTATGGTAGTTTTGGGGCCTCCTGTGCCCTACCCAGACCCACCCCAAAGAGCTGCAAAGCAATCTGCAGATGCTGCCACTTTGCTGGGATTAGAGGTGCTGGGAAGAGACCAAGTTTCAAAATGAGGCTGTCTGCTGCTAATGCTGGGCCTGGGGCTGCTTAGCAAGAGATACAGGGCATGTTGAGGCCAGATGCTGCTTGTTTGGCATTCGTGAACCATTGAGAGGTTTGTAGGAAAGTCCAAAGCATGAGCCAAGACAGGCTGTTTAAATAAAAAAGCCACTGGAAATGGCTTGCGTTGGCCTGCAAGTTGGGTGGGGTGGTGTCTCAGGGAACCACCAGTGCTGGGTGAGCAGTGTTAGCTAGGTTGATGGAGACACTGATAGGTGCAGTCAGAACCTGCAGGGGGAGAGCTCAGAAAAGGAACAATGGCCTCTGCCAGTACTTCTGTCTGGGAGAAAGCTGCCCCTCCAGCCCTTGCTGGACAATTCAGTTCCTCTCCATATGTTCCTGAGGCTGTTTGAGCTGCTGTCCCAGCGCTGGAGCTCAGAGGGAGTGGCTTTGAGTAAGTCTATGCATGGGCCCTTTTAGAGGCACACCTCTGTCTCAATCTCCACTGGTTCTCACAATCAGGAGTTATGGGAACTTCTCTGCCCAGCACTGGAACCCTGGGCTGGGGAGCCTGGTATGGGGTTGGGCCTCCTCCATCCTTAGGAGACATTTTCACAGCTGAGATATTCCTCCAGATTTTTTAACTGCTGCACATGGGTGTAGGACCAGATTGTTTGTGTTTCCCCTCCTCTTATCAGTCTCAATGTGGCTTCTTCTTTATATCCTTAGTTATAGGACTTCTGTTCAGCTAGACCTCAGGCAGTTCTAAATGATGGTTGTTCTGTACTTTAGTTGTCATTTTGATGTGGTTGTAGGAGGACAGGAGCATTTACCTATGTTTCCATCTTGACTGGATGAGCTGTATACTTTTATTATGAAGGGAACCAAAATTTTGCCACCCTGAAGCTGCTTTTTGGGGATACTGATTTTTTTTTAAATCCTTACCAGAGGATATGTCTCCATTAATCTTCAGAGGGAGTGGAAGAGAAGGAGGAAGAGGAGGAGGAGGAGGAGGAGGAGGAGGAGGAGGAGGAGGAGGAGGAGAGAGAGAGAGAGAAACACTGATGTGAGAGAGACAAATTGATTGGTTGCCTTCCTCACATGCCCCAATGGGAGCCAGGGATCGAGCCTGCCACTGAGGTATGTGCCTCTGACCAGCAATTGAACCAGTGAACCTTTGGGCCAACACTCCAACCACCACGCCAAACAAGCCAGGGTGTAGGGATATTCATTTTAAGCTGTTTATTAAGAAACAAGACTCAGACAGAGAAAACTGCTTCAGGAATAGAATTTAGGATGCCACCTTAGCCTAATTTGAATTAAGTGGTAAATAGTGGGTTTCAGGCAGGTGCCTGAAAGGAAGATATCCCCCTGTCTCTGAGTGTCCAGCAAGAATTTCCCTGCCATTGTGTTCTGCTCTTTCTCAACTACCTGTAAATCACTCATTCTCACTTCTGAAACCAAATACCCCATCCCCCCCTTCTCCTTTGTCCACACTGTCTCATATAACCAATGCTGACTCACTGTCTTTGGAATTCTCATGCCTATGTGAATTCCCTATGTGCATGTATTAAAACTTGATTTTTTCCTATTAATCTCTGTTAATTATTTTATTTTATTGATTTCAGAGAGGGAGAGGGAGGGAGAGGGAGAGAGAGATAGAAACATAATGAATAGAGAGAATCATTGATTGGCTGCCTCCATCATGCCCCCCACTGAGGACAAACCTGCAACCCAGGCATGTGCTCTTGCCTGGAATTGAATCCGGGACCCTTCAGTCCCCAGGCCTACACTCTATCCACTGAGCCAAACTGGCTAGGGCTGTCTCTGGTAATTTGATTATTAGCCTAGCCAGAAGAACTTAGAAGGTGGAAGAAAAATTATTGATATATATTTTGTAGCCTCCACAATTACTACACAAATACTATTCTATTTTACAGACAAGGGAATAGAGCTTGGGGAGTTGAGGCACCTTAACCAAACACCTCTGGCTCATAAATGGAGTTGTGTCCAAGAGATGAACTGGTCATCAGGTTCTAGAACCCACACTCAACTATTGTGTTTTCCTGCTTCCCATGCCTGGACTACAACTCACCTTTATGTGCACCTGTTCAACTAGGTAGACAAATGGGTTAGCTGGGAATGCATATAGTTAGCCTTTTGCCCACTCTACTGTATTTAAAAATAATATATACTTATGAAACCTACAAGACATGATGTACCTCTATAACATTATTTCTAACAATAACAATGTCCTTCTTTGTACTACCAATTAATCTCCAGTAGTCCCTTCGCTGCCTCAATGATGAAACCGGAGAAAATCTTGTTCAGGCACTTTGTCGGATGCCTGCTCACTTCCTGAAATGGTCCTTGGCCAGTGGGTGGGAGTTCCACTCTAGCTTCTCCTCTCCTACCTTCCTTCTTCACATCTGACCATTGCCCTTGAGATAAGTATCATCCGAGAAGTAAGCAGGGTCATTTGGAAGAGCCACAGTTTTAAAGTGCATTCTTTCACCCATTAGCATTGTTTGAAAAGAGTTTTTGGCTAATTCCAGAGCATCTATTAGAAATGTGTTTTAATAGAATGTAGAAAGAAATAGAAAAAATTGCCACATACTTAGTGAAAATTTCAAATAGTAAAAATCATTTACTATCCCTCCATTTTTACTGCTATTTTCTGTACATACATGTATATGTGAAGCGTGCATACAATTCCATAAAAGAGTGATTGTGCCCAGCCAGCATGGCTCAGTGGTTGAGCATCCACCTATGAACCAGGAGGTCATGGTTTGATTCTTGGTCAGGGCACATGCCTGGATTGTGAGCTCGATCCCCAGTGGGGGCATGCAGGAAGCAACCAATCAATGATTCTCTCTCTCTCTCTCTCTCTCTCTCTCTCTCTCTCTCTCTCTCTCTCTCTCTCTCTCCATCTCCCTTCCTCTCTGAAATCAATAAAAAATATTTTTAAAAAAAGAATGGTTGTTCCCCTAAAGTTGCTTTGTTATGTATTTAATTTCCACTCAACAAAATATTATGAACCTCTTTAATAACAATAGAATCACATTTAATGATTGCCTAGAATTCCATGTTCCCTGGTTTTACTTGACCATCTCCCTGGTGGTGAACTTTTGAGGGTTTCCAACATTTGAATAGTATAAAAATGTTGCAGTAGATATGCCTGTACATATATGTTGCATACTTTCCAATTATCTCCTTAGGGTCAATTCATCAATATGGATGAAAGATGCAAACACACGGAGATGCTGATCTATATAGTGAGTCTTCCCTGTAGACAGGGCACACTGATTTCCCCCAAGGGTGTCTGGAATCCTTACCAGCACTTGGGGTCACCACTCTTTTAACTCTTCACCACTCTGACAGATTAAACATGTACATGTTCACTTGTTGTCAGCCTGGTCCACATGGGAAAGGCTGGCTGGCAGGAACTGGCCCTTCCCTGTGAAGATCCAGAACCACACTCTTTTCTGGGCCTCGCAGTGATCAGCTCTCAAGGAACAGACTGTCTCCAACAGAAACACACAGAAGCTGGAAGCAATACCAAAATGTCCATGATTAATTTTAGCATCCCAAAGTGAGCACTGCCCATTATTAATTGTCCATGTAAACGACGTGTGAATATAACCAGTACATTTGGTGTTGGGATGTTCGGCGTGTACTGAATGTTCTCTGGAAACCTCTCTACTGGTTTTGTGTGAGAAATCACTGTCAAAGGCGAATGGAAAACATAAAATCCATATTGTTAGCATATTCCCTCCACATAAGCTGGCGGGGAGAGGATGGTACATAGATGTGGCTAACAGAATTTACAGGCTCAACACTTTCATGACAGGAACAGAAATCAAAGATCTTCCTTGCAAGTTCCCATTAATATAAAAAATCTTGAAAAGACTCTGCTTCATTCAGCTTGAGTCCCATGCACATCCTGGTGCCATGGGAGGTCAGAACGATAGGCTGTAGCAGTACATGGCTGGGTAGAGCATTTTCCAGTAGAATTTAGTACCCTTCTTGTGCAGGCAAAATGATACATGTCCACCATGTGTACCTTTCATTGGTCAGGAGTGGGATAGACCACCTTTTAATGACTTTATTGCCATTTCTAGTTCACCTTTTAGGATTTCTCTATTCAGATATTGTGTTGTCTTTGAAAATGTATGTTTTTTCATAGCTAGATTTTAAACTGGCCATACATTGGCTTCCTCACAGTGTTTTGCCTCATAACTTTGACACAGTGGCCAATTTGTAAACCAATGCAGTTGAACAAGGCATCAAGCTGTTTGTCAGTCTCAAGGGAATTCATACTTGACCAACCAGGAGATTATTCTGAATGTTTCAAGGGGCAACAGTGGTGAGATCTCATTACCTTCCATGTTGCTGTTTTTCTCTAGCTATCAGCAAAGAGTAAACTCCAGTTGTCTAAGGAACAGACTAGAAAGGATGCACTAAACTATATGCATGTATGCTCATCAGCAAGAGACCTCTGAGCTTTCTTAGAGAAGAAAATTCAGACAGTGTGGTAGATAATTACTCTCCATGAATCCTATATAATAAAAGGCTAATATGCAAATAGACCGAACAGTGGAACAACTGAACAACCAAACAACCAGTCACTATGATGTGTGCTGACCACCAGGGGGCGTGCGCAAAACATGGTAGGTGTCAGCTACAGTGGGATGGTGGAGCAGGTGAGTGGGGACACCAGACCAAGGTGGGGCACCAGTCACTGTCATCAGGGTGAGCCTCTGGTGGTTATTGAAAATTCTTTGCTCCCTTGCACTAGGGTCTCGCCCTGTGCTTGCACCTGCTGCCAGTGCCAGCCCCACTCACACCCACAGATGGTGCCAGAGCTGCCGCTTGCACCCACTGCTGGCACCTGGCACTGGCCCAATCACTGGTGCTCTCAGTGGGTTTGAGCTGTGGCTGCTGGCACCAATTGCCCCTCAGGGCTTCTCCACCTCCCCCTGCTCCTGAGTGGTGATCGGGGCTGGCAACTGCCTCTTGGATCTGCTGCCAGCGATGGCCCTGATCACACCTGCTGCTCATGCTGGAGCCACCACTCGCACCTGCTGCTGTTGCCCAGTGCTGGTCCTGATCGCTCAGCACCATCAGCTGGTGTGAGCAGCGGCTGCCAGCCCCAATCACCCCTGAAGGCTTCTCCACCTCCCCCTGCTCTCAAGGGGCGATTGGGGCAGCAGCTGCCACTTGTACCTGCTGCTGGCGCCAGCCCCAATTACTCTGCGCCTTCAGCGGGTGTGAGTGGGGCCAGTGCCATCAGCGCCTGGGAGTGGTGGCGGTGGGAGTAGGGCTTCCCGCAGACAGGGGCCAGGTTGGGGAGTGGAGGATGGGCCAAGACCCACCCCTGTGCCCACAGTTCCTTTCAAGGTGCACAAATTCGTGCACTGGGCCCCTAGTCTTAAAAAAAACTGTAGAGGTAGGTGGCTTTTGAGATGGCTTGATGTAATGGTCAAGGATATATTTATGATATGATGGCTAAAAATTCTGATACCACCAGTTACTAGTAACATAATTCTTAGAAAATTACTTTTTAAAGCCCCAGTCTCCTCATCTGAAAAATGATAATAAACATAAGCTTAGCAGATGTATATTCATTAAGTATTAGACAGTCTTTTTTTCCTTGTTAATTATTATCATCTAAAGAAGGGCTGAGATTTCTATTTGAATGCTCAAAACATTTATAGCAACAAAAATTTCTTTTGGAGATGATCTGCCCTCTATCATGCTGTCTCTCATTGGAATGGAATCCTAGAACTTCAAAGTGCTCAGTGGGGAGACAGAGTCTTCTGTGATAACACTGGTTTGGAAAACAGTTAACTTGGAGTTAAACAGGCCTTCAAAGCTTCTACTCAACTAATTTCTGTATAATTGCCACAATTAGCCACAATGACAGTTTTGAAATTAGATCATGCCCCCTTTTGACTTAAAACTTTGCAATGCTTCCATTGTACTTGGCATCAAATCTGAACCTTCACTTTCACCTCTACTGTCCTATGTAATAGGTCCCTCAGAATCTCCACCTTTGCACTCCTCTCCACCTTGCTCACTGACCTTTTGCCACACACATTTTGATCCGTGAACAGGTTAAATCCCTTTCTGCCTCTAGGATTTGCACTTCCTCTGTGTTCTCTCCAGAGTGGTTCTCTCCATCTCCTCCTATGGCAGGCACCTTCTCATTCTTTAGTTCCCAAGAATTCCCTCCCTGACCACCCCATCGGGAGGTGGCCCCTACCCATTTTATTTCCCTCAAGTGAACTCTTGGTTCACACAGTTCAAATGAAGACTTGTTGAGCACATTGGAAAGGGTAGAAATTTTGGCTTGTTTTCCAGATTTGCCTCAATTCTCTATTGTGAAAGACAATTGATCTTTATCCATCAAACAGATAATCTCATTGTGTTTTCACAATGCGTAGTGCATCGATCAATGCACTCTAGAACTAACTGGCATGGGGACATGCATGATGCCATCATAAATGTTTACAGCAAAGCAAGAGAATTCAGTCAAACCAACCAGCCACTTGATCTCCATTGCATCAACTGGCTTGCTGCACCAATCCCTCCTCACCTTGACTTTACTATGTGGCACCACAGGGTCCACAGAGGGGATTTGGAATTTAATAAGAACATCTGTTTTTCCCCTGAGCTGAGGAGTTGGAATGGGTGGAGCTAATTTGTTGCTGGCATTGTGCAGCTCCTACTGGAGTGCTGCCCTTTGTCCAGGCTGACCTGTAACAATGCCTTCATTTCACAGTCCTCGAAAGTGCTTTCACCAGCTCCGAAAGTAAACTTCAGTGCATGGATCAACAAGTTGGTGTCATGCTCCTGGTCATCCATTCAGGTGTCTATATATTCTTTAGAAGAACAGACAGGATGATAAGAGGTTGGAGCTTTAGCTCTCAAAAATCCCAGAGCCCATGCTTGCTTTTGCAGATGGAGGAAGTGAGGCCCAGAGATGAACAGGGTAGGGAGTAGGGGAGTATGATGTCAGAGCTGTTGAAACACAGACCTCTTGACTCTTCATTTGAAGAATATTCTGCTACAATGAAGAATCACAATCCGAGAAATCACACCCAGTGCCGCGACGGCCAACGTCACAGGCATATTTGATAGATTGCCAGGCAAGAGGCACAGAGAATGAGGGCCAGGCAATTGAGGGGTAGGTATGCTCACATGGCTGGGAAGATGGATTAGAAGCTTGATCTTGAAGCAGAGCTATGACAAGAAGCTAGGGTAGTACTGGTGGGAGGATCTCAAAATCTTGAAGAATAAGGAAAAAGTGGATGCTTTTCTGATGTTCATTGATCCATCCGTTATTGCTTCCTCTAAGATCTCTACCTGCACTATCTCAGGTTCCTCTAATGGCTTCATGATTCTTGTTCAGATCCCTCTGTCTTGGCAACATGGTCTGTGTCTAATGCATTCATGGTCATTGCTGCCTAAGCCTCCAGTTCCCACCCACCAAGCCTCACTCCTCAGTGTGGCTTTGGAAGCTCTTACTGCAGATGATTTCACACTTCCACCTCTCCTGTTGAATCCCACCTCCTTTCCCCCATCCCCATTACTACTCCATTTTCAGATTTACCACATGACTTTGGCACTTGCTGCTGTTGCCAGATGTTTAAATCCCCAATTGCTGGGTGACTCTTTGCTCTAAGTTATTTATGCTTCTTACACTGGCTGTAGGCAATGACCAGCTCTGATATTCTGGGCTGGCCATCCTGAGCAGGAGCTACTGCCTTCATGCTCCGTCAGATGAGGCATGTCTCCAGCTACTCCCAGGGCTTCTGCTGTGATCGGAATGTCTGTGTCCCCAGCATTTTGTATGTTGAAATTGTAGTCCCCAGTGTGATGGGATTAGATGGGGTTTTGGAGAGATGGTGCTTTATAAGGAGATTCCACAGAGCCCCTAGCCCCTCCCCCCATGTGAGGACATACAAGAAGTCTGTTCCCAGAAGAAGACCCTCTTCTGATGATGCTGGCACCTGCTCTCTGAGTTCCACTCCCTGGAGCTGTAATAAATGTCTGCTGTTTATAAGCGATGCAGTCTGTGGGATTTTATTATAGTAGCCTGAGCTAATTAAGACAGTTTCTATCTGGTTTCATCATTATAGACG
Organism: Corynorhinus townsendii; assembly: GCA_026230045.1. Classification (NCBI taxonomy): domain Eukaryota; kingdom Metazoa; phylum Chordata; class Mammalia; order Chiroptera; family Vespertilionidae; genus Corynorhinus; species Corynorhinus townsendii. The sequence continues at coordinate 46,962,505 of JAPDVU010000009.1, forward strand.
CCTACCTGGTCCCTGTAGACACTGAGTTTCTAAGCCTTAGTGTGAAGGCATGTGCTTAAATATTCTTTTTTATTTAATTATGATACATAAAATTGACCTTGTAACCTTTCAGTGGCACTAATACATTCACATTGCTGGTTATCCCTCTTCACCATCCATCTCCAGAACTTTACATCTTTCTCAACTGGAATGCTGTCCCCATTAAACACTAACTCCCCAACCTTAGCCCCCCAGCCTCTGACAACCACCCTTCTACTTTCTGTCCCTAGGGGTTTGACTACTCTAGTTACCTTATGTAAGTGGAATTGTACAGTAGTGAGTAGCTTATTTCACTTACAATAATGTCCTCAAAGTTCATCCATGTTGTAGCATATGTCAGAATTTCTTACCTTTTTATGGCAGAATAAAAAGTATTCCATATATGTGTTTACCACATTTTTAATCCATTTATCTGTTGATGAACACATGGGCTGCTTCCATCTTTTGACTACTGTGAATAATGCTGCTACGAACATGGGTCCACGAATATATGTTTGAGTCCCTGCTTTCAATTCTTAAAATTCTCTTGTGTAGGTTCACAGTGGGAAATTTTCCCCTGAAGGAGAGACCACAGTCATATTGATCCTTTATCCAAATTTACAAAGTGGAGGTGGAAGGGGCCCCTACTGGGCTGGACAGCTCCCCAGGGATTACATGGATGTTTAGGGTTTATATGAGGGTGTTGTTTCCACCCTCATAGGTATAGGCAGCGGGAGGAGCTTTTCCTTAATGACTCTCAAGGGTGCACATTTTACAATCTACAGGGCGGTAATGGGAGCTCTGGGCTGACTATTATGTCTGACCTCTGCCACCTCCCCCTTAAATGGTTGTAAAAATGGGGGAGTGTGTGGGTAAGGGCTTACTGTTACCTTAATTATTTTTGAGTCTTGAGAAATTAATCAGTGTCCCAATGATTGTTTACATTAGCCTCACAAAAACCAATCCCAGCACAGCCAGCTCGTCCAGCTGTTCACAGATGTTGAAAGGACCCATCATGAAAATCGAGGAGGCTCATGAAGAGCAGAGCTGAGGATATTTTCTCAGTGAAGGGTAACTGGTAAAAAATGAACTATTTGCTTTCTACCGCAGATTTAGTTTAATCCATGACCTTTACTTGCTCAGAAAGGAGGGAGTTAGAAAATATACTGTGGCTACTGAACCTTTTGAAAATGGTGGCTTTCTCCCTGGATGAAATGATATTTCAATTACCTGAAAAATACCACCACAATACAAAGACCTGGGTTTGGAGACCTGTTTTAATTAGTAATGTGAATGGGATTAAATTGTGTTATGAAAATCAGGAGATGCAAGTTTTTCCTCAAATTTACTTTTATTGATTCCTTTCACAGGCTTGTGTATACTAACAATTTCACACTATTTAGGAGAAGAGGTTTTGCTACACTGTTGACCCAGATTAGCCACAGTGAGATTTTATTCACTCATTTAGCCATTCAAACATATTTCTTGAAAACCTACTATGAGCCACTATCTCCTTTGGGATCACTCCAAAGCAGGCCATGAGGCAAGGATTTGGCTGCAGCGGTTTATCTTGAGATGGCCTAGGGCAGTGGTCGGCAAACTCATTAGTCAACAGAGCCAAATAGCAACAGTACAACGACTGAAATTTCTTTTGAGAGCCAAATTTTTTAAACTTAAACTTCTTCTAATGCCACTTCTTCAAAAGAGACTCACCCAGGCCATGGTATTTTGTGGAAGAGCCACACTCAAGGGGCCAAAGAGCCGCATGTGGCTTGCGAGCCGCAGTTTGCTGACCACAGGCCTAGGGCATTGCGGGGAGGGAGCAGGCGGTGGGGCAGGGAAGAAAGGACACTGAAGGAAGGGCCTGTGTGTGATTCAGTCCTGCTGTGGACACGTGAGTAACCAGGTGAACAGCTCAGAGTTGTCCATGCCCAGGGCTGGGGTGCATTTTCTTGTCCCTCACTCTCAGGGGTTGAGAGTTACTCTTGCAGGCATTCATTTGTCTGCATAACCCTAGCAAACTGCTGAACAGAAGGAAGTCAGTCCTTGAGGTGGGGGAGCTGTCAGCTTGCAGGATCTGTGTTCTCCAACGGGGCTCAAGTGGTATGGGGTTGGGCCTGGCTGCTGACCTTGGCTGCTCTCCTACCCTGGGCAGTGCTGGGGCAGTGATGCTCTGACAGATACCTCTATGCTCTCACGTATGAGGGAGGACAGACTTCCCAGGAGGAAGCCCACAAGCAGTGGCTATAATTGTGATAAATACCATGTAGGAGAAGACCAGGGTAAACGCATAATGGGGAGCCTGATGTTAAGTAAGTTTATTTTAAATTCCAAATAAATAGAGTCTTGGTATGATTCATTGAGTAATTAATTATATGCTGTAATTAAACTTTTACATTTAGTGTTGTGACTAATTCCTATGAATGTCTGTGATCAACCAAAACTCTACTGAAGTACTAATACTAGGTGACAGGCTAATTCTGGACTCTCCTGGAGGCTCTGTCATCCTGACTGGCTGGGTTGTTCTGATTGAATGACTGAACAGTTCTGATGGAATGGTTTACATGTGGACACATGTAAGCAAGAAAGATTTATTTTCTAATTATAAGAATAATACAGATTTACTACAGAAATGAATAAATTATAAAATGCATAGTATATAATATACACAATGAATATAACATATAGGATATATTATATTTTATTTAATATACATATTATATATTATAATATATACTAGAAGCTCGGTGCATGAAATTAATGGACAGGTAGGGTCCCTAGGCCTGGCTGGCGATCAAGACCAATTGGGGCCTTCAGGCTGCCAGCTGGGACCTTCCTTTATTCTGCACCACTCCCTGGTGGTCAGCACACATCATAGCAAGTGATCGAACTCCCGGTCTCCTGGTTGAACTCCCGAGGGGACACTTTGCATATTAGCCTTTTATATATATAGATTATAAATAATATGTAAACAATACACACTGAGTGGCCAGATTATTATGATCTCTGAATGCATAATAATCTGGCCACTCAATGTATATCCTATATAATAAAAGGCTAATATGCAAATTGTCCCCTCGACCAGGAGTTTGACCAGCAGGCAGGCCAGCCAACTGCCCATGTGCCCATGTCCCCTCCCCCTGGCCAGGCTGGCCAGACCCCACCCATGCACGAATTCATGCCCTGGCCCTCTGATATATATATATAGAGTGGCCAGATTATTATGTGTTCAGAGTTCATAATAATCTGGCCACTCAGTGTATATAATCACTGTAGAGAAAAATGCATTGTGTAAAGGTAAATCCCTTTCCATTTGCTTCATTCACAGTATTTGGTAAGTATTTGCTGGTCATGAATTTAATAATCAGTCTCCCTTACCCTTGGATAATCCTGAAAATTCACTGCATGTAGTGAGCTGTAAAACTGCAGATGTGCGGATTTGAATCATACTAACTGAGTGAATGAGTCCAACCAGCCAATCAGGAGCAGGCTTATTTGGTGAGAAGAGTTCTATTCTCTGGTGGTAGTTGTAAATTTGGAAATATACAAACTTTCCAGGCCTCTTGTCCTTTGTGAATATCATAGATATACTAGAGGCCTGGTGCACGAAATTTGTACATGGTGGGAGGGGGGGCAGTGTGTCCCTCAGCCCAGCCTGCACCCTCTCCAATTGGGACCCCTTGAGGGATGTCCAACTGCCTGTTTAGGCCCAATCCCCACATGGATCGGGCCTAAACGGGCAGTTGGATATCCCTCTCACAATCCAGGACTGCTGGCTCCCAACTGCTCGCCTGCCTGCCTTCCTGATTGCCCCTAACTGCTTCTGCCTCCCAGCCTGATCACCCCCTAACCACTCCTCTGCCAGCCTGATTGATGCCTAACTGCTCCCCTGCCAGCCTGTTTGCCCCTAAATACCCTCCCCTACAGGCCTGGTTACCCCTAATTGCCCTCCCCTGCAGGCCTGGTCACCCCTAACTGCCCTCCCCTGCAGGCCTGGTCACCCCTAACTGCCCTCCCCTGCAGGCCTGGTCACCCCTAACTGCCCTCCCCTGCAGGCCTGGTCACCCCTAACTGCCCTCCCCTGCAGGTCTGGTCACCCCTAACTGCCCTCCCCTGCAGGCCTGGTCACCCCTAACTGCCCTCCCCTGCAGGCCTGGTCACCCCTAACTGCCCTCCCCTGCAGGCCTGGGTCCTCTCCAACTGTCCTTCCCTGCAGGCCCAGTCACCCCCAACTTCCCTCCTCTGCCGGCCTGGTCACCCCTAACTGCCCTCCCTTGCAGACCTGGTCCCTCCCAACTGCCCTCTCCTGCTGACCATCCTTTGTCCACATGGGGTCAGTCATCTTTGACCACATGGGGGCAGCCATCTTGTGTGTTGGAGTAATGGTCAATTTGCCTATTATTCTTTTATTAGATAGGATTAGATAGGATAGAGGCCTGGTGCAAGAGTGGGGGTCAGCTGGTTTGCCCTGAAGGGTGTCTTGGATCAAGGTGGGGGTTCCCTTGGGGCATGGGTGGCCTGGGCAAGGGGCCTGTGGTGATTTGCAGGCTGGCCACGCCCCCTGGCCACCCAAGCAGAGGCCTTGGTATCTGGGATTTATTTATCTTCTATAATTGAAACTTTGTAGCCTTGAGCGGAGCCAAGCCTCCTGCTTGTTCCCTGGCTGCAGCCATTTTTGTTGGGATTTATTTATCTTCTATAATTGAAACTTTGTAGCCTTAAGCAGAGGCCAAAGTAGGCCAGGGCTGGGGAAACTTGGCTTCCTCCATTGTTGGGGGCAACTTAAGCCTCCTGCTCTCTCCAGCTCTGTGGTGGCCGCCATTTTTGTTGGGATTTGTTTATCTTCTATAATTGAAACTTTGTAGCCTTAAGCGGAGGCCAAGGCAGGCCAGGGCAGGCAGAAAGCTTGGCTTCCTCCATTGCTGGGGAAACCCAAGCCTCCTGCTCTCTCCGTGGCCACAGTCATCTTGGTTGGGTTAATTTGTATACTCACTCCTGATTGACTGGTGGGCGTGGCTTGTCGGTGTAGTGGAGGTATGGTCAATTTGCATATTACTCTTTTATTAGATAGGATTGTCCATGAATGTCAAGCTCACATGTATGTGGTGTGTACACGTGTGTGTGCATATACATATTGCCCATATTTTTTATAGAAATTACACCAGATATGCAGCACAATTTTTCATCATGATAACTTTGATGGCAGAATCATATTCTATAGCATGAATATATTATAATTTGCTTTTATGTCTAATTCTATTATTGGAATGTCAGTAGCTTCCAGGTTTGTGTTTGTATAATCAATATTGCAGTGGATACCTTCAGCATCAACCTGTGTCTGAATTTTTTAAAATATCATGGTATAGATCTCTAAAAGTGAAATTTCTGGGTCAAAGAGAATGGTTGTTTTTAAGGCTTTTCATACATGTCAAATTACTTTTCAGAAAAATTGAAGTATGGGTATATATTTTTAGAAAATTACTCAAACTCTTAAATTATCAATCTGCTTTGTCAAAATAATCAATATGGTTATCTGTTCAGAGCTTATATATGCTTTATTTAAAAAACTCACCAAGTTGTTTTTTTAAAATACAGATTTTAAAATAATTTTAAAGTTTCTCCTTTATTTTTCTGGTAAGTCCCAATTTTGTTTAGTTCACCAACACATAAGCCTAGGTGAGTCTATATGGTAAAGCGGGTGTATATTGTGTGTGTGTGTCTAATGTAATGTTGTACATTTCTTCCATTTTTTTGTCTTCCATCCTTGGTATATTTTTCTTTGAATCTTTTTAAAACCTCACTGAAATAATTTTGAAGACCTAATATAGAACAAAAGCAGGGATATCTTATGGATAAATTTGGTTTTGTTTTCTAAAAGAGGTTTTCAGACTGTTTTTAAGACTCCAAAGTAGGTGATTTTGGCATGAGAAATTGCATTTCCTCAAAAGACTATTTTATTTTATGAAATAAAGCCTGTCTACTGACACACCAGCTTGGAAGTGTGGTCTCTTTGGTAGCAATTCTCTTACTCTCAGATCAGAAGTAGGAGGGAGGTGAAGGCCTTGAACCCTCCGTGCTTTCTCCTTTGTTTACTCACTTCTATCAGGCTGACCATTGGAACCAATGGGTCGATTAGGTCAAGTGGTTGACCAATGCAAGTTACTTGCTTAAAAAAATAAAAGTAACCTTTTTGCTTTTTAACCTTAACTCTATTGACCAAATGGAATTCTCTTTCCCTCTTACGCTGTTTGTGAGTTGTCCATGGCCATTTGAGGCGGCCCCGACAGAATGATGACTAGGACAAAAGAGCAGATAACACTTGAGGTTTGGGCCGGCACAGGGGTCAGAGGCCATAAAAGCAAATGGAGATCAAGGGACTCAGATAACTGGGGCAAAGCACATGCCAACATGGGGTCGCGGGAGAGTGGCAGGGTGAAGGGCAGCACAGGCAGCCTGGGCCCAGGTCATCCTGCCGGAAGGAAGGCTGGGCGGAGGCAGCTGCCGGCCAGCCCAGCTGCACTTTCTCGCCTTTCACCCTGTGAGAACCAGCCCTTCTAGAGTTCTGCCTGGAGACCTGTTGGTGCTGAAAACTGAAGGCAGCTGGCAGGTGGAAGTGGGAGGGGGTGCAGCCCTCCAGCAAAGGCAGGTCCCAGGCTAGTTGGGGAGAAAATGAGCTTTATTACTTCTTGTCCAGGCCACACTAGGAGGGTTTTAAAAACATTATATAGGTTTCAGATGTACAACATTATAATTCAACATCTATGCACCCTAAAAAATGATCACCCAAAAGTCTACTTACTATCCATCATCTTACAATTGGCCCTCTTCACCTCTTTCCATCACCCCAACCTCTCGGGCAACCACCAATTGTTCTCTGTATCTATGAAGTTGTTCTTGTTTTATTTTGTTTGCTCTTCTTTTTAAATTCCACATGAGTGAAACCATATAATATTTGTCTACTTCCTTCAGATTTATTTCACTTAGCATGATACATTCAAGGTCAATCCATGTTGTTGCAAATGGCAAGACTTCATTCTTTTTATGGCTCAGGAATATTCCATTGTGTGTGTGTGTGTATAGTGTGGACACTTAGGCTGTTTCCATACCATGGCTATTGCAAATGATGCTATAATAAACATAGGAGTGTACATATCTTTTAAAATTAGTGTTGTTTATTTTAATTCTTCAGACAAATCCCCAGAAGTGGAAGAGTTAGATCATATGGTAGTCTGATAGTTCTATTTTTAACTTTTAGAAAACTCCATATTGTTTTCCATAATGGCTGCACCAATTTATAATCCCTACCATCAGTGTATGAGTGTTCTCTTTTCTCTACATCCTTATCAACACTTATTATTCCTAGTCTTTTTTAAAATAATAGCCATTCTAACAGGTGTGAAGTGAGCTCTCATTGTGGTTTTGATTTGTATTTGCCTAATAATTAGTGATATTGAGCAGCTTTTCATGCCCAGTTGGCCATCTGTGTGTCTTTGTTGGATACTCTGCCTATTTTTTAATTGGGTTGCTTGTTTTGTTGTTGAATTATATAGTTCTTTACATATTTTGGATATTAAACCCTTGTTGGATGTATTGTTTGCAAATTTACTCTCCTTTCAGTAGGTTGCCTTTTCATTTTGATGAAGCCATGCTGTGTCTTAGGAACACTTTGATTTCTTCTATGAAAAGTTGCAGGGTGCTGGGAGGCAGGGTCTTTGCTTGTGAGAAGCTGCTCATCCATTACATCTTGGAGAAAAGGAATCAGCAAAAGAAAAAAGAAGTTAATTGAAGACTAACTTTTGATGTGTGCTTCTTTAAATCAAGTCCTAGCTTGGGTCCCCCAGAGGCAGTCCCCCAGAAAAAGACTTGGTGCAAGTAGGTTATTTGGGAGGTGATCCTAGGAAACACAGAAGGGAAGTGAAAAATTGTGATGTCTAAGGGAAGCAATAAAGTCCTCATTATTGAGCAGATTACCATGATGGGCAACGTGACCCATGCCTCTGGGGAACCCAGAGAGAGCAAATCCCACAGTCATTCCACCAGGAGGGAGATGAGCTATTCATCTGTCAAATCTTGCCAGTCGTTGCTTGTGTCCCTGGCTAAGTGGGCTCCCAGTGTCCAGACAGAGGCCAAAGGCAAGGACACAGGTGTGAGCAGTAGAAGCTATCTCGCCAGCTTGTAGCAATGGTGGGTGCCCAGGAACAGGGCAGTGCTCCAAAGGTGTATGTAAGAGGGTGTAAGAGGGCTGCTCAGTCATAGGGAAAATCAGCAATCCACTCAGAGAGGCCAAGTAGTCGCCCCAGTGACCATGCCACCAATTTCATTGATCAAAAGAGGCAGGAAGCTCTGCCTCCATCAGCCAGGCCTCAGCCCTTCCGTCTGCTTTGGTGGTTTTTATTGTAAACCTCAGGAATGTGTCTCAGGTAATGAGGTTTTTTCCATTAATCATTCTTTTGTACAAATCCAGGATTATAATGCAATGCAGGATGAATTGCACCAACTTCTAAGGCAGTAAGAATTTGGGTAAAGCCATCAAGGAGAGCACCCAGTGGCCAGCCACGGAGCCACATATATCTGTTTGCCAAGTTTTTAATGTAAGAGATAGCAGCCTTCTGGCAATTTTGATTTATGTTCCACATAATCATCTATTATCTTAATTTGTAACTTAAAAAACTCACCTTCGGGCATGTTTGTTCAGAAGCTCAATTATGTGCAGTTGGTTGTCTGACAATATTTCTGGCGAATGATTGTTATGACAGTCGGATCTGCATGTTTGACAGGCCCAGGACTTAGCAGGCTTTTTAACAGGTGCCTCAGGGAGGGGATCAGGATGGGAGAGCATCCTCCCTCCTGCAGGTTTCCCTCAGATTGAATGTAGTGATTAGCATGGAGACTGAGAGTTCTGACCTCTCACTCAATAAGGCACAATCCCACCGAGGAGTGGGGGAGGGAATATCAGTGAACAAATGTTTATTGAGCATTTACTATGTGCTTAGCCAGTGATTCTTTTGGTCTCAGAACCCTTTATGCTCTTGAAAATTATTGAAAACCCAAAGTGCTTTTATTTATGTGGGTTATCTATGAAGATTTATCATATTAGAAATGGAAACAAAAAGGTTAAATATTTATTAATTCATTCAAAAATAGCAATAATAAAATCATTACATGTCAACATAAATAACATATTTTATGGAACATAATTGTATTTTACAACACAAATATATATAGCAGGAAGCGTGGCATTACTTTACATTTTTGCAAATTTCTTATGCCTGGCTTGATATAAGACAGCTGGATTTTCATATCTGCTCTATGTTCAGTTTGTTGTCATATGCTGTTTTGGTTGAAGAAAATCTAGCCTCACACGGATATATGGTTGGAACAAGGAACATTTTAATAGCCTTTCAGGTAATTGTGGACATTTTTCTTTGAAGCAATACCCAAACTTGACAAGTAGTAGTTTCCCCTCACCTCCCCTGCTCTCCCCTCCCCTTCCCTTCTGTTTCATTACCTTCCTTCTCCTTTCTTCTTCTCTTCCTTTCTTTTCTTCTTCCTTTCTTTTTTTTTCTTTTGCTTGTACCATACCATTTTTTAAAAATCCTCACCCAAAGATATGTGTTTTAAAAAAATTGATTTGAGAGAGAGAGAGAGAACATCTACCCCTTGCCTTTTGCACATGCTCCTACCAGAGATAGAACCCACAACCTAATATGTGTCCTGGATGGGACTTGAACCCACAACCTTTTGGTGTACAGGACAATGCTCCAACCAACTGAGCCATGTGGCTGGGGCTGTCTTGTACCACTTTAACCATTTTTAAGCATACAGGTCAGTGGCATTAAGAACATTCACATTGTGCAAGCATCACCATCCATTCACAGAACTCTTTTCATCTTGCAAAACAAAAGTTCTGCACCCATTAAACACTAACTCCTCATTCCCCAGGGCAACCACCATTCTCCTTTCTATTCTATTGGTGTGACTACTTGAGATACTTTATATAAGTGGGACCATACAGCATTTGTCTTTTTGTGTCTGTCTTATTTCACTCAGCATGATGTCCTCCACATTCATCCATATGTAGCATATGCCAGAATTTCCTTTCTTTTCAAGTCTGAGTGATAGTCTGTCACATGCCACATTTTGTTATCCATTCAACCATGGATGGATACTTGGGTGGCTTTCCCCTTTTGGCTATTGTGAACAGTGCTGCTATGAGCTTAGATGTATAAATATCCATTTAAGTCTCTGCTTTTGATTCTTTTGGACACATACCCAGAAGCAGAATTGTTGCATTAGATGGTAATTCTACTTGCAATATTTTGAGGAACTACCACACTGTTCAGTGCTAGTTTCTTAAAAGTTAGTTACAGTGTGGAATCTGAAACAACTATCATTGACATTTTTGTGATCTGTTACATTAAGATTGATTAGTCTGGACTTGGCTAGTGTGCTCAGTTGGTTGACCATGGTCCCATTCACTGAAGGATTGCCGGTTTGATTCCTGGTTAGGGCACATACCCAGGTTGCAGGTTTGATTCCTGTCAGGGTGCATATTGGAGGCAACCCATCAATGTTTCTCTCACATCAATGTTTCTGTCACATCAATGTTGCTCTCTCTCTCCCTCTCTTTTTCCCTCTCTGTAAAATCAATTTAAAAAAAAGATTTGTTAGTCTGTCTTGCACTTTGAATGGATCTTTAACACATGCATGATTCTTAATGTAGTATGCATGAGTCATTTGAAAAATATTGGTTCAGAGAGTTTTGAAGATCTTCCATAAAATGATTTATTTTTAATATAACATAAAATAATCACATTCATTAATATCACTGCTTATGTCATCAGAAAAGTCTTTAAAGTATTTCCAAGCTGTCAAGTTAATGTTGACAGATAGAAGTTTTCTAAAATTGCAATTTTCACTTGAAAGCTTTGTGTTTTATCATCAGCAACCAACACTGTCGATTGTGTTCCTGAAAGTGACAGGCTCACTTTGTTCATTTTCAAGATCAAGTTTGTCAAATATCCAAATCCAAATCACTATAGCTTGTTGTTTTTCAAGTAATAGTGATATTCCACAGGGAGAAATCTCCATTCAAGCAATCCGAGCAGCTGCCCAAGTGCTTTTCTCGAGACCACGTCGTCCTTGGAATGCAGCAGGCGTGTCTGATGTGTACATTCCATTTCATCACACAGAATATTAAAAACACAGGTATCCAAGGGTCAGTCTGGCTTTTACGAAATTAATCGTTATTGCTGTTTCCTTAAGGACATTCCTCAGTGACACCCACTGTTTTGCTGCCCGTGGGTTGGCAGCTCCTTAGTTGTGCTAAGGTCCCAGCAGGTCTATCCCTGTTGCATTTGCACCATCAGTGCAAATATCACCACAGTGGAAAACGCAAAGAACTGCCTTGTATTTTTTAATTATTATTTATTTTAGAGAGAGAAAAGGAGAGGGAGAGAAACATCAACATGAGAGAAGCATCAATTGGTTGCCTCCTGCACATACCCCGACCAGGGACAGAACCTGCAACCTGGGCCTGTGTCCTGACCAGAAATTGAAAGAGTGACCTTTTGGGATGACATTCAACCAACTGAGCCACACAGGCCAGGGCAGCCTAGTGTTTTCTGAGAATAGCTTGGATTTCACAGACTTCCTGGAAGTTGTCCCTGGGACAGTCTGGCTCAGTGGGCTTCCTTTGAGAACCACTGTGTTAAATATGATACTGCTTGGCTGAAAATAAAATTACATGCTAAACACATAGGTGTAGTGTGTGCCTTCTTTATTTGTTTAAGAAATTGTTTTTGCTCTTCAAAAATATCAGAGCTCTAATGTAAATTAACTAAAGCAAATATGTAACAATTAAAATCATCAGTAACCTCATTATCCACAAACAACTCTTATTAATAATTTGCTATCTATGCTTTCTGATAAATGTGTACACATATATCTATCTACATATATAACTTTTAAAATAAAATCATATTAAACAAACTTATGAAACCTGCTTTGCTTATATAACAATATGATATAAATATTTTTCATGCCATTAAACATTCTCACACAAATATATATACAAAACACAAATACAAAACAGACATAAAACAAATGGTTGCTATCATATCCAATGGCTACATCAAACTTTATTTTAACCAAATCTACTGGTTGCAGATGTAGCTCGTCTCCTCTTGATTTGCTGTTATAAAGATTATCCACCACCATTCTTATGCCTCAAGTGGTAGATATGTATTTGTATTTTCTTTCTTACTATAAAATCATAGAAGTAGAGTTGGTAGATCATGAAACGAAGATTTTAAAATACAGATGGATTTTGTCAAATTGTCCTCCAAAAAGCTGTATCAACCTGCTCCCTCACAGAACTACAGGAAAATGGCCAGTTGTCAGAACTGGATGGCAGGTCTACAGTATATTCTCCTACTTGTGGGGGAGTGCTTACCTCTGCCCATTGGTTATGGAGGGAGACTGTTCGCCCTCAACCCTTTTTCTGTCCAATTGTGTAACACTTAACCATCCCACACACCCACACACACATATGCTAGTACGCACATTCACACAGTCACACACTCACATACACTCACACACTCTCACACACACTCACCCCCATACACTCACATACACTCACACACTCTTACACACTCACACGTTCTCACATACACTCACCCCTCCATACACACACATACACTCTCACACATTCACACATTCACACACACACACAGACACTCACACACTCACATACACTCACACACACTCATCCCCCATACACTCACATACACTCACATACTCACACATTCTCACACAGTCACACACACTCACCCCTCCATACACACACATACACTCATACACTCTCACACACTCACACACACTCGCACACACAGACTCTCACACACTCACATACACACACTCACACACACACTCACACACACACTCACACACACCTTGATCTGCAGAGGGGGGCAAAGCTCGTGCATGTCACCAGGTCAGCTTTCCTCTGAGCCTGAGCACTCATTCTGTGTTCTTCTTCTTTTTTTTAATTTAATAAATCTTTATTCAGATTATTACAATTGTTTCTCCTTTTTCCCCCCATAGCTCCCCTCCACCGGTTCCCACCCCACCTTCTGCCCTTACCTCCCCCCCCCACTGTCCTCATCCATAGGTGTACGATTTTTGTCCAGTCTCTTCCCGCCCCCCCCACACCCCTTTCCCCCTGAGAATTATCAGTCCACTCCCTTTCTATGACCCTGATTCTATTATATTCAACAGTTTATTCTGTTCCTCAGGTTTTAATTAACTTGATTTTTAGTTTCACTTGTTGATAGATATGTATTTGTTGTTCATAACTTTTATCTTTACCTTTTTCTTCTTCCTCTTCTTAAAGAATACCTTTCAGCATTTCATATAATACTGGTTTGGTGGTGATGAACTCCTTTAGCTTTTTCTTACCTGTGAAGCTCTTTATCTGACCTTCAATTATGAATGATAACTTTGCTGGGTAGAGTAATCTTGGTTGTAGGTTCTTGCTATTCATCACTTTGTAGATTTCTTGCCACTCCCGTCTGGCCTGCATAGTTTCTGTTGAGAAATCAGCTGACAATCATATGGGTGCTCCCTTGTAGGTAATTAACTGTTTTTCTCTTGCTGCTTTTAATATTTTCTCTTTGTCTTTTGCTCTTGGCATTTTAATTATGATGTGTCTTGGTGTGGTCCTCTTTGGATTCCTTTTGTTTGGGGTTCTGTGTGCTTCCTGGACTTGTAATTCTTTTTCTTTCACCAGGTGGGGGAAGTTTTCAGTTATTATTTCTTCAAATAGGTTTTCAGTATCTTGCTCTCTCTCTTCTTCTGGCACCCCCATAATTCTGATGTTGGTACACTTGAAGTTGTCCCAGAGGCTTCTTACACTATCTTCAACTTTTTGGATTCTTTTTTCTTTTTGCTTTTTCGGTTGAGTGTTTTTTGCTTCTTTGTATTTCAATTCTTTGACTTGATTCTTGTGTTCCTCTAGTCTGTTGTTGGGTCTCTGTATAATATTTTTTATTTCAGTCAGTGTGTTTCATTTCTAGTTGGTCCTTTTTCATATCTTCGAGGGTCTCGTTATATTTATCGGCCTTTTCTAGGATACTCTTGAAAAGCCTTATAACCGTGGTTTTGAATTCTATATCCAGTCATTTGTTTTCCTCGATTTCTTTCGTTTGTGATCCGTTTCTTTGTCTCAGCATTTTCACTGCTTCCCTGAGTTGGTAGGGTAGCTTTGTATGCTAGGTTTCCTATATGGCCCAGTGGGTCGGCCTCCCAGTTACCTGAGGTGGACACTCTTGGTGCATTCCTTTGTGGATTGTGTGGACAGCCTTGTTGTAGTTAAGTCTTGATTGTTGTTGGTATCACTGGGAGGAATTGACCTCCAGGCCAGTTGGCTGTGAGGATCAGCTGTGTCTACGCTGGGAGAAGTTCGGTGCTGGAAACAGCCTTATAGGATTAGACTTGACAAATTGCAAAAGCTTCTGTGCTCAACTTGGATGGGGTGGAGTCTCAGGGCAGAGCAGACAGTCTTGGCTTCCTGTCAGCCCTGCCCTTGTGCGTGCACATGTGCCTTCAGACTTCTGGCTTCCCCGCCTCCTGAGCCTCCTCTGAGAGTCCAGATTCCCCCCACAAGAGCGTGGGTCCCCAGGGGCTTGCCTGGAACTGTGGTTCAGTTCAGTCAGAACTGGGGTTCAGTGCATTCAGGAGCTTCCAACTCCCTTCTGCTAGGGAAAGCCTGTGGCAACCTCCGCAGTCTTTGTGCTCACTGGCACGCGTGCGGCTCCCCGGGATTTCCGAGTCTCCGAGTGCCTTTCTCTCTACCTGACAGTCCAGATAACCCCTGTATGATCCTGGGTCCACAGGGTTTTGCCCAGAACTGGGGTTCAGCGCAGTCGGAACTGGGGTTCAGTGCAGTTGGGGGCTTCCTTCCCCCTCCCGCCAGAGAAAGTCAACCAGGCTCTCAGCCGCCCTTCCTCTCTGCGTGCACAAAGACCCTTTGCTGTACCTCAACCCTTTGCCGTTCCTCCAGTTCTCCATGAGCTTTTCTCTTTCCTTCTAGTTGTAGAATTTCCACTCAGCCAGCTTTCCTGAGGTTCTGGATGGTGTCTGTTCTATCTTTTAGTTGTAGTTTTGAAATTGTTGTGCAAGGCAGCAGTTTAGGTGCTTACCTATGCCACCATCTTGGTTTCTCCCTCATCCCGTGTTCTTGAAATGTCATCACCTCCTTCCAAGTCTGAGTTTCCAATACTCCAGCCTGTGAAGGACAGAGAGGTCACATTTCCAGCAGGCATGGGGCTCCAGCAGGCACGGGGCTCCAGATGCTCTTCTGACCTCTCCTCCATGATCACATGCAGGCAGGCGCTCACTTCCCAGCACCTTGTAAGGCAGTGGTCTGGCTGAGTCATAACGATGCGTAGAATGGAGCTCATGCTACTTGAAGAAAATTAAACCATACCGACCTCCTCTGCCACTTTCAGGCTTGAACATTTGATTGAATTCAAAATTTCTGAGTGATGGAGTTCAGTATGGCCCACTGATGCTTTAAAGTCACTTTAAATTGCAGGAAAATACACATAACAAAAATGTTACCACTTTAGCCATTTTAAAGTGTATAGCTCAATGGCATTGAGTAAATTCATATTGTTGTGTCTCTGTCACCAGTATCCATCTCCAGAACGTTTCCTCTTTCCCAGCTGAAACTGAACCTATTAAATACTTACTCCCAGGCCCTCCCCTCAGCTCCTGGTAGCCACCATTCCCTCTCTGTGAGTTAGCCTACTTGAGGGGTCGCCTGTAAGGAATCCTGCAGTGTTTGTCCTTTTGTGACTGGCTTATTTCACTCCGCATAATGGCCTGTTGCTTCCATAGCCTGCTGTGTGAGCCCCTAAATGAGCACCAGGATGGGTCAGAGGGAGGATCTGCAAGCCCATAACCCAGGATTCCCTGTTCCTGAGCCCATGTGGCCAGGAAGGGGTGTGGAACAGAGTTCTGGAGTGTTTCTTCTTTCAGAAGAAAGGGCCCAGCATCACAATTATGGAGGCTTCCTTTGAACGCCTGTTGACTTCAACAACAACACTGGGATTTCAGGCTTGCTTTCTTTTTTTTATCGCAGACAGGAGGATTTCAGAGTCTCTGGGACTTCATTGTCTTACCCTCCCCTAGACCAGAAAGACTTCTCCCTCCAGAGGGCAAGGGTCCACCGGTTTTGTTCTGATGGGACATTGCAGAGTTGGGTTTTCCTTTGTCGAAAATTGAGGGCAGTACAAGCATTTACACCTCAAAGCGCCATGTCAGTGGCATTCAGATTCTTTATTAATGTTAATTTCAGCACTCAGCAGAGTCTAGAGAAGCCTCATGCTCACAGGATTGCAGAACCTGCTGTGGGGAGGCTGAACATAGACTGTGTGGAGAAGGCTCGCTTTCCCTTTACGGCAGTGCAGGTACCTGACCCCTCCAGGGCTTGCTCTGTGCCAGGCACATGATTATTGAGTGTATGAGCTTAATTTCAATTCACAAAAATGCTATGAGGTGTTTGCTCTCAGTGGTGTTTTTGTGAAGGAGGCAACAAGGCATGTCATAACTTCCTGAAACTGCAGTGAGGGGAGCCGGGTGTGGACTCAGGCAGCCCAGTTCTGGGCTCCAGGGGCTTAATAAACCCACCCTAAGTTGCTCACCTCTCAACAGACTGCTGGGCACTAATTACGCTGGTTTGTTGAAGAAGAAACCTTTTAAGAGTGATGTAACTTTTATTTACAAAGATTAATAAATATAAAATGCTGAAAGTGATCTTCTTGATGATTATTTAGACACAATAAAATACTTTGAAAAATGTGGTTTTTGAAAATAATTTGAGGGGCTCTGCTAGCAAAAGCATTGGGACACTGTTTTGGTTTACAAGTGTTTTTTGAAGAGAACAATGCTAATAATCTAATTTGACTGGAAATAAGAAGTGATAAAGTTACCTAAGTTTACTAGATGAAAAACAAAGCTTTGACTGTCACTGAATTACCTGGAATACATCAATGCAATGTTAGTCAAAGACAAAATAAAAGACTGTTTTCAATTAGCGTGTGAAAATTTTGTCCTTTATGAAAAGAGATCGGGAATAACTCCGTTCTGAAAAAGACGTTATTAAGCAAAGTAAGTGTGAAAGGTAGGCAAAGCGAACCACACTCCAACGACCGCAAGCCAGCAAGTCTACACAAACATTTTACTGGCCTTTCTCTTTATTAATAACGATATAGGAAGCCACACTCTGCTCTTTATGCTAAGCCATCAGACCTAGCAGAACAGGCCTGCGCCTTTCATCCAGGCTTGTGACGCGGGTTAGCGGAGGCCCACCGGGAGGGCAGCTGGCCATGAGACTCCCAACCACCTACTGGAAGCTTAAAGGAGTCTGCTGCCCGAAGGTCTCCATCTCATCGTCCACTTCCCTGTGAGAAGCAGATTATTATAATTCCCCAGGGGCCAGGCGGAGGGGCCTCAGGGCAGAGAGGTTATGTGATTCAATTATAAGAACATTTGATGACTACAAGGGGGCTCAGAGCTGTAGTCCTGAGGACAGCTTTGGGGTACAAAGATGATGAGTAGGACAATGTGCTGGTTCTTAGAGTTTGCAGTCTTTTCAAGGGGAGGGAATGAAAGTACAGGAGGCAAAGACAGTAGCGAATGAGAGGGAAGTGCCTGGAGGGAGTCAGCGAGAACTTTCCTGAACCACAAAAGAATGGAAACTGCACATTGACAGGTACCATGTCCCCGAGAGCATCAGTCCAGAATGACCAACACAATATCTAGTAAAAATTTTGGAATTAAAAAAAGAACAGAAATCCTTTGAGCCAGCCACTCAAAACGTGAGTTAACATATCATTAGATCTTTGACAACGGTGCCTTATGCTAGAGGAGAAGGGGTGACGACTTTCAAACCGTTCTTTCCTGAGGACTAGGCTAGTGACAGTTAGCAGACAGTCGCGTTGGTGAGCGCCTGGGCTGGCGCTGAGCTGTCGATCTTGTCACTGTAGAGCTAAGACTCAGTGAGGCTGGCAAGGAGACTAGACCGAGGTCAGATGACCTGGCAATGCAGGGACGGAGCAGCCCTAAGTGAGGGGGAAATGGGGACAGGATATGCAAACAAAGTTAAACAATTCTCAGAAATTAAATGTGGTGGCAGAGTCTGGTATTGCTGTTCTGAGACTGTGGTGTATACCATGGGCTAAGCAATCACCTTTTTATATTCTCCACTTTTGACCTGAGGGACAGAGCCCTCAGTCAGTACTATGGCTCTCCTTCACCGATACCTTTAAATTCACCATCAGCTACGTCAGGGGCTTACTGCACTTTTCACTCTGCTCTTTCACCTTCCAGGTTCCCAGTCCTAGGCAGAGAGCCTCTGTGCATTCCTAACAACCTTCTCCTGTGTCCCTGGCTTAGTATGCTTTTAAACCCCACAGCTTATTTATCTCCAGGCGTGTTGTTTATTTTATTAATCTCTAAATGTCTCTTCTGGACCACTGATCCTCACGTCCATTTCCAACTAGATGATGAACAGAGTGGACTCATCATTCCATTGGCGCATCTGATTCTGTCGAAACCCCGCCATGACCAGGCTCAGCGTGGTTTGTTTAGTGTCATTGACTGGCCAGTGGTTCGTGCCATTTCTCCTTCTTGCAGTTTTTATGCCAGAAAGAAGAAGTTTTGGTGCTGTTATTCAGAAGCACGTGTGCTATGGCACTGGCTGTTAGTGCGTCCACCTGCCCTCTGGCACTGGACCTCGCTTGCTGCCATTTCCCCAGCGTCTGGCAGCAACAGTACCTTCGGAAATATTTGCTGAATAGATGAAATGCTTTCAGATATTATGTAGCTGTGATAAAACAAATATGTGTGTGTTTAAAGGAAGGCCCCACTAGTGTAATAGGCTTTGTCATACACATTTAGGAGAAACAGAAGTACAGGAATCTTGTCAAAGTCCAGAGAAACATTTCCAAAATTAACCCAGTACGTATCACTCTTAGGATTATCTACAGATCTTCCAGACATGAGGACATTTCTCCCACCAAATAATTAGCTGTGGCATGATATTTCATCTAAATAAACACATGAATAAATGAAACAAGTGTTAATATTTTAATAGAGTAAATAGGGTTGTCATCCAATATATTGTATGTCATCACAAAATATTCTATTTTTAGTAAAAAAGAAAATAATTTTTTTCAGCTAAAAGCAAGCTACATTATGCATAGAAATCATAAACAAATGCATACTTTTTTCTTTAAAAATATGTTTAAAATGCATGAAAGCATGCTAGATATACTTTTAAATGTCATTTATATCTACTAGTAGAAGATTGCTCCCCATGGATGCATACGGAATTTCCTCATTTGTTAAGGCTGAATGTTATTCCATTGCATAGATTTACAATAATATATTTTACTACTCACCCATTGATGGACATTTAGGGAACTTCTGATCCTCTGCTCTTAGAGCCAAAAGCTGCAATGACTCGTCCTGCACTCAGGTTTCCCATAAATCCGAGCAGACTTTCTGGACAAAAGGTGTATGAGTTTGCAATTTTGATAGGTTTTGTCAAATTGCCTTCTGTAGATATTGTACCAACTTGCACACTCCAGCCATTTGTGACCAAGCCCCATCACGACTCTTTAGCAGGCACCTGGGATCTAGTATGTGGCCAGGAGGGCACTGGGCACGTCACGGCTGACTTGGGTGCTTTCTGAGTTGAGGTGACCATAGTTTGGAATAAAAAAATGAGGACCCCAAGCCTGTTTATGGGAAAAACAGGATAGAGTGTTTACACTTGAGAGTGTTGTGAATGTTCTGGAATGTGTTGTAGCATTGCTCAGCTCAGCTATCCATGTCTGAGCTTGTAGGCACTTGTCATTTGCTGGGCAGGTGTCTAGTGTCTAAAGTGCATCTTGGCAGAGTTAGTACTGAGACATTCCAGAAGCTGGGTCTGTTGTCCTTGGAGCCTCAGGCCAAGGTACTGTTCGGCCACTGGGCCAATTGATTTTGAGCTGATTTTATTTATTTTGAAAGAAGGCAAGGAGACCACATACCAGGGAGCGATTTCTGTAGAGTCAGTGAGCTCAGCAGTGGCACGGGTTCAGTTCATCATTCAGGCCACATGCACGTGGTGTAGAAACAACCTGTGAATTCCATGCATTGGATGTTTGGTCTGCTTGTAAGAGAGGGGGACAGGGGGGAGGGGTCAGTTAACTGATTGTTAGATTTAATTGACCGGATGCTTGAATTGATGAGACAGTTCACTAAAATGGCCCATCCAACTAGGCAGGGAAGGTGATTGAAAATACTGGCTCAATCACTTCTGATTTAGTGTTTTCATTCATTGCGGAATTCAGTGGCGGTCTTCATGCTGCGTCCCTGTTTCAGCACTTGGGTGGCCCAGGCGTGGACTTGGGTTTCCACAGTGTGCCATTTGATCTCAGGAAAGCCCAGGCAATACAAACAATCAGCCTCAATATTAATAGCAATGAGAGCAGTTCACTGTTGTTTTTATTGTATTTTGAATCACAAAGGGATAAAGGTAGCCTAATCTTTTCAAGAGCTTAGGTTCTCTAAAAGTCTCAATCCAGTTCTGTAAAAATAGTGATATATATGTTTGCTGTCATTATTTTATAGTCACACTAGTGGCCCAGTGCACAGATTTGTGATTTAGAAGAAATATTTTAATATTGCTATCCACCCTTTCTCTATAATAGAAGTGTTAATCAAGTTCACGACTGACAATGACAGATCAAAACATGTGTCCTGTGTGATCCGCACCAGCGAGAGCTTTGTATGTATCTCGAATGCGAGAGTCAACTTAGCCTTTTATAGATATAGATAAACTTGCTTAATTAGACCTGCTTTCTGATGTAGCTAAACTTTTTCCAGCCCAGTGAAGCACCTCCCAACTTCTCTTTCAGGTAATTGTCAGCAACACAGCAGTAAATATCAACACAAACCAGATTATTATTGTAGATCACACAGGGAGAACAAAGGGTAAAATATTTAGCTGCAGCAGTGTTTGACTGTATTCTGCACAGTGAGAAACCTGAAATCATTTTCAAGTTCCACCTTTTTTCCAGTTGGGTCAAGTTTCTAAATCTCCATTTTCTGGCTAATGAAAGAAAGTCTCCTATCTACCTACTCTAGGACTTCTGTGAGGATCAAATGAGATGAGGCACGGGAAAACTCTTGACAAACATTTAGTTAAACTGTAAAATGTTTGCACCTGGCTATAAAGGAAGTTGGGTTCCTGGGCTGAAGAAACTCCAAGGAAGCTAGTCACTAGGGAGAGGAAGCTGGGTGTTGTTACGTGAAATCATTACCCGGTGTCCACAGTGACTGTTTCTGGTTTGGGCTGTGCTGTGGACCACATTTTGTGACATGGGGTCTTAGCAGTGTTGGCTGAGATTTGGTGGGGTGTCACTCCGGGGTAGTGGGTCTGTATCCCACTTGGGGGAAGCCGAGTGTTAGTTTATTGGCACCAGGTCCATGGTGTCACTTATTTTTAAATGGCCTGTGAGTCACAGCAGCTCCTGCATTGAGCATCTGCCCCCAGTGGTCATTGCACATTATAGCTACCAGTCTGATGGACACTTAGCCTTTTATACATATAGATTCTTGTAAGCTCATTGCCTAAAAAACTCTTGGTTAATTTCCATAAAATTTAGTCACAAACCTCTATCAGGCATATGTGAGCCAGGCTCCTTGCCAGTGGTTGAATGACAAGCATTGCCTGATGACCTGAGAGAGAGATCAGAGCTGGATTTCTCATTGAAAGGCTACAATTGAAAATTGAACCTTTTATAAGAACAGATTATCTCAGCAATGTTAAATAACACAGTATATATTATAGAAGACATTTTCATGTGGAAGAAAATAGCCATGCCAAATTTGGAAAATAAAGGAACAAAATAAAAAATCTCCAGAGTCAATCCCTCCAGCCAAATTATGTTATTATCTACTTTGAATTTTGGGGGAAAGAGACAGATAAACTTAACAAATTAGACCTGCATTTTTAGGATCATTTCCTCCTCTAAAGACAAAAAAGAAATTGAGAGCCAAGTATTAAAAGAGCATCTAGATACAAACTATTTGGTGCCTTTCTAATTCTCATCATGTGCACACATTTTATTAGAATCTTTCGTAATTTGGAGGAAAAGTCTTTCCACAGCTTGAAATCTTGAAATCAAAGTCCTTGGAGGACCCAGCGTATGTTCTCTCCAGAGGAGAGTTGCCCTGACGCTGCTGTTTGCACACCTGAGGCAGAGCCCTTTTTCCCAATGTCTCCCCTGAACCCGCAGGTGGAGGCGATGCAGAACCTTGTGTCTGTGTGGCAGGTGGAGCCAGCTCCAGCCTCGGGGCCTTTGCAGCAATGATTGTCATCAGGTGAGCTGCTGATTGTCATCAGGTGACCTGCTATTGGGGCTGGGGTGTGTGTGGTGGGTGGGAGCAAAATGAGTTGATTCTCTTCTGGCTTTCTGCTATGTCTTATTAACTGAATTTTAAAGAAAATCACTTCCTTGGCTATTGAAAAAGCCTGTTCTCAATGCTGAGTGTGTTACTATATCTCAGTGTAGGCCAAAAAGCATTTTCTGAGTGAACCAGGCTTTCTTAAAATTATTTCTGAAAAAATAATTACTTCTGAAAAAATAATTTTAAACACTTTTTTTTTCAAATGAAAAAAATAAAATCAATAAGACAAAAGAAGGGAGTGATACCAACTTGATGTGGTCAGTCTCCTTCACACAGAATCACGGAGGGGAGAGCACACCCCTCTGACAGCACCTACAGGCACTAGCACACCTACTCTCCTCCCTCGTTGACTGGCGGTCCACTGATGATGTGTGAGGGGTGGTTTAATGATGACGTGTTTGCTGATGGTGGGGGGAACTGAGAGCTGCCTCTGAGAGGAAGGGAGACACTGTTAGGAATGGAAGGGGATGAGGGGGAAGAGGAAAGTAGGTTCCTAAAGTCCACCTTTTTAAACAGTGTGATACATAACACACATTTGACCATTTTAACCATTTTAAGTGTACAAATTCAATGGTATTAATTATATTCACAAAGTTGTGCCACTCTCACCACCGCCTCTTTCCAAAAACATTTTTATCACCTCAAATGGACTGTGTCCACTGAGGAATAACTCCCACCCTCCCCCTCCAGGGCCTGGTAGCCTCCATTCTGCTTTCTCTTTCTGTGGATTTGCTATTTTATGTACCTCATATAAGTGAAATCATATAATATCTGATCCTTTGTGTCTGGCTTATTTCAGTTGGCATAAAGTCTTCCAGGTTCATCCATGCTATAGCATGTGTCAGAACTTCCCTTTTATGGCTGAACTAGAGGCCCAGTGCACGTATTTTGTGCACGGGTGTGTGTAACCCTCAGCCCAGCCTGCACCCTCTCCAATCTGGGACCCTCTCACAATCCAGGACTGTTGGCTCCCAACCGTTCACCTGCCTGCCTGCCTGATTGCTCCTAACCGATTCTGCCTGCTAGACTGATCACCCCCTAACCACTCCCCTGCCAGCCTGATCGATGCCTAACTGCTCCCCTGTCAGCCCAATTGCTGCTAACTGCCCTCCCATGCTGGCCTGGTTGCCCCCAACTGCCCTCCCCTGCTGGCCTGGTCACCCCTAACTGCCCTCCCTTGCCAGCCTGGTTGCCCCTAACTGCCCTCCCTGCTGGTTCCTCCCCCCCTCAACTGCTCTCCCCTGCTGGCCTGGTCACCCCTTACTGTCCTCCCCTGCTGGCCTGGTCACACCTAACTGCCCTCCCCTGCTGGCCATCTTGTGGTGGCCATCTTGTGTCCACATGGGGGTGGCCATCTTTGACCACATGGGGGCAGCCATCTTGTGTGTTGGAGTGATGGTCAATTTGCATATTACTGCTTTATTATATAGGATAACATTCCACTATGTGGATACACTACATGGTATTTTTCCATTCATGGACACTTGAATGGCTTCCATTTTTTCACTATAAATGCTCCTGCAAACATCAGCATCCGAGTGTATCTGTTCAAGTCTCTGCTCTCCCTCCCCTGGGTGTACACCCAGAGCAGCACCTTTGCTTTCCCACTTACCTTCCTGTATTCTCCCAGGTGGACAGCTCCATAGCACAGAGCTGGGAGTGCAGAGGCCGCATGGCGTTGGGAAAGCAAACCAAGTCAGCAACAAAGACTTTTTATTCCATTTTTTAAACTGGAGACAGCCTTGCCCTAGCCAGTTTGGCTCAGTGGATAGAGTGTCGGCCTGCAGACCAAAGGGTTCCCGGTTTGATTCTGGTCAAGGCCACATGCCTGGATTGTGGGCTCAGTCTAACATGCAGGAGGCAGCCAATCAATTATTCTCTCATCATTGATGTTTCTATCTCTCTCTTCCTCTCCCTTCCTCTCTGAAATCAATAAAAACGTATTTAAAAAAAAGAATTTAAACTGGAGACAGATTTAAAAAAAAAAATCCAAGTGAAAGCAAGGCCCCATTTCCCCTCTCCCTTCTCATCTGCCCCTCCCCCAGTGATCACAGCCACCCTCTCTCTCAAGTACATGAGGAGTGATTGGCTGGTGGTGTTTATAGGGCCCCTCCGCAGTGCAGTGGCTCCTTCAGGACTGTATTAATGACATTTACAATTCCCATCAGGACTAAGCCATGCTGCTCTCCCAACACCAGGCCTCAGCGAAGCCACACCCTGTGATCAGATGAGAACTAATGCAGCGGGCCCCTGCTGGTACCATGTGCTAGGTAACCCCTGCGTGCTGGCAGTAAAAACAAATTAAATTAAAGCTCCCTGTTCACCGGAGGACTAATTCTGTTTTTCTCAAGTTTTCATTAAACAGTATTGTCTGCAGAAAGTATGCACCAACATTCTCCCTCCAGGGACTAAATGGAAAAGAATTGCCAATAGGAAAATTGTTCAATTTCCCCATTAATTTTGTGTTGCACCCTCTTAACATTTATTAATAATATTAGGGAGATTCAAAGGTCCCCCTCTTTGAGTTCTGTAGAACATGATGGAAATTAGATTTCATGGGCGAGATGTGCATTGTTGAAAATCAGAACTGAACAAAGCAATGGATTAAAGGGGAATTTGCTTTGGTAATAAATATGGTAATACAGTTTCTTCCTTTGATTAAAGGCTTGGAAACATTTCAGGGAATATTTTAATATTGTAAGAATCTCAGTTCAAATATTTTTTCTTCCGCCTCTAATGACAGTGACTTTTGCCTGCCTTTGCTTTAGCAGTTCCTGAAACAAGCGAAGGTCTCCGTCCTGCAGGGCGTGGAGAATAGGCAGCCCTGGGAGGAGCTGTGGGTGGGCGCCCCACACAGATGGGTTTGCTGCTTGATTAGCGCTGCACATTGCAGTGGAATGTCTCATTTCTTCTCTGCCGTTTTATCTGAGAGGAATCCCAGGGCTCTCAGACAGTATCTCCCAGGTACACGCTTCAACAGGTGTGTAAAAAGCTGGCAGAATGAGAGAAAAGATACTGAGCACCTATCAAGTACTGGAGACTACATGCTAACACTTTTATATATCTTTTTAAAAAAATTCAAGAAAAATGATTTTAAATATAATAATGTTACCTGCAATGAACATTTTATATATTTTTTTAAACTTTGAGTTCCACAGCAGGCCTTTAAGGTAGGAGTGTTTATTTTAGGTTACGGGTGAGAAAACTTGCCAGGTCACCTAGCTTGTCAGTGGCAGAACAGTCATCCACCCACCCACGCATCCAGCCGTCACCCTGCTGGCAGTGGTGCTGCTGGGCGAGGCCGGGCTGTCTCTGACCTGCAGGAGTGATGACACAGACAGTGCAGTCCAGTCCAGAGGGGGAGACAACACAGGCAGCCCCCAGGACAGAGAGCGCCAGCTGGGAGAACTCGCTCCCAGAGGCAGACTCTTTAAGTCTTGGGACTTAAATCCGGGAGTGACCAAACCCGGGGCCCCTCTTCCCCTGTGCCCGGTGGGCTCCCCTGAAATGCAGGGAGCATTTTATGCATTTTACAGGGCACTTAGGTGACGAGGCCCCAAACCACCTCAGCAAACACAGACCCTCTGGCCGGCTGCTCTGGGGTCACCCTAGAATGCCTTCAGGTCCTGGTGCCCACAAATCCAAAGCCCCTGGTTCTTGGACAGTGAGGGTTCTTCGGGCTAACTGTGAGCTGGGATTTTCTGGGTGCCAGAGCATTGAGAAGAGTCCCCAGGTCTCTCTGGGCTATTCACAGTCCCTGGCAGATCAGGGGTGGTGGTGGTGATGGTTGTGGTGGTGGTGGTGGTGATGGCGGTAGTCGTGGTGATGGTGGAGGTGGTGATGGTAGAGGTGGTGATGGTGGTGGTGGGGTTGGTGGTGGTGGTGGCGATGGTGGTGGTGATGGTGGTGGTGGTGGCGATGGCAGTGATGGTTGGTGATGGTGGTGGTGAGGATGGTGGTGGTGGTGATAGTGGAGGTGGTGGGGATGGTGATGGTAGTGGTGATGAAGGTTGGAATGGTTATAGCAGCTACCACTTACCATTTTCTCAAATACCAGTTGTATTATAATACACTATACATATATTATCTCATTTAATACTTACAGCAACTCATTGTGAGGTGGGGGATGGAAGGCACCACTACTACTATTTTATAAGATGAAAAAATTGAGGCTTCTGAAAAACATACTTTTCCAAATTTAAAGTGCAAAAGCTAAAATGGGGGTGTCTACATGTTGATGATAAGGGTCGAGCTTAAGTGAGTGCTTACTTGTACCAGGTACTCTGCTCTGCATTTCAGTTCATCCTCAGGAGGCCTTTATTGGGGAGCTATCACTGCCTCGTAGAGGTGAACAGAAGCCCAAGAGGCGAGTGCTGTGCTGCTCACAGATCCATGCGCCCTGTGCCAGCAATCCGCCCAGAGCCCACAGTGCACTGTTAGCTGCCCTCTCTAAACACATATTCAGGGCAAATTGAATCTTCAGACTATGCCAGGTTCTTTGTAAGACTTCATGATGACTTACTGGAGTTTTTGGTGCTTCCCTAGAGAAATTGTTGCAGTTCGTGACTTTATAAGCCCCTGGAAACTCTTATTCCCAATTTGCATTTGCATCAAAGAGTTGCATGTGTTTGCAGTTCTTTACCTTCCACATTTGGCACACGGAATCGCACTGATCCAGTCCAAATTCCACACTAATTGACTGATTGAAACAAGATTCGATTTCAAGTGTGCTTTGTAATTGAGCACTCTCTCTGGCCATAGCTTCAGGTCATCCATATAAAAGAAAAGACAATTCTTGAAGTCTTATCTCTTTCTGAGCAAGGAACCGTAATTGGCTTATTTTGCATCCTCCTCGAGTGGGTTCAAAGCTAAACTAAATTACAAAAGGCTCCAGCTGTCACTCTGGAAGATGCCTTTTTGTACAATGGTCTGGAAAAGATTTGTTTCCATGGCGGCTTCTCTACCTTGCAGATATCAAATGCTGCTTGGGTGGGTGGGCTGGGACTTGGAAATCTTTTCATCCCTTTATGATTTTCTTTGTAATTGGGGCACCCTTTGGTAGCGTTTAACCTGTTCTGACTGCTTGTAATACCTCTGGTTCACAATCTAGTCTTAGAGAGAAATGTGAACGTTGTGTCTCATGCAGCGTGGCTTAGCAGTGCTACTGAGAGTGTGATCTGCCAGCTAGTGTGGGTCTAGAACCAGTTTGCTGCTGGTTCCCAGGGAGATTCGGAGATTGTGGCAGAATGTCAGTCTGTCAGGAACCTAGGTGCATTGTTTGCTCAGCTGATATGTTTTCACAGCAAGACTTTCTCCATGAAGGTGGTACTCACCGACTTGCAGTCTGGCGCACACTCCTCTTCTCACAGAGCATGTGAAGTACTTTGAAATCTAGCCACTTTGTGGAGCTCTGGTTTAGAGCACAAATTCCATAACTAAACTTCCCGAGTTCAAATCGTAGCCCTACCACTCATTAGCTGGTTGCTTTGAGGTAGGTAACTTTTTTGTGACTCAGTTTTCTCACCTATTAATTGAGAAAAATATTATTACCTACTACTCTTAAATATGTGTGCATATATGTGATAAATACATCACATAGTAAGCACTATGCAAGTGTCAATAATGACTGACAGTACTAGCAATATCACCAATAGCAATGATTATATGAAGGAAACAACCAACACGGTGCTGCAGGGGCAGCTAGAGGTGTGACTGTGCGTTGAACTGAGATAGATGCAGAACGCTTGAGCTGGTTGCTTAAGGAAAGGAGAAGCTGAGGCCGAGCTTTGTAGTTTGTAAAGATTTCATTCCAGAGTTTTATTTTTTTATTTTATTTTTAAAAATTTCTTTATTTGATTAAGGTATCACATATTTGTCCTCACCCCCCATTCCCATCCCAAACCCCTCCCCACGCATGCTCCCACCCCCCTGTTGTCCGTGACCACTGGTTAGGCTTATATGCATGCATACAAGTCCTTTGGTTGATCTCTCCCCTTTACCCCCACCCTCCCCTACCTTCCCTCTGAGATTTGACAGTCTGATCGATGCTTCCCTGTCTCCAGGTCTGTCTTTGTTCACCAGTTTATGTTGTTCATTATTTCCCCTAGATGAGTGAGATCATGAGATACTAGAAATACACTTAGAAGAACCAAAAATGAGACAAGCAATAATGGTTATGCTGAGAGGCAAATGAATCAGTCTGTAGTGAGTTTCTTTCCGGGCCAACAGTTCTTTTGAGTCCCAATTTCAATGTCAAACAGCTCCTTATGTGTAGATGTCAGCAATGACATTTCAGTTCTGGATGGTGGACAAATGGTGGTAATGCAGGTCTGACCCTCTCTGGTTTGGTCCTGGGCAACCTGCAGTGATGCACAGCTGCTGACTGCTAGTATGGCAAGGTGTCGTCAGCGTCTTCCATCATTCCAGAGTTTTAATTGTTGACTTTCCAAATGGCCATTTCTGCCCCCTCCCCTCTGGCATAATGGCTCCCAATTAGAAACCGACCAGCACATTCCAATGCAGCTGAGAGCAAGTTTGAGCTCCACGAAGATGGTACTTGTTCTGTAGCAGGCTCTGCAAGTATTTGTTGAACAAATAAATGAATGACTACAAATGCCACCGGAAATGGAAAGCTGCTCATGCTGTGGATGACTGAAGTCTTTAAATGAGCTTGTTCTATGATATAAAACGTGGAGAGTGACTTTACAAAGGGCCCACTACATATTCGTCACTTAACCCTGGCTCAATTCAGCCTTGCCAAGACCACAGAGCTTTTTGTTCTTTGGTGTAAAGGACTAGGTGAAAAATGAGCCCCAAGAAACTCATCCTGTATGCACCACAGTTACACTCTTATTACATGTGAATAGACTCGGAAGTCTATTTTACAAGTTCTTCTTTGGATCTGAGAATTAAAACTTTAAACCTTTTTTCATGTTACCGAATACTGTTCAATAATGATGTTGGAAAATCATGGCCTTCAGAATGCATGGGAAATAAATTCTAAAGACCTCTCAAACCAAGAATCCCAGGATTCTTGTATTCAATAAGAAGAGTGGGAGGAAGGCTGGCATGCTGTTTTTATTCCCCCCCCCCCCCTCACTCCTTTCCCCACTGGTGAAAATAAAGACTGGGAGGAAATAGTGGACTAACCTACAGGCTGGATCCACGCAGTCTAAGTTAAGAAATCAGGCCATTTTCTGCAAAGCTAATTTTAATTTTAGTTATTTCTAAACATTATTTTTAATTGTGTCAAAGTACACACAACAAACAATTTACCATCTTAACCATTTCTAAGTGAGAATTCAGTGGCATTAAGCACATTCACATTGTTGTGCAACTGTCATCATACAAAAAACTCTTCATCTTGTAAAACTGAAACTGTCCGCATTAAACACCAACTCCTCATTCCCCCCTCTCCTATCCCCTAGCAACCACTGTTCTACTCTCTGTCTCTAGGAATTTAACTATGTCTAATATTTGCATTTACAGATACATATACAGTATTTGTCCTTTTGTGACTGGCTTATTCACTTAGCATAAGGTCCTCATAGTTCATCCATGTTGTAGCATGTGTCAGAATCTCCTTCCTTTTAAAGGCTGAATATTATTCCTTTGTATGTGTAAACCATATTTTGTTTATCCATTCATCTGTGGATGCACTCTTGCATTATTGTGAAAAATACTGCTATGAATATGAGGGTGCAGATATCTCTTTGGATCCTGATTTTAGTTATTTTAGCTATTTCTTTAAATTTATATTTATTGTTGAAAGTATTACAGGTGTCCCCCCTTTCCCCATATTAATCTCCCTCAACTCCACCCCTACCCCCCAGGCCTTCATTGCACTATTGTCTGTGTCTATGGGTTATACATAAATGCATATAAGTTCTTTAGTTAATCTCTTCCTGTTATCCCTCCCCCTTCCCTCTGAGAACTGTTAGTCTGTTCCATGTTTCCATGTCTCTGGCTCTATTTTGTTCATTAGATGCCACATATGAGTGAGATCATGTGATGCTTGTCTTCCTCTGACTGGCTTATTTCACTTAGCATAATACTCTCGAGGTCCCTCCATGCTGTCGCAAAGGGTAAGAGATCCTTCTTTTTTATGGCTGCATAGAATTCCATGGTATAAATGTATCACAGCTTTTTTATCCACTCATCTACTGATGGGCACTTGGGCTGGTTCCAGACCTTAGCTATTGTCAACAGTACTGCTATGAACACAGGGGTGCATATATTCTTTATGATAGGTGTTTTGAGATTGATTTTAGTTGTTTTAAAAATGAGTGCTGATAATTTAATCTGAGTTCCAGGGCATCAGTAGCCCAAGGTGGTCACCTTCAATAGCTTCCCAGGTCTTTATAATAAACAATTTTGTCTTCTTTCTCTCCTTCTCTCTCTCCCTCTCCCTCTGCCTCTCCCTCTCTCTCTTCCTCTCCTTCTCCCTCTCCCTCTCCCTCTCCCTTTCCCTCTCCCTCTCCTTCTTCCTCTCCCCTCTCCTTCTCCTTCTCCTTCTTCCTCTCCCTCTCCCTTTTTTCCCCCTCTCCCTCTCCCCTCCTGCTTTTGTTGAGAATCCATGTAGGCAGAGTCAAATCCTTTTACCCTCACAACACCTTGCAAGATGTTTAGACTTTATCAAAGAACAAATAGGAGAGTTACCAAACACAACTATGGAGACATTGACCAACTAGAAAGAATGGATTAAGCTTTAGATTTAAGGTTAGAACTACTGTAAAAACTATTGTCTTTACAGTAAAAGGTCTGACATAAAGATAGATTCCCTAGGTTTAATGAATATTTTTAGAAAATGAATGTACTATCAGATAATGCAAGTCTCTCTTTGCAAGGTAAAGCAATCTGAAGAAACATGCTGTCCAATCAAAACAGGAAAAAGATCAGATTCAGGAAAGGAAACCTAATGCCCTCAGGGCGTCTCTGTGGAGCCATGAAATCCTGCTTTAACTTAGAAAAAGAATGGAGAAAAGCTGGCTGAGAGAAGGAGAGTGCTTTTGCACACCAGAGCCGCATGCTGCCCTACTGGGTGACCCTGTGCCTTCAGTGAAGCTGAGGAGCAGGCAATGCTGGCAGGTGCCCAGGGCCTGGAGAGAGCCACTGAAGACTCCCTGGGCACCAGCTCATGTGCAGTGATGTTGACATGGAAGTGGATGTGTTTGTGATTTATGAACAAATATGCAGGGGAAAAAAGACTGAAAGGAAATACACAAATGGGCAAAGTTTGGTTGGGTTGGTGAGGTCTTCTTCCTTTTCTAGTAAAAACTTTGTGTGTGTGAGTAATGGAAAGCACTGTGTTCAGTAAATTAGGAAAAAGTCCATTTGACTTGGTATTCTCAGTCTTTTGCCACTACCACTGGGGATGCGACCTCTGACAGCGCCCCTTCTCCTGCGCTGCCTGTTGGGGGCTGTTGTCATGATTGGACATGGCATCCATTCTTTTTTCCTACAAGTGCCCATGTTCCTTTTGGAGAACGACTTCTACACCCCTAGGTCTTCTCGGCACAGTGATGAGCAGCCCGCATTCTTTCTGCGGAAGCCTGAGGGGCCTGTGGAATCTCCTACCACCGCCTTCCCCTGCCACCTGGCTCAGGAAAAGGGCAGACCTGGGACTTCAGTCCAACCATGTCCAGCCGTGACACCCGAGCCTAGGGAGAGCTGGAGCCAGGGAACTGCAGAGGAGGGCTGCCCCCAGGGCTCACTCTAAGGCAGGGCTGCTTTTCCTTCCTTTTTTTTTTGTTTTGTTAATATTCCGCAGAGGATATTTTTTCCCGTTGATTTTTAGAGAGAGTAGAAGGGAGAAAGGGAGGGAAGTACAGAGAGAGAGAGAGAAAGAGAGGGAGAGGGAGAGGGAGAGGGAGAGAGAGCGTTATTGGTTGCTTCCCTTACCGGTCCTGACCAGGCTGGGGATTTAAGCTGCAACCCAGGTAGGTGCCCTTGACTGGGAATTGAACCCATGACCCTTTGGTTCACAGGACAGTGCTCTAACCACTGATCATACTGTCCAGTGCTCATCCTTCCTTCCTTCCTTCTTATCTTTCTTTCTTTCTTTCTTTCTTTCTTTCTTTCTTTCTTTCTTTCTTTCTTTCTTTCTTTCTTTCTCTTTCTCTCTCTCTCTCTCTCTCTCTCTCTCTCTCTCTCTCTCTCTCTCTTTCTTTCGATTTATTGATCTAATTCACACATAATACAATCCACTCATTTAAAGTGTACAATTCAATGACTTTTAATATTTCACAGAGTTGCATAACCATCAGTTTTGAAACACTCCCCTCAACCCAAAAGGAACCCTCTACCATCAACAATCACTCCCCATTTCCCTCCCACTCTCCCTTCCCCCAACTAATCTACCTTCTGTCTCTATTCATTTGCCTATTCTGGACTCTTCACACACCATTGGATTTTGTTATTTGCAGTAGCTATGTTCCATAGAGTTGCCATGAGCACGAATTAGTGAAGACTGAACTGTTGCTCTCCTGGAGAAAACACAGGGTCAGGTTCCTGTGAGCCTTCAGTCACAACATTTTGTTAGCAGATCAAATGCATGACCTTGGTTTATGTGTGTTTCTGTTAAAGGCACCTTATTTGATATCTATTGTTGATTCAGTAACTTTTCAGTCATGGTCAAGAGCATTGTAACTCAGGCCTGAACAAAGCTTATCTTTTCTACATGGCTTGTCACAGCCTCTTGAGTAGGGACACTAGACAGCACTTCAGCACTACACTTGAGGGCCATTTTAAGCAAAACCACCAACAAAAGCACAAAATTGTGAAACATGAAAACATAGCACCAAGTAGACCATGAAAGGCCACTTTTGACTGTAAGAGAGCTGAAACAAGGAGGCGGAGCGTGGCCTTGCTTGACCTCAGTTGGGAAAACATGTGTTAGGCAACTCAAAACTTCCACACTCTGCGCATGTCTGTGAATGATCATGAAAGTGCCCAAGTATTGATTTTGGGGTTACAAATAAAAGTTTAGCAAGTAGGTGAATTTGCACCTATAAAATCTGAAATAAAGAGGACCGCCTGTAGATGATGTCACACAACAGAGTGGTCCTTCTGAATGGCTTCTTTAACTCAGCATAATGTTCAAGCTTCATCCATGTGGTTGTGTGGGTCAGAACTCCATTCCCTTTCATTGTCGAGTAACATTCTATTGACTATGATGAACAATGCTGTTATGGACATTCATGTTCAACAGTCTGTATGGACATGTATTTTCATTTCTCTTGGGTGTATTTTCTGGATCATATGGCAACTCAATGTTTAATATTTTCAGGGAATACTAGACTGTTCCCAAACAGCTACACCATTTTACATGCTCCCTAGCAGTGTAGGAGGTCCCAATGTCTTCACCTCCTTGCTAACACTTCTTATTACTTGGCTTTTTGACTATAACCACCCTACTGAGCATGAAGTGGTATCTCACTGTAGTTTTAATTTGCATTTTTTCTAATTATTAATAATGTAAAAGGTTGTGTATGTGTGCATATGTATGTGTGTGCATGCACATGTGTGTGTTTATTGGCCATTTGTACATCTTTGGAGAATTGCCTGCTCATGTTCTGTAGATAGGGGTTCTATACATTTTTTTTTTTTTTGGTACCACATACCTTTCAGGCAGCCTGGCTAAATTTATGGATTCCCTATTAGCATAAAACTAATTATCAAGAAAACTAATTTTATTGAAAAAGGCTATTACATTAGAAACTAAAGTTGTCATTTAGTCATTTTAAGCCATCTTACATAAATTTAAGATGCATATTTATAATCTGAAGATAGTAATGGGTATTAAGTATTGGAGGTTTCTGCAACAACTGCAATAAACTACAAAATATATTTAATTTTGGTTGGTGGTAGAATCATGGCGCCAATATTATTACACCATATTACTCACTAATATTACCAAGGTTTGTCGCCTACACTCATAACTGAGAAAAATGCTAAATTTCAGTTAGAGTTAATGAAAACAGTAATGAAATCTTTTTCTTTCCAAGATAATAGACTTCTGGAATTCTATTTGTGTCTCCCTTGGGGGGGTGGTGGTGGTCTACGGATCTTAGGTTGAAAAAGTGTCATGGGAGGATATAGTTCCTTCCAGAATCATGACTCCCATACAGAGAAGGATTAGGAGAAATAATACCCCAATCCTCTCTTCTTTTGCTCTCCCATCTCCTGCACTATTTTCCACCCACTGGAACCCACTGGAAGCCAGAGGCTGAGGGAATCTGGATGATGCAATCCACAGGAGTCAGACCCCTGGGGCCAGAACTGATCAGGGAAGGTAGACAATGGTGGGATGTGTAGGTGGTGGGCAGGGAGCGGGGGTAAGGTGAACTGGTGGTGGTGGCACACTGAAATAACCAATACAATGACCAAGGGCTTTCAAAATGTGGCTCTCTGTTGAACTTCCATGCCAGGAAACGAAGAGATGAGGGTCTTGCCTTCCGAATGGAATTTGTTTGAACAATGTTTCCTAGAGTGACCTTCTCTGGAACATACTAGGAAACATTGCAACACTTAGCCCTCATTTTGGTTTTGGAGACTCACAATGAATATTGTCCTATTAGTGGCTGTGGGAAGGTCTGAGTCAATGAGACCTTTTGAGACTCTAATTTTCCCATTTCATGTGAGCACAGACCCTTGCCTCCCCGCTCCTGTTAACAGAGCCCTATAGAACACCAGCTGGGGACATGCCAGTCTAGAGAAGTTATATTCAGAGGCAGCTAGCTGTCTAAGCTCTTTTACATCCCTTATCTTAATAGGTGTCCCTGTGCGTTAGAATTCTGAGACTTAGAGAGGGTGTGTGGCTTACCCAAGATCACACAACTAGTTAGTGGTAGAGTGGGAAATAGAAAAACCAGTTGTGCTAGCAACCTGTGACACAATAAAGCTGCCTTCCCCAATGCTTCAGTTTGTCTTCAGAGACCACCAGAGGAAGCCAGCTGCCAGCTTTGCCTGTTCATGGTGCAGTTCTCAAGAAAGCTCTGTGGCCTGGCTTTGTCTTCTGGCTCAAATGCATCAAGAAGCTTTTGGTGTTTGATATGAGCCCAGAGAATGATTTAAGAAGAAAAAAAAATCTGCAATTTTTTTATATTATTTGCAACTACTTTCCCAGAAGGTGGAAGGAAGAGGTTCCCCACAACCCCACTTTCAGACCATCTTCCTGCTTTCAGAAAGTGACTAGCCCAGAAGGACATAATCAGTGATGGATGTCTACACTCAGATTGGGGCTAACCAGTCTTTGCCCTCAGGGATAGTGGGCTTTGCTTAAGGGGGCTAGTGTACACAGTGAAGACCATGAC
Source organism: Corynorhinus townsendii (assembly GCA_026230045.1). Taxonomy (NCBI): domain Eukaryota; kingdom Metazoa; phylum Chordata; class Mammalia; order Chiroptera; family Vespertilionidae; genus Corynorhinus; species Corynorhinus townsendii. Next base: position 46,998,360 of record JAPDVU010000009.1, read on the forward strand.
CAGGAAGGTATAAGAACACCCTTATATATTTGTCTCCTAACAGTCTTGTGATAGGTGGAGCGATGGGACTTAGAGAGGCTGCATGTGCTGCCCAGCTGGCAAGAATGAGAGATCTGATGTGATGAGAAGGCCTGGCCATTCAGGCCTTTTCCCTTGTGTGACACTGCTTTGAACTTTGAACAATCAGAGCACAGTGACCTTATGTTGCTCATGAGCCTGTGAGGAATGACAGATGGGGAGCTGGGCAATTTCAACCTGAGTTGTGAAGAGAAGGAGGGGCATAGATAAACAGAAAAGGAAGGTGAGCCTGAGTCCGGAGGTAGACTTCTGATGCCTGTAGGGGGATAAAGGCCTGTGCTTGGCTATCCACCAAAGAACATGTGATGACTAAAGTGGTGCAGAGAAAAGAGGAGAATGTGGGGCCAGGGAGGAAGGTCTTCAGTTCATGATCTTCCAAATACTAGTAGCTGTAGAGCTTCGGCTGGGTGTGTGGCCCCTTTGGGCCTACTGCTTTCACTTGTCAAGTTGGTAAGGGGGCTGCAGCAGTATAAAATCCCGGGGACAGGTGCACAGTCAGAAAGGTCCCTGCTCCCATGGAGCATAGGGTCTAGGGAGCAGCAGCCAATGCAATGATAGGAGGGAGTGGTGGGTGCTAGAGGCTCTAACTTAGCTGAGCAGAGATTAAGAAAGAGTCCCAAAGAATGTAGCATGGAGTCTGAGGTGCAGGATGGATGAAAGGTAGCTCAGTGCAAGAGTGAAGTGGGGAGTGGGGAGAGCAGTGGTCTAGGGAGGAGTGGAATGTGCAAATGCAGAGACCGAAATCCCTTCTGAGAGATGGGAAGGAAATGGCTAAGGCTAGGATGGACCAGGATTGGTGGAAGGTTTTGTTTTCAACTCCCTTTCCCTGATTTATAAATAATTTTATTAAATTTTATAAATAGGCAATATATGCCCATATCATATTCCAAAGGGTGTAAAAAATAACTATGTCTTTCTTCTCCTTTGACCCCTGGCCATGCATTTCTGCTTCTGATAGGGCACCCATTTCCTGTTCATGCTTTCAGGAGTATTTTATGAACTTACAAGCATAAAAATGTGTGTTTCTCTACAAGTGGCAATCTTTTATATACCATTATTACTTTTATATTTAACAATATATCTTTGATTTTATTACTTAACCATATTTCTTCCAAGTCTTACTATTCTTTTTAATGGCAAATCTGAGAGGTGAAAACATATCTCATAATTTTAGTCCTCTTATTATAAGCAGGGTTATGCTTTTTTTTTTTTTTTTGGAGGTATGCTTCAGAACATCTCAATTTTGTATTCTGTGAAAAATCTATTTATATATTTGCAAATATGTTGTGTTGCTTCACCAGAACTTTTTAAAGAATCTATTTTTATTGATTTCAGAGAGGAAGGGAGAGGGAGAGGGAGATAGAAACATCAATGATGAGAATCATAGATCAGCTGCCTCCTGTATGCTCCACACTGGGGATCAAACCTGCAACTCAAGCATGTGCCCTGACTGGGAATCAAATGGTGACCTACTGGTTCATAGGTCGAAGCTCAACCACTGATCCATGCAGGCCTAATTATTTGAAAAATTAACCCTCTGTTATATGACTGCAAATATGTTTTTTTTTTTAGTTAGACATTTTTCTTTTGGATTTTTATACTTTTTTGTTTTGCTTTGATATTTTATCATTGGTCTTTCCATTTTGGGGGTATCCAAACTTATTAATAATTTTAATCATTTCTGGGTTTTATGTAGTATTTTAGGAAAAACTCTCATTTTATTTTAGTACTTTTATGTTTTAACTTCACATATTTCAAGTTTACTCACCTGTAATTTACTTTTATTAGAAGGAATGAGTTAGAGACCTAAATTTACTTATCCACTTTTTCCAGAATGATCCTATATAATATAAAGAGGTAATATGCAAATTGACCCTTACTCCATCACGCTGTCACAAGATGGCTGCATCCACAGCAGAGGCGGGGTTCCCCTAACAAGCCGTAATGAGCGATCAGCAGGACCTGAGGCTGCATGGTGCCAGGCTGGGACAGGGGACCTGAGGCTGTGCCCCCCACCTGGTGGGGCTTGCTGGGGGACCTCAGGCTGCGCCTCCTGCCCTGGTGCTGGGCCAGGGGATCTGAGGGTGTGCCAGGGACCTGAGGCTGCATCCCCTGCCCAGCACCAGGCTGGGGGACCTGAGGCTGCATCCTCTGCCCAGCACTGGGCCAGGGGACCTGAGGCTATGCTCCCCCACCTGGTGGGGCTTGACAGGGGTGGGGTCAGCTGTGTCTGGATCTTGCCCAATGGTGGTGGGGCTGGCCGGGGCTGGGTCTTGCGCAATTTTGAGGTGCACATGGGTGGGCGGGGACTTGACTCTGGGTCCCACGGCGTGCCCCAGACTCTGACAGGAGGAAGATTTTCATATACATCTTACTAATTTTCTTTCATCTCTGACACTTCTATTATAGAGAAAGGACAAATAGCAATATTAAAATATTTTCTCTAATTAATTCCCTTTTAATTTGCATGAATTTCATGCACTGGGCCACTAGTTTATCTATAATCTACCTTTTCCTGCCCTCATTGATCTAAGGTGCTACCTTGATCACGCACTAAATTTCCAAATGTATTTTTATCTCTGGACTTTTTATTTGATTTTATTGATCTGTCTATTTCTGTAACATAACTGTTTTCAATACTTGGGAAACTCACCATCTTCCCTTTCAGAACCCTCCTGCCCATTGCTTGGAGGGGAGCTCTGCGGGGTAATAACGAGGCAGTTTGGTATCTTTTGCTCCATTCCCACCCTGTGCTGGAACTCTTCCCTTAGGCCCCGCCCACTTCTGGCTGCTTCACAGAATTTCTAGATTACAAGTAATGAGCTTTCAATTGTTTTTATTGGTCCTTCCTAGATTCTGGGAAGAGGATTGGACACATAATTCATGGTAGAACCTAGGTTCTCCCCACTCCAGTTCAGGACTTGACCGCTATTATTACTCCATGATGATGACTTGTATTATTACTACTAATGTCATCATCACCCACCCACCCCCACTACTCCTATTAAAATCCCACATGTCAGGAGCTGTGCTAAATACCTTAAACATGTTATCCATTTCACCTTCACACAGCGCCCAGAGGAGGCAGGGTGTGTTTCTCCATCCACACCTAGCGTCGGTGGTCACCGCTGCACGCACGAGACCTCTAACATGAGCCTGCGCTGGCCATGCTCCAGCCTCAGACCAGGAGCCCGGTGACCAGACTGTTTAGTGCTGCAGCAGACAAATTGCTCTGAGAGTGTGTTTTTATTTCCAAAGTTGTAAATCATATATATATATATATATACACATATATATATATATATATATATATATATATATATATTTACAATTTACAATGTGTCTAACCAGAAAACAGGTTATTGCTGCCAAGTCCTGACTTTTACTTGAACCTCTGCCTGAGTGGGGGGCTCAGTAAATAGCCTACCCATGGGGCATCAGGCAACTGTAGGAGCATTTGAGACTGTCTCTTGGGAAGGCAGAGAGCCCATAGTTTTCTGGATGCCTGGATTGCTTTGGCTGTTTTTGAAAGTGTCTCTTAAAGGGCCGCTGCAGGGGAGTTGATGAATTCACTGCCATTTTGATAGCAGGAAGTAACCAAGTAGTTCTGTGGAGCCACAGGCCTTGAACTTGGGCTTGGTTAGACACTAAGGACTTGGTGATTTCTAGATCAGCTGGATTTTCTTTCCCCAGGTCTGAGAAGTCACTCTGCACACACATGAGGACTTCCCTTCCTTCTTGGGTCCTTTGCTCAGTGATGGCTCTTTATGCCTTTTTTTTTTTTTTTTTTAAGTTCCCTGACCTGGGATACAACCTGCAACCTTGGCATATTGGGACAATGCTCCAACCAGTTGAGCTACCCGGCCAGGACTTGTGATGTTTTTTTTTTTGAGAATGAGGATGCCTAGCACTTCACTGATTGAGTGACAGAAGCCAGCATGATCTGAATCTCGGGTCTCAAATGAGATCTACCCCGATCTCATTTGAAATTCCAACAATCTTGTGATTTGGGTATTCTTATTCCTTCCTGAGTGGTAAAGAAATCGAGGCCTGGAGACTGTAACTGGCTCAAAGCTGAGTGGACAACAAGTGAGGCATCCTATTTAAAATCAAATCAAGCATCTTTTCCAACTACAATGGTATGAAACTAGAAATCAATTACAAGCAAAAACTGAGACTTGTTTTGTACCCTAACATGGTTTATCCTGGAAAAGTTCAATGGGCACTTAAAAAAAATAGTCTGCTGCTTTGGGGTGAAATGCTCTAAAAATATCTATTATATCCATCTGGTCAAATGTGTCATTGAAGGCTACTGTTTCCTGGTTCATTTTTTTTTTTTTTTTTTTTTGTCTGGAAGATCTATTCAGTGATGTCAAAGGGGTGTTAAAATCTCCTATGATTCTATTACTGTCGATCTCTCCCTTTATGTCCATCAAGGTTTGCTTCTTATATTTAGGTGTTCCTATGGTGGCTGCATAAATGTTTACAATGATCACATCCTTTTACTGGATTGATCCCTTTGTCATCACATCATGTCCTTCTTTGATTCTTATTAAAGTATTTACTTATTTACCCTCATCTTTATTTGGAAAAGGGAGGAGAGTTTTGGGTTGCCCACTCCCTCCTTCTTTGGAGCTGAGTTTGCTGACCCTCAGTGGGTGGGGAGAGAGGACCAGGTGAGTATGAGCATCTGGAACAGCTGAGGAGGTCAACAATGGTCAGGAGGTGGAGAAGGAGACAGGGTGCCCAAGGTAGAAAGGGGCAGCTCGCATTGTGCTTGCATGCAGTGACATAGTGGGAGGCCAGGGTGTCCCTAGGGAGCCTGGATGTGGACTGTTAGTTACATGTGTGTGAAATGGGATGTGCAGGCATGTAGGACTTTTTGAGGGTTTTCTCCCCTCTCACCTTGCCTCCTATTTGTGCCTCCAGGACCCAGATTGTGTTATCTGTAGTATAAGCAGGTATTCACCCATTCAGGATGCAGATGGAAGGTGCCCAAGACCTGCTGCTGGTGCTGTTGGGACAGGTAGGGGGAACCTGGGCACAGAACCCCTTTAGCCTTTTGACAACTTCAGCCTGCTTGTGCATCTCAAGGTTCAAGCCTAGGACATCTTATGGTACATCAAATCATGACAGTGCATCGCTAACTGCCACTGGCCAGCTTGTCACATTGGGCTTCAGGCTGTGGAACAGAGCCCATAAGAGTTGACACTTGTCTTTGATGAGGCCGCTGGAGTTGCTGAAGAATTTGAATTTCTGTGTAGCTGGCAACAAGCCCAAATGCCTTCTTTGAGGGACATCATGTCAATGGCATGGGGCATGGGCTGCACCCAGCTGTGAACCCCAGCTCTGGTGGCTGGAGGCATCTGGGGGCCTCGTCTTTGTCTCAGGGGGTATGGGCAGTTCCTGGGCCGCTGCTGTCACCTCCTCACCCTGCCTTGGCTGCTTCCTGTGCCACCACCATGTGCACCACCTGGCATGGCTGGACCCTGCTTCCTGGGCCCCTAGCACTCTTCCCTGCTCTTCCTGTCCCCCACCTGCTGCCGACCTCCCCTCACATCCTGCCACTGCTGCTACTGTCTCTTTGGCTTTTGTTTTGAAGTCTATTTTGTCAGACACAAGTACTGCTACTCCAGCTTTTTTCTTCTCATTTTAATCTGCATGAAATACCTTATTCTATCCCTTTACTTCTAATATGTGTGTGTCTTTTGATCTGAAGTGGGTGTCTTGTACACAGCATATGTAAAGATCTTGTTTTCTATCCATTCAACTACCCTATGTCTTTTGATTGGAGCCTTTAGTACATTTGCATTTAAAGTAAATGTCAATAAATGTGTAGTTATTGCCATTTTATTATTCGTATTTTTGATTTTTTTTTTCTTTTTCTAGCCTGCAAAGTTTTTGTTGAGAAATCAGCTGACAGTCTTATGGGAGCTCCCTTGTAGGGAACTAACAGCTTTTCTCTTGTTGATTTTAAGCTTCTCTTTGTCTTTAACCTTTGGCACTTTAGTTATGATGTGTCTTGGTGTGGGCCTCTTTGGATTCATCTTGTTTGGGACTCTCTGTGATTCCTGGACTTGAATGTCTATTTCCTTTATCAGGTTTGGAAAGTATTCCATCATTATTTTTTCAAATAGGTTTTCAATTCCTTGTTCTCTCTCTTCTCCTTCCAGACCTCTATGATGTGGGTATTGGTGTGCTTGAAGTTATCCTTAAAATATCCTCATGTTTTAAAATTTCCTTTTGCTGCTCTAATTGGATGCTTTCTGCTACCTTGTCTTCTAAATCGCTGATTCGATCCTCTGCTTTATCTAATACAATGTTGATTCCTTCTAGCATATTCTTTATTTCAGTTACTCTATTCTTCAGTTCTCACTGGTTCTTTTTTTAATGGTTTCTGTGTCCTTTTTATGCATAGTGCTTCTTTATTGAAGTTTTCCCTGAATTCATCCATTATTCCCCTAAGTTCATTGAACATCCTTACAACCAATGTTTTGAACTCTGTATCTGGTAGTTTTCTTGCCTCCTTTTTAATTAATTTTTCTTCTGGAGATTTCTCCTGTTATTTCATTTGGAACATGTTTCTTTGTTGCTCCGTTTTGGCTGCCTCTCTGTGCTTGTTCCTATATATTAGGTAGATCCACAATGTCTCCCAGTCTTGTCAAGGTGGCTTATGTAGGAGGTGTCTCAAGGGGCCCAGTGACACAGTCTCCTGATCACCTGAAGTGGGTGCTCCAGGAATGGCCCTTGTGTGGGTTGTGTGTGCCCTCCTGTTGTATTTGTGTCTTGATTGCTGTTGGCATGTCAGTGGCTGGGTTTGACCCTCAGGCTGGCTGGTAGTACTGGCCATGATCGTGCATATGAGCTGCTGTGCAGGAGCTGATGATAGGGATTAGGATTTGCCCGAGTGGGGTCTGGTGCCAACTGAGACCTTTTTTTGGGTGTGCCACTTGTGAAGCTAATTGGGTAGTGCTCTGCTGTGGTCTGAGGCCGGCCACTGGGTGTGCTGATTTTGGGGCCTTTAGCAGGGGACTCTAGTTGATATTAGATTGATATCAGATGCTACCTGTGGCCTGAGGCTACCTGGTAGAAGCTGCAAAGTGACTCGAGGGTGCTAGGCCTGAATGCATGTGGGAAGGGTCCTTCTGGGAACCAGAGCTGTCTGCCACTAGTACTGGGCATGGGGCAGGTCAACAAAAGACCAAAGTCACCCAAGAACTTCCTCAACATGCTAGTTGCTGTAAGGCCTAGTCAACAGGCTGCATGTGAGTTCAGGGAAGCAAGGTGTCAGGGAATTATTAGCCTGGGCTAAGCGGCATTTACCAGGCTATTAGAGATTCAGATTTGGGTTGAGGCCACTCAGCAAAAGTCTCAGGGTACACTGAGGCCAGATGCCACCTGCCTGGGGCCTGTAGACCTTTGCAGTGTGTGTTGGGGAGGGGGTCTCAAGAAATCAACAGGGTGAAGCTAGTGGGGTTCCTGAGGCTAATTCAGGCTCAGATTTGATTGGGTTGGGGGAGGTCTCAACACAGGAAAGATGGTGCTCATAGGTCATGGTGGAGGAGGGCTCAACACAGGGAGATGGCAACCCTCCCTCCAGCCTGCACCCTGAAGCTACACAACTCAGTTTCTTCCTGTATGTTTCTGGTATCCCGAGCCACTATCCCTCTGCCAGAGCCCAATATATTATTCAAAGAATGGTGGAAAACCAATAGAACATTGAATTATGTTTAAACAGATTATTTTGGGTATTGTGTGGAAATGGATTGTTCCACTGCCCTTTCCTTATTGCTTTGTCTTTAAAATTTTTTTTAAGATTTTCTATTTATCATTGATATTGAGGAATTTAATTATTATATACCTTGGTATAGTTTTTCTTCTTGTTTCTTGTGCTTCATGGAATTTGTTGAGCTTCATGGAGTATAGATTGTCTTGGTAGAAAAACTGATCATATCTACAAAGAGGGCTGAGGGTCAAGTTCTAGGGCCCTCCAATATTTAGAAGTTGGACAAGAAGGGAACTGGTAAAGGATCCTGAGAAGGAGAAATAGTCAATGATGTAGGAAGAAAAACAGAGTTCAGTGTCAGTGAAGCCAAGAGAGAACTGTTTTAAAATCTGACAACATAGAAATATTCAATGAGAGCAGTTTCAATGGAATACAGAGGCCAGCAGCCAGACCTGAATTATTTTAAGAATAGATCATTTTTCCAAAAAGCTTGCTGAAAAGAAGTGAGAGTTAAGATGCTATCTCAAGGCAGACTTGTAGTCAAGAAAGATATTTTATAAGCATGGGAGAAAAATGGGTGTATTTATAACATTAGGGAAAGGAAAAGTAGAGAGAAGTTGAAGATATATAGATAATTAATGAAGAAGATCAGAGAGGACAGAAGGGAGACACAATCAAGACTATGGGGAAGAGTGCTGCTTTGGCTGGGACGAGGGACATGTCAATCCTGAAAGCTGGAGATGGGATGAATAGATTTACTTTCTAGATGGAGACAGATAGTTGAGGTTGATGGCCTCAATTTTCTTGATGAAATAGGTGGCAAAATTATCTTCTTAAAGTGGAAAGCTAAATTTTAAAGAGGGCCTAAGATGAATATATATGTTTTGTAGATTGCTAATGGAAATAGAAGACAAAACTGTCCAAGGATAAAATGGTATATTGGGTTATACTGAATATCAAGTTGTACTTGAGTCCATAAATGAGAATTGTTGGCTGATATTCTTTTACAATGCACAGCAGACTCAATAAGGGCCAGTTGTGGGATTGTGGTCTTGATGTATGGGTTTAATAGACAAACAGAGTGCAAGGAGCTGTATATAATGGTGAAGCAATCTTTCAGATGGTCAATGTTATCAGCGAGCAGGGTTGAAAAGTAAAAAAAAAAAACCAAAAAACTGTCCTGGGAGTCAAAGAGGGTCCTAGGATTCATCTCTAAAAAGGATGATACATCAGAAGAGTTTGTATAAAGGCAACTTGAAAAACAATTATTCTCTACCTGCCTCATAGAGTTATTGTAAGTTGTAAATAAGTACATTCAGGCACAGTAGTTTGACAACTGCCTAGCACAGAGGAGGAGCCCAGTAGAGGTTGGCTGTGGCAGCAGATGCATCACAGTCCCATAGCCTCCCCCATGCCAGCTGTAATTCCTGGGCATGTTCATGGTCTACCACCTCCTATTCCCACCTCAGGGGCCTGCTGCATCTCTGTTCCAAAGCAGTGAGAATGTGCTCGCCCTGTGCCTAGGTGCAGCCAGGAAATGGAAAGAACACTGGAATCATATGTAAAAGGCCCAGCCTCTTGTCTGTTACTTGGATGTATCTTGTAGATGGTACATAAGGTCTCTAGCAGGATTGATTTGAGTTGCTCACAGGCTAACCAGCTCCGTATCACTCACTGTATTATTCTTGTCTCTTTCTTGTCTGTTTCTTTTCTCCATTCTTTCACTTCTGTGTCCTGGGATTGTATTCCAAATAAATGATTACCCTCAAGTCCTTATCTCATGCTCTGTTTCCAGGGTGGGGTGAGGCAGGGGAAATCCAACTAGCATAACCATTACTAGAGTTATTATTATTAAAATAGTGAATGTTATTGCTTTTATTGTGTTTTTTTTTAATTTCTTTATTGATTAAGGTGTTACATATGTGTCCTTCTTCCCCCGTTAACCCCCATCCCCCCACTCATGCCCTCACCCCCCTGTTGTCTGTGTCCACTGGTTAGGCCCATATGCATATATACAAGTCCTTTGGTTGATCTCTCCCCCTTACCCCCACCCTCCCCTACCTTCCCTCCGAGGTTTGATGGTCTGATCGATGTTTCTCTGTCTCTGGAACTGTTTTTGTTCATCATTTTATGTTGTTCATTATATTCCACAAATAAGTGAGATCGTGTGATACTTATCTTTCTCTGACTGGCTTATTTCACTTAGCATAATGCTCTCCAGTTCCATCCATGTTGTTGCAAATGGCAGGAATTCCTTCTTTTTTAGTGCAGCATAGTATTCCATTGTGTAGATGTACCACAGTTATTAATCCACTCATCTGCTGATGGGCACTTAGGCTGTTTCCAAATCTTAGCTATGCTAAATTGTGCTGCTATGAACATAGTGGTATATACATCCTTTCTGATTGATGTTTCTAGCTTCTTGGGATATATTCCTAGAAGTGGTATTACTGGGTCAAATGGGAGTTCCATTTTTAGTTTTTTGAGGAAACTCCATACTGTTCTCCACAGTGGCTGCACCAACCTGAATTCCCACCAGCAGTGCACCAGGGTTCCTTTTTCTCTGCATCCTCGCCCACATTTGTCATTTATTGATTTCTTGATGATAGCCGTTCTGACAGCTGTGAGATGGTACTGCATTGTCGTTTTGATTTACATCTCTTGGATAATTAGTGACTTTGAGCATGTTTTCATATGTCTCTTGGCCTTCCTTCTGTCTTCTTTTGAAAAGATTCTATTTATGTCCATTGCCCATTTCTTGATTGGATCGTTTATCTTCCTTTTGTTGAGTTGTATGAGTTCCCCGTAAATGTTGGAGATTAAACCCTTATCAGTGATACCATTGGCAAATATGTTCTCCCATGTAGTGGTCTTTCTTGTTGTTTTGTTGATGGTTTGTTTTGCTGTGCAAAAGCTTTTTATTTTGATGTAGTCCCATTTGTTTATTTTCTCTTTATTTTCCATTGCCCTAGGAGCAGTATCAGTGAAGAAGTTCCTTGGGCATATGTCTGAGATTTTGCTGCCTGTGGATTCCTCTAGTATTTTTATGGTTTCCCATCTTATGTTTAAGTCCTTTATCCATTTTGAGTTTATTTTTGTGTATAGTGTAAGTTGGTGGTCTAGTTTCATTTTTTTGCATGTATCTGTCCAATTTCCAACACCATTTATTGAAGAGACTGTCTTGACTCCATTTTATGTTCATGCCTCCTTTGTTGAATATTAATTGGGCATAGTGGTTTGGGTCAATTTCTGGGTTCTCTATTCTATTCCATTGGTCTATATGTCTGTTCTTGTGCTAGTACCAGGCTGTTTTGAGAACAGTGGCTTTGTAATACAGCTTGAAATACGGTATTGAGATCCCACCTATTTTCTTCTTTCTCAGGATTGCTGTGGCTATTCGGGGTCTTTTTTTTTTATTTCAGATGAATTTTTGGAGAGTTCTTTCTAGGTCTGTAAAATATGCAGTTGGTATTTTAATGGGGATTGCATTGAATCTATAGATTGTTTTGGGTAGAATGGACATTTTGATGATGTTGATTCTACCAATCCATGAACACGGTATGTTCTTCCATCTGTTCATATCTTCCTCTATCTCTTTTTTAGTGTCCTGTAGTTTTTTGCATATAGGTCTTTTACCTCTTTAGTTAAGTTTATTCCTAGGTATCTTAATTTTTTTGGTACGATGGTAAATGGGATTGCTTTTTTAGTCTCTCTTTCTGTAAGTTCACTATTGGTGTATAGAAATGTCATAGATTTCTTGTCGTTAATTTTGTATCCTGCTGCCTTGCCAAATTCATTTATTAAGTCTAATAATTTTTTGATGGAGCCTTTAGGGTTTTCTATGTACAGTATCATGTCATCTGCGAATAAGGACAGTTTTACTTCTTCTTTTCCAATTTGGATGCCTTTTATTCCTTCTTCTTGTCTGATAGCAATGGCTAGTACTTGCAGTACTATGTTGAACAGGAGTGGTGAGAGAGGGCATCCCTGTCTTGTTCCTGTTCTTAGGGGAAATGGTTTTAGTTTTTGTCCATTGAGTGTGATACTGGCTGTGGGTTTATCATATATGGCTTTTATTATGTTGAGGTATGATCCTTCTATTCCCATCTTGCTAAGAGTTTTGATCAAGGAAGGCTATTGGATTTTGTCAAATGCTTTTTCTGCATTAATTGATATGACTGTGTGATTTTTCCCCATCAATTTGTTTATGTGATGTATCACGTTTATTGATTTGCAGATATTGTACCGTCCTTGCATCCCTGGTATAAATCCTGCTTGGTCATGGTGTATGATCTTTCTGATGTTTTGCTGGATCCAATTTGCTAGGATTTTGTTGAGGATTTTGGCATGAAGGATACTGGCCTGTAATTCTCTCTCTCTCTCTCTTTTTTAATATATTGTATTGATTTTTTACAGAGAGGAAGAGAGAGGGATAGAGAGCTAGAAACATCAATGAGAGAGAGAGACATCGATCAGCTGCCTCCTGCATGCCCCCCACTGGGGATGTGCCCGTAACCCAGGTACATGCCCTTGACCAGAATCGAACCCGGGACCCTTCAGTCTGCAGGCCAATGCTCTATCCACTGAGCCAAACCGGTCAGGGCTGTAATTCTCTTTCATTGTGTTGTCTTTATCTGGTTTTGGTATTAGGGTGATGCTGGCTTCATAGAATGAGTTTGGAAGTGTTCCTTCCTGTTGAATTTTTTGGAATAGTCTGAAGAGGCTAGGTTTTAGTTCTTCCTTGAATGTTTGGTATAACTCTCCTGTGAAGCATCTGGGCCTGGGCTTTTGTATGCTGGAAGCTTTTTGATGACTGCTTCAATTTCTTCCATAGTTATTGGCCTATTGAGATTTTTAGAATCTTCCTGATTGAGTTTTGGAAGGTTGTATTTTTCTAGGAATATGTCTATTTCCTCTAGGTTGTCTAGTTTGTTGGAATAGAGCAGTTCATAATATTTTTTAACAATCCTTTGTATTTCTGTGGGGTCTGTTGTTATTTCACCTCTATCATTTCTGATTTTGTTTATTTGAGTCCTCTCTCTTTGCTTCTTGGTGAGCCTGGCTAGAGGTTCATCAATCTTGTTTATCCTTTCAAAGAACCAGCTCTTGGTTTCATTGATCTTTTGTAATTTTTTGGTCTCTATGTCATTTATTTCTGCTCTAATCTTTATTATCTCCTTCCTTCTGCTCGCTCTGGGCTTTTCTTGTTGCTCTCTTTCTAATTCTTTGAATTGTAGCATTAGATGATTTACTACCATTTTTTCTTGTTTTTTGAGGTAGGCCTGTAGAGCTATAAACTTCCCTCTCAGGACTGCTTTCATTGTGTCCCATAGGTTTTGGATTGTTTTGTTTTTATTGTCATTAGTTTTCAGAATGTTTTTAATTTCTTCTTTGATCTCATTGGTAACCCAATCAATATTTAATAACATGCTATTCAGCTTCCAAGTGTTTGAGTGTTTTGGATTGTTTTTATTGTAGTTTATTTCTAATATTATGCCATTGTGGTCTGAGAAAATGCTTGACATGATTTCAGTCTTCTTGAATTTGGGGAGACTTTGCTTGTGACACAGTATGTGGTCTATTTTTGAAAATGTCCCATGTGCACTTGAGAATATTGCTTTTATTGTTATCTATTATTATCTATTATTATGATGATTATTTATTCCAGAAATCTAGAGATTAGTACAAAATTTCTTATTTTTTTTTTCCTGGAAAGAAAAGAAGCTAAGTCCAAACATCCAAAAGGCTCACAGAGTATCTAGCAAAACCACTACAAGTGACCAACACATAGGCAAATCCTAGCGAGCTTCTGAAGATCAAGAAAAAAACACAAAAGACATTTGGACAGAAACACTTGTTTCCCACATAGGAGCAAAAACTGAGCTGCTTTCAAAATTCTCTCTACAACATGTGATGGTGAGGGAAATGAAATGACATCAAGCAGAGTTTGAAGGGGGGAAGACTGTATTCTAAGAAATCTATGTACAGGAAAGTTGTTCGAGTGACAGGGCAATGGGAAGAAATATTATTAGGTGTGCATCCCACTCTTCTAACCTAAATAAAGTTGCTCTAACTGAGGATGGAATTAATCAAAATACAGAACTCTACAACATGAAAATGACAGCAGCCATTTAAACAAATACAAAGAAAATTAGATATACATGACTGTTTTATATATAGTTACAAAGTATAATGAAAGTGTAAAAAGCACCTCTTGAAAAAAGGTTAATGTTTTAATTATAATAATTTGGGTCTAATGTATTGTCATACAAAAACAAAAACAGAATGATAGGAGAAAATACAACTTCCGCATTGTTCCCAAAGGGGGTATTATTTCATTCTTAATAAAGATAACTGAAGAAATATATGTTCCAGGATGTAGTTTCTAATCCTCAAAATAAGAACTAGTTGAGATAAAAACAGGATGCATACTTTCCAAATTATTAAAGAGAAGGGAAAAGTAAACAAATTTCACATATCCCAACATACTCATTGGACATGTTGACATTTTTAGGCTTCACACTTCTATCTCCAGGGACTTCTGTGACTTGTCATACTTCCTGAATCTTAGCAGCATTTCCAATATAATTAATGCAAGTGCCCCACTTCTGACCACAACTTCCTTCCTTTCCATTTTGGCTTTTTAATTAAAATTACTAAAATAGTTTTGATCTCATTGTGACCTCCAGCTCTTTTATCTTCTATTTTCCCTCTCCTGCAGCCCTCTTCTTCCATCACTTTGCTACCTCTCTCACTTAGATTTCAGGGGCCATTATTTCACGGGCTATAGTACTGCCAGTACCCTAAAGTCCTTTGCCCCATTGGGCTTTTGTCCTTCCCCATCTGGTTGAGACCCAATTCCAGAGCTACCCACTATATGCTTCCTCTCTCTCTATATTTGAGCAGCTGGAGAAATACTGTACACATCAGGGCAGATTGTACCATCATAATTTCATGACCATCAATCTTAAATGGGCACGACAATGCCAGACAATCCTTCATGTATCTGTGATCAACTCATAGCCCACACTTCACAGTGCCTATTCTAATCCTTCTCCAGCCTCTTCAAATGCCCAGCTTTCTTACTTTTCCACCATTTCTTAGTGTATGTTCTTATTTCATGTTTCACAAAGAACAGGTGCTACTAGGAAAAAAAAAAAACCCTCAACAATCCTGTTACCAAACCCACCAGTATAATTGCATTTTTCCTCTCTGGTCTTCATTTTTGCCTGTTACATAGAGGAGCTGTTTATCTTTTTGATGGAAGCCAATTCCTTAAGTGTGCTTTGGCACCATCCCTTTCCTTCTTCTTTTTTTTTTTTCTTAATTAAATCTTTATTGTTCAGATTATTACAGGTGTTCCACTTTTTTTTCCCCCATAGCTCCCCTCCACCTGATTCCCCACCCCACCCCATGCCCTTACCCCCCGCCACTGTCTTCATCCATAGGAGTAAGATTTTTGTCCAATCTCTTCCCGCACCCCTCACACTTGCTTCCCCTGAGAATCGTCAGTCCACTCCCTTTCTATGTCCCTGATTCTATTATATTCACCAGTTCATTCTGTTCTTCAGATTTTTTATTCACTTGATTTTTAGATTCACTTGTTGGTAGGTATGTATTTGATGTCATTTTGTTGTTCATAATTTTTATCTTTACCTTTTTCTTCTTCTTCTTCTTCTTAAAGAATACCCTTCAGCATTTCATGTAATCCTGGTTTGGTGGTGATGAACTCCTTTAGCTTTTTCTTGTCTGTGAAGCTCTTTATCTGACCTTCAACTCTGAATGATAGCTTTGCTGCGTAGAGTAATCTTGGTTGTAGGTTCTTGCTGTTCATCACTTTGAATATTTCTTGCCACTCCCTTCTGGCCTGCATAGTTTCTGCCGAGAAATCAGCTGACAGTCGTATGGGTACTCCCTTGTAGGTAATTAACTGTTTTTCTCTTGCTGCTTTTAATATTCTCTCTTTGTCTTTTGCCCTTGGCATTTTAATTATGATGTGTCTTGGTGTGGTCCTCTTTGGGTTCCTCTTGTATGGGGTTCTGTGCGCTTCCTGAACTTGTAAGTCTATTTCTTTCACCAGGTAGGGAAAGTTTTCTGTCATTATTTCTTCTAATAGGTTTTCAATATTTTGCTCTCTCCCTTCTTCTGGCACCCCAAAAATTCGGATGTTGTTTCGCTTAAAGTTGTCCCAGAGGCTCCTTACATTATCTTCATATTTTTGGATTCTTTTTTCTTTTTGTTTTTCTGGTTGGATGTTTTTTGTTTCCACATATTTCAGATCTTTGGTTTGATTCTTGGGGTATGTTGATCTACAGTTGAGTTTCTGTATATTCTTTATTTCAGACAGTGTATGCTTCATTTCTGACTGATCCTTTTCCATTTTTTTGGCATTCTCATTAAGGTCCTTGAAGGTCTCACTAAGCTCCTCAGAAGTGTCATCAAGTTTCTCGGCGGTTTTTAGAAGATTCTTGAGTAACCTTATAAATGTGATTCTGAACTCTATGTCATCCAGTAGTTTGCTTTCCTCCGTTTCTTTCATTCGTGACATGTTTCTTTGTTTCTGCATTTTGGCTGCTTCCCTGTGTTGATGGAGTGGCTTTGTGTGGTAGGTGATCTATAGGGGGCAGTAGCTCAGCCTCCCCAATCACCTGATGTGGATGCTCTTGGTACACCCCTTTGTGGGCTGAGTGCAAAGTCTTGGTGTAGTTAAGCCTGAATTGCTGTTGGTACGCTGGGAGGAATTGACCTCCAGGCCAATTAGCTGTGAGCACTCCCTGTGTCTATAATGGAAGAAGTGCTGCGCTGAAGACACGCTTATGGGGCAGGACTTGTTTCAGTGAGGCTTTGGTGCTCACTGAGTCTGCCTCTTGAATGTGTCACTTATGGATGTGAGGAGTTGAAATCTGGTGTCTCACACTGACCACTAGGTACACTGGCTTCTGGATCTCCAATGGGGTGCAGGTCAGCTACTGTCTGAGGCCACTCAGCAGGAGCTACAGTGAGAGCTGCAGTTTTCTCCTCTTTGCTTGGGGTTTGGAGGTTTTGGAGCTGTCTGACCCGGGCTGCAAGTTTTCTAGGTTAAGCTGTGATAGGGCAGGCTTTCTTATGCTAATTGAGCTGCTTGGAGCTTGGGTGGGTTTGTAGGTTGTGTGGGGCGGGGTCTCAGGGCGTCACTAGGTTAGGGCGTGGCAAACAGCAATGGCTGCTAGTAAGCCGGCTCTGTGTCCCCGACCGCATCTTGGAGTCCTGTGCCCCAGTGCCGTAAACAATTATTCCTGCGCGCAGCTCTGCAAGCAAGCCACTCTCACTGGCAGACAGTCCAGCTTCTTCCCATAGGAGTTTGGGTCCCCCGCGTCTCCCCAGAGACTGGATTTCAGAGCAATCGGGGGTTTGTCTCCGTTCAGGTTGAAAAAAGCAATGCACCCAGTCGCCCGCCGCCAGCCCAGATCACGCGCCTCCGTACCTCAGCTTTTCAGCGCTCGTGCACGTCTCAATGCTCTTTTCTCTTTCCTTCTAGTTGTAGAACTTCCACTCAGCCAGCTTTCCCGTGGTTCTGGGTGATAGACGTTTTGCCTTTTAGTTGCAGTTTAAATTGTTGTGGGAGGCAGCAGTTTAGGTGTTTACCTATGCTGCCATCTTGGATTCCTCTCCTTTCCTTCTTCTTAAGAACCTTACACTATGGATTATCTTGTTTCTCCTGAATACCCAATCTCCTCTTCTCAATCTTATCAATTGTCTCAAGTTGAAAACATTAAGAACAAAAATCTACTTTATTAAAAAATGATCTTGCCCCAGATTCTATTGGGAGTTTTCTAAACTTATTATCTGGATTGATTTATGTCCCACTTACTTCTCAACTTACTTCAATCTGACTTCTGTTCCCATCCCTCCACCATGACAACTCCATAACTTCCATGATATTAGACCCCAGGGGCAACTTTTTATACCCATTCTACTTCACTTCTAAGTGACATTAAGATTCTGTTTCTGATTCCAATGTGTGGCTTATTTCCTCACACCACAAGCGATTCTCAGATACCAGCTAGGTGTCCTGCTATTCAAATAAATTCTGACACTACCTATGCAGAGATAGCATCAGATTCTTCAGGCTAAGGGCTTAGTCCTACAAGACTGCCCCACTTCAGATGCCACTTGCAAACCAGATTGTCACCTGGGCTTCTGACTTGACTGACTTGCCATAGATCAAAGGTTCCTAAGACCCCCTCTTTGGGTTTGATTAATTTGCTAGAGTGGCTCATATAACTCAGATAAACATTTGACTTATATTGTTGGTTTATTATAAAAGGGTATAACTGAGGATCAGCCAGGTGGAAGAGGTGGAGAAGGAAATGCATGTGGGAAGGAGCATAGAACCTCCATAATCTCTCCCAGCAACCACTCTCTCCAAATCTCCACTGTTCACCAACCCAGAAGCTTGCTCAACCCCCTCCTTGTGGGTTTTTATAGAAGCTTCATCATGTAGGCATGATTGATTGAGTCATTGGCCATTGGTGATTGAATTCAATCTCCATATACTCTCCCCTTAGGGGTTGGGATTGGGGCTGAGAGTTCCAACCTTCTGATCACATTATTGCCTTCTGTGGTCACCAGCCTCCATCCTCAGTTGCTTTCAAAAACTCACCTCATTAACATAGCAAAGACATCCTTATTGCTCTTATTACTAAAGAAATTCTAAAGGTTTTAAGAGTTCTATGTCTTGAATAAGGACAAAGATCAAGTATATATTTCTTATTATAAATCACAAAATCACAGACATTTGATGCTATTAACCACTCTTGTCTACTCTTGCCGTTGCCTTCTGTGACATTCTTCTCTCTTCTTTCTATCTTCTCTGCCTCCTTTTCAGGATCTTCTTTTCCTTCTCTTCCCCTACAACATTCTGGAGTTCACTTAAAGTATTTTGTTCAATTTTGTTTGTAAAACAACACCATTTGGGAGATTTTAGTAGCTACTGATGCCTCATCCATACCACAGACTGTTTCAAAAGGAATCTCTGGAGGCAAAGCCCAGCCACTTATATTTTTTACATATGAAATATATAAAAATTATATATTAAAGTGAAATCACATATCCAAGTGAAAACAGTGTTTGGATACATTACTGGTGAGAATGTAAAGTGGTACACACCTCCAGCAATACAAAATACATGTGCATAAAGTTACTCACTGTAGCACCATTAACCCAACTTTATAAAATTTATTTTCTGTTGTCTTTTGGAAGTCTTGGAGTTTTGAATTTTACAGTAGATCTGTGACCCATTTTGAGTAAATTTTCACATATGGTATAACGTATGGATTGAAGCTGTTTTGCATTTTGATATCCAATTGTCCCAGGATCATCTGTTGTAAGGACTATTCTTTCTCCACTGAATTGTCTTTGCATCTTTGTTGAAAGTCATTTGTCTGTAATGGATGGGTTCATTTCTGGACTCTGCACTGTTCCATTGATCTATTTGTCTACCTATTTGTCTAATAAGCCTACTCCATAACAAACCTTGAAAGCAGGCAGTGTTAGTCCTCCAACATGTCCTTCTTTCTCAAACTTGTTGTGGTCCACCTAGGTTCGCAGCATTTCCATGGGATTTGATAATCTGTTCTTCAATTTGATAATTTGTTTTACAAATATGTCTGCTGGGATTTTTGCTTGGGATTATGTTGTGTCTATAAATCAGCAATTTTCAACTGGTGTGCTACAAGAATTTTTAAAACATGCAATACCTGACTATTTAGCCAGGGGCACTGACCTCTTTTTCCTTAGATTGTCAAATAAAAAAAATGACAACAGCCAATATAACAATTACTGTACAGTGTGAATGAATAATTATACCTACTTTTTTGTCAGATCATCAAAAAATATTACATATTTTTTGGTGTGCCACAGAATTTTAGTAATTAGTTTATGTGTGCCATGAGATGAAAAAGGTTGAAAATCACTGCTATAGGTCAATTTGGAAAGAATTAACAATTTAACAATATTGAATTTTTTTATTCATGAATAATGTATCTCCCCATTTATTTGGATCTTCTTAATTTCTCCTGGCAAGGAATTTTCAGTATAAACTTCTTGCACATATTTTGTCAGATTTATCCCTAAGTGTTTATTATTTTTTGATGTTTTAAATATGTTTTTAATTTTATTTTGATTTTTTTATTGTTAATCTATAGAAACACAATTGATCTTTGTATATTGATCTTGTATTTTGCAATGTTGCTAGACACATGTATTAGTGTTTGTAGCTTTTAGTTGATTTCATTGGCTTTTTCTTACATATGATCATGTTGTATCTGAATAAAGATAGACTGATGTATTTTATTATAATATGAAAACTTTTATTTTTTCCTTATTGCACTGGCTCAAACTTCCAGTACAATAGTGAATAGAAATGGTGAGAGTGAACATCCTTGTTCTGTTTATGAGCTTAGTGTGGAAGCATTTAGTCTTTTACAATAAGTATGATATAATTAAATTATATTGTCATTCTCTTTTATTTTTCATTATGTATTAGTTTTTATTCAATTTTATAGTATGTTGGTTTATTTGCAATAATCTTTCTACTTTGTTTATTAGCAACAAACTTTTGTTTTTCAGTGATTGCTTTAAGGTTTATAATAAAAATTTTAATTTTATCTCTCAGTCTGCCACCTTGTAACATAATACTGTTACATGTTTAATGTAAAGACCATACAGCAGTGTACTTCAATTTCTCCCCTTTAGTCCCTGTGCTATTACTTATTTATTTAATTTCCTCATGTTATAAAACCCATACTGCATTACATATTATTTTTAAAACAGCCATCTTAAAAGGTATTAAGTAATAAAAATTATGCATTTATCACATAGTTATAATTTCTGGTTATTTTAATTCTTCTTAAAAAGATCTTTTAAATCTTGCACATCCATCCATCCCCAATTTATAACCACAGTAACCAAGTTATGTCTTATAACCCCTGCAAAGTACTCACATTTGGATAGTGGAGAAATGTGATAGGAGAGATTCAAATTCAGGCCTATCTTACTCTACAAAGAGTCAAATTTTGAGTGCTTACATACAACTCAAAATGAGAGAGAATATTGTGTTTTCAGGGGAGAAAACTGAGGGAATCATAGGAATAAAAGCAAGTGTTGAACTACAAAATAATCTTCCTTCAACTTCAACTTTATGCAGCTGAACTTTGTACTGAGTTTCTGTCCTCAGGGGGTGTCTGTACCTCTTGTTAGTTATTGGGATAAAATGGGGAAGTGGAGGTTTATGGAGGAGATAGTTTAACATACCTTTGCTATCCAATTAGTAGCACTGACACCCTGTTTTAAGTGCCAAGAGGAACACAAATGAAGCAGACTGGTGCAACCACTTTGAAAAACAGTGTGGTTTCCTCAAAAAGATTAAAAATGGAACTCCCATTTGATCCAGTGACCCTGCTTCTAGGAATATATCCTAATAATCCCAAAACAGCAACCAGAAAGAATGTACGTGCTCATATGTCCGTATCAGCACAATTCACAATAGCTAAGATCTGGAAAAAGTCCAAGTGCCCAACAATAGCTGAGTGGATAAAAAAAGCTGTGGTACATTTACACCATGGAATACTATGCAGCTGTAAAAAAGAAGGATCTCTTACCCCTTGAGATAGCATGGAGGGCCCTGGAGATTATTATGCTAAGTGAAATGAGCCAGTAAGAGAAAGACAAATATTGCATGATCTTGTTTATATTCAGAATCCAATGAACAAAATAAACTGACAAATGAAATAGATCCAGAGACATTGAAACATGCAACAGTGACATATTTCAGAGGAAAGGGGGAAATGGGAAGAGATTAACCAAAGAACTCACATGCATATATGCATAACCTATGGGCAAACAGTAGTTGGTGAAGGCTTTGGGGAGGAGGTGGGTGCAGGGTGGAGGGGATCAATGGGCAATAAAAGGGGGACATTTGTAATACTTTCAACAATGAAGATGCATTTTTTAAACAGAAAAATATTTTAAATTAGCATTCCTCACTTTTCCTGTCTGTGAATAGATAATTAAATGGGTCTTGTTTAAAAAAAAAAAAAAAAAAAAAAGACGAATAGGCCATTGTTTCAGTTCCCTAGCATATACCCAGGTCTTCCTGTCTCATCATCTGCTATTTTTCCAAGAGATTCCCCATTTCCCCCTTCCGCTACAGTTTTGCATATGGCTAGGCAGTCAGTGGTCCTAAGATAAGGGGAGGGACAATTCAATAAGAACTAGTTCAAGGTACATTCAAATTAAGAAGGACAAACTACTCACAATAGTTATAGAGGAACTTTAAGCTCTTTTTTTTTTTTTTGTAAAGAACAACAAAATACACTACCTGAAATTAAAGAAAGTAGTTTTCACTTGAAGTCTGTCTCTGAATGGAAACAATGTGAAGCATTTCAGAGTTTTATTCTTGAAAAAAGTGAAGCACCAAAAATAGACAAGGAAAACAAAAAAAGAGATAAGTTGGAAAGATCAAAGACAGTGCTATCGGGTGGAAGACTCAGATAAAAGGATTTCCTATGAGATGGTCCGCTGGTAAGTCCACAAAAGATGGCATTGTTCCTGTTGGGTAAGTGAGAGCGTTCAATGTGGAGAACACTCGACACGGTCTTAAAAAGAAAAGGTGAGCATTGCACTCTTGTAACAAGAATTTGTGAGCATTGATTCACTTCAAGTCATGTTGCCAAAAAAAAAACACCAAAAAAAAAAACCAGTCTTTGAAATAAAAAGGCTTCTATGCTGAGCTTGGATCAGAGTGGCCGCCAGTGTCTATGTCCTCTCTAAGGATGGGATGTCAGGAAGTTAGAGTAGCTTCAGGCTGGGAGAGTCTTTCGGAAACACCAGTTCTTTTCAAAGCAGTGGAGCTCTCCTTTCAATTAAAATAGATGGAAAGCCAACATTTAAAAGATGATAGCAGAAGTGAGAGGGAGAGAGAGGAGAGCCCCCAGCTCAGAGCCAGGGCCTGAAGCACCTTGCAGGTGTGCTAGGCCTCCTTGGAGCACTGTTTCACAACTGCTCAGTCTTATTCTCCCTGCTCACAGGTGAGGAAACGGAATGAGTGAAAATGACTCATCCAAGTGCCATCACCTGGATAGAGACAACTGAGGCTTAAGATACCCTGAGATATGGGTATGCGACCAAGCACACACCCCTGAAACCTGGTTATGCCTGCCTGCATTCAGGTGGCTGAGGAAGTTTCTTTGTGGAGGGTTCTTTGAAGGGTCAAGGAAGGATCTTAAAATAAATTCAAGTGGCTGACATGAGGGCCATGGCTGGGCCTCAGAGAAGAAGGAGAAAGTTGGTAAAAAAAAAAAAAAAATTGTGTGCATCTAATTTTACAAGTGATTCTGTCTTTTTATAGAAACCTCCTAGGATGCAGGAGGCCTCTACCAATTGGAATGTCCCGGGGCTGTGGCCAACATCATAAGCATTTCCTATGAGATTAGATTTTGTGTCTGAGAAGGCAGCCAGGCAGCTCTGGGCTAGAAGCAAGAGCAATGTCTAGGCTTCAAATAAACTCACACCACTTCAGTCCCATACTCATGTTCCCTTCAGCATCTGGGTTTGGAGATTGTGGGATACTGGCCGCCTCCCAATGTGTCATCTTCATCTAGAGACTATAGTAAACATCTCTGGCTCCCACATAAAGGAGCCATGAACTGCTTTTGGTTGTGAATCTTCTCTTTCCACCATCACCTCACTGTTTGTACAGAATGTGGTAGTTGATAAACACCACATCCAGAGCTTGGAATGGGGTCTTTGGTGGAATGGGGTTTCTAGGTAACCTGTTAAACTGAGTGGTGGGAAGAAAGTGATATTTATGACTAGAAAATATGCTGGCATTTAATATTGGCCACTAACTTATTGTCAGATTTGGGGAAGATTACTTGTACTTCCTAGACTTTGATGCTCTCCAGCATAAAGTGAGGAAGATAGACTAGATGATCTCAAGGTCTCTTCCAGTCAAATCCCCCCATCTCTTCCTCATTTGCCTGACAACAATTTGCGGGGACCCACTTGATTCATGCTATTTCACCATACACTGCAGTGGAGGGAGCAGTCTCTCACTTCACAGATAGGAGATTTAGAGGCAGAGAGATGTGGTAACTCACTCAAGTTCACACAATCAGTAAGGGACAGACTTGGGATTCAAATTCAGATTTGTCTGACCTGAAGATCCTTCCACATTGCCACACTGTCTTAAACTCAGGATGGGACGTGGAAAGATTGGAGGGTGCTGTTGGAAAGAACTGCTGGACCACTCTTCACTTTATCTTGCTCAGGAGTTTCACCTGCCTCTCCAGCCTCTGCTTGGATCACTTCCAGGAGTAGAATGCTCAACCCTCATCTGGTAGCTCAATTTGGGGCCAGTTTTAATTATTGAGCTGGGTTCTTCCTAAAGTCTCTCTTATCTTCTACTTCCAGGTCTTGGGTCTGTTCTCTAGGGCCTCGTCTTTGTGCTATATTCTCCCTGCTAATGGGCAGTTTTGAAGTGAGTCAGAATGTGAGATCACAGGAGTTATGCCTGGCTTTCTAGAAGCTCTTTAACCAAGGGTTTGGCTTGAGCCAGCTCTGTCTGGAAACAGACGGTTTCCATTGGTCTGCCTGTGAGAGGATTCCTGGCACATAGGTGGCCTAACCTTCAGTTTCTGTTTCTCTGCAGAGGAAATTGCTAGTTGTGCCAAAGCATTAAGCATCCTAATTGAATGCATTGAGACTCATATTCTTTGGCTCCAATTCTCTTTGAAAGCCAAGCATGCATGGAGGCCTGTCAGTGTTTCCCCACCATCACGTCTTGTATTGCTAAGCGACACTGCTGTTAGAGTTTGTGCTATGAAGGCAGCAGGGCAGCCTATCCTCCCATGCCACTTCTTTCCAGGCTTGGTTTCCTGTTTGTTCCTGTGTTTCTTGGGCATGTGAGTCTGCTCTGCTTTCCGGGGGCAGGCTGCTGCAGCGCCCCCAGCTGGAGCTGACCTGGGAGGAAAGCAGTGGCTTGAACACCCCTAGGACTAATGCTCAAACCCACCATTTAATGTCTCCCTCGCCAGCGTGTGATGGTGAAGGACATGGTTCTTCACAATCTTCTCCAGATAAAAGTGGGAAGGAGCACCTTTATGTGCAAAACGTAATAAAATTTCTGTTAAAATTTAAAAGTAGGGTCTACATAAGAAAACAGGGTATTTATAATTTTCAAAAAGATTCAGTGTTTAATTTTACAAATGTACTTAGTCTAGAAGGCGCTTAGACATTTCTTCACTGCTTCCTCCCCTTAGTCCATGCTCAGGATGGCCTACAGGGGGGCCAGACAGCCCTGCCTCCATCTTCCTTCTTCTCATCCATCCACCTTTCTCTCTCTTTTCCAAGCTGTTGAATTTTGAGTATGTTTTGACAAGTTCCATTTCATCCTGTATCTTTCATTCTTCAATATGTAGCACCTGCAAGCCAAGAAAAACTCTTCTCATAGCATAACCGGTATACTGTTGGTCTAGAAATACTGTCCCTGAAAGTTCTGAGGATGAACATGGGACAGGCAGGCAGATTGCCCTCCTGATGCATGCACACACGTACACACACACACACACACACACACACACACACTCACTTGTGCACAGTTGACCCTTGAGCAATGCAGGGGTTAGGGCTACCAGTCCACATGCAGTAAAAAAAAATAATCCATGTATAACTTTTGACTCTCCCAAAGCTTAATTACAGTTGGCCCTTGGTACCCTTGAGGGATTGGTTCCCTGATCCCTGTGGATGCCAAAACCTGAGGATGCTCTATCAAGTAAGTATCTTACATAACATGGCACATGTCAATGCATATAGTTGGCTCTCCACATCCACAGATTCCAACCTTGGATCAACAATACTCCTTTTCATGTGGGTTGGTGAAACTTGTGGATATGGAGGGCTGACTGTATTTATTGGAAACATTTGCATATAAGTAGACCCAGGCAGTTCAAGCCTGTGTTGCTCAAGGTTAAACTGTATATTACTCCAGGAATGAGAGTAGTATAGCAAAACAAAAGGGGAGAAGATAGGCCAGGATGAGGAATTTCAGAGAAACTATGATTTCTGCTTAGAGACCAGAGCTGCACCATGGGAAGGCAGAGCATATAGTCCTTGCCTCCACTTGCGGCTGGGACCACGCCTTTCCCAGGGAACCTGAGGAATTCCCTTCCACCTGGTGTCATGTGAGGGCTCTGGCATGATGGACACACCCTTCCCTCTCACCCAACCAAGTCCATTTCCCTTGGCTTCTTTTGAAAGCTCAATAAAAGTCCTCCAAGGCTACTCCTCTCAAGCCCCTGCAGTCTTCATGACTTCGTGAAAGGCCAGGTGCCTCCTTCCTTGGGTTCTCCATTTTGCTCACATTTAACTCAGTAAATCTTTATCTCCTACTAATGTCTCCCCCTTTCAAAATGGCAGGGAATGCTCTCTGTCTCCAACCCAGCCTCTCTGTCTGAGCCCTAGAGACATGCCTATTTCTAACCTCATCACCTGTCTTCTCTGTCTGGCATCTTTACCCACTCTGCTGCCTGGGTCTCTTATGTTGGATCTGAACAAGTTCAGTTCCCTTCTACCTGGGGTGGGGCCATTGGATCTTTACACCAGTGTCTTTGCTATGCTCCAGTCTGTCTTCTCATCTTTAACTTGCTATATCTAGAATTCACCTCATTTTAGAAACCCTGCTGCCTTTCCTTTAAGTAGTTTGGGCTCCATTTATATTTGATGAGGATTTTTCTAACTAGAGAAAATGAAAATCATCCAAAACTCAGCACAGAGACAGCAGATTAACATCTTCCTTCCAGTCTTTATCTATGCATATATGTTTAATATTTATGCTGCTCATACAATGTAATGCCCTTTTTCTCTTAATGTTATCTTGAAATCTCTTTCTTGGACATCAACAAAATGTTATCAACAAAATCTCATTATCGCTTAATTTTCTAGCCTTGCTCTTTTCTCAGTCTCTATAACTTCTAGGATATACTATGCCTTAAGATATACTGTATACATCAAGATATAGTACTACATAGAGTATATATACTAATGTAATATGTATCGTGTATATGTATGCATGTATGCATATTTCCTTTTGTTTAAACTGTGAAGTTTTCATGTGTCATGTTACAGATAAACAGAAATATGATTCATTTAAGAAATAAAACTTTTAAAAATTTTATCTTTATTGTTGAAAGTATTACAGGTGTCCCCCTTTACCACCCCCCATTGACCTCCTCCACCCTGCTCCCATCCCCTCCCCAGGCCTTCTCTGTACTATTATCTGTCCATGTAAGAAAGAAATCTTTAAGTACAAATGTACTTTGACCATCTATTTTACATTTTTAAAGCTGCTTGAGATGGTTTTCCCAAATCTTTGTCTTTGTGCCAGGTGTAACGTTGTTACAGTGCCTCTAGCAAG
This sequence comes from Corynorhinus townsendii, assembly GCA_026230045.1. Lineage (NCBI taxonomy): Eukaryota > Metazoa > Chordata > Mammalia > Chiroptera > Vespertilionidae > Corynorhinus > Corynorhinus townsendii. The sequence goes on from JAPDVU010000009.1 coordinate 47,025,617, forward strand.
GTGCCCCACACGGAGTCACAGGCAAGGTGATGCTGTGAAACCTGGGACACGCCATTCTCTCTCTCCGGTGATGCTGACTGTATGAGGCAGAGACTCTGTATATTCATAGGAAGAAAGCAAGCAAGTATGGAAAGAATCCAACAAATAGTTAAGTAACTTGTTAGGTGTCTAATTGGGACTCAAGGTCAGGTCTCTGTGACTCCAGCCCATTTTTAGGGGCCCAGGTGTTTGCCAGAGGCTGGCATGTGATTTTAGGGTGGAGACAAGAGCTGTAGAAAGTGTTTTAAGCCCTGACCGGTGTGGCTCAGTTGGTTGGGTGTTGTCCCATGTACCCAAAGGTCGCTGGTTCGATTCCTGGCCAGAGCATATGCCTAGGCTGCAGGCTCGATCCCTGGTGGGGGATGTGTAGGAGGCAGTCACTCTCATATCAATGTATCTTTCTCTCTCCCTCTCCCAAACCTTCCCCCATCTCTTTCCCTAAAAGTCAATAAAAATATTTTTTTTTAAAGTGTTTCAGGTGAGACAATTCAAGTCTGCAGTCTTGAAAGACTACAGGCCTCAGTGAGTGCAGAGCACTTTCAGAGGACAGAGTCTCACTGAACACCAGAGAGCCAGGGGAGGCAAGCCTGATGGAGGCGGTTGGGGCAAGAGTGGGTCCTGAAGAAGGGTGGTGTTTAGATCAGCAGATAGGAGGAGAGCTTGGAGGTGAGGGCATGGCATAAACAAAAAGGAGTGACATCCTGGTCTGCTGATTTAAGAGTAACAGTGATGACACAAACTTGGCACCCCTTGAAGAATAAATGAGCATATGCATGAAAGGAGTGGAAGATGGAAAGGCTGTGAAATGTTAGCCTGGAACCCAGGCGGCAGCAGCCAGCACCTTCTCACAACCAGATCAGATGAGGGCGGCAGTGAAGTGACAGACTTTCCACGTCCCAGTAAAGGCTCTGCGTCTTTGCTCCGGCTACACTGCCAGTCCCTGCTTGTCCTTCTCCGGTGATGCATCCAGTGGTTTGGAACTGGATTCTGCCTGCTGTGAACACAACCCTCAGAGGACATATCAAATCCTTCTTCATGACAATGAAATGAACCACAGGGAAGGGGCACAGCTCAGCTAGAGGATAGTTCTTTCCTTTCCAAGTTGGGATTAATGCAAGTGACAAGCCAAGCCCACGTGGGTGGCCACTCACCATTTTTAGGGGCCCAGGTGTTTGCCAGAGGCTGGCATGTGATTTTAGGGTGGAGACAGGAGCTGCAGAAAGTGTTTCAAGCCCTGGCCGGTGTGGCTCAGTCATTCCAAGCACCAAAAGGTCCCGGGTTCGATTCTTGGCCAGGGCACATGGCCAGGCTGCAGGCTCCATCCCTGGTGGGGAGGCGTGCTGGAGGTAGCTGATCGATGTTCCACTCTCACATCAATGTTTCTCTCTCCCTCCCCTCTCCCTTCCTCCCTTCCTAAAAATACATAAAAAATAGTCAAAAATAAATGTTTCAGGTGACACCATCCAAGTCCACAGCCTTGAAAGACCGCAGGTCTCAGAGAGTGCTGAGCAGCTCCTTTCATCCAGAGGGTATTCCTGAAACTTGCAGCCTTGCCAACCTGCTTCCACACTGCAATTGTCCCAGGATTGCCTGTCATGTACAGGTAAGGCCAGCCAGCTGGTTTGCGCCAGGTGGGTTCCGCGGGTGAAGAACATGGATACAGCATCAGGGCTGTCCAGGCGAGTGAGTGGAAAGATGCCCAGTGAAACTTAAAATGCCAGTAAAATTGGTGCATGGCTTCTGTTCTCCTTCTGCGCCACCCAGATGCTCCTGCAGCTGAGCCGTCACTGGTGTGCCAGCCTTACGTGCAGTCAGCAGCTGGCTAGCCATCCCTGGTTCTGCCTGATTTTCTCATTTTGTTTTCCATTGAGAGGAGCAAGAAGGAAGAGAGGGGAGCGTCTGTAGGAAACTTGACCTTGGGGAGGCATCATTTTCAGTGCTTCATGTTAACAGAAGAGAATCTGATTCCTGGTAGACAGGGCTTTCCTCTTTTATAATGGTTTTTCTCTCCAATCATAAAATGACATATACTCTCTGCTGAAAATTTAGAAGGTTAGGAAATATATAGGTAATTAAATAAATTGTATCCATAATCCCAATGCAGAGACATAAATGCAGTAACATTTTAAGAGTATTTCCTAGTAGACATATATAAGAACATGGTGTGTGCATAAATGTATATAAACACACTCCTTTTTTTTCAAAATGGACTTGTATTGTGTTATGTTATATTTATCCTGTGTTTTCCATTTGACATCATTCTGTGGCCATTTCCCCATGCCCTTGAACATTCTTCAGGATCAATAATTTTAAATAACTGCAGTACATGGTATTAATATACTCTATTTAAACACTCCCATCTCAGGAGGCCTCAGGTTTCCTTCAGTGTACTAGTAAGTAACGAGGGAATGAATACACTTGGATATTCATCTCACACACACATTCAGCCTCAAGAGCCCCATGTGGTGGGAAAGCTTTTCCACTCAAACAGTCTGGGGTCTGGTCTTATCCTGGGGCCTCGGGCACGTGGAGACGAGCAGGACACTTCGAGTGAGAGTACGAACCGTTGCAATGATGGGGGAAGGCCTAGATTCAGGGGAAGCAGTTCCTGGGGTGAATATTCATACTGACCCCAGATGAGTTTCTCTCTCCAGTGAGGAAAGGGAGGTGTCCCTCACTGCTGTCTCCTCCGCAGGTCCCGCCTCCTGCTCACATCACAGCCCTCTCGCTGGGCCTTCGCTGGGCCTGGTGCTCAGGTGAAGTCTGGCATCTCATCCTTAGGTTTTGTCCAAGGCCCAAGGCCCAGCTTGTGGAGAAAATAGGCTTGTCTTTCCTTTGTGGACAGCGTACAATGGGGGCTGTGATCCCTTCTGCTGAGAGGAAATCCTCTTATCAGAAGGAGGGGAGGAGCGCTGAAGTGCCTGTGTCCCAAGGCAGGAGGTCAGGAAAGCAGGGTCAGTGCCCGAAGGAGGTCAGGAAAGCAGGGTCAGTGCCTGCCTGCACTGGCACTGAGGAGCAGCCAGCAACCCTCTGCGAACTGGGCCTGGGGGAAGAGGGGAGGGGAGTATGGGAGGCGGGGGAAGAGGGGAGGGGGAAATGGGAGAGGAGGAAGTTGGGCTTCACAGGACTGTCTTCTAATATTTCATTCCTAATTGACTCAATCCATCTTTTTGAAGTCTTTCTTCTGGATTCAGAGCCTCTTGAATTGAATTTCATCGTGTATTTTCTTTCTTTCCTTTTCTCTCTCTGTTCTCTCTTCCGTCTCTGCATGCATTTGGAGACTTCCTCCAAAATGTGCATGTGCCTTCTCTTGGACTGTGAATTTCCACTCTCAGATTTGCACCTTGCAGGAGATTTCTTGTTCTCTGATTCCTTCATTTGAGAGAATTTTATTCTTGCTTTGTTTATTTGTATTTATTGATTGATTTTTGAAAGAGAGAAATAGCAGTTTGCTGTTCCACTTGTCTGTGCATTCATTGGTTGATTCTTGGATGTGCCCTGACCAGGGATCAAACCCACACCCCTGGGGTGTCTGGACAACACTCTAACCAGCTGTGAGGCACCGGCCGGGGCCAGGGCTTGCTCTGCTTTAAACATGCAGCATCGCCTGTCTCTCAGCCTGTTCACAAGAGAGTGTTTTTTATTAAATATCTTTCTATTTTTCAATTACAGTTAACATACAATATTATATTAGTTTCAGCTTTACATCCCTTTATTTTAATTTTATTTTTTTAGAATTTTGAAATGTTTTAACTATACAAAAATACTAAGACACTCATCGACCTACGGCTCAGATTTAACACGTGTTAACGTTTTGCCATATGTACTTCAGATTCCAACTACTTATATTTTTTCTACATTGCTTTGAATCTTTCCCTTACTGATGTCTCTTATTCTGTGTGCTCTTCTGTCTTATACTTGTGATTAGAAAACCAAAAACAAAATCGAAATCCCTTACTACTAGGTTGCAGGAAGAAGGAGAAATGGAGACACTGTCTCGGTTTGCTATCTCGAAGTAGCAGCCCAGCCCTCCTTTTCCTGTAACAGTGAGAAGACACTGAGCAGGCTGGTATCTGCCCGTTCACTTTGAATACGGACTTGGTGGCATATAGAGTAACCACCTTTTACTGATGCTTTGTTCTTCTTTTAAACCATTCAGCTAATTATGTTAAGTTCCTACTGTGTGCTCAGCATTTAAAAAAGAATCTGTGGGGAAAATAAGAAGGAAGCAAAAAGTATGGTCCCTTTCAAAGAGTTAGGGAAGCAGAGTGAATAGGCACGAGAATCCTTAAGGATCAGACGTGTAGTTTCTATCTGAAGAGTGTTCTGCACCTTATAGGTTGTGTCGAGGGCACGCTAGCTGCGGGTATAGTCTTTCCTGCAAGCCCTCGATGTTCTGACCCCCGGACAGTCTCAGGGCCTGGTCAAGGTCGGGACCCTATGTGGTCACTTGGCCCCCTAGGTTCCCGACACCAAGTAACCACAGTGAGGCAACACAGGTGATGTGCTGTTGACTTAGCCTTTATTACTTGCAAGTTTAATCCAAATCACAGCACATCAGAACACACACACCAGTATTGGGGGTTAACAAACCGCAAGTCCAGGAGACCCAAATGTCCTCCCGTCCCATCTATGCGCAGAGCTGTGACCGCTGGCTGGTCGCTTGGAGCCGACTGGACAGGCGAGTCACAGAGGCCTCGGTGTGCAGGGGTCCGCTTCCTGCAAGGACAACTGCTGAACCAGCTTGGGACAGCAAGGCCCAGGAATGCCAACAGCCACCACGCCACGCCAGACACAGGGGTGGGCGGCACGGCTCCTCACGGGAGGGTGGGGAGCAGCTCACTTCCTCTGTGTTCAGTGTCCATAGAGTCCTTTAGTGTCTGCTCTTTGTGATAACGCATCACAGTTAATGTGACAAACAAACTTGTAAATATTTGTCAAATCCACCGCAGGGACCCAAGCCCTTCTGCTTCCTCACTCCCCTGACCAGGTGCTGCAGGCAGCCTATCAGGAAAGCACAGTGGCCGCACTTGGCACTTAGTAGGCCTCAAGATGGAGTCAGTCCAGTCATGCTAGTGCCCTGCTTCACACATTGCCTTCCCAGAGGTTCTGAGTCCATCTTTACAAAGCTAAGTCAGTGGGGCAGGGGCCACGCTGAGCCCCGTTTCAGAGGGAGACATCAGTGCTGGCCATGAGTCTGGGAGGCTGTGTGGCTGAGACAGGACTTGGGCTGGATTTGCTGTGCACCCAAGTGGTAGACTGAGCAGGAGGGATTTCCCAGCTGCTTGCTGCTAATTGCCTCAAAGTGAACATCTTTTCTCAGCATGAAAATAGACTATGTTCAACAGCAAATGAACTTGACACGATTACTAAGAGAAAATGCTTTGAACTGAAATTAAGTGATTACTTTTTTCTTCCTTTCCCAGTTAAATATATTTTTATTAAAATTAAGCAAAGGCCACATTTTTTACAGCAAGGGTCATCTCACCACACTCGTACCAGCTAATCCCACTGAGAGCTGACCGGATGTTTATGGACTAAAAATATAACATAATAGGATGGAATAGAGTCTTAGAATTCAGGATTTCTGTGGATTCTCTTTTACTAACCTATCTTTAGTAAATGAAACAGGGCTTTATTTCTGATTATAAAGGAATAAAAAAAGCAATACATTTTCACAGTAAAAGTTGCAGACAAGACAAAATACAGTAAAAAAGAAAGTAACCATCATCCCTAACGAAGGACTTCTGGCAGGGATGGATTTGGGTTGCTTCTCTATTCCTGGACACATTCAAAACCCAGACAAGTTTGAAAAAGTCCTCCTGAAGCCACAGAGGAAAAGCAAGGGAGAGCAGACTTACCAGGCCCTGTGCAAGGGGAAGACACAAATCTGGAGGCGAGATTACCCTGTGGGACTGCTACCTCCTGGAGGCATTGGCGAGTCCAGGAATGGCAGGTGAGAACTAAAGGACTCTATGGACACTGAACACAGAGCAAGCGAGCTGCTCCCCACCCTCTGCTTTGCTGGGCCAGAGGAACAAAAACCAGAGTCAGGACGTGCTGATGTGGAATAGGTGATGCCTGCTGTCAACACCCAGAGCAGCAATCCAGGCTGGCAATCACGTCATGGCATGGCGGGCAGTCGCCTTCGTGACTGAGAAAGGCAGGACTCCCACAGGCACCGGCGGGAATGGGCTTTGTTCATAGATAAGACCCAGAGCAAGATCAGCTTCAGTAGTGAGCGTGGGCCTCCAGCCAGAGGTGATGCAGGGTCAAGGTCTGCAGGGGAAAGACCCCATTTCCTCTCTCCCAGGGACAGAGAGAGCAGTGGGTTAAGCAGGTGCCATGTGTCACACAGAACAAAGTAGAACACGTGAGGTCTGGAGCAGGGGTGACCTTCCAGAAGGAGCGCTCTGCAGGGCCCAGCCTGTGCAGGCACCTCTCTCCCTGAGCTGAGACATCCAGGCCCAGGGCCACAGTGCAGCTCTGCGGGGGGTCCTGAAGAACTGCTCTCAAAGGACACATCCCAGGACTAAGGTGGGAGCACTGTTGTCACCTGCGAGGCTTCAGACCTGGAGCGGCTACACTCTAGGTGTAAAGATAAACCAGAAGCTACACAGCGCTTGGTCTCAAGTCACTGGAGCAGCTCAAAGGTGATAAAAGATTGGGAAGGCATGCCTAATGAAATTAACCCAATTGACACACATGAAACATTGCACCTCCCAGCTGCTGATTGTATATTCATTTTATGCTCACACTGAGCTTTTACAAATCAAAAAGGAATTAAAAAAACAAACAAACCATATTTAAAAAAAAAACCAAAAACAAGCTCACGTTGTTGCTATCTTTGCATGTAAGCACAGACGTTACGATGCATTCTTAAAGACAGAGGTATAGTAAGCAGCCAGGACCTCATGAGGAGGCCTTACAGCCACTCAGAGCCTCTCTCCCCTTTTGTCCGGCATAGTCTGAGGCTGTCTCAGCCACTGCATTTGCCAGGCAGTTGTGCTCTTTCTCTTGTTGGCCTTCTTAATGCCCTGGCCCTCAGGGAGAGCCCCTACTGCTGCAGCTGGGCCCCTTTAGGCATCTCAGGCCTGGTGGGCCAGACCAGGTGTTGGAGGTGGGGGCTGGCAGGGGCATAAGGACAAGTTAGGGGTTAAACATACCTTCCTCCCCCAGTTCCTGAACTGTGGACTGAAGTAAAGAGAAGAACAGAGAGGAAGGTAGCCAAGATTTTTTGAATGGAATCAAACTGAATTTCTTTACAATAAATTTCTTTATTGGAATAATATATGCAATTAAAGTGTTTGAAGGGTTTATAAATGAAAACACCATGATACTCTGTTCCATCATTTTTGCTCCTAAATTCTTGGAGGCAATAATTTTGAACTCATTAAGCTACTTCTATTGGTGGCTGTAAATAATATACTTAGGGAGCAATCTACAAAACTTTCAATTTTAGACATTATATTTTGAGTTTGGACTATGGAGATGAGGATTTAACTTATTCATAATTTCATACCCACATTTACCTTTTCTTCCTCAGGTCCCCAATTTTAATAACATAATTTTCTCCCCTATTCTTTACACATACACCATAATTACATATGCTTATTGTTCCGTCAATTACAGACAATGTCTCTCAACTCTTCCCTTAATAAACATGGAGGTAAACATGCTACTGTTTCTCACCTACCCCTCTTCCTCCAGCTTCTGCCACCTGTACCTCTCATTTTTACAAAAGTGAGGTTGGTTTCGTTTACATTCTATTCCAGAAATGTAACTGAGTTGTTTGTGCTTTATCTACAAGTTGATTCTCAGAGAGAACAGTTAAAACCAGTGTTTACATTATTGTAACTATGTAAATACTAGAGGCCTGGTGCATGAAATTCGTGCATGGGGGAGGGGGGTCCCCTCAGCCCAGCCTCTCCAATATGGGTCATCCCTCTCACAATCAGGGACCACTGGCTCCTAACCATTCACCTGCCTGCCTGCCTGATCACTCCTAACTGACCCCCCTGCTGGCCTGGTCACCCCTAACTGCCTCAGCCTGCCAGCCTGATCGCCCCCAACTCCCCGCCCCCCCCACCGGCCTGGTTGCCCCCAACTGCCCCCCGCTGCTGTCCTGGTCACCCCACGCAGCCCGCTGTTCAGCTGTTTGGTCGCCCCTCACTAACCCTTCTGCAGGCCTGGTCGCCCCATGCAGCCTGTTCAGTCATCCTTTTGGTTGTTTCAGTTGTTACAGTTGCTTAGGCTTTTATATAGATATATGATTCACATGGAAACTTTGTTTTTTCTAGATTTAAAATTGCCTCTCACTTTTTTTGGTACCATTAGTTTTTCTTATATGCTCATTGTTTTTGCCCTTTCCACCCAATGACATTTTGTCCTGCTTTTATGTTCCCTGGGGAACTTGCTCGGGGCCCTGTGCTGTTTCTCCTTTGACCTGCCTGTTTCCTAGGCCTGATTTCCTGTCACGGCACTTGGCGGTGGCTCCACTGCTTTCCAGCCCCATGTCTTCCTTTTGGCATTTCCCTCTCTTTTCCCCTTAGCTTAACCTCGAGTTAGACTCCTAAAGAGGGGGATTGTGGGCATCAAATTCTGTCCTTTTGTGTTGGATATTTAACACTAACCCTAACCCTTACCCACTTGTTGCATTGGGCCACTACATGGCTCCATTGGAAATCACATTGCCTCGATATTTGAAGATATTTTATCATGGTTTTCTAGCCTCTGCTGGTATTGATGGGCATTCAGATATTAGTCTAATTCTTATTATTGGTGAGAAAAGTGTTTTATAGATATTAGTCTGATTCTCATTTTTCGTGAGAAAAGAGTTTTATCCTTCCTTTAGGTTTTGCAATATTTTTTGTACCCTTGGTCTCCTAAAACATGGAGTGTGAGGTATGTTTTTACTGGAAATTTAGGACCTTCTAAGATTGCTCAGTGTGCTGGCAGCTCTGAAAAATGTACTTACATTACTTTTTTGATAATCTCTAGAAAATATACATACATTATTTCTTTAGAAATCTCTGTTCCTCTGTTCTCTTTCTCAGGTTTTATAACCAGATATCAGGCTTCGTGTATGTATCTGAAATTGTCATCTCTTAGCTGTTTAATTTCCTGGTTTAAAAAAATTGACTTTAAGCCCCAGTTTTCTTTAGGAGTTTTAATTTTTGTCCTTATTTTTTACAGTTCACTTTAATATAAATTTTTGTTAACATTATGCATCCATATAGATTGAAAAGTTAAGTAGGAAAACTAGCTATCTCTTAAAGTAGGCAAGAAAGAACAATGGGGTAAAGACAGTCTTTTTAACAAGTGGGAAAATTGGACACAAACGTGCAAAATATGAAGCTAGCACACCTTCTTATGCCATACACAAGAATAAACTCAAAGTGGATTAAAGACTTAAAATGTAAGACTTGAAACCATAAACTCCTAGAAGAAAACATAGGCAGTAAACCCTCTTATATTCCCTTAGTAATATTTTTTTTTGGATACATCGCCACAGGCAAGGGAAACAAAAGAAAAAATAAACAGACAGGACTACATCAAACTAAATAGTTGGGAAACCATCAACAAAATGAAAATACAACCCACTGAATATGAGAAGGTATGCACCAATGATACATCCAATAAGGAGTTGATATCTGAAATATATAAGAAACTCATGCAACTTAACTCCCAAAAGACCATCAGATTAAAAAATAGGCAGAAGAACTAAATAAACATTTTTCCAAAGCATACATATGCTTACCATCACTAATCATCAGAGAAATGTAAATTAAAACCACAATGAGATATCACTTACCACCTGTCAAAATGGCTCTTATCAATAATTCAACCAAGAAGTGCTGCTGAGGATGTGGAGAAAAGGGACCCCTATTCTCCACATGCTGGTGGGAATGCAGACTGGTGCAACCACTACGGAAAACAGTATGGAGAGTCCTCAAAAAATTGAAAATAGTACTAGCATATGACCCAGAAATCCTACTCCTGACTATTTATCTAGAAAAATCCAAAAACACTAATTTGAAAAAGTATATGCATCCCTATGTTCATTGCAGCATTATTTACAATAGCCAAGATATGGAAGCAACCTAAATGTCTATTGGTATATGAATGGATAAAGAAGAACTGGTACATATATACAATGGTATATTACTCAGCTTTTAAAAAAAAGAATGAAATCTTACCATTTGTGACAACATGGATGGACCTAGAGGGTATTATGCTAAATGAAATAAGACAGACAAAAAAGACAAATACCACATTATTTTATTTATATGTGGAAGTAAAAAAAATGACACAAAATAAATGAACAAATAAAACAGAAACAGTCCCATAGATTCTGAGAACAAACTGATAAGTTGCCAGATGAGAGGGGCTTTGGGGAGCTGGGTGAAAAGTGGAAGGGATTAAGAAGTGCAAATAGGTGGTTATAAAACACTCATGGGGATGTGAAGTACAGTATATAGTCAGTAATACTGTAATGACTATGTATGGTGCCAGGTGGGTACTAGACCTATTGTAAGTCATATAAATGTCTAACCACTATGTGCACTCCTGAAACTAATATAATATTGAATGTCAACTGTAATTGAAAATTTAAAATAAAGCGTACTCTCCAACACCTGTTTCCTTATTTCTTCTCCACCAGAACCCTACTCTAGCTTGCCATGTTTTTAAGTAATAGGCTTGGATTCCTTCTCTTCCTTCACATCCTTTTGCTACTCCTCCTCATGTATTCCTTATTCTTCATCTTCTCTGAAGTTTTAAGCATTATATTGACTTCCTTCTTACTATTGAATATATGATTTTTAGCTCTCTTTTTTCTTTTACTTCTGTCACCAGGCATACCCTTCCCACCCCCGTTATCCCTAGAACACTTATCTATGGTCACACAATAACAAACAACCACAAAACCTCAGTGGTCTAAAGCAAAATCATTTATTTACCTCTCAGTTGCAAGGTTTGGAAATCAGGGGTGGGGAAGGTCCAGCCTGCGGGCCGTATAAGGCCTGCCCTGCCAAGATATTAGGGGTGAGTTAAGTAAATGTTTGACCAAATGTAGCAGCTAATTTTTTTTTTATTTAATAAATCTTTATTGTTCAGATTATTACAATAGTTCATCTTTTCCCCCCATAGCTCCCCTTCACCCGGTTCCCACCCCACCTTCTGCCCTTAACCACCCCCCCCCACTGCCTCATCCATAGGTGTATGATTTTTGTCCAGTCTCTTCCCGCACTCCCCACACCCCTTTCCCCCAAAGAACTGTCAGTCCACTCCCTTTCTATGCCCCTGATTCTATTATTTACCAGTTTATTCTGTTCATCAGATTTTTTCATTCACTTGATTTTTAGATTCACTTCTTGATAGATATGTATTTGTTGTTCATAATTTTTGTCTTTACTTTTTTCTTCTTCCTCTTCTTAAAGAATACCTTTCAGCATTTCATATAATACTGGTTTGGTGGTGATGAACTCCTTTAGCTTTTTCTTATCTGTGAAGCTCTTTATCTGCCCTTCAATTCTGAATGATAGCTTTGCTGGGTAGAGTAATCTTGGTTGTAGGTTCTTGCTATTCATCACTTTGTAGATTTCTTGCCACTCCTGTCTGGCCTGCATAGTTTCTGTTGAGAAAACAGCTGACAGTCATAGGGGTGTTCCCTTGTAGGTAACTAACTGTTTTTCTCTTGCTGCTTTTAATATTCTCTCTTTGTCTTTTGCTCTTGGAATTTTAATTATGATGTGTCTTGGTGTGGTCCTCTTTGGATTCTTTTTGTTTGGGGTTCTCTATGCTTCCTGGACTTGTAAGTGTATTTCTTTCACCAGGTGGGGGAAATTTTTGGTCATTATTTCTTCAAATAGGTTTTCAGTATCTTGCTCTCTCTCTTCTTCTGGCACCCCCATATTTATGATGTTGGTACACTTGAAGTTGTCCCAGAGGCTCCTTACACTATCTTCATATTTTTAGATTCTTTTTTCTTTTTGCTTTTCCGGTTGAGTGTTTTTGCTTCTTTGTAATTCAAATCTTTGACTTGATTCTTGCGATCCTCTAGTCTGCTGTAAGATCTCTGTATAATATTTTTTTATTTCAGTCAGTGTATGCTTAATTTCTAGTGGTCCATTTTCATATCCTTGAGGGTCTCGCTAAATTTATCAGTCTTTACTAGAAAATTCTTGAAAAACCTTATAATTGTAGTTTTGAACTCTATATCCAGTCATTTGATTTCCTCCATTTCTTTCATTTGTGATTTGTTTCTTTGTCTCCGCATTTTTGCTGCTTCCCTGAGTTGATAGAGTGGCTTTGTGTGCTAGGTCTCCTATAGGGCCCAGTGGCTCAGCCTCCCCAGTTACCTGAGGTGGGCACTCTTGGTGCACCCCTTTTTGGGCTGTGTGCACAGTCTTGTTGTCGTTAAGCCTTTATTGTTGTTGGTATCACTGGGAGGAATTGACCTCCAGGCCAATTGGCTGTGAGGATCAGCTGTGTCTACACTGGGAGAACTTCTGTGCTGGAGACATCCTTAGGAGACAAGACCTGCAAAAGCCTTTGTGCTCAGCTTGGATGGGGCAGAGTCTCAGGGTGAAGCAGACAGCATTGTTTTCCCATCAGCCCTGCCCTAATAGGCTCTTGTATCTCAATGTCCCATGGTAATCGCTGCAAGCACCTCTGAGAGAAAGCTGCCCTCGAGTTCCGCCCGCTGCCAGGCAGTCCAGTTTCTCCCCGAATGAGTCTGGGTCCCCAGAGTCTCGCCCGGAACTGGATTTCTGTGAAATTGGGAGCTTTTGTCTCCCTCCTGCTTGAGAAAGCCAGCCACATACTCAGTTGCCCGCCCTCTCCACATACGTACCTCAGTACCTCTGCCTTCCGCAGTTGCTCTGTGTCTCAGTGTGCTTTTCTCTTTCCTTCTAGTTGTAGAATTTCCACTCAGCCAGCCTTCCTGTGGTTCTGGATGATGTCCGTTTTGTCTTTTAGTTGTAGTTTTGAAATTGTGTGAGGCAGCAGTTTAGGTGTTTACCTATGCTGCCATCTTGGTTTCTCCATAGCTAATTTTTAAGTTGATCATTTGTATGGCCCACGAATGGTGTTATAAATATCCAAATGGCCCTTGGCAGAACAAAGGTTGTCCAACCCTTATTGAGATGACCTCAGTCAGGCAGCTCTCTGTTCCAGACTTAGCTCCCTTGTGTGTCTGGGGTTGACTGGGATTGGCTAACCGAGGCTGATTAAGCTGAGGGGATGGGCCACGGGGCAATTAGGCTCTCCTCCATGTGGCTCTAACCACTCAAGGCTAGGGGCATGTTCTCATGGTGATGGTGGAGGCACAAGAGAGAAAGCCCATTAGCAGCCTCTGTGAACATCCTCCTGTGAATAAGCCACGTGATCATCTTGAGATCAGGAGTCAGTTAGGTCATTTGCCTGTGGTTGGCTACATGCAGCTGCCAAGTTCCAGAGTGGAGGGCGCTGGTGTGGGAAGAGGTGTGGGCTGGGGCACTGATTCAGACCATCCTCTGTGTACATGGGGAAAAACGCACAGCCTTGCTTGCCTGTATACAACATTTTTCTTCCTCTGGAGTTTTATCACTTATTTTTCTTTTTACTTATTCAATTCCACACTTTTCTAGTACTCTGATTTTATTTCCAGGATATTGATGGTGCATCAAGGATTCTAGCAATTGCATCTTCCTGAACCAGTCCCTCCAGGAAGCACAGAGCTGCCCCTGTCTGGACTGATTGCCTTTCATACCCATGTCCTAATGCGTAGCTGTCACCTTGGAGTTTCCTCTTTTATGAACTTAACCTCTGTTTGCTGTATGCACGTCTGTCTTCCAGGTTCCTCATTCAGCCCCAAGCTTCTGACACAGATTCCCCGGTGGCTTTCTGAGGAAGCACACATGGTCCGGCTATCTTCTGAGACCTTGACTCCACCCGAGAGCTGTATTCCACCCTCAGGCTGCTGACAGCTGGAAACCTGGATGCCTCTGGCCTTTGTAAACTCCTCAGACAGGTCATCCAGCATATGTCATTTTGTTTTGAAGACATCAGCATGTGTCATTTATAAAAAAGTGTTTTTGAGGACAGGCCAGTTTGATAAGCATTGCACTAAGGAAGCTAACCTGCTCTCTCTTTGAAGAACCCAGAGTTGCCATGTGTGGATGCATGTGTTGCTCCAAGGAGGTGATGGTGTGCCCTGCTCCTCACACCTTACTTTTACTTGGTCACTGGGAACTTCTCTTCTTGCTCTATCATAAGGGACAGTGCTTTGCAGAACAAACCTTTGGAAATGGAGTAAAAGGATTTCGAGCTGAGTGCCCTGGTTTAGGACTTATAGAGAAGCAGATTCTTCTTGCCCCTCTGCCCATTTCCAGTCCCTCCCAGAAGCCAGGCTTTCAGATCCTCTGATAGGACTGCTGGCGATGCTCAGAATGGAGATGTGTGCAGGCAGGAGGGACTAGCAACCAAGAGAGAGTGTGTCCAGCAGAGACCAGAATGGAAGAATGTGGAGTTTAACAATGGATGTAGTGGTATACCTTAGAGCAGTAGCTGTAGTCCTTCCTGCAGTTTCTAGTATGGAAGCCATCCCCAGTCAATTGTCCTCTTTATTTTGAGGAGGACGATGGACACACTTAAAAAATAAATCTGTCAAAATCCCTTTGTGAGGTGTACTCTTCCCATTCTTGACCATGTGGTCCTGGGGAGGCTAACCTTGTTTTTGCTCCAGAATGGTCACATGACCCAGTCCCAGCTGGTGAAAATGGACTCTGAGAATCTGCAGGAGCTTGCGAAAGAGACATGCAGCTCAGGGTTGCAGCGGCCTTTCCTGCCTCCTCTTCTGAGTCACTGCCTGGAAGCAATGCCAGCACAAAGGGAAGCAGAGTAAAAATAGAAGTTCACAAATTCCTGGAGTCATTCTTGGAAACCCAGACCAGCCTTGCCCGGCCCATCAGTTCCCTCTTTGGACATCTCAGCTGTCGAGGTAATAATACATCATTCTTAGGTTTCAGCTAGTTTAAGTTGAGTTTCTACTGTTTCCAATGAAAAGAATCCAGACTAAGACTTAGTTTGCCTCCTTTAGTGTCACAAGCCATTAAGATTAAATGGAAATGTGGGTACAAGTGCCTATTACATCATTAGAACTCATCAATTGGTAGTTTCCATTTGCACACTATTTTTTTTTCCTCAGAGGAAAGTGTCTGGAACATGATATTTTACAGAGATCAACTAAGGAGAAAGCAACAAGTCAGGAATTCAGGTAACTTATATTCCAGGGCAACCAACGTGTGACATTGGGATGAAAACTTGATGCTGAGATGGAAAGTAGCTGAGTGAGCGTCAGGGTGTTGATCGTGCAATCCTAGCTCCAAACGGTGAACATGCAGGATGGGGCAAAAGTAGGTTTACAATTGTGAGTACATGGAACACAGAGTTTATTCTTGTATTGTTATTATTTGATGTGTAATTTTCCATAGGAACAGCTACAAGTCTGATTTTGTCCCACCCTGTACATCTGCTTTACAGTGGATTCTGGCCAGTTCTTGGAGGTTTGCCTGCAGAAGAAAGCAACAAAACTAGCAGAGAAAGTTAGGCCAGCATCTGATGGTGCGTACTCTCTGCACACTTGTGCTTGTCTGTCCCTTGATCTGCTCATGATGCACACATCTTTCCCTCCCCACGTGGGCTGGTTCTTGGGTTGTAGATTGAAGCTCCTTGGCTCTCCTTAGCAAGTGAAGTAAGTCAAAGGACCTTCCCAGTGTAGGTAGGGGCTGGTTTGCAGACATCCTGTGGTAGGCACTGGATTTATTTTGCCCTGAGTAATGGTTCTCCTTCTGGATAAGAAGCACCATCCTGCTCTATGACCAGCATCATTGCTCCACTTGACAGGGCTGGTCTAGAGCGTCCTTCCTCCCTAAGTCCATGGGTTCCAGGCCCGTCCATTCTTCAAAGCCCAGCTTGCACCTATTCTCCAGTAAGCCTTGCATGACCCAGAGAAGCCAGAATGTCCTCCGGAATTTCCAAAGACTTATCTGTTATCTTATTAAGATCTACTTTGGAAACGATCCTTACTTCTGTCTATGTCACTCTATAATACATCACCGGCCTCTGAGAGGCAAGAGCCACTCCTGGTTAGCTAAGTACTTAACTCTCTGGACCTTGGTTTTCACATTACGATGTGCAAACAATGACAATGCTTGTTTTGGATTGTGGTGAGAATCAAATAGATGATTTGACTGAGCACTTAGCGAAGTGCCTGGCATGGAGCAGCTTTAAAAAAAAGGGTGGTAATTATCACTATGACCCTCCCTGTGTTATTCAGGGTCCTCCAGAGAAACAGAACCACACACTCAATATGTCCTATTGTGTGTGTAATACACACACAACACACACACACGTATAAAAGGACATTTATATATTGATTTATATTTATTAATGTAATGTAATATAAATATAATGCTATCTAATAAGGAGGGAATATGCTAATTGACTATGCTGCCCTCAAAGATGGTGGTGTCCACAGCCACAAGATGGTGGTGCCCAGTCCCCTCAGCCCCGCTGGGGCAGCAGGCATGAGGCAAGGCTGGGCCCACCTTCAGGCAGGCCCGGCAACTCCACGCGTCTGCCTACGGAGTCCCCCAGTCACCTCAGTCCCCCAATCTCCTCAGCCCCCCACCCGTCCAGGGCCAGCCCGAGGTGCAGGCAAGCCTCAGATGTCAGCTGCCCAGCTGCCCAGGGCCGGCCCGAGGTATAGTCAAGCCTTGGATGCCAGCTGCCCAGCCGCCTGAGGCTCGGTAACCAGGGCCAGCCAAGGCTTGTGCTGCCAGCAGTGGCAGCAGCAGAGGTGTGATGGAGCATTGCCTTCCCCTGATCGCCAGGTCGCCTCCTGTCCTTGAGGAATCCCAGACTGAGAGGGGACAGACCGGGTTGAGGGACCCCCCTCCAGTGCATGAATTTTCATGCACCAGGCCTCTAGTATAATATAATTTATATAAGTAAAAATGTAAATGTTCATTTGTTCAAAAATCTTAAATCTCCAAAAGTTCTTCACCGATTGCTTTGAAATTTTGATGCAATGTTGCATTCGAATGCATGCATGTTTTTATATATCTTATACTACTATTATATAGATGTCACACCTGTGACAGGTAAAAACATGCTCTTTTTAAAAAAACAGCGCCATCTGCTGGTAAATGTGCCTGGTCCAACGTCTTTCCAGCAATTGAGAATTGTCAACGGCGTTACACATGCCACTTTCTGCAGTGCATGTCAAGCTCTGAATTTATTGAAGAACGACTGACACTGGGATGTATGCATTAATGACGCATGCAACATGTCACGTCCAAATCAAATTCGTGCATTGTTTGCAATCGTATTGACCGCCTGCTCTCCTTCATCTCCAGCAGAGTTATGGGAGAAGTATAAATCGCACATGGCTGAAGATATTTTCCGTCGAATACGCAAAGAAAATTCAAACATGAACATGGATTTCATAGCAGAAATCTACAACGAAGCGTTGATAATGATTGAAGATTTGTGCTTAGAAATCACGAACAAAGTTCTCAATCAATTGGGAATGCCATCACTGAACCCATCTGCTGCTGCTGACAAGAACGGGGTTGGAGAAATCTTCTTCTTAGATGCGCCAGGAGGAATTGCTAAAACGTTCCTAATTAGGTTGATTCTGGCAGCAATTCGATCCCAAAATGACATAGTCTTAGCTCCTGCGTCGTCCGGAATAGCTACGACATTGCTACCAGGTGGAAGAACTGCTCATTCTGCTTTGAAATTGCCATTGAACATGCAGTTCATTGAAACTCCCACGTGCAACATTTCCAAAGCATCCGGCATGGCAAAAGTATTGCAGAAATGCAAACTTACTGTTTGGGATGAATGCACAATGGCGCACAAAAAATCGCTTGAGGCTCTTGATCAATCATTGCAAGATTTGCGTGGAAACATCAGACCATTTGGGAACACATTAATATTGCTTGCAGGAGATTTCTTGCAGGAGATTTCAGGCAAACATTACCTGTAATTCCTCGATTGACACCAGCGGACGAAATAAATGCTTGCCTGAAATACTCTACTTTGTGGCGACATGTAAAGATGTTAACATTAACTACAAATATGCATGTCCAGCTGCAAAATGATCGATCAGCTGAGATATTCTCACATCAATTGCTGAAAATTGGGAACGGAAAGGTGCGGTTGATCTGACCTCAGGACGAATTCCATTGTCTCATAACTTCTGCAATCTAGTGACATCAAAAGAAGAATTTGTTGAAAAAGTATTTCCCAATATTCAAACAATTATAAGAATCACAATTGGCTGAGTGAATGAGCTATTCTTGTGGCCAAGAACAACGACCTCTACGAACTTAACCATATTATTCAGTCTAACATTCAAAGCGAGGCAGTCACATACAAGTCCATCCACACTGTTGTGGAAGCAGATGAAGCGGTTAATTATCCAACAGAATTTTTGAATTCACTCGATCTGCCAGGGATGCCACCGCACATACTGCAATTGAAAATCGGCATGCCAATTATCATGTTGCGAAATATCAACCAGCCAAAGCTTTGCAACGGCACGCGGCTTGCAGTAAAAAAATTAACGAGCAACGTGTAGAAGCAACAATCTAGACAGGACCTTTCAAAGGTGAAGATGTCCTCATTCCTCACATTTCTATGATTCCAACGGATATGCCATTTCAATTTAAGAGATTGCAATTCCCAATTCAATTGGTGTTTGCATTCACCATCAACAAAGCTCAGGGCCAGTCTTTAGAATTGTGCAGTTTAGATCTAGACACGGATTGCTTCTCACATGGACAATTATACGTTGCCTGTTCTAGAGTCGGCAAACCAGACAGTCTCTATATCTGCACAGACAATGGAACAACTAAAAATATTGTATACCCACAAGCACTGTGAAATTAAACATATTAGAAACGTGCGCTTTCTCTTTTTTTAAAAATAAATCTTTATTGTTCAGATTACAGGTGTTCCTCTTTTTCCCCCCCCAATAGCTCCCCTCCACCTGATTCCCCACTCCACCCCATGCCCTTACCCCCCGCCACTGTCTTCATCCATAGATGTAAGATTTTTGTCCAGTCTCTTCCCACACCCCTCACACCCACTTTCCCCTGAGAATTGTTAGTCCACTCCCTTTCTATGTCCCTGATTCTATTATATTCACCAGTCCATTCTGTTCTTCAGATTTTTTATTCTCCTGAGTTTTAGATTCACTTGTTGGTAGGTATGTATTTGATGTCATTTTGTTGTTCGTAATTTTTATCTTTACCTTTTTCTTCTTCTTCCTCTTCTTAAAGAATACCCTTCAGCATTTCATGTAATCCTGGTTTGGTGATGATGAACTCCTTTAGCTTTTTCTTGTCTGTGAAGCTCTTTATCTGACCTTCAACTCTGAATGATAGCATTGCTGCGTAGAGTAACCTTGGTTGTAGGTTCTTGCTGTTCATCACTTTGAATATTTCTTGCCACTCCCTTCTGGCCTGCATAGTTTCTGTTGAGAAAGCAGCTAACAGTTGTATGGGTACTCCCTTGTAGGTAACCAACCGTTTTTCTCTTGCTGCTTTCAAGATTCTCTCTTTGTCTTTTGCCCTTGGCATTTTAATTATGATGTGTCTTGGTGTGGTCCTCTTTGGATTCCTCTTGTATGGGGTTCTGTGTGCTTCCTGAACTTGTAAGTCTATTTCTTTCACCAGGTGGGGGAAGTTTTCTGTCATTATTTCTTCAAATAGGCTTTCAATATTTTGCTCTCTCTCTTCTTCTGGCACCCCAAAAATTCGGATATTGGTACGCTTAAAGTTGTCCCAGAGGCTCCTTACACTATCTTCATATTTTTTGGATTCTTTTTTCTTTTTGTTTTTCTGGTTGGGTGTTTTTTGTTTCCTCATATTTCAGATCTTTGGTTTGATTCTTGGGGTACATTGATCTACAGTTGAGTTTCTGTATATTCTTTATTTTAGACAGTGTATGCTTAATTTCTGACTGGTCCTTTTCAATTTTTTTGACATTCTCATTAAGATCCTTAAAGGTCTCACTAAGTTCCTCAGAGGTTTTTAGAAGATTCTTGAATAACCTCATAAATGTGGTTCTGAACTCTATGTCATCTAGTAGCTTGCTTTCCTCCATTTCTTTCATTTGTGACATGTTTCTTTGTCTCCGCATTTTGGCTGCTTCCCTGTGTTGATGGAGTGGCTTTGTGTGGTAGGTGACCTATAGGGGGCAGTAGCTTAGCCTCCCCAGTCACTTGAGGTGGACGCTCTTGATACACCCCTTTGTGGGCTGAGTGCAAAGTCTTGGTGTAGTTAAGCCTTGATTGCTGTTTGTACACTGGGAGGAATTGACCTCCAGACCAATTGGCTGTGAGGACTCACTGTGTCTATAATGGAAGAACTGCTGCGCTGGAGACACGCTTATGGTGCAAGACTTGTTTCAGTGGGGCTTTGGTGCTCACTGAGTCTGCCTCTTGAATGTGTCACTTATGGATGTGAGGAGTTGAAATCTGGTGTCTCTCACTGACCATTAGGTACACTGGCTTCTGGATCTCCAATGGGGTGCAGGTCAGCTACTGTCTGAGGCCACCCAGCAGGAGCTACAGCGAGAGCTACAGTTTTCTCCTCTTTGCTTGGGGTTTGGAGGTTTTGGAGCTGTCTGACCCTGGCTGCAAGTTTGCTAGGTTAAGCTGCGATAGGGCAGGCCTTTCTTATGCTAAAGCCACTGCTTGGAGCTTGGATGGGTTTGTAGGTTGTGTGGGACGGGGTCTCAGGGCATCACTAGGCTAGGGTGTGGCAAACAGCGATGGCTGCCAGTTAGCTGGCTCTGTGTCTCCGACCGGGTCCCTGTGTCCCCGCGCCCTGCACCCCAGTGCAGTAAACAATTATTCCTGCATGCAGCTCTGCAAGCAAGCCCCCCTCACTTTCCGACCCAATGGCAGACAGTCCAGCTTCTCCCCGTAGGAGTTTGGGTCCCCCGCATCAGAGTAATTAGGGGCCTGTCTCCCTTTGGTTTGAAAAACGCAACGCCTGCTGCCAGCCAGATTCTGTACCTCCGTACCTCGGCTTTCCAGCGCTTGTGCACGTCTCAATGCTCTTTTCTCTTTCCTTCTAGTTGTAGAACTTCCACTCAGCCAGCTTTCCTGTGGTTCTGGGTGATAGACTTTTTGTCTTTTAGTTGTAGTTTTGAAATTGTTGTGTGAGGCAGCCATTTAGGTGTTTACCTATGCCGCCATCTTGGATTCCCTCTCTTTCTCTTTTCTTTCTTTTCCATTTAACCAGACTGAGCCACAGCAATGTGTGGCCGGGTACAGCTAGTATAGTATAGTATAGTATAATATAATATAATATAATATAATATAATATAATATAATATAATATAATATAATATAAATGAAGAGAGTGGTTTATGTTAAGAAAGTGGCTCCTATAGTTGCAGGGACTGGCAAGACTGAGATGTGTGTGTAGGCTGGCCCTCTGGAAAGTCAGGGTAGAGCTGATGTTGCCGTCTTAAAAATTCTTTCTTCTTCAGCAAAACTCAGGCTTTGCTTTTAAGGGTTTCCACTAATTGTAAGAGGCCTCCTACAAGTCCAGTGATGGACAGGCAGAGCCTCATGGGTGCAGGAATGGATGGGGCAGGTGGGTCCTGACATCCAGCACCTGTGGGCTCTGTGTCTCATTGTTCCGTGGCACATCTGCAGCCATGATGCTTTCCCAGGGCCAAGTACTGTTGCTGCAGATGCTTCCCGAGCTGCAGGGAAACTCCAAGGTCACCCTCACACACTCCTCCTCTGCTTGTTCTCCAGTATTTACTTCGCAGTATAAGTGGTGCTTTCACAGGGAATGAGCCAAAAGTGGACACAGCAGACTCCACCCCAGGGAAAGGCCTGAGGCAAGGCCAAAATTACCAGTTTGTTTCTGCCGAGCCACCAAGCGCATCCTGTGC
Organism: Corynorhinus townsendii; assembly: GCA_026230045.1. Lineage (NCBI taxonomy): Eukaryota > Metazoa > Chordata > Mammalia > Chiroptera > Vespertilionidae > Corynorhinus > Corynorhinus townsendii. The sequence goes on from JAPDVU010000009.1 coordinate 47,047,625, forward strand.
ACACAGTGAGGAGACTGCAGAACAGACTGATAAACCCCCGCACCCCACACCCGGCTCCTCCCTGTGAGGCAGGAACTGAAGGCTGTGGCACTAGACTGTCTGCAAATAAGCCATCAGTCTGGGGGCGATTGTCCTGGTGTGTGCGTGAGCATGTGTGTATGAGTATACATGTGTACAAGTGGTGAGCACATGTGGGTGAGAATGTATGTGTTAGCATGCATATGGGCGTGTGTGTGGTTATGTGTTCTAGACATGCATGCATGTACTGGGCTAGAGTAGGCAGTAGGGAAAGGGCACTTAGCTCTCCTGGTGTGTAGCTAGGCTGCTCTAATATACACCCTAATCTGTTTTCGTTCTAATCTTTAATCCTCAGCAAATATTGGCAGACAGCTCCAGATGGAAGCAAAGCCAGGCAGAGATGGGCAGGAAGCCTGGTATGTGTGCTGGGGCCAAGGATGGTTCTCAGTGTGGAGTGGAGTGCATTTGAAGGGGAGCTGGAGCAGCACAGTGGGAATGTACATGGGCCAGATGATGGAGTCCCCAGACTCCACAGTAAAGTGTGCAGGTGTCAGAAGCAGATGAAGAAGAGCCATCCTCTCTAGGCGACCCAGAAGGGGAGAGAATGCTTAGGAAGTGTCTGCAGGAAGAATGTCTGGGTGGGGGCGGCACATGGAGGAGGGATGGGAGTCAGAAAGCAGCAGCGGTCATTCCAGGCCCCGCTGGGAGCTGGGAGGTGAACTGATGCTGGGCTCTGGGTATGGAGGGAGTGTGATGTGACAGGTAAGGGTTTGCAGGTCTTGGCCCAGGAGAGAGTCACAGGGATACTTAGGCTCCAGGCTCTCCACCTGGGCAAATGGGAAATAGAGGCCAGACAAGTGCGCCATGTCTCCTGGCCAAGGCTGTGGGCAGTTTAGTCTCCTCCCACTTTGAAATTTACAGTCAGTTCTGAGGACCTCTTCCTCTTCCTCTTCCTCTGGGGAAGATGTCTGTCTTGGCCCCGCTGCAGCGGGAAGAAGGGTGCACTGTTGAACCCTAGGGATGTCCTTTATGCAGGTTCCTCCCTCCTTCATGTTGTGTAAGCCCCATGGCCCCAGCATTCCATGGGATGTCTCTTCTCTGGGTCCTGGAGTCCCCAGAAGGGAAGCACCTCTCCCCCCCCCCACCCTGTCCCCTTCCCCCCCCCCCCCTACTGTGTTAGATAGCAGGGGACCCTGCAGTGGGAGTGTGGCTGATGATCTGTTATTATGTTTGGCGAATTTCTAACTGCTCTAATGAGCTGTGGTCTGGAGGAGGGATGGCGAAGATTTAGAGCTTTTACTTGGGAAACCTACCACAGGTCCAGGGAGGGATTAGCTGGGCAGGGCGGGGCTCCCACTCAGTGGCTGCTGATAGCAAGTAACAGGCCCGTGAAAGGCCCCGAGATTAGCACCGTACTATCAGGCCTTCCTCACCACTGTTTACTTTAGATTGCACCAGCCAGGGCGCTTGCTCAGTGTGTGTCAGAGGTACTTAATAGGGAGGGAATCGGGGAATAAGCGGGTGCAAGATAGTTATGGGGGCGAGGGGGAGACGTCCAGACTCACTCACGTGTTTGCTTGCTGTGGACTTGCTTATCTGGGCAGAGCTCCTGGAGACTTCTCCGACACACCTCAGTTTCTGGGACGCCCTGTTCCTTAATCCCCAATCCTAATCTTCTCCTAGCTTCTTCCTTAATTGTATTCAGGGACCTTTGTCTGGGGCCAGTCTTGTCCCCTTGAAAGATTCATCTTAAACTTCAAGTTTTGATCCTTTTCTTTCTCCCCATACCTGTCCTCCCAGATGTCTACTCAGCTTTCTTCTTTCAAATCACGTACTTTCTCATTAAATTAATTTAAAATGTTCTTTCACTGTATTCACTGAGGCACAGAATGGTTGAACCTTTTCCTCAGACTGCCACTCCCTTTGTTCAACTGGTGTTGTTTCATATGCTTTCTGTGCTTCCCTATTTGCTGTTCCTGTGACTTTTATTACACTCCCTCCTTACCATATTCTTCCAATTGTCCTTTGATTTAAAACAAACAAGCACAGAAGTGCCCACCTAGAGCAAGGGCATTCACACTAGATTATCTCCCAAAACAATCAAACTGTCCTTCTCGGAGGGGCAGGCCTTTGATAGGACCCAAACCATAACACCGCAGGGGTTAGCCAGCTCATTGGATTGTGACTTGTTGAACCAATACTTTGTGTTTGTCTTTTTTTTAATTGGTCAGAAAAAAATCAGTTCCAAAGGCTAGAAGATTCAAAATAAGGAATGGAAGAGGAGAAAGCATATGATTGGGATTCTTGTGTTGACATTAACCCTGTCACAGCACCGCCGAGGTTTTGGTAGTCTTCTAGGGCAGTGGTCGGCAAACTGCGGCTTGCGAGCCACATGCAGCTTTTTGGCCCCTTGAGTGTGGCTCTTCCCCAAAATACCATGGCCTGGGTGAGTCTATTTTGAAGAAGTGGCATTAGAATAAGTTTAAGTTTAAAACATTTGGCTCTCAAAAGAAATTTCAATCATTGTACTGTTGATATTTGGCTCTGTTGACTAATGAGTTTGCAGACCACTGGTCTAGGTCAGTGGTTGGGAGTTTCTCTAGCCACAGTTTCCCCACCACTGCTCTAGGGGATTGCTTATCAAAATCACCAAAATGGTTTGCACAGAAAACTCATTTCCGGATCAGCCCATATCAGTCTTTTGAGGACTAGAGTTTGTAGCCCCTTCTGTCAGCATCATCCCCAAACACAGGGGAACTCTAAAAGCCCCGGCCTCCTTCTGAATAATCCAGTTTGGATCAATTGACCATATAATCATTCAAAGTGTTCTTTAACCTCTTAACACTCGGTTCACGTGGCTCTTAGGATATTGGGTTCCATGTGGCACAAGGTGACTGAGTCCATCCTCACGTATTTTGGTGGAGCTCCAGCCCACATCCCAGTGTCTTGCAGCTTCCACTTGGACACTGCCCAGGTGACCTCTGCACAGGGCTCTTCCTCCCACTCCCGTTACCATGAGGGAAGCTGCCCAGCAGACAGCAGGAGCAGTCCTGTCTCAGGGGCTGTGAAGCTGCTGGGAGTCCCGGAGCCGAGTTTTCCATCAGTGCCTCCAGGGCCCTTCCGCAGACAGCACACACCCGCCTCATGAGAAGCAGAGTGAGGGCTACAGGATTTGCACCCAGGTCTCCCCTTTTGATTCCCTGCTGTTTTACTGGCCAAAAGAACTCAAGAAAATTACCTGATCTTTCTCAGCCTCAGTTTCTCATCTGTAAAATGGACATCATACCTGTTCAAGAAACTTCCCAGAGTGTTTGTGAGAAGAGCAGAGAGGACAGAGTGCTCCAAAAATCAGAATGTGCTACATAAAAGCACTCTTAGTACAGATGCTTCCCAACTTATGCTGGTTTGACTTACAATTGTTGACTGTATAGCTGTGCAAAAGTGATAGGAATTCAGCAGGAGCCATACTTTGAATTTTGATATTTTCCCTGGCTAGTGCTATGTGGTCCATACCACCACTCTGTTTTCCACTTTAAGTATGGTTTTCAACAAATTACAAGACTTCATTATAAAACTAGAGGCCCGATGCACAAAATTTGTGCATGGGGGTGTGTGTCCCTCAGCCCAGCCTGCACTCTCTCCAATCTGCGACCCCTCGAAGGATGTTTGACTGCTGTTTAGGCCTGGTCCTGGTAGGATCGGGCCTAAACAGGCAGTTGGACATCCCTCTCACAAGCCAGGACTGCTGGCTCCCAACTGCTCGCCTGCCTGCCTTCCTGATTGCCCCTAACTGCTTCTGCCTGCCAGCCTGATCACCACCTAACCACTCCCCTGTCAGCCTGATTGATGCCTAACTGCTCCCCTGCCAGCCTGTTTGCCCCTAACTGCCCTCCCTTGCAGGCCTGGTCCCTCCCAACTACCCTCTCCTGCTGGCCATCTTGTGGTGGCCATCTTGTGTCCACATGGGGCAGCCATCTTTGACCACATAGGGGCAGCCATCTTGTGTGTTGGAGTGATGGTCAATTTGAATATTACTCTTTTATTAGATAGGATAGAGGCCTGGTGCACGGGTGGGGGCTGGCTGGTTTGCCCTGAAGAGTGTCCTGGATCAGGGTGGGCGTTCCCTTGGGGCATGGGGCGGCCTGAGAGAGGGGCCTGTGGTGGTTTGCAGGCCAGCCACACCCCCCGGTGACCCAAGCAGAGGCCTTGGGATCTGGGATTTATTTATCTTCTATAATTGAAACTTTGTAGCCTTGAGTGGAGGCCTGGGCTGGCCAGGGTGTGCAGAAAGCTTGGCTTTCTCCATTGCCAGGGAAACCCAAGCCTCCTGCTGGTTCTGTGGCTGCAGCCATCTTGGTTGGGTTAATTTGCATACACGTTCCTGATTGGCTGGTAGGAGTGGTTTGTTGGTGTAGCAGAGTGTTAGTTAATTTGCATACACTCTTTTATTAGATAGGATAGGCTTCTTTTAAAATTTGTGAGGTATATTTTTATTTTTTATTTTTTTAAATTTCTTTATTGATTAAGGTATCACATATTTGTCCTCACCCCCCATTCCCATCCCAAACCCCTCTCCATGCAATCCCCCACCCCCCTGTTGTCCATGACCACTGGTTAGGCTTATATGCATGCATACAAGTCCTTTGGTTGATCTCTCCTCTTACCCCCACCCTCCCCTACCTTCCCTCTGAGGTTTGACAGTCTGATCGATGCTTCCCTGTCTTCAGGTCTGTTTTTGTTCATCAGTTTATGTTGTTCATTATTTCCCCTAGATGAGTGAGATCATGTGATACTAGAAATACACTTATAAGAACTGAAAATGAGACAAGCAATAATGGTTATGCTGAGAAGCAAATGAATCAGTCTGTAGTGAGTTTCTTTCTGGGCCAACAGTTCTTTTGAGTCCCAATTTCAATGTCAAACAGTTCCTTATGTGTAGATGTCAGCAATGATATTTCAGTTCTGGATGGTTTTGTGTTAGATGATTCTGCCAAGCTCTAGGCTAATGTAAGTGTTCTGGATACGTGTAAGGCAGGCGAGTCTGAGCTATGATTTCCCATAGGTGTTTTGAGTGCATTTTATACTTACTATATTTTCAACTTATGATGGGTTTATTGGGACACAACCCATAGTAAGTTGAGGGACATTAGTATTGTTGTCATCATCCTTTGTGAAGGTGGCTGTTGGACCATCTTCCTGTGGAAGCATGACGTGTGAAAAGGCCAAGGCCTTTCACTATTGTTTCTATTTCCACATTAGGTCTTGGGCATGTGGCCACTCCTGTTTATCTCTTCTTGGCCACTCACTGACCTTGCAGTTGGCATCTGCACCCTCAGGAAACTTTTCCCCTTTAAGTGTGGGCTGGAGAGTCTGTGAAACTGGTATTTCAATCCAGAGTGGGCATTTTCTGGCCCCATCTGAGACACCCTTTTTGGCCAGCGAAGGTAGACGGACACAGTGAATGTGCACCTTGCAGGCTGGGAGGCACTTAAGCCCATGAAGAAGGGTTGGGGCTCATTTCAACAAGAACATTTTTAGAGAAGCCTAGAAATAAAGGCTGGGAGGAATATCTGTTTGAATGGAGATGAGATACTGTGTGTAAGAAAAAATTGGGCAACATTGTAAGTTTTTTTTATTTCTTTGGGGGTTAAAATCTTGATAAATGCTTATTTGTTTTTTTATAAAATGTAACTTTATTTTATTTTTTCACTTTATTTTTATTGTTGACACTATTACAGACATCCCCATTGCCTCCCTCTTTGCCCACTCCACCCATCCCTTGCCCCCTTCCCCTCTGCCATCACCTCACTGTTGTCTGTGTCTATGGGTTATGCATATATGTTCTTTGGCTAATCTCTTCACCTTTTTTCATCCAGTTCACTTTGTTTTAATTATAATACTTTTTCATAGTCCATGAGTTTTATGCATATTAGCATATTATGCATATTATCTCTCTTACTCCTGAAAACCTGTGAGGTCGGTATTATGTCTTCCATTTTACAGACAAAGAAACTAATGTGCAAAGAGTGAGGTGACTTCCTATGGTTACCAAATGGTGAAGTCAGGATTGCAACACATTTTTGTCTCATTCCAAAGCCCAAAGAGAAGGGAGGAAGTTATCTATGACGTTTCTAGCGTTGGATAGTTATGTTAACATATACTCATGCCTTCTATCACACCTAAATTGTAAGAGAAAGACTAAAGGATTATTGCGAATGGGGGAACATCCATATTTATGCTGGAAACTAGGGAACCTGGTCATCCACATGCAGAAAACAATGAGGAACTTCTCTGGCATCAGACTTGACAAGACTGGAGAATTCTTCAGGAAGTGGAGGAGAGCTTGACCACACCCCATGTTACCCCAGAAGGAGCAGCCAGCTGGGGTTTAGTCAGTGCAGCCAACAGAAAATCATCATGACAGGTGATGAGCGGGGTGGGTTGAGACTTAATGATGACCTTCTCTTTCTTCTTCAGCATTGCTCTTTCAAATGACAGGGACCTGGAAGACAGTTATAGAAGGTGGCAAACGTTTTGTCCTGTTCTGCTTGCACTTTGTTCAGAAATCCTTTGCAGCATCACGTAGGGGCACAGTTATCTGTCCAGTGGCTGGCCCTGCGACGTGTTCACACTGTTATGTTTGTGGGGCTTTTTCATGGGTGTCTGGAAGGCACAGATCAAAGTTCGTGATCATTTTGTCATTTATTCCATAAAAACTAAACTTTACTCTTTAAGACAGAAGTTTTTCTAAGCTTCTTCTTCTTCTTCCTCTTCTTCTTTTTTCTCTTTCTCTACCTTCTCTTCTTTCTTTCTCTCCTCCTTCTCCTTCTTTAAGTTAATCTTCATTTTATCAAAGATATCTATGTTCATATATTAGAAACTAAAGTAGTTGAAGACTTATTAAAAAAAATAGCAGTCCCTCAGTCACCCATTCTCACCTTACAGGACTACTCTCCAGAAACAAAATCTTTCAATTATTTTAATTGCTTTTCCTCTGCATTTCTAAATATATGGTGGCATGGCCATTTCCTGAGTTATTAATTTAGAAGTTATGTGTAATATCATACTATGGTAGATAATGATTTAGCTCTGTTACACTCATCCTCTCTTGCCTTCCACCACACCCCAAACCCATGTATACCCCCATTTCTCTTCTTAGCACAATGTTGTTGTGCTTTTTAGTGAAATGGTTACTCATATTTGTAGTTCTATGACCATCTTGATATTGCTACTGCTGAGCTAAATATTGTAATATACTAGTTGCATATCTTTTTTCCATTTACAACTCTTTGCTTTCATTGGAGTCAATAAGACTTTTAAAAATATGTTTTAAATGCACCAGATAATCCAATAGTTTCTTTCTGTTTTTGATTTTTGTTTTCTCTCTTGGAGTGCTCCACCTTTCTGTCCATTCTGTGCTGTGTTTTCCATGGCCCTGCTGCCTGAAGTTGCCCTAGTATTTTCCTTCATAGCCATCCTAGGAGTTCCTTTCACTGCTCTCTCTTGTCAGAAACCTTTTTCCTGGATCCTCTATCACCCTCATCTTAATTTATGTCCCCATTTTGATGAAAGATCCTCAGTAGCTTTCTGGAAAAAAAATAAAGACATTCAACCCAGGAGGTACATTTTGGGTTTCCTCATATATCAGAGTATATCCTTATTCCTCCTTCACACATGACTAATAGTTTGGCTGAGTGTAGAATTTTAGGTTGGAAATAATTTTCCCTTAGCGTTTTGAAGGCTTCTGGTTAGCTCTTAAGATCTTGTTAATTTTGTCTCTTGTTTGTGTCTTTCTCCATTCATTGTGTTGGGTGCCTGGTGGATCTTTCTGATCTGAAAGAGTTCTATAGTTCTGGGAAATTTTCTCTATTTTTTTAAGAATTCTATCTTGACTGTGTTCTTTGTTCATCTTTTCTTGAATTTATTAGAAGGATTAAATGTTCAGTTTCTTTTTTGTTTTTCCTCCTACTATTGTCTAACTCTTTGTTTGCTCGATTTTATGAAAGACGGTCTCAACTGGTCTTGTAATTCTTCTCTAAAATTAAAAACAAATTTGATTCTAAGATTTTAAATTTTCATATCTTCTTATTCTCTGGCTATTCCTCTTATTTCTTTCATACACCCTCTTATTGTTGTTTATTGGAGGCAATCTTACTTCTATGAGGTAAGCATAATAGTTATTTTCATAAGTTTTCTTTTGCTTCATGGGTTGTCTCTGTTTCCTCTAAGTTTTGGTTTTCTAAAAATCATTTATTGTTTTGGCCTTTACCTTTAATGTTGGTCATTTTCCCCAAACCCAAGTGATCCTGGTCAACGGATTTCTGCACAAGAGTGAGGCCCTCAACCACTCAGCGGGTTCTGCATGCCTCTGCTGGATGGAGGGCTTCCACACAGGGGAGAGGCTGTAGCCCTAGTCTTTGGCTGATGCTGTAGATGCTTTTCCCTGAGGTGCTCTGCTTCCTGGAAACAGGGCACCAGGGATCTCACTGCTCAGGACATACATTTAATTCAACCTCCTTTCTCAGCCTGCCCCTCGCCCCCCATTCCTACTCTGCACCATGCCTGAGATCCTTGTTTCAGGAACATTTTGGTTCAATTTCCACAAGAATAGGCCACTGGTCTCCAGTAGGGGTTTGTGGGTGAGTGTATTTTTTGGGCTTCACTGGATGGGGAGAGGACCTGTGGTCTAATTATTCCAAATAAGAGCCTGCCCCTTCACCCCTGCCTCCCACAACACTGGGTGCTGCCCAACCTTCCTGAGACTCCCCAGGTATGCCAGCCCCTATTGCACCAGCACCCCCTCCAAAGGCAATAGAATGGTGTTTCCACCATCATTTACATCAGTTACCCCCTCTCTGCTCTCTGTTTGCCAAGCTCAGGGATTGTTTTGTTAATGCTGACCTGTCCTCTACTGCTTATTTCATCCTTGTGGTTTGCACCTTTTAAAAAATCCTTTTGTTCTATGAAATGAGGTTTCCAGAAGAAGGAAGGGATAAACATGGGAGTTCAATCTGCCACTTAAAAAATTATGTTTTATTTTTAATTTTTAGAGAGACAGGAAGGGAGAGAGAGAGATACATCGATGAGAGAGAAACAACTATCAGCTGCCTCCTGCATGCCCCCTACTGAGCATCGAGCCTGCAACCTGAGTAGGTGCCATGACCAGGAATTGAACTGGGGACCTCCTGGTTCATGGGTCAACGTTCAACCACTGAGCCACACTAGCTGGGCCATTGCCACTTTCACTAGGCAGCCACTTGTAGACCTGTGAAGAGAGCTGTAGGATGGTGAAGTGTCATTACAGACAGTAAGGGAAGTGACTACAGGGAGGGAGGTAGCCTGGAGGTTTCTGTGGATTCCTGAGAGATGGTGAGCGAAAGTTCACAAATGTTGGTGATACATCTGTAACTGCCCAAAATAAGGAAGTGGCAGATTTGAGAAGGCGACCGATGTACTCCTAGGCAGGTGAATTCTATATTTGGATCTCTTTTTGCCTCCCCACATTCTCTTTCGTCTGTACTCTCTGGGCATATTTGTCCTCTGGTTTCTCCCTTTCTGAACCTTTTACTTTCCTAGAGGCTCAGGGCCACTGTTTCTCTTTCTTGGCTATGTTCAGACGAGTGTTTCTGAAACTTGAATGTGAAGACGAATCACGTTGAAAAAGTGCAGAGTCTGGTTTATAGGCTGGCGTGGGGCCTGAGGTCCTGCACTGGCAGCAGGCCCCCAGCTGCTGCTGGTCCACAGGCCTAATAATTTGAAAAAGCCAAACCTGAAGGTACTGCACCCAGAGGCACGCTCCAGCTCAGTTCTCTTTTCAGCTTCGCTCTCAGTCCTCAGCCTTCGCGCTGCAGGCTGGGCTGAGTCAAGGCCTGCTTAAGGAGTTTGTGGTAACGTCTGATCTAAGGAGGGGGCTCCAGAGGGCCCGACTGCAGCGACATATTGGCTTGGTGCTTTCCCACCCCTACCCCGGGCACCCCAGGATCATGCACGGTGTACAGAACAGTTTACAGCACCTACGGCAGACTCCCACCTGCCACTCGCTTTCTCGTTTTCCTGGGTGCTCTTCCTCCAGCCCCTCATGCAGTAGGGAGTTACCTGGGCAAATGGTTGACTAGCTATGGCAAGCTAGCTTAAAGCCTAGCGCCAAATTTAGGGATACTGTCACCAGGTTTCTTTTGACACAATAAACTAACAGCATCTAATCACAGGATAGAGAAGACAAAAGAAGGAGTTTCCTTGCTTTCCTTAAAGAGCCAGAGAATGAAGCCAATGGCCTCATGTGAATTTCCAGCATTAGCATTTGCTGTTTTCATTTGCCTAATGCAATTCCAGTTCTGCTTATTCCGTAGGGGTTTCATTTGTCTGATGTGGTTTTATAAGAAGCAACATAAGTGATTTAAGGAGCAAAAGGAAAAACTAGCTTGTTCTTAATATCCTATTTTTATTTGTTTGTAATGAAATGTAATTAGGGTTTCTTTAAATGCATTTTTTTTCTCCTCAAAAGCCTGAAGTGAACCCGAGAACTGGGATTTATCTAGCCTCGATCATCTAGAGTGGATTCTTTCTGGATGCTGTAGTCCGTTGGGGTGCGTCTGGCTTCTGCTTCGGGGGGGGGGGGGGGGTGCCTGTGCTGTCCTGACTCTTCGCCTTGAGACTGTCAGGGGTCATGGAGTGCAACTTCAAGGATAATGTCCTGTTAGGACAAGGGAACCACGGCAATGAGATCCCGGTTTGGTTTTGTATCATGCCCAACATCCTGCCAAAACCGCAACAGATATTCAGTCACATCAACAGAAACAGTGTGTGTTAAGTTTGGAAGAGTTCACCACCAGGGAACCCAAATGCATCCCCAACATTTGCTCTGGATGGTGTGACTGCACCTCTAGTTACTTATTCCACAGAGGTCAGGAGGAGCCCGTGAGGAAGCCGATGCATCATCATTGTCTCACAGGCTTACTCGCTGTTCAGGACAACACTAACATCCCGTTCTATTTCTTGAGCATTTGCCCGGCTGTGTTTTCTCAGCAGGGTGGGTGGGGGGCTGATGGGATCTTGAAGCCTGGCTGGACCTGGGAATTGGGAGCTGCTGTGAATGGGGACAGTTGCCTGGCTCACTGGCTAATGAGTGAAAGATCGCCCAGAATAATAACATTGCAGCGGAATTTCCTTCATGGTTGGCACAGTTCATTAAGAGAAGAAACAAAACTAAAGACACCCTTGGGAGGGGCTGGGGCTGGGACGGTCAGATTGGGGAGGTGGGGGCCTTGCTTTGAAGGAATGTGGCTTTCACACAATTCAGTGATTTGAAGGGAGGCAGAGCTTGGACACAGTTGACTAGTTCTGGCTAATTGAGATTTGCATGGGTCAGAGCAGAGGACTTGCTGCCTGAAGCAGGATGGCATCCGCTCTGGATCCCCAGTGCACAGTGGCCCATGTGTGATGAAGAGCCACTCTCCTGGGACCTGCCCTCCCCCTGCCCAGCTGTTGGCATCAGTGGTGGAGCCTCAGCTGGTGAGCCTCTGCCCTCCTGTGGGGGTGAGCGCTAACAGCTGGCTCTGGCCCTCTGCTGCCTGGCTGCCGGGACGCGCACCTGGAAGACCTGCTCCTGAGCTGCAGACAGGCTGCGGCAGGTGCTGGCCATTCAGAACATGGCGTGCAGGAAAGGCTGGCCGCTGCTCTAAATGTCGAGGATGAGTTTCTGCCACAACAGACCATCCACTTCTTTACTCTCTTTGAACCGCCTCCATCTGACTACAAGCCCCTCCCACCATCCTATTGAGTCATGGAAACTCATTCATAGCCATTGAGAAGCTCTCTGGCAGGCCCCGTGGCAGCCCTGTGCACGTGTGGAAAGGACACCTCCTCCCACTGGCAGGGCACCTACCCTGTGCTGTGTAGCTCTGCGAGCTGCTTTGGCCTGCATCTCAGCTACTGCTCGCCCCTGTGCCAGGCACCCACCTGGGACACAGATCACACAGTCACACACCATGGCCTTGGCTACTCGGTATGATGTGGCACAAAAGTATAGAGAGATCTTCAGTCCCACTGAGATGCCCCATGTCCCAGCCCCAAGTTCCTTTCAGGTCCTTCTGGAGCACACAGGTGTCCCTCTGAGTCCTTGCCTGCTCCCTGGGTGGCCACAGACACTCGAATCCAGGCCCTTGGAGAAGGTGCGAGCCTCTTCATCTCTAGGGGGGAACCAATCACCTTCCTCCCATCTTTCTGGCCTCAGAGGCACTCCCTCTCTCCCTCTCTCTTTTCCAACTTAGCTTAATCTTGGTGAAAAGTTCCGGTTTTATAAAAGGCAGGCAGACCTGCAGCTCAAGGCTTTCCACCTTCTAAAAGTCCTTGAGGGAAGGAAATATAGGTCTGGCCACCAACTAGAGGTGGAAGGGAAGGAAAATATAGAGAAAGCAAATGCAAATGATATTTCAATACATGGTCCTCGTATAGTCACCCTGAGCACTAGGCTTCCCTGAAGGGAGGACAGAGAAGCTGGTGTTCCCCTGAGACCGTGAGCAGATGGCGGCCTGAGGTGCCTGGCCTTGCACAGACGGTGAAGAGTATTTACAGATGGTTCCCAGCTACACTAGCAGGGTGGGAAAGCAAGTTCTTGGTAAAATTTCATCTGTCTTCTAACTTACTAACATTGTGTTTTTTAAAAATTTCTCAGATGGATCAATTGCAAGGTTATCTGAAGAATCACTTGGGGCTCCGAGCTTCAACAGTTCACCAAGAGCTGAGTTCCCATGGGGCTAGGCGGACAGAAGAGGGGGCACATGGCACATGGCTCTGCCATGGACTGTGTGTGACATTGAGCAGACCCCTTGAGGAACTGCTGGCTGGGATTGGACAACTTCCTACGGACAGCTCACCGAGGCTGTCCATAAAATGCTGTCATGTGAAGGTCATCACGTGCTAAAGAGAAGATTGGGAAAGGCTAAAGAGCATGTCGATCTTTGCTTTTCCTTTCTGATTTTTCTCTTTATTTCTTCATCACTTCAGTTCATTATTTTTGTGTATCTTTTACTCTCTTGTTCTCATTCCCTTCTTCTTTCATTCATCTTTGTCTTGTTTCTCCTCTCTTTTCTCATTTTGAAACATTCCCCTAATGCTTATCATTATTTATATTTACTGAGTTAACTTTTATAAGCTCTGACCTTAAACTTAGCCAAGTTGAATGTTTTACATTTCCATCTGAACATAGAAAGGACAGTTAACTCAAAAATTGATTTTTAAAAATTGGTATATAATCCTCAAATATGTTTTTTTCAGAAGACCTCATGAGGGAGAAATTCTCCCCCCACCCAGACTCCCACCCTCACACACTAAAATGAGCTAATAGAGGAAATGCCCTCTGGCATTGCTCACCTCAGAAATGGATGTTAAGCAGGAGATGTTTGGCTGATCGATGACAAAGCTGCTCAGTGGGAAACCCCTCATAGCCTTTTTCTGAGATGGACATATTATGAAAATAATATGAGGCTGAAATGTTGTTGTGAGTACACATATGTTCATAGGTAGATCAGAGTCAATTTAGGGTCATTAAAACATTAGGCTGCTCTGGACATTGAGTTCAGTTCTCTCCAGGTCCAGCAGGTTAGCTTTCCATAGGTCAAAGAAAATGCTCAGATTGGCACAGAGCCTCATTGGCTCTCGTGCAGAAACTCTGTGGCTTTGATACGCAGTGAAAAATGCACATCTGGAATGATATCAGACCTCACCGTCCTCAAGCTTCTGCTGCTCGGTATTTAATGATTATGACTGAGATGTGACTCAGGCTGCGGGCTTTATTTTTACCAATGACCAGAACTTCTCTTGATGAATAAGTCAGGAAGGCTGTTTATTTTTTACATCGGAGCATTTGACTAAATTTATTTCTTATATCGTGAATGAACAAATTTGACATTTATAAAAACACATGAAAATACTTTGAGCTATGCATAAAGAGCAGTTTGCAGACTGTTTTCTGCAGGTTGCCATATCTGTTCTCTGATGCTCTGGTAAATAGTACTACTACGTATGGCTTGGGTCCCTCGTGGAACTAAGGTTGTAAGAACAAAAAGGGACTTCTGGCGTCATCTGGTCCAATCTCCCTTTGACAGAAGTCACATGCCAAAGTCACATACTAAGGATGTTAAAACTGGCCTAGCAGCTGTATAGTTATTCTGACATGGTCTCCTGACCTTGCCACTGTTTGCCTCTCCCCAGGTGTGGAACACGTAGCATTGCTGGTTCCTGAAATCATTTTAGCTGGTGCATGAAATCAGGTTAAACAATTGAACCATGCAGGGAGACAGCCCTTCCCCGCTCCCTTTGCTCTTCTGATTGTACCAACTTTATTCCAAACACAGTCTCAAACTAAGAGAACACAGGATGAATCAGCTATCGTTCCTCCTTTCAAGAGATTCTCAGTAGAAGAACCTATTTCTCCAGATCAAACTGTGTGTGTGTGTGTGTGTGTGTGTGCATGTGCATGTGCAAGCATGAACCTGCATGTGCTTTTCTGTCCCACTTAGTTATGAGCATTCTTGTAGCCTTTTTTTTTCATGCAAATATATCCTGGGGAAAAGTCTCTGAAAAGCTGAAATGCCCAGTATCTACTCTGAGTAATCATGTGATTAGTCTGTTTTTTGGAGAAATGTTCACCACAATAACTCTAGTTAACATCCATCATGATACAGAGTTATTTTTATTTTCTTCTGATGAGAACTTTTCAGATCTACTTTTTTAGCAAAGGAGATCTTAAGGAGAAGAAATCTGTGTTTGATCAGCTCGAAAACTTGCTGATTTTCTCTTTTAACTAATAGACAACAAATCTCAGGCTCAGAGCCTTCATCAGGGAATAGTCTACAAGGAGAATTGAACAGAGTTGGCTTGTTTTCAATCTTTAGTTATGGAAAGCCTATGAGTTGTTTACAGCCACGTGATAAAATATACCGAAAACAAGTGGCCTAGACAACCACAAACATGACCACACTCAGCTTCTCTGGGTCAGGAATTCAGTAGTCCTAGCAGATGTTTCTGGTCCACAGTCTCTCAGAGGTTGTAGTCACAGTGTCAGCCAGGCCGCTCTCATCTGGAAGTCTGACTGGGACTAGGCATCTGCTTCCACAGTGGCCCAATCACCTGGCTATTGGCAAGAGGCCTTGGTTCCTTGCCACATGGAACTCTTCACAGGTGGCGTGAATGGTCTCTGCTGGCCTCAGAGTGAGTGAGCCAGGAGAGAGCAAGGCGGGATCAGGATGTGTCTTAGGAACTAATCTTAGACATCATGCTCCGTCTTTCCTTCAGAGTCCTATTTGTTCAGTAGGTCAGACCTCGGACGCTCTGTGTGAGAAGGGGACAGCACAGGGGTGTGACTATAAAGATAATGTGATACTGGCTTTATCTATGACCATGTGATAAATCTACTTATAAATACATATATTAAGTGTTAAAGAGTAGTCTGGTTTAAACAAAAAGTCTAAGTAAATTTTAACACAGGTGGTCCCCAGTATCACAAAAACTCTGTAGGTGACATGCATATGACTATTAATTAGGAAATACCTCATGACTCTTTGTAACCCCTGAGCCCAGTGATACAAAGAAACAGGCTATTTTTGGTCCCAAGCCTTGGTCATAGTGGCTGCTCAAGACAATGCTCACTCAGTGGGGAGAGGGCACACAGTGCTAACAGCAGTGACCCCTTTGTCCTTACTCTGAGGTATCCTCTTATCTCTGATGTGCTGTCCACTGCTATCTTGTGCACCATGGTGGCACTTGGAGTTATGACCTTGAGATGACCTCAGTTCTTCCTGTCTCTTTTTGCTTACTGTCTCCCTGCTTCAGTGAGTCATCTGTCCAAAGGCAGATATGAATACCATGGTATTAGGTTTGTTAGGGTACAAACCCTATAAAGGGTCATAAGAGATTGGACACTTGTTTTAGTTTGTTAAATAACTTCAACTGGTGGGTTTATTGTCTAAACATCCTTGATGTTTATTTTGTTGAACTTAGCTTTTTTGTACTCCAGAAATTTCTTCACCGGGGGCCTTGACATTAGAATATATTTCTAGAAGTTATGTACCCAAGATCAGGCTGAGTAGATCTACAGGTAGGCTCTCAACTTCAGGTTCCTGGTGCAGCCCAATAGCTCATATCAATATTTATTTTTAACTGCTTGGTTTTCTTTGTGTTTATGCTAATTTCTCTCCACACTTTTCCAAAGCTTCTCAGTGAAATTTTCTACCACAGTCAACTATATCAGGAACTCATCTGTTTCAATTTCTCTCTCTATTTCACTCTCTCTCTCTCTCTCTTCCTCTCTCTCTATCTCTCTCTGTTAATCCTCATCCAAGGGCATTTGTTTATTGAGTGTTTTAGAGAGAGAGGGAGGGAGTGAGGGAGGGAAGGTAAGAGGAAGAAAAGGGAATGGGAGGGAGGGAGGGAGGGAGAGAAACATTGATGTGAGAGAGACACACATCACCCTAACTGGGGCCAGGGATGGAACCTACAACCCAGGTATGTGCCCTTGACCAGGAATTGAACGTACAACCATTTGGTTTGCCTGCTGACATTCTAATCACTGAGCAACACTGGCCAGGGTGCTTTTTTTTTATTAGTACATTTCTTAATTCTTTTTTTTTCTGTCTGCATTATATATTCCTTATCCTAAACTTCTCTTGGTTGTAATTATTGGTATTCCCTTTGTCTTCCTTCTGGGTTGATTTTGCTGTTCCTGGGATCCCATATTTTAGTTTCTTTGTTTGGTAAAGTATATCCTCCAGTAATTGTTCAAGTTATGGTGACACCAGCAGAATGGTCATGATAGCCTTCAATGTACCTGTCTCTTAAGTCTGCCCCATTTTGGACTGGTTATCGTCTGGATGTGGTATCCACAGTCACACGGAACCTCCTTTCACACCACCCTGGAATGTGTCTTCACTGCTGTGTCACCTTCCCTGCTTCTGTACCCTAGATCATGTTGATCTAGACTCTTGTTTTGGTGAAGGAAATCCTCTTAAGAATAAATTCCACGGGCAGTGAAGTTTTTAGAATAGCTCAAGTCTAAAATTTTTTATATTATTCTTGTTTTTGATGGTTAGTTTGCTATATATGGAATTGTAAGCTGGAACACATATTCCTGCAGAATTTTGAGGACATTGCTCCATTGTTCTCTATCTTTCAGTGTTGCTGTTGAGAAGTTCAAAGCTGTTCCCAACCTTCACCCTTTCAATGTGATTTGCCGCTTTCTTTCCAGGAACTTGTCGGGTTTGTCATTCATGTCTTGAAATTTCATGAAAGTCCAGTTTCTTCAATCTCACCCTTCCCATTTGGAAAGTTACATTTTCATTTCTGTTCTGTAAGAATTCATTGATCTTCTTGCTGATGATGGTGATTCTCTACTCTTTGCTTTGCTCTCTCTCAGAAACTCCAGTTGTTGAGATGATGGATTCCATGGATCATCCTGCTCATTCTCATATTCCCTTTCTGGTTTTCCCCTTTTTTGTCTGTCTCTTTTCTGGGAGAGATGTACACATTTATCTTCCAACCTTTAGCTTATAATTTATGACGGTATTTTTATTTTATTCCTAAGATCCCTCTTTTGTTCCTTGAATGTTCCTTTATTTACTTATAAAATTCTCTTTCCTTCTTTTTCCTGCCATTTGTTTCCTACACGTTGTTTCTAGCTGTTGGTTTAGTCTTTGTCTTCAATGTTTGCCTGTATCTGTTCTATGTTAAGAATGAGGGACTAAGAAAGCTAATTTGTAGCTCTGAGCATGTGGGAGTCGTTTTGAAAAATGATACTTGAGGGAAGTGAGAAGGATGTGAAATTCAGTGTGGTCATTCCTGTGATTAGGACAGTGCCAGGTTTTATGGGGAGAACTCGGCATGAGTGGGTGTCTGACCTTGATTGAGGTCAAGTGAGGCTTGGCTTCCTGTCTGAGAGCAGGTATTACCTGTCAAGGAGCTCCAGGAACAGCATTCATTCATTCATTCAATATGAATGTATCAGGCATCACCATAGGGTGCAGTAATGAATAAAATACAGGTTCCTACTTTCTTGCCTTCAAGAGGGGAAGACAGAAAAATTATCAAGCAAGTAACACGTAGTGTGAAGCAGTTGTGAGGAACCCCTGTATTACATAGTTTGAATGAGAAGTTTAAATACAATCTCCCTCAAAACACACTGTCAGGGAGGTAAGTGGTATTTCAGATACCTTGTGGGTGAAGTCAGGTTTTATGAACTAGCCTGGGAAAGACCTCCACTATTTACATCACTGTAACTTTCAAAGAAATGCATTAATTTTTAATGGCCCATTATGTACTAAATGCTCTGTGGGCATTTTGCACTTCAAGAAATGACTTTTGAAGCAAAGCACTTTTAAAGCTTTGGCACCGCCTATGTGTTATGAATGGCAAAATGTGGAGTTAAATTAATACCAGATTTTCCTTGTTGGAGATGGTCTCTCCCTTGCAAGGCTTTGATCCTTCAGTCATGGATGCTGAGTTCAATATGTTTTTATCACTTCGCTTTGGGACCAAGCGTCACTCCATGGCTGTGTGTACATGCACACAGCATTTGTATGTGTGTCTATTTTTTATGGGTAAAATGGGTGGAATGGCTCTTTCTCCCTCATCTGGAACAGCCATGTACCTGCCCCACCTGGAATACGAGCAGAAACACCTTAGTAACGCTCACTCCAGTAGAACTCAAAAGGGCAGTGAATGGTCCTGGGGGAAATAAATGAAGTAAGAGTTGAGAAATGGTTTTTCATTCTAGTTTTGTCAGCAATTAGGTGAGCGCCCTTTCGCTTTCTCTGCCGGTGGTTTTTCTCATTTGTAAAGGGGTCAATAGTACTTGACCTGTTCATTTCCCCCACGCACAGCAAGGATCAAAGCAGGCAATACATGAAAAGTCAAAAGGTTGACACAAATTTAAACATTTTTCTGGTGATGACCACAATGAGGGGTGGGGAGTGCGGCGGAGAATCTGCAGAACTGCTCACCCCATGTTAGGAGAGCAGCGCCCAGGTGACAGCAGGCTGGCCCACACCCCAGGGCCATTGATGGAGAAGGCCACTGAGCTCTGTTCTCACCCTCGCAGTTTCTGGCTTGTCTGGGCACAGGCCCCATAGTGGCCCGGCCCGCCCTCGGCTGCCTAGTAGAGACCCAGGCTGCCTGTTTGACAGGCTGTCTCCCTGCCCTGGTAACGCTGACTGGGCCTGCAGTGGAGAACCCAGAGCATCTCAGATCTGTGGGGCAGCCTCCCCTGGGAACTGGTTGAAAATGCAGACGCTGGGACCCCATCCCACTTACTATATCAGAAACTCTGAGGGAAGGGACCTGCATTTTAATGGGATCCCCAGGGAATCCCCATCTCTCATTAAGTGTGTGACCACCACCCAGAGAAGTGCTTTTGGGATTGAGTCTGACTTAGAGTCTTACTGAAGTTCACGATCCGCTGCAGAGTCTCTGAGGCTTAGGAAAGACTCCGCTTCTCTAAATCGATGGCAGGTGACACTGACACATCTAGGCCCCACCACAGAGAGCAGCAAAATGGTGCGGGGGGGGGGGGGGGTGAGGGAGGGGGCTGGGCAGAGATGTGGCTCTAGGACCAGGTGTGCTCACTTGGTGGGACACACAGGTGTGGCATTTCCCCTTTCATCTTTACTTCTCCCAGATCTATAATGGGGGTCAGATCTCCCCTCAGATTCTTCCTGACTCTGATATTGTAGCTCTAATTGGAGTTATTCTCGGGATGTGTGGCACCAGGATTCCCAGAGAAACAGAACACGGGTGGGGCAGCTAAAGGGAACAGCTGGGTGCTCAGGGGGCCTCTCTGAGGCTGCTCCGAGGGCACCTCCTAGCAAAGGGCATGGCCAGCAGGAACCCATACGCCAGCATCTGCCTCCCCAGCCTCCGGCCACCCTGTTTGGGTTTGGGAATGATGGGCTGGCCGGACTCTCTGTGCCCTAAGCCTGAGAGTCCCTTCGTGGTGGGCTGAGGCTTCTCAGAAGCACCCGGTCTGTGAGGACCCAGGGTGGGTGAAGAACCTGCCCCTGGTCACGAAATGGTCCGCCTTTCAGATGAAGGGGCCATCCCCCCCCCCCCCCCCCCCACCGCTTCAGACACTCACAGCTCCAGGCACCTGGGCTTCCTGGGCTTCCTCTCCCTCACTGCACGGCCCACTTTATTTCCAGAGCCTGTCCACGGCCCGTGGTGACATCCAGCTCCCAGGTGTGCACGCTCTCGGGGCTGCAGTTATAAACCTTCCCAGCCCGCAAAGCTAAACTGCATGTTTGGTTTGAATTCTTCTTTCCTGGGGAGTGCTGGCTCCTGTGAGCGCTTCCACTTCCTGAGCAGCAGCTTCCAGCCACAGATGCTGCACTCGGCCCACAGCTGCTGGGACCACACTCAGCACAGAACATTACCCCCTTACCCCCCCCCCACCCCACCCCCGCTTAGTGTCAATATTTGTTTAGGGGAGCGACCAAGGGGAGGCACAGGGTGGGCCACAGAAACACAAATGATAGTGGCCACGTGCCAGGCGTTGGTCCTGCCTGGCCTGAGGCCAGATGTGGCCACTGGGTCCAAGAAGGTGGTGGACACGTGGCAGAGCCAGGATGCAGGTCTGTGCCACCTCATGTGGTGTGTGCTTCCATTTTGATCTTTGTTACGCAAGTCTGAATTTCCTGAAGGAAAGGGAGAAGAAAGTAACTCACGACCTCTCCTTTCGCAGATAATTATGATTGACATTTCTTACGTTTCGGGCATCTTTTTTCTTTTCATAAATATAATAAGAATGTAAGATGGGTGGATGGGATGTATACATATTCATTTATTTATATTTTTAGTTTAAATGGAAAAATAATGCACTCACTTTTCTATAGTTTCCATTAAAATTATTCTTGTATCATCTTAGCACATCAGTATATAAGCTTCAAGTGCCCATTCTTAAAGGCTGCATAGCATCCAGCATAGGCATGCACCATGGTTTTAGAATCAGTCTCTGCTTTTTAGTAATCAGACTATTTGCCCTTTTCTACTGATGGCGACCGTGCTTGAGGAACATCCACAGTATTTCCCTTTTTCTGTGCGGGATTGGCACAAAGGGCATCCCTGCGATCCCAGACATTTGGAACAGCTCACCGAAGTGAGTCCAGAAAAGCTGTAATATTTACACTTGCCTTGGCAGTGTTTAACCATGGCTACTTATTAGTACACTTGCCAACTAAGGAGCCTTATTCTTCTTTTAAAATTAAAAAAAAAAAAGCCTTGCCATTTTAACAAATAAAATTGGTATCATTATTTGAGCTTCCTTGGTTACAAATAAGTGGAATCCTTATTGGCCATTTGTATTGTTTTCTGTGAATCTCCTGTTCATAGCTTTTGTTCATTTCTTTTTGGAGTCTGGTGCCTTCTTTTTTTCAGATTGACATCTAAGGATGCTGTTACTTTGCCCACTATGTGTGTTGCAGATATTCTATTCTGTTTGGTGGTGCCCGATTGCTAACAGGATGGCTGGTGCTTTGCAATGTGGAGATGCTCAGGTGCACGCAGGCTAATGTCAGTCTGCTGGGAGGCTCCTGTCTCCCTGGGGCTTGCTTCGGAGGTGTTCCAGGTACAGAGGCCAGGGGCTCTCATATCCGGAGCCTCACGCGGCACTGTCAGAACTCAGAGTTAGAGCAAGACTTAGTCATATCTGCTTTGCTCAGAATGGAGGCAATGCAGCTTTCTCTGGGAGCTGCTGCGGATGTGTGCATATAGCAGGTGCATAGGCATGCTTGTTTTTAGTTGGAATTGCTGGTGGAACTGCCTTTATGATGGAAAAATCATATGGGGATTTCAAATGTCCTCTCAGTCTTGCATTTCCTTCTTCCTGTGACCTCTGATCCATCACCACACTTTACAGATGCTTTAGGAGAACTTTCTTTATTATGACTCTTACCTCTTTGCTCTTCCCATGGTACACCCTCCATGGAGGCCCTTGTCATAGTATACTTAGGTTATTGTAGTAATTCTTTCATTTGCCCACTTTGTTTCAGTCTCACCTCCTAACATCCCTCCAAGTGGGGCTCCTTCCTCATCTCCTTGCCGTGGTGACACACCTTCAGTGGCTTCTCACTTCATATGCATGGCTGCTCAGCTGGGCCCACCATCAGGCTCCAGCCGCCTCCCCAGGCTCAACCTCAGGAAGCTCCCAGGAGCCATCCTCCTGGCCCAAGGGGACAGCTTGTGGTCCATGGAGCCACCTGCCGCCATGATTCTGCTTAGGCCATTTTCCCCAATGAAACAGCATTTCTAAGGTTCAAGTTCACAAAGGTGTTTCTCCTGCCATCTCCTTAGTGTTGGCAGAGATGAGACATTCTCATGGGCCTCCAGCCCTCTGGTTTTTCTCCTTCTGAGGAACTTCAGAGCAATTGCTTCCTTCATGGGCACTCGAACTGTCCAGCTGCTGTTTCCTACTCACCTGCTGGTCCTCACTCTGCAGTGACACAGCCTTGGGGGCAGGGGAGCAGCCTAGTCCTCGAATCAGCCATTCCCTTCAGGGTAAGTGTTGGGTGGGACAGCTCATGGCCATTGCCCTTACTAAGTTCTACTTGTTGGTTCTTAAACATGGAACTACCATATGACCCAGCAATTCCACTTCCAGGTATATGTTAAAAGAGTTGAAAATGATGTTCAAACCATTACTTGTATACAAATATTCATAGCCACTTTGTTCCCAGTAATCTAACGGTGGGAACAAACCATGTGTCTATCAACAGGTGGCAGGATGGGACATTAATAGATAGAAGTGTGAAGCACCCATTGGCTGCAATGAGGACAAACCTTCCGCGGAATGGAGGATGCCAAACACAAAGTGACATGTGGAAGGGCCCCATGTTTCGGACATGCCCAGAACAGTGAACTCCTTGGAGACAGAGCACCCTGCTGGCCACCAGCGCAGGGGCGGGAGGATGGGAGTGAGACTTGATGGACATGGAATTTCCTTTCCAAGAAATACAAATGTTTCAGGACTAGGTAGAGGTGGTGGTTGCCCAACGTTGGATTGCTCTCTTTACAAGGTTAACTTTATGTTATGTGAATTTCACCTCAACGAAAGCAGGAACAGGGGAAAGCTTGCCTGTTGCCACATAAAGTTAGAGGGATGATGATGGGCCTAGAACCAGGGCACAGGACCGATCCTGTGTTTCAGCGTCCACTGGGTTCTTGGCAATATCTTATGCGAAAGTGAGGTGTTGGGGAGAAGGGTCACCCACTATCATTTCCTGGCCACTTTTAAATATTAGGATTAAGTGCATCAGCATGCCTCATTCCCCCCAAATGGAATTTGTTGTCAATTTTGAAATTTGAAGTTAACACACACACACACACACACACACACACACACACACAGAGTCCAGTCTCCCAGTTGCTCTTTTCCCAGGTAAGAAGAACAATAAAGTGGGACTTTGTTCTCTGCTGTGAGGGCCTGGGTTTCCCACCAGCTGCGGGCCTCACGGAGGACACCCACCGGGCCTCAGGGCTTTGCGCTGGGCTTCCTCCGAAGGGCTGCTGACTTCTTATTTTGTTGTGTCCTCTCTCCATCCCACCCCTCAGCCCCCCCTCCCCCACCACCCCCAGTGCAAGGTGGATTTTTAAAGATCTTAAGCTGGAAATGGTTCCTCAGGCTACAAGGAGAGGGAATTCCTCAGAGACAGGACACCAAGATAGTGTTTTCTGCCCTGAGAACACTCCAGGGAGCGCAGCCACGGAGCCTGGCTGCAAAACGCGTGAGGAAGAGCTGGGGGAAGTCGCTTCCCTCCACCTGCTGCGGCCTCCCTGGCTGGCTATTGGCTTTGGTTGAGTCCATTTTAAAAGGCTGCAGCTAACGTTGCTGTAAATAAGTGAGTATAGAACGTATGTGGAGGCAGCAGGGAGAGGGAGAGGGAAATTTATGTTGTCCTACCCTTTAAAATCTTTGTTTCTACTGCTTTTCTTCCCGTTTTCTTAGAAACATTTATTGAGCACCTTCAGTGTACAGGCCCATGATGGATGCTGGTCCTTCATGGATTACCTCTGTGCTACATGGCCTCTGCGCTCAGGAGCTCAGTTTTCCTTTATCCTCACACCGTGCAACCCCTTTTAGGTGCTGACACATGGGAACCTCGTGGGTTAAAGTGACTTCAGTTTTCTCTTCAGTAATAAAGAGCCTCGGCCTCCCAGTTTCCTCTTGCAACGCGCACATGTTTTCCCTTTTATGGGGTTCTCAAGGCTTAGGCAGCTGGAGGGGTTCCGGGAGAGACCTGGTCATGGAAGAACTGGTGAGCTGCTGGTCCAGAACCCTGGAAGGAGCCCCCATGGGTGAAAAGGAGGCTCCAGGTGGGATGCACACCTTGGAAGCCTGGGCCTCTCCCAGGCTTGCCATGTGCGGCCTGCGGGCTCTGGGGTGAGGAGGCTCCTCTGACATCTGCTGCAGAACCAGCCGGCGGAGAGGGAGCCTTTTGAGGCTGGAGCCCAAGCCTGCTGAGCAGACGCGGCTCTGAAAACCTTCCAAAGCTGCAGTCTGCTCGTTTGCTCAGCATGTTGCTGCCATGTTCACTTACGGGCCTCAAAACATCCTGAGTTCAGGAAAACAGACCTGCCCGGAAAAGCCTCCATAAAGGCCCCAAGAGACGCTGTGCGGAGAGACCCAGGCAGCTGAGCCCGCTGGCCCTGCTCCGCACTCAGCGGCTGTCAGACTGGCTTCCGGGGTCCCTCAGGGGGCACCCTGGCTTCAGAGATCACCCTGAACCGCTGAGCTCTTCACCCTGCCCTCCAGGTGTAGCTACATTAAGAACAATCTGGCTTTGATTTCCTGGGGGGACATGTTGCTGCTCTGCATCCTGGTTTGCCTGGAATACATGCAGGTACCCTGTTATCCTGGGGGAACCATTATTCGCATCTCTTACTCTTCAGAGTGTCCTAGTTTGGACAATGGATTCTATGAACAGCTTAGTTGGTGATGAGCTAGAACAGGGCCTGAGGCCACATCCACTCTGCAGGAGTTTCCCTGGTCAGCTTCGTGTCATGAACAGCATGAACATCAGTGGCAGGACATGCACCTGTCTTTCCCACAGTCCTCCCCATTCCCTAATGCCCATGTGGCCTCTTGTGTCTTCTGAAAGTTAACTCTTGGCCACCAGGAATACACTGTGCTGCTCTTGCCTGACCGAGTCTGACTGGCATAGTTAACAGTGGGGCTAGCTGACTGGAAGCATGACAAGTGTGTGAGTGGCACAGAAACTGCAGGAATGACTGCTGCAGAGCACGACTCTGTTATATGGTTTAAAGGCCTGTGGCTAACCATCTTATTTCCTAACTAGAGGCCTGGTGCACGAAATTCCTGCACAGGTAGGGTCCCTAGGCCTGGCTGGTGATCAGGGCCGACTGGGGCCTTCCTTCCCCCAGCTGCTGGCTGCTGGCCAGGGTCTTCCTTCATTCCCTGCCGCCCCATGGTGGTCAGCACACATCATAGCAAGGGGTCAAACTCCCAGTCGGTGGAACACCCGAGGGGATAATTTGCATATTAGCCTTTTATTATATAGGCTTATATAGGACAATCTTTATGTATATATTTTAGGATCCCCCAAATTTGGATATTCTTGTTCAGTGATGTGTTAAGCACCCTCCTGAATCTTTGGTGGGTTAGGAATACTTTCAGTTGCAGGTGACGAACACCTGAAAGTGAAGTGGCTTCATCAGAGGAGACACTGAATCATCACCTGTAAAACTAGCACAGCAATGATGGCAGCACAGGGTCAGACTCTTCCTGTTCTCCCTCATGGTCACAGGATGGCTGCAGCAGCACCAGTCACTGGACCTTAGACTAGTGTCGCAAGCAGGCAGGAAGGGGCAGGAACAAAGGGTTTTCTGTTGTTTTTTTCATAACTCATTGTCTTCTTAATGTAGGTGGAGAGTCCTTCCCAGGAGCACACATGCCAGGATTCTCAGGCCCTACCCCTGCTGAGAAAGGGGAGCCAGGAAAGGTGAGGGATCAGGTGATTGTCTTGTCTGAGACCTGGTGGAAGAAGTGCCTCCTGAGAGCATAGCTCTCTCCCCACGACCCAAACAAGCCAGCTGTGTAACCACAGGGGAGGAGGTAGAGATGGTAGCTTGTTGGGTTGTGAACAATGTCTGCCACATTTGTTATGAGATCTTTTTCTTAAATGTCTACCTCACCTTCTCTAAGGTCCTATCACTAAAATCATTGTGCACAAATCCATTGCCATTTTGATAAGCACCCCCGAAAAAAAACATCAGTTTGATCATTTTCATTAAAATCTCCTACCTTATGAACACATTTGCCATGACCTTTATACAATACTAGTGGCCTGGTGCACAAAATTCGTGCATGGAGGGGGTGGGTGTTTCCTCAGCCCAGCCTGCACCCTCTCCAATCAGGGACTCCAATCAGGCTGGCAGTCAGACTTCCCGCTCGCAATCTGGGACCTCTGACTCCTAACTGCTCATCTGCCTGCCTGCCTGATCACCCTTAAATGCCTCTGCCTGCCTGATTGCCCCTAATTGCCTCTGCCTGCCTGCCTGATCACCCTTAACTGCCCTCCCCTACTGGCCTGATCTTGCCCCCAACTGCCCTCCCCTGCTGGCCTGATCTCATCCCCAATTGCCCTCCTCTGCCAGCCAATTTGGTTCTGATTGGTCGGTTTTTATGCAGTCAGCATCAAAAGCTCTGCCTCTTAGACAGCCATTGGCTCCTCAGAGTTGACCCAGATTTGGTTCCTATTGGTCAGTTTCTATACCAGTCAGCATCAAAAGCTCCGCCTCCTAGACAGCCATTGGCTCCTCACAGTTGACCCAGATTTGGTTCTGATTGGTTGGTTTCTATGCCAGTCAGCATCTCTGGGCCTATCAATGGGGCCTGATCAAGAAGGCGGGGCTGATCAGCAGCTCCGGTGGAGGCCTTTAAAGAAATGGAGGCACAGCTGCTGGCCAGACTGGGAGAGAAAGAGAGAGGCAAGTGCTTTCAAAAGCTGCCACAGAGGCAATGGATCAGTCCCTGCTTCTCTCTTCAGGTGTTTCTCTGGCCCTGATTTGCAGCCCCCTCAGCAGTCAGTGCTGGGGTACCACGCCTGTAGAGAAGCAGTCAGAGCTGGGTTGCCGTGACTTCTGGTTGGTCAATCCTCAGTCATTACTGGTCATTACAACCCAGGGTTTTTATATATTAGGGTAGGTGAAAAAGGAGATCCCCTTTCTCTCAGCACATTCATCTGGACTCATAGAGTAGATAAGACTTACCCTGGCTAACAAAGCATGCTAGTCAGATCTGATGAGGATGGACACAAGGACGTCCTGATGGTGAGCAGGATCTGGACTGGGAGTTGATGTGTGTGTGTGATAATTCCCTTTTAGTTGCAAGGACTAGAAAACACAAACTGAAGCAGATTGAGGGGAAAAAAGGGAAAGTTTGTACTAGTATGTCTATGTGTGTTACAAGACAGCCTGTGTGTGTCTAGATCCACAGTTTAAGGGATGCAATAAAATGTTTACTTCTGCCTAACCAGTTTGGCTCAGTGGATAGAGCGTTGGCCTGTGGACTGAAGGGTCCTGGGTTTGATTCCAGTCAAGGGCATGTACCTTGGTTGCGGGCACATCCCCAGCAGATGTTTCTCTATCATCGATGTTTCTAACTCTCTATTCCTCTCCTTTCCTCTCTGTAAAAAAATCAATAAAATATGTTAAAAAAAAGTTTACTTCCCCTCAGCTTCCTCTGTGAAGGCTCCATTCTGAAGTGTCTTGTTGGGTCCCCAACAATTTCTGCCTTACATTTTCACTATGTTCAGTGCAAAGGAAATGAGATTCTACTTCCCCCTGCCCTCCCATGTCTCACAGACACAGAATAGAGACTCTTCAGCCCTAACTGGTTTGACTCAAACCAATCACTGTGGCCAAATGGTATGAAATGTGCTGAAGAGCTTAGTCTAGGTCTGGGATTGGCAAACTTGGCCACCTTTGCAGGTAAAGATTTTTGGGATACAGCTGTGCTTCTGTGTATCGGTATTGTCTATGGCTGTTTGTGCCACAATGGCAGACTTCGGTAGTTGCCTGCGAAGCCTAAAATATTTCCTATCAGGTTCTTTACAGAAAAAAGCTTTCCAGTTGGCTTTCATTTAAGTCATGTGCACTACCATTGGGGAATAAGTTTGGGTCAACCCCACCAAGAGCACATGGGCTGAGAATGGGCTATGTTCTCCCAAAGGTCCCCGAAGCACACTGCTGCCATGGGAAGGGTGAGGATGCACAGCACTTGTCTGACAGATGTTACTGTGGTATGTGTGAGGCCGATGGCTCAGGGGTAGGGCTCCTGTGCGTGTGGTTGGCTGGGAGCTTGTTGGGCTTCCTTATTTCTGGAGGAGCTGGCACAGTTCAAGCTTTATCGGGAAGATCTGCTTCCTAGATTATGAGAGAGAGATTGCTGCACTGCTAGATTGCTAACTGGGTGTTATTTGCATTTTGGTCACTGATTTTGAAGAACTGTATTTATGACCTAAAGTGGCTCTAAAAACAGATGACCCTGGAGGTGGCAGGGATGATTGGTCAAGATGTAAACATGGCTGGATGACATGCAGGCAATTGTCTCTATCAGTGTTCCAAACTACTGTCAAATTAATCAGTATTTACCTACATTCCTTAGTGGCCTGGCATAGGGGCAATATAAGGCCTGGTCCTCTTCGATATTTTAAGTGTTTGGGGTGAAAAATATTTTTATTAAACCTGATGAACATAGCAAATAGACTCGATGGTGGCATGAAATTTTATAAACTTTCTGATTGGTGGAAATAATAGATTGAAAAGAATAAGAGGAGATTCATCAAGAATAAACATCAAGTTTCCTGTTTAGGTAAAACAAACACAAATATGAGCACTTGTGCAATATATGCAGGATGGAAGAGACCTGGTTTAATGCAGTCCATTTGAAAAGCACTGGTACTGCTGGTTGACCACAAATTCAACATGAGTCAGCAGCATGAAAATTAAAAAATAATGGCAAGGGAAAGGTGGTCTTTCAGAATATGGTGCTGGGTCAATTGGGTAACCATATGGAAAAGAGAACTATCTTGACCCCTGACTCACACCATACACAGAATCAGTTCCAGATACACTACAGACTTAAAAGTGAAAGGCAACACAATAAAGCTTTTAGGAAAAAATGACTCAGAGGACACCTTCATAACCTTGGTGGAGGAAGAGATTTTTTTTTTACTAGAACACAAAAGAGGGAACCATAAAAATGAAAAGGCAGCCAATAGGATGGGAACTCTCTCTCTCTCTCTCTATCACCCAACAAAAGGTTCTTAGCCAGAAAAATATAAAAGTTCTACAAATCACTATGAAAAGGCCAGGAAAACCAATAGAAAAATGGGCAAAAGACTTGGCCAGACAATTCAGAAAATGTAATATCCAAAATGGCTACTAATTATGTGAAAAGGTGTTCAACTTCATTAGTCAAAGGGAAATGCAAATTAAAAGCATTATGTGTTCCCATGATTACATCCCTCCCACCAGTGTTGTTGAAATTAAAGAGACTGATAACACCAAGTGCTAGTGAGACTGTGGAGCAACACTACTGGTTGGAGTGGAACCTGATACAGCTGCTTTGTGAAATGTTCCATAGTATCCATCAAACCTCTGCATGCTCCGTGAATCAGCAATTCTATTTATAGGAATATACCCAACAGGAATGCATAGAAGGTTCACCAAAAGACATACTAGCATGTTAGCAGCAGCATTATTTGTAATAGTCAAAATGTGGAAATGCCAATGTCAGCCTACAATCGAATGGAAGTAGAAATAGTGCAATATTCACACAACAGGACACTGTAGAGCAATGGGACTGAACCATCTAGAACTGTAAGCATGGCCTAAGAGCCAGATACAAAAGCACACATGCCATGTGAGTCCATCGATATAAAGTGCTAACAGATAAAACAATGTAGGTGAGAGAAGTCATGAAGCGGAGACTTCGGAGGGAGGGGACTGGGATTCAGGTGGTTTCTGCTTCTTGATCTGGTGCTTATTACATAGACGTGTTCAGTTTGTGAAAAATCAATTGCACAGACTGTAAGTATGCAATACTTCTGTAAGAAGTTAGGATTCTAGTGTAAATGGACCAAGTAATAAATTTAACTCTATTTGTGTGCTAGGGGTACTAGGCTTTCTCATCGAAGCATTACAACAACCAAAAGCTGGGCGCACTGACTTACACAAACTCCTAAACCCACCCAAACCCAGTAGCACCTAAACCCAAACAACCCATCCCCAGGCCTCGTTACATCTTATTTATTTTCATATAGCAGAAAGGATGTACTGGTGCCCAATGGACTGATCCCCTGGAAGAGTTGCCTCACTCAGTGCTTTATTTTTTTTTTTTTAACTTAGCAACTATGTGATTTCACATAAAAATTGGATTCCCATGTCGTCTTGAAAAGTTGGAAGACCTGGCCATGCTGGCCACCTCCCCACCTGACCACAAAGGCCTGAGTAGTCATCACTTGCTTCCTCCCGTGTGCTCTCAGGCGCCCCACGATCCCCACTGCTCCCTCCTGCTTCTTCTCTGCTGCCTCCCTCACTTAGGCTCCCTGCAGACTCACCACTTGATGGGACCCTCCCAAGTAGCCAGCAGAATCGCTTTTTCCTCTTGGCCTTTGTAAATGGAATTATCTCCAAGATGTTGTGATGGTTTTTCTCCAAGTCTTCCGGTGTCATGAAGTTCATGACTGCTTATCACACCTGTGGTACTGTTCGTGAGATGACACTTTCCCTTTACATGAGCTGATTCTCCACTTGTATCAATTTGATATTCATAAAATACCTGATCACTAGTACACACAGGACTAGAGTACAAGTTGTATTGGCAAAGGCTGTTTATTTCATGGACTATGTTTGAATAGGTTGATGCTTAAGGCACTTATGAAATCTTCCTTCACTATTGATTTATTCATTAATTTGCATTGTTCCAGGCAAAGGGATGTAGCAGTGAGCAATTCAATATCCTTGCCTTGGACGTGGTGGCTTAGAAGACACTGTTTTTGGTGAAAGGATAGGAAGCTGGAGAGGAGGGACGCTGAGGAAGGACAGTCCAGGGAGGGCAGACTGAAATGCAAATATAATACCCACACATACTCACATCCTTACTTACAGAGGCGCACGTGGTAAAAAGTTGCTATGAAGAGGGTTTAAGGAACAAAGTGTAAAGCAGTGTGAAGGGGAGGGAGGCTGGAGCTGATAAAGTGATAGCAGGGTGAATAAAGTGTCATTTGGATATCTGAGGAGGGAAGGTAGAGGCCAGAGCAGAGGCCCTGAGGTAGCACTTTGGAGAAATAGTAAGAAGGTGGGAGTGGCTGGGGCAGGAGCAATAGGGGAAACAGTGGAAGGAGAAGATGTCCCAGAGAAGAGGGGATGGGGAAGAGGCAGGATGCAGCCGTGAGCAGACCTCGTACCCCAGGCAGAGCCTTTGGGACTTGGTAGGTGTGTAGGGATCCATTGGCGGGATTTGAGTGGGGAAATGATGTGTCGTTTTCATTCCTCATGTTATGCTGTTTCCTCTTTTCCTTCTTCCCCATCTTTGCCTTATGCCTGCCAGGAATTGTTTTGCCCCACTAGGGGCCCTGAAGGCCTCAAAGGTTGCTGACATCTACTTTTATATTTGAAAATGGCTACCCAGATGTCCATCCATCTGGATGCCAAAGGGGAATAAGGCCGAAAGTAGATAATTTGTAAAATAATAATAATGATAATTAACACATTTTATTATTAACAAATATTTTTATTATTGGGCATTTTCCTTAAGCAAAATAGTACCAATTTTGTCATTTGTGTTTTCTTTATGTTCTTTTAAAGTATATGGAGGTGCGCTGGCCAGTGTGGCTCAGTTGGTTGGGCATTGTCCCATGCACTGAAAGGTTCCTGGTTTGATTCCAGGTCAGGACAGATGCCTGGGTTATAAACTCCATCCCCGGTAGGGGGCATGCAGGAGCAGCCAATCAATGTCTTGCTCTCACATGGATGTTTCTCTCTCTCTCTCTCTCCCTTCCTCTCTCTCTGAAAATCATTAAAAATGTCTTAAAAAACAAAAAAAGAAAAAAGTACGCAGCAGCTTAGAAGGCCCTGTTTTCCTGTGAGATGGCAGGAAGCTGGAGGAGAGGGTCCTGTAAATAGACGTTCTAGACCCTGCTTCCCTCACCTCCTACCTTAGTAGACATTCCTCAGGAGCCTTAAGTTCTGGTGCTTGTCAATTCTGATTTATAGTGTCATGAGTTTCTTGCTTTGCTCCTGCTTTACAAGTCATTTTAATAGGAAACTGGAAACAATTTTAAGTGGAAGGCAGGCCTTACCTCTAAAGACATTTGCCATGTAGTGTGAACTGAAGCCCTGTTCACACCACAAGTGCAGAGGGGAAGGCCGAGGGAGTGAGGCTGCGGGGGTACCCGTGAATCCACTGGGAGGAAAGGCCACCTTGGAGTAAGGCCCTATGAACCGAGGTTAATTTTAACAGAAGGGGATATCCGTGGTCGGTTAAGGAAGTGAAACTGTAACTTCTGTAACGAGACCTCAGAACGTTAACCTGAATATTTTGATCGAGGAGGCTGACCGGGGCTGCTGACCGAGGGTGCTGACTGAGGATGCTGACTGGGGCTACTGACAGAGGATGCTGACTAGGGCTACTGACCAAGGACGCTGACCAAGGCTACTGACTGGGCTGCTGACCGGGGCTACTGACCAAGGATGCTGACCGGGGCTGCTGATTGAGGCTACTGACCGAGGATGCTGACCAAGGCTGTTGACCGGGCTGTTGACCGGGGCTGTGGGAAATCAGCGCAGCACCAGGCGGTGTGCGGAGCTGAGATGCTGTGTTGAGTGGAGTCCTGCCCGGAGTGAAGATGACCCTGTGAGGCTGAGGGAACAGAGTTTGCAGATAACGGACCCTCTGGATTCTGTCAAATCGTGGGAGGGTGACCTGGGCAGGGCACCCAAGTGTCAGAATTTGAGGGGTCCTGACTGACCACGCATGACTTTAAACAGAAACCCATTTCCAAGTAATAGACGGAGAGTAAGTGCAAACGTGGTGATTAGATAGCAGTCCTGCCTCTGTACCTTAGGAATTCCCTCCTCATTTGTTTTCATCTCTTCAACAAATGTTTATGGGAGTGTCTATGATTTGACATGCCCTAGGCTGCTCCATGTAAGCAAATAATTAAAATAATTGCAGACAAATGTGATAATAGAGGCATGAACAGAATGCTGTGGGGACACGTACCACTTGGGTTTACCACTTATTTATACTTAGTTTCTTGTGAATGATTATACAAAGGCTAATCTTTTCATCCATCAAGAAACCTATCTTCCTCTTAGGTTCCTTTTGTGCATCTGTTTCAAACAAATGCACAGGTTTAGCCTGATTTGGTAAAAATCACTGATATGGCCACACTTGCTGGCATCTGGGGCAAAGGAATGAGAGGATATTTTTGGCCAGAAGTAACCAGTTTTATAAAGGTCTTATCTCCACCCTTTTCAGCCATGACACAAATGCAATTGCCCATCGTGTGGTGGTGAGACAGGCCACCAGCCAGCTCCTGGCCAGCTCTCTGCTCTTTAGGGGAGTAGTGGCTCTTGAGATATTCTCACACTGGCTTTCCCGAGGAGTTCCTCAGTCCCTTTTGGCTTTTGTTCGTCTCTTATAAAAGTGGTCTGGTGTCCTTTCTGTTCTGTTTTATTTATTTATTTATTTATTTATTTATTTATTTATTTATTTATTTATTGTAACCTCAATCAGTAGTAATGTATTATCTACAAAATGCAGCTCAGAAGTTATTATGTTAAGATATAGATGCAAAATATTTCCAGACAAATATTCTGCGAGACAGGATAAGTGGCAATATGCATTGCACAGTGGCAATATGTGTGGCAAATAAGGCAGGAATGCATGCCCTTCCTAATGGATCCAAACAGATCAGCATTCAAGCAAAATGCAAATCAGCATCCTGTGGAGCTCATGTTGGAGGGCATGGCTTCCTCATCGTCCTGTTTCATCAACTCTCTCTTTTGGCTATTCTTGCACATTTTCTCTTTGTTATAAATTTTAGAATTAGATTGTTACATTCCATAAAGTTCTACAGTGATTTAGATAAGAATTATTTGAGCCTTGGACAGGTGGCTCAGTTGCTTGGAGTGTCAGCCTGTACACCAAGCATGCAGCCCACAATGAATATTTTTGCAGCCCAGCCAATATAACGGTATGTAAGAAATGTTGTAATAAAAATTTTGTAACTTAATTTTTACAATATCCTGTTATACCTAATTATTAACGAACTACAACGTTCACTAATGACTGATGACTATAATTGTGTTGCATTCATTTCCCTTACGCACCTTATGCACAGGTGCACCATTTCTCTCCACTAATACTAGCAGCTAATCTTTTAGCAGCCAATTGCCACGTCATTAGTCTTGGACTGACTTGTTTGGTGTGCACAACAGGAAATATTTCACTTTGGGAGAACAAGAAAATAGACTTATTTGCATTATGCTTATTAATTTGTGCAGTTATTCAGTGTCTGTAAGTTAATGTTCAAGAAAAAATATTAATGTTTATTAAAATGTCCTATTATTTTATATTAATGATTACTCATTTATTTCAGCCCTTAATATTCAGTATGTCTCTATCGAAATAAACATACATTTCTATGAAAATTTAAGCTTTTGTTTTTTTGTGGTCCACATAAACTTAAACCTTGTTTATTTGGCCCGTGCTAGCCTTTGAGTCTGACATGCTTGCTGTATACCAAAAGGTTGCAGGTTTGCTCTCTGGTCCAGGCACGTAGGGGAGGCAACCAACTGATTGATGTTTCTCTCTCACATCTGTCTCACTCTTGCTCTCTCTCCCTTCCTCTCTCTTAAAAAAAAATCAATAAAAACATATCCTTGGATGCAGATTAAAAAACTTTAAAAAATAGAATTATTTGATTTTATCTGTTAATTTGGGTAGAACTTAAATCATCATGGTGTGTTTCTCCATTTATTTCATTCTTTTATGCACTTTGGTAACATTTTATAGTTTTATGCATATGAGTCTTATGCATTACTTTTAGGTGTTCTATGTTTCCTATAGTTATGAAAACCAAAATGTTTATTCCTAAAACATTTTCTAGCAAGTTAATGTTGGTACAGAAAAATTGTTGTCTGTTGCTATTGCATCCATCTGCTTTGCTGAACCCACTTACTGATCTGATAGTTTTTGGCTGCTTCTCTTCCACTGGCTAGGTTGGTAATATTACAATCTGAAAATACCAAGCGTGAAGGCCGATCCATTCCCAGCATTAGGACCTGGCCTTCCTTCTCATTGCTTCCGGTGACCATGGGCTGGCTACAGTCTTGGGCGATAGTGGGAGCTGACATTCTCATTCTGTTCTGATGTCCGTGGGAACTTAATTTGCCATTCGTTGTAGTTTTCTGATGGTTCCCCTTTATTAGGCTAGGAAGTTTTCTTCTATTACTAGTTTCCTGAGGATGTTTTTCTTTTTCTTTGGGTAATATCTTCATTGGTATCTAATTCACACCATACAATACACCTATCTAAAGTGAAGAATTCAATGGCTCTCAGTCTATTCACAAAGTTGTGCAAACATCACCATATTCAATTTTGGAACATTTTTTTTTTAATTTTATTTTATTTTTATTGTTTTAAGTATTACAAATAGTAGTACATATGTCTCCTTTTTTTTTCCCCCTTTGATCTCCCCCCGACCTCCCCTACCCCCCAGGACATGCCTTCACCTGCCCACCCTCCCCCCCTCCCCGCCCCAGTGTCTTATATCCATTGGTTGTGCTTATATGCATGCGTACAAGTCCTTCGGTTGGTCTCTTACAGCCCTCCTCGCCCAACCACCCCTGTCTTCCCAATGTAGTTTGACAGTCTGTTCAATGCTTCTTTGCCTCTGTATCTTTTTCCCACCATTTCTTTCCTTTAAAAAGTTTTGCCTTTGCAGACTGGAAATAAACATATAATAACCAAACAAGACAAAACAAAAAAATGTTTGAGTCCCAATTTCAATGTCAAACAGTTCCTTATGTGTACATGTCAGCAGTGATATCTGGATGGTGGGCACATGGTGGCAATGCAGGTCTGACCCTCTCTGGTTTGGTCCTAGGTAACCTGCAGCGGTGCACAGCTGCTGACTGCTCCCATAGCAAGGCATTGTCAGCGTCTTCCATCTCTGGACTGTTTTTTCCTCTTGTCTTCCTGGTTGGAGCACTCCTGTCAATTCCTCTCTGTTGCAGGAATCCATCTGGTCTTGGGGTTGTTTTCTGAAAATATACAAATATATTCTCGACCACAAGTTAATAAAGGAATCTTTTCTATATAATTGATTTGGGATCCTTTTTATTTTTGTTCAAACGATTTTCCTTTGTCTTATTTAGACACCATGTGTGTTTTTAATGGCCTTGCTGTTAGCATTGCAAATGAACCTTAATTTGGTAAAGTAAAAATTTTCTAGATGTAATTTACTTATAGGATATTTTTCCTTACATGATATTGCCCTACTATCCCCCCCCTTTTTTTTTTAATGGAGGTTTTTGTAAATTTTATAATGCAGTCTTGATAACTTTAAATTAAAAAAAATTTTTTTTTTCCCACCACACATATGACTGCTTTAGGTTCATTGCTTATTCAGGAATTTTACCATGAGATGAACTACCAATAGAAATTTTAGTTATTACTTTAAGAATAGCTTTTTGTCCAGTACTTGAATATTCACTTATTTCAATTAGCCTATTTAAATTAATCTGAAAACTCGATTACTATTTTACTGTCAAATTTAATACTCTACCAACAATCTTAGTTTACCCTGTAAATATTAGTGGGAAGGATTATTTGCATTCTTGAGTGGGCCCTGAGCATTCCAAATGCTCAGCTGAATTTAGATATAGGGCAACTGCTGTCGGCCAAGTCTCTTGTCTGTTACCTGGGACCCGATCTGAGCTGGGCCAAGTCTCTGTCTGTCACCTGTATCTCGATGTGAGCTGGGCCGGGTCTCTTTCTGTTGCCTGGGTCCCGATCTGAGCTGGGTGTGGGAAGTGCGAAGCAGCCATGGGGGTAGGAGACCTCCTTTAGAAGGGGGTGAGGGTTCAAGCCCCTGCAATGTTGGGGGGGTGAGGGTCTGTGCCCCACTTCTGTTGCCCCCCCAAGTTCTCTCCTGATGGCCCCTCTGCGACTGTGCCTGTCTTAGGTTGTTCCTTCCTTGAGGAATCTTACCTGTCTCTGGCTAACCAGCCATCCTCCGGGGCCAACCAGGGTGCTGTGAGGTTCAGTTCTGTCTCCTTGGTAGCCTATGACCCCATGGCCTCCACACCCAGCACCTGCCTTGGGAACCCCTGGCCTGCTGGCAGGGTCCCGGTGCTGATCACATATCTCGGGGAACTCGGGTTTCTTCTCCAGTGAGGGCCCAGCTCACACAATTGGGTGTGAGACAGATCCCTGGTACCAGCCCCCACGAGGCTTCAAGCTCAGCATGAACAGAAAGTTCAGGTAACAGCTGAGGGCAATTGGATTGTGAGAAGAGGGTCCCTCTTGGCACAAAGGGCAAGAGGGGCCAATATAGGATGCTCAAGTGCCTTCCCAGTGCCTTAATTCCTTCTGCAAGGGATTAAATCCTTTCATGTCCCTTTTTTTTTTTTTTTTAAATTGCTGCCCACCATTCAAAGAATTAGTTTGTAAGTTTGTTTGGGATAATTGTAAAGTATGCTGTTGTAAAATATCTAAGATTATAATGAGATTGTAGAATAATATCATGTAAGGATATTCTTTGCCCTAGGCCCTGGCAATTCCATTTCAAACTGGCTGTCAATTTCTTTTTGTAGCTTTATATAAACTTTGTCAGGGAGGCAAAAGCACAAATTACTTACTTTAGTTCAAGCGGCCAAATATATTGACTTTCAATTACAATCCTTATGACTTTTGAAGGAAACTTCTCTTTGTTTCCTTCCAAAATAATTTTCAGTCTACAGAGAGTTTCATTTAAAAATTTTTGTCACATGAAACAATTTCTCTTAATGCCCCGCCCCCTTGTTGTCTGTGTCCATTGATTAGGTTCATATGCATGCATACAAGTCCCTTGGTTGATCTCTCCACCTTACCCCCACCCTCCCCTACCTTACCTGAGGTATGATGTTCTGATCGACGTTTCTCAGCCTCTGGATCTGTTCTTGTTCATCAGTCTATGTCGTTCATTATATTCCACAAATGAGCGAGATCATGTGATATTTATCTTTCTCTGCCTGGCTTATTTCACTCAACATAATATTCTCCATCTCCATCCATATTGTTGCAAATGGTAGGAACTCCTTCTTTTTTACCGCAGCGTAGTATTCCATTGTATAGATATACCACAGTTTTTTAATCCATTCATCTGCTGATGGGCATTTAGGTTGTTTCCAAATCTTGGCTATGGTGAATTGTGCTGCTATGAACATAGGGGTGCATATACCCTTTCTGATGCCTGTTTCTAGATTCTTGGGATATATTCCTAGAAGTGGGATCACTGGGTCAAATGGGAGTTCCGTTTTTATTTTTTTGA
Organism: Corynorhinus townsendii; assembly: GCA_026230045.1. Classification (NCBI taxonomy): domain Eukaryota; kingdom Metazoa; phylum Chordata; class Mammalia; order Chiroptera; family Vespertilionidae; genus Corynorhinus; species Corynorhinus townsendii. The sequence continues at coordinate 47,086,246 of JAPDVU010000009.1, forward strand.
GGAAACTCCATACTGTTCTCCACAGTGGCTGCACCAGTCTGCATTCCCACCAGCAGTGCAAAAGAGTTCCTTTTTCTCCGCATCCTCGCCAACACTTGTTGTTTGTTGATTTGTTGATAAAAGCCATTCTGACAGGTGTGAGATGGTACCTCATTGTTGTTTTGATTTGCATCTCTCTGATGATTAGTGACTGTGAGCAGGTTTTCATATGTCTCTTGGCCTGCCTTCTGTCTTCTTTCGAAAAGTGTCTACTTAGGTCAGTTGCCCATTTTTTGATTGGGTTGTTTATCTTCTTTTTGTTAAGTTGTATGAGTTCTCTGTATATGTTGGAGATTAAACCCTTATCATTGATATCATTGGCAAATATGTTCTCCCATGCAGTGGGCTTTCTTGTTGTTTTATTGATGGTTTTCTTTGCTGTGCAAAAGCTTTTTATTTTGATGTAGTCCCATTTGTTTATTTTCTCTTTAGCTTCCATTGCCCTAGGAGTAGTATCAGTGAAGAAGTTCTTTCGGCATATGTCCGAGATTTTGCTGCCTGTGGATTCCTCTAGTATTTTCATGGATTCCAGTCTTATGTTTAAGTCCTTTATCCATTTTGAATTTATTTTTGTGTATGGTGTAAGTTGGTGATCTAGCTTCATTCTTTTGCATGTATCTGTCCAATTTTCCCAACACCATTTGTTGAAGAGACTGTCTTGACTCCATTGAATGTTCATGCCTCCTTTGTCAAATATTAATTGGGCATATTGATTTGGGTCAATTTCTGGGTTCTCTATTCTATTCCATTGATCTATATGTCTGTTCTTGTGCCAGTACCAGGCTGTTTTGAGAACAGTAGCTTTGTAATACAACTTGATATCTGGTATTGAGATCCCACCTACTTTGTTCTTCTTTCTCAGGATTGCTGTAGCTATTCGGGTTCTTTTTTTATTCCAGATAAATTTTTGGAAATTTTGTTCTAGGTCTGTGAAATATGTTGTTGGTATTTTAATGGGAAGTGCATTGAATTTATAGATTGCTTTGGGTAGTATGGACATTTTGATGATGTTGATTCTACCAATCCATGAACATGGTATGTTCTTCCATCTGTTTATGTCTTCCTCTATCTCTTTTTTCAGTGTCGTGTAGTTTTCTACGTATAGGTCTTTTACCTCTTTAGTTAAGTTTATTCCTAAGTATCTTAATTTTTTTGGTGCGATGGTAAATGGGATTGTTTTTTTAATCTCTCTTTCTGTAAGTTCATTATTGGTGTATAGAAATGCCATAGATTTCTTGGCATTAATTTTGTATCCTGCTACATTACCAAATTCAGTTATTAAGTCTAATAATTTTTTTATGGAGTCTTTAGGGTTTTCTATGTACAGTATCATGTCATCTGCGAATAAGGACAGTTTTACTTCTTCTTTTCCAATTTGGATGCCTTTTATTTCTTCTTCTTGTCTGATCGCAATGGCTAGTACTTCCAGCACTATATTAAACAGGAGTGGTGAGAGTGGGCATCCCTGTCTTGTTCCTGTTCTTAGGGGAAATGGTTGTAGTTTTTGCCCATTGAGTATGATGTTGGCTGTGGGTTTGTCGTATATGGCTTTTATCATGTTCAGGTATGATCCTTCTATTCCCACCTTGCTGAGAGTTTTTATCAAGAAAGGGTGTTGGATTTTATCAAATGCTTTTTCTGCATCAATTGATATGACTATGTGATTTTTATCTCTCAATTTGTTTATGTGATGTATCACGTTTATTGATTTGCGAATATTGTACCATCCTTGCATCCCTGGGATAAATCCTACTTGGTCATGGTGTATAATCTTTCTGATGTACTGCTGGATTCGATTTGCTAGAATTTTGTTGAGGATTTTGGCATCTATGTTCATGGGGGATATTGGCCTGTAATTCTCTTTCATTGTGTTGTCTTTGTCTGGTTTTGGTATTAGGGTGATGCTGACCTCATAGAAGGAGTTTGGAAGTGTTCCTTCTTCTTGAATTTTCTGGAATAGTCTGAGGAGGATAGGTTTTAGTTCTTCCTTGAATGTTTGGTAAAACTCCCCTGTGAAGCCATCAGGCCCTGGGCTTTTGTTTGCTGGAAGCTTTTTGATGACTGCTTCAATTTCTTCCATAGTTATCAGCCTATTGAGATTCTTAGAATCTTCCTGTGTGAGTTTTGGAAGGTTGTATTTTTCTAGGAATGTGTCCATTTCCTCCAGATTGTGTAGTTTGTTAGAATAGAGTTGTTCATAGTATTTTTTAACAATTCTTTGTATTTCTGTGGGGTCTGTTGTTATTTCACCTCTTTCATTTCTGATTTTGTTTATTTGGGTCCTCTCTCTTTGCTTCTTGGTGAGCCTGGCTAGAGGTTCATCAATCTTGTTTATCCTTTCAAAGAACCAGCTCTTGGTTTTGTTGATCCTGTGTATTGTTTTTTTGGTCTTTATGTCATTCATTTCTGCTCTGATCTTTATTATGTCCTTCCTTCTGCTCACTGTGGGCTTTTCTTGTTGCTCTCTTTCTAATTCTTTGAGTTGTTGAGTTAGAAGATTTATTACCATTTTTTCTTGTTTTTTGAGGTAGGCCTGTAGAGCTATAAACTTCCCTCTCAAGACTGCTTTCATTGTGTCCCATAGCATTTGCATTGTTGTGTTTTTATTGTCATTATTCTCCAGGATGTTTTTAATTTCTTCTTTGATCTCGTTGATCACCCAATCATTGTTTAATAGCGTGCTCTTCAGTTTCCACGTGTTTGAATTTTTTGGAATGTTTTTATTATAGTTTATTTCTAATATTATGCCATTGTGGTCTGAGAAAATGCTTGATAGGATTTCAGTCTTTTTGAATTTAGGGAGGCTTTGTTTGTGACCCAATATGTGGTCTATTTTTGTAAATGTCCCATGGGCACTTGAGAAGGACGTATATTCCGAGGCTTTGGGGTGAAATGCTCTGAAGATGTCAATTAGGTCCATCTGATCTAGTGTGTCATTTAGAATTGCTATTTCTTTGCTGATTTTTTGTCTGGAGGATTTATCCAGTGATGTCAGTGGTGTATTAAAGTCTCCTACTATGATTGTATTGTTGTCGATCTCTCCCTTGATCTCTTCCAGGAGTTTTTTTATGTATTTGGGTGCTCCTGCGTTGGGTGCATATATGTTTACCAGAGTTATATCTTCTTGTTGAATTGCTCCCTTTAGTATTATGTAGTGGCCTTCCTTATCTCTTGTTATGCCCTTTACTTTGAGGTCTATTTTATCAGATATAAGTATTGCTACCCCAGCTTTTTTCTCATTTCCATTTGCTTGAAAAATATTTTTCCATCCCTTCACTCTCAGTCTGTGTGAATCCTTTGCTCTGAGGTGAGTCTCTTGTAGACAGCAAATATATGGGTCATGTTTTCTTATCCATTCAGCTACCCTATGTCTTTTGATTGGTGCATTTAATCCATTTACGTTTAATGTTATTATTGACAAGTACATGTTTGTTGTCATATTTTCCCCCTTAGTGTTTGTGTTTCTTTTTGCCTTTCTCTTTCTTCTTTTTACAGCAGTCCCTTCAGCATTTCTTGCATTGCTGGCTTGGTAGTGATAAACTCTCTTAGCCCTTTTTTATCTGTGAAGCTCCTGATTCCCCCTTCAATTTTGAATGATAACCTTGCTGGGTATAGTATTCTTGGATTCAGACCCTTGCTTTGCATCACTTTGAATATTTCATTCCATTCCCTTCTGGCCTGGTGTGTTTCTGTTGAGAAATCAGTTGATATTCTAATAGGAGATCCCTTGTAGGTAACTTTCTGTCTCTCTCTGGCAGCCTTTAAGATTCTTACTTTGTCATTGGTATTCGCCAATTTAATTATGATGTGTCTTGGTGTTGGTCTTTTGGGGTTCAACTTGTTTGGGACTCTATGTACTTCTTGGACTTGCATAGTTTTTTTCCTGCCAATATCAGGGAAGTTCTCCGTCATTATTTCTTCAAACAGGTTTTCTATTCCTTGCTTCTTTTCCTCACCTTCTGGTATCCCTATTATTCTAATATTGTTTCGTTTTGTGTTGTCCCAAAGCTCCCTTAGGCTCTCCTCTTGCTTTTTAAGTCTTCTTTCCATTTGCTGCTGTGTTTGTGTGTGTTTTCCTACCTTGTCTTCTAATTCACTGATGCGGTCCTCAGCCTCTTCTAGTCTACTGTTTAAGCCTTCCAATGTGTTCTTTATTGCAGCTATGTCGTTCTTCATCTCCTCTTGGTTTCTTTTCATGTTGGTGACATTTTCATTCAGCTCCTTGTAGTTCTCATTGAGTTGTGTGTATTTGTCATTGAGTTGTGTGTATTTGTCATCCATCCGTTTAAACATCCTTAGAACCATTACTCTGAATTCTCTCTCTGTTAAGCTGCTAGCCTCAATTTCATTTAACTCCCTTTCTGGTGATTCCTCTTTTTCTTTCCTTTGGGTATTGCTTTTTTGTCTCCCCATGTTTTCCTGAAATGTTTTAATTGTAGATCCAATTGCTTTGTTACCCAGGTTCTTTTGGTGATGGTGCTACTGGTAAAATCTTTCTGTTCTCCTGGGCTTGGTTATCTAGTGTAATTGAGGTGCTTAGTTTCTAAAGATTTCTCTTTAGAGTAGATCCTATGGCCTCAGGGAGTATTCAGATTCCTTGGTGTTAATCAGGGTGGAATCTGGGTGTGGCTATATTGGTTGCCTGGAGACTGGGGGGAGGGGCTATCTCTCAGGAGAAAATGGATTCTGTGGGCTTAGGTATGACTCAGCACCAGACTTGCTACCACTTCTCCTGGACCGTCCGTTGCCCACTCTGCCCAGGTTCCACAACTCTACCCCTTCTCCCGCACTTCTGTCACAGGTAAGCGCCTGTCTCCAAAAGGTCCCACGAACTAGGTTCAGTGGGGAAATGCGCAGGCCCCAGCGCTTTGAAGGACCGAGTCTCTGCCAGTTCCTCTCTTGCCGGCACTCCGCGGTCCGGCAGCTCTTAAAGGCTGCCTTTGAGCTCAGATCCCAAATCCAGACTCTATGGTCTAAAATCCTTCAGACCTTGCCTGTCCTCAGGGACGCGGCTTGGCACTGTGTAGTTTCTCCCTGACCTTCTGGGCACAGAGGTCCGGGAGATTCTACTGCCTAGATCTTTGATTTTACCTTTATCCGGGGGATCCCTGCTCTTCCCAGCTGCAAACTGCCTCACCAGCTGTGCCTCCTTCGCCAATTCGGGCTGGAGTCTCAGCTGCCTCCTCTATTTGCTCCGGGAGAAGGCTCAGGACACATCCTTCTATTCCGCCGCCATTTTTCTGGAACATTTTAATCACCCCAAAAAGAGACCCACCCCCTTCTCCAACACCCCCAAGGTTGCTAAGAGGGGCCTGGTGGCTTGTCCTCAGGGTATAGACAGAGTGCCTATGTCTCCTGGGGCTACTATACGTATTTTGAGGCTGTTGGCTTTTTTTTTTTTTTTTTTTTTTCTGTCCCTGACACCCTTACCACTGCTGCCTCCTGATTGGCACTGAAGAGAAGGAGGGAGAGCTGGCACATTAGCTGTGAAAGCTCACTCTGCTAGGCAGCTTGCCTGCTCCTGCTTCCTGCAACCAGGGGCTCTGGCCTCACCGCCCCTCCAAAGGGTTTCTTCCCCTGAAGAAGCTCCATCTACACACACTGTCAGCTATGCTTTCCTGGTCGGGTTGTGGTTTGTTTATATATGTTAGAGCTGCGTCTATCTACTCTGTCTCTTAAAAATGGCTAAACATTTCTGGTCCACTGTTCACTGGCGACTTCCTGTCTCCTCCAACATGGTTAAAGCCAGCCTCCTCCTCCTTTCCCCCTGCTGCTCCTGCTCCTGTTTCTCCTTCCTCAGAGTATTAGGGTTATACTGCGTTCTCTACCGCCATTTGACTAATGCTTGACCTGCTGCGTAAGCGAGGTTTTAATCAAACCCTCCAGAAAATCTCCCCTCAGCTGTCTTCTCAGCCCTTGCAGGAGCGCGGGTTCACACCCCTCTTCACCAACTCTGATCTCTCCTCCTCATATACTTCCCAGTGCTTGCTGAAGAGTAACACTGAAAACTATTTCTCATGATTTTAGGTTTTTAAATATAAGGGTCTTCTTGGAAGAATACTCTAAGTACTGAGTGGCCAGATTATTATGATCTCTAAACGCATAATAATCTGGCCACTCAGTGTGTGTGTATATTCGTGCATGGGCGGTTGTCCGGTCTGCCTGCTGGTCAAACTCCTGGTCGAGGGGACAATTTGCATATTAGCCTTTTATTATATAGGATATACACTGAGTGGCCAGATTATTATGCGTTCAGAGATCATAATAATCTGGCCACTCAGTGTATATACACTATTAATTATCAGCACACACAGAGCAGACAGTTGTCAGCCACACATTGTACTGGGCTTCTGGGTACAATTGGACTTGGAAAGTCTTAGCAATAAGAGAAATATCCTCATAAATATTAAGGGACTGAGGCCAAAGGAGAAAAATCTCTCCTTGCAGCCAAGTGGCATTTCCTGCGTAGAGACAATCAATCCACAGAATGTGCTGATGGGGCCATGTGCTGTGAGTTTCTTGATCTTAAATTTATTAAATTTTTTTTTTTCACTTAGAAGAGTAATTAGAGTGCTAACCCCTAAGCCCTTGCCAAATAAGTATTCCAGGGAGTTTAATGATTCCTTCCAACTAGTTTCCCAATAATTCTACGTACTCTTACATTATTATATCTTTAACCACCATGCCTTTCAGGTCTGTTACCATTTGTTAAAACAAACATGTCAGAGGGGGCTTTTGCTTTGAAGAATGAAAGGTTGACATTTCAGAAGTGGGGGTATTGTGTATGTAATAGGTGGACTAGCTTAACCCTAGATGTTCCCGCGGGCTCTAGTTTTCTGGGATTGTTTTTCTATTAACATCTAAACACTGATAGACTGTGCCCATGCTGACATACAGCATCGCATGTAGTCTAGAGATTTAGGGACTTCCTGAGGAAAGCTTAGCCATCTCACAAGTCCATCCTGCCTCTCCCTCTCAGTCTCACCTCCATCTCCATTTCTGGGGTGTTTGGGCTGCTCTTCTTATCCCATCATGGACACTTCTCCTTCCCTAATTCCTGGAGGGAGAGGCAAAACTATCTATCAATTAAATAAAACTTTGCCGATGAGTTTGTGTAAGAGACTCCTTGTTTTCCCCAACATTATTCCTTTCTTCTTCACTTTAATAACGAAATCACAAGTTTTAGCTGGATGCATGGTTGGAGTCAAACGATGTTTCCTAGCCCTGCTTGCAGGGGAATTAAAACAAAAGGGTAAAATAGAGTATACAATTACAGGCTGTATTCTTGAAAGAAAAGGGGTTTCTCTTCCTCCTTTAGCCGTTGCTGGCATATGGGTGTATGGCTAGGGCTGGAGCAGGCACCTGGAGGCCAAGAGGGGAGGCGTTTGTGAAGGAAAGAGAACAAAGGACAGAGGACCTCAGGTCTCCACAATCTGGAGTCACAGCACCAGCCCTGGAATACTCACACTCAGTGGCACGAGAGGGAAATAAACTTTAGTTGGGTTTTAGCTATTGCTCTTTTGGCCTTTGTAATGAAAGATGAAGCATAAAATTTGGGATAATGAAAGGGAATAATAGAAGGAAATTTAAACTGATTAATAGATCTTCCATAAGACATAAAAGCAAAGAAAATTCCAGGTCTTGACAAATAATTCTGAAAATTGAAGAGGACCAGAGTTAGGTGTTGGGAATTTTGAGTTGCTTATTTCTTGATGCTTAACCACAGAAAAGTTTCTGACATCTTCTGTAAGTTTGCCCTTATTAAGGCCATATGAAAACTGTAATACTCTGTAATAAAATATTATTTTTAAACAAACATTCCAAAACTTAAAGATTCAAATTGCTACAATAGAAATATTATTTTTAAAAGTTTTGGAATTGCTTTAAGACCATATGTATAGGCCACACAATAAAATCCACCTTATTAATTAAAAGTCACACCTCATTTTGATATATATTGACTTCACCCAACTTGATCCTCTTCCTAAATCAACAAATTTAGCTCTGAATGACCTTTGGTTATTTCTAAAAATCAAACCTATCCTTCAACTATATAGTTGTAAATCTAATTGAATGATTGAGCCAAAGTTCTGAAAATCGTGTCAAAGAGAATTTCAGAAGCTGTAAAACTGCAAATCCACTAAAGGAAATATCCCTTTCCCAGGGCAAGACTAAAAGGGTCGTTGGAAGTCTTAAGTAATCACAAATTTGATGTTTTAATCTGTTTGTCAATAACCAGTTACTCGGCATATGAACTAGAATTCATTGTACAGTTTACTCTGGTTACCACCCTGACATCCGTGCTAACCCTCATGATGATACAAACAAGCTTAGGTCTGGTTGCAGGTGGCCAGCAGGCAGAGACATTTCACACCAAACCTGAATAGTCTGCGACTCTGTCCTTCAAAAGCAGCTTGCTTATAAATATTTCACTCTGAGCCAGACAAAAGCTGGATGGATGTGAGGCCACTTCAGACAAAAAGCAGATAGATTCCTGTCTAACATGTGCCTGGTGCTTTATGTTTCTGGCCAGGTTCAGATTTCTTGGATCAAATGTTCCCAAGACCTGTAAGGTCATGTGGTTCCAGAGACAGAGCTAAGCTCAGTGTGTTACAGACGAGCCATCCCATCCGGGTGTGATCACTCTGAAGGTAAGTGCTAATCCCAATCTGATTTCATGTGTGCGCAACAGCTGCTGGGAACATTAGGACTGCCATCTGTGTCCAATGGAGTGATTTCCTACCACTCAGCCTCATATGGCCCAAAACTTAATTTAGTGCATATTGAGAAATTCCTGAAACAACATGAGACTTAACACCATTTTTCCATCAAATCCTTGGAGTTTTTGTTGATATTTAGAGAGCCCATGGAGGTGTGAAACTTCAAGGCTGAAGATGGAATGGTTTACTCATAAAATCTGGGACTCTTATTGAGAGTGTTTTTCTCAAACTTAAACTCATGTGCTTTTCCAAAAATAAACCCAATGCTATACTTGAAGTAAAACTGTCCTTGCATATTATACCCCAAATCTGATCTTCTAATTGATTATTTTATATATAAACTTGGTAGTGCAGAGTACTTATCACACTCAAATTACATATTTGCATATGAAAATCTTAATGACTTGGATTTACAGTCAATGACTTCACACACGGAAAAAAAGTAAAACTAAAATTTTCATGGAAATCTTGAATTAGAGTTAGTGTTCTCTGGCCTCTTCTAGGGCAGGGCCCGTCTCTCCACAATTGTTTGCTTTATTTTTCTCCATTCTTAATTCCATTCCTTCAGCATAAGGATAACATCTGCTCCAACCCAGGCATGTGCCTTGACTGGGAATTGAACTGTGACCTACTGGTTCATAGGTCGACGCTCAACCACTGAGCCACGCCGGTCAGGCTGCTCAAGCTGTTTTGTATTCAAGTGTGAGTAAGTGAGATTGGTGTAACCTGCACTGAACTTATGGATTTGCATTTTTTAAAGTGATGCTTTGTATTTAATCTGAATGTAGCTAAATGACTTGATCTTGTCATCCAAGCAGTTGCTGACATGCTCATTCTTTGAGTCCTTTCAGAAAGCTTAGGATGGGATAGGGTTGGTGAATTCCCACATTTCAGCTTTCCTCTTCCATTGATCAGCAGTTATATCTCTTTGAAATATAACTACTATTGGAAACATAACTTTTGAAAGCTATTCCTGATAATATTATCTATTCATGGATAATTTAATACATTTGCAGCCCCTTAAAGAAATATAATAATCCAAACATTTATTTAATTACCTACCATGTACCAGTCAGGTTGTGCCTGGACATGCCTGGTTCTTTGTGAAGCCTTTTCATAGGCCTACATGATGCCAAACATCTACTGAAGAATTTGGGGTGATGAGAACCAATGGGGTGATGAGGCCTTTGCCTAGTGTCTTTCACGTCATCTTCATTTCTCATTTCCATGAGTATCTTTCTGCCAGACCACCAGCTTCTCATGGATACTCACTCACTGTAGCTTCCTGTTTGGCTTTCCAACTTCCAGATCAAGTAGTTCTGAGTCAAATTCACTTTGTTGGAACTTTCTCCTGAAAAATATTCCAGAAAAGGTATGTTTTATATACAGACCAACTTGAACCCTTGGAAACAGAAGCAGCAGCACACTCAAAAAGTAGGGGTCAAGTCTCGTTCATCTCTTAATTCCCAGAGTCCATCAAAGTGCCTGGTGTGGTCATTCCACTCACCTGCAGACATTCCACTGACCAGAGGTCATTCTACTCATCAGAGGTCATTCCATTCACCTGCTGACTTCAATGTCAATCAATTTGTTTCTCACCTTGATTATCTCCTGGGTTTGTACTTACTACCTCAGCCTTCTTATGACACATTTGTGCCATTCCTGCTTTTATGGCCAATGTGACATGATGCTAAAAAGAACACATACCTAATTGCTTAAAAAATAAAAATAAATTTTTCTTCCTCACTTCAATTTTCATAAGCAAAATACACCCACAGATGAGAAAACTCATGAGTGTGAGCTTCCAAAGTTGCCATGTCAGTGTATCCATTGGAATAGGAGAAAGAATGTGCAACTCGATTATTTTCCAGATCAGAAAACTTTCTTCTATTTGACAAAAATGGACAACTTGGAACAAGACTAGATACAGAATATCAGAGAATGAAGATATCCTTGGTTTCTTTCCTAGGCATGTCATGCTTCAGGAATCAGCATAATGAAAGGAAGTCATAGAAGTGACCTGTCTCTCTTGGGTGCCCAGTGTACAGACATCAAGTAGAAACAAATGTACCAACCACATTAGAATGAAACCTCCTTCTAAGTTCCAGCATCTGCAATGTTACTTGAAAAACCAAGCCTCTTGCTGCAAAGAGTTGTAAGGAAAAGACATTCATTTATTCATTCAACTTATATTTATTGAATGACACCATGAAAGAGGCACTGTGCATTCTTGGAATCTGTAAGTTTGAACCATACAAGCATGCATTTTTCTGAAATTTTGGCTGAACATAAATAGTGTTGATGTCACATATATCTGTTGACATTTACTTAATAAAATTTGAGAGGTGGTCTAGCATAGTACTTGGGGGACAGGCCCAGAGATAGGAAACTGGCTCCAGCACTTTATAAATATGTCACCTTGGACAAGTTACATAGACCTACTTCAGTTTCATCTACTAACTAGAATATTAGTACTCACCCATAGGGTTGCTGTGAGAATTAATATTATTAATACATGTGATGTGCATAATAGTGCTTAATACATAACAAGTGGTCATAAATGCTGGTCATTTATAATAGAATTTAATGTTAAAACAGACCTGGCATGGTGAATTTGAATAAATTGTTCAAGCTCTTCCTGTGCCAGTTCGTGCCTCTATAACATGAGGGTAATACCTACCTACCTTACAGAAATATTGCAACTCAAGTGAGACAATATATGTAGGAGTGTTTTGTAAACACTAATGTCTTTTGTACTTCAAAGTTATTTTCATTATGTTAAGCTCTCAAAAGATCACTATAATAAAATCTCTTTCTTTGTTCAATTCCCCAGGTTATACCTTCAGAGAAAAAGCAAAGACAAGAAAAGCAGCTCAACTCCTTGGCAGAGGAGAGAGAAATTTGTGATTACAATCCCACTAAACTCAATATAGTGGGGGAAAAAGACTGGTGAGTGATGATGTTAGGAAAAGACAATGGATGTGGGACCACCAAAACACAATACACCTTTATGAGGAGGGGAAGGGGCAGGCATGTGACTCAACCTAGGCCAATTGGATGCTCCTTTGATGGAATTTAATTATTTAGTAGAGGAACAAAAAAAGCGAACAGTGTTGGTATTCCATTACTCTCACCTGCGGTCATTCCCCTCACCTGTGGACATTCCACTCACCTGTGGTCATTCCCCTCACCTGTGGTCATTCCCCTCACCTGTGGTCATTCCCCTCACCTGTGGTCATTCCCCTCACCTGCAGACATTCCCCTCACCTGTGGTCATTCCCCTCACCTGCAGACATTCCCCTCACCTGTGGTCATTCCCCTCATCTGTGGTCATTCCCCTCACCTGCGGACATTCCCCTCACCTGCAGACATTCCCCTCACCTGCGGACGTTCCCCTCACCTTCGGACATTCCACTCACCTGCGGACGTTCCACTCACCAAAGGTCGTTCTACTCATCAGAGGTCGTTTCACTCACCTGCTGCCTTCTGACCACACTCTCCCTGCTCCGTGCAGGTGTCATGTCTTTGACCCCTGGTCTCCACGGCTGCTTTCTTCTCTGTTTTTTTAGCCTGGTCTTCTGGCCTTTCATCAGTTCTATGCACTCCTGACCCTTTTCAGTTAACTACCTTTAACCTAAGCCAGGTTTAAGTTTTGCTTCTTGCAACAAAGGAGTGCCAACTAATACCTGCCCTAACCTGTCTGATAATGGCAGCTGCCAAAATCACATATCTTCCTCTCACTGCCTCTGTGCACTGCATATTCTGCCATATGAGTGTGTCCCTGGTGCACTTACAACAGCCCCCGGATCATATCAGTGTTTTTAAAAATCACTTATCTGTTTATGGGGCAAATATTTATTGAGCATCTTGGGGTCATTTTAGGCACTGAAGATGCATCAATGAACAAAATTGACAAAATCCTGTGACATCATGAGTTTATTTTTAGTGAGAGAATAGAGACAATAAATAAAGTAAGTATATACATGTTAGATAATGAAATACCCAAGAAAAACAATGAACCTGAGAAAGATTGAAAGGTGAGGGGCTATTCCAATTTTAAGTTGAGTTATTAGGGAAGGATCAGGAACAGAGGGACATTTAAATAAAAGACAGTGGTGAGATGGAAACCCATGTAGATAACAGGGAGAAGAGCATTTCTGGCAGAGTGAACAGAAACTACAAAGGTGCCAGAGTGGAAAGTTGCCTCCAGTGTTGCAGGGACAAGAAAATTAATATAATTGGAGTAGAGCAATCAAAAGAGAAAGGAATAGGTATTGAGATCAGAGATGTAATAGGGAGGAGGGGCGGACAATGTAGGGCCATTGTTAGGACTTTGGATTTTATAGTGAGTTAAGAAGACATTGGAGGATATTCAACAAACAACCAACACATGATAACCCACTTAGTTCTCTCCCGTGCCCAGCATCTGTTGGCATGACCCATGCTTTCCATCCCTGACTTCAGTCTCTGCTTTAGTCCAAACTGAACACCCTACATATTTCCATCTGATCCACTCGCTAGACAAAACCCAGTGTCCATCCAGAGTCATGCCCAGTTCCATCTCCTTCCGGAAGTTTTCCTCCCTTTAGCCAGGCCTTGTCCACTTCTGCATCTCTCATGGACTAACCTCTACACCCTCCAGTAGAGAGGTAGCACATATCATATTTGATGGAATTTTTCACATTTGCCTGCCTTGTCTATCCAAAAACTATAGATTGTAAACTTTTTGAACACATCCTTCTACTTTCTAGCCCTTGAATGCTTGATGAAAAGCAACTCTGTATTACTTGAAAAAATCTCCAAGCCTCTCAGTGTCTGGGTTCTGTTTCAAAGGTTAACAATGGGCCCCTTCTTTCCTAGGGGGTCTTGGAAAGTTACAAACAAATGTGTAACTACAGGGTTTGCTGTTTGCTCAAGTAACAGAACAGAATTCCAGTGTAGGACCAATCATCACAGTCCATTAATTGGGGTTGTTCAGGGAGAGTGAAGCTCCAGGTCTTGGTTGAGCAATCAGAGGACTCGAGGCCACGCACACTAGGTCCAGGGGCCCTGCCCCAGCCCCGAGAACAAGCTACAATTGTCCCCTGGGCACTGGTACACATTGGCGGCCATGGACATGCATTCATTGGCTGTGAAGCCGAATGGCACACACAGCCTTGTGATCCCAGATCCTGTGCAAAGTTAACTATCCTTCTGTAAACATTAACACCCATGGGAATGGCGTGCCACAATTACAGAGGAATATACCCTTCCCCTAAGTACTTGTCCGTTTAAGGAACTCAATCCATAGACCGGAATGCACATGTAATTTGCACAGCAATGTTTATAGCAGCCAGAGCTCTGTTAACAGGCCGCCTGGGCTGGGACACTGGGTTTGTCTTAGTGGGAATGAACCTGCCCAACCAGGGTGCCCGCTCCCCCAGACAGATGCCTGCACTCAGGACCCCTCCAGGTCCTTCAGTTTAACTTCAGTCCATTGTCATGTGAATGCTAGGGGCACCAAAGAAAATGTCCTAATATTTAGTTAAAAAACAAGCAAACAAAAAACGCAAAGTCACGTTACTCAGATCTTCTCCCAGGGGATTTCCTCTTAAATCAGAGATGGAATATATGCCTGTTTCTCAGACTCTTCTATCAGTAGTTGCTAGAGCCAGGGGACTGGGTTTAGTTGCATCTATACCATTAACTAGTTGTACACAGGCACACGTTTGAGAAAACTCACTGTGCTGTGTAGTTAAAATTGGTTTGTTTTATTATCTGTAAATTACACCTCCCTCCATAAAGTGGGTAAAAGAAAGTAGTGATTTGTCCCCAAGTTGCTGTGCGTGGTGTGCATGCATCAGAACGTGAGAAGCTCTTGGTATGAAATTCAGTCAGGATCTGAATGTGATCTCCAACATCCCTTTCTGTTTTCATGTTTGCTACTATGTGTTTCTCTGAGCTCCATGGGTGTGTCTGTCTGTCTTCTAAGGAAGAAATGGATATTTTAGTCCTAGTCTTAGGAAAAAAAAAAAAAGAGAGAGACTTTAACCAGCTAACTGCCACACATCCAAAACGGGAAGATACTGGAATTTCTTCCATATGCCCTGAAATATTTACAAATTTAAGTTACCATAATTTTCTTTACAAACCCAGAAGTGTCATTAACAAGTCTGATTTTAAAATTGGGCGACCAGAGTTGATATACAAGGTTTTCGGCTATAGATGTGCATGGCGTGTGGGGAAGGTCCTCTGCTTGTGTCCATAGAAGCTTATGGCGTACAAAGGGTTAAAGATAATCTAGTCATTCTCCCTGTTGTAACAGTAAGACACTGATACCTATAGTCTATGAATCATTTCTGAAAAAAAACATGGCCACTTACAGGGCTAAGATTTACACCCTAGTCCTCTGGCCCTCAATCCAGAGTCTTCCTATCAGATCCAAGGCTTTTTAAAAGTGACTTGTCTAAAAAATTTAAACAGACATTTCACTCAAAAAAGCTGCATAAGTGATCAATAAGAACATAAAAAGGTGTTTAACATTATTAGGCATCTGAAAAATGTCACTTAAAACCAGACACTGGCTAAAAGGAAATAAAGACAGACAACACCAAGGGTTGACAGGTGCACAGAACACCCGGAGCCTTCACAGTTTGCAGTAGGAATGCAAACAGCATGGCTGCTTTGGAGAACAGTGATCAGTTCTTATAAAGTTAAACACACACTTAGCATATGACCCAGCAATTCCATCCAGGTATTTACCCAAAGACATGAAAATGTGCACACGTTTGCATATGAATGTTTATAGCATATTTACTTAATAACAGCTCTAAGCAGGAAACAACCCAAAGGGCCATCAATCAGAAATTCTGATACTTCTATAACATAAAACTGCTTAAGGTTCACCAAGGGACCACCCACTATTACAAGCAAGAGCATAGATGAGTAAGGCTGAGCTAAAGAAGCTAGACATAGAAGAGTACATACTGTAGGATGTCATTTGCATGATGTTATAGAAAAGACAGGCAGAGTGGTTGCTGGGGCTGAGGCTGGGGTGTGGGTGGACCACAAAGGGATGTGAGGAACCACTCAGGACCACATGTGTGCTCTGTCTTGGTTATGTTGCACAAGCATACGTTTGTCAAAACTCACTGTGCTGTGTAGTTAATATGAGTCTATTTTATTATCTGTAAACTAGTGGCCTGGTGCACAGATTTGTGCACATTGAAAGGAAATGAATTAGAAGAAATATTTTAATATCGCTATTTGCCTTTTCTCTATAATAGAAGTGTCAACCAAATTCGTGATCGACAATAACAGATCAAAACATGCATGTGATTGGTGCCAGCGAAAGCTTTATATGTAGCGTGCATGTATGAGTCACTTGGCTTTTATAGATGTAGAATAAAGTTGCTTGATTAGACCTGCTTTCTGATGTAGCTAAACTTTTTCCAGCCCAGTGAAGCACTCCAACTTCTCTTTCAGGTAATTGTCAGCCACACAGCAGTAAATAACATGAAGCAGATTATTATTGTAGATCACGCAGGGAGAACATAGGGTAAAATATTTAACTACAGCAGTGTTTGACTATATTCTACACAGTGAGAAAACCTGAAGTCATTTTAAAGGCCCACCATTTCTTACTGCTTTTCAGTTGGGTCAATTTTTTAAGCTTTCTAAATCTCCGTTTTTCAGCTAATGAAAAGAAAATAGGATTCCACCAAGTTTCCTATCTACCTACTCCAGGACTTCTGTGAGGATCAGATGAGAAGAGGCACAGGAAAACACTTCACAGGCATTTGGTTAAAGTGTAAAATGTTTCCACCTGGCTATAAAGCAAGTCATGTTCCTGGGCTGAAAAAACTCCAAGAAGGCTAGTCTCTAGGGAGAGGAAGCTTGGCTTTGCTATGTGATGTCATTACCCAGACAGACACTTAACATATTAGCCTTTCATATAGATTACACCTCCCTCAATAAAATTGGTAAAAGAAAGTAGTGATTTGCCCCCAAGTCGCTGTGGGTGGTGTGCACTCACCAGAACGTGTGAGTTTGAAGTTTCCCCTCATGTGTCTCAGAGGATGTTGTGGTGGGAGGGGCAGTGGCTGAGCAGCAACAGGTGACAGGGGATGGACCCGCTCCCTCAGTGCTGTCACGTCTGTCACACCTTCAGACCTGCACTCCCAGAGGAACAGAGCTGTCCCCACGCCAGGGCAGAGGTGGAAACCCCTTTGCTACTTTTATCTCTGGCAGAAAGCCTTGTGAAGTGCTCTGGGATGTGTTTAAAAAGCTGTGCTCTGCTGCGGTTTAGATTTGCAACTAGGCAGGGGACAGGGCTCTTTTTAAAGGAAGCCAGCCCTTCAGAGTGCAGAGGTCTCTGAGGAGGCTGAGGGGCCCAGGGCCCGAGAATGCGGAACTTACCTCTGGGGGATAAGGATCTGGCAGGACTTGGAGTGAATTCCCCGAGGCCAGACTGGAGGCCCGGTGAGGTGAAAGAAAGAAGCTCTTTAATACAATGTAACTGAGATGCACTGAGGATCCAGTTTGTGAGTTAATGTGCCAGATGCTTGGGGATGCAAGATAAATAAGCAAGGCTTCTTTGAAGAAGTGCTCAGTCTGGTCTAAAGAAAAATACGTGCGTAAATCATGCTTTGGCCAGCACCAGGCCTGCGCTGCTGGTCTCTGAGCTTTGTCAAACTGGCACCCAGGACAAACCACAGAGCTCACCTGGGATGTCCTCATGCTTGCCGGGTTTGGCGGTGTCTCCCGATGATTCCTTGAATTTGTCCTCCACCCCCCTGCCCCCCCCCCCCCCCCCCCGCCCCGTCCTCTGGGTTCTGCAGCCTCAGCCTGTCTCAGCCCACTGGCTCAGGTGCACCACCTGTACCCTTGTCTCCCAGGCACTGGCCTGAGCTTGCAGGCCCAGAGGGCCCCCTCCAAGACCAGCCAGGCCAGCAGCTTAGCCTTCCACCTGCAGGAGAAGAGACCCCCCACTGATGCCAGGTGGACCAATCCCCCCGTTTCCACATGGGGGTTCTAGGACACTATACAGTGAAGAGAACCCATTTTCAAATGTGCCCCACATCCATCAATTATTAGTGCTCAAAAATATGACTACGGATGAAATTGGGTGAAGCAAACAAAGTCACTCCTGAAATGAATATCAGCATCATACCCATCATACCTTCGTGATAATAACAGGTGCATATTGGACAATAGCGGGATATCAGGTTGGTCTTATGTCTAAAATGCTATCTTGGCTATTTACTCCCCTTCGCAAGCACTTTCAGGGGATCCCTGTTGCAGGACATCTCTGCTCGGTGTGCAGGGGTTGAGCACAGCCTGGCGAAGCTGCCTGCACATCACTCGGCTCACCTGCACGTCACTCGGCTCACCTGCACTGCGTGTGACCCAGGCTGTGCTGTTGCCTGTCAAACACGATCAGTATCAAGGGAACTTTCCACTCCCTCTGTCACCAGTCAAAGGGAACCGTTCAGAGTCCTGCTCTGCCAGTGTCATGTACTGCACACCCCAATGCAAACACAAGGGGGGAGATTTGGTGAACCTGGTCCAGAGAGAGGGAGAGACAGTGCTCCTGGTGGCATGCTCAGTGGGTCCGTCAGGACATAGGTTATGTTTTGATTTTTGGTTATTCAGCCAAACAGGTCTGCAAAAACTCCCTCACCTGTCACTCCAGGTGACTGATCGTATGTCCCAACGCTATCCCACACGTTCCTTTGCTTCCAGGCCGGAGATAGGGCAGTGCTCAGAAACACCTGGTGGTTGATTGCTGACTGTTTCTTTTTCTTTATTTGTAAAAATATTTTTATTGATTTTTACAGGGAGGAAGAGAGAGACAGAAACATCAATGATGAGAGTAAATCATTGATTGGCTGCCTCCTGCACACCCCCTACTGGGGATCAAGCCGGCAACCTGGGCATGTGCCCTGACGGGAAATCCAACTGTGACCCGCTGGTTTATGGGTCGATGCTCAATCACTGAGCCATGCTGGCCGGGCAATCATTGACTGTTTTTAGTGTAAATGCCATTATTGGGACATTATGATTTCCTTGAGACCCCCAACTTCTACTCACCAATTTTAACCCCTGTTCAATGAGACAGAAACCTCTGAGGAATGGTGTTGGGTTACAGTGAATTCAGTTCTCTGTGTGCAAATGCCCCCCTGTTTCTGGCAGACAGGTCCAAGAGTGGGGGACCACATTTTAAGGGTGTTTATGGTGAAATCATCATTGGCACTGCTTGTTTTTTCCATCATCTGCATCCTCCTGGCTTTAGTTCTGGTCCCTCAAACAATCTGGTGGGTTACTGAGTTTGGCTTTGATCAATCAATACTTACCTCATTCCTACCACGGGAATGATTTCCTAAAGCACAACTGATGTTACAAAACTGAGGGAGAGTGGAAAGCACGTTGGGGAATGAACACCTGTCTGCTGTGCTATTCAAAGTCATTCAGCTAAAGGTGGTGTTGGGGCGGGGGGCACCAAGCTTGGTTGAGTAATAGTTTGGCACCATGAACCATACACTCAGTAATGCAATCAAGAATATGCAGCCCGATATTTGATTGATAAAGAGACAAAACCTTTTGTTTGATTCTTGGCTAAATACCAAGCAGAATGAGTGAAAAGAGTAGAATAATTTCAGCTATGCTTTCTCATCTTTCCTCCTTTCCCCCTCTTCCTACTTCTTCCTTCTTCATCGTACTCTTCCCCTCCTTCTCCTCCCCCTTCTTCCCCTCTCTTACCTTCCCACCTCCTTCTCTTCTTCACTCTCTTTTTTGGCTCCTTCTGTGCTCACTTCTTAAAGAGATTGTTACTCCTCCCTTGCCCCTATTACTCCTAAAACTAACTTTTGGTCCCTTGAAGAGCAAAGGTTAAAATAAATAAAAAAAATTCAAACTGTTTCTCAGGCTGATCACTTGTTCAGAACTACATAAAAATGCTTCTTAGCCACTGCCATGTGCCTCCCATCCCACTTTAAAATACATTCCTGCTAGACGCTAAGTTTAGGAAAGTGAGCAAGTTAAGTCCAAACACACCCCCGAATAAATCAGATGAGTTAAGGAATTAAAATAAATAAGTCTTGGTCTTGCGGAAGTGGTGAATTATGTTTTAAGGTAGATATTCAAGGATATTTGCTTAGAAGTGAATTTGGAAAGTAGACTGGACTAAAGGAAGGCTTTTAAAGGCAAGAGAAAGGATGGATTTGGTAGTTTTGGAATCGATAGTGTAGGAGGGCTATTAACAAATAAATCTGATTTTAACCTGAAGCATTATACAGGGTGTGCTGCATAATTTAGTTTACAATGGTGTTCAGATAAGAGTTATTTAAAATACCATTGAGAAACTCTGATGAAATATTTTTGTAAGAGACAGAGTGAGATGGATAGCTACAAATGAAACTTCCCGAAGGGTACACTGCCATGTCATATGAGTGTGAGGAAAATAAAATGGTTGGTTGTGGCTTTAGAGCTTAGATTTTAGTTTTGACTTATCTGCAAGTCTTCTGCAGATTCTGGTGAGTTTGCTATGCTTGGCAGACTTCAGTTTTCTCCCTGGGGTGGCATTTGCCATGCATCTGGGAAAGGTTCCAGAAACATTCCTGAGAGTGATCTTGGTGCCTTGGCAGGTACCTGCAGGGTGTGGTGTGGCATCTCCCATTCTCAGCCCGGTTTCCTGTTGGGGCTCCTGCAGATGGTGGGGGCTCATTTGAATGAGTGTCTAGGAGGCAATAAGGCTGTAGCCAACTTGATCATGTCTCTAGCTAGCAGAGCCCTTAGCACCCTCCCTGCTACCCCCTTCCAATAGATACAGGTGGTACACAAAGTGCAGGGCTGGGCAATCCCACCGACTTATTGAAGAGTCGAGGATGCAGGATAGCTGGTGAATGAGGCATCTTGCTTGCCCAGGTCCCATTCCTGACCCCGTGTCCTAACTCAGGTTCAGGATGAAGAGCTTCTCTTTCTGCAAACAGCAGAGAGAAAAATTCACTTTCCCATTTTTTATTCTTGCCTGAGCGGAATGCTCATATTACAGGATCAACTTGCTCCTTTTTCATTATTCAAATTTCCCTCTTATTTAGTTCTTTGTTTATGTCACCAATAATTCATAAATACCTTCTTGTTATAAGAAATTTTTGAATAAAGAGATTTCAAAACTTAGTTTGACCTTTCCACTCCCATTTCTTCTCACTTTTTCCATTTGGTGAAGAACTTTCCTTACTACTTCTATTCAGTTATAGTCACGTGAAGTGAAATAGATGATTCTGCTTCATTATTATTTTTATGTAATTAGAATTATTCTTGTTAAATTATTCTGCAACATGAAGCTATCCTGACATTGGATAGCTTCTTCAATGTCATTTCCCCAATACTCTAAGGTAAGTATCCATTGATGGTAAAATCTCTCAGCAAACTGGAAAGAGAAGGTTACCTGACAAAGGTTATCTACAAAAGCTTATAGTAGACATACAAAAAAAGAAGCTAACCATTACAGGAGATTGTGTAATGGTTATTGTGATGGTTGGTTTTATGTGTTAACTTGACTGGGGTAAGGGATGCCCACATAGCAGGCAAAACATTACTTCTGGGTGTGTCTATGAGGGTGTCTCAGGAAGAGATTGGCATTTGAGTAAAAACGATCCAATCTCAGCAGTGTGGGTGGCATTATCCAATCCTTGAAATCCTGAAGAGAACAAAAATGTGAAGGAAGAGTGAATTTCCTCTCCTTGTCCTGCCCTTAGACACTGGGCCTTAGGACTCCAGTCCTAAGTGTTTACACGCACTTCTGCATGTAAAAATGCGGACCTACTTCATTCTTCATAAATTTGGCAAAACATATAATAGTGTATGAAATATTCACCTTATGATAAATGTTTATCTTTTTTATTTTTTCCTACAATGAAAAAAAAAATCCATCTACCTCTCTGTGAACCTGATGTTTCCCTACACTAATACTTAGAAATAAATTTTTGTATGTCTACTATAAGCTTTTGTAGATAACCTTTGTCAGGTAACCTTCTCTTTCCAGTTTGCTGAGAGATTTTACCATCAATGGATACTTACCTTAGAGTATTGGGGAAATGACATTGAAGAAGCTATCCAAAGGAAAGAGAGAGGCAGCCATACTTTATCTGGGGAAACAGTATTCCAGGAGGATGGAAGAGAATGTGTAAAGGCCCTCAGGCAATGCCAGGCTGGCATTTCAGGGAATAGCTAGGATAATGTTTTGTGAGGAGTGGATGAGGAAGACAAGAATGGTGAGAGATGAGATTATAGGATAACACAGAGCAAGATCAGATAGGGCTTGAGATGCATTTTTAAACTCTGGCTACACTAGGGAGCTAGAGGACTTCTTGAGCCAAGGACCAGTTATCTAATATATTTTCAGAAGGTTCATTTTGGCAGCTACATGGAAAATAGACTGCAGGAGAAGAGGAGGATGATCAGGCAGGAAGTTGTGGATTATTGATTATTTCAACCAGTGTTCTAGCTGCAAAGTGGCTTGAAGTACAGTTAATAGCGATGGAGGGGTGAGAAGTGGTGTTCTGCATACGTTTTGAAGGCAGAAAAAACAAGATTGGCTTCTGGATTGGACATCGGTTTTGAGAGAACAAGAGGGGTCAAGGATGCCTTCAGAATGTTAGAGTCAATGCTAATTACTAGGAAGAGGTTAGTTATGAGAGCAGCACCGAGTGCTCCCTACATTTTTGACACTGTTTCAAGAGCATTGCATGGATTAACTCATTCAGCTCTTGCTACAGTTCCATGAAGTAGGTACTACAAATATCTGTCCCTTTCTCATAAAAATAAGTGAGCAATAGTGTGGTGATGGCCCGAGGGAGGGGGGTCTGGGAGATTGGTGTAGGGGAGCTAAGGAGTGATGGGGATATATGTAATAGTATCAACAATAACAATAGAGAAAAATAAATAAATACATAAATAAATAGGCAAATAGGGGTTAAGTAACTTATTAAGGATCTACAGCAAAAAGCAGCCAGGACATAACTCAGCATTTGGGCTGCAGAACCTGTGTCCTTCCATTAATTACATCTATCATTTAAAATGTAAAAAATTCCATCTGTGTGTAGCTGTGTCCTCAACTCATTGTAAAGTTATTTAATTCTGTCTTTTCTCTTTTATCCTCAGTTAGACTTCCTAAAGACTTACCTGTTTTGTTGGTCTTTTCGAAGTACCAGACATTTGTTTTACTGAGCAGCTGTTCTGTTTTTGTTTTCTGTTTTATCAATTTCTGCTTTTATCTTTATTAATTCCTTTTATCCTATTTTTTGGGGTAGGGGTGTTATTTGGCTTCCCTTTGTGAATGGAAGAATGACGATGAATGGAGCATAAAAGGTTTATGAAAAGGATTGGGATAATTTTAGTCTAGGTGAGGGAATTGCAAATTTAAGCATCTCCAAGTAGTTTTCAGAAAATTAAGATTCCTAACATTTAAATAATGTTACAATTTAACATACTATAAACTGGTTGTAGAGAAGTTGGTTGCTAAAAGCAGGGAAAGTAAAAAATATATAGAAAAACAAGATTAAATTAGAATTTAGTAAAATTAGTTAAAATTGAACATCAACATAAATTCATGTTTTGGAAAAGAAGTATCTTGCCCTGGCCAGTGTGGCTCAGTTGGTTGAGCATCATCCCATGCAACAGAGTTTGCTGGTTCATTCCCTGTTGAGGCACCAGGGTTGCAGGCTTAATCCCCATAAAAGGCCTGTGGATAGCCAATGCATGTTTCTCTATCTCTCCCTCTCCCTTCCTCTCTCTCTAAAAATCAGTAAAACATATTTAAAAAGAAAAGAAGGTAATTATCTTTATTGTCTTGATCACAAAGGAGGCCTCAGGAGGAGTGTCTCTCCCCAGTCCTTGTGTATGGGCTGGGGGAGGGAGGACAGAATTTTGCCATCACAAAATGTGCCTCTTTGGGTTATTGATTATCTCAAGCTTGTTATTTTTAAGAAACAATAGACTCAGGAGAAACCTTTGATATTTGCTCGAACTTCCTAAAAGAATTTAGATAGACAACCGCTTCAGGAAGTGAGCCATCATCATCGATAACTATGGTTTAATATGAACGAGGTGTAATAGACAGAGAGGAACTCAGTGGGGCCTTTTGACCAAAGCCCTCTCTGTGTCTCATTGTTAAAGATGGCCCAGCAAACATTTACTTGCCAAACATATGGGTTTCCATCTCTATGTGAACTGCCTTCTTCCCTTCAAAGTCCCAATTTTCCTTTCTCCGTTATTCAAGATGACATGTAAGCTTCAGCTGCCCAATGTGTCCTCAGGCCCCATACACTTATGAAACCCTTGTAGGTACATACGTAATGCATTTCATCATTTTTTCATGTTGACCTGTGTCATGTCAGTTTGATTATTAGACCAGCAAAAAGAATTAAGATGGAAAAGGCTCCACATATGGAATACTCATAGACATATACTAGGACCCATGTTGGTCTTTAGTTCCAGCAAGGAAAGCCTCAGGCTCCCTGGAAAGTAATTGAGTCCATGCTTGTTTTGTTGCAGAGAAAACCAGGGTAGGCCTGGAACATCAAGGATGGCACAGAGCTGAAATGGCAGAGGGGCCAGCTTACAACCTCCCTTTCCACCCACCCATCACCTACCCAAGTTATGACAATTGAGAGATCACAGTGAAGGCAATGATTGTGGTTAGTTGATGAAAGTTAGATCTAGGGAGACATTAGAACTTTAAATGCCCAAGAGAATAGATCATATGGATGTGCCATGTATGAATTTCCAATAAACTTACAGAAAATAATGTCTTTTGAACAATAAAACCGTGAATATTGCTTTCAAAATTTGTTCAATAGCTGATCTGAGAATGTGATGTTACAGGAGATTGTGTAATGGTTATTGTGATGGTTGGTTTTATGTGTTAACTTGACTGGGGTAAGGGATGCCCACATAGCAGGTAAAACATTACTTCTGGGTGTGTCTATGAGGGTGTCTCAGGAAGAGATTGGCATTTGAGTAAAAACGATCCAATCTCAGCAGTGTGGGTGGCATTATCCAATCCTTGAAATCCTGAAGAGAACAAAAATGTGAAGGAAGAGTGAATTTCCTCTCCTTGTCCTGCCCTTGGACACTGGGCCTTAGGACTCCAGGAGGGCGAAGTTAGGCTGATCCACAGCCTGCTCTGACTTTCTTCAGGCAAAATCAGACACTTACCCTTCATATCTCTAAACTTCGAAGAGCACATTTTAAGGCTCTGTGAGTGATGTTCCTGAAGGCTCCCATGATAGGTTTGAGCTCGAAAGGTGGAAACTTGCCTATTTCTCTCCTTGCATGTCCCAGCTTAGCAACGCCTCTGTACATAGAAATTGCTCAAGTGTATTCCTTGCTTGCTTTTATTGTATTGATTTTAATGTTTTGAAATTCTAGTGTGGATAAGGAGATTCCAGGGTTTTAGAGTAGTTTCTCAAACATTACCTTGAAAATCTGCATTTGATGATGTATTAGTGGTCATCTAGCAGATGTAATCAGTGGATCCAAATGCATAGTGGCTTACCATGATAGATGTCTGCTCCTTGCTCACCTAGGGACGTGCCAAAACAACTCCTCGTATAGTGGGGAAAACTTCTTTAGAGGAAGGCTCACAGCCCAGGTATGTGCCCATGACCAGAATTGAACCTGGGACCCTTCAGTCTGCAGGCCAACACTCTATCCACTGGCTAGGGCTACAAAATTATAATTTTGACACATTATACTTGAATATCTCATATTATACTTGCATTTATTTATTTCAAAAGGAGTCAAATAAGCAACTACAATTTTCTGTGAAATCCCAACTGTTTCCAAATGCCTTCTTCATATACTCTAGCTGTTCCTTGCCTCTTTCCTCAAAACAATCACAATCTCAACAGCTTTAGCCTGACCTCCTGGGTCCTTCCCTCCCTCATGGCCCAAACAGCTCTTAATATAGTGGAAAAGCCTTCTTCAGAGCAGGGTGTTGGGAAGGGGTGGAATGGCAAGGCTAGAATTCTCTCCAGTGGTATGAGAGAGAAAAGAGGCTAAAAAGTGCTCAGACATCAGTAATTTTATAATATCACATTTAGATCATATTTTTGAGAAATAACAAGTGTAAATTTTTTTTGTGTGTATACCCATCTGTCTTTTTCTATAAAATTATCATCTATCTATTTATCCATTTATCTATCTATCTATCTATCTATCTATCTATCTATCTATCTATCCATCTTCTGTCTTTTATCTATTTAGATGCCAATAGATGTTGTATTTATACCATGCTTTAAACCTCCTTTATGACATTAAATATTATTCTCAAATAGCATTTAAAATGGTTGCATTGTCTTAGTTTATTGAACTGTACTATAATTATCCCACTGTTTGTTTTTTGTAAATATATTTTTATTGATTTCAGAGAGGAAGGAAGAGGGAGAGAGAGATAGAAACATCAATGATGAGAGAGAACCATTGATTGGCTGCCTCCTGCATGCTTCCCACTGGGGATTCAGCCTGCAACCCTGGCATGTGCTCTTGACCGGAATCAAACTTGGGACCCTTTAGTCTGCAGGCCGATGCTCCATCCACCGAGCCAAACTGGCCAGGGCTACCCCACTGTTTTTAGTCAGCTTTAGTGTTACTAACAACAACTCAAGGCTAAGTATTCCTGTATATTCATTCATACATTTGCTCATAGTTTTTAATTTAAGAAACATTAATTGATTCATGTTTCCAGCATTGTTCTAACTAGCATGAGTGCTTGTGCACATATTTTGATTATTTTTTAGGATTAAATTCTAGAAGCAGAATTGTTATTGTAATATTTGAAAATTTAAAAAAAGTTTTTATTACACACTTAAGAATGTGTAGCATTCTTTACTTCTTAACTTGCTAAGAAGTAAATATAAGTACCTGTTACAAACATATCAACACTGGGTATTCTCTTACTTTTTAATCACTACCAATTAAATAGGCTACAAATTATGTATCGTTGTGGTTTGGATATACATTTTTAATTTATAATGAGATTGAGTATTTAATTTGTTAATAGACTCCCTGTGTAGTATGAGTGTGAGGGGTGTGTGTATGAAATGTCTCTTTTTTATCTTTGCTCATTTTTCCACTAGAGCAATCTATCTTATAATTTTATTTTTTAAATATCTTTATAATTTGAGAACATTAGGCTGTTGTCAGACATCTATATTGTAGTTTTGTTTCAAATACAATGTTGTTTGTCTTGTAATCTTATAATAATTTATGACACACAGAAATTTCCTTTTTAAATTTTATGTCATAAGATAACCACTTTAGTCGCTTTAAGAACAGTTATCTCCAGGTCAAGGTTATATAAAAATTATCCATATTTTCTTCTTTAATTTCTATTTTTTCAGTTTTACTTTTGAGTATTTAAGCCAATTGGATTTTATTTTGAGTGTGGGTATGGGGTATAAATTTAACTTTATTATTTCCTAATGCTTGATCAGTCTTTGTCACATCACTTATTAAATAACCTATCTATAATGATGAATGTTTAATTTTAAATTTCAATAGGCAATACTTCCTAACACATTCTATGAGGCCAGCCCAACTCTAATACCAAAACCTGGCAAGGGTAACACAAAAAAAGAAAACTACAGACCAATATCTCTGATTAATACAGAAGCAAAAGCCCTAAACAAAGTACTAGCAACTGGAATAAAATACATTTAAAAAATAATGCATTATGATCAAGTGGGGCTCATTACATGGGCACAAGAACAGCTCAACATATGCAAATCGATCAATGTGATACACCACATTAACAAAAGAAAGGATAAAATAATATGATCTTTGCAATATATGTAGAAAAAGCATTTGATAAGATAAAAAATCCATTTATGATTAAAACACTCAATAAAATGGGTATAGAAGGAACGTACCTCAGCATAATAAAGGCTATATATGACAAATCTTATCACTATCATACCCAATGATGAAAAACTAAAAGATTTTCCTCTAAAATCAGAAACAAAACAAGGATGCCCATTCTCACCACTATTATTCAACATACTACTATGTAGCCAGAGCAATAAGGCAAGAGAAAGAAATGAAAGACATCCAAATAGGGTAGGAAGAAGTAAAAGTGGCACTCTTTGCAAATGACATGTTCTGTATATAGAAAACCCTAAAATTTCACACACGCACACACACACACACACACACAAACTATTAGAAACAATAAAAAATACATTAAAGTTGCAGGATACAAAATTAATGTTCAAAAATCCTCTACTTTCCTATATACTAAAAGTGAAATGTCAGAAAAATAAATGGAAAAAAAAACATATCGCGGGGCCGGGATGAGCGGGAGCAGCAGGCAGGAACAGCAGGCAGAAGTGGCAGGCAGCATTGGACTGCCAGTTTCAGCCAATCCCCCCCAGGCCACACCGAGGGACCCCACTGGTGCATGAATCTGTGCACTGGGCCTCTAGTTGATATATAAAATCTTCACATTTTTAAAAAAATATGTATTTCTTTATTTATTTCAGAGAGGAAGGAAGAGTTAGAGAAAGATAGAAATATCAATGATGAGAGAGAATCATTGATCGGCTGCCTTGTGCACGCCCCCTACTGGGGATTGAGCCTGCAACCTGGGCATGTGCCTTTGACTAGAATCGAACCTGGGACCCTTCGGTCCACAGGCCGACACTCTATCCTCTGAGCCAAACTAGCTAGGCACTTCACATTTTTAATGTGTACAATCTGATGAGTTTGGGCATGTGCAAACACACGTGATACTTTTACCACAATCAGGTGGTAGACATATCCAACACCTCCCAAATTCCCTTGTGTCCCTTTGGGGTTTTCTCTGTTTTGTTTCGCATTTTCTTAGTAAGAACACTTAACATGAGATCTACCCTCTTAACAAATTTTGAAGTGCATACGATTGGATTGTTAATACTGCGTAGGCTAGAGCAAATATCTAGAAAGTAAAAACATGAAACCCTTCACCAGTTTGCGTCACACTTGCACAGGGGCCATGCTAGTGTTCTCTGTATCGGTCCAATTTTAGTACATGTGCTGCCGTACATGAGCACAGTGAGGTTGACTGTTAAGTATGCAGTGTTTCTATATTTCTATTTTAAAAATTTATTTCAATAAAACCATGTCATTTTTAAAATTTATTTTTAGGTATTCATTTTTTAATTGACAAAATATATTTTTAAACTGTAGTAAATCATATTTTCTACTTAGTCATTGTTGGTATGTGGTAAAATTATTAAATTTGTTTTACCATTGTCCAACTTACTGCATTTCTAGTTTTAATAAATGTTAACATACTCTCTTTACATTTTCTGGTGCTTACCATTCACAAATAAGATTGGATTTCTTATAAATATTTTAACTGGTGCTTTAGAATTCTGCCAAATTATGTTACTATAACACGTTTTACCAAAAATAATTGTGACTGGTGATTTATGATGGGTACTATTCCCCTTAATAAGAAATGCATGTTATATTTCATCATATCTATTATGAGTATTTTTTACAATGAACATTTTGGCTTCTTAGACCTGTTGGCATTATGAAATTTTATACAGTTTCCAACAAAGAAAATCTGTTGCATTCCTGAAGTAAATTTTACTTGGTTGAGGAGCATCTTTTAAAATCTTTGGGAATGGGTTAAACTTATCTATAAAATATGAACACGCTGCAACAAGTCATCATTCATTTTTTTCACAAGTATTTCTATTGCTTCTTAAGTATATGGTCTACTTCCTGCCACCTCAATGTTTAAAGATTGGGGGTCACAGTTTAAGATTGTAACCAGATGGTTGAACCTCAAGAGAGGACACGGGCCAGGAAGGTGTATGGCTTTGGTAACATTCTATTCTTAAGCTGGGTTGTGAGTACATGTGGGTTTATTGCATGTGTTTTTAAATTTTTAATCTTTTTTAGGTCTTTAAATTTATTATGAAATGTTAGAAAGTAGTTTTTATATCACAGCACCTTCCTTTTTTTGATAACCAGATTATTCTCATTTTGAAGATGCAATATTTTTCAAATTTTATAGAAATACAAAAATGATTTTTTTAAGTTTTTTTTTAAAATAAATCTTTATTGTTCAGATTATTACAGGTGTTCCTCTTTTATTTCTCCCCATAGCTCCCCTCCACCTGATTCTCCACCCCACCCCATGACCTTACCTCCTGCCCTTGTCTTCATCCATAGGAGTAAGATTTTTGTCCAATCTCTTCCCGCACCCCTCACACCTGCTTCCCCTGAGAATCGTCAGTCCACTCCCTTTCTATGTCCCTGATTCTATTATATTCACCAGTCCATTCTGTTCTTCAGATTTTTCATTCACTTGATTTTTAGATTCACTTGTTGGTAGGTATGTATTTGATGTCATTTTGTTGTTCATAATTTTTCTCTTTACCTTTTTCTTCTTCTTCCTCTTCTTAAAGGATATTCTTCAGCATTTCGTGTAATCCTGGTTTGGTGGTGATGATGAACTCCTTTAGCTTTTTCTTGTCTGTGAAGCTCTTTATCTGACCTTCAACTCTGAATGATAGCTTTGCTGGGTAGAGTAATCTTGGTTGTAGGTTCTTGCTGTTCATCACTTTGAATATTTCTTGCCACTCCCTTCTGGCCTGCATAGTTTCTGTTGAGAAATCAGCTGACAGTCGTATGGGTACTCCCTAGTAGGTAATTAACTGTTTTTCTCTTGCTGCTTTTAATATTCTCTCTT
Organism: Corynorhinus townsendii; assembly: GCA_026230045.1. Lineage (NCBI taxonomy): Eukaryota > Metazoa > Chordata > Mammalia > Chiroptera > Vespertilionidae > Corynorhinus > Corynorhinus townsendii. The sequence goes on from JAPDVU010000009.1 coordinate 47,116,729, forward strand.
TGTCTTTTGCCCTTGGCATTTTAATTATGATGTATCTTGGTGTGGTCCTCTTTGGATTCCTCTTGTATGGGGTTCTGTGCGCTTCCTGAACTTGTAAGTCTATTTCTTTCACCAGGTAGGGAAAGTTTTCTGTCATTATTTCTTCTAATAGGTTTTCAATATTTTGCTCTCTCCCTTCTTTTGGCACCCCCAAAATTCGGATGTTGGTTCGCTTGAAGTTGTCCCAGAGGCTCCTTACACTATCTTCATATTTTTGGATTCTTTTTTCTTTTTGTTTTTCTGGTTGGATGTTTTTTGTTTCCACATATTTCAGATCTTTGGTTTGATTCTTGGGGTACGTTGATCTAAAATTGAGTTTCTGTATATTCTTTATTTTAGACAGTGTATGCTTCATTTCTGACTGGTCCTTTTCCATTTTTTTGGCATTCTCATTAAGGTCCTTGAAGGTCTCACTAAGCTCCTCAGAAATGTCATCAAGTTTCTCAGCGGTTTTTAGAAGATTCTTAAGTAACCTTATATATGTGGTTCTGAACTCTATGTCATCCAGTAGTTTGCTTTCCTCTGTTTCTTTCATTCATGACATGTTTCTTTGTTTCTGCATTTTGGCTGCTTCCCTGTGTTGATGGAGTGGCTTTGTGTGGTAGGTGACCTATAAGGGGCAGTAGCTCCACCTCCCCAATCTCCTGATGTGGATGCTCTTGGTACACCCCTTTGTGGGCTGAGTGCAAAGTCTTGGTGTAGTTAAGCCTTAGTTGCTGTTGGTACACTGGGAGGAATTGACCTCCAGACCAATTAGCTGTGAGCACTCCCTGTGTCTATAATGGAAGAACTGCTGCGCTGAAGACACGCTTATGGGGCAGGACTTGTTTCAGTGGGGCTTTGGTGCTCACTGAGTCTGCCTCTTGAATGTGTCACTTATGGATGTGAGGAGTTGAAATCTGGTGTCTCACACTGACCACTAGGTACACTGACTTCTGGATCTCCAATGGGGTGCAGGTCAGCTACTGTCTGAGGCCACTCAGCAGGAGCTACAGTGAGAGCTGCAGTTTTCTCCTCTTTGCTTGGGGTTTGGAGGTTTTGGAGCTGTCTGACCCAGGCTGCAAGTTTGCTAGGTTAAGCTGCGATAGGGCAGGCCTTTCTTATGCTAACTCCACTGCTTGGAGTTTGGGTGGGTTTGTAGGTTGTGCAGGGCGGGGCCTCAGGGTGTCACTAGGTTAGGGCATGGCAAACAGCAATGGCTGCTAGTTAGCCGGCTCTGCGTCCCCAACGGCATCCGCAAGTCCCATGCCCCAGTGCAGTAAACAATTATTCCTGCGCGCAGCTCTGCAAGCAAGCCACCCTCACTGGCAGATAGTCCAGCTTCTCCCCATAGGAGTTTGGGTCCTCCACGTCTCCCCAGAGACTGGGATTTCAGAGTAATCAGGGGCTTGTCTCCGTTCGGGTTGAAAAAAGCAACGCACCCAGTCGCCCGCAGCCAGCCCGGATCACGCGCCTCAGTACCTCAGCTTTTCAGCGCTCGTGCACGTCTCAATGCTCTTTTCTCTTTCCTTCCAGTTGTAGAACTTCCACTCAGCCAGCTTTCCCGTGGTTCTGGGTGATACACGTTTTGTCTTTTAGTTGCAGTTTAAATTGTTGTGGGAGGCAGCAGTTTAGGTGTTTACCTATGCCGCCATCTTGGATTCTCTCCCCAAAAATGATTTTTTAAAAATGTTATGGCCTAAATCAGTTTCAGAGAAGAAAGCGTGTTTGCATTGGGTCTTTGGATTGTTCTCCTTATTTCGAGCTATTGAACATGTGTGTTGTCAATCATCACAGCTAATCATCTTCAGAACATTTTAACCAACCCAAACTGAAAATCTGTACCCATTTACCAATTCCTTGCCATTCCCCTCTCCCGTGGTAACCTCTTCTACATTCTGGCTTCGACCACTCTAGGTACCTCATATATGTGGAATCCTACAGTATTTATCCTTTTGTGACTGGCTTACCTGACTTTGCATGTCTTCAAAGTCCATCCATGTTGTAGCCCACATCACATTTTCCTACCTTTTAGAGACTAATACGCCATTATATTTATTTACCATTGTTTGTCTATCCATTCATCCATCAATGGACATTGGTCCATAGTATCATTTTTAAAGAAAATTTTACACTTATTTATTTATTATTATTATCTTAACCCTTACCTGAGAATATGATTTTATTTATTTTAGAGAGAAAGGAAGGGGGGGGAGAGAGAGAAACATTGATCGGTTGTCTCCTATAAGCATCCTGTCTGAGGATCAAACTCACAACCTAGGTATGTGCCCTAACCTGGAATGGAGCCCACAGCCTTTTGCTATATTAGATGATGCTCCAACCAACCTAGCCACTTAGTCAGGGAGGTCCATAGCCTTTTTTAAGGGAGTAAAATTTACCTTTGCAATTCAGTTTCTATGTATTGATTGAGCTTGAAGACATTTGGGGATTATTCTGTACCAGTGACTCTCAAACTTCAGCATGCATTAGAATTCCTTGAAGGGCTTGTGGAAACACAGATCGCTGGGCCCCAATCAGAGTTTCTGATTCAGTAAGTCTGGGGTGGGCCTGGGAATCAGCATTGCTGACAAGTTCCCAGTTGGTGCAGGTGTTGCTCGTCGAGGGACCACACATTGAGAACTACTGTTCTAGGGTTTCATTCACTTATTTTCCAAGTGCTACCTCCTACACATTGTAGTATAGTTACCTAGCCCCGGATTGTCCTGGGGGATCTCACGTGCATAATCCTCAATGGCCCGATGCTGACATAAGGGACATTGCAAGCTAGTAACCTCACTCAAAAAGTGAGCTCAGCCCAGCCGACAGGAATTGAAATGAGGTGATGTGGAGGGAAGTGGGTTGTTGACCAACAGAGATGGGGCTGGTGTGGCCATCACGAACCTTGGTGGAGTCCAGAAAGCTACCGGTCCAGGAAACAATGGACACTCCCCTGAAGCAGAGATATGACTGCCCCACCTTTTGTTAAGGCCTCCCCATACTCCCAGCTCCCTCCCATCCCCTGAGACCATCCTGCTCTGGAAAGAACTGGCCCCTGGGCTTGAATCTCAGTGAAGCCATGAGGAGAAAATGCACCATGAAATCATGTGCTCCTGCGAAAGGAGCGGCCATCTGCTTTTTCTTTAGTTGGTTCCGTCTGCAGAGCGTAGTAACCGTTATGGCCTGGTGCTTGCTCCCTTCCTGGTAACACTGTGCCCAGTAAAGAAAGCAGTGCCTTTCTTTAACAAAACAGAATGCAGGACTTTAGTCACCAGCAAACTCCCCAAGGCATTTGTGGATTCTCTACAATTTTGTCAACATTAGTATCAATAATCTGTTAACTAATTTCCCCTTTCCCAATTTTGGGATGGAAATGGATTGCCTTTTCCTTATATAGGTTGCTCTATATGGATAAAGATCGATACACCGTAATTTGCTTCAAATTCTGTGCGACTTTAAGGTAGCTTGTTCTCACCTTCTTATTCTTGTCCACAGTTCTAAGTACCAAGGAAAATGTCCATTTCCTCTTTTCTTGGTAAATAAGACAAAAACCATAGTAACAGGTGAGAAAACAGGCACAGACCAAACAAACAAACCAACAAATTCGAAGCTAAAGTTTGCTTGAAACCTTGAGGTTCCATTTTTGGTTCGAAGGGAGCCCAGCAAAATAAACAGAAGTCGGGGCTCCCTGTTACATGACGAGCCTTTAGGATGTACATGGAAAGGGCCAAGTTGCATTCAAAGAAAAGGAAGCTGATGCTACACGGCACCTTTTAGCCTCTCCTTCCACTGTTTCCAGACACGGGAGCTGCCCCTGGGGCGGTGTGTGCTGTTTTCCAAGGCAGGTGGGACCTCTCTCTAGACTCATGGATAAACCGAAATGTGAGACCGTGAAACCGTGAGACCGGCTAGGAGTGGACACTTGCTATTTCTCAGTCATCATCTCTGCGCTTTGACGTGCAGGGGTTTCTCTGTGGTTTCTGCGTAGTCGTCCCCCTCCAGAATAATGGGAACTGGGGTGAGTTTTTCTTGTTTCCAGAAGTCAGTCTGTTCCACGGACACATATGGTGTAATTCCTCAGCTCGCTTCCACTTCTCTCCTCGCACCGATCTTTCCTTCTCATTCTTCTAGCGACTTCAGGGCTGGAGAGGGGTGTGGGTCTGTCTCCACTCCCAGCAGTTGGGATGAGTTTATCAGAGTGGTAGGTTGCTGTTGAAAAGCACCAGGCTCAGGGTACAGGGGGCCAGAGTCGCTCTGCGGGCCAGGGGGCTGTGGGGAGAGGCTTCGGGCGGGTGCTCAGAGACCCTCCTCTGGCGGCACGGTATCCCCTGGTGTTTGGTTCTGAGCCTCCCACGTGAGTGTGTGCCCCACACCCAGTGCTTGGAAGATGCAGGCTCTGGGAGCTCTCCTGGACGTGCTCCAGGCCCAGTCTCCTCCTCTCTCCCTGTCTCAGAGGTCCACAGGGATGATGGGGTTCTAGCATCCACTGCCCACCTCCAGGGGTTTCCCTTCATACAAGGCAAACTGTGGATTTGTAAACCATTTTGCAATTTGGTCTCCACTGCCCTTTTCTTAGAAAATTTCCTTCAGGAATCAAACCTCTGCATAAGCCCCTTCTGTGGTTCTGAGCGGATTCGGCTGTCTATTGTCATTGCAGTGAGTCCTTCACAAAGCTCATGGTACACGGGCCTATGGGCTCTCTAATGTTTCTAATCTGATTACTTATTCAAACCAGGACCTATTTCTAGAGACCAACTTTTTAAATTTTATTTTATACATTTTTAAAATTTTTATTTTTCAATTAGAGTCTACATTGAGTATTATTTTGTATTAATTTCAGGTGTACCACCTAGTGGTTAGACAATCATATATTTTACAATGTGTTCCCCCAAAATTTCCATTACCCACCAGATACCACACAGAGTTATTACAATATTATTGACTATATTTCCTATGCTGTACTTTACAGCCACCTGACTATTCTGTAACTGTTGTAGGTGGTGGGAATGGCACGGGTGTTAGACTGGTGGGGTTGGACCAGACCTGGGCTCAGCAATCTCGGTACTTGAGTCCTGGCTGGGAAAGAATTCAGAGTCAAGACTCAAACTGTAAGGGAACATTTAATTATAAAATCACAGAGGTAGAAGAAGTAATTTGTAGAATGAGTGGGCTTAGGAAGCAAGTTATAGAGGTAAAGGAAGGGCCCTAGAAGCTTGGGAGTGAGGAAGGTAATGGTAATGTGCCTGGGGGAGGGGGAGAGGGAAGGAGGAAGAGAAGGAGAAGGGGTGGTCCTGCTTCCCGGAGGGAGAGCACACTGGGTCCTCCAGCTCAATGGTTTTGAGGGTGGAGTAGAATATTCAGCAGCTTTCCAGGTGTGTCCTTTCAGGGTCCAGTCTCACTTACCACCACCTCCCTTCCATCTCTTAGGCTCCCTCTTGATGCTTTAGGATATGGATATCCCAGAGAACAGATCTTATAGAATCTATTGCAATCTACACATCACAGGGGAATCCTTTCTGCCTGCTTGCCATGCCTCAGATACCCTCTGCATCACCGATTCTCAACCATGCCTAGACATCCTTTTGGATCACTATTCTCCATCAAGGAATCCCTGGGTGCGTTAGTGAGGGTTCTCCAGAGACATAGAAGTAACAGAGAGAGAGATCTTAAGAAATTGGCTTCTGTGGCTGTGGGAGTGGCAAGTCTGAAATTTGAGGGGCAGGCTGGAGACCCAGGGAAGAGCTGATCTCGCAGCTTTGAGTTCCAAGGCATCCAGAGCAGAGTTCCCTCTTCCTGAGTGTGGTGGTGGGGTGGGTGGGGTGATGGGGTTGGGGTGGAGTACCTCAGTCTTTCCTCTTAAGGTCTTCAGTTAATTTAAGGAGCTCCCCAACCCCGCATTAGGTAGGGTGATCTGCTTCACTGAAAGTCTACTGATTTAGGTGTTAATCACACCTAGAACATCACAGCATCATCTAGACTGGTATTTGACCAAACCCCTGGGCGGGAGAGCCTAGTCTAGTTGACATATACAATGAACCATCACAACCCAGCTGGCATGGCTCAGTGGTTGACCAGGAGATCACAGTTCGATTCCCGGTCAGGGTACATGCCCAAGTTGCTGGCTCTATCCCAGTGTGGGGCATGCAGGAGGCAGCCAATCAATGATTCTCATCATTGATATTTCTATCTCTCTCTCCCCCTCCCTTCCTTTCTGAAATCAATAAAAAAAGTATCTAAAAATAAAAAAATAAAAAGAACCATCACAGTGAGGAAAACTTTAAAAAACACCAATGCCTGAGCCCTACCCCCAGGGGCTCTGATTTAATCACTGGGAGTGTGGTCTGCTCCCAGAATGTGGAGTTTTCAAACTTCCCACATGATTCTAATGCAGTTGAATGCTTTTCTAGGCTCTGGGGATACCAGCAGACAGAAAAGGATGATGTTTGCTTGTGGGAATTTCCATTTAGTTGTAAGAGATAGAGGCTTCACAGGTAAACAATGAATCATTAATCCAGGGAGGTGGCACTCGCCAGGCGGGAGGGAAACACAGCCTTGATGAGATTAGCAGCCATATGCTGTTCCAGATCAGATGGTGAGGGAAGGCCTCTCCCAGGCTGAGACTCACAGGCAAGTGGAGGGACTGAGATGTGACCCTGGTGCCAGGGGGGAGGGGTGTTTTTACTTGTGCATTAAGGAATTCATGTTTCTTCACAATATGAGGTTCAAGCAGGAAGGAAAACTTCCCTCCTGATGAGATTTTACAGTCTCTCATCTACGGACACACAGAACACATTTCTTAGGTAAGTAGCTGCAGGTGGATACCAGGCTGTAAGGGAGAGGCAGGGAGAGCCTGGGAGAAGGAGGGAGATGCAAGGAGAGGCAGAGAGAGGCTGGGAGAGGCAGGGAGATGCAGGGAGATGCAGGGAGAGGCATTAGTATATTTATTTTACAAGAGGAAAAAAACATTGTGTTTTGAACCTACTGTATTTTAAATCTCTACTACTTTCAGTTGAACACAATTCCTAAGTGGTAAAGAAGACAGATGGTGAATCCAGACTAGATTTCCATTTCTTCCATACTAAACACATCTTGTTTTTATCTAAGATAGAGTGGGACTAGGTAACATTCTCCTTGGAGGCTCTCAGAAATTCTTGTTATTTGTCAGTATTTATAAGGGACTAGGATTTTCAGCTGGGGCAGGAACACCTAAGCAACAAGGATCTTCAGGTGTTCATGTTAATACCACTCTACTTACCTGCAGACTGGGGAGCCTTGGGAATAGCGACTGTAGTGATGTCATGTGTGAAGCACCCAGCCCAGAGTCTGGCATGTAAAACAAGTAAACAAAGAACTGAATGAAACACAGTTTTATTTTTACATTGACCATTCTCATTATTTATCCAAGAGCTACACCAGCTTTTTTTTTCTTTTTTCTTTTTGGTAAACGTTAAAAGGAGGGAAGAGATAATATTGTCCGGTTTGGCCTCCTGACTGGGGTCACAGCCAGCAGTAGACATTGCTCATGTGGGCTAGGTTTAGCAGTAGCTCTGAAATGAGCATGCCCTGTATCCCCACTTCCCGGCCATGCGGTCTGGTCCAGGGAGGTACTTAGTAAATATCTGTGGAATGTTAATGGACAGGTCCTGGGTGAGGCTCACCGCCTAGATTCTGCATGAAGGCTCAGTCCTGACTGGGGAATCAGAGCATCTCAGGGAAACTTGTCTAACTCCCCCTCCACTTCTCTGTTCTGTTGCTTGCACCCCCTGCTGGGAGCACCCAGCCTCTGCCTGAACACCTAACAAAGGGCATTGCATGGGGACATCTATTCCACCCCGGACAGCGTCCCCGGTGCAACTGCAATGCTGTGAGAGGAAAGCATCCTGTCCTCATATCTTTTATCCAAACACAGAGACATAGTAGTCTGAGTCCTGCCTGTTTCTTATAAAAGATACTGGAGAAACTCAGGCATTTTTTTTAGGAAACTCTGCATGGGAGGTATGACTAAGTGTCCAATAAGCTGCATTAATAAATGAAAGAGATGAATGCTTAGAACAAACTTACTTTTAGAATTGACTTGGGTAGAATGGCACCAAGTATCAGTCCACAACTGTGGTCTAAGGGCTTCCTGCCCTGCTGTGGGCCCCTACACAGAGTCCAGGCAGGCAGGAGTGGGGCAGAATTCACAGAAAGAATGGACATTTTATCACCTAGGGTGGCTGAAAGGCCAGCCGAGAGCAGGCATGAAGATTCCCAGGACAGCCATGGGGTGAGGAGTAGGGGGGCAGGGATACTTGTCGACCTGGAGAGACAATTGGTTGCAGGGACTCAGTGGACTATGATCCAAGGGCCAGGAAGCACTAGGCTGGACCCATGGTTCTGAGAGGCAGGAATGCTAGGACTGGCTCAGTGCAGGAAGGCAGAGGGACACAGGATAGGCAGTGGATCTCGATGCAGCAGAAGTCCCATTATCAGGGCTGGGATACAGAGGTTTGCCTAGAGATCCAGGGGACATGATGCTGAGATGCAGGGCAAGATAAGTGTTAAAAATCCTCCCCTTCGAAGCCAGGACAGCCCTACTCTTGCTTAGACTAGAGGCCATTTTCCTAACTAGACATGCACTGGTTAGTGAGAGCCCCTGCTGTGAGGAGGGGTGGGCCAGGGCCTGGCCACCAGGCAGGGATGCAATCTCACACTCTGGACATCCTTAGTTTGGATTCTAAAAGATAAAAACCTCGGGATAGAGTATCTTCAGGTTTGTTCTGATGGACAGAATACTTTCCAGGGAGTTCAATTTATAAGCTTAGTACATCTTTATTATTTAAATAAAATAAGGAAGGAAATTTTTCAAAATTACAATTTTTAAATAAACATAATTTTCCAGAAAATTTAGAAAAATAAGGAACTGCTTAAAGAAAAAGATCTTTTTCCTTTGGAAAGCATCCATCTATATGCATATATACTGGACATCTTAGTGTATGTCCACTTTATATATATTCAGTTACTTTATGTAATTTACCAGAGGCCCAGTGCATGAAATTCATACACAGGTAGAAAAAATAAAGGACATCCAAATTGGAAAGGAGGAAGTAAAACTTTCATTATCCACAGATGATGTGATATTTTACATAGAAAACCCTAAAGACTCCATGAAAAATGGCTAGATTTAATAAATGAATTCAGAAATGTAGCAGGCTACAAGATTAACATCCAGAAATGAATGGCATCTTTGTGCACCAATAATAAATTCTTAGAAGGAGAAACTAAGAAAACAATCCCGTTTAACTCTTTTTTAAAATTTCTTTATTGATTAAGGTATTACATATGTGTCCTTATACCCCATTATCCCCAGCTCCATTCATGCCCCCACCCCCCTGTTGTCTGTGTCCATTAATTAGGCTTACATGCATGCATATAAGTCCTTTGGTTGATCTTTCCCCTTTACCCCCATCCTCCCCTACCTTCCCTGAGGTTTGATGTTCTGAATGATGTTTCTCTGTCTCTGGATCTATTTTTGTTCATCAGTTTATGTTGTTCATTATATTCCACAAATGAGTGAGATCATGTGATATTTATCTTTCTCTGCCTGGCTTATTTCACTTAGTATAATGCTCTCCATCTCCATCCATGTTGTTGCAAATGGTAAGAACTCCTTCTTTTTTACCGCAGTGTAGTATTCTACTGTGTAGATGTACCACAATTTTTTAATCCACTCACCTGTTGATGGGCACTTAGGCTGTTTCCAAATCTTAGCTATGGTGAATTGTGCTGCTATGAACATAGGGGTGCATATACCCTTTCTGATTCGTGTTTCTAGTTTCTTGGGATATATTCTTAAAAGTGGGAACACTGGGTCAAATGGGAGTTCCATTTTTAGTTTTTTGAGGAAACTCCATACTGTTCTCCACAGTGGCTGCACCAGTCTGCATTCCCACCAGCAGTGCACGAGGGTTCCTTTTTCTCCGCATCCTCGCCAGCACTTGTCATTTGTTGATTTGTTGATAATAGCCATTCTGACAGGTGTGAGATGGTAGCGCATTGTTGTTTTGATTTGCATCTCTCTGATGATTAGTGACTTTGAGCAGGTTTTTATATGCCTCTTGGCCTTCCTTCTGTCTTCTTTTGAAAACTGTCTATTTAGATCAGTTGCCCATTTTTTGATTGGGTTGTTTATCTTCCTTTTGTTAAGCTGCATGAGTTCCCTGTAAATGTTGGAGATTAAACCCTTATCGTTCATATCATTGGCAAATGTGTTCTCCCATGCAGTGGGCTTTCTTGTTCTTTTATTGATGGTCTCCTTTGCTGTGCAAAAGCTTTTTATTTTTATGTAGTCCCATTTGTTTATTTTCTCTTTAGTTTCCATTGCCCTAGGAGCAGTATCAGTGAAGAAACTGCTTTGGCATATGTCAGAGATTTTTGTGCCTGTGGATTCATCTAGTATTTTTATGGTTTCCTGTCGTATGTTTAAGCCCTTGATCCATTTTGAGTTTATTTTTGTGTATGGTGTAAGTTGGTGGTCTAGTTTCATTTTTTTGCATGTATCTGTCCAATTTTCTCAACACCATTTATTGAAGAGACTGTCTTGACTCCATTGTATGTTTATGCCTCCTTTGTTGAATATTAATTGGGCATAGTGATTTGGGTCAATTTCTGGGTTCTCTATTCTATTCCATTGATCTATATGTCTGTTCTTGTGCCAGTACCAGGCAGTTTTGAGGACAGTGGCTTTGTAATACAGCTTGAAATCTGGTTTTGAGATCCCACCTACTTTGTTCTTCTTTCTCAGGATTGCTGTGGCTATTCGGGGTCTTTTTTTATTCCAGATGAATTTTTGGAGAGTTCTTTCTAGGTCTGTGAATATGCTGTTGGTATTTTAATGGGGAGTGCATTGAATCTATAGATTGCTTTGGGTAGTATGGACATTTTAATGATGTTGATTCTCCCAATCCATGAACATGGTATGTTCTTCCATCTGTTTACGTCTTCCTCTATCTCTTTTTTCAGTGTCCTGTAGTTTTCTGCTTATAGGTCTTTTACCTCCTTAGTTAAGTTTATTCCTAGGTATCTTAATTTTTTTGGTGCAATGGTAAATGGGATTGCTTTTTTAGTCTCTCTTTCTGTAAGTTCACTATTGGTGTATAGAAATGCCATAGATTTCTTGGCATTAATTTTGTATTCTGCTACCTTGCCGAATTCATTTATTAAGTCTATTCGTTTTTTGATGGAGTCTTTAGGGTTCTCTATGTACAGTATCATGTAATCTGCGAATATGGACAGTTTTACTTCTCCTTTTCCAATTTGGATGCCTTTTATTCCTTCTTCTTGTCTAATTGCAATGGCTAATGCTTCCAGTACTATGTCGAACAGGAGTGGTGAGAGTGGGCATCCCTGTCTTGTTCCTGTTCTTAGGGGAAATGGTTTTAGTTTTTGTCCATTGAGTATGATGTTAGCTGTGGGTTTATCATATATAGCTTTTATTATGTTGAGGTATGATCCTTCTATTCCCACCTTGCGGAGAGTTTTGATCAAAGAAGGCTGTTGGATTTTGTCAAATGCTTTTTCTGCATCAATTGATATGACTATGTGATTTTTATCTCTCAATTTGTTTATGTGATATGTCACATTTGTTGATTTGCAGATATTGTACCATCCTTGCATTCCTGGGATAAATCCTACTTGGTCGTGGTGTATGATCTTTCTGATGTAGTGCTGGATCCGATTTGCTAAAATTTTGTTGAGTATTTTGGCATCTATGTTCATGAGGGATATTGGCCAGTAATTCTCTTTCATTGTGTTGTCTTTATCTGGTTTTGGTATTAGGGTGATGCTGGCTTCATAGAAGGAGCTTGGAAGTGTTCCTTCCTCTTGAATTTTTTTGGAATAGTTTGAGGAAGATAGGTTTTAGTTCTTCTTTGAATGTTTGGTAAAACTCCCCTGTGAAGCCGACTGGCCCCGAGCTTTTGTTTCCTGGAAGCTTTTTGATGACTGCTTCAATTTCTTCCATAGTTATTGGCCTATTGAGATGTTTAGATTCCTCCTGATTGAGTTTTGGAAGGTTATATTTTTCTAGGAATATGTCCATTTCCTCCAGGTTGTGCAGTTTGTTGGAATAGAGTTGTTCATAGTATTTTTTAACAATTCTTTGTATTTCAGTGGAGTCTGTTGTTATTTCATTGCCTTCATTTCTGATTTTGTTTATTTGGGTCCTCTCTCTTTGCTTCTTGGTGAGCCTGGCTAGAAGTTCATCAATCTTGTTTATCCTTTCAAAGAACCAGCTCTTGGTTTTGTTGATCTTTTGTAAGTTTTTTTTTTTTTTGGTCTCAATGTCATTTATGTCTGCTCTGATATTTATTATTTCCTTCCTTCTGCTCACTGTGGGCTTTTCTTGTTGCTCTCCTTCTAACTCTTCGAGTTGTAGGGTTAGGTAATGTATTACCATTGTTTCTTGTGTTTTGCAGTAGACTTGTAGAGCTATGAACTTCCCTCTTAAGACTACTTTCACTGTGTCCCATAGATTTTGGATTGTTGTGTTTTCATTGTCATTTGTTGCCATGATGTTTTTTTATTTCTTCCTTGATCTCTCTGGTAACCCAGTCATTGTTTAATAGCATGCTGTTTAGTCTCTATGTATTTGATTTCTTTGGATTGTTTTTATTGTAGTTGATTTCCAGTTTTATGCCACTGTGATCTGAGAAGATGCTTGATATGATTTCTATCTTCTTGAATTTGAAGAGACTTTGCCTATGACCGAACATATGGTCTATCTTTGAAAATGACCCATGTGCACTTGAGAAAAATGTATATTCTGTGGCTTTGGGGTGAAATGTTCTGAAGATGTCAATTAATTCCATCTGGTCTAGTGAGTTATTTAGGATTAATGTTTCTTTGCTGATTTTTTTGTTTAGAGGATTTGTCCAATGGTGATAGTGGGGTATTAAAGTCTCATACTATGATTGTATTGCTGTCAATCTCTTCTTTGATATATCCCAGGAGTTTTTTTTTATGTATTTGGTTGTTCCTGTATTGGGTGCATATATGATTACCAGAGTCATTTCTTCTTGTTGGATTGTTCCCTTTAGTATTTTGAAGCGGCCTTCCTTATGTCTTGTTATGTCCTTCACTTTGAGATCTAATTTGTCAGATATAAGTATTGCTACCCCAGCTTTTTTTAAATTTTCATTCGCCTGAAAAACCTTTTTCCATCCCTTCATCCTCAGTCTGTGTGCATCTTTTTTTCTGAGGAGGGTTTCTTGTAGACAGCAGATATATGGGTCATGTTTTCTTATCCAATCCATTACCCTATTTCTTTTGATTGGGGCATTTAGTCCATTTACATTTAAAGTTATTATTGATAGGTACTTATTTGTTGCCATATTTATTTTTTACCCCTGTATTCCTTCTTTGCTTCCTATTTCTTTCTTTCTTTCTTTTTTTTAAAGCAGACCCTTTAGCATTTCTTGCATTGATGGTTTGGTGGTAATAAATTCCCTTAGTCCTTTTTTGTCAGTGAAGCTCCTGATTTCACCTTCAATTTTTATTTTTAGCCTTGCTGGGTACAGTGTTCTTGGATTCAGACCCTGTCTTTGCATGACTTTGTATATTTGATTCCATTCCCTTCTGGCCAGATGAGTTTCTGTTGAGAAATCAGTTGCTAGTCTGATGGGGGTTCTTTTGTATGTAACTTTCTGTCTCTCTCTGGCTGCTTTTAAGATTCTTACTTTGTCGTTGGTATTTGCCAATTTAATTACAATGTGCCTTGGCATTGGTCTTTTGGGGTTCATTTTGCTTGAGACTCTGTGAGCTTCTTGGATTTGTGTGGGTTTTTTCTTCCCTATATCAGGGAAGTTTTCTGTCATTATTTCTTCAAACAGGTTTTCTATTCCTTGCTCAGTTTCCTCTCCTTCTGGAACCCCTATTATGCAGATGTTGTTTTGTTTCATGTTGTCCCAAAGTTCCCTTAGGTTCTCCTCCTGCTTTTTAATTTTTTTTCTAGAAGCTGCTCTACTTGGGTATTCTTTCCTACCTTGTCTTCTAGCTCACTGATGCAGTTCTCTGCTTCTTCTAGTCTACTCTTGATGCTTTCTATTGAGTTCTTTACAGCAGCAATGTCTTTTTTCATTTCTTCTTGATTCTTTTTCATTTCCTCTTGATTCTTACTCATATTGCCGAATTTGTCTTCCAGTCTTTTCATCTACCTTATGACCATTTCTCTGAATTCTTTCTCTGGCAGGTTGCTTGCCTCCATTTTTTTTTTTTACTTTCTTTTCTGGTGATGCCTGCTTTTTTTTTTCATATGCGGGCTGTATCTTTGTCTCCTTATGGTCTCTCTTCTCCAGGTGTCTGGTTATGTAGTTCTCTCTCTCCTGCATTGATTTAAAGGCACAAAATACAACACAACCAGGTACAACACACAAGGCACTGAACAGAAATGTATTCACGATATTAATAATCCCAAATAAAGGTGACCACCAGAGAAAGGTAAATTAAGGGATAGGAGAGAAAGAAGAAGAGAGAGAAAAAAAAGAAAGGAGTGCCAAAATGAAATTGGGAAAAGGAAAAAAAAAGTAAGAGAGAAAAGAAAGAGAATAAGAAAGAAAAGGGGAACAAACTATATATATGGGGAGAAAACTCCAAGAAAACTCCAATAGAACATCAACTAATCCCGGCAAATGCCAGCAACAAGTACCTGGAGATGAATACAAACTACAAACAACAATTAATATCAAGTGAGGCGAGGAAAAACAGATGCAAAAAAAACAAAGCAAATAAACAAAACAAAACAAAACAAAAAGAATAAGCAAAACAATCTCACAAACAAGCATAAAAAATCGATATAATCAACATTCAAGCGAACAACAACAAAAGGACAGAGAGAAAAACAATGTTTTGGATAGTGAAGAAAGAGAAGAGAGAGGTGTGTATGAACTCAGAGCACGGGATTGGAAATTAGATATATAAGTAGGGTGAAATTTTAACAGGTGGTAAAAAGAAAGAATAGGGAAAATCTAAAGCAGCAAAATGGTAAGAGAAACAGGACAACAAAAGGGCAAAACTTAGGAAGAGAGTGATGACATAAAGGTAGAGTTGAGATAGAGTAGAATTATGCTAAAGTAAAGATGAAAATAGAATATAGAACACTAATCTCAAAGTCAAATAAAGAGAAAATAAAATGACACTTTTTAAAAAAAAGGTAAAATAGTAGTAATAATAATACTGATTTAAAATAAAAATGCAGTAATTAAAAAGGTAAAATCAAGTGAGAAAAAAAGAAAAAAATAGTTTCTTAAGTAAAAGATGAAAAAGAAAAAAATAATAAAAAATAAAAATAAAATGTGCAGTAGTGAAGGTCATTCACTTCCTCTATTGTTCTGTTTGGCATGCCTGTTTCCCAGTCAGGGAAGTATTGCAGTTCCCTGTGTTCCACTGCTCCTCAGTGTTGTAAGCCAGTCCTGATTTTTAAGCAGGTGGTGTGTCTTACTTTCTTGTATTCCTTTATTTGTGATTACACAAGAGTCAATTTGTGATTCAGCTCCTGGGTGGCAGTGTTTCTGGGTTGACCTCTGGGTCTATAGGTCCTCTCTAGCCTGTGCTTAGATCCTGCTTTCCCTGTGGCACTCAATACTGGTTTGTGGGAGTGGGCTGCCCCAGAGCAGGTTCTCTGATGGTCACTCCCTGCTCTGATCCCCAGGTTCCAGAAACACAACTTTCCCCTGCAGTCTCCTAGGGTGTCCCCAACTGGGTGATCCTATGTATTGGGCTCAGTAATCAGAAGCAAGGATTCAAAGATGAGAAAGCACAAGTGCGCAAACTCTGGGTCTGTGTGCAAGCCTGCACAATCCCCTTTCCCCCCTTGTGTCCAAGCAGCTGGCACACTCACAAAATTTTTATGCTGTCCTTCTGCATCAGGTCAAAATGGGTTGGTTTTTAGAGATCCCCTCTGTTAGCAGCTCTGAGGACCCCCTTCCACATTTATAGATCATGCCAGCTCCAACAGCCACGGATTTTTCTAGGTGCAGACTTCCCCCAGTCCTCCAGCTCCAGCAGTAAGTGCGTTTCTCTGTCCTGCCAGGACCAGAGACCTCACCTTATCCCAGGCAAAATCTGACCTTTCTGTGGTGGAGTGTAGAGCTCCTCTGAATCTGTGTGTTTGCACCAAATGGGGACTGGTGCTCTGGGGTTTGCAGCTGTTTGGTGGGTGCCACAGTTGTAGATTTTCAGGCTCTTGATAACATCCACTTTCCCCTTCAAGATGGCATGGTCTCCGTGTCTGAGCTGGTGGCTCCAGGAGGGAACCAAGCAGCAGTGAGGGCTGCCTGGTCAGGAGACCCCCATCCAGCAGTCCCCCACCTTATCCTGGAGTATAGCTGTCCCTTAACTCTCCAACAGACACTCCCCATGCAACCCTCAGCTGTTCTTTCTATCTGCTCCAGGACAAGGCTCGGGACCCGTCTGTCTATTCCGCCTCCATTTTTCCCTCCAGTTTACCTCTTTGAATGTACATTGCAACAACAACAAAAAATAAGATAACTAGGAATAAACAAAGGACATAAAAGACTGTACTCAGAAAACTATAGGAATTGAAAAAATAAATAGAGGAAGTTACAAACAAGTGGAAGAATATGCCATGTTCATTAATTGGAAGAAATAACAGCATTAAAATGTTCATACAACCCAAAGCAATCTATAGATTCAATGCCCTTTGTTTTTTCTTCCTGTCACTGTGGCTAGGACTTACATTACTATGTTGAATACAAATGATGAAAGTGGATGTCTCTGTTTTGTTCATGATCATAAGGTAAACACTTCTAGTTTTTACCCATTGAGTGGGATATTGGCTGTAGGTTTGTCATACATAGCCTTTATTATGTTGAAATATGATCCCCCTATTTCCACTTTGCTGAGAGTCTTCTCATAAATGGGTATTAGATTTTGTTGAATGCTTTTTCTTTATCTGTTGCTATGATCATGGGATTTTTATCTCTCATTTTGTTTCCTTGATGTATGATGTTTAATGATTTGTGAATATTGTATCAAACTTGCATCCCCAGAATAAATCCCACTTGGCCATGTTGTATTATCTTTTTAACGTATTGTTGGATCTGATTGGCTAATATTTTGTTGAGGATTTTTGCATCTATGTTCATCAGGGATATTGGCCTATGATTTTCTTTCTTTGGAATGTCTTTATCTGGTTTTGGAGTTAGCTGGCTTCATAAAAGGAGCTTGGAAGTCCTCCCTCCTCTTAAATTTTTTAGAATAGTTTGAGAAGTTTGAGAAAGATAGGTGTTAATTCTTCTTTGAATGCTTGGTAAAACTCACCTGTGAAGCTATCTGGTGCAGGGTTTTTGTTTGCTGGAAGTTATTGGATTACTGCCTCGATTTCATTAGTTGTTATCTGCCTATTCAGGTTGTCAGATTTTTCCTGATTGAGTTTTGGAAGCTAGCATGGTTCTAGGAATTTGTCCATTTCACCCAGGTTGTCCAATTTCTTGGTATTTAGTTGTTCATAGTATTTTCTTACAATCCTTTGTGTTTCTGTGATGTCAGTTGTGGCTTCACCGCTTTCATTTCTGATTCTATTTGGATCCTATCTCTTTGTGTTTTTTTTTGATGAGTTTGGCTAAAGCTTCATCTATCTTGTTTATCTTTTCAAAGAACCAGCTCTTGGTTTCAATGATCTTTCCTATTGTTTTTTAGTCTCTCTGTTATTTATTTCCACTCTTATCTTTATTATTTCCTTCCTTTTATTTACTCTGGGCTCTTCTTTTACTTTTAATTTGTGCAAATTTTTTGTTCTGAGGTGGGTCTCTTGTAGACAGCATGTAGAAGGGTCATTCAGCTACCCTATGTCTTTTGATTGGAGCTTTTAATCCATTTACATTGAAGGTTGTTATTGATAGTTACTTATTTACTGCCATTTTTTTTTCATTATAACTTTGCTCCTATTTCTCTCTCTCCATTTCCTCTTCTTCTTAAACTAGTCCCTTTAACATTTTTTGCAGTGATTGGTAGTAATGTACTCCTTTAGCCTTTTTTTGTTTGTTTGTTTGTGGGTTTTTTTTGGGGGGGGGTCTAACAAGCTCTTTATTCAGCCTTCAATTTTAAATGATAGCATTGCTGAATAGAGTAGTCTTAGACTTAGGTTCTTGCTTTTCATTACTTTTAATACTTCATGCCAATGCCTTCTGGCCTGAAGTGTTTCTGTTGAAAAATTAGCTGACAGTTTAAGGGAACTCCTTTGTAAGTAACTTTCTCTCTCTCTCTTGCAGCCTTAAGAATTCTTTCTTTATCTTTAAGTTTTCTCATTTTAATTATGATGTGCTTTGGGGTAGATCTCTTTATTTAATTGGGACTCTCTGTGCTTCCTGAACTTATATGACTTTTTCCTTCACCAGGTTAGAGAAGTTTTCTGTCATTATCTCTTTAAGCAGGTTCTCTATTCCTTGTTAACTTCCTTCTCCTTCTGGGTACCATTATGATGCAGATGTTTCTACATTTCATGTTGTCCCAAAGTTCCCTTAAACTATCCTCATTATTTTTAATTATTATTATATTTTGTTCTAATTGTTTGCTTGTTTTTGTTAATCCTCACCTAAGACTATTCTTTCCATTGATTTTTAGAGAGGGTGAAAGGGAGGGGGAGAGAGAGACATCAATATGAGAGACACATTGATTGGTTGCCTCTCAGGCTCGACTAAGGCCTAGGATTGAGCCTGTAACCAAAGTATAAGCCCTTTACTGGAATCGAGCCCAGGATCCTTCTATCTGCAGGCTGAGGCACTATCCACTGAGCGAAACCAGCTAGGGCTAGTTGTTTTTTCTACCTTGTCTTCCAAGTAATTGATGTGATTTTCTTCATTCAATATACTTTTTAATCTTTCTAGTATATTCTTGATGTCAGATATGGTATTCTTCACTTCTCACTGGTTCTTGTTTATGGTTTCTCTTCCCCTTTTCATGCAGTTGTAGTTCCCACTAAGTTCCATGTAATTTTCACTAAGTTACTTGAGCATCCTTTTCACCATTACTTTGAACTCTAAATTGACCAATTGCTTGCCTCCATTTCATTTAGTTCTTTTTCTAGATACTCCTTATTTTCTCTTATTTGGGGATTATTTCTTTGTCTTCCTATTTTAGCTGTCTCTTTGTGCTTGTTTCTATGCACTAGGTAAAACTGCTATGCCTCCCACTCTTTATGGTGTAGCCTTATGTAATAAATGTCCTGAGGGGGGACCCAGTGGCAAAGTCTCCTTGATTTCCTGAGGTGGATACTCTAGGAATGTCCTTGTGTGGACTATGTGGTTCCTCTGTTGTAGTTGGGTCTGGATTGCTGTTGGCCTATTCATGTGTGGAATCAACCCTCAGGGTGGCTGACTGTGTGGCTCAAATCCTACTACATTGTACAAGTTGTTGTATAGGTGATGTCTTGATGTGGCTTCTGCCATCCTTGGTCAAAAGTCTCCTCTTCAGCCCTAGCCCTGATTCAGTGGTGAGAGCATTGGCCCACAGACTGAAGGGTCCCAGCTTCAATTCCAGTCAAGGGCTTGTACCTTGGTTGCAGGCTTGATCCTCGGCCCCAGTTGGAAAATATGTGGGAAGCAACCAATTGATGTGTCTCTCTCACATTGATGTGTCTCTCTTTGTCTCTCCCTCTCAGCCGCTCTCTCTAAAAATCAATGAAAAATATGCTCAGGTGGGGATTAATGGAAAAAAAAGTCTCCTGTTCAGATAGTCTCCAGTTAGTATTTCATGGTGATTGTTCCCCAATTTAGCTGTAATTTCCAGTTTGGTTCTGGGCAGTATTGCAAGCAAGATCCCCATACTTTGCTGCCACCTCAAGCAGCAGCTGCTGTCGCCCTTCCTCTAGCTTTAGTTGAAGGACCCAAGATCTCTCAGCTGCAGCAGCCAGTTTTAGAGTCGAGAAGTCTAAGATCAAAGTGTCTATAGGTTTCATTTCATAATGAGGTCTACTTCTCTGGCTTGCAGATGGTCACCTTCTTATTGTGTTTTTACATGGTCTTCCCTTTGAGGACTTTAGATTGATTCTCTCTGTTCATCATTGTCATATTATTGTGATTGGCATCTTTGATTACGTAGGATAGCATCTGCAATTGGAATTACTAGGCTAAAGGAATTCCTATGCTCTTGATATATACTGCTAAATTGTCTTCCAGAAATGATAAATTACACCACATTCTTCGTGGCATTGAATTATACTATTAATAAAAAAGGTTGTCTCCGTAGCAGGTAAAACATAGTATGTCATTGTCCTATTTTGCATTTCTTTGTTACTAGGAAGAATGTATGCTTTCTTTATTAGTGTTTTCATCGATATTAATAATAAGTAAGCGAATCAATATCTTTAGGTTAGGCTACATCTTAGATCTTAACAAGATATAATCTGAAGGCTGTCAGTTATGAGAAATAGTAGATTCTTCTTGGGCAAAGCACCACCTCCAATATAGTGACAGATGTACTTAGAAGGACATTGCAAATAAGATGCTGATTTTCCAAGAGTGCAGCTCACTCTTCCAGTCTTCCTTCACATGCCTGGTAATGAAGCTGGAATCTTGCAGAACTACGTATCCTCTTATACTTTCCAACCTTCCACTTCCTGACCCCCCACCCAGTTTTAAATACTAATCTATTCAATCTTACAGGTGCTAGGATTGCTCTCATTCCACACACACATCTGTTTAGATTAGTGTTTCCCTCGCTAGCTTGCATATTATCAACATCTGTAAACCCTATATAATTTTTAATTGCTGCTGGGACATTTGCAGGAAAAGCCTGCTTTGGTATCTACACACTCAGATGAAAACTGCAAACTACTCACAGGCTGGAGTGCATTTAGAGAGTGGTTAAAGCTGATTTTTAAAAATTATTATTATTTATTGCTGAGCGGTTGAGTCATCATAAAAGAAGCATCTAGCCGACAGCTCCTTTTGGTCTTGTTTAGCCAGCTGTCCCCCTGGTGGAGTGCCTGTTGCCTGGTGGGGCTGTGCATCTGAAGAAATCAGAAAAAAAGAGGGGGAGGCCACAAGTCCCCCTGAGGCCATTTGTTTTATCATGCAAACACCTGTCTTGTTATATATTGGCTGCTCTGTGATTGTTGCACCTACAAACAAAAGCATCATTTGTAACACTTCCAGGTGCAAAGGCATCAGAAGGATCTGAAGACAGCACTAGACAGAGCACAGCTATAACTCACCAAAAATTGGCTTTGAAGCCCAGCTGGTGGAAAATACACTGTCCCCAGAGATGGGTGTAGGCATTGGTCTTGTTTATTTCTCCTCCCAAAATAAATGATCCAGACAAACAGGCACCATGGAAATTTTAAATTGGCAGATGGCACAAAGTTCTCCAGAAAATGCCATGCCATGTGGATGGGAATCCACTGCAGGAAAAGCTTCAGAGTCTGTGTTAATGGGCAAGAACGTGGTAGGCAAGTTTCAATGAATGGAAGTATCTGGTAATGAACTAAGGCAGAAATAATCCACTGGGACAGGAGCAGAATGGGCTCTCAGGTATTCGTTACAGCCTCAGAAAGATATCTGCAGTATGGAGCTAGGGTGTTAGGACAATCTAGGTACTGTCAGGACTATCATGAAAGTACTAAAGGCCTGATGCATGAAATTCATGTAAGAGCAGGCCTTCCTTCCCCTAGCTGCCAGCACCAGCTTCCCTTTGGCACCTGGGACCCGGGCTTCCCTCGCAGCCCCAGCTTCGTCCGGAAGGACGTCTGGTCTAATTAGCATATTACACTTTTTTTTTATATTACACTTTTATTATTATAGATTGTGCAGCACCACAATGAGTATTGGTGACAAGATGGAGAATTTTATTCTACCCTTTCCTAAGATCTGCAGTTCTATGGGCAATTTTATTTGCTTCATTTTCATGATGACCTAATTCAGGGCCTTCTGATAATCTTAATAACTTTCCCCTTGAGTCAGTGAGAAGCATCACCTGGTCATTTCTGGATTCCCTTGTGTGCACACCTCCCAACCAGCATGGGGTATAAGACAGGGCCTCTGTTTGGTCTCATAGGCGCCTTCTCCCTTATTTGCTTCTGCAGACTATCTGGCTGCTATGTTGGACACAGGCTTCTTGGCTAGATGATTTGCTGGTCCTATAACCTGACTTCCCTGTGCCTCTGGAAGCAACAGTGTGGCAGGAGAAGGCAAACACAACAGGTAAGTGATGTTGTAGTGGACAGTTGTTGATTGCCTTCACATATTCATCGATGCTTCTCCCTTTCTAATTGAGACTTCAAATTTTAAAGCAATATGACTTTGGGGGATATTGACCCCTCCCTCAACTCAACGTGGACCTTAATTGGCTTAATATATTTCCTTCATCATATGTCTTTGGTTCAGTGAGAGCATTTTATTTTAGAGCAAGGAACTGAGAGGACACATTGCTAGTGTTTTCTTTCTCTTCCCTCCCTCCCCCCAAAGGAATTGCATTCACTGCTCTCCTGAGAGGGGAGCCAGACTTCCCCCGGAGAGAGGAAGCTGACATGGTAAAAGGCAGAGAGAAGAGAGAGAAATAGAAACTGAAATCGAGGTGACATCATTGAATTTCCTGGATCAGGCCACACCTCTGGACTTTTAGTTATTAATTGAATCATATGATATTGCGAATGTCTGACTATTGTTGTCTTACTACAAAAGTCAGAAAAACCATCTTAAGGTGTTATTTGAGATGAAACTATCAACATTTTGTATACACACTTTGTACCTAGATCATTCAACAACTATATAGCTGCGTTCCCTGACTTTAGCTAAGTTCATCTGTGGTTCATCCTAAACACTCTCTTTATATTAATTTTGCTTCAGCACTGTTTTTTCTTTCTCTCTTTTATTTTTGTTTGTTAATCCTCATCCAAGGATATTTTTTCCATTGATTTTTAGAGAGAGTACTAGTATAAGGGATGGGGGAGGGAGAGGGAAAGAAAGAGACATTAATGTGAGAAAGACACATGGATTGGTTGCCTTCTGCACGTGCCCTGGTGGGGGTCGAACCTGCATTGCACCCTTGAGTGGAAATCAAACCTGTGACCCTGAGCCACACTGGCCAGGGCATCACTGCTTTTTCCATTCTTAATGCTTAATGTTTCAAAACCAGCAATGGTGCTCTAGGGATTTCTGCATCAAGAATAAACACTTTTTTTTCTGGCTATGAAGCCCTCCTATAAGGAGCTCTTATTTTCCACTGTTTCACAATATAAGAACCCTCTACTTTGTTCAAACTCATATAGACTTCCTTATGACAATAGGTCACGCTACATTCACCACAAGCATGTAAATGATGTTCTTCCTGCTTAGACCTCTCTCTCTCTCTTTCTTTCTCTCTCTCTGCTTTCTCTCTCTCCTTGTATACATTCTACTTAAGGCCATCTTGAGGCATATTATGTTTAACCATATCTTTAACTAGATCTTTTTCTTCCATGCATTTCTATTACCCTTGAACTTTGTACCATGCAATTCATAATCAATTGCATGTTAATTGCTTCACACCTATAAACTCTGCCTCCTAAGGTTGCATGGGCCATATATTATAGCTGTTTCATAAACTTTCTAACCAGCACAGTTTAGTGCACACAGCATAAACAAGCATAAATGTTGAATGACTGACATTTTCAGAGTTAAACATTTGACCATTTAATTTAGCATTGGATAAAAATGAATCAGAAAACCAACAGATGAGGGCTTATTCAAGCTGATGTTTTGAACTTTTGACTTCTGCATGTTTCCTAACAAAACTTCATCCAATAATACCATTTATCTGACATCAATTCTAATTCTAACCACTCTCTCATGTTCAAGCAACCTATTGATTTCAGCCCAGACATTGAGGGGAACATTGTTACTTAAACACATGCAACTTAAGAACTATTGGAGGATGTCAAATTCAGACTCTGTTGGAGTTTCTTGAGATGAGAGAGCTGAACCAAAGGCCTTTTGCAGTTTGCTTGTTTTATGCCAAATGTAACTCCTCAATTGAGAGGCATCTTCCTTTGAATCCATAGGCATCTTGGACACTGAACAGGCTTTGAAACCCATCTAATGAGCTAAGTGTAAATGGACCCAGAAATACCAAACCTATGTTTTTCTTAAAATAAACAAGCATAAAACATTTAGATGAAAAGTCCTTAGGGGAAAACCACAGTTGGCTTTTAGCAGATCTGAAAACACTTAAAAAATAGTTGAAAACTTCTTGCTAATCCCAAGACATTTGGAAAAGGGTTCAACATTTTTGTGGCCTCCTGCCTCCTCCAGCCCCCTGTAACCTCCACCTGTGCATCTGTCTGTTCAACACCAGTAAGTTCATCAAGGAAATGCGGTGGGGGATGGAGGTGGGTAGGCATCGAACAACACAGGTGGGTATTGGGCATTGTGGGACCCATGCCAGAGTCACCAGATAGCCAAGGCTAATTAGAGTGTGGAGGCCTTGTTGATAGTATGCCAGATGGCCAAGGCCACTCTGAACATGGGAATCTTAATCATAAAGTTCAAGGCTAAGATGCCATACACAGGTGCAAGGACACAATGATCTCACAGTACAATGTGCCCATCTATAAGCCAAACGATTGATGTCAGTGTTGGCAAATGGCCTCTTTTGTCTGAGTGGCATGCTACGCTACTGACCAGCCAGTGTACTGGTGTAGCTAAGGTGTAAGGCTGCTGCTGCTGCTGCAAGAGGAGTGCAGGCAAGGCTGGAGAGAAAAAGGTAGGCACAGAGGATGCTGCTATGATGTAAGACCAAGAGCTCATGGAGAGCTCAGATATAGCTGCCATGTGAAGCCAGTGAGCTGGGGGAAAAGGCTAGAGAGGCCACAGAGGCTACCGAGGCTGCTGAGTGGAGAGCTTAGGTGCTGCTACTATGTGAGGCAGCAAGTCTGGAGGCAGACTTGCAGCTGCTCAGATAATGGCTGTGAGTACAGAGACCACTACTACTGTGTAGGAAAGATATATTGGTTCACCAGCCGCCTGCATGGGACTTTCCTGTGAAGGACTGTTTTGTCTGATGGCTATATGGCCACTGGCTTCTGCAATAAAGACTCATTCTTATACACCCAGAACTTCTCATGGCTTCTTCATTTAGACCCGGCGTCCAAGAAGGCCCAGTCCCTGGCAGAGGGACTTAGACCCAACAGTTAGTATAGGGAACAGGGTTTGAGAAGGAACCTGCTAAAATCCAACCGTGGTTTGCCCCTAAGGACTTTTCATCTAAATGTTGTATGCTTGTTTATTTTAAGACAAACATAGGTTTTGGTATTTTGGGGTCCATTTACACTTAGCTCATTAGATGGGTTTGTAAGGGGTAGTCGAGCAGAAGTCAGAAAGATATATGGACTCAGAGTGGCAGTGCTCTGTGCTGCTCTGATAGGTGTGATTCATTGTAATTCTCCTTATCCACCGTCTGGGATGACCCCCAGCAGTTACTTTCCTGTCTGTTATTTAGAATTTCCAAAAGAGAGAAAAGCTAACACGTCTGTCAGTAGCCTGCTTTAGTATTTCACAAACATTAATTAAGCTGCTGAGAGGTTTCCTTCTATCTTCACAGCTCTTAAAATCCCATTTGCTCTTATTCATCATAATTCTTCGAATGTTTGAAAACAGCGACATTCAGATGAGCCTTCTCTTTTTACAATTAAATAATCGTAATCTTTTTTCTTCCAGGTCTAATTTCCAAGTTCTGTCATCATTTTTCCATTTCCTTCTATGTCTGCTTCCCCAGGGCCTTCCAAGGATGCAGAAAGCAAGTTGAGACATTAGACACCGACTTCCCTCTGAGTTCCAGCTTCAAGGAGAGCTCTGCGTGGTAATTACCAAGGTGGCTCTTTGAACTCAGTCTTTCTCTGCAACTTGGGAGACACCCTACATTTATTCACTTTAGACTGCTATACATGATATAACTGTTTTATTAATTGAAACATCTGACAGTAAGCAGGGCTTCAACCAGAAGACTTCTTACAACCCAGGAAAGTGAGACAACTGAAAAGCTTGCATTTTATTTGGCACTTTTTTATAGTTCCAAGATCTTGTTAAAAATGTCAGGGAGGTGGCAGGATACAGAAACTGAACCCCTAAAGCAAATGAAAGCTGAGGGAATGTCTTGCCTATCACCAACCTCTCTGCATGAGAGACGATAATTTCCTTTACTCTGGTGAACAGAATATTACACTGGAAAAGTCTTCAACTTAGGTGCTAAAAATCAGTGAGTCCTTGTAACATACGCTAGTCCACACATTTTTAAAAAAACCTATTATTCTTTCCATTACAGAAGTAACTCATGTTTACTCTGGAGAAAAATTTTTAAAAAGCAAAAGCAAAAAAATAAAAATTGTCCAAATCTCATGGGAATTGTCTAAACCACATGGAAAAATAGAAATATTTTATAACTGTCTTTTTATATCTATCCTCTCACACATTCTATCTCTTAAAAACTAAAAACTGAAATCATGCTGAAAATGCTTCTTTGTAACTTATATATTTTTTTTAATGATAAAAATTATTTCTAAACAGAACTTTTATGCAGGCTGAGTTATAAGATTGATTCCTGGTACAAATCTATACATACATTTTTTTTTGCTACCATAAACAATGCATTTTTGTATAGCAAACAACAAACACCCTTGGCTCTAAGTCCTTAGGCCTAGCCAATGTCTTTCATTACAATGCATTTCTTAAGGAGAAATTGCTTGGTGAAGGGGAATGCAAAATTATAGGCTCTTGGATATAAATTGCCTACCTGCTTTCCAGAAAGATTAAACTATTTTGTGCACCCACCAGCAATGTATACTAGTATAAATGCTTCCTCATACAAATTTCGGATATTTTAACAAAAAATTATAATTGATAGATATAAAATAATAATTCATTGTTTTTATATATTTTAAAAAATGTAATGATTTTAGAGAGGAAGGAAGAGAGAGAGAAACATTGATGTGTTGTTTCACTTAT
Organism: Corynorhinus townsendii; assembly: GCA_026230045.1. Lineage (NCBI taxonomy): Eukaryota > Metazoa > Chordata > Mammalia > Chiroptera > Vespertilionidae > Corynorhinus > Corynorhinus townsendii. Next base: position 47,143,713 of record JAPDVU010000009.1, read on the forward strand.
TTATGCATTCATTGGTCAATTCTTGTATGTGCCCTGACCAGGGATCAAATCTTGGAGTATGGGACAGCACTCTAACAAACTGAGCTTTTATTTTATTATTAATAAGCTTGAATGTTTTCATATAAAAATATTAGCATTTACATCCATCTTCTTTGTCTATTTATCAATAGTAAAATGTTTTTAAAAAATTAATTTGTTAGTTAATTTAATGTAACAGGTATAGAATCTTTGCTTTCTCTTATGTGTTGAAATACGCACTTCATTTTTGATTGGTGTTTATTTTATTTTGTGCAATACTATTATTAACCTATAGACAGTTCTATTAATTGAATTCCAATACCATTAGCTATACTACCTATATGTTTTCTTGGCCTTTATTTAGAGAATTTTTTTTGGTTTGTTTTACAATATTTTAAAATTATTTTTCAGCTTTTATACTTGGCTAATGAATTTCAATACTTTATATTTTTATAGAAAACCACTCGTTTTTAATTCAGACTAAACCTAATTAGTATAATGTTTAACAGCTGGGTTCTAAAAATATCTTCAACCTACTTTGTGTCTGGGGTATATACCACTTTTAAATTATGCTACTGAAATTTATTTTCTTGGTTTTGGCTGAGAGTTTGTACATTTTATTTTATTTTTAATTCAATCAGTGTTTATTTTTTATTTCAATTGCAGTTTACATTCAATATTATTGTGCATTAATTCCAAGTATACCACATAGTGGTTAAACAAAAACATACTTTACAATTAGTTGGCATATGATTGCTCATGTATTTTCTTATAATCTTTTGTGTTTCTGTGGTGTCAATTGTTACTTCTCTTTCATTTCTGATTTTATTTACTTGAGTCCTCTATCTCTTTTACTTGATGAGTCTGTTTAGAGTTTTATCAATTCTGTTTATCTTTTCAAAGAATCAGCTTTTGGTTTCATTTTGTACTTTTTGTACATTTTATATTCTATTTTATTTATTTCCACTCTGATCTATGCTATTGTCTTCCTTCTGCTCACTTTGAACTTTGTTGTTATTGTTCTAATTCATTTAGGTAAAATGTCAGATTATTAATTAATTTTTTTCTTGAGTTATGCCCATATTTCTATGAATTTCCTATTAGAACTGCTTTTGCTGTGTCCCATAGAGTTTAGATTGCTGTGTTCTCATTTTCATTTGTCTCAAGCTATCTTTTTACTTCTTTATTGATCTCATTGTTAACCCATTCATTATTTAGTAACATGTTATATAGCCTCCATGTTTTTAGTCTTTTTTTTTTCCTTCATGAAATTGATTTCTAGTTTCATACCATTGTGATCAGAGAGGATGTTAGAAATGATTTCAATCTTCTTATGTTTATTGAAGCTTGTTTTAAGGTCTAACATGGGATTTATCCTGGAAAATATTCCATGTGCACTTGAAAAAAAATCCTTCAGTTTTAGGGTGTAATGTTCTGAATCTATATGGTCTAATGTTTCATTTAACGACGCTGTTTCCTTGTTAATTTTCTGTCTGGAAGATCTAGTTACTGACATAAGAAGGTATTAAAGTCCCTACTATGATTGCATTACTGCTGATGTCTCCCTTTAGGTCCATCAGTATTTGTTTTATATGTTTAGGTGCATAAACATGTTGGGTGCGTAAGTGTTTATGAGGGTTACTTCATCTTGTTGTATTGAACCCTTTATCATGATGTAATCATCTTCTTTGCTTCTTGTTATAGCCTAGTATGTTTCTATTGATTTTTAAATTATTTTAGATAGAGATAGAAACATCGATTGGCTGCCTCCTGCATGCCCACTACTGGGTATTGAGCTGGCAACCTGGGCATTTACTCGGCCAGGAATCAATGTGGTGACCTCTTGGTTTATGGGTTGATGCTCAACCCCTGAGCCACACTGGCTGGGGTGGTATAACCTTATCTTTTTTCAACACACACACACACACCACACACACACAAAACCCCTTTTAGTTCCTCAGGGTACAAAGATCTCTAAACTTCCCTCACTCTCCAAATCAACAAAACCTGAGAAAAGACTTCTTTGTACATTTTATTAATCTCTTCAAGAAATTAGCTCCTGCATTTAAATGGTGCTGGAATGGCATTTGCCGGCCATTGCTTTCCCCAAATTTTTGGCCACTGCTTCATTCAAACTTTCCTTGCCTTTTACTGCCCACCCCCCCTCCTTTGTCACAGCTTCGGAGCGGGTCTTCTTGCTTATTGTCTCTTATTCTTCCATCCCACCTCCAAGTCAGCACAGTTTTCTTCTTGAGAGAGAAATCTGATAGAATGTCCTGCTCAAAGCCTCCTGGACTCAGCTTGCATCGAGGCCCTCCTCCTTTGAGATGGTTGTGGACATTGGAGGCCTGGATGCAGGAGAGACACTTCTGCCTGCTGGGCTTGATGTGTGTGTCTGATGGACCTCACTGGGCCCTGCTGCGTGGCCCTCTGGCCACAGTCTCAGCTCTGGCCCTCCGTGGTTCAGGAGGTGCCAGAACACCTCCAGCAACACCCGGGAGAGATCCTCCCTTCAGCTTCCTGATGATAGTGGAAGCTCGTGAAGGGCAAAGATCAAGTCTCTCATTTAGCTCCACTTCTCAGCTGCACTTACTGCAAAACCACCAGGCAGGCAACAGGAGCCCCTGAGGAAATCCTTGGGAAAGACTGGGCCTGAGGAAGATAAACAGCAGAGGCCCCTGGCAGGCGGGAGGGCGGCTCTCCAGCTGCAGAAAAAGGGGCGGGCGTTGCTGCAGAAGCGCCTGGCCCGTGATGGATGGGTGCAGTTTGCATCCGGGCTTCCAACCAGAAGGGCCTCTCCTCACCTTGAGGGATGTGGGATTGAAGGCTCACACTGCTCCGTGAAGCGAGAGGGTTTCCCAGTACAAGGCAACATCATGTTCTACTTACTGCATGGCGAGGCTTCCCTCCCAGGGGACTGCGCTGACCCGGATGGCCCTGCCAACAGGAGACACCTTCATGTTAATGTGCTGTGTTTCCGCTCACCACAGCCTGCCATTGCCATCTTGGGCCGGCTGAGCTCGACTCCCTCCTCGCTCTTTATTGCTCATGATTTTCATATGTTTTGGGTCTGTTTTCAAGTTGCCCCGCCCCAGCCTCTGCTCAGCTGAGCTATAAAAACGGAGCCCCTTTCATCTCCTCCCAGCAGCAGCCCTCCCAGCTCCCTTGATCGTTTGGCTAACTTGTCTCTGAACTCGGTCCAAACTGTCTGTCTGCTCGGGATTCCATGTCTCCTCCACCAAGACCAGCCTCCCAGGTGCAGCGGTGATTAGCGCAGAGGAAGGAGTCTGTACGCTGTGATTAGCGCGGTAATGACAGTGATGTGAGGGAAGAGCCGGGCCCAGTACAGGTGGGCGGTGAACCAGCCACGCGATTGCAGCCAGGCAGCAGATCTCCCCTTCCCACTGTCACATCGCGGCTCCTGCTCTCATTGCAGCAGCGTTTATGCGTGCATTGTGGAAAGTTGAAAAATTCAGAAAAATATAAATAAATCAGTATAAATTACCTGCCATGCATGGCAACCACTGCTAATATTTTGGTGTTTTTTGTTTGTTTGCTTTTTGTCCAGATTTGATACACACTCCCAGATTCACACATACTTACTGGTAAGTGCATGCACTATAGACGGGCTTCGTGCTGTGTGGGCATCATTTTGAATCCCCTTTCCTATGACATCACAGGGATTTTTCTACATCACGAGAGACTCCTATACATATTTTAATGGTTACACAGAAATCTATGGACATATTTTAACGGTTACATGGGAATCTATGTCTGATGATGTTTTTGGCCACTGCCTGATGGCTGAGCCTGTGCCATTACGCTAACACTGTAAGGAAGGAATATGGGACGAGCAAGTGAAGTGATCCAAAGAAATAGCCTGTCGCCTGTCATCCAGAGAGGCTCTGACAGGAAACTGACGCCTCGCATATTCCCTTCCCAGAGTGAGGACAAAGGCTAAGCCTCCAGCCAGGTGGAGCTTTGTGTGTGAGAAGGAGATTTGGAAAAATCTTCCTAGTCTCTAGGTCGTAACCTCTTAGCCACATAGAGAGATGACCTTGAGCAGAGGCGAATGAGCTACACGCAGGAGAATGAGCAGCCTTGTCCATTCAGCCCGGAAGGCAGTGTCGAGACTCACTCACATCTCCAGGCGGAAATGGGAGTGACTGTCTTGGCGCCTACTGCCCGTGGTCCCTCTCCGGGAGGTAAGGCAGCACGGTGAGCCCATGATCTCTTGAGTGCAAACTGTTCTGGGCAGGGAGAGCATGTAGCAAGTCTTTGAATGGAGATTAATGGTAAAGGGGTGGAAGGGATGAACATGTCCTAAAACTGGTTTATGGTGATGGTCACATCTCTCAGCAGTTACTAAAAATCGTTGAATTGTTCTGTTTAGATGAATGAATTTTATAATATGTAAAGTACACTTCTGATAAAGCTATTTAGAAAGAATATTGACAACACCTCCTTAAAAAGAAAGTCTAGTGTGAAATGAAGAAAACAGACTTTGTAAAGAGCTGAGTAGGTGTAGGCTAGGACTAGGAACAACTGAAAGCGGGAAGGCGGGTTGCAGTGGCTGTGGCCCCTGGCATCAGACGCAGAGGGCTTGCTGCCCCTGCTGAAGGCAGAGCGATGCCTCAGCCACACTGCCCTGCTCTGCTGTTCCTGGCAGGTGGCTCGCCAGCTTTGTTCAGGAGTCCTTTTGTCAAAACCCACTGTCTGGCAGTAGCATAGACTCTGACCTCTGCTGGCTGTGTGACCTTGGGTAAGTCATTTCCCTTTCCTGGGGCGGGATGCCATGTGCAGAGAATGAGGGATAATGGCGGGCTTTTTTGAAGGCTGTTTAGTGTGAACATTTCTCTAATGCCATAATTCATGCTTCATAAATGGTTATAAACTAATTCTATAGCCGATTTTCTTGTTTCTCTTGTGCCCAAGGGCAAACATAAATCATGCTTTACTGCCGAGAGCCTTAACCAATTCATAGGCACAGCGTGAGATTAAATGAAATAATAGACCTGAAAGGAATCTGAGGAAGGAAAAAACCTACCCCAAACTCTCAGGGGATGGAAAGCAGTGGCACGGGCATCGCCCTGCCTTCCCGTTCAGCTCCACCTTCGGAGCTGTTCCAGCAACAGGCCTCCTACACTGGGAGAAATGATTGTCATCTGCTGGCCTCATGGGGCAGAGGTGCTAATCTGTTGGTTTGACCTGATGTTTAAAAGGGAAATTCTGTCCAAATACAATGGCATTAATAGAATCCTCATTGCCAAATAGGAGAAAACAACAAAAACATATTGAGTTTAGTATGGAAAAAAGACAAGGAATTCCGGAAAGCAGGTGGGCGGTGGAGACAAGTGCTCTTCCGGGCTGTTTTCACTGCTGCGAGTCTGCGAACCAAGACAGGAATGCTTGGTGTCATGTACTGCAGGCTCAGACATCCGTGCTGTTCTTTAAAGGCCCTTCCATAGTGGGCATGGCCAGCTGGGCACATGGCTCTTGCAGTTGGTTGTCACACTGGCAGTGCAGCCGCCACGTCCCCTTTGAGCATGTGGAAAGAGCAGTGATGGGTGTTGGCAAAGGCTGGGCCTGGGTCTCACAGCTCAGAATGAAAGGCAGTGGGCACCCTTTGGAGCCCTGTAGATACAGGCACACTTGCTTTATTGTGCTTCGCTTTATTGCACCCCATAGATTTTTTTTTTTTTTAAATTGAAGGCAAGACCCTTCACCAGCAAAAGATTATGATTTGCTTTATTTTGATACTTGCTTTATGATAGGTGGTCTGGAATCAAGCCTGCAATATCTCCAAGGTATGCCTGTGTATATAAATAAATTCGAGTTTAATGCCTCTCTGAAATAACATTTTGACCCTCAAACTTCTGCTCTTGTAGGTGGTCAGTCGCCACACTGGCACTCTGCTTTGTGCTGCTTGGACAGAGCCTGCGCAGTCCTCTTAGTTTCCTTTTCCTCTTTTATTTGGTGAGTGCTGGCTCACATTTGCACATGTTGCTCTGACAGCCTTCTGGCTGCATTCCCATAGCCCTTCCTGGCGAAGAGCTGTTGTGGCCAGTGACCCCAAACACATGCAAAAGGTTAAGCTCACAGCACAGACCTTCAGCTCCAGGTGGGCTGGGTCACCCTAGAGGACAGGTGGGTCTGAAGGTAAAAATGAATTAATACATCCTCTCGCCTACACCTCTCCCATTTTCCCTGGGGGCTCAAGATGTTTTCCAGATTCGAAATGCTTTGCCAGATCAGCTGCCTCCACACACTGGTTCCCTCCTACATTCGCGGGCTCCCCGACACAGTCCCCCTCATTCCTTTCTTCCCTCTGCACTTTCTGACTCAGTTTTACACTGTTGACTGCCCTCTACACATTCAGACCTGGATTTGGTTCTGATGATGCAAACATGAAAGAGACACATCTCTTCTTCCAAGATTCTCGCTAAGTGGAGACAAAGAGCCAGAATGCAACCTAGTGGGTGGGATAAAGGATGCCACTGGCTCCTGATGAGCTCCTGGAGCGGGGAGTGTTAATCCCACTCCGAAAACATCATAGGGGTTCATATCAGGCAAAACTTTCATTTTTTTTTTTTTTTACTCTGAATTGATTATTTTGAAATGGTTACACACATAGCTTACCTTCCTCATGGAAGAAGTATTTGATTTAAGAAGGAAAGTGCATGTCTAGTGTTCTAATCACACACACACACACACACACACCCTCTCCTCAGGAGTCTGGGTGTTTGGTCGCCAGGTGTGGGCGACTGGGCCCTGGGCGCTGCGGGCAGTGTCTGTGCCCTTCGGACCCTGGCACGGAAAGTGCATTTGCAGCAACCTTGGGGTTCCCTCCCACATTCAATCTGGCTCGCCACTCTGAAGGCCAGGATCTCACAATACTGATGGGAAAAAAGATCCAAGTCATATGTCTTTGTGACTTCCAGGTTTGCGGATCCTTCAGGAGAAATCTTTCTAAAAGCTCAGCAAAGAGATCAGCTATGAGTTTTCTTCTCTTTGAGAGGCCGGTGTTGTTTTCCTTCACAAACGACAATGGGCTCTTCCCTTGGTTCAATGTCACGTATCCAGGTTAATCAGTTAACACACATGTGAGTGGTGCTGGTGCTGTGCTGGGCCCTGGGCCACACCATGCCTCCTGCCTGGTGGGAAGGAGGGCGGCCTCTCCCGCCTGCCTTCCTGGAGGACTGTCTCCCTCCTCCCCAGCCTGCCGCTCTCCTCCTTTCATCAGCACTCTGAGCAGAGGAGGGGCTCACCAAGCCTTCTCATTGATTGAGCCTCTGCTCTAATCGGATCCCTCTCTAACCAGGCTGCCTTCTTAGCTCCCCACGGGGCCTTAAATAATGTAGCACTCAGCTGCTCTGAAAGCAGTGTGGGAGCCTGGATTTGGGCGCCTCGCTGTGCAGCGCAGGATGCCCTCCAAACATACCAAATGTTTATGCTCGCACCCCGCTCTGTCCCTGTCCTCAACAGAGGTGAAAATTGCAGTCCAGGGCCAGAAGGGAGCAGAGGGAGAGGGGAAATTTTCCTTTCATGATATTCGCTTGGGTCTGAGCTCAGTGGACCCCCACATTAGCTCAAGGAGTGATTCAGCCCATCATTCTTTTCTGGAATCTCTGAAGGCTAGACATAGCCCTAGGTTCTCCTAGATGAGGCCCCTGCAGAAAGCTGATGGGAGTGGGGGAGATGAAACGGGTCCCAGGCAGGGGTCAGATGTGTGGTCAGCAGGGCAAGGAGCACTGAACTTTAGGTGCAGACATCAGGAAGGTACCGGCTCAGCTTGGAGGGGTGTAAGCACTGGTCTCACCACTTTCCTCTGCACCCGCAAGGTTGCTGAGCTCCAATGAGATGTTCCTGGGGCTGGTATGTGGTAGGCTGGAGCACTAAAATTATTATGAGCCCAGCAGGGTGAGGCTCAGCGGTTGAACTTCAACCCAGGAACCAAGAGGTCACCCTGTTCAATTCCTGGTCAGGGCACATGCCTGGGTTGTGAGTTCCATCCTGAGTAGGGGGCGTGCAGGAGGCAGCCAATCAATGGTTCTCTCTCATCATTGATGTTCCTATCTCTCTCTCCCCCTCCACTTCCTTTCTGAAATCAATAAAAATCAGTTTAAAAATTATTATGGATTCTTCCCTTCCTGCTCTTCCACATCCTCACCCACTCAAAGTACAAACTATTCTAAACTATAAAATAATTCAAGAAATTCCAATAATGCTATAATTTCTTTGATGAGGACTCTTTGGAGCATGTTTTGAAATCTTAAATTACTTCTATTATTATTATTATTATTATGGGTGTGATCCCTTCCTCTGCTGGTGCCCTAAGCACACACGTGGACTGCCTGATGGATGTGCTAGAGCTGAGTTGTTGTCCCTGCCCCAGGGAGGTCGAGCTATCCCCAAACTAAGCAACCAAGGCCCAGGACCCAGCCTTCTGCTCCAAGGCCCAAAGGTGGCTCCTCTGAGTGACTGACTGCAGCTGATGGCCGGACAGGACTGTCTCATTGAAACCAAAAAGCACACTGGACTGAGAAAGACACCAGAATGCAAATCTAGTAATTCACAATGACAGAACACTCACAACCACTGGAAAACTAGGGTGAGTAATCAGCATATTTTCTCCGTGCAGGCAGAACCAAATACAGTTGGACCAAGTTATAATCTGAGGCTGCTCACCTGATATGGAACCAAAAACCAGGGAAAGTGACAAATCAGTTAGGTTAAGACATCTATCCCATTTCCTGTGCTGGCGTGGGCTCTGCCACTGTATGCCTCCAGCTCTCTTCTTATGACTGACCAACTACACTGCGGATTGGAAACTGTTCAGGTATGTAACTATGTTCAAACAAATTACGAGTAACTGGAAGCTATTCAGTCTGCCTCACTTGATTTTATATCTGTAATTCAATTCACCATGCATTAATCTTAAAATGTGATCCTCATAGACAACTTATTTCCCTCATTTACTGATTTTTTTTTTTTTTGGAGTGGGCAAGGTAGAAGAGAAAATAATAACGTATTGTAAATTCTAAGCAAGGATATATTTGCCCTCATTTTCAGATAAGAATACAGATATAATCACAGTCTTACAGTTGGAGGCAAATTTTATTTGTTCAATTAACATGTTAGTTGAGCACCAATTATGTGATAGGTATTATACTAGGCTCAGAGGGAACAGAACAGCAAGGTGCCTGACTTCATGGAGTCTGCATTCTAGTGCAGGAGACAGACACTATAGAAATAACCAAGTAAACTAATGTTAATTTCAGATAGAGACAGAATTAAATCAAGATAATATGATGACAGTATGTCAAGATATGTTACCTTAAGGACTTTCTCTTTGAGAAGATGAAATTTGACTAGTCATTCAAATAGCCCAGAAGATTGCTCCAATGAAATTAAACCAACTGCTGCACCAATTTGGTGTGTTCCAATAACAGAGACTAAGAGGAAGTGTTTAGATTATGAATGCAATGGGGAACTCCTCAAAGGTTTGTGATTTAAAGAGCTTCTTCTCACTGCTATGTGGAATAGAGATTGCAGGGAACTAAAGGGGGAAGCTAGTTCAAATTCTGATTTCAGACCTTAGGCTCTTTTCTCTATATCATCATGCATCTGCCATATTAGATTCAACTTTAGTTTAGCGTGTATTAGTACTTGGTATGAATTACTTGTATTGATTGGAAAATATGGACTGAGTTAAGATGGCCTAGCTAAGCCTGTTTGAGACAGAGTTTTCAATTTTAGGGACCAAGGAAAAAGAATACCATTTACTTCCCGAAGGTTTCTATAAATACTGTAACTTTTCCTGCTACTTTTGGTTGATTTGTCTTCAGAACTTGTGACAGGTAATATCCTTTTTTTTCTGTTCACTGTAGTATTTCTAAATCAAAAGATTTTAGGCCAAGCTTGAAGCAGAACTTGTACCCTGAGCAGCCACCAGCAAGATATTTCTGCCTATTTTAGGAAGCATCAGGATAAGAAATGAAAAACTGAACTTGATTGTATAGGTAGAATCCTACAGGTGTCTACAGACTTTAGGCATTGATCATGAACATCCATTGACATCAACTACTACTGCTCAAAGGAGTCTTTTTCTTATGTAACCTTCAATGTAACCTTTATCCTATATGCAGCAGGTTCATAATTTATCCCCTATTTTGCAATATCAAAGTTTCAGAGTAACTTTTATTAATAATTTTCCCCAGAGGCTTTATTTCCAATTATTTTGGCTCTTCAATTTCCTATCCACCTAAGCAGAGATTGATAACAAAGGATCTCCTAGGCCCAGCCATTGATGTTTGTTCATTGTAATGGCCATCTTTACCTGGGACTGTCCCAGCACTTTTTTACCTTAGTCCCTGGAAGACCAATTCCTTGTACAAAGTCTGAGATAGCATTTGAGCTAGGTCATAGTTCATGGGAACATTGTTTTAAACACACTCCTTTGAGGGTTGGCAGGAAGATCTGGGGGACGAGAACTACAGTAATCTAATCTGGCCAATGGGGAAGAATAAATCATTTCTCTCTATAGTGTACATGACCTTCACCCCAGTTATATTTTTGAAATAATTACACGAAAGTTTGTCAGTGGTGTCTATGGGAGAGTTAAAACAGAATTTACAAGTGAGTCATCTGTTCACCCTTGGATGTAGCTCAATGTCTTGAGATAAATTTGTAGTTCACATAATAAAGAGTCTGAAATTCTTCCAAAGTGACCAGTTCATTCACAAAAGTCATTAAATTATATCTAAAATTGGATAGAACAACCATCTAGCTGGCCTGCAAACTGAATTTTTATATAATGGCTAAATATTTTTATATGATATATCCAGCCTAAATCAAACACTTGCCGAATTTCACTGATATATTATTTCAATTGAACAGCAGATCCTATAGCTCATGTCAATTCATGCTGGACATAGACAAGCACAATTGATAATTATTAGTAGTTTGGTCAAATGTGAACCCAATCTCGTATTGCCTCTCTGTGCTAATGAAGTTTGTTGGCAGCGCTTGAGTAGAGATGCTAATGTAGGAAAAGAAGGCCAACTTTCTTTGTTGACTTTTTAAAATTAAAATTCATCTTTGTCAATGTTCTTAGGGCCTGGTAGATAAAGTTGACTCAAAAATATGTACCTACAGACCCAACTATATATTGTTTGCAAGAGACAGCTTAAATACAACCCAGGCAACCAATAATTTTAAGAAGCATGAGTGGCGGTATTAATGTCAGAAAATGTAAGCTTCAAGACAAGGAGTGTTATCAGAGATAATTTCATAATGATAAAAGCAAAATCTGAGAGAATTAAAGTCAGAATAGACTGATGTATAATTGGCAGTTTTAACAATTCTCTTTCAATAGTTGATAGAACAAGTATATAAGTAAGAATATAGATGATTTGAACACTATCATTCAACCTACCCTGACATTTATGGAATGACACCCAATCATAACAGAACATGCAGACATCCACCAAGATAGAATATGTGCTGGGCCAAAAAGTAAGTCTTAATAAGTATCAAAGCATTGGGTCATACAGAGTGTGTTCTCTGACTAAAATGGAATTAAATTAGAAGTTAAAAACAAAATATAATTAGAAAAAACCATAGTCTTTTTAGAAAATGTGCCATATACTTTTGAATAACTCCCAGGTAAAAGAGAAATCATATTAAAGTTGAAGGGATGAAGCAAAAACAGTTTGCAGGAAAAACTGTAGCTCTACACACATATTAAGAAAGAAGAATGGATTACAATCAATCATGCAAGCTTCCACATTGAAGTACTAGGGGAAGAAAGAACAAATGAAACCCAAAATAAGTGGAATGAAGGAAATAAAAAAGATATCATCAGAAATCAGTGAACTACAAAATGAACAAACAATAGAGAAAATTCAGTAATACCAAAGGGTGGTTCTTTGAAAGCTGCATCAAAAACTGAAAAACCTCTAGTTAAAGAATTAATAAATTGACATTCCTCTAGCTAGATTGATAAAAGATGAGAGAAAATACAAATATCAGGAAGGAAGAGGGACATGAATATAGATTCTACAGGTATTAAGAAGATAATGTAATATTATGAGTAAACTTATGCCATTCAATTTAACAACTTAGATGACATGAATAAATTTCTTAAAAGACACAAATTGCAAAAACAGACACAAGAAGAAACAGAAAATATAAATAGCCTCCAACATGACATTACATTTAATTCATAATAAAATCTTTCCTCAAAGAGAACTCCATGAAAGATGGCGTCCCTAGTAAATTTTATGACTCAGTTAAAGAAGAAATAATACTGATTTTATACAAGCTCTGCTTGAAAGTGTGAAACCAGCATAACCCTGAGATAAGCACATTGCAAGAAAACCAGACCAATATCTCTCACAAACATAGACTTTAATATTCTTAACAAAATATTAGAAAATGGAGTTCAGAAACATATAAAAATGATAATACATCATGGGACAGTGAGTTTTTTTCCTGAAAAATGGAAGACTGGTTTAACATTAAAAAATCAATTAGAGTATTTCCCTAGAGCAACTGAATAAAGGAAAACATTTCATGATCAACTCAATGTATCCAGAGAAAGTGTTATAAAAAATTTAAAACCCATTCATGATAAAACTTTTCAGCAAATTAACAGAAAGAAAAGTAACCTAATCATGGGTAACTATGAAAAGTCTACTGTGAATATCATAGCAAATGGTGAACAAAACTGAACACTTTGTTCTTAAGATTTGGAACAAAACAAGAAGTAACCACTATCCTAGATTTTGAATATATTATTCCTGTACTTCATCCTTATGTGTATGTGTGTGTTTTATTTTTTTAACCACCTATATTTAATTTTGCTTATTTTTGAGCTTTGCACACCACACGTAGTTTTGGGATTTGCTTTTTTTTTTTTTTTCACCCAACATTATGTTTCTAAGATTCATGCATGTTGTTGCTGTAGCTTTGTGCATTCATTTCCTGTATGTGTTTTATTCTACTGTGTGAATGTATCACAAGATATTCAGTAGCTTCTAGATGTTTAATTTGTTTCTTCTTCGTCTTCTTTTTTTGGTCTTAATCACATTGCTCTTTATGGACTGTCTTGGTATAAGCTGGTAATTTAAACAATAATTAAAAAAAGTCAGAAGGTTATCAACATTGAACTTCCAAGTGTGGTGTGCCTTTCTCCTTGACAACCTCCCTTGGCCTCAAAGGTTGTAGAACCAAAATGAGCATGCTTAATTCTTTCCCATACTTCTCACCAGTCTAGTTTCTGCTAATAATTCATAGGTCAGCCTAGAGTTAGAGCATATCTGTTTTTTTTTTTTAATTAAGTTTATTGGAGTGAAAGATTTCTGTAACACTTGTACATCCCTTGCAGGAAGGGGAGGCCAGAAATGGCCTGTCCTGCCCTCAGTGGAGAATAGAATTGCCCAATTTCATATGTGAATGGAATCTTAGGCATAATGTAGTTTCTTTAACAAGTAAATAATTGAGTCTCAGAGAGAGAAAATAATAAAGTCCTGATGGTCATAAAGGGTGTAGCAAAGACCCCCAGTGTCTTTGGGGTGAGTACTTGTCTCTAGACACCCAATTATCTATACTAATAAAAGGGTAATATGAAAATTGGTCAGGACGCCCTCACAGTACTGACCAAACAGCAGGCTGCGTAGGGCAGCAAGACCAGCAGGGGTGTTAGTGAGGGACAACCAAACAATGAACAGCAGGCTGCATGGGGTGACCAGGCCAGCAGGAGGGTTAGTGAGGGACGACCAAACGACTGAACAGCAGTCTGCTTGGGGTGACCAGGCCAGCAGGGGGGGGGGGAGGGGATGGACAGTGAGGGGTGACCAGGCAAGCAGAGGGAGGCAGTGAGGGGCAACCATGCTGGCAGGGGGGCAGTTGGTGGCAACCAAGCCTGCAGGGGGGGCAGTGAGTGGCAACCAGGCCGGTAGAAGGGGGCAGTTAGGAGTGACCAGGCTGGCAGGGGGGGCAGTTGGGGGCGACCAGGCCAGTGGGGAGGGGGAGTTGGGGGCAAGCAGGGGGGGGCAGTTAGGGGAGATCAGGCCAGCAGGCAGAGGTGGTTAGGGGTGATCAGGCTGGCAGGGGGGCAATTAGGGGTGATCAGGCAGGCAGGCAGGTGAGCAGTTAGAAGCCAGCTGTCCTGGATTGTGAGAGGGATATCCTATTGCTGGTTTAGGTCCAGTCCTGGATTGGAGAGGGTGCAGGCTGGGCTGAGGGGAACCCCCTCCTTCTGTTCACAAATTTTGTGCACCGGACCTCTAGTCATTCAAATAAATTGCATTAGAGAGAAAATGCACGAACCTGCCAGGGTCATTAATGCATTCGCAGAAGTTGCTTTATTAGACGGACTCCCTGCTACCCAGCAGAGAGCGGGCCTGAGGGAAAGGGGTCCTGGAAGTTTTGAATATTTCTGTAGCATGTCCTGTTGTCTGAAGTGGCAGGCTGTGAGGAAAGGCCCGATAGTGTGCCTTAAGGGTGAGTAACAAGAAGGCAAATTGAATCTCTGGGTCCAGGTTGGAGTAGGAGCTGAGGGCTGGGATCTGCACCAACAGAGGAGAGGAGGATGTTTAGAGGTGTGATAAGTGTATGTGTATGTCTCTCTGTACGAATGATTCTGAACAAAGGGAGAGAAAGAGCTGTCATTTAGGGCAGCTGATACCAGAAAACCAAATACCTGAAACAATCTTTGTATTTCTTCATTTCCTATGTCCCTTCCTCATTGTCTCTTGTTCACACACCTGCTCTTCCTTCATTCCCAATGCCTCTGTCCTCTTCACAGCTCCTGAAACTCCCTGCTGGATTTTGATTGTTTTCCTAACTCGTCTACTGCCTTGTCCTTTCCTTCATCCATGCTGCGAATTCACTCCACCTGCTGTTCCAGATCCTTCCAAGGTTCCTTGTGATTATGGAGCAAATCAAAATGTCTCTGCTTCTCAGGCAAAATATACATCACAATATCACCTGTGGCAGCAGCCATCTCACCCACTCACGGCCTTGTCATTCCCATCCAACTCCCTCCAACCTTCCTAACCTCTCCTCCTCATCATCAGCTCAAAGCCATGGCTGCTGCCAGCTGGTTTCCTTACAGTCTTATCCTGTAACTGTCCCTGGCCCCCAAGAACACCCCATCTTCTAGAGGGCAGAGCAGTTAGCCCTCCTGCCCAGCTCAAGGCCTATTTTCTCAGCTGGATCTTTGTTGACCTTTCCAATAATATACTTTCAGTTTTACCTTTTAAAGGCCAATAATAACTAATTAAACAAAACAAAACTAACTGGTATTTATTGAGTGCTATGGAATGCAGGCCCTATTCTAAGTGCTTTACATGCCTCCTTATCTCATTTAGGCTCCCTAACACCTGCTGAGTTAGTTTCTATTATTATCCCCATTTTATAGAGAAAACTATAAACGGCAGCCCAGTGATCAGAGCTAATGCCTGCAGCCCTATGACAGGGGTGCTGCCTCCCTTTCCATGACCGGGGTCAGTTACAGCCGACAGGGTGCGTTTTCACCAGGTGTCTAGTGCCCCTGGTGGGATCCGCAAACCTCCCTTGGCAGCTGGACTCTGCTCTGCAGCCCAGAAAGTGCCCATCCCGGATCATATATGCAACTTCTCCACGGCCGCTCCTTGATTTCCTTCAATTCAGCAGCACTTATCAGAGATGCTGCCTCACTTCCTTTAGAAATGGGACGGTGTGTAAATAGATAAACCCCATGCATTCATGCTAAGGAATTAGCACCGTTTCTGCCAGTTATGAATGGTTTTAGTAGGGATGGTTCTGGAAACTTTCAGGAATTCCGGGCCCTGTCTGGGTGGCTCAGTTGGTTACAGCAGGGTTCCCCCTACACCAAGGTTGTGGGAACAATGCCCAATCAAAGAACATACAAGACTCAACCAACGAGAGCATAAATAAGTGGAAGAATAAATCTATGCTCCTCTCTCTCCCTATCTCAAATCAATAATAAAAAAATAAATAAAGCTTACCTAAGGAGCCTTTAAAAAAAAAAAGAAAAAATCATTCCAGGTGCTTCCCACTCAAAGCCCTGCCCCCACGCTGTGTGGCGTGTCATCTCCGTGGTCACCCCCACAAAGGGAATTTTGGGGAGACCCGCCAGCTTTCTCACACCTCAGCTGAGACATGAAATATGTCCCTGCTGCTGGGTTCTTTCTCCAAGGTCAGCCACGCCTCCCTCCTCACCCCACGGGAGGGCTGGGCTGCGCTGGGTGGCCCGGTCAGTGTGGGCCGGTGCGCAGCCTCCACCTCAGCTCAGCAAATGTGCAGAGAAAGAACAACATCTGACAAATAGGAGGAGCAGGAAGCCCTGGTGCACACAGAGGGTCCACACTGAAAATGGGACATTCACAAATGTCTGGGAGTATGAGTTCCCTTGTCCAGTCTTCCTAAAGACCTGCCATCTTCTTCTCAGTTTCTGCTCACCAGCAGCGCACTGTGTGCTCCCAGGTTTGAGTGGCATCTACAGTTCCAGAAGATATATATATGTGTATATAAAATTATAATCCTATATAATAAAACCCTAATATGCAAATCAATTGAATGGCAGAATGACCAGCAGAATGACCGGTCACCATGACACACACTAACCACCAGAGGGCAAATGCTCAATGCAGGGGGCAGCTTGGAGGCAGCTCCTGCATTGAGCGTCTGCCCCCTGAGAGGGAGGTGACTGGCGATAGGAGGGTGGGGGATGGTCAGTGGGTGGCACCAGGATTCCAGCCAAGGCAGGTGCCAGCGGAGGCCCCTCGATCACCCTGCCCACCATTGCCCCACTGATGGCCCTGATCACCAGCCAGGCCAAGGGACCCTACCCTATATATTGGGAACAGTCTCTTAGATTTAAAAATTAAAACCTGGCAAGGCTACTTCAACACTGAAAAAACAGGATGATGCAGCGATGACATGCATGGACTCTGGCTTGCACATTTTGTGGTCAGCCCTGATTCTGACACTTCTAACTGTGTGACAAAGCCAATTACTTAACTTCTCTCTGCTTCAGTTTTTCCACCCATAAGATGGGGAAAATGGTCCTACTGCCTCAGAAGGATCATGTTATGTACTACTTTTTATAATCAGAACAAAAATATGTAGCTGGGCATACAACAGCAAGATGCCTTTCACCTGTATAAAAAGTATGGTCACTGGTTCATGCAGCGTCCCGGATTGTGAGAGGGATGTCTGACTGCCGGTTTAGGCCAGACATCCCCCGAGGGGTCCTGGATTGGGAGAGGATGCAGGCCAGGCTGAGGGGCCCCCCTGTGCATGAATTTTGTGCACCAGGCCTCTAAAATAAAATATATATATATATCAGCAGTTACTGGAGTTGCTGACCCACAGAGCCCCAGAGAGGTAGGTACTGGGCTCCCAGCCAGGCTGCTCCGACATCGTTCCTGCCCCCCCACCATCTTCCTTTTCCCGTGTGATTCCAGTTCTTGGCTTAGAAAAATTACAAATTGTTACATGGTACAAACCTTCGAGGTTACTCTTAAATAACTGAAACCACACAGATTAAATCCCTGGGAGTTTGACTACAGAGCTATAATTTGGGAGACGGCTTCTTTCAGTGGTGGACAGTTTTGGAATCCAATACAACAAATGCAGCTTTGGGGCCCACATGGATGCTGTCCCAGCAGCGAGGGAAAGAAAGAAGCTCAGTAACTGTACTCGGTGGCTACCTGCTCCTCCACTGCTGCAGAGACGACCAAAGAATCACTCACAGAAGATGCCTCCATGGGCAGGGTGCTGGGTGCTGGGCCTGTGTGCCCACATGGTGCCTGGGCTCCACGTGGGAAGCTCGCTGAGTACAGAGCGGGCTGCCTGGGGCAGGTGGCAGGGTGCCCACAGCTCACCCTCCCACAGCGCCTTGGTGTGGGAAGGAGACCTATGGCCTGAGCACGAGTGATGAAAGGCTGGAAAATAATAATCACATCAAATTAGTAGGATGCAATTCATGGGGTCTTTATTTGCTATCCAATTTCCCTTCCAAAAGCAATTAGCGTTAAGGTTTCCTACTTGACTGGCTTTACAAACTCAAAACAAAGCCATAGTGTTTGGTGTGTGTGTGTGTTGTTGTTGTTTTTCCTGCTGTTATTCATTGTGACACTTTATTTGGATTGGAAAATGCCTTCAATAAAAACAACAGCAAAAGGCTCAGAGTTTGATGGTGAGACTCCATGGAAAACATCCCAAGTGAGTCTGTTTGGGGCACCTTAGAAATACAGAAAGGTATGAGATAAGCGGAAATAATTTTTTCCCTATTACCTGGGTCGTTTGCATAGCAACCAGGGTGCTAATTGATTTAGCTTGGCACTTCGCACACATCTTATGCTCATCTTCAAAGTGTTCCCTGAATAATGGGACTAGATGCATCACAAAGCCCCTGCTAGGTTTTCAGACTGTGAGCGAGCAGTGACGTCCTGATGCTGCTTCCTGCACGCGGGCAGTTGGCTTGGGCACAGTTGGTGGCTTGAGCACAGTAGGTGGCGTGGGGCAGGCAGGCAGCTGCCTTGACAGCACAATTCCTCTGACCTCAGCCCAGCGCCAGGAGGCAGCAGCCCAGGCCTCAGAGGAGGGTGTGTCACCCGATCTCCAGCCTGGAGAAGAAGGTCACCCAAGGAGTGACAGTTCCCTCAGTAGAACAGGGACTAGAAGAAAACCCTGAGTGTGAGGCTGCACTGAGAGTGACGAGCATTCATGGGTAGCTGGACACAAAGGAAACAAGGCTGGCCTGCAGCGCTTTGAGCCCTTCATGATGTCACTCAGCAGACCATCTCCTTCCCTGGCAAGCTTTGGGCAGAGGTGCCAGTCCCTGAAACTTGGCCAAGTGCGACGAGTCAGGGTCTTGTTAGAAAATGCAGATAAGAGCTAATCTCAGTGCATTTGTACAAGGGAATATTGTTCAGCCTTAAACAGGAAGGAGATTCTGACACAGGCTCCAATATGGGTGAACTTTGAGGGCATTCTGCTAAGGGAGGTAAGCCAGTCACAAAAGAACAAGTGTTGTGTGGTTCCACTTATAGGATGTCCCTAGAGCAGTCAGATTCCTAGACAGAAGATGGGATGGTGGTGCCAGGGCTGAGGAGGGGTGGGACTAACACGAACTTGATAGGAATGGAGTTTCAGTTCTGCAGGATGAAAAGAGCTCTGGAGATATGGTGGTGATGGTTACGCCACAGTGTGAATGTACATAATGCCACTGAGCTGTACTCTTAGTATGATGCTAAATGGGTATGATACCCACAATTAATAAAGACCTCTCTCTTAGCACCTACCAGGGTTGACCCTGGAAGATCAAAGCCACCAGAGGAAAGGAGGAAGAGGAAGGAGGGAGAGAGAGGAGGGAGGAGAGGAGGGGGAGTGAAGAGGGAGAGAGAGGAGGGGGAAAGAGGAGGAGAGAGGAGGGGGAGAGAGGAGGGGGAGAGAGGAGGGAAAGAAAGGAAGGAGAGAGGAGGGGGAGAGAGGCACAGAGAGGACAGAAAGGAGAGGCTCTGTCCACACCCAGGTCCACGAGGAGCTACAGAGGGGACTGCCCAGCCTCCTTGCCAGTCTGGCTCTGCCTCCTCCTCTCAGAAAGGCGAGGTGTTCTCATCTTTAGTTGCTTTCCTCCTAATAAGCCCATTAGGGCTCTGCATTTCTCTACACAGGCCGCACCTGTCACTCTGACAAGAGGGCTCATGGCCATTTCTGAGTGGGCTGCAGATTCCATTGGTTGTTTCCTCTTTGTATTTACAATGCCCCATCAGGTAGTCAGGGAGGGGGAGGGGTTGGCAGGGGTTGGGGAAGGCTGGGAGTGGGTAGCTAGTGCTGCCCCAGAGCTGGTTAGTCTTTGGTCCCCAGTTAGGCTCACCACCAGGGCACTGTGCCCACACCCTCAGGCTCTTCTCCCGCTGCCACAGACTCTGCCTCATGCAGAGGGCAGAGGGGCACAACAGGTGTCCCGGGTCCTTCCAGGCTCCCTCAGCCCTATCCTCTTGGGGAAGTGGCTCCTTGAGTGATTCACTGTGGTTTCCCCTTCATTCACATCTCACCCACTGTCCTTTGTCCTAGGTTCTACATGGCTCTGGCCCTCATTAGCCTCCTTCTAATTTCCCAGTGCTGCCTCAGTTTCCTCCCCGCAGATCACCTGTCACCGCTGGGAATGGTAGGGAAGAGGGCCAGGGGAGGGCTATCCACACTCACACTCTCATCTTTCCTCACTCTTTAACCTTCACATTGAACTCAAGTTATTCACATCCAGGCAAAGGATTTCTGACACGATTGTTGCTGTGGAGTGATTATTTTAGGGGTCTTAGCAATTGGTCCTAGAGTGAATACTGGGTCTCTTTTCCAGATGTCCCCTGTCAACCTCTCCTGAGGGGCCCCTTCCTCTTTCCTACAAGGGGCCCCCTGACCCTCTCCTATGAGGGGGACTCCCCAAGACCTGACACCAAACCTCTTTCTGCTCAGCACTCCCTCCTGTGAATTTCAGTGAGGACTGTCTCCCAAAGTTACCTGGCCGCCTCCTAGGTCAATGCACTATTGAACATGAAACTCGCTAACCTTTCTCCACATGCTAGTTCCTGTTACAGTGACATGCATCTCGGATACCCCAGCAGACAGTTACTCTCCCAGGTCCCTGCTGCTTCCCACTGCCTCCTGAATTTCACGTGACTTTTCTCCCTCTCTTTCCCCAGGTTGAGCCCACCATCCTCTCTGGCGGATGTTACGGCCCTAGCTCCCCACCTGGCTGGCCCACTTCCCAGTCATTTTCCACGTGGTGGCCAGATTGGTGGGTGTGAAAGGATTCCTTAATAAAATTGAAAATACTTACGTAGGAATTATGTGTCTTTGAACGTAAGAAGGTGTACAAAGAAAATAATGAGCCCCTCCCTCTGTTTGCACCTCTGAGGTCACGGATGATATCCATTGGCTGTGTGTCTCTTCGCACTTTTAAAACACCAATTGAAATATTTTAACAAACTGGCGATCATGCTGTATACACGCTCTGCAGTTGCCTCTTCAGATCTAACAGATGATTCTCTAACACAGCACACTTCCCGTCCTCGTTCCAGCCAAATATCGCTCCCCTTGCCTGCAGTTATCCCCAAGGCCACACGCCTTCCTGTCTCCTGGCTCCTGACTATCTATTCAGCTTCAGCTCCTGCCATGCCCTCCTGCACACCAGCCTGGCAATACTGACCGGTCGTCTGTTCTCTGAATGCCCCTCCCTCCTGGTTCTGCTCAGGTGGTAGCTCCCTGAGTAGCATGTTTTTCTGTTTGTCTAGTTCCCTCCCCCTGCATCTGGGGCTCAGCAGAAATGGAACTCCCTCCCTCTGCGAAGCCAGGTGAGCTGCCCATCTACCTGCCTGGCACAGAGCTCCCCACACTGATGGCAATTGCTCAGCTGTCTGTGTTCCCAGAGTCTACACACTTCACATGGGTCATGGCATTCTGGGGGGTTGTATTGCACAGCACTCCGTGGAGGTGTGCCGTGGGCACTTAGTAACTTTTTGTGGAATAAAGAGAGGATGAATAAATAGTAAAGAAGCAGACCATCATTACCAAGGCCATATAGCTGGGAGTTATCCTTGACTCTTTCTTTCCCTCCTCCTCCTATTATTATCTAACCCAGCAATTTCCAACCTTTTCCATCCCATGGCACATATAAACTAATTACTAAAACTCTGCAGCACACCAAAAAAATATATATGTTTTTGCTAATCTGATTTTAAAAAATAAGTATTAATTTGTATTCATTCACACCAGATGGCTATTGCCATGTTAGCTGTTATCATTTTTTTTTTTTATTTGACAGTCTAAGGGGGAAGAGGTCAAGTATTGTGTGTTTTAAAGATTCTCGCAGCATGCCTGTTGAAAATTGCTGACCTAACCTGTCTACAGGTGAGCCTAGTCAGCTCTGTTTCCAAAATGCCACCAAGTCACTGTACTTCTCCTGACCCCCGGCTCCTGCCTTGGTCCAAGCCCATCATCCTTTTCTTGGACAACTCAGGCGTTCTCCAAACTGGTCTTTCTGTGTCCACTCTTGTCTTATTCTTCACAGAGGTATCTTTGAGAACTATTAATCCCATGTTAGTTTCTGCCTCACATTCTTCAGTGCCTCCCCCTGAATAAAATCCAAGCCCCTTACCACAGCCTGTGAGTCCTCTGTGGAGACCCTGGCCTGCATCTCCAGCTGCCTTTAAAAATGAATCCATATTCTTTGTTTTATTAGTGACACAAATCTCTTTATTGGCCCAGGAACATTCTAATCTTGCTCCAGCCTCAGGGTCTTTTCTGTCCCTGCTCCCCTCCCAGAACTGTTCCTCCCCTTGTGCTTCACTGGGCTGATGCTGGTCATTGGAAGCTGAGCTCAAATCTAACCTCCTCAAGGAATCCTGAATATCGGATGACACTTCCTAAAATAGCCCCACTTCCCTATTGCTATCCCATATAACATTGTCTGTCACTTTATTTTCTGCTTGTTTGTTTTCTATTCTCACGGGCCCCTCCTCCCCACCTCCTGCCCCCCACACACATACACTGGAATGGGAGCTTCTCAAGGGCAAGGACAAAGTTACATTATTCATTGCTCATTTCCAGGCTCTAGAACAGACCTGACTTCCAATAGGTGCTCAATAAAAGTTGCTAAACAAATGAATGAGTTGAATTTGGGCAGCACGAGAGAATGGAAAGCCACCTAAGTTAAGGACAGGTGCTTTGAATTATATTACTGTCTCTGGCTTTTACTAGCCTTGGAAGAGTTTCTTAAATTCCAGAATCTTATGCAAATGGTAATAAGAATATTACTTGCCCTTCTTAACGTGTCAATTTCTATGAAGTTTGGGTTGGCTAATGGATGTGAAAATGTCCTACTAAGTAAAGTAGCCATGTACACTGAGTGGCCAGATTACTATGATCTCTGAACACATAATAATCTGGCCACTCAGTGTATATGAACCATCCTAAATAGCTGGGTAACTGAAATCACCTGAACGCAGACTCTTTGATATTAAACAAAGCAGGTGGCCTGTAACTGCAGCCCCACCATGGAGCTGTGCACACATCCCCGGGATCACCCCCATCTCATGTAAGGTTGGTTAAGAGAGTGGACCAGCTCTCCACGGGAGAGAGAATGCAGGAGAGGATGGAATTCAAAAAGAAGACTGTGCTAATTTACCCACAATAAGTGCAGGAGAGCAGTTTCCACTGAGGAGGGACATCTTTTGGAAGTTACTTCTCAGGAAAGTAACGTTTTGGAACACGCAATCCCCACAGCCTTGGAGAGAGGCAGCAGAGCCGCCTGGTCTGACTTGGATATACGCTGTGAGGCAGCTGGGTGTGTGAGTGCCACTCGTCCACAGCTCCGGATCCGAACTAATGAAAGATGCAGGATACTCTCATTATTTATTCATCAGGTTTTCTTAGTGGCGTCAGACTGGCTGAAACTGGTTATAGTTTCTTCTATTTATATTTTGCAAACCACCAACCGTTCTTAACCAGTCAGCCCAGCAAACATTTGTGGCTGTTTGAGTCTTGGGTTCCTTCTAGAAAATAAGTACATTGAGATGTTGCAAAAAATGGAGAAAAAAAAAATCAATCCTGTTGGATGGAGGAAGGGTTCACATACAATAATCAGCAGATGCCCGACTTCATCCCAACTTCCCAGCAGCCCTTTAAAGTCCCAACTTAGAAACTCTCTGTTGTGCTTTCCTGTGGCCTCCTCGGTGTTGTGACCATGAAAATGTGTAAACGTATTTTGATGAATTAATCAAAATGCACGTTCTGCATCTTTCAATGACCTTTGCCAACCATGGAGTCTTTGGGTGCAGGAGTCTTTGTTTGCTGCAGCTTTCTGAGTATCCAATTATTTTTCTATTCAACCTATATTTCCTTTAACATGGATTTTCAATGAGGGAAGAACATATTTGTAAATATTCTCAGATCTTTTAAACTTCCATTGCTGGATAAATACTATTTTAATATGTGTTGCAAAAATCTGAAAAGGATTTTTTATTCTTACTTTTATGCTTTAATATTGATCTATTCCTCAACCTAGATATCTTTCTAGATTTAAAAAAGAACATTTGCTCTTTTCTAATTATGAAATTAACAGGAATTCAGTGTATATAATTTGGGAAATATTTAATGCAGTTTCTTTAATTTTTTTAAAATGTAAAACAGAATAATACTTAATATTGTGTTTGACACACTTCTTCACTAACATTTCTTTTTTGTTTCATATTCCTTAAGATGCAATCAATGGCTGTGTAGTACTGCTTTGTGTATATGTATCATAATTGTTTA
This sequence comes from Corynorhinus townsendii, assembly GCA_026230045.1. Lineage (NCBI taxonomy): Eukaryota > Metazoa > Chordata > Mammalia > Chiroptera > Vespertilionidae > Corynorhinus > Corynorhinus townsendii. The sequence goes on from JAPDVU010000009.1 coordinate 47,168,061, forward strand.
AACACGTCTCAATTTTTTTGTACAGTTAAATCATTCTTTAATGCATGCTCTTATTAAGTCCTCCATCCCAGACATCTCTATACATATATTTTACTACAAATTTCTTACAATTTCCTTAAGGTAAACTTTTAGAACAGAAAATAGTACAGTGTGGACATGAAAAAAAAATTAAACTTTTTTTACACATTTCCAAATTCTTTTGGTGATTTCTTCCTTTGGAATTATACTTAGAAAGGCCTGGCAAATTAAGAATTATAAGTATTTCACCTATGTTTTCTTCTGGTTATTTTGTGATGTGCATTAACATTTATTTTTTATGTATGGTATGATACTGAAGCCTCCCACCCCCAATTATTCAATTTTCCTAGAAAGGAGTATTGAATAATTTGTCCATTGTAAGTTATCACCATCAAATAATAAATAATTTCATATATCTGGATCTATTTCTTGTTTTTTATTCTGTTCAACATACAGCCTCATTATTTTAGTACCATGATGTTGTAATTGTAACAGTGATAGTACTTCAATGAACACACTGTTTAGTGAGCACCTGGGCTGTGCTCTGCACTGAGCTAAAGATTGGCACATAATGATAACCCAAGCAGAGTCCCTGACGCCAGGAACTTCAGCTGAGTGGGTGACACAGGCATTAAGCAAGGAAATGAAGCAATAACTTGATCATTATGAGTAGTGATAAAAGCACAGGATTCTAGAGTTAAGAATATTATTGAAGATCTCTATTTGAGGGAGTTGCCATAATCAGATTTCTTTTCTTAAAAAAGTTTTTATAAAAACACTAGCAGCCCAGCCTGCACCCTCTCCAATCTGGGACTCCTTGGGATAGGGCCTAAACTGGCAGTTGGACATCCCTCTCACAATCCGGGACTGCTGGCTCCTAACCACTCACCTGCCTGCCTGATCACACCTAATTGCTCTCCCCTGCCAGCCTGATTGCCCCTAACTGCTCTTCCCTGCAGGACTGATCACACCCAACTGCTCCCCTGCTGGCCTGATCTCTCCTAAGTGCCTCTGCCTCGGCCCCCACCATGGTGGCTTTGTCCAAAAAGATGACCAGAAGATGTCTGGTCGACCTGGTCTAATTAGCATATTACCCTTATATAAGTATAGATTAGTCAGCTCAGCCAGCCATAACAAAATATCATAAATTTGTGTGGTTAAACAACAGAAATATATTTTTCTCACAGTTCTGGAGGCTGAAATTTGGGATCAGGGGTATAGTTTTATATCCCTTAATGTGACACCTCTCACTTTGTTCTTCTTTCTTAAGATTGCTATGGTTATTAAGGGCTTTTGTGGTTCCACGTACATTTTTGGATTTTTTGTTCCAGTTCTATGAAAATTTCCATTGGTATTTTGATAGAAATGGCATTAAATCTATAGATTACATTGGGTAGCATTGACATTTTAACAATGTTAATTCTTCTCATCCATGAGCATGGGGTATGCTTCCATTTATTTGTATTTTCTTCAAATTCTTTCTATAATGTCTTATAATTTTCTGAATACAAGTCTTTTACATCTGGATATATTTATTCCTAGGTATTTTGTTTTTATTGTTTATGCAATTGTAAATGGCATTGCTTTCTTACTTTATCTTTTTGATAGTTCATTATTGGTATATAAAATATAACCAATTTCTGAATATTAATTTTCTACATTCCTACTTTACTGAATTTATTTATTAGTTCTAGTAGTTTTTTATTGGAATGTTTAATGTTCTCTCTATATAGTATCAGGTCGTTTGCAAATAATGACAGTTTTATTTTTTACTTTATAATTTGTATACTTTTTATTTCTTCTTCTTGTCTCATTGCTGTATCTAGGACTACCAGTATTATGTTGAATATGTAAGAATGGACATCTCTGTCTTGCTCTTTATATTAAGAGAAACACTTTCAGATTTTTCTCCTCGAGTATGATCTTGGCTGTGGTTCAGCATATATGTCTCTTATTATGTTTAAGTATGTCCCCCTATTCCCACTTTGTTGAGAGGTTTTATAAATGGGTGTTGGATTTTGTCAAATGTCTTTTCTGAATCTATTAATATGATTATATGATTTTTTTTATCTTTCAATTTGTTTATGTGGTGTATCACATTAATTGACTTATGGATATTGAATCAACCTTACATCCTTACATTGAATAAATCCCACTTGATCATGATGTATGTCTTTTTTCCTCCTTTTTGGTAATATCTCTATCTGGCTTGGAACCAGGAAAATGCTGGCCTCATAAAATGAACTTGAAAATTTTTTGGAATAGTTTGAGAAAAATAGGTGATTCTTGCAATGTTCAGTTAAATTTACCTATAAAGCCATCCAGTCCAGGATTTTTGTTTGTTGGGAGTTTTTGATAACTGCTTTGATTTGTTGGTTGCAATAAGTCTGTTCAGATTTTTCTCTTTTACAAATTCAATCTTGGAAGGTTTTATGTTTCTAGAAATTTATCCATTTCTTCCAGGTTATTCAATATATTGGCATATAATTGTTCATAGTATTTTCTTATAATCCTTTGTATTTCTGTGGTTTCGTTAATTGATTCTCTCTCATTTCTGATTTTATTTATGTGTGTCCTCCCTTCTTTTGATCATGAGTCTGTTTAAGGGTTTATTAATCTTCCTCATCTTTTCAAAAAATCAGCCATTGATTTTATTGATCTTTTGTAATTTTTTTAGGGTCTATTTCATTTATTTTTGCTCTGATCTTTGTTATTTCCTTCCTTCTACTCACTTTGGACTTTGTTTGTTGTTCTTTGTCTAGTTCCTTTACATGTAAAATTAGATTGTTCATTGAGATTTTTCTTTTTCTTGAGGTAGGCCAGTATTGCTATGAATTTCCCTCTTAGGACTGCTTTCACTGTGTCTCATAGATTTTGGGTCATTGTATCTTCATGTTCATTTGTCTCAAGGTATCTTCAGATTTCTTCCTTGATCTCATTGTTAACCCATTGATTATTTAGTTACATGTCATTTAGAATTCCATGTGTTTGTGCGTTTATCAGGGTTTTGTTTTGTTGTTTTTTTTTTGTAATTGATTTCTTGTTTCATTCCATTGTGAACAGAGATTATGCTTGATATGATTATGATCTTAAATTTATTTAGACTAGTTTTGTGACCTAACATATGATTTATTCTGGAAAACATTTCACATGCACTTGAAAATGATGTATATTCTGCTGCTTTAATGTTTTAAAAATATAAATTAATTACATTCGATCTAATGTGTCACTGAAGGATATCATTTCCATGTTGATTTACTGCCTGGACAATCTAGTGATGTCAATGGGGTATTACTATGACTACATTACTGTCAATCTCTCCCTTTATATTATTTTTTTCTTTATATATTTAGGTGGTCCAATATTGGGTGCATAAATGTTTTCAAGGGTTACATCATCTTGTTGGATTGATACCTTTATCAGCATATAATATCCTTTTTTTATCTCTTATTATAGCCTTTGTTTAAAAGTCTATTTTGTCTTATATATGTATTGCTAACCCAGCTTTTTTTATGTATTTCCATTTGCATTAAATACATTTTCTTATTCATTCAGCTACCCTATGTCTTTTGATTGGAGCATTGAAAACATTTACATGTCAAGTGATATTGATAGGTATGTAGTTATTATTATTTTATTATAAATATATATATTCCTTTTTTTCTTTTTTCTTCTTAATGAAGTCCTTTTAACAGTTCTTATAATTCTGGTTTGGTAGTGATGAACTCTTTTAGCTTTGTTTGTCTGGGAAGCTCTTTATTTCTTCTTCAATTTTAAATGATAGCTTTGCTTAAGCAGTTTTGGTTGTAGGTCCTTATTTTTCATCACTTTGAATATTTTATGATAGTCCTTCCTGGCCTGCAAAGGTTCTGTTGTGAAATCAGCTGACTTTCATGGAAGCTTCCTTGTAGATAACTGTATTTCTCTTCCTGCTTTTAAGATTCTCGCTTTGTCTTTAACCTTTGAAATTTTAATTATGATGTGTGAGCCTCTTTGGATTCATCTTGTTTGGGACTCTCTATGCTTCCTGGACTTGTGTGTCTTTTTTCTGCACCAGGTTAAGGAAGTTTTCAGTCATTATTTTTTCAAATAAGTTCTCAATGCCTTGTGCTCTCTCTTCTCCTTCTGGTACCTCTATGATGTGGATGTTGTTGCACTTGATATTGTCCTAGTTACACTTGATGTTGTCCCATAGGTCTCATAAACTATCCTCACTATTTTTAATTGTTTTTGTCTTTTTGCTGTTCTAATTGGGTGTTTTTTGTTATTTTGTCTTCCAAATTGCTGATTAAGTCCTTTGCTTCATCCAATCTGCTGTTGATTTCTTCTAGTGTATGCTTCATTTTAGTTATTGTATTCTTTTTCATGGTTTCTATGTCCTTTCTTATGATGTTGAGGTTCTCACTGAGTTATTTGAGCATTCTTATAACCATTGTTTTGAACTGTATATATGATAGATTGCTTGCATCCTTTTTATTTAATTATTTTTTTCTGGGGGTTTCTTTTTTTTTTGGTTGTGGCACGTTTCTTTGTCTCCACATTTTGGCTGCCTCTCTGTGTTTGTTTCTGTGTATTAGGTAGATCTGTTGTATTTCTCAGTCTTGATAGGGCGGCTGTATGTATAGATGTCTTGTGAGGCCCAGTGGTGGAATCTCGCTGATTGCCTGACATTTGTGTTCTTTATATAGGTTATGTGAGCCCTCCTGTTGTAGTTTAGTCTTGATTGTTGTTGGAACATCTGTGGAAGGGGTTGATCCTCCAACTGTCTGGCTGTGAGGATTGGCCAGAACCACAGTGTATGAACTGTTATGCTAGAGCTGATCACATGAAGCAGAATTCAGCCAGCAGGGTATGGTGCCTGATGAGATCTCCTTTTTGGTGTGTTACTTATATAACTAATCAAGTCATACTTTCTTCTAGTAAGCCTACTACTGGATATGTTGGTTCAATGGCCTCTTGGGAGGTTCTCTGGTACAGGTCAATGTCAGATACTGCCTGTGACCAGCCCTGGGCTACCTGTTAGGAGTTGCAAAACAATACACAGATGGTAGCTGGCTATGCTGGGCCTGAGTATGCCTGGGAGGGCCCAAGTTACATACTAAGACCCACTACCACCACTACTGGGCTGGTTAACAAAAGGCCCAAGGCATCCTAAGATCTGCCACTGCCTGTTGGCTGCCTGTTATACTCAGCCACTGAAAGAGCCTCAGTTGGCACTCAAGTTGGGTGAGGCAGGTTCTTAGGGAATCACCTGGTAAGGGAGAATAATGTGTACCAAGTTACTACAGATTTACACTCACTGTCAGGGCTGAATCTGAGGCCACTCAGCAAAAGTCTCAGGGTACACTGAGGCCAGCTGCCACCTGCCTGGCTGCTATGGACCTTACTTATCAATGGAGAAGAGTTTCAGGGAGTCAGTAGGGTTCATGAGGCTAGTGCAGATTAAGATATGGCCATGTAGTAAGAGGGCTCTGCACAGGAATTGTGGCACCTATTGAGTGTGCAGGAAAATGGCCCTCATCCAGAAGCCACACAACTTACTCTCTCCCTCTGCATACCTAACATGCCCCAAGTCCGCCTATAATTTCTTGAGAGTTTTTCAGGAAAAACTGTAATGCAGGCCCAGACTGGCCACTGGCAGAGATCACTGCCATGTGGGCTGGCAGGCCCAACACAGGAACAATGGTGCCAGTTGGGCATGCTGGGAAAATGACCCTCCCACAGTTGTGTGAGAGCTGGGTAGGGAGGGGCCTTTGGGAGTTGCCAGGGTGGTGCTAGTGTAACTCTCCAGATTAATGTCTTGTGGGGAGCGTGGTCCACCCAGGAAAGCTGGGGTTTGTGGCCAGTGTGGGAGAGGGACTCAACACAGAGACACTGGTAGCTGGCCCTCCAGCACTTTCCTCAAAGCCACACAAATTAGACTTTCCCTGTATGACTTTGGCATCCTCTAAGTGGTCATTCCTCTGCCAGAGCCTAGAGTGATTGCTTGCGAGCTAGATTTTGTATATTGTCCCTTTAACAGAATGCCTGAGTTTCCAGCAGCCTTCTGTCGCACCTGGACAGATGGAATCCTTGCTGATTTTCACAGCCAAATGTTATGAGCGCTTCTTTTCCCAGCACTCAATGCTCCAGGCTGGGGAGCTCTGTGTGAGGATAAGAACCTTGCTCCCGAAAGGGGACTTTGCAGCTTCAATATCCTTCTGGATGCTCCACTGCCACGTGTGGGTGTGGAGCCAGCCTGTTTCTCGGCTCTGCCTCTCCTACTAGTGTTGAAGACCTAGCTTCTTCTGTATATCCTTAGATAAAAGACTTCCGTTCAGCTAGTCCTCAAATAGTTATCCAGGTTGATTGGTCTACAGTTTAGTTGTAACCTTGATGTGATCATTGGGGAGGTGAGTCCCACTTCCACCTACATCAGCATCTTTGATCTCTCCTCTCCTGTGTCTTTTCAATATTTTTAGCTAAATTGTTTATGTGACATCTGTTTCTATTTTTATTAAAGGATGTTTTAGGATTAAAAATCCTTAAGTTTATATTTTGCTAATGATCTGTATCAGGAATGGCAATATACATTGTTTCTTCTATGTAAAGTGGACTTTTCTGAATGTTTTCACTTAACCTTATCTTGCCTGTAATTCTTTCCTGACTTTTGTGGTTATATTGTGTAACTTTCAACACAAAATGTATTATTAAATCATTGTGTATCCTAATGTAAACTTATGCTTTTATTTATAAAATTGTTTTATATTTGTAGTCTATGTTTTAATTTTATATTTTACTGGTTTTATTATTTTCCCACTAGTGCTGTAATACCATAATCTTCTCATTCTTGAATGCCATATATTGATGCATTATTAGATTATGGATTTAAATTTTACTGGGTGTTTTAAGCAATGATACAGGGGTAGTATTTTTTCTATATCCTTCAATATCTTCTATTAACTTCTAATCATCCATGTCCAGATGATTAATTTGTAGGTCATAGGCTTTCCACCATGTAAACCTGAGGATGTTACCCTAATTTTCTTATAGTGTTCACCATTATAGAGAAGAAATTTTAGGTTATACACCTTTTCTTTTTTTATTATTTTTTTAAAATATATTTTTATTAATTTCAGAGAGAAGGGGAGAGAGACAGAAATGGAAACATCAATGATGAGAGAGAATCATTGATCGGCTGCCTCCTGAATGCTCCACACTGGGGATTGAGCCTGCAACCCAGGCATGTGCCCTGACTGGGAATCAAACCATGACCTCCTGGTTCACAGGTCAACCCTCAACCACTGAGCCATGCTGACCAGGCAGGTTATACACCTTTTAAAAATTGTTTTATAAACAACATCTTTTGGTTTTCCTTAGGAAAATGTATAGCTCTTTTCTTTGTCTTTAAAATACAATAATTTCATAGAATGTGCTTTTTGTTTTTTAATTAATTTTTTTTTCTGGAACTTGATGAAAGTTTTGAATATGAAGATTTTGACCTATCCTTGGCTGAAAAAGTTACCTTCTATTTTATTTGTTCCAGTATCTTGTTCATAAATAAAAATTATTTCATAAAAAATATTCTTTGTGTTTTTTTTGTCACTGATTTCTTTATTTTGTCTTATTTTTAAAAATTATATTCTGAGAAAGTTCCTGAGATTTTTCTCCAAATCATTAATTCCTTTTGTGCCAGTGTTAATTCTAGATTTTATTGCTTCCAAAACACATTTGAATTTTGAGGTTTTTTTTTTTTTTAATATTTAGAACACAAATCAGATGATTTCTCAAATGTACTCATTTCCTGCAGTGAATCATCTTTAAAGTTTACCACTCCTTACACTGTTGACTGGTCAGAACTTCTTCTCCTATACAGCTGCATCTTCAGATAGACCCACATTTAATGGACTCATTCTTAAAGAGATGTTTATCTGGGACTGGTGTTTCTTATAAATAGTATGAATGAAATTTTCTTGAATCCTTTTACTCTCCACTTAATTTTTAGCATTCTGTCAAATCATAAGATGAGGACGAGCAAATATTTATAGTTCTTCTGTTGTTAGAAAATCAATGAATATAAACCAGAGACTTTAAAAACTCTATGTTCTATTACTTATTTGTGTTTCTGCTCCTTTTTAGTCTTTCTGTAGCACCCAAAGGCAGAGAAAATGGGCTCAGTTCACTTCTTTCCCAACCCTGTTCCATTATTGGTTATCATCATTCCAAAGTAAAGGTAGAAATATGATGGGATGGTTAGAGCAGGACCTAAATGGCTCCAAATACCTTAGGTAATATCTCTTCCATGGAGAGGGAAGTTTTCTGGTTGGTACACACCTTCCATCACTGAGCTGGGTGGTAGACAGTGGAAGAAGAATATATCACACTACAGGCCCGGTGCACGAAATTCGTGCATGGGGTGTGTGTGTGTGTCCCTCAGCCCAGCCTGCACCCTCTCCAATCTGGGACCCTTGAGAGCAGTCAGACATCCCTCTCACAATCCAGGACTGCTGGCTCCCAACTGCTCACCTGCCTGCCTTCCTGATTGCCCCTAACTGTTTCTGCCTGCCAGCCTGATCAACCCCTAACCACTCCCCTGCCAGCCTGATTGATGCCTAACTGCTCCCCTGCCAGCCTGTTTGCCCCTAACTATCCTCCCCTGCAGGCTCGGGTCCCCCTCAACTGCTCTCCCTTGCAGGCCTGGGTCCCCCTCAACTGCCTTTCCCTGCAGGCCCGGTCACCCCCAACTTCCCTCCTCTGCTGGCCTGCTCTCTGCTAACTGCCCTCCCCTATAGGCTTTATTGCTCCCAATTGCCCTCCCTTGCAGACCTGGTCCCTCCCAACTGCCCTCCCCTGCTTGCATGATCACCCACAACTGCCCTCCCTTACAAGCCTGGTCCCACCCAACTTCCCTCCCCTGCTGGCCATCTTGTGGTAGCCATCTTGTGTCCACATGGGGGCAGCCATCTTTGACCACATGGGGGCAGCCATCTTGTGTGTTGGAGTGATGGTCAATTTGCATATTACTCTTTTATTAGATAGAATAGAGGCCTGGTGCATGGGTGGGGGCTGGCTGGTTTGCCCTGAAGGGTGTCCCGGATCAGAGTGGGGGTTCCCTTGGGGTATGGGGTGGCCTAGGTGAGGGGCCTGTGGTGGTTTGCAGGCAGGCCATGCCCCCTGGTGACCCAAGTGGAGGCCCTGGTACCTGGGATTTATTTATCTTCTATAATTGAAACTTTGTAGCCTTGAGTGGAGGAAGCTTGGCTTACTCCATCACTGGGGGCAACTCAAGCCTCCTGCTCTCCCCATCTCTGTGGCTGCTGCCATTTTTGTTGGGATTTATTTATCTTCTATAATTGAAACTTTGTAGCCTTGAGTGGAGGCCTAGGCTGGCCAGGGTGTGCTGAAAGCTTGGCTTCCTCCATTACCAGGGAAACCCAATCCTCCTGCTTGCTCCATGGCTGGAGCCATCTAGGTTGGGTTACTTTGCATACTTGTTCCTGATTGGCTGATGGGCATGACTTGTGGGTGTATATTACTCTTTTATTAGATAGGATTCTTACTGATGAATGTATTTCTTCTCAACTGGGAACTACAGCAGTGGTAGATTGAGATTTCATTTTTTCCCATGTGCTTTTTTAATTGTAGGAATTCTTCTAAGATTCTCACAATAAGTTGATGATCTTCAGTTAAGTTTTACATGTATACTTTTTAAAAAACTTAAATTCTATTGGGGTGACATTGGTCAACATGAACATATAAGTTTCATGTGTGGATTTCTAAGTTACAAATTCTGTATAGCACCATGTATCCACCACCCAAAGTCAAGTCTTCTCCTGTCACCTCATATTAGGATCCCTTTCTTACCCCACCCCCCCAGCAACCACCACACTGCTGTTTGTATTTCTAAGTTTCAGATTTATTTCCCACCTATGCGTGAAATCATATGTTTCCTAACTTTTTTTTGTCTGACTTATTTCACTTAGCATAATGTCCTTAAGGTCCATCCATGTTGTTGCAAAAATTTTAGTTTTTATGGTTTATTTTGATCAGAAAATAGAAGACTCAGTTGTGAACTTCTATTCCTATTTTAATTTAAACTGGAAGTCCCATCCCCTTTTCACCTTAACATTGTTAATAACAGAGACTTAGAATTCTTAGTATATCATTTAATCATCTTCAGGAGCAGGTTCAGTGCCAGACTCTGCTGGTTTCCAACTCAACAGCCATTCACAGTCTTCTCCAGAACTCTCAATTCTTTATAGGCATTTATTTTTCTAGACTCTCTTGTAGTTAAAATTGATCCAAATCCAGAAAGTGGAAAATTAGAGAACATGTGAACATGTGTAGAGGGTTCTAGCAAATATTTTTTTCTGTAATAAAAGAAGAGAAATATGGAAAGAAATTTCTGACTTCTTTTCTCCATTTCTGTATTGGATATTCTTTTAAAATAATTAATAAATTTTATTTTTAGTACAGTTAGATTTACAGAAAAATTGAGCACATACAACAAAGAGTTTTATATACCCACACCAAGCCCCAAACTTGGCAAAATTTTTCTTGTTATTAACATCTTGCATTAGTGTGGTACATTTGTTACAATTGATGAACCAATATTGACAGATTTTTATTAACTAAAGTCCAGAGTTTGCAATAGGATTCATTTTTGGTGGTGTACATTCCATGGGTTTTAAAAATGCATAATGTTATATATCCATATTACAGTACCCATTACTGAATATTTTGGATAATTTACTGTCCTAAAAGTTCTTTGTGTTACACCTATTTATACCCTTGACCACTATTCATTTTTTTTTTACCATCTCCATGGTTTTGTTATTTTCAGAATGTCATATAGTTGAAATCATGAAGTGTGTAGTTTTTACAAGCTGACCTTTTTCCCCCACTTAGCAATATGCATTTAAGTTCTTCCATGTCTTTTCTTGGCTTGATAGCTCATTTAAAAATTAAATAATATTTCACTGTATGGGTGTACCATACTTTGTTTATATATTTTCTTATTGAAGGACATCTTTATTGCTTTAGGCTTTAGGAATAATGAATAAAGCTGCTATAAGCATCTGTATTTGGTACTTGATGTTCTTTTGTGAGAAGATAATGCTTGCTGTAGTGGCAGCCATCTTGCCACCATGAGGTGACAAATGTAAGGATGAAAGCAAAGATGCTAAGAATGCAAAGGGGAAGGAAAAACAGAACTGAGACTTTGATATGTTTGCCTCAGTGAGCCAACATTGAACTGCTTGATAAGTGAGCACTAAGTATCTCCATGAAATAAGCCACAGTTAGTTGAATTTTCGATGAACTGCCGCCAAAATTATCCCAAGCAATTAATGCAATGATTTATCCAGTTAGAGTATTAACTGTAGTACTTTTTAATTTACCTTTTTAGGTAGAAAGAAAATTTTAATAATATTTAATTTTTAAGTAAAATATTCCTGATTTCTATATAACATTTTTCATGTGATATTTTATGCTATATTTTTATAGGTAATAACTTACGCATCATAAATATTATGTAGCAGTGACTAATAAGAGATTCACATCCCAAAGTTCACAGTACTTCTAAACAGTGCTTATCTTTAATGTGTCTGGATGCATTTGCCCCTTTTTAAAAAATATATATTTTATTGATTTTTTACAGAGAGGAAGGGAGAGAGATAGAGAGTTAGAAACATTGATGAGAGAGAAACATCGATCAGCTGCCTCCTGCACACCCCCTACTGGGGATGTGCCCGCAACCAAGGTACATGCCCTTGACCGGAATCAAACCTGGGACCCTTCAGTCTTCAGGCCGATGTTCTATCCACCAAGCCAAACAGGCTAGGGTGTGCATTTGCCTATTTTTAAGCGCAACTTCTTTATTCTATGCTTCTTGAAAGGAGGTGATTATGTCATTCATCCTCACAAGTAGGAAGCTGCCAAGCAGCCAGTCAGTCCCCACAGAAATGTGGGGACACAGTAAATTCATTAGCCATCCAGGAAGCTAATGAAGAGAACCCTAAGTAATGAAGAAAATCTGATTTGTGACTGCTGCCTGATTAGTAATCTGATCTCAAAAACATCAACATTTTGAAAACCTTTTTCTCAACATTAATCTCCATTCTGAAAATGCTCAATCTATCAAGGCCTGGGCTTTATTAGCCATTATTTTTTATTATTATTTATTAGCCATTAAAATATGGTCTCCACGCCATAACCATTTCTTAGGACTGAAGCACCCAGTTTGCCTAAAGAATAATAGCTACTCCACATCCCCATTGTCAGTGGTCATCTGGATCAACACGCCCAGCCAGGATTTCAGACACTTCAAAATTTTTGTATCCTGTAAGTCTCCTCTTTCTAAGGTTAAATGTCCCTCATCTCTTTAACTGTTCTTAAGGCACCATTGCTATACCCTTCACTCTCTGGGTCTCTCCACATTGGGTACACCTCTCCTGTCAAAATCCTTCCTTCAATGTGATACCTGCAACTGGCATGGTAGTGTCTTAGGCTGAGTTTTCAGAAGTGGACCCTTGGATGAGGACTGAAATTCAGGTGATCCTAGCAAGCATAAGTGGGGAGTGGAGATGCCAGACAGAAAAGAGAAGAGAGCTAATATTGGCTGTGTGCATGAGCATGTTACTGCTATGGCAATGAGGGGTCAATCCTGCTCAGTACCACTGTGTGGAGCTTACTCTCAGAGCTGCCCCACCTATTTGTGCAGAAGCTGGGATATCTGCCTTGACTCTTACCTATGATTAGTGTTCTAGATTAAATCCGATAAGCACAACTTGTCATAACACTCACTATCTTTGTTAATAGTCTAGGATTATTCAGTTTGTTTTTTAAGCAGCTGAATCATATCCTTGAAATATTTTAAATTTCTTACCAACCAAAGCCCATCATGGATTTACTCTCTGAGAGTCTTGTCTGTATGTGAGCAGTTTGTTTGTTACTTGATGAGATGGGGGCATCTACATGCAGTGCCTTGTTGAGAGTGCCTTTCTCTTACCTGGTTGGTTTGGATGCAGGACTCTGACCTGAGAAGACCAGGCTCCTACCTGGAGTGGCCTTGCTACCAGACTGTTTCTTCAGTGTCCTCGGGCACAAGGCAGGCCTTTCCTGTCCTAACATATTCTCCTGCTCTGATGACCCCTTTGTCAGTTCCTGGGTCCTGGTCCTGCCATTGGTCAAATAGTTAATAACACATTTATTCCCTAATGAAGCTTTGTGCATTAAAACATGAAATTCCACAGCTGCCACAGATGAAACCCAGGAAATCATGCAACTATTTTGCCTTCAAGTTAAAGAGCTCAATGGAAGTATTTTTTTTTCTATGAAAATTACTAATTATAGAATTTTCCATGGAAAGTAATTAAATTAGTATTTGTTTCAAGTTCACAGATTTACTTTCACTGTATTTTGGTGTGCACAGAAATTTCACCATCTTTGTTTTCTCTAAAATGCCTGATTTTTCTCAGAATCCCTTCACTGTGCCAGGAAAAATGAAAAATTAAATTTGCCAGTGGTTGGTATCATAATGGCTTTCAACTTGCCTTTCAGATGACTCAGTCTCTTCTGAGAAAATGCATGGTCTTTCCTATGTTTTTCTACTTCTGCATGATTTTCTTTTTCCCGATTGAGCTCCCTAGGTGTAAAAAGTCCTGTGTGCAACTGAGGCCTGGGATGTGGGCAATGCAGCCCTTTCTTGGGACAAGAGACCATCAACATGAGCCTACAGCTACCTATAGAATTAAAGGTCTGGGACTCTGGCTTCTGGCTGCAAATGCCCTGTACATTACAGCTTCTTTGTCATGATTCCAGGCTTCTGTTGGTCCACTGGCCTTTTCATCATCTCCATATCCCCTTGTGGGTCCCATAGAAACTCAGAATCTTCTGATTTATCAAGCAAGAGTAGCAGAAGTATAGCAGTAGGCTTATCTACCTGGCCACCTTCCTCCAGCAAGGTTGTCCTCATATTCTATGCCATGCTGAACACACAGATTGTAGTGATTTTCATAGCAGCATTTCTAGGCTATGGGCAGGATCTCCTGACATTTTTGTATTTGTTCACACCTGTCTAGATGTTTTTATTGTTTTCTTTTTTGAAGTTCCATTGTAAGGAGGGGAAAGCATGAGTAAACACATCTCTGTCTCTCTTCCCCTTTGTAGATGAGACAATTAGTGCTCATTAAATAGTCCATTCTACTCTCTCTCCTTTGGACCATGTGTCTATTTAAGGCCAATTACCACCTCCACGTTGATATGGCTACGAGCAGGTGTGCCTCCAATATGTCTCTCTTCTCATGCCATGACAACTCACCAGAAGCCACAGAATTAAGTTAAGAATGGCTGAGCTCAAATTTGAAGGCAGGATGACTGTCCTGCATCTGACTTTAAAGGAACAAGAAACACACCTTTGTTGTGAGAAGATCATGAGATGTTGGAGTTTGTTACTGCTGTACTGGGGCAATCACCCTGTAACATCCACATTGCCCCAGGATGTGGAGGCAGGAATGCATACACCCCCTTCACTTCCACCTACTGTCAGGAAAGGACATTTCTGGGGGATGAGGAGCCTTAAGCTTCATGGCTGAGCCTTCATGGTATAGGACTGAGCCCTACTGGGTCAGCTGGGGTGGATTTTAAACTAGAATTTTATTCCAATTGCATGTTTTCATACACAATCCTATATAATAAAAGGCTAATATGACCAGTAGCTATGACGCACACTGACCATCAGAGGGCAGACACTCAATGCAGGAGCTGCCCCCTGGTGGTCAGTGCCCTCCCACAGGGGGAGCACTGCTCAGCCAGAAGCTGGGCTCATGGCTGACGAGTGCAGTGGCGGTGACAGGAACCTCTCCCCTGTGGCAGTTGGACATCCCCAAGGGCTCCCGGACTGCTGTATGAATTTTGTGCATCGGGCCTCTAGTTATGTATGTTTCATCACATGTTTTCATGTGACTTGCTGAACTTATACAAGGAGCCATTCTGATTGTAAATGCTGGAAGTCTTTGTGTCAACAAAATCATCAATACGCAAAAGGTGGTCACATCGAGCCCAAAAAACATGCGTGAGATGTGTGATGTACAAATTGTGTTCCCAAAAGATGTTGAAATCTAACCCCTGTACCTGTAAATGTGACCTTACTTGGAAACAAGGTCTTTGCAGATGATCAGGCTAATTATGATGAAGACATTAGGGTGGGCTCTAATCCAATATGACTGCTGTCTTTATAAAAGGAGACATTTGGACACCGAGCTAGACATGCACAGAGGGAAGACAACAGGCAGATGGTGAACAGCATCTACAAACTGAGGAACTCTTGAGGCTGCCAGGAGATAGATAGAAGATGATTCTTCCTATCAGTCCTCAGAAGGGTCGACACCTTGATCTGGGACTTCTGGCCTCCAGAACTGGGAGACAATTTTTTGTTGTTTAAGCCATCAGCTTGTGATGTTTTGTGATAGCAGTCCTAGGAAACTAATACAGGATGATACATGCTAATTTTAGGATGTAGTTACTCAAGAGAGAGGGGGAAACAGGGATAAGTGGGAGAGAGAGGCTGTGGTTCTAGCTGTAATGTTTCCTCTTTTTTTTTAAAAAAAGAGAGGTCTGCACAAATATAATAAAATATTAAATGTGTTTATTAATTTATTTTTATGCTTGTTTGGAATGCAGAAGAAGCTCCTGATCATTGGGGTATCAATTGCTGGTCTGCGGTCTCCCCGTCCTGCACAGTAGGCTCACCCTAGGACTTTAACCTTGTGTTGCATGACCCTGCCTTCACGCATTTCTGTTTTCTGGACCACAAAGAGGGGTAATTCATAATTTCAAATTAATAATACCCACTGACATTTATAATTTAACATTTGAAAATGTGATTATACCTTTCAAAAGAAAAATCAGCAACAGCAGCAGAATAGAAGCAGCTTCTGAAGGCTACCTGGGAGAACTGTGGCCAACAGCTAGTGCATTTTATCACCTATGATGTTCAACTTCCAGTGGAAGAGGGTGGAGGCTCCTCAGAGCCCAGAGGGAGCACGGGGAGGTCCCTAGATTGCCCTGAAGCACAACCATCTTTCCAGGCTTGATGAGGAGAGGGGCTCAGGCCAGTCTTCATCTGTAGCATTCTCTCTTTTTAAATATGTTTTTACTGATTTGAGAGAGAGAGAAAGGGAAGGGAGAGATAGAAGCATCCATGTGAGAAACATTAATTGGCTGCCTCTTGCATGCTCCCTACTAAGGATTGAGCCCGCAACCCAGGCATGTATCCTGACCAGAATCAAACCAGTGACCTTTTGGTGCATGAGATGATGCTCAACCAACTGAGAGCCACACCAGCCAGGGCAATAACATTCTATTTTAATTCAGAACCCAGAATTGTGTAATTACCATTGCACTTTTCAATATGGCATCCTGATATTAGAAAACTGCACTTAATACTTTAAATTAAAAAAAACGTTTTATTGATTTTTGAGAGAAAGAGAGAGAGAACATCAATCCATTCCTCCATAAGCACCTTAACTGGGGATTGAGTCCATGACTTAGATATGTGTCCTGAGCAGAAATAGAACCATCAACCTTACGGTGCATGGAATAACATCAATGGTCAACTAGCTGAACCACACTAGCCAGGGCTTAAAAAGAAAAAAAATAAAACAAAACAAGAAACTCAAACAAGCAAACAAAAACACACATACAAAATATCCATATAAGTGTTTTGACCTTGGGGAAGAAAACTCTTCAGGTCTTGATTTCTCTGTAAATGGCTAATGATGAGAGTATCTCACAGGCTACTGAGGAGATCAAGATAATTCTTTATAAAGTGTGCAGCACGGATCTATATAAATATTTATAATTTCCTAAATTTAAGAAGCATTTTGCCACTTTGAAACTACTTTCTCCTTCTGTTAACTTGACTTGCATAGGCCTGTGTATAGATGGGAATTATTAAAATCACCAGGATAGATACATATAATTAAATCATTATGCTATACACCCAAAATAAATACAATGTTACAGATCAATTATAACTCAATAAAATATCACCATTACTTTTTTGTTGTTGTTGTTTTGTTTTTGAAGAGAAAACTAAGTTCAAATAGCTTAAACATCTCCCTTTTGATCACACAAATATCAAGGAAAAGAGCTGGGCCTAGACTGTGGGTTACCCTCATACCCCGCAGACAATCTATGTATTACTGGAAAAAATTTAAAAAGTCAACATCTTATAAAATCGTTTCTATGGCCTTGTATTATGATTTCAGGGTTGACTAAGTTTATCATTTTAGAGATGGCTTACATTCATTTTTTATTGGCCTCCCAGTAGGCAATGAATTTCAAAACTTTATGATGAAATGTCTGACCCTTTGACTATTCTGTCAAGTGCTTAATATCGTGTGATGAAATATATACAGCGAGAGACCTGCCACAAGTCCTTTTCTACTGTGCCACCGTGGAGCTGCGGTGGAATCTCCCTCGGCTGTCTATGCTTTGGGCATTGCTTAAGCCTTAAGGAATGCGTTGGACTCCAGACTTAGGAGCTATACCCATTCCAAATCCCTGTCTGGCTTTCTTGGCATGGAATAAATCTCAATGGCCAGTTCCATCCCTTTCCCCTGGAGTGAGTGATTTCCACCTGCCTTGACCAGAGCCCTGAGTTGTCATTACCATGAGACCAACTCTCAGACAGAAGTCTTGAACAAATGTCCAGATGTTCAGGTAAAAAAGAAAAGCCCACTTCAACAGGCAGAGTTGAAGGCCACATAAACAGCCGTAAAGCTGCTAAATCAATTTGCATTCCACACCCAGTAATTTCAGAGACCATGTCTGAAACCTCTGCCTTAGAGTGTGTGCTTGTGCAGCCCAGGCGTTTCCTGGCCACCAAGGTGTGCACAATGGAAAACATAGATAACAGCTTGTCTATGGAGAAGATGAACACTGCCACTTGTGTGTCTTTTTACCTCTGTTTTCCTCATGAATTAAACACTCCAGGTCTCTCTCACTGCTCTGTCCTGCACACACTGACTCGGGCCTGGTGGCTGGGGGTGGAGGACTGAGCTCACCAACTTCGAATGTCAGACATCACATTCTCAGAACATAACTCATTAAGTGTCCCAAAGGAATGTGGATCAGGGAGCTCTTAGTTCTGAGCAGAGCTCACTGTCTCACAGGAGCAGTAAATTATTTGTGCTGCAGTGGAATCACAAGCTCACAAGTCATGAGTTATAATTAAATTAGATCTCAGGAAAATGTCCCCAGTTATATCTATTTGATTTTCTCTGGCTTTTTTGAAGGTCTTGAAAACAGAGTGAATGGAAATTTCGCTTAAGAATTTGTTGTTATAAAATTTTATGGGGCCATCTCAGCGGTTAGGGGACTGTTAAACATCTCTGCAGGGGAAAACAAACACAATTAGACACAGACTAGCTGCTCTGTTTGAGGGTGAAAACCAAAGTCACAGTCGAAATGCCACGTCCATGGAAGCTCAGCATTCAGCCTCAGAGGAACTTTCTGATGCAAGATAGTTATAAAAATCCTGCCATGTTCTACTTTCAACTTTTTAATTTTTTCTTACTTCCTCTTTAAAAACACTAGACTTTACTTTTAAAGCATTTGTAGGTTCACAGCAATATTGAGTAGAGATTACAGATATTTTTCCATGTACCCCTTTTCATCACTGCCTCCCCTACTACCAACATTCCCCAACAGAACAGTCCCTTTGCTGCAATTGATGAGCCTACATGGATATATTCTAATTAACTAGAGTCCATAGTTTGCATTAGGGTTCACGCTTGATGTACATTCTATAGATTTTGACAAGTAATGACATTTCCACCATGATAGTATCATACATAGTAGATTCATTGCTCTAAAAATCCTCTGTGCTCTTCCTATTCAGCCATCCTTCCCCCTTAACGAAAAACACTGATCTTTCTACTATCTCCATAGTTCTGTTTTTTTAGAATGTCATATGGTTGGAATCATACAGTGTATAGCCTTTTCAGATCGGCTTCATTCACTTAGTGATATGGACATATGGATCCTTCAAGTCTTTTTATGGTTTGCTGGCTCATCTCTTTTTAGTGCTGAAAAATATTCCATTGTCTGAATGTATCACAGTTTATTTATTTATTTATTCACCTTTAGGTGGCTTCCAAGTTTGGCAATTATGAATAAAGCTGTTATAAACATGCCTGTATAGGTTTTTTGTGTGCACATCATCTTTAACTCCTATGGGTAAATACCAAGGAGTATGATTACTGGATCATATGGTAAGAATATGTTTAGTTTTGTTAGAAACTGTCAAACTGTCTTCCAAAGTGGCTGTACCATTTTGTACCCCCACTTTCAACAATGAAGGTCCCTGTTATTCTACATCCTCTTATTGTTGAGTTTTAAAAGTTTTTTTTTTTGGTATATTTTGAATAACAGTTCTTTATTACATGTGTGTCTTGCAAATATTTTCTCCCAGTTTGTGGCTTGTCTCTTTATTTTCTTGAAAGTGTCTTTTGCAGAGTAGAAATTTTTAATTTTAATTAAGTCCAGTTTATCAATTCTTTCTTTCATGGATCATGTATTTTAGTGTTGAATCTAAAAAGTCATTCTCAAATCCAAGGTCATTTAGATTTTCCTCCATGTTATCTTTCAGGCATTTTATGGTTTTGCATTATACATTTAGGTCTGTGATCCATGTTGAGTTAATTTTTGTGAAATGAGGAAGATCTGTGTCTAGGCTCATTTGTTTAGTTGTTTCAGCACCATTTTTCAAAAAGACTATCTTTTATTGTTTTTGCCCCTTTGTCAAAGATCAGTTGACTATATTTATGTGGGTCAATTATCTGGGCTCTTCATTCTGTTCCATTAATCTATTAGTTTATTCTTTCACCAATACCACACTGTCTTGATTGTTATATTTTTATAGTAAGTCTTGAAGTCAAGAAGTAGCAGTCCTCCAATTTATTCTCCTTCAATATTATATTGTCTCTTCCAGGTCTTTTACCTCCCCATAAAATCTTTAGAGTAACTTTGTCAATATGCACAAAATAACTTGCTGGGAGTTTGATTGGGATTATATTAAGTCTATAGATCAAAATGGGAAGAACTGACATCTTGAGAGTAGTGAATGAATCTTCCTATCCATGAACAGGAATATTGTCCCATTCGTTTTATTCTATTATATTTTTCATTAGAGTTTTATGTTTCAAATTCCACTTGTTCATTGCTGGCATATAGGAAAGCAATTGACTTTATATATTATTAACTTTGGGGTCTGCAGCCCTGCTATACTCCCTTATTAATTTCAGGAGCTTTGTCATTCTTTTGAACTTTCTACATAGACAATCATGTCATCTGTAAATAAAGACAATTTTATTTCTTCCTTCACAACCTAGATACCTTTTATTTCATTTTCTTGTCTGATTGCATTAGCTAAAACTTCCAGTATGATATTGGAAAGGAGTGGTGAGAGGGAACATCCTTGCCTTGCTTCTGATCTTAGAGGGAAAACTTCAAGTTTCTTAGCATGAAGTCATTAAGTATAGTGTCAGCTATAGGTTATTTTATCGATACTCTTTATCAAGTTGAGCAAGTCCCCCTCTATTCCTAGTTTACTGAGAGTTTTTGTCATAAATAAGTGTTGGATTTTGTCAAATATTTTTTTTGCCTCACTTAATATGATTATGAAATTGTTCTTTAGCATTTTGATATGACAGATTATATTAATTAATTTCTGGATATTGAACTAGCCTTGGATAACTGGGACAAATCCCACTTGGTTTTATAGATTGTTGGATTTGATTTGTTAATATTTTATTCAAGATTTTGACATCTATGTATTCATGGATATTTGTCTGTAGTTTTCTTGTAATGTCTTTGTATTAGGGTAATGCTGGTTTTATAGAATTAAGTTAGAAAGTATTTATTTGATTCTATCTTCTAGAAATAATTATACAGAGTTGTATACTTTCTTCTGTAATATTTTCTATTAAAATAATTTTCTTTCTTTCCTCATTTTAAAATTATTTTTTCATTTTTTCATTGTGGTAAAAGACATATAACACAAAATGCACTATTTTTAGGCATACAGTTCAGTAGTGTTACATATAGTCATGTTGTCATGCAATTAATCACCAGAACTCTTTTCTTTTTGCAAAACTGAAACTCCATCAAACAACTCCCTATTTCTCTCTCCCTCTACCCTGGCAACCACAATTCTACTTTTTTTTTGTCTCTAGGAATTTGACTACTCTAGGTATCGCATATAAATGGTATCACATAGTCTTAGTCCTTTTGTTATTGGCTTATTTCACTTAGTATAATGTCTTCAGGGTTCATTCAACTTATAGCATGTGTCAGAATTTCCTTCCTTTTAAAGGTTGAATAATATTTCATTGTATGATTATCGCATTTTGTTAATCTGTTTATCCATCAATGGACACTTGGGTTCTTTCCTTTTGTATTAGTAAGTGCTGCCTAAAGTCTTAAGAGTTTTCAGGAAGGTTGCAACATATAGTTGTATAGGTTGTTTTGTGCATGAGTTTGTCATCATTTGTGCTGATCCTAGATTTGAGGAAACTGGAAAAGTTTAATTTTTTTTTCTTTTTTGTGGCCTTTCATTTTGAATGTGATGCAGCCCAACATTCTAGGAGATAAGAACATCCAAGAGGAATATGGGATACAGAACTTGTAGAATAAAACCACAAGCCAAAAACTCTCTATTTAATTTTCAGACCAAGAACCTATATTATACAGTAAAGCCAACACATAATCCAAAATGCAGCTTACACTAAATAAATAGAAACACAAACAAGGTATCTTCGTATCTTATGCTTTTCAACTTAAATGCTCTCTGCTTGGTGTACAAGTGGAAGGCATCAGCTTTGTCTACGTCCACTATAACTGGTTATTTTTTGTAGCAAACATGGATGTGTTCCCCCTAAGGCCTGTGTTTTCTCAGATTGACTTTTCCTTTTCTCTATCTAATAAACAAAGTACTTATTTTCCTTATTGGGCATGCAGTCAACCTAGGTAATAAATTCTCACTTCTCACCAAATCTCTTTAAAATACTAATGATAGCAACCAACATATATGGAGTAACTTACTCTATCTACCAAGAATTTTGCTAGGCGCTTTACATGTATTATGCCATTTAATCATAACAATGCCGTACTCTAACTGTTATTATTATTACTGATATATAGACAAAAAACAGAGAGTCAGCAATAGTCTGTGACTTACCTAAGGTCCCAGACCCCAGAAGGAGTGGAGCTGAGATTACAGGTTGAATAATTCCAAGCCCTATACTTTTTAATTTGAGTCACTATCTTAGAATAGTGATTTTTCAACCTTTTTCATCTCATGGCACACATAAACTAATTACAAAAGTTCTGAGGCACACCAAAATATGTATTTTTGCCAATCGGACAAAAAATAGGTATAATTTTGATTGATTTACAATAATAATAATTACCTACCATTTTTGCTCCAAGGTTACTTTTTAAAAAAATCAGGTGCCTATCATTGTACATAAGAATTTCTGGAACCAAGAATTAACCAATCAACAATCTTATTATGTGATGTGACCAATAAAATATAACTATTATGTGACCTATGTATTTATGGTTTAAGACAGGGCATTCAGACCAGGCAGCTATTGTTGTGTTGGCTGTTGTCATTTTTTTATTTGACAATCTAACAGAAAAGAGGTCAGTGCCTTTGACTACATAGTCAGGTATTGCATGTTTTAAAAAATCTTGTGGCACAATGGTTGAAAATTGCTGTCTTAGAACACACTTTGTCACATCTGAATGAGAGCTCAGCCCCTTCATATTTTTAGTAATAACAAAATGTACACATGATTTAATACAGTCATTTCTCGAGTGTAGTTTATATATCTATTTGTCTTTTATTTTTACATTTTATTTATTTTTTTAGTCTGACCTTGCTAACCACCCACCATCTTTCTCTCCTTTTCCTTTATTGTGATAGGAGCACTTAACATGAAATATACCCTCTTAACAACTTTTAAGTACACAATACATTATTGTTGTCAATAGGTATACTGTTATACAGAAAGTCTCTAGAGTTTATTCAGCTTCTTTAACTGAAACTTGCCTATTAATTAATAACTCCTCACTTTACTCTTCCCCAGCACCTGGCAACCACCGTTCTTCTCTCAATTCTACGAGTTTGACTCATAGATACCTCATATAGGTGGGATCATGTAGTATTTGTTGTTCTGTGACTGGCTTATTTTACTTACCATCATGTCCTCAAGCTTCATCCAAGTTGTTGCATACCACAGAATCCCCTTCTTTTGTGAGTCCTGATTATCATTCCATTGCATGTATATATGCATTTTTTATCTGTTTATTTGTAGATTGGTTATTTAAGTTTTTTTCCCCCACATCTTGGCTATTGTAAATACAGCAGCAATGAACATAGGAGTGCTAATATCTCTTAAAGATCCAGATTTTACTTCTTTTGTACAAATACCCAGAAGCAGGATTGCTGGATCAGGTGGTAGTTCTACTGTCTATAATGACTGTGCCAATTTTCATTGCTACCAACAGTGCACCAGAGTTCCCATTTCTTCACATACTCGCCAACACCTGTAGTCTTTTGATTTTTTATCATAGTCATCTTGACAGGTCTGAGGTGATACCTCATTGTGTTTTTGGTTTACATTTCTCTGATGATTAGTGACATTGGACTTTTTTTCATATACCTATTGGTCATTGTATGTCTTATTTCTATTCCAGTCCTTGGCTATTTTTAAAATTGGGTTATTGCCCTGGCCAGTTTGGTTCAGTGGATAGAGCGTCAGCCTGCGGACTGAAGGTTCCACAGTTGAATCTGATCAAGGGCACATGCCTGGGTTGCAGGCTCAATCCCCAGTAGGGGGCATGCAGGAGGCAGCCAATTGATGATCCTCTCTCATCATTGATGTTTGTATTGCTCTCTTCCTCTCTGAAATCAATAAAAATCTATATGAAATAAAATTGGGTTATTAATTTTTTTACTGTTGTCACTGAGTTGTAGGAGTTCCTTATATATTTTATAAATAAACTTTTTGTCAGGTATATGGTTTGAAAATATTTTCTCTCTTTCCTGAGTTGTTGTTTTTTTAATCCTCACCCAAGGATATGTTTTTCACTGATTCTGGAGAGAGAGGAAGGAAGAGGGAAAGATAGACAAATATTGATGTAAGAGAGAAACATCATTTGGTTGCCTCCTGTACCCACCCTGACCCTGGGATTGACACATGACCCCTTCGGTGCATGAGACATTGCTCTAACCAACTGTACCACACCAGCCAGGACCCTTAGTTGCTTTTTCACTCTATTGTATTTATGGTTTTGCTATACGAAGCTTTTCAGTTTGATGTAGTTTCACATCTTTATTTTTGTTTTGTGTGCTTTCAGTGTCCCCATCTTTTTCTTTATCCCACCATCATCAACAGAAAAAAAAATCAAAGCTAGGCATGTGGTTAGTATAGGTTTTTTGCTTTAAACAGCAGAAATTCTGACTCAAACTGCTTAAGCAGTACAGACATTTCATTTATCATATAACAGTAAGTCTAGAGGTGGAGTGGGCATTGAGGTTGGTTGATGTCAGGATTGGTTGACACCAAACTTAGACTATCCTGAGACACCAATGGTTTGGTATCCTTGGCTTTGGTTTTCTCTCCAGGCTGGGGCAAGATGGCAGAGAAAGTTCAGAGCATCATACTTAGATACACAATACCCAAAGGAGAGAGGTCTTATCTTCTTATGTTTCCTTGGGAGTGGGAAGTATTTTTCAGGCACATTTCAGCTGACCTTTCATCTTTTCTCACTGACTGGAATTGGGCCATATGCCTGTTCTGAAACCTACACCTGAAAAATTGGAACAGAATAGCCAGGGTTAGCCAAATATATATATATATATATATATCCTATATAATAAAAGGCTAATATGCAAATAGACTGAATGGCAGAACAACTGAACAGCTGGTCGCTATGACGTGCACTGTTCACCAGAGGATGTCAGTGGAACATGGCAGGCGTCGGCCTCAGTGGGAGATGGAGAAGCCCTGAGTGGTGATCCCGGCTGGCAGCTGCCACGCACACCTGCTGACAGCGCCGAGCAATCGGGGCTGGCGCCGGCAGTGGGTGCAAGCAGCGGCTCTGGCGTAGGCAGCGGGTGTGAGTGGGGCTGGCACTGGCAGCAGATGCAAGTGCCTGGCAGGACCACAGTGCACGGAAGCAAATAATTTTCAGTAACCACCAGAGACTCGTCCCAATGACAGTGACTGGTGCCCCACCTTAGTCTGGACGAAGGCTCAGTATTGATGACTCACAACCTTTCCACTTAAGCCACTCAGATGAACTCAGGAGAGGTTAGGGGCAGGAAGGCAAGGATTTAAAATGGGGTGTTGGCCCTTGCTGCGTAGCTCAGTTGGTTGGAGCGTTGTCCCAATATGTTAAGATTTTGAATTCGATCCCTTGTCAGACCACATACAGGAGGTAGTCAATGGATGCGTGGGTAGGTGGAACACCAGGTCAATCTCTCTCTCTTTCTAAAATAAATAAAATTTTAAAAAGTTTAAAATAAAATAAAATGGGGTCTTAAATGCTACCCACTAGTTCATTAGTTTTGCTATTCTACTTCCCTCCCATCCCCTTCAAGACCTTGTTTGTAACCTTCTCTACACTCTCAAAGTTCAAGTCCTGGGAAATCTCACCTGAGCTTGCATGCAGGCTGGTACCTGGCGGGGCTTGGTCCACAGAAGGCAGGAGAGACAGGAGGATAAGAGGAGAATGAGGTCGATTAATTCTTTCTCTTCCTTGCTTTGTATTCAGGATCTGGAAGTGGCTTCTCTCCTCACTCATGGCTCCTCAAGAGTGGCCCTTCCTTCATGGCAGCTGCCTGGCCCTTGGTACACTCCTTGCCCCTTTTGTTGGTTGCTCTTCATCTCTAGTGTGATAATGACTTCCACTGTTGTTAGTTTCTGAGGGCCTCAACCCCCCTCACTGGTTTCATCTGCCTGCAAACACTTGTGTAACTAGTCCTTCCTTGGACTGTCTTCCTTGGAACCATTTGGGGGTGAATGTTTCTCACTAGGACCCTAAATGATTCCCTCACTAACTCACAGACTGTGACATTTTGTTACAAGATAGGTAACTGGATGTGAAACCCATGTTACTGAATCAATAAATCAGCTCTCAATGACACAGGTATGAAGATGTGAAATCCCTGGATGATAACCAAGATCTTTCTCTCCTGCCCTTATCATACTGTCTCAGGACTTTTCTCTTGACTCAGTAACTGCATTTCTTTAGGATAAAGACAGACACATCCCAGAATACACAAGTCAGTTCAGTTTCTGAGTGTTTATAACAATTAATAATAGAGACATGGTCTTGGAAGCTAGAGCTTTCTGTGCCAAGAGCTGGGCTTTTAAAGAGCGTGCTTCTGGCACCCAAATGGTTCCAGATCTGGTAGACGTGGAGGATACGATTTCTTCCATAAACCGCAGTGCACAGGGATGGAGGAGAGTTCCAAACCCCAATCAGTACGGGGTAGCAGTAGGCAGTAGGAGAGAGACGAGAGAGGGTATGATTAGCACTTAGGTCCCTTTTGTATGTGAAAAGGGACCACATACAAACCCCTTTGCTCCCCAGGGGAAAACCAAGAATCCTGAGAGAAATTGGGGGTGCGGGGGCACATAGCAAAAGCAGCCTGTTCCTTTTATCTCAGGTTGAGTCCAGGAAATCCAGAAGCCTTCTAATGGGCCTCCCTTCTCTGAGCTTATGAGGAACAGAAATGATGATGTGGCCTGGTTTCTTCAGGAAGAATGCATCTAGTGTAAATTCTGTCCTCCAGTCTCCCATGACCTCAGAGTGGTCAAGAGAGGACATGAGAGTTTCCTGCCCCTCCAGGAGGAGAGTTTGGGGAGGACAGATTAGTAGATCTGCACAGATCTCACTGTTGGGATGAGGAAATAGAGTGGACTTGGTACCAGAGAGGGCTGAGTGGTGGGGTAGAGGCCATACACAAAGCACAGATGGGAATGTGGTAGGCAGTTAGTCATTGATGAGCAGAGCAAAGAACGATGGTTCAGGCACAGAAGGTCACCAGGCTAGAAAGCCCAGGTGTCTAGAAACTGACAAAACTGGGAAAACAAGAACCTCATCTCCAGGGTAAGCTATCCTTCTCTCACATACCACTGGTCATGCAGTTTACACCCCCTACTCTTTCCTCCCTAGAGATAACATCTAGGCCTCAGTTATATTTCAGCTCCAGGCCCAGAAAGGCAGCAAGACAAGTGACACAGTGGCTGCCTCAGGACCAATTGCACTGATCAGTGGCCCCTGGCCCTGGCATTGACCAATCAGCAAAAACTACCACCCTGAAAAAGCACACCTGGAAAAGTGATGAATATTCTATTGGGATCCTTCTGAGGACTCCATTAAAATTCCAGCCTGCAAGAGAGAGATAAAAACCCTCAAGACAAAGGACCCAGTGCGCGCTCTGCCTCTGGGGAGCACACTCCTGTTTTTTCTTCCCCCCTGTCCTTTCCCAACAAGCGTGCATCTCCTAAACTCTAAGGGACCCCATGAGACTTGCAACCAGAGGAGCAATGGGCTGAGTGGCAGCTCATCCTGGACTAACCCCCTGAACCTGTCTCCAAGGCCCCCTTTTCTCTGTCTTCTCAGTGAGCCAGAGCAGCCCAGCCTAGGCTCCTCTACTGATTCTTCTATGCTGAGCCCTTTCTTGCTCCACTGTCCTGAGGGTGCTTTTGCTGCATCCAATCCATTCTTGCTTGCTTTGCTGCACTTTGTCTCTTGACTGAAATCTTTCCTTCAAGAAGATAAGAACTGAAGTCTCATAATTTCCCCGGTAACATGAGAAACACATCAGCATGGGTTTCCTGTGGCAACTGAGATAGATGGTGGCAACATGAGGCACCCCCTCCAGCCAACTCCTGACATCAGTCACTGGCAGTGAGAAGGGAGAGGTCAGGAGTGGAGGAGAAAATTTTGGCTGGACTGGGTATTTGTCCAGAAGTGATTATACATAGTCTAGAAGCAACTGAGTTTATCTTGAAGTGAAAGTTTCATTTTCTCCCATCACCAGAAAGGGGTTTGATAGTTTTGTTAAGCTCAATTATAGAAATTTTAAGAGTTATTTTACTTATTTTTTCCTATCCAAAAGTTTATGAGTGACATTTATATTCTCTACAAAGTGTCATCGAACTTTAAGGATGGAATCAGCAGAGTGAATGATCCACCTTACTTTTCCTCCGGGCCAGCTGGATCCTGGGCCTCTACTTAAGTGAATGGAAAGGGTCAGTGCGTGGACATGCGGCATGTGCTCCTATGTGCACAGGCATGGCTCCACTGTGGGGCCTTCTCTTCATGTCACACTAGCGTTTCACACATGGCCAAATTTCACATCACTTTTGTCTCTTTTTCACTTGTGGCAAATAACCGAAAATTTGATTGACGTGAATTTACTAGTGCTGCCATAGACACAGAGAGCAACCTGGTGACTGCAGAAGAGAGGGCACTGGGGACTGGGTGAAAGGTGAAGGCATGAAGAAGCAGAAGTTGGTAGCTACAGAATACTCCTGGGGATGTAGGGTGCTGCATAGGGATTAGAGTCAATCATACTATGTAACTATGCATGATGCCAGGTGGGTACAGGAAACATCAGGGGGAACTATGTAGAGTATATAATTGGCTAACCACCAAGCTTACACCTGAAGCCAATAGAAAATAAAAATGAAAAAACAAGAGAAGAAAAATAAAAGTGTTGACAAAATAAGTTTGCTCTTCTAATTAATATGTTTTGGCTACTTTACACAAAATGACGAGTTTTGCAAGTGATGGTAACAGGAACTTATCACTCCATGTTGTTGGGTGAAATATACCAACAGACCCACTGGGCATCTTCCAGGGAAGGGCAAGACCAGGCTGGTGAAGGTGAGCTTGAGACCCTGCAAAGTGAGCAAATGTTGAGGAAACGATTTTATAAAGAACAGCCTAAAGAAAGATATATCTAGAAGGCTCATAAAGGCAGTTTTCAAGTTTCTGAAGGAAATTGGAAGGGAGATCAAACTTTGATATTCTCAAATCATAAAAGTAAAACCAAAATTCAGAGAAGAATCAGACAGTTTCTGGTCAATTGCCTTCTTCAAGAGACAGCGAGAGAGTAGAGCTTTGTCCTGAGACACCGTGGAGGGGCCTCCAGCCTCGGCAGGGCCTGTGGTTCCTTCATCACCACCATTGTTCTGTGATTTGATGAAATTCCATGCTGTGTGAATTTAAACAGCACCATGACCACTTTTATCCTCCTTTTACTTTTTCCTGGCCTCTTGGCAAATATTTAATGACCTACTAATGCTCAAGGCACTCTTGAAAAACCACTGTCACGTTAGCACTTGGTTTTCAAAAAATTAATCTCTTTCTTTGGTTTGTTGCCTAAGTGAGACTCATGGCTGTTTCCCTCCCACCTCTGACTCAGGACCTGGGCCTGGGCAAGATTTGCTTGGTGCAGGGTCCCCATGGAAACATCAACTCCCATGAGGTTGTGTACTTTGCCCCTGGAATCCAGCTCTTTCCTGTAGCACAGCAGCACCCACTCCCTGTCCACCCTCCCGGGCACCAGTGAGGAGCGGGGAAAGCTGCAGTGAGCCCTGGCTTCCAGGACTGCTTGGCCGTTGAGAGCGGCCTCAGTCATAACAACCAGGAGAGGAAATTCGGAGAGTCTGTGGTTCTAATTTGCTGCAACAAATTATTCTAAATCCAGTCATCAACAGGGGCACATTTCAGTGGTTCCCAAATTGGAAAAAAAAAAAAAGTGCATTCTTATGTGGGTTAATGCAGTGGTATTTCCCACGTGATTTCCAATTTTTATAACTTCTGCAAAGACAGGAGCTCCACCCTGGAAAGTCATTCCCATGTTTTTCAAACGTCTATATCCTATTCCTCCCAAACACCACCAAGGAGCTTTCCTGAACCCTCCGGTCAGAGGGCATCTCATTTTCTCAGAGTTTCCACTGCATGCTGGTCATATGCATGTTTAGCATAAATTTCATTACACATTGCTGTTTCCATCATTTTCTTCTCCTCAAAATTGCAAATTTCTCAGTGGCCAGGGTACTTGGTGTGATGCCTGTTAATTGGCAGGCAGTGGGTTATTTGTGAAGGGTACAGATTTACAATTCTATCATAACTTGTTCACTTACCACATACTTCTCCCATCTGAGTTAAGCAAAATTCTTCTCTCATCCAAGTAAAGAAAATTGTGCAACAGCCTCCCTCCAACCCCTGGTACCCCTGCCCCAAGCAGGAGAAAATTCAAAAGAGAGTCAATGAATTAGATACTTGACGCTTCAGAAAAATTTCATGTGAGTGTGAGCACGATACCCTTCTTTGTAGACAATCTTTGTTCTAGAAAGATTTATTTTTCTTCCCCAGTAAAGGTGCTGGTGACTGTTTTGAAATAAAAATGAAAGGTCTGGAAAGGTTCAAAATAAAATATCTGGATTTATACCACAAGTTCCTGAAAACCAGTCTCCTTTGTTTTTACCCAAGATGCAATTGGTTCATCCCAGGCAATTGTGGATCTTCTGCAAATATTTGCAGTTAAACTTAGAGAATAAAAAATGGCCAAGCATTTGGTTACTTTAAACTAGTAGGTTAGAAATGTATTAGAGGCAGTAACAACAAAAACAAATGCACAAAAAATTACAAAATCGTGGTTAACTCTGTGGCTTTATATGGACATAGCAAAGTGGAATTGTTCTAGTGAATAATGGATGTGGGGTGATGGCCATCTACTATTTAATGATTTCCAAACTAATGTTTAAATGAAAATGAGTGGTTTATATGAGAATCCAAATCATATAGTTCTCAGCCAATAATATATGAGTGTTGATCTTGGATTAGTGATGGTAATGCATTCACAAGAAGGCTGAAAGAGTATATTATCTCTGTGGGTTACACAAATAAATTTATATATATAATATTTCTTATGGAATAGTAAGAGTAATATTATATATGTATAGTGAAGAAGGCATTGTACTTGGAATCTAGAAACAGGATCATTTTCTTGGCCCTGTAACCAACTAGTTCCCTCCTCTGGGAAACTGCAGTTTTGTCTATATTTCTATTGCTATGCTTGCAATCCTATATAATAAAAGCCCAGCATCCAAAATGGCTGAACAACCAGAATGACCAGAGACCAGAATGACCATGGTCCCTCACCCAGGTCAGCCCCGCTCCCCAGCAGGGGCCCCCCACCCTGATCCGGGGCCCCCATCAGGGCAGGCTAGCCAGCCCCCACCCATGCACCAGGCCTCTATCCTAAATAACAAAAGGGTAATATGCAAATTAACCCTAACGGTGGAATGACCAGAACAACCACTTGACCATTCACTATGAGGCACACTGACCACCTCTCGGTCCCTTTCCCTGGCCAGCAGGCTCTGATTGCCCAATGGCATATGGAGAACTGGGGTGGGTGGCAGCGGGGGGCGGGGCCGGGGCATGGGTGGAACGGCTGACCTCTCAGTCCCTCCCCCTGACCTGCAGGTCCAATCACCTGATGGCAAATGGGGAACCAGGGGTTGGTGGTGGTGGGCAGGGAGGGAAGGGGGGGCGGGGCTGGCTACAGGCAGCCGGGGAAGATGGCCCTGATTGCAGGCCAGACCTAGTGACCATACCTGTGCAAGAATTTTGTGCACTGGGTCTCTAGTTATATTATAGTTTATTCCATTACTTCTTTCAGGTCAGAGGGTGAGTTATCTTTAAATTCCCAGTGCTAAGCAGAATGAATATGTATTGACTTTCCAATACATATGCAGGGAATGCATTGAAATGCAGGGTTGTGTAAGATCATTAGTTTCTGCTTCTAAGACCAGAGAAATTCAGCACACATACAGTTGAAATTATGGGTTCAGAGATGTTTCAGTAGGAAACCACAGGAGAATTTATTGCAGTCTTTTCTCTTAGATGAAGATGTAGCAATTTAATTTATAAGCTTTATAGATGCAATAGAAGCCACTAGAAACACGGTTTCCAGTACAGTCTCAACCCAGGGGTACTTCTTTTTCCTCAGTACCACAGGTTCTGGGACCCCCTGTGGGGGCATAGCCCCTCGTCTCCACTACCCTATTTTCTTTCATATATTGAGATTATCCTTCTCAACTTGGGCTATCCCAGTGTTTTTGTATTCTTAGTATTCTTAGTATCTCTTCCACTTAAAAAAAAACCACACAAAAAAACAACAGATGTCCATTTGGATGTTATATTTCTATTCATCTCAACCAAACTTTCTCAAAAGTGTTGTTCAGACTCCCTGGCCCCATTTCCCCTTTTTCTACTCTCTTCAATCTGCCCTTTGGCTCCGACAGACCAGTAGTGGCACATGCTAACCTGTGAGCAACTTACTGTTGAAGCTCACACAATTCTGGTTGCTTTTTCTCAGCCTCCTCTTCAGGCTCATCTTCCTCAACAATGTCTTTAAAATTGAAAATTCCTTAAAGCTCCAATTTTAAGTCCAATTCTCTTCTCACTCCATACTCTTACTACATGATTCCACACCCACATTTCCACTTATTTCTTAAATAAAACTCTTAAATGCATACCTCCAGTTCAGATCCCTCATCCCTCAGGCCCTTTTGGGTATCTAAAAGCTATCAAGCCAAATGTGTCCCCAAACAACTCACATGTTTCTCCTTGCCACTAAAAATGTTGATCCTGTTCCAACATTTTCTATCTTTGTGAAGCGTCTTGACCATACATCCCATTATAAAATTTATAACAGTTCACTCCCATATGAAGTCCTTTACCATATCCTGTTGACATATCAATTTAACGTATTTAATTTGTTATGTCTCTTCATTTCTACTGCAACACTCTAGTCCAAGCTACTATTATCTGTTTCCTGGACTACTTATCTATAATAATAAAAGTGTAATATGCTAATTAGACCGGATGTCCTTCCAGACATCCTTCTGGATGAAACCGGGGTGGTGTGGCCTAGGCAGCCACTGCGGCGGTGAGGGCTGAGCCCCTTGAACTAATTTTATGCAGTGGGTCTCTAGTTGCCTTATAATTAGTCAACCACATTTTCTTTTACCCTCTTGCAATCCAGTCTCCAAACACCCAGATGGTTCTTATCAAATCACAATTTGCTTAAATTATTTATCCTATTTATAAATACTTAATAGCTTCCCATTTATCTTAAAATAAAAACTAAAATGCTTAACAAGACTTCAAAACTGTGCATGTCCAGCCCCTACTTAACTGTCGGCTCATCGCACATCACTCTCCTCCTTGTATTTTGCTCTTAACATTTGACTTTCTTTGTGTCCAGTATATCAGCTCTCTTCTCTCCGACTACAATACTTCATGATGGTGTGCTGGCAATTGTTTAAAAACTAGCTTTCTCACCCTGACCAGGGGTTCAGTTGGTTGGAGTATCGTCCCATACACTAAAAGGTGGTGGGTTCAATTTCTGGTCAGGGCATATACCTAGGTTGCAGTTTTGATCCCCTGGTCAGGGCGAGTACAGGAGGCAACTGATGGATGTCTCTCTCTTACATTCATCTCTCTCTCTTCTTTCCACGCTCTCTGAAAATCAATGGAAAAAAATATCCTTGGGGGAGGATTAACAATAACAACAAAAAAGACAAAGAAAAGAAACCAGTTCTCCTGTAAAATATCTAACTACTCCCACCATAAAAACCTTATCTTGTAGCCTTTACCAGTGTTCATGGTTAAATATTTCCAAGACAACATCAAATGGTTTGAGAAATTTCTAAAAATTCAACAATCTACTCTTGTAAGCCAGTATGAGCTTTGTTCTGCACATATCTACAGCAGTTTGCTCTGCCTGGATTCTCTATTCTTGCTGCTTTTATGTATGTATTTATTTATTTTTTTATTGTTTTAAGTATTACAAATAGTAGTACATATGTCTCCTTTTTCCCCCCATTGATCTCCCCCCGACCTCACCTACCCCCCAGTACATGCCTTCACCTGCCCGCCCTCCCTCCCCCCCCCCGCCCCGCTCCAGTGTCTTATATCCATTGGTTGTGCTTATATGCATGCGTACAAGTCCTTCGGTTGGTCTCTTACAGCCCCCCTCGCCCAACCTCCCCTGTCTTCCCAATGTAGTTTGACAGTCTGTTCAATGCTTCTTTGCCTCTGTATCTTTTTCCCACCATTTCTTTCCTTTAAAAAGTTTTGCCTTTGCAGACTAGAAATAAATATATAATAACAAAACAAGATAAAACAAAAAAAATGTTTGAGTCCCAATTTCAATGTCCAACAGTTCTGAGTTCCCGTTTCAATGTCTAACAGTTCCTTATGTGTACATGTCAGCAATGATATCTGGATGGTGGGCACATGTTGGCAATGCAGGTCCGACCCTCTCTGGTTTGGTCCTAGGTAACCTGCAGCGGTGCACAGCTGCTGACTGCTCGCATGGCAAGGCGTTGTCAGCGTCTTCCATCTCTGGACTGTTTTTTCCTCTTGTCTTCGTGGTTGGAGCACACCTGTCAATTCCTCTCTGTTGCAGGAATCCATCTGGTCTTGGGGTTGTTTTCTAAAAATATACAAATGTATTCTTGACCACAAGTTAATAAAGGAATCTTTTCTATATAATTGATTTGGGATCCTTTTTATTTTTGTTCAAATAATTTTCCTTTGTCTTATTTAGACACCATGTGTGTTTTTAATGGCCATCTTGCTGTTAGCATTGCAAATGAAACTTAATTTGGTAAAGTAAAAATTTTCTAGATGTAATTTACTTATAGGATATTTTTCCTTACATGATATTGCCCT
This sequence comes from Corynorhinus townsendii, assembly GCA_026230045.1. Taxonomy (NCBI): domain Eukaryota; kingdom Metazoa; phylum Chordata; class Mammalia; order Chiroptera; family Vespertilionidae; genus Corynorhinus; species Corynorhinus townsendii. The sequence goes on from JAPDVU010000009.1 coordinate 47,202,903, forward strand.
ACTATCCCCCCCCTTTTTTTTTTATTAATGGAGGTTTTTGTAAATTTTATAATGCAGTCTTGATAACTTTAAATTTAATTTATTTTTCCCCAACATATGACTGCTTTAGGTTCATTGCATACTCAGGAATTTTACCATGAGATGAACTACCAATAGAAATTTTAGTTATTACTTTAAGAACAGCTTTTTGTCCAGTACTTGAATATTCACTTATTTCAATTAGGCTATTTAAATTAATCTGAAAACTCGGTTACTATTTTACTGTCAAATTTAATACTCTACCAACAATCTTAGTTTACCCTGTAAATATTAGTGGGAAGGATTATTTGCATTCTTGAGTGGGCCCTGAGCATTCCTGATGCTAGGCTGAATTTAGATATAGGGCAACTGCTGTCGGCCAAGTCTCTTGTCTGTTACCTGGGTCCCGATCTGAGCTGGGCCAAGTCTCTGTCTGTCACTTGTATCTCGATGTGAGCTGGGCCAAGTCTCTTTCTGTTGCCTGGGTCCCGATCTGAGCTGGATGTGGGAAGCGCGAAGCAGCCATGGGGCCATCAGGAGAGAACTTGGGGGGGCAACAGAAGTGGGGCACAGACCCTCACCCCCCCAACATAGCAAGGGATTGAACCCTCACCCCTTCTGAAGGAGGTCTCCTGTCCCCATGGCTGCTTTTAAAATGTCTTCTTAAATTTTGAGAGTTCAACTAAACCACGACTTCTCAGGGGGTCTTCCTAGATCTCCTTGACTAGGTTCAATCCTCCTACCAATTGTTCTCAGAGCCCATGCAATGATTTTTTATAGCACTTACCATATTGTACTGTTACATTTATTTGATTGATGTGATTAATACCTTACCTATCTCCATGAGTAGACTTTAAGCTTCATGAGTAAGAGGAACATGTCTACCTTAAATCAACATTGAATCCCCATGGTTTAACATAGTTTCTGGCATATAGTAAACATGCAACAAATATTTGTTGAATAAATGTTTAAATGTACTTATGAAGTAAAGAGCATCTAGATTTACTAATCTCTATTTCTGCATACATCTGTAATTGAAATGTTTGGAACAGGGTCACAATTTACGCAGTTAGGATATCTTACAAATATGCTTCTAAAATTGCTTCTTCAAGAACCCAACTAAATTTGGTGGTGGGGGAGGGAGGAGCAAACTTTGGGTTGAATCTGGTTCCTTGAGTTTGATTGATATATTTTCTAGTTTACTGCTCATTCTTTAGCTAAATTATAGTTCCTCTGTTTTCTGTCCCCTCCTTTTTCTCTTTCCCTAGATAGGAAAGCTGGGTGCAAAAGGGAAGGGGAATGGCTGATGGAATCTCTTGACAGCAGATATGAATACTGCATCAGCCTGCCCTTGGAAAAGTGCATTTTTACTTCTCATTATGCCATTTTGCCCTAGAGACCTTCCATGGCCCCCATGGAGAGAGGCTTAAAATAGAAAACATCTTTGGCTCCTAGGACCCTCACTCAGCCATTTCAAAAGTTCCCTCAAACTAGAATGACCTTAAAGTCGATTGAACACGTTTTGAGTTTTATCTCTATTATTTTACCATGACATTCCCCTCACCTGGACTGTTTCTATCCAAATCGTATTCCAAGCTCACTTCCTTTCTATCTGTAGTCCAGCACTAGGGGACCAAACTCACAGAGATGTGGTGAGCTTTGCCATTTTTCAACACTGAAGTCTGTGTAGATTGAATTCCCAGCTGTGCCTCTAACTAGTTGTGTGAGTTTGTTTGAACAAGTGACTTTAGCTCTCTGGGCCAGATTCCCTCCTCAAGATTGAGGGTGACCAGAGAGTAAGATGGGGGACAGATGTTTAGATGTCTTCTAAGAGTATCTTAAGACTATGCTTTAGGCCACATTTTGTAGCTCAAAACCCAAAGGTCACACACTTTTTAAAGTATTGAGTTAATAGCCAACATGAAAAAATTGAAAGATTTCACATAAACATTTAAATTTCTGAGTTCTTTTAAAATAGATTGTCAATATGAGGCTGGCATCTTCATGTGGCACGGTTGGCACATTGGATTGGAGCTGTGTCCTCCATTGCCCACACCCTACTGCACTTTTGTTCCACTGCTTGCACCTGTGGACACTGAGATTTTAGGCCTTGGCATTAGGTAGTTCCATGTGACATTTCTTAAACTAAACTATGATCCTTATATTGTTGTTTAATCATTTATAAATTAATAGCTCCTTTCCCTAGGCACCCTATTATTGCTGTGAAGCCAAGGCTCATATCTTATTATCACACTTTCAAGCTCTTACTCTGTGTCGGAGAATATAGTAAGTACTTTACATGTATTAACTCATTTACTTGAATTTCTTTTATCCCCCCAGCACATAAGAAAATGTGCTGCATATAGCTGCCGCCAAATGTACTTGGGGATTATTTTATGAAGTATCAGACTGGAGTCAGACTCCCTGTTTTCAAATTATGTTCAAATTTCACTTCCACTATAACTGTATAACCTTGAGAAAATGACTAAACTTTTTAAAATCCCCAATACTAAGATCTATCTATCATCTATCTATCTATCTATCTATCTATCTATCTATCTATCTATCTATCTATCTATGCCATGCCAGCACGGCCAAGGGTGAACCTGAGGAGTAGCGGTGAAGGATTGAAGAAAAGACAGACGAGAATACAGCTGGGGCTCGGTAGATCTCCCGGGCCTGGATGAGGACACAAAAGATCCAGCCTGCAAGCTGATGCTTTATTTTATAGTCTGGTTAAAACAAGGGTAGATTAACTTGTATTGAACAAATGTTCTTGTTTTGTCAACACTTGCTGCACCTCCCACAGCCCATTAGCTACTTATGAAGGAATTAGGGAGGGCTACAAGGTCAGGCTTAATTATGCTAGGAGAGCTCTGCCTCCCAGGCTGGGACTTGTTTGTGGCCCTGCCACAGGTCAGCCCAAGGCTTGACCCAGAGCCACTCCTTACATCTATCTATCTATCTATCTATCTATCTATCATCACCTTTTTGAGATATAACTTTCATAAAATGCATAGTTCAGTGAGTTTTGACAAACATTTGATAAACACATACACCTATGTAACCACCATCTTAATCAAAATGGTGGTGTCCACCTTGACCAACATTTACATCACACCTAAAGTTCCCTTATGTCCCTTTCCAATCAATATGTACCCTTTTTTATTTCTATTATAATAGATTAGTTTTACTTGTTCTAGAACTTTATATAAATAGAATCATACACTATGACTTTTGTATTTTACATTTATGTATTTTTGGCTGGGTTCTTTACTCAATAAAATGTGTTATTGATGTTGTAACACATATTAGTCTTGGTGGATATTTGGGTTATTTCCAGTTTGGGGCTATTACAAATAAAGCTTCTATGAATATTGATGTGTGAGTCCATTTTTTGTGGACATATTATTATTTTCTTTCATTTTATCATTTGTCAAATAATATGAACCTCTTATCATCTGAGGATTAAAAGAAAACATGTGTGTAAATAACACAAGCCCCAGCACAAAACAAACTTTTATAATTACCTTATCTATTATTATTTTTTACAAGGGTAACTCAAAGTGACTTTGTTATGCACATAGAGTTAAAGTATTAACTCTGATGTGTCTACAACAAAAAATTAAGTGTGGCATTTCTTACCATCTTTACTTGAGATCATTTGAATCATGCAGATACTTATGTTTGAATTATCTGGATAATGTCTGTAGCTCAGATTCAAAGGTATTCAATTTTGACTTCCACTCAAGTCACGCAAACACATGCAAAGTTGAAGGGCATGCAAAACCGGTAACTGAAAGAACTTGTTTATAAGGAGAACTAATTCCAGCCTTATACAAGAAGCTCAGGTAATTTTCTGGACTTAAAATGAATCTTATGGGATAATATTTTGATAAGTTGAGTAGAAGTGAATTAGGACCATGTGGAAGTATATTTTCCATAAATGGGACTTGAATGTTTAAATATAATGAAAAAAATATGCTTGAAGCAATGGATTTAAAGCTTTGACAAGCTCACAACTTGTAACTATAAAAGTCATTACTGTTCAATTTCCCCCCAATAACTGGAGTTCCCTCTCCTACCTGCCACTTCATGCATGGAAATATGATAAAAACACACTTGTGTTGGCAAAGGACCTAAGTGGGACATATTTCACCCCTTAGGTGACATAGCAACCATTTGCCCCTGTCATTGGATCCACTTAAATTCATTCCCGTGGAACATCTAATGTTACCCACACGTCCTTATTCCAGCCTAGTTCCCCAAGGCACAGGCCAGAAAGTGAGGTGAGACACCAATCCCTTAACTACTTTTGGGATGATCCCGTTGAAAAGAATTATAGAAACTTAAATTGTTCAGTTTGCTATACACCTATTGCCTTGTTCTTGAATATTTTATTACTAGAAATACTTCTTCTAAATATACTAGTACATGGCCAAATGGGTTAAATGTGATATTATAAAAGTGAAAATGCTTTTTTATTAATTAAAAAATTTATTGTATGCCCAGCACAGAAATGGTGCTGTTTAAGATAGTTCTTTGCTCTCTCAAAACTTAAAATTTAAAAGGAGAGCTAAGTCACATGTGCCTAAAAACTGTTTTTAACTTCAGGTATAATAAGTACAGTTATGTCCAAGATTTTTGCTCTTTTCTTCATTTATATCACCATCAAAATCATTCATAATCTTACCTCTGAGAAAAAATCATATTAACATTTTTATAGATTTCCTCAAATTCCAATTTTTGTGAAATTTTTACATATTTGAGATCAACTATATTATGCCTGATTTTACTGAATGTGAAAAACACTTTCTAATGCAGCTAACACTCTTTCAAATTATAATTTTAACAATCTTTCTACCTTTTAATTATTTTCCCACTTCTTTAAACAGTTCATTATTGTTGAGATTTAGGTTTGTTTCCTATATTTCATTGTTATAAATAAATATTTTCACAAATAAAATATTTTTCTGTTTCATATTTGATCCTTAGTCTATTTCAGGGAATTAGGGGAGTCCAATTGTATGAACATGTTAGGGCTCTTAGTACATGTTACCAACCTGGTTTAGAAAAATGCTGCACAAGTTTGTACTTCAACAATCAGTGAATGATGAAGACCACACCCTCACAGGCAACAGCCATTGGAATAGGAAAGTCCTGGCTAATCTGATAACTGAAAAATTGTCTTGTTTTACTTTTAGTTTCTAGTTCTGTGATAACTAATGAAGTTGAATAGTTTATAGGCCATCTCATATAGGATATTAACATGTAGAAATAAAATCCTTTTATGGTAGCCAAGACGTGGAAACAACCCAAATGTCCATAAACAAAATGTGGTATATCTATATAATAGAATAATAATCATCTATAAAAAGGAATGAGGTACTGATACACACTGCAGCATAGGTATTTAACATTGTACACATGCCAAGCGAAAGGACAGTTACAAAATGTCGTGTATTTTATGACTTTACTAGAGGACTGGTGCACAACATTTGTGCACTGGAGGTGGGGGTCCCTTAGCCCAGCTTGCACCCTCTTACAGCCTGGGACCCCTCAGGAGATGTCCCCATGGGAATCAGGCCTAAACCAGTAGGCAGACATCCCCCAAGGGGTCCTTAGCACTGCCGAGGAGGTGGGAGAGGCTCCTGCCACCGCTGAGCTCACCAGCCATGAGCCCAGCTTCTGGCTGAGCGGTGCTCCCCCTGTGGAAGTGCACTGACCACCAGTGGGCAGCTCCTGCATTGAGCGTCTGCCCTCTGGTGGTCAGTATGCATCATAGTGACCAGTCATTCCACCATTCAGTCGATTTGCATATTAGCCTTTTATTATATAGGGCTAGAGGCCCAGTGCAAAAATTCATGCACCAGGGGGGTCCCTCAGCCTGGCCTGCGGGATCAGGCCAAAACCGACTCTCTGACATCCCCTGAGGGGTCCTGATTGAGAGAGGGTGCAGGCTAGGCCGAGGGACCCCACTGGTACATGATTGGGGCCCAGGAGGGACACGGGAGGCTGGCCAGCTGGGGAGGGACCATGGGAGGGCTCCAGGGTGTGTCTGGCCCTTCTTGCTCAGTCCCAATTGGTCAGACCCCAGAAGCAAGCTCACCTACCAGTTGGAGCATCTTTCCCCTGGTGGTCAGTGCACATCATAGTGAGCAGTTAAGTAGTCTTAGCATATCATTAGCATATTACGCTTTGATTGATTGAACAGCCGTCTGGACAATAGGACACTTAGCATATTAGGCTTTTATTATATAGAATATTTAACTAGGGGGCATTTCCTTAAGACCATCTTTGTACCCCAATATCTGACTCAGTGACTGAGTTTAAACTGTACTTAGAAATAATCCATCCACTGGTTAACTTGTCTTCTCAATAGGTGTAAAATAATTTGTTTTAAGTATTTATTTTATTTTGTTTCATGTTGTACAGGTCTATTGCTTTCTAGTCTTGCCTTAATGATAATTATGTTGAATTTGTTTCATGATCTGTAAAATGAAAAATGCTTAAGTTGCATTTTTCAAGTAGTCTAGAAACATGGCTGACCTCAGAGACATGGAGATGTATGATCAGACCTGGGCTTAGTCCCCCACCTTTGTCCACTCCCCCAACTCTTCCAGAAGTTGTGCAATGCTAAGCAAGTCATATCTTTTAGGATTCTCCTATTTGTCTAAGAACTATACAATTTGCCTGCATTTCACAGAATTCCTTGTAATGATCAAATGAAAAATAAATGTGATATTTTGCAGAGTAGAATACATTCTATGAGCTGGATCACCACCATCAATTATCATCATTGTCAATTATCATTCTCCCTAGAGGCCCAACGCATGAAGATTCATGCAAGAATGGGCCTTCCTTCCCCTGGCTGTAGGCACTGCATTTGCTCAGGCAGGAGTCGCCTTTCCACCTTCCTATGCTGCCCAGAGGCCTGAAGTGGCTGGGATGGTGCGGAATGCCCGTGCCATGGCGACGATGCAAGCATCCCACCCCCCCGCCGCTTGGCATCTGCATATTCAAATTAACCCATCTTTGTTGGATTAATTTGCATACTCACTCCTGATTGGCTGGTGGGTGTGGTGAAGGTATGGTCAGTTTGCATCTTTCTCTTTTATTAGTGTAGATAAGTACTTTTTCAGGTGCAAACCTCTTTAGCTGTTTAAGCAGGATGGCAGAGAATGAGATTAGGATAGAAAAGTATTCTCTCTTATTTCTCAAACCTATCTCAGTGAAGGTGAGGTTGGTCATCTTCTTGGTTGTGATGAAAGAGGAATGGTATGTTGAATTCATTTGCTTTAAGTATGGAATAAAATATCTAGAAAAACAGTGTTTTTTATTTCTGGGTGCACTGATGGTTTGTTGGGCTATTTTACCTGAACACACCATAGCTAGACTTTGCTGTAATCTCTACACAGTGCACATCTCATCATTTCATAGCACCCCATGAAGGTTTTCTGGAAAATAAGGCTGAGTTATGGCTGGTCCTGGCAGGTGGTGTCATTTTTATTTGCTGTCAGTGCATGCTGGAGAGCGAGGAGTCACAAGGGCACCATATTTTGTGTCACACAAGATTGCCCTGTGATAAATGATTACTGTATGGTGACAGGGCACTGCAGGTGGTACTGACAAGCACCCATCACCTTGGCAGCAGGGAAGCTGGGGGAGGGCTAAAAGAACCCGTACTTGACAACTCCGTTTAAGAGCAAACCATTACCCTGTGCTGGAGGAAGTGCAGGCACCTCTGAGCCTTTGCCTGCTGACCTGACATTAGGAATATTCCCTACAGCATTTGTGGTAAGCACATGCCCTGGTGCTGGTCCTGTGATATGGAGGCAGTTGAATAGATTAGGAATAGAACTGAGAACATCTGGCTACTTTGCCTGACTGAGGACATGGGTTCATGAGAGGGTGCAGGGTTCTGGATGGCACTTTCAGAGCCCAGTTAGAAAACACACTCCTCACTCAGTTTCTCGAAATCATTAGAAGACCCTCCCTGGAGTTTTTAAAGGATGTTGTCCCAGCAGTGGGTGTCGTGGTCCCACTTCCTTCTGCTGAGACTGCAGGTCCAGAAGCACAGATATGTTAGGGGTTTTGATCCACAATATCACAACCCTTCCAAAAAGTTGGTGCTTAAATTTTTCCATTAAAAATTCATTTTTGCTGTGAACCTTCTCTGTTCTTTCCTCAAAATGAAAATGCTGGTGATTTAACTAGAATGAGGTTTGAGACCACTGTTCTTAGAGCTAGAAGAGAGAATCTGAGGTCCTGAAAGCAGTAAACATGAGGGCAAAGGGCGGGGTGGTATGGGAAAGAGGGAGGAGCTCTGCCCTCTTTCCAAGTTTTCTAGCCAGGCCTGCCCACATTCCTTCCATTTGGAAGATGGGTCAACAGGTGTGAGCTTCTTGGGTGGAAGGATAATTGGAGGTAGATGTAGGCAGCTCCAACTTTCCCAGCCACACCTTGGAAAGGACAAAGCAGGGACCAGCTGGCCTCACCCTCTCCAGACTCACCCAGAGAGGCTGAAAGGAATGGGCACCATGGATCAAAGGGAACCTCTCTGTTTGCTTTTCACCTCAGATGATGGAGCAGTGCCCACACCCTTTCACAGAGTTCTAAGGTTCCTCTTAATTCCTCCACCAGCATGAATGATAATCCTCTGACCCTCTTTCAGGAATTAGAGCAACTACATGAAAGGCTGCCCCCATTTCAGCTTAGGAACTGTAAACAGGGAGGGAGCGGCTCTCCTAGCTGATGTTTTATTACACAAATGTGTGTGTTGATTTTACACAAATAAAGAGCCCAAAGAACATTATTTAAATGGATTAGGATGCCACCACCTTGAGATAAATATGATTGACATTTTGAAGCATAATCTTAAGACTTTTTCTTTGTATGGGTATACATATATTTTCTTAAAAACAGAAATTTTATAGGCCACTTTGCAACATAATTCACCTCATTATATGCATATTTAATGTGAAATACATATCATCATTTTATTAAGAGATATGTATTGTACCTTAATTTTAATTTGTTTAATAAGTCTTGCATTGTTGAATATGTATGTATGATTTATCTATCTATTGCTATTTAAAGTGAGTTATATTCCAAAACACATTCTGGAATATAAATTAATGGACACATCATTATTATTTCCCTAGAAATGAGATGTCTAGATAAAATGATGCATTTAAGGTCCTTAATATTTTACATCTCTTCATCAGAGTAGGAGTATCCACTTCGTCATAGTTTAGGACAGTGGTTTTCAATCCTCACTGCTCATTGAAACCATCTAAGGAAATTACAGAAAAATATCAATACCTGGGCTCTCCCACAGGTGAATTACAGCAAAGTCTCTAGGTGAGGGTCCCAGGCATCATATATTTTAAAGGTTCTGCAAATATAGTAATTATAATGCACAGCCAGTGTTAAGAAGCTTACTGAGGTAGGGGCAGCTTTCTCCTGCAACTCGATGTCCATGGCAGACATTAGCAATAGATACTCTTCCTTCCTGAGCCTGAGCTCACAGGCTCCATCCTTCTCAGCTCGGGGCCACCGCAGCAGCCAACAATGCCAGACCTCAGCCTAAGAGGGTGTCATTTAGATTCTGCATAAGTTTACTGCTTCTTCTCATAATATTCTATTAATTTCTGAGAGAGAAATTATCATGGAATTAGCTAGTCTTTTTAACTTTAATTCTGCTAGTGTTTGTTTTATGGAGTTTCACCCTCAGTCATGAGATGCATACCCACAAGTGAGTATTATGTCTTCCTGATTAATTTATCCTTTTAGCATTATAGAATATTTCTTTCAATCACTGGTAATACTCTTCGTTTTGAAGCTATCTTTATTTTTTTAAATATATTTTTATTGATTTCAGAGAGGAAGGGAGAGGGAGAAAGAGGCAGAAACATCAAGGATGAGAGAGAATCATTGATTGGCTGCCTCTTGCATGCCCCACACCGGGGATGAGCCCACAACCTGGGAATGTGCCCCCACCTGGAACCGAACTGTGACCCCCTGGTTCACAGGTTGACGCTCAATCACTGAGGCACACCAGCAGGTCGGAAGCTATCTTTCTGATTTAATATAGCCAACCCAGTCTTCTTATGTTTACTCTTTGCACTGAGTATCAATTGTAATCTACTTATTTTCAACCAAACCCATTTTAGCATGTTTGTTATAAACACTACTTAGTTGGATGTTGCTATTGTAGCCCTGCTGACAAACTCTGACTTTTAGTTGGAGTTGATTTATGTCTACCACTTTAGTATTTGTTTTCTGCTCATTCTCTCTGCTTTACTATTTCTCTGTTCCACCTTCATGACTACTCTTGTATTATTTGGGTACATTTTAATATTCCATTGCACTTATGTATTGGCTTTTAACTATGCTCTCTCATAGTCTATGTTTAGTGATAGTTTGTGGGATTGCAATACACATCTTTAACTTTTCATTTTATGTAGAATGAGTATTGGCACTATTTCATGTAAAATGTAGGAGTTGTATAAATATCATTAGGATAGAGTTTCATTTTTTTGTTATTCTTTAAATATCATCTCAGAATATTTACCTCTTATTGGAGAAACTTAGCCCTCTCCTTCTCTCTCTTCCTCCTGCTTCTCCTCCTCTTATTCTTTTGTAATTACTAATATATTTCGTGCACTTGAAAACACTGCTTTGCCATCTCCTCTCCTTTTCCCCCTTTCCATCTCTCTTCTCTTCTTTGCTTTTCCAGTTTTTCAGTATGTTACCTGAGCATCTGTAATGTATTGGTTAAGGGCATGTGATCGGAGCCAGACTGTTTGGTTTGACTCCCAACTTCTCTACCTACTATTGTAGATCTTGGGAAGGCAACCTCCCTCAGTTTACTTGTCTGTAATAAAGGAATGATAATAGTAACTCCTACCTCACAGGATTATAATGAGTTAACATACTCTTAGGATAGTGACTGGCACATCAATGTATCAACATGTACATTCATCCCTCACTGATCTGAAACTTACACGTTCAACACTATTTTCAATGATGACTAACTAAATTTAGAAAAATAAATGAAACTCTAGTTCTCTAACAGCAACAAAAACAAAATCATGACTGTTAAGTCAATTAGCAGAATAAATATTTGGCATATTTTTCCCCCATTTTTATAAAGTATCCATTGCTTTTTGAAGTAATTTTAAATCTAGCAGATGATGATTAATATTTTAAGTATTCTCATTCACTAATTTTTGACATTTATGTTGTTTCATCATGTTAGCAATAATTATTACATTACTTTGTTTTTCTAATTTGACTTCTCTCCATAGTTTATCTTATGCTATCGATTATTTTTATTCATTATTAAGTTAGCTGAAGAGTATTTTTCAAAATAATTTGGAGGATAGGTGAGTAAGCTAGAGTATAAAGCACCTTTGGGTGCTTGGGTTGTGGGGTGTTTCTCTTTATTTCCTCCATATGAATGGAAGATAGCTAGGCAAAACAGAATTCTCTAGTTACTGTCCACTACCCAAACCCCTTGTTCTTATTACTTCCTGCAGTTTAGTATACTGAGGGAGTTCGATGACAATAGTTTTTCCTCCCTCTCTAGGTTCTGAAGACATTATTCTATCATTCTAAAAGATGAAATTTTACCAGAGGGTCTCTTTGTGCTGTCTTCTTATAAAAGTCATTTGCAATATTCTGAGACCTTGTTATCTGTAAGTCTACTTCAGCATGGGAACATTTACTTCTAGAAGTTCTTTGATGACTTTAGAAGAGAGTTTAAATTAATTGGATAGCATATATATGTATGTGTGTGTGTGTATATATATATATATTTTTTTTTCTATCTATATGTTGAACATCCCAGGTCACACTAGTTTAAATTTTTATGGTATTTCCTGGAAAACCAGTGGCAATGACAACAACATTGAGACACCATTTATATAGGTCTCCTTTCACTGTTGCACATTGTGTGCCAGGGCAATAAGGGTTCTCTGGTTTCAACAGCATCTGAATGAAAGAGAGTGACCTTAAATTGGGTGAGCTCAGGCTCCTCATTTGAAGACCTGCAGCCAACAGGTGACAAGAAAGCTGATTTAAATGAGACACATAATATGTTCTGGCTTCTTCTCTAAGTCATTGCTAATGACTTTGTGCAAGTCCCTTTACCCCTCTGTGTCTTAGTTTTATGTCACTTGGAGAGGTGGGACCAATATCAAATTTTTCCATTGAGTTTTGACAAGTGTTTATACTTATATAACCATCACCTCAACTAAGATATGGATCATTCCCATTATTCTAGAAATTTCCCTTCATGCCAATTACAAGTCAATATCCTCATTTCTCCTCACCCCCACCCAGATAGCCACTGATCTGTCATTACAGTTGAGTTTTAACTCTTCTAGAACTTTACATCAATGTAGTCATAAGTATGTTTTTTCTTCAGTAAAAGTGTGTGTCTGATCTGTATGGGTTATTTTTAATAATCATCCATGCTGCTTTATTTATTGTTCCCCCTTTTATTTTTGCTAAGTAATATTTTATTCTGTGAATATACCACCTCATTTGTTTAAAATTATATCATTATTTTACTTTCTGGACCTATCCTTTTAACATAGTTATTGGCACCAAGTGTTGGAGAGTGGGAAATTTGCCCATTCCAGAGACCATGGACTATGCCCTAGATAAGAGTTGTCAGTGCTGACACCAGGCCAGGCCTTGAGATATGGTCTCATGGCCCCTTACCAGCACATAGGACTTCTTTCATAGAACACTGTCAGCTTTCTGAAGAACAGGATGACCCTGTGAATAACATGGTCGTCAATGGCATGATCCTGATGTTGCTTGGGAAAAACTGTTTTGTCTTGGGTTGCTTGCTCTGCAAAAACAGGATGTGGTTAATGTGCTTAAAAGTGGTCCTGCACAAAGGGTAGGGGCTGCTGCTCTCTGGACTCCCTGCGTGGAGAATGGCAGAGCAGTCGCCCGCCTGGCTAATAAAGGCTCTTTGCTATTGCATCAGAATCAGCTCCCTGGTGGTGGTCTTTGGGGATCACGAAATCTGGGCATAACACAAGTAGTTCAGTAAATGTGTCTCGAATAAATGAATACATGGAATGAGCACAACTTAGGTGACAATCATCTAGGTCTCCATTGGTCAGACCTACAGAAATGCACTTGGGAATTGGGTCTAGAAAATGGCAGTATAGGAAGACAATACCAGATGCATATAATTGTTGTTGATATTTCTTCTCCACTGGGGCAGAGTCCTCACATGGATCCAGACTGCCCATGTGCTTGAGTGCGGGGTCCAGGAAAGAAATGTGGAAAAAGATGAGAGGGACTGGTGAAAATAAGGGAAAGAAGATGGAAGGTCTGTGAATGAAACAGAAACCAGAGACAGCAACTGATAAAGAAAAACATTCTAGACTTAGATCTGTTTCTTAGTACTTAATTCATCTTGGATGAATGGTTTCATCACCATGGAGCTCCATTTATCCTCCTATCTAATAAAAGTGTAATATGCAAATTAACCACCACTCTGCTACACCCACAAGCCACATCCACCAGCCAATCAGGAGCAAGTATGCAAATTAACCCAACCAATATGTTGGTCAATTTGCATATCCAGCAGCAGAGGAGCGGGGAAAGGGAGGGAAGCAGGTGGGGCAGGGGAGAAGGGTGGGAAGCAGACTGCCCCAGGAAGCCCTATGCAGGAATCTTCCTGCAACAGGCCTCTAGTTCATACATAAAAGGGAAAATGGCTCTAAGAGCCATTCTAGCTCTAAGATACAACAGAACCTATTTTATATAGATGAACAAGAGAAAGAAACTGACCATGCACTCTCAAAGCCCTACCCACAAGTCCTAGGATGACTTGTTATTGTGAAAGAGTTTGATTTTACCAGGCAAGTCCCCACAAAGTGCCTTTTCTTCTTAGATTCTTTGTCTGAGGTTCTGATTCTGAACTGTTCGCCAGGCAGCTGAGCAGCCTGGGATGATGGTAACGCTGAGCAATGCTGAGTCACTGAAGGCAGGAGGTCAGTGTCCACAGGTTGGGTCATAGGAGGGTGGGCTGGGTAGTCAGTCTCCTACCTCTGATACAGGGAAAGCGTGTCTTTCTTGATGTTTCCACAGAGAGTGCAAGACAAGAACTAATGCTTGAGAGTCAGTATCTGGCTAGCTCAGTTCCTTTTTAGTTCTTAAAGGGCTGTGTTCTATTTGCTAAAATGCGTGTTCTCTCCATAACAAACATCAGTATCTGATCCCCAGCTCTGGTTTCTGGATTTTATAGAGCTCCCACTGTTGGAGATGGATGCTGATGACATCCTCCAAGAAAGTCTGGGTGTTTATTGTGAAAATCATCTTTAACTCCCCTTCCTAGGACACATTTTCCTCTGCAGCTTGTTTTCTCTGGGATAAGGGGTAAATGGTTCAGACATAGGGCTTATGGAAGGATATTAGTAATAAGAGGTCAATCTTGCCATCTCAGTTAGCCTTTAGCTCATTCCAACCTTCATTTCCTTCCCAAAATGTAACTTGCTCTCAATGAATCTTCAGACTCATTGGTTGCCTCCCTGTGAACAGTAGAGAGTCTGTATTTCATGGGGCTTTGCTACTTATGAGGGTCAGAAGCACTCACTGTGGTTATTGGAATTTCACCCAGTTTGTGGGAGATTCTTCAGTCTGTTATTACTACTCAGGAAGTTTCATAGAAAGCTGTGTCTGTGGTATATACAGTTTTCCCAGTAATTTTTCCTTGGACTATGGTTAATATTCTTGAAAGATGTAAAATATTTAAAAAGAAACATTCACCTTTATAATAGACCATGTGAATTACAGTCAGACATTAATATTTTTGTAATATTGAACCTACTATAATAATTAATTGAACATTAAAATAATTCTAAGGTGACTTTGGTTTGCAGTGGACAATTGGGGCAAGAAGTAGCACTGGCATCCATCAATAATGGGCTGTGTGAGAGCCACATGGTTTCTCTGGCTTTAGTGTCTTCTGTGAAATGAAGGGGTTGGAGGTAATCATTTGAGGTGTCAGTTCTGAGTCTAACCAAGATGTTGGACTCACACAACTGCAGGATTCCTATGCTAAGCGTAATCTTGTAGAGGAAAATAGAAGGAACAGGAGGAAGATATAATACACTCTGGGATGATGAGGTGTGTGTGTGTTGTGTGTAGGAAGTTGGTCAGAAAATAATTACTAGAGTTCTCCTGCTTCTTCATTGCCATTGCCTTGAAACATAGAAGTACCTTCCTCTCACCTACTACATTTGATCTCTGGTCCAGAAGAGCTCATGACTCAAATTAGAGTAACATTGAAGTCCAGTACTTAGGATAGCCTGAGAAGAACAGATGTGTGCTAGTTAACTATTGAAGTGATTCAGTCCCAAACAAAACAATACCCTGCAACCCCCTCCTGTCTACATACATCTTTCCTGTATGATGTATATACCAAAATCAACTGAATTTCAAATCATCAGTAACAAATAACTGGAAAATTTATTAAGAGATCATAATTTACAGTAGTATCAGAGGTCAGGAAGCATACAGGAGTGAAACCAGCACTGTATTTATATGATGTCTTCAGAAAAAAATTTTAAAATGTGTTGAGGTACTAAAATTCCTAAATTAAAAATAAGCCATGCTTATTGATAAGACTTAATATCATGAATGTACAAATATTTCTCCAAGTAATCTATTGGAGAAATATTCATTGCATTTTCAGACAGAATACCAACAGAATTTTTGAGGTTGATGAAATATCTTGGCAAAATAATTTGAAAATTTATATCCAAGGTTAATGGCCAAGAATTTTCAGAATTAAAAAAAAAAGCAGTGAGGAGGGACTTGTCCTATCAAATAGGATTTCTTATAATGTTATAGCTTTGTGGGCAGTTTGATATTGGCACTGGGATAGACAAAATGATCAGTAGAATAAAAAGAAAACATAGAAATAGGCCCATAAAGTGATTTGGTAGTAAGAGATGTGATATGTCAGATTAGTAGGGAAAGAAGAGACTTCAATAAATAGTGCAGGAAAACCTGGTTATCCATAGAGAAAAATTATATCCCTACCTCATACAGATACAGATACAGAAGTCAATCTGAAATGGATTAAAGATACAAATGTCAAAATAAAATTTTAAAATATTTACTAGTAATTATAAATATCATTTAGACCTGGGGGTAAGAGTGATTTTATTAAGCAAGGCACAAAAATACAAACTGTAGAAAAAAACTGGCAAATTTAACTAATTTAAATATTTAAACTTTTTTAAATTAAAAGATATCTTTCAAAGTGAAAACAATTTACAAACTAGGAAAAGATATTTGCAATGCATAGGAATAAAGAATTTGTATCAAGAAGAAATAACTTCTATCTATAATAATAAAAGCATAATATGCAAATTGACCAAATGGCCATACAGATGACCACACTATGACACCCACTGGCACCAGGCCAGCCAAGGCAGGTGTGATGTGATTGGTCAGGGGTCCTGCCATCGCCCAGCAGACGGAGGCCCAGGCCACCGAATGGTGGTCTGTGGCGGGTTGGGAGGGCCTACCTCTTTGGGGTGATTGATCATGGGGCTCCCGGACTGTGAGGGCACAGACCGGGCTGAGGGATCGCCCCCAATCCCCAGTGCACGAATCTCGTGCACCAGGCCTCTAGTAAATAAATAAGAGAACAAACAGATAAATAAGCATAAGTCATAAACAGGCAGCTCACACGTAGTCAACAAACATGTTGGAAAGGTTTGAAGTCATTAGTGATGATGGCAATGCAATTCATGATGACAAGATATCATTTTATACTCATCTGCTTGACAATATTTATAAGGCTGGCAATCTCTAGTGCTGCAGAAGATACAGATCTGTAGGTTCTCTGAGGTCCAATAATTTTGAGACTTTTGTTCCCAGCATTGAATGTTCATATACCCAATCACTCTATAATCCCACTCCTACATGTATGTTAAGAGAAACAGCATATAGAAGAAATATGGTACAAAACTGGTCTTAGCAGTTTTGTTTACTATGTAGAAAAATCAGATTTCCATTAAGGTGAGTAGCTGAATGAACTGCCATATTGACACAACAGAATATTACCCAAATCAATAAGTATGGTGACATGCCACAATCTGGATATATCTTAGCAATACACCATTAAGTGAAAGGAGAGTGTGTGGAGACTACATAAAGCTGCATTTTTTATAAAGCTAAAAACAGTATGTGTTCATAATATTCTTAGAAATACATACAGGCACAGTAGATGTACATAAAAGGGAAAGCAAGGCATGGTGAAGATAAAGGAGGAAGGAGGTAGCTGAAGAGGAGAGCAATGAAGAAAACAAGGAAGCAAGCTCATTCACTGTTGCTCTCTGGCTTGGCATCTAACGAAGATGAAGTTCTCAAAGCAGACCCTTACTTTCTCTGCTGAATATCACTGTTAACTTGTTCCCCTGACGGTGGGCGCTGGTGAAATCTACCCTCATTAGGATGTTGAAGAAAACATGGATGTGCGTACGTGAACAGTTGCCAACCACAGCGGCACATTGCTGGTGTATATTTAGGAAACACACACGTTAGAACAGATATATCTGGTATGTAGAAAAGACAAACCCTCCCCCCGTTTGTATTCTTCTTTCCTTTCCTCATTTTCTTTCTCCTACCCCCTCCCCCCCCATACACTGCTCCCAACTGAAGGTGCCACTCCTGCAGATTTCCGAGGGAGAGGAAAGTAGAACTCCTGGTGGCATCAGAAAACATTTTGTTGGGCAGTTTCTATTTCATGGCATACACGTAAATTACTATGTGGAATTTAATAACCCAACTGAGTACCTTCAGTTGGAGCCAAATTGGCATCGATCTCCTGATTTCTGAAGGGGTTTTCTGGGCTTAAGGATGGGAACTTCTCACAGATGGCAGCGTTTTGATTAAAAAGGTTTTTCTGTGGGGAGATCAGTTCCAGACTTGCCCGGCTGCAGAGCTCCGGGGAAGAGAGGAGCGGAAGGTGGTAATTTGCTAAGAAAGGAAGGAAAAACAATAATATTTATTTGATTACATTTTCTCATGTTCTAGTAGGGGGTAAATTACAGGCCTGATGACTTCAGTGTTGCAAGTTTGCCCTGAACAAAGCTTCCTAAGATGTGGAGGGCTTTGGTGCGAAAGGAAACTCAGCCGAGAGGAAATTCTTGCTGTGTCTCCACCAGGGCTTTACACAGGAGCCCAGCATTTCCAATCATTCTGCTTGGCTCCAGATACCCTTTCCAGCTCTCCTGCTTTCCTCACATTGACTGAAAATGAGCAAGAAAAGAAGAGGGGAGAGAGTTTGTGGATTATTAATGATAAGAATATGAATACACTAGCGTTGAGAAGGCCTTTCATGGCCAGCAATTTTTAATCCTCAAAACAGCCCTGCACAGTGACAGGCGCTCTTACTTACCTTTTATAAGTGAGGGGACGAGGCTTCTGTTCCTGGCATAGCTGTACCGGTTTTTCAGACTTGGACTTTTACAAGTGTCTATTATTATTTTCCAAACCCCGAATTTCCTAACCCTCCCCGATAGGTCCAGTCGCCACTTTAAAGAGCCTCCCAGGTCCAGAAAGACAAGTCAGGGGGTTGGGGGTCACTGCACTGAGTGGCCTGGGCCAGGAGGCTGCGGGGTCCCACGGGCTCGCCCCCATCGCCAGCGGGTCTGCCTGCCAGGAAGCTGCGCGCAGGAAGAGCAGAGACTGAGAATTAGCCAACCAGGGTTTGAATCCAGATCTTCCACTAGCGGAGTGATGGCGGAGGAGGGATCATTTACCACTTCAGGTTTCACAGTCCTCGCCTGCCCTCCTTTCAGGGAAAATAGTGTCTACCCCCGGGGTTGCTGTGAGGACGCTCTGATGGGCCAGCGCGCAGCTCCCGCGCAGCAGAGCTGATTTGCTGCCACCCCCTCTGGTCTCCTGTCCGGGTCAGGACTGAGGTGGGAGGTGCGTGGTGTTTCCGGCAGAGGGGAGGCCCTCCGCTCTCTGCAGAGCTCATCCTGCCCCCCTTTAGGTCCTGGCCGAACACCGTGATGCAGAACGGACACTGGATTCAAAAATTCCTTGTGATTCAAAGTCCCAACTCTGCCCTTCATATCTGGGGGACCCTCAACCATCCACGTGGCCTGCTGCGTCATATCCATGAGCCGGCTCTGTCTACGTCGTAGGTGTTGAAAGAGTTTTGGAGACCAAACATGTAGAAAATATTTAATTATAAAGTAACCTTCACCAGAAAGCTGTGATATCTTTACCATTGCAATGATTAATATCCTATCTTGCAACATATACTGGTATTCTCTGTAAAATTCCTCAAGGAGACCAATAGTTAGAAATCTTCCTCGGAAGGAGGCCCATCCCTACCGCCGGCCGCTTGGCTCTAAAGTAGACACGTGAACAGAGTTCAGGTCTGCAAAACCAGCAAGTCCTATGCAAGGAACGGCAGAGGGTCCTCCTTCATTGAGGGCAGGGCTGGGGTGCAGACGGGCTCTGGTGTGTGGCGCTGAGGGACAGGGCCTTGGCTTCCTGAACCTGGCCCTGGCCGGCGGGGAGCGCTCCCCTCCCAGCTGGCAGCCTTCACATACGTCCTCAGTGGCCAGGACTCTGTGAAAGGTTAATGGAAGGTACATTTCACATTTTCGTGGATCTCAGCCTCGGAACGTGACTGTGCTTGGCTAGTTCACCAGGTTTCGCTGTCCCCTCGAGCACCTGCGATGATAAACCACCACCATTCGGCCTTTGAATGGCCAGGAACCACGAAGGGAGGATGAAGTGAGAACACTCACTTGTCTCAAGCCTGTACATTGACCTGCCCTTTCCACAGGCCTCAGTCCGCGCAGGGCAGTGGGACTCCAGGCCCCTTAGGTGTCTCTCACGCAGCTCTGCGTCTTGTGCTCAGAGCCACTGCTTGTGCCCCATCCTTTCCCTCTTTCAAATTTAGCTTAAAACTCACTTTTCCTGGAGATCCATCCTTTCCATCTACATCTGTTCAGGATCAGGATGGTTTACAGCTCACGGCCAGCTGCAGGCTAAATGCATGGCTCTTTCCTCCCTCATTCTGGCCCAGCCATGGCCCTGGACATTGCCTGGTTTGAGCATTCTCTGTAGCATCCTGTCAGGCAGTCACAACAGCAGCCAGGACACTCGCAGTGAAGTGTCCCTCTGCCATCAGATTGCCCGGCTGCTCTGCCAAGCCACCTACCCTCTCTGCGCCTGTGCCTCCATGGCTGTGCAGTAGAAGGAATCCAATAACATCATCTCATCTAATGGAGTGTCTTCAGGACTAGCTATGCTAAACCCTGTAAAAACACGTGGGAAACCGTGAAGCATGACATGAAACCTTGATCTTCACTTGACTTTTCTTGCAGGACTGTGGAGAGAAGAGAAAGGACAGAAGAGGATGCCATGTGGCTGTCAGCCCAGTGGAGGAACGCAGCATTCCCGTGTTACATCCTGAGCACCCTAGTCCTGTTCTATTTTCACACACTAGAAATCAATGTGATGTCTCTGGAATGAAAGACAACTATGGACATTAAAGAGAATGAATACATCAATCAATCCCACAAATCCAGCCTTCTGATTCCAGCTGGGTTCCTGATATCTCAGGATCTAAGATGACAACTTTCCTCCTCACTTGTCAGAACACCTTCCCATTCCTGGCCACCATCACTGCTCTCTTGCTGCCCCCTACTCTGCATGATGTGGAGTTCTAACCCAAGGGAGAATCTTTAAGAAATGCTGGGTTCATTGTTATCAAATCAGCAACTGACAAACTACTCTCAAGGCCCTGGTGTTTACATTTAAACCCATGCCTTGAACTATCTTCAAATCAATACATACATAAAATGCATTTGCTAAGTACACAAGAGTTAGACAGGAATTTAAGAGATGTAGACTTATAAGAAATGGTACCTATAGATAAGAACTTGAGATACCAGGCATGGAACAATTCAGAAATCAAAACTTTATGTAAGTCCAAGTTAATATGGAATGCATGTCAATCTGTAGGGCTTTGGAAAAGAAAAATCCCTTAAAGAAAAGAGTTGTCAGGTTAACCTTTGCAAGTAAATAAGAACTGTGTGGAGACTTTTAGATAAAATTGGACTTAGAGCAGGTGGGGATGCATTAAGAGGCCATCACTGGTGGGCAGGGTGAGCACAGGTGCAGAGAAGAGAAGGGGCCGGCGTGAGTGTGAGGGGGCACTGAGGCAGTGGGCGATGATTTGGAGAAGGTGTGTGCTGGGGACAAGGTGCTCAGTTGGCTCGAACCAAGATTATAGGGGAATTTGAAAGCAATGTTAACTGCCTTATTTTTCCTAAAATATTTAGTTGAAGACATCTAAAGAAAACACTACCTCTTTTCCTATGAATTAAATTTTGTGAACACTATGATAGCTACTTATGACTCAAAATTCCCCACCTTCCCCCAACTTATACTTCTTAATAGAGTTTGGTGTTTTGGAATTCTGAAGGTAAGAGAAGTAGAATTCTGAGATAACTGGGCTTTTATTTTCATCCCTGCAAGGTCTACTTCATCATCAGCAAATCATTGAAAGTTGTTAAAATGTTATGAAAATGTAAAATAGTTAGAGTGCAGAATAGAAGAACTTCAAATTCTGTAGTTGTACAGGGTCAGCTTACCAGTGAGGCACATAGGCCAATGCCCATTCCTGGGTTTCAGGAATTTTGGAAAGTCACCAAAGTGTCACAGAAGAAAATACTCCCCCACCTTCTGGCTGATTGAAATTCCACCAACAATGCTTAATCCCTTTAGTTGAAGGTGTTGATGCCTGTTAAAATGTCTATATCATGGAAGCGGTAATAATTTAAGCTGCCCCTCAAGCTACTGTCCCACTCTTTTATGCTTCCTTTTACTATAAACTTCTTAATTAAGTGATCTATACACCGCAGCCCCCAATTTCCTTACCACCCACTTTCTTCTTAATCTTGAAAAATCTAGCTTCTGTCCCACCTTTCAACAGAAACCATTCTCCCCAAGGTCACCAAAGATCTACTAATCATCAACCTTTTCTCACCATTTTGAACGCTTTACTATGCCTTCTTCCTTGAAACGCTCCTTTCTCAGCATCCAAAGTACAATGTGCTATGATTCTCCCCTACTGGACCTAATGGTTTTTCTTTTTTTAAATATATTTTTTAAGTTTTTTTTTAGAGGGAGAGAGAGAGAAACATCCATATGAGAGATAAACATTGATCAGTTGCCTCCCATATGCACCCCAATCAGGCAGTGAACCTGCAACCTGGGTATGTACCCTGAGTGGGAATCGAACCAGCAACCTTTCAGTGCATGGGATGATGCACAACCAATTGAGCCACACTGACCAGGGCATGGTTTTCCTATGTAACCTTCATCAGTTCCACTTCCTTCTTCCTGATTCTCCATAATATGTAATACTTGTAAATCCCTTTACAGGTTACTAAACACATTCATTCCTATGAGCTCTGATTTTCAAAGCTTCTTGAGATAAGTATATTATCACCATATCAAGGGTGAGAAAATTAAAGCTCAGAGTGCTAATAAGCAGTGCAAGTGAAAAGATAATCCAGCTTCCTGACTCCAAGCCTACGCTCTAAATGTGAACACATCCTAATAGCCAGTTTTCAACCCTCTTTCCTTCCTCTGTACTTCCCATTACAACAAATCCAATTGCCTCTGTAGTTTCCATTTGCTCATTCATTCAATATGAATGAGTGAGTCATCCTGTGTTCCAGGATTTTAAGAATCTGGACATCAAATGTGGACACCACATCTCTAACTGAAATCCGTCGGTACAGGAAGGCAGAATGAGGAAGAGCTGAGTTCTGGGTTAGAATCTTGTTTTTTTTTATTTAGTGGTTTTATAATTTGGGCAAATTATTTAATCCTTCTTAGTCTTGCTTTTTTTTTAATTTGTAAAATGGAAATAATAAGAATGATTCTTATTTACTAGTTTGTGAGGTGAAAAGAAATAATTTGGACAACAATTTAACATGGGATCTGAGACATAGAGAGCTCCAACATAAATGTGACATACTGTTATTAGCTCCAATAAAGAGACTGAAACAGATGTTTTTGGAGACTTTTGTTCACACCCCTTCTTGCTCTATTCAAACAAAAGCCCTTCTTAGACCACTGCCCTTCTGTCCATGGCACCAACATCATTCATTTCCCTAGTCACCTGGATTTGAAATCTTGATCCTACTCTTTTCCTTATCCAACCAGTGACCAGCTGTGGTTTGGTCTTCCTTAACTCTTCCCCCACTGAGTCACCAATGATCCATCACCAGTGTCTCTCAGTGTTGACCTCTCCCTACCCATCCCAATTAGACATTCCTATGTCAGTGAGATTAGTTTTTCAAAAATGTAACTTTTATTTTATTTTCTGGACTGAAAAAATATCTAGTAGTTGTCCATTGTCTCTAGCAGAGAGCACAAACTGTTCCACATGAAATTCAAAACCGTCCTGGACGTGACCCCCACATGCACTGTTCCATCCATTATGCTCCATTCATACCTAACCCTTATTTTCTGTTTAAAGTTTGCATTCCAATCAGAATCTCTACTCATAGCCCCAGACAATTGATTTTTATTCCTACCCTCATCACTGCTATGGCCTCACCCTCTTCTAGGGACTCTTCTGGGATGCCCTCTCTTTACCTCACTGTCTAACTTGACTTGGTCCTAGCTCAGCTGTCACATCCTTTTTCTCCAAGTCATCTCAACTGTATTTAAATTCCTACAGTAACACCCACTATTTATTGATCACCTACTGTATGCTTTACCTACCTTGTAAGTTATCACCTATTTACTGTTAGCACCCATGTTTTGACAGAAGAACCAAATACTTCAAGGGTTAGTTAATAAACTCTACTATGTACTTCATTCATAGCACCATTGCTTCCCAGAACTTACTTCCATTTTAAAAATGAGCATTTGCTATACTCTATCAATATTTATGTGAGAATGTTTTTCTTCTTGGAGTAGACTGTAGCTTCAGTGACTTGACACAATCTGCGTCTGTGGCTGTGGGTCACTAATGTCTAGATGTTCCACAAGAAAGCAGAAGAGTTGGTATATCTGAACGTAAGTGTACGTTCTCAACAAATTCTCTCTACCCTGGGTCATTGGGGAAAGGTGCAAGGAGCTCATACTAGCCCAAAGGAGCACCACTGTTCATCAGAAAATTATTGTGCTAACATAAGAAGAGGGGAAAGGCTGTGACTTTGATATAAGGGGCATTCTGTGAATGCCTACATACATTAGTATTTAATATTACCTACAGCTGGGTCACCATAGAGATTTTGGGCCATAGTGTTCCACACTTTGTGACATTCTGGGATGGATCTATTAGCCTCTTTTAGTATTTCTATCACTAGAATAAATATTTCTGACCACAAGTTTTTTTTTCTTTCTTTTTGTCACAGTGCATCTACCCTACTAGTAGGGGCATTGTCTTGTTTTCACAATAGAATATCCAACATGTGTTTGTATATTACAGGCAGCACTGATTCAACTTCAATCACATACTTGAAATATAATTATGGGAGAAAGGTGAATGTGAGACCTTAAAAACATTATCACAGATGACTCTTCCTTTTCTCTCCTCATTCCTATCCTCATCCAAATCTGGAAGTAGCCCATCCATTTAAACTTGTGTTCTTGGGAGAAGAATTTTAGGAGAGGTTTTTCCAATAGGTAAGAAAAAAGGACATCCTTAGAAAGGTTAGTAATAAATATAAAAATGACATTGTTTTGAAAAGACATATTTCTAGGCCACTCCTAAAGACATGGTAACATGTAGGTACATATTGATTTTTCACCCACCTACCTTGGTGTTGACATTCTCTCAGGCCTCTCACCTGTGGTGGCCATGGGGTTCCGCTGGCTCCTTTCAAAGAGAACCACCTATTGTCTTTTCAGTTCTCTTTCCTTGTTGCCTCCCCAGAAGCTTTTATCTCCTGCTTCTTTTTAGAACTCAACTGTTCTCTTTCATGCAACTTGGCAGGAGCCCCAAAGACGGAAGATTATGGTCTTTCTCTGTACCTGTATGTGAATCTTTGTAATTATATTCTCAATCAGAAAGGAGTAATTTTCTTTACACCTAAGCCCTGAAGCTCCCCTCTAAAATTTACAACTTGCTTCTGACTCAACCTGCTTTAAGTTACTAACTTACTAAATTCCAAGCCTACCAGAACATAATTACTTTTTAAAGCAGATTTAGTCAGAAAATACAAACGCTAAAAAAGGAATATGAAGTGTGCTCCCACAGTTTTATTGCATTAGCTCAGTCAAAAGAATCAAAGTGAACTCCATATATTCTTAGTATCCCTGAATCACAAGTCTACCAAGAGAGGTGTGGTATCCACATTAAAATCTCTTTGGCTTCTTGGGTCAAAATTAAGTTTTGCATCCAAAACAATGCAAACAGTGATGATTCAGCTGTCATTGGGCAGCTACCCTGGGAGGTCCTGTGTGGGGCTCGTGGGGAACAGAAGTGTGAATAAGATACAGCTCTTATTTTCAATAAGCTGAGAACCCACTAGGAGATGGCAAAGTACAGATACAAATCATTCAGCTACAAAGCATGATTTCAAGGGAATAAATAATAGATAAGACAGCTAGGGACTCAGTGATAACTTTGTACATAAAGAACATTTTGGCTGCACTTTAAAAGACAGAGATGATCTCAGTGAGTAGAAATGATAGATGGACATTCTGGTTGCAGCAAGAGAGTGAGCAAAAATGAAAGCTGAAAAATCCCAGCCATGATCTAAAATAATTAAAAAATCATATTTGGCTACAGCAAGATTAGAATGAAATTGAGTAGTGAAAAATTATCCTGGAACCTAGGCTGGAGGCATATAAAGTGGGCTTAAATGTAATAAATGAGTTTGAACTTTATTCTTCAGCAATAAGAAGCCCCTGAAAATTTCAGGGGTGGTATGTTATCAATTCCTTTAGTAATAGAAGATTCAAAATCACATTTAGTGTAGAATCTTGTCAGAATATGAATATATCCCTCCTGTGGGGGTGTAGGAGTCCTTTTTAAGCTTAACAACAGTGAAAGAAAAGGAAGGAGTTTACTAGAACAGTGATGGAGGAGAGAGAGAGTGCAGGCATCCTTGGTGGGTATTAATGTTCCGTTTCATGGTGCAGGATGCCAAATGCCTCAAGCATAGTAACGATGGATGCTCAGAGCCTGGTGTTTGATTGGGTGTTGGGCAGCGCCCAATCCAGAGTCTTTCTGTTCTCTAAACAACTTTGCCATCCATGGGGGATATGTGGCCTCTCCCAAAAATCCAAGCGTAGTCTTTACAGGCATTTTGTCGGCATAACAGCAGACTGTTACCATACAAACAGTCATTAACCACAGGCTGTAGGCAAAGCTAATCCGAGTGTGTCGCAACCCATTGGAACCAGGAAATCTGAGCTGCTGCTATTAGGCTCCCAGCAGCTGAGTCCTTAGCCCAGTTTGGCCCAGCTTCTCATCTGTGGATAGCAGGGCTGACTCTAGCTGGTGCCCTATTGTTTAATTTGTTAGGGGGTTTTGACTGGTTGAATGAAAAATCATAGACTGACTTTTTTTTTCTCTCTCTTAAAAAATACAATGTCAGAGCTGGACAGGGATCTTAAAGATTTTAATGTCCAATTATAATGCATGTGTGGATACTGAGGTCCAGATGAGGGAGGGTGATGCTGCAAAATTATGCAGTGGTTTTCTGGCCATCTTCCCGTTTTTCAACACTTCTCTCTCACCTTCTCAAATTCAGTTAATCTGGGAAACAACAATTCTTTTTTCTCAGTTTTTAATTCATATATTACCTTCTTTCAGCTTTACTTCTGGGCATCTAAACTTATAAAATATTTCATTTGGTTTTGGTTCTTCTCCATGTCTCCTAATCAACTTCATAGATTGCTTGAAAAAAATGAGTATCACAGGAAAGATGAGGATTGACAGACTGGAAGAAATGGAGTAGTTAGAAGTTTATGGGAACGTGTACATGTTGCAGCACAGCCCACTTAGCTGAACGGATGTCACAGAGACTGTGGAATGTCTTCCCTTTCAATGTCATAAGAAAAACAACTCTGGCCTTGGCTGGTGTGGCTTAGTGTCATCCAGTCACTGAAAAGTGGCTGGTTCGATTCCCAGCCAGCACACATACCCAAGGTTCCCTGTTTATGGCGCACGCAGGAGGCAACAAATTGATGTTTCTCTCTCTCTTAAAAAAATTAATAAAAAACCCCACAACTCTGGACATCTCATTTTAGCACTTATTCATGCATTTAATAAATACAATATGAAGGCTACTACCACCTGTCAGGCTGGCTGCAAAGATAGGTTATCCTTTATTTTATAAGAAGTTCAAACTTCTATGACACAGAACCTACGTCATAGATCCACATCCTAGTTGCAAGCTGCCTCTAATCAAGACTGACATAGGACAGAACTATATAAATGCATGATGCTGAGTGGCCAAAGGAAGTAATAACCACCCCCATACAGATGGGGAAATTTACTAGTATCATTATAAATATGCCCAGTTGGACATTGGATATTGACTGTGGCAGAGAGACCCAGGAGCTCTGTGAGAAGACTGCCAATAAAAGAAGAGCAAGATAGAGCATTTTGAGCACCATTTCTGTCCTCCTCACCAAGTTCACGGAAAAGAAAGGGTCCTGGCATGCCCAGATTACATGTGATGATCAGTGGAAATAATCATAGCAGGATCCTCACCTTACACTGAGAAAATATGCACCATATGGGACATGTTATAAGCTACTAGTATGTCATAGATCCATCCAATGAAGTGCTTTCACATGGAATTTTACTTCACATAATGGATCATGGCTTGAAGATAATGCAACTCACTTTCATGGCTTTGTGTGTTGGGGTGTGTATTTTGGTGGTAGGGCAGGAATGAATGTAGGGTTTGGAAAATCAGGAATATTTCTCCTTTCTGGGATAGTCTCTTTGATTCTTTTCATTATAACAAGATGGGGAAATTCAGAATTCTAAGAGAAAACTTTAGACTAGTCTCTCTCTGCTCTAAGGGTCCACTTTATTCCTTTTTAAAATTCCTTTTTCAACCCAGTGGAATGCTACCCACCATTCAGATATTAATTGTATATTTTTAGCATTCCACCAAAAAGTGATCATTTAATTGGCGAACAGACTAGACTTTGGCAATAGCTTGACTTTTTCAATGATGGGGCTGGGGATACAAGGTTCTTCTACAACCTCATAACTGAACTTTTGTGGAAGCAATTGTACAAGCAGCTGAGAGATATTCTGAACCATTTATTTTCTTCCTTGAACAGAAATTGTGGTGATACAGATATAGATATAGATATATAGACTTATGCTATATATCTCTATATATAAAATATATATATAGAGAGATAGTGCATATATATGTATATAATTATATAGTATATGTCTATATAATCTATATATAAAGTATATATCTCTCTATATACGTATAGTGTATATTTGTATATATAATGATATCAAGCATAATTTCTAAACAAAGAAAGCTTTAAATGTGGAAATTATAGATACAACATATTTCCTTCTTGTTATATATATTTCCTTTTTGTAAATTAACTTATAGTTTGCTTATTTTGCTTAATAATAATATGACATTTATATTACTCTATTTGTTTTCTATAAAAAAGAAAAATAATTACATGGTAATGTGAAATATTTTTGATCTTCAAAAGGGCCTTTCTTCTTTGCTTAGACAAGAACATATTGGGGAACACGACAGATATTGACCTATCAAATCTGTGATATCTAATTTCAGGAAACTCTTTCATTTTTTAAATATGTGGACTAACTAGTAATCCTGAAACTCTCCTTACCAAACACTAATTCTAGGAAAAATATGTATTAGAAACCTTTTAAATTCACAGATGAAATTGTAATAAAGCAAGGATATTCTTCTGAAGGCAGGAAAAATGTGGGTACATGAATTCAGATGTTACGAGAGCCCAGGAGTCACCACTGTCCCTGGGCAACTGCTGATCTGAGAAGCCCAGAGCATTGGCATTAATAGCTGCCTGCAAATCAGGGAGGAGACAAAGCCTTTGGAATTTGCATGATGAGGTGGCATATCAGAGAAGCCAACATCTATCAGGGGCACATAATTGTGTCTCTCCAAGAAAAAGTGAAGTAGGACAATTCCAGAAATGTCTTGGGCTTGGCTCTCAATGGGCAAGTAAGTAGGGACAGTTCTCTAAGAATTCATGATTATGACTGGTCTTATATGGTTTTGTACACTGAACTTATAATATTTGCATGGCTCCATAACCTATAATTTGATAAATTTACCTAAAATCCACTTACAAGTGAACTAGGTTTGGTAGTAGCCCAAGGAACTTGGCAAAAGCTGTTTATTCATAACAAATAATTGCAATTCAGGCCTTAAAGAATTTCCATGATAGAGTTTGAGCAAACATGTGCTCACAATAAAAAATAATAGAACACATAAATCTACTAAGCATCATGATTGAGAGTAAGCAGAACCAAGCTCAGAGCCATACCTTAAAATGTTCAGGTTGAAGATACATGATACAGAGTATGAAATATCTATGTTTAATATGCTTGAGGAAATATAGAAAGAAGCAAGAGACTATCAAAAATAATAAGGTTGATTTATTATCAATAAATACACTAAAACACCTTTATAAGAAAATACATAAAATGACACAGATATATATTTAAATTAAGACTCAATGAAAGGAGAAAACAGAAGATTGAATTGAGTTGTAGAAAGGGTTTATGAAAGAGAAGGAAGACTTAAAGGTGTTATACAGACCGCTTCCTAGAGAGGAAAGAAAATCAGAAAAAAAATGAAAGAGATATTGAGAAATATTGAAGAAAGAGCAAGAATGATAAAATATACATTTAATTAAAGTTCCAAAAGTTTAATAAAAAAGTGAAATAGAATATTTGATATTTGATAGTTGAGAATTTTACAGAATTGATAAAAGGTAAGACTCCTTAGTTTTAAAAAGCACAATAATTTTATGTAGGAAAAATTTTAAAAATCCTTAATTTAGACATGTTATAGTGAAATAGTAAAATGCTAAGTGTAACAAAATGACTTTAAGATAGACAGAGAAATGCAAAAGGGTTACACAGAAAAGAAAGGAGACTGACATCTGACTTCTCAAAGTAACAGACATCCAGAAGACAGTAATATAATATGTTTAAGTGATAAAAGAAAATAATTGTAAACCTAGAATTGCATTTCCAGCTGAGTTACCTTTCAAAAACAAGGATTAAAGAAATATATTTTCTGATACTCAAAGTCTGAGAGTGTTGATGGCACAGACTTGTGACACTTCTGATGTTTATAGTTCAGGAAGAAGGAAGGTTGAAAATATAATTAAAACCAAGTAAAAGAAATAGTACTCAGGAAAAAATGTAAATAGCTATTGATGGCATAAGCAATAACAGAAATAATATATAATTTATTGAGTTAAAAGAGGTACAGAGCTTAAATACTGGACAACAATATAACAAAAGCCAGACTTGTCATTTAGAATTAAAATAGTCAAAGTTCCTTGTATTCTTCAGAAAGAAGGTAAAGTATTAACTTAAAAGTATGCTAATGATGCATGTTAATGTTTTTAAAATAATTACTAATAAACATAAATGTGGTATATAAATTTCAAATCATTAAAGGGGAAAGATGGAATAAGGAAGAAATACCTTAATATTTCCAAAAGAATAAGAGGAAAGAAAAAGTAAATAAGGAAAAAAGATATCCTTTTGTGGGTTTCCCCCAAAAGCAAGACTGAAATTAAAGCTTACGTACAGGTAGTCTATTGTGGGAACTGACCTGGAGAGCAGCAGTGGAGCTGGGAAAAGTGAAATAGGGAAGGACGGACAGCCACTCCAAGGATGCAATCACCATTGAAACCTCACCAGGCACCCTGTGAGAAGCCATGAGTCAGATGCCCCACAATGGTGCACCTGAGGGACCAGAGAGGGGAATACTTACCTGCTAGTTTCTGTCCATCACCTATTGGCCAGAGGGTGTTAGCTGCTTCAAGATTCCAGGTTTGTGCATGCGTTGGAATATGCATGTTTTCTTGGAGCTATCCCACGTGGTGGCAACAGAGCTGCCCCTAGGGGAAGAGATGAAAGACACAACAGACAGCTGAGATGAACTGCTGTTAGGTTACATCTGTGTGGAGACAGTTGCCACAACAATCACTGTAAAGAAATGATGGATTAATCTGATGTAAAACTGGGCACAGGAGATATCTGATCAAAGCACAGATAGGAAGCAAAAATAAATGATAGAAATACGCACCAATTTAGCAGAAGCCACAACTAATGGAAATAGTCTCAGCTCTTTAGTTAAAAGGTATAGATTATCAGTTTTGATTTTAATATTAGTTCTATGATGGTGTTTATGTGACATACTTGGGAACATAAAGTGGTGGGCAAAGGATGAAAAAACATCTCCCTCTCCATATCATTGGTTATATACTTTCATCTCGTGGGAGGGTTGCTTCTTTCCTTTGCAGACATTCGGCCACCTTTTTCACTGGCTTCAGCGTCAAAGTTCTGAAAGAAATTAGAAATCTTTACAAAGGAAGAAATCGAGATATAGGGAGAAAACGGAACCCATTCACAGACACATGCCCAGAGAGATCTGGGACCAGCAGCTGGATATATTAACCCCAAGTTCATTTTCTCTTCCTCTATGCCAAGGGGGTTGGCAAATATTTTTACAGAAAAGGTACATACTTCAGTCTTTGGCCACCAGTAAGTTTCTGTTGCAACTACTCAGACCTGCCATTGTGACAGAAAAGCAGCCACAGACTAACATGCAGATGAATGGCCATCGCTGGGTTCCAATGCAGTGTTATTCACAAAGACAACTGGACTGGGCCCAGGGCAGTAGTTTGCTGAGCATTGCACCCACCGTGATTATACTCTCAGCCATTCCAAAAGTCTGTCAAGCAGCATCATCGCCCATGTCATGCCTGAGAGAGAAACAGCCTCACATCTTCAGGGATGCTCATGTTTCCTCTCAACAAGGGAGAGGCAGTGATCCCCACCCCACTACCCCCACCCTCCCCCAACTCCCCCCACTATACCCCACCTCCCCCCACTTCACCCCACCCTACTCTAGCTTCCCCCACTCCACCCCACTTCCCCCAACTCCACCCCACTCTACCTCTTCCCACCCCACCTCACATCCTCCCACTCAACCCCACTCCATTCTACCTCCCCTACCCTCCCCCACCTCCCCCACCCAACCTCATCTACCTCACCCCACCCCACCCCACCTCATCCCACTCCAGCTCACCCCACTCTACCTCCCCTTATCCCACCCCACCTCCCCCCACCTAACCTCAATCTACCTCCCTCCACCCCACCCCACCTCACCCCACTCCACCTCATCTTCCCCCACCTACCCCACCTCCTTCCACCTCCCCGACCCCCCCACCCCACCCCGCTCTACCTCCCCCCATCCCACCCTACCTCACCAGCTGAAGGAAGAAAAAGGAAAAAAAAAAAAAAAAACAGAAAAGGTTGCTGACTTCTTTTCAAAAAGACCATTTGAGCCCATACCTTTATTTCTGCTTTCTCCAAAATTGCCTCACAGGGCCTGGCCCCAGTGGTCTCCTCTGATTTGGGGAGTCATGCTGGGTAAAGAAAGGGTGTCACTTCAGTTAATACCACTCAGTTTGATAATAAATTCCTGGATCTCCCTTCCCCTCCTCCCCACTTTCTCAGCCCCTTGGATAAGTTCCTCTTCCTTGTTAAGAACATTTTCCCCTCATTCTAGACAAATACAAAAGAAACCACCCATCTCTAAAACAATATACATTTTTTTCTCTTTCTTATTTGTCCAAGATTATGAAAAAAATTTGCCTTTTTTCATATATGTATATTTTTTCTAATATTTCCACAAGGATATGGATTTCATCTTTGAGAGAAAAGGAGTCAGTGTGCCACAGAATTCATTATCCTTCTTCTTTCCCCAAACTTCTCTCCCTCTGGACATGACAAAGAATGGTTTATGCTTATTAAGATACAGAACTTGGTACCCTTGGAGCTAAAATAGGACAGAATTTAATTTGTCCTTCGTAGTTCCTCTTTTCTATGTCTTTTGGTAACATTTCATTAACTTTGTGCTTTTCTCAAAAGTCCGTGTATCATTCTTTGTTTTTGAAAAAACAAAACAAAGCAAAGCAAAATCCAAAGCTAACAGACTGTCCACAAAGAACAATAGGAAGCGAATAGCCAAGGCTTCCAGTGATGATGATGACTATGAATCTTTGTGAGAAAATGTCATTGGGACTCAGCCACAGAATTGAATTCCTCTCTCCAATTCTATTGGCATGTATGGGGCCTGCCAATTTGATGAGAGAATTGTGGATTATTTAGAAGCACTTCCATCACTGATTGGATCCAGTTTGATAAAGAGCATTGTTGAATATTAGTTACAATCTCAATGACTGAGAGGAGGGAGGAGGAAAATTTAATCTGATGCCTTCCCTCCAGGAGGGGAGTAAAAGGAGAAATTCATGAAAGACATTCATCTTTTTATTCATTTAACCAAGATTCAGTCTTCACTTACATTTTACACAGCCAAGGGAAGAGAGGTACAAAGTGCTGCAATACAGAATTATTAAGCCAAGTTTCTCAGGGGGTCTGAGATAACCAGACATTCTTCCTGCGGGATTAAACTGTGTTAGATCGGGAAGGAAGGAAGGAAGGAAGGAAGGAAGGAAGGAAGGAAGGAAGGAAGGAAGGAAGGAAGGAAGACAGTAGTTGAGGAGTCTCCTCTAAGCCGAGAATGTCAAAACCAACAGTCAGAATACTTATATTTATTTCCTTCTCTGAATGCTCCCACTTTTTTTAAGTAAAAATTTAAATCCCCAGCTTTAAAAAAAAAAAGTACCTCCTCCTTCCCCCATGGCTTTTGAAGGTAGGCTGGACCTTGATTGGACTCAATAACTGTAGAGACAGACCTGGCAAGACACACATGGATCTCAGTTACACCCTGAGATGATGTGATGAGAAAGGCACCTCACCTCTGTGGTATTCTTTCTCCAAATCCTCAACCCCCATCTAATCACGAGAACAACCTCAGATGAACCCAAATCATGAACATGCTACAAAACGCCTGACCAGTACTCCGCAAAATTGTCACAGTCATGGAAAACAAAGGGGAACCAGAGGGGACCAAGGAGACGGACCATTAAATGCAATAAGGAACTCAGATTGGGTTGTGGGACAGAAAAGGACATAAGTGGAAAAATTAGTGAAATCTGAACAAAGTTTGTAGTTAAAGAGAATGTAAAAATGTTAACGTACCAAAGTAATGTAATGACTTTTAGTTTTGTCAGATACAGCATGGTGAAGTAAGGTGTCCACAGTGGGGGATACTGGATAAGGGGTGTAAGGGAACTCTCCGTACTTCTCTGTAAGTATAAAGTAATTCCCAAAGAAACAGTATAAAGCAGTAGAACCACTTACTAAGGTATAAAAATAGATTTGTTGTCCAAAATGTCTCCACAGAGGCATTGCTATGATAAATGAGTGTCTGTATTAACTTAACAATGTGAGCATCAGCCCAAATGCAGCACATGCGGGCGAGGACAAGGATCTTCAGTGTCTATTGGTGTGCTCTGAATGTTAGCTGCATCTGAACGACTTAACACAGGAAGATCCAATTTAAATGTCCTACTTCACAAGAAAAAGTAGTAAAATACGATGGGTCTTTAGGAAAAAGAAATAATCTGTACAGTAAACCTTTGATTTTGCGGACCTTGCCTTCATGGACTTCAGATTTAATGGATAAAATTTCTGGTCTGTATGTCATATGTGAAGATTAATACCTTGTGAATTTTAAAATGTTACATGAATAAATACAGGTAAACAAACTAATTTGTCAATTTTTTAACCTACACATTCGGAAGACCTACTTTATTATATAAGAGACTTTTAACTTCAATGGGTAGCCCCTGCCAGAATTAGTCCGTTATGTGGAGGTTTCACTGTAATGGCCCTTGTTCATCATTTTTCCTGCTTCCCATTGCCATGCATATGAAAACAACACAGCACACACCGATGAAGACTCCCGTGAGAAATTGGCACTTAAGGACAATGTCCAATCCTGGACTTGGAGGCCAGCGGAGTTGACTTGATGCACCAGGCAGGGTTCACACCTGGTGTACTCATGCTTTCTAATTGGCACAAAAGCCCCAGGCAAGAGCGAGAATACCTGCCTTCCTCTCTTACCCCGTCTCTGCACTCGGAGATCAGGAGACAAATCATCTGGAAATGGGAAGCTTTCCTTTATCCCATGAATGCTGGCTGCTGAGACCATCCCCCACCCTCTGCTCTTATTCAGACAGCAGGTTCCAGAAAATAAGAGAGAAGGAGGGTAGGTGCAGGAAGTGAGCATGGAGGACTACAATCTAGAATGGTTTCCTTCTCTCACACTTGCATCCAATGGACCAGGAGGTACTGTGGGCTCTGCTCTCAGTGCACCTCCCCAACTGGGCCACTTTCCACCAACAGCACTGAAATCCCCGCCAACCTTATCCCTTGATAAGATTACTACATGAACCTTCTAAATAGTCTCTCTGATTTTACCCTCATACCCCCTGTAATCTATTTTCAACCTCAGAAACTGAAGTGGTTCTGTTAAACTATTAGCCAGATGGTATCACTCTCTGCTTTAAAGCCTGCAGTGGCTCCCCATTTACTTAGGCACTAAGTACACCCATTACAATGACACAAAGGCCCTAAATATCAGAAAACCAACATCTACTTTTCTGATCTCAGCTCTTACTACTCTCCCTCTTGTTCAGTATCTAGCACACTGACCTCCTTGCTATTTATTGAACATAGCAGCTATATTCCCACCTTAGGGAGACTGCACTGGCTTTTTCTCCTGCCTGGAACATCCTTCCCTTAGATATTTATGTAACTAACTCTTCTCCTTCAAATTTTTTGCTATTTAAATATTCAACCCTATTAATATTTCAACTCATTCCTACATAACTTATTTCCTAGCTCCCTACTCTACTTTTTTTTCATTTAAAACTACCTCCCACTTTCTAACATTCTATAACATGTATTTATTTATTATATTTATTATTTATTATAAAATAGTAATAAGATCCATCAGAAATAATTCTATGAGAGAAAAAAAATTGTCTATTTTGCTTACTGACCAATGTGGAATACATAGTAAGTACTCAAATA
This sequence comes from Corynorhinus townsendii, assembly GCA_026230045.1. Classification (NCBI taxonomy): domain Eukaryota; kingdom Metazoa; phylum Chordata; class Mammalia; order Chiroptera; family Vespertilionidae; genus Corynorhinus; species Corynorhinus townsendii. Next base: position 47,239,195 of record JAPDVU010000009.1, read on the forward strand.
TCTTTGAATATAAAGATATAATGATTCACTGAAGAAGAGTTTAGTGGGGTCAGAGAGAAAAAGAACCTCACAGAAGGGCATGCTGGGTAATGTAATTTACTTAATAATAGCCTTGATATCAGAGAACCAGGCAATGTGGTAAATGGTATTTCCTTGCTAAAGAGGAACTGCTCCAGTGGAGTCTGCTAAGACCAGGAAATTGAATGTGGAGCTACATTTGTCAACCTGTCTTCGACAGCAGAACTGTAAAATATATAAATGGGTTTGGCCATCAAATAATAGTCACATTCAGTAGAAACAGCCAGTCTATTGATTGTCATTCAATCTGGACAGTTCTTGTTTTTGGCAAGGGTGAGATTAAAAACAACAATAACCTTAACAAAATTAAAAGGCAAATCATATTGCTGTCACAAATATACTTGTTACATTTATTATAGACAAAGGATATATATTCTTAATATATAAAGAGTTTTCTAGTCTACGAGTAAAAGAAAACACTAATACTGGAAAACAAAATGAACAAAATATGTAAATAGGCAAATCACATAGGGATAAAAAAATTAATTTAGTATCTAAAGAATTACAAATCTAAATTATGATATTCTGTTTTCTGTAGTGAGATTAAAAAAATTAAAATAAGTGTATTACAAAATTGTCCACAACAAAGATTGTAGCAATATGTACAGCACTTTTAGATTTGGTAATCCCATGCATAGACATTGATTGCAAGGCAACAATCATGGAGGCATTAAATGATTGAGTTGCCACCAATGTTCATAACACCAAAAAATTAGAAACACTCTACACATGCATATTTAATTGGTTAACCCAGTGGGCAGCCCAATGGAAAAATGCATGTGATCTGTTGCCATTGCTTGTATTTTAATCCCAACTCTATATCTTCCAGGCTGTATGACTTTAGGCACATCAGTTCATCTTTCTCAGTGTTTTACAGAAAGGGGCCATGAAATTGTATGGTATATTTTAGGAGAAATAAGAAATTCAATGTGAGTACATTGTAGATTTCATTGGTAGGCATGTGGGTGGAGTTGTGTCTGAGAAAACAGGTGTGAAGTAGGCCTTAAATGGTGCTTGTAGACCACAGGAAGCAGTAGATGGATTCTAAGTAAGAGAATTACTTGAAAAAATATATACATATATAAAATTTTATAAAGATCACATTTATTCAGGTCACTTCAGTAGAACTGAGGAGAATTGACCAAGAGAGGTGATGCTAGCATATGCTGTAGCTGGCAAGTTGTCATAATAATTCAGCCATTCGAAGTGAGGATCATGGGAAAATCGGTAATTTTCAAATTAATTCCATCCTCACTACCTTTTCTATCGAAGTCAGAAAATAATGAAGTTGGAGAATGAGGGTGGGAATGGCATTTCAACATTCAGAATCATTGCTGAAATGGTCCAATAATACTGAATTAGTGGTACAAAAACCTACCTAACTCTCTTCTTTAGTTGAGCTCATCAAGACAGCTGGGGTGTAGTTCCATATTAAACTAGATAGCAATCTAGGTAATTTGGAGACCAGTCCTAGGCAACCACATGCTAGCTGTTTCCATGCTTTTGTTTTCCTTCTCCTTAAATATTTAACAAAAAATGCCCTAACTGGTTTGGTTCAGTGGGTAGAGCGTCAGCCTGCGGACTGAAAGGTCCCAGGTTCGATTCTGGTCAAGGGCATGTACCTTGGTTGTGGCACATCCTCGGTGGGGAGTGTGCAGGAGGCAGCTGATGGATGTTTCTCTCTCATCAATGTTTCTGACTCTCTGTCTCTCTCCCTTCCTCTCTGTAAAAAAATCAATAAAATATATTTTAAAAAATATTTAACAAAAAAGCATTCATTTTAAATAATTTTTAATAAATTTCACTGGCCAATGGTCAGGGGAGCCTCACTGGCCCAAGCAGTGGTCAGTGAGTTCTGAATCTTTTACTCCCAAGAGAATGTCAGTGCATAATTGACAAACCAAAGCCAGAGCTTCAAGTTTGTGAAAGAACTATTTGGGTGTGTTTTTGGAAGCAAAAGAATGGGGGTAAGGAAGAAGAAAGAAAGGAAGGAGGTAACAATTAAAGAAAAGAAAGAACCCTTGAAAAAAAATTATAAGACCAGCTTCAGAAGTCAATAGAGCCACTTCCTGCAGCTTTATATCCACTGCAGTTGTCCACACAGAGAACAATATTTAATAGTCTTTTTGATCAGTTGCTGAGGCTTCAAAATGTGCCTTTGAAACAAGAAGCACCATCTGGAGAGAATGACTTCCAGCCAGCTCAAAGGCCCCATGGGCTGAAGGGACATGGATCTGGAGTCAGATGTCCTAACTCGCCATGTCACTGCATTACTCGCTTCTCCCAGGAGAGCATCCATGAAGTAGTTGGGCCTCAGATGCCCCAGAGCACTCCCTGAGTGTAGTTCAGCAGACTTTGCTGCATCGAGGAGAATGTGGTTTGTATGTTTCTGCTTTGGGATTTCTGGATTTAATTAAGGGAATATGGGGAGTCAGGTACAGATTAAATTACTCCTTAGCACAACTCCAGCTTCCCTATCCCCACTCTCTACTCTTTCCTTTTCCCCACCACTCACCTCCTACATTATGTAAGACTACTTGGGGTGGGTGTAAACTAAGATTAGGTTGGCAGTAAGTGACAAAGATGACTAAACAAATCAGAAATCTTTTTATCTCTTATGTAAATAGTTAGGCATCCCCACAGTATTGAGAGAGTTCCACAGAGTCAAGAGTTAACCCATGTTCTTTTCAACTCATCAGTTCATAATTCCTGTGATGAAAACTTGTTTTCATGATCAAAAATAAAGGTCTGAACTCCAACCGCCATATCTAAGTTCTAGGTATCAAGATGGAAGAAGAGATAAAAAAAGAAAAGGAGCAAATATCACACATCAGTAATCTCTTAAAGATATTTCTTAAAAGTAGCCTCACTCACATACCATTGACCAGAATTTAAACATACTTTCATATTTAAATGTAAGAAAAACTGGGAACTGAAGGCGCAGCCAAAAATGTGACTAAGGAAGAAAGGGATGAGTTTTCTGCTATGGTGGAAATTTTGGCTACTGAAATAATAATGGGAACTTACATTATGCACACAACACAGTCACACTCCTCTCCAAGGGAGAAAATGCAAAGCTTCAACTCTTTGCTACCTTCTAGTTCCCAGTCCAGACTCCATGGTCTTCTATGTCCATTTCTGGGACTCCTTCATGTAAATATAAGTTAGCTCTCAACACACCATTATACAGAAGGAGCAGGGTAATGGCAGGTAATGGCAATAAAGGAGAAGGGTAATGGCAATAAAATGGTCCACTCCATAACTGGGAGAATGGTGAAGACAGCAATTCCTGGTTCATAGAAAGCTCAACCCTGCTGGGCATAAACTATGTGCTCCCCTGATCCAGAAATGGGGAGTATTCCTTAGTTAAAGAATTCTCCTGGTACTGGACTCTGGGAGAAGTTTTCTTGTCTGGTGTCATCTACTCCCTGTCCCCTGGATGGTTCCTGTATTTGGTCATCAGAGGGTTCATCTGGAGAGCACCAATCTATTGGAGAACATGACCCCCTTAAGTGCTGTCTAGCTCTCCCGACCACTTTTTGCTAATGCAAGTTCAGGGACCCAGAGATTGTTAGGGTATTAACAGTCTTGGGCTGTTGCAGGCCTGATTCGGGATTTTTTGACAATACCAGAATCTTAAAAACGCAGTAAGATTTTGGATCACTTGCTTTTTGTCCATTTTAGGTGTAACTTATCATAGCCAAAGATTTTGTCCTGACCTAATGTTTGAGCCTGATGTTTTTATCTGGCCTATGTGTTCTGCCCATCAGGGTGCAGCTATGAGATGCTGCTTTGAAGCATCTGAAATGGGCTTATGAGAGAAGAGCTAGCTTACTTCCCTCTTTGCCATCAGCCCACAGTCTTCGAATGGCAGGGCAGCAGTCTTGCGTTCTGCTAAAACTGTAGTTTCACTGCCATCCTGTGTCATTGCTTCTGTTTGGGTTTCAGAAGAAGTAGGCTTTCTATCTTACAAGGCTCCAAGTTATAGAACACAGTAGGCTACAGGACAAGGGCTCCACACTTACAGAGCTGTATTCCCTTTTCTCTGTGTTGTCAGGCAGGGTAGGTCCACCCTAGTTCCTCTATCTTCAGTAAAACTTAACTGAAAGTGATAAGAACAGCCAACCAAACCCCTATTCTAAAATTTTCAGACACTTGACCCTAACATATACTTTAGTCAGCTTGTGGTCTGCCTTCCAACCTTGAACATGCAACTGTTTGACAAAATACACCACTACTACTTTACACAGGTTACACACTTTCCAGCTCCTGTAACTGAATCCCTGTCTGTTCATCACTTCCTCTACTAAGCTAATGCTTTATTGTAGGTATTGCTCTTACAATTTAACACTTTCAGATGCTAAGTTCTGCATCAGTAAAGAGTACCTTAGGCTTGGCTTTAGCAAGGTGGACATTTATGTCTCAGATAAGCAAAGTCATGAAGCCAGACAATTGAAGGCATGCTATTTACATGGCTCAATAAAATCATTAGGGAACTTGTCTCTTTCTAGCTTAGGGATCACCATCCTTCATACTCCAAGTTTAAGATTAGGGGAGAACTCCAGCCATTGTTTCTTGGTTCCAGGTAAGGAGGTAGATGAAGGGAGGAGAAAAGGAAGTCAACAGCATAAGCCAGCTCTTCATGAAGGGGACTTCCTGGATGCAGCCATACAAACTTCAACTTACATTTGACTGGCAGAACTTTGGCACATGGGACTAATCTTCAAAGGACACTTGGAATTTGTCTTTCTTCTAACTGACTAAAGACACCACTAGAATAATAATTTCTATTACAAAGCTACTGTTACTTAGGTAAAAGGAGCTAATGAATGTTGCCGCTTTCAGCATTTGCCACAGAAGTAACTTGCATTTAAACTGAACTATTTAGGGCAATTTCATACAGAAATGGTAAGAATATAAACTGGTACAATATCTGAGAAAGACAATTTAGCAATATTTATTTAAATTTGAAGTGGGTAAATTCTTTAATCAAGCAATTTACTCTCAGAAATTTATTCTATAGAAATACTTATACAAAGAAAAGAAGAGATAAATATAGTCTGCCCTCCATTTCCTTGGGTTCTGCATGCTCAGGTTCAACCAGCCACAGATCAGGAGCAATTATGGCAATCTGCAGTCTGGATCTGTGATGCAGAGGGCGGTCGTATGTGTTGTACTATGCCAGTTTATATAATGAATATTGTGAAAGTGTAATGCGAGCATGTCAAACTCATGGCCCATGAGCCACATGCAATGAATATTTTTGCAGCCCAGCCAATATAACAGAATGTAAGAAACATTTTAATAAAAATTTCATAACTTAATTTTTACAAGATCCTCTTATACATAATCCTAATATATAAAAAGCCATAGTCCATAACGACTGACTGAAGCCTTGACAGAACACCAGAAGTTAGTCCTGCAGTCAGTGCTGGGTTGCTGTGACAACCCAGCACTGACTGCCACCGGTGCAGGCGTGGCAACCCAGCATTGACTGCAGAGGGGGCTGAAGATCAGGCCTGGAGAGAGGCTCAAAGAGAGAGGCAGAGTCTGATCCACAGCCTCCATGGCAACTGTTGATCAGCCATTGCCTCTCCCTTTCTCTCCGGACTTCACCAGCAGCCATGCCTCTGTTTCTCTCTGGGCCTCTGTGGGGGATGATCAGCCCCACCTCTCTGATCAGGCCTGGAGATAGGCTCAGAGATGCTGAATGGCATAGAAACCAACCAGTCATAACCAAATCTGGGTGAACTGTGAGGAGCCAATGGCTGCCTAGGAGGTGAAGCTTTTGACACTGACTGTCATAGAAAACAACCAATCAGAACCAAATTGGCCAGCAGGGAGAGCAGTTGGGAATGAGATCAGGTTTGCAGGGGAGGGCAGTTGGGGACAAGATCAGGCTGGCAGGGGAGAGCAGCTAAGGGCGAGATAGAGTCAGCAGGGGAGGGCAGTTAGGGGCAATCAGGCAGGCAGGCAGGTGAGCAGTTAGGAGCCAACGGTTCCAGATTGCAAGAGGAATGTCCAATTGCTGGTTTAGGCCTGATCCCTATAGGCTGAGGAAAAATCCCCCTCCATGCACGAATTTCATGCACAGGGCCACTAGTCTGTAATAATAAAAGCATAATATGCTAATTAGACCAGACAGTCGAATGACCTTCCAGACATCATTCTGGACATTCTTCTGGATGAAGCTGCAGTGGCAGGGGCCGAGGCAGAGGTGGTTAAGGGTGATCAGGCAGTCAGGCAAGTGGTTATGGGCAATCAAGCAGGCAGGCAGAGGTGGTTAGGGGAAATCAGGCAGGCAGGTGAGCAGTTAGGGGTGATCAGGCAGGCAGGTGAGTGGTTAGGGGCAATCAAGCAGGCAGGCAGAGGGTTAGGGGTGATAAGGCAGGCAGGCAAGTGGTTAGGGGCGATCATGGAGGCAGGCAAATAGTTAGGGGCGATGAGGCAGGCAGGCAGAGTGGTTGGGACAATCAGGCAGGCAGGCAGGCCAGTGGTTAGGAGCCAGCAGTCCCTGATTGTGAGAGGGATGTCCGACTGCTGGTATAGGCCCAATCCCGATTTAGGGGTCTTGGACTGCAAGAGGGTGTAGGCCGAGCTGAGGGACCCCTCCCCCCTCCATGCACAAATTTCATGCACCAGGCCTTTAGTTATTAATAAAGAATTACAACATTTGCTAATGACTGATTACTATAATAGTGTTGGATTCATTTCCCTTACACGCCTTATGTGCAGGTGCACCATTTCTCTCTACTAATACTAGCAGAGAATATTTTAGCAACTGACTGCCACATCATTAGTCTTAGACTGACTTATTTGGTGTGCACAACAGGAAATATTTTGCTTTTGGAGAACAAGAAAAATAGGTTTATTTGCATTACCTTGTTTATTTAGCCTGTGTTAGCCTTTGAGTTTGACATGTTTGGTGTAATGGACCAATAAGAGATGATACAGTTGCAGACAAAGAAAAGACATGGAGAACTTGACTTACCATATATTGAGACTTTATTATAATGCCAGTGCATGGAGAGACAAACAGATCAATGGAGCCAATAAGAGCATGTAAAATAGACCTAAACCTTTATGAGATATGATCAAGGAGATGTTAAAATTAAATAGAAAACTGAAGTTTTTAATAAAATTTACTCAAGTAATAAAACTCTAAATGTGAAAATGTAAATCAATATGACAGCAATATACAAGAATATCTTTGTGACATTAGGGTAAGAAAGGCTTTGTTTTTATTATTAAAATTTTTGCTTCAATTATAGTGAAAAGTTTAGTTTAGTTTATTACAAATTTAAATATTTTTAAAGAATACTAATTATAGCCAGTTTCAAGCATATACAAAATTAGAGAAAATTGTATAATGAACTCCACTAGCCCATCACCCAATTTTAATCTTTTAAAAACTTTGCTCTATCTTTGTCTCATTTATTCCTCCTTCTCCCATTATTTTTTAATTTTTTGCTGGAGAATTTAAAACTAATTCTTAGCACTACATTATTTTTCTTATAATGTGTTTCTAACAGATAAGGAGTTTAAAAATTATCTACAGTATCAATTACCACACTGAACAAAATTAATAATAATTCCTTAATACCATTTAATGCTCTGTACATGTTTATTTTTTTCCAAATTGCCTCAAACATGTCTTTTTATAGTTTGTTCAGATCAGAATACAAAAAAGCTCTAAGTAATTGCCTGCTGTGATTTTGAAGCCCCTTTTACTCAACAACAGTTTCCTCTTCACATTCCCTCTCATGCTTTCCCCCATCTTTTTTTTTCTTATCACTTTTTTTTTTAATTTGAAGTATTACAAATAGTAGTACATATATCTCCTTTTTCTCCCCCCCATTGACCACCCCCCGGCTTCCCTACCCCCCAGTGTCTTGTATCCATCACCTATTTCACCCAGAAAACCAGCCCCCCTCCCCTCTGACATTTGTCAGTCTGTACTCTGTATCTATGAGACTGTTTCTATTTTATTTATTTGTTCATTTTAATGCACATATAAGTGAAAGCATATGATATTTGTCTCTGACTGTCTTTTTCACTTAGCATAATTCCATGTAGGTCCGTCCATGTGGTCACAAATGGTAAAATTGCATTTTCTCTTTTTTTTTTTATTGTTTTAAGTATTACAAATAGTAGTACATATGTCTCCTTTCCCCCCCCCATTGACCTCCCCCCAGCCTCCCCTACCCCCCAGTACATGCCTTCACCTGCCTGCCCCCCCCGCCCCAGTGTCTTGTATCCATTGGTTGTGCTTATATGCATGCGTACAAGTCCTTCGGTTGGTCTCTTACAGGCCCCCTCGCCCAACCTCCCCTGTCTTCCCAATGTAGTTTGACAGTCTGTTCAATGCTTCTCTGCCTCTGTATCTTTTTCCCACCATTTCTTTCCTTTAAAAAATTTTGCCTCTGCAGACTAGAAATAAACATATAATGACAAAACAAAAAAAATGTTTGAGTCCCAATTTCAATGTCCAACAGTTCTGAGTCCCGGTTTCAATGTCTAACAGTTCCTTATGTGTACATGTCAGCAATGATATCTGGATGGTGGGCACATGGTGGCAATGCAGGTCCAACCCTCTCTGGTTTGGTCCTAGGCAACCTGCAGCGGTGCACAGCTGCTGACTGCTCACGTGGCAAGGCGTTGTCAGCGTCTTCCATCTCTGGACTGTTTTTCCTCTTGTCTTTGTGGTTGGAGCAGACCTGTCAATTCCTCTCTGTTGCAGGAATCCACATGGTCTTGGAGTTGTTTCCTGAAAATATACAAACATATTCTCAACCACAAGTTAATAAAGAAATCTTTTCTATATAATTGATTTGGAATCCTTTTTATTTTTGCCCAAACGATTTTCCTTTGTCTTATTTAGACACCATGTATGTTTTCATGGCTGTCTTGCTGTTAGCATTACAAATGAAAATTAATTTTGTAAAATAAAAATTTTCTAGATGTAATTTACTTATAGGATATTTTTCCTTAATGATATTACCCTACTATCCCCCCCATTTTTTTTTTTTGATTAATGGAGGGTTTTGTAAATTTTATAATGCAGTCTTGATAACTTTAAATTTAAAAAAAATTTTTTTTTTTTTGCCCAAAAATATGACTGCTTTAGGTTCATTGCATGTTCAGGAATTTTACTATGAGATGAACTACCAATAGAAGTTTTAGTTATTACTTTAAGAACAGCTTTTTGTCCAGTACAATTAAATTTACTTGAATATTCACTTATTTCAATTAGCCTACTTAAATTAATCTGAAAACTTTATTACTATTTTACTGTCAAATTTAATACTCTACCAACTATCTTAGTTTACCCTGTAAATATTAGTGGGAAGGATTATTTGCATTCTTGAGTAGGCCCTGAGCATTCCTGATGCTAGGCTGAATTTAGATATAGGGCAGCTGCTGCCAGCCAAGTCTCTTTCTGTTGCCTGGGTCCCGATCTGAGCTGGGTGTGGGAAGCGGGAAGCAGCCATGGGGACAGGAGACCTCCCTCAGAAGGGGCGAGGGTTCAAGCCCCTGCAATGTTGGGGGGTGAGGGTCTGTGCCCCACTCCTGTTGCCCCCTAAGTTCTCTCCTGATGGCCCCTCTGTGACTATGCCTGTCTTAGGTTGTTCCTTCCTTGAGGAATCTTACCCATCTCTGGCTAACCAGCCATCCTCCGGGGCCAAGCAGGGTGATGTGAGGTTCAGTTCTGTCTCCTTGGTAGCCTATGCCCCTGTGGCCTCCATGCCCAGCACCTGCCTTGGGAACCCCTGGCCTGCTGGTGGGGTCCCAGTGCTGATCACATATCTCGGGGAACTTGGGTTTCTTCTCCAGTGAGGGAGATTGGGCGTGAGACAGATCTGTGGTACCAGCTACCACTAGGCTTTAAGCTCAGCATGAACAGAAAGCTCAGGCAACAGCTGAGGGCAATTGGATTGTGAGAAGAGGGTCCCTCTTGGCACAAAAGGCAAGAGGGACCAATATAGGATGCTCAAGTGCCTTCCCAGTGCCTTAATTCCTTCTGAAAGGGATTAAATACTTTTATGTCCTTTTTTTTTTTTTTAATTACTGCCAACCATTCAAAGACTTAGTTTGTAAGTTTGTTTGGGATAATTGTACAATATGCTGTTGTAAAATATCTAAAATTATAATGACATTGTAGAATAATATCATGTAAGGATATTCTTTGCTCTAGGCCCTGGCAATTGCATTTCAAACTGGTTGTCAATTTCTTTTTGTAACTTTATATAAACTTTGTCAGGGAGGCAAAAACACAAATTACTTACTTTAGTTCAAGAGGCCACAAAAACTAGGTCACTAAAATGGTAGGATTATGCATGTTCTACATTTGGCTGATGGCCTCCTATATTTTCTTATCTCTTATAAATGGGTGGTTTGAACTAGAATTTTTATTAGATTCATTTCTTGTTTGTAGATGGTGGCACAGTGCCCCTCAGAGTATCCCTTTGCCTTTCAGAGCATCCCCGTGCCTCTCAGCTGATGCACATTAGGCCTGGTTGTCTTGTTTTTGTGATGTTAAAATTGATTGCCAGCCTGATGCATCCATTAAGTTTTCATCAACTTTTCACCTAGTGGTTGTAGCATATAGGACCACTATCTTAGGACCATTTTTTACTAGGTGCTGCATAGTGGCTTTTTCTAATTCTATCATCCCTTCTGCATTTATTTATAACATATTAATATGTATCCATTTTGTTATTATACTCACTAGAGGCCTGGTGCATGAAATTTGTGCACTTGGGGGGGGGGTCCCTCAGCCTGGCCTGTGCCCTCTAGCAGTCCAGGAGCCCTAGGGGGATGTCTGACTGATGGCTTAGGCCCACTCCCCATGGAAGTGGCGCTCCCCTAGTGGGAGCGCACTGACCACCACGGGGCAGCTCCTGCATTGAGTGTCTGCCACCTGGTGGTCAGTGCACGTCATAGCAACTGGTCATTCTACTGTTCAGTCAATTTGCATGTTAGCCTTTTATTATATAGGATATGCTCTTATTAATATTTCTTTGTATATATTGTTTTTAATATTTTAGAAAATATCATCCTTTAAATAGTATTTCACTTAGGGCTTCCTCAACTGCAGACCACTGAGGCATGCTGACAAAGAATATTTGAAACTATGCCCCAGATAGTAAGAAATAATGACTTAGAACATTTTTTCCTAGACCAATTTTTTCTAAACCGCATATGTGAAACTTTTAGGAAAATAAAACCTTAAAGAATAAAAAGTTTCATAGTCCAAATGTTTATAAACAGCTCTATCATCTTTCTAATTCTGTTTCAAATACTCTACCTTTAAGAAACCATTTATTTTGTCTGGAAGGAGGTGGCTATGTCAGAAGTTTGAAAATACCATCAGAGTCAGAATCCAGTTTAATTGGAATCCTTAGAAAGGTGGTCCACTGTGCTTCCTGATGCACCTCAGTAGATGCCTATTAGTCCCAATGCCCAGAGACAAGCATTTCATGAAAATAGAACCTAAGTGAAAATGGAACTTAGTCATAGCCAAAGTATTCTCTAAGGTCCATATCACTCTCAAAATATTGATTTATTTTAAGTCTTGTACACTTTGATGTTAATTTCCTTGGCTATCTTGACAAGTATCAAATACCATTCAGCTCTAGGTGAAATAATCCAATTTTTACTAAATGACTCAATAAAATGCATCAGAATTTTCACTTCCTATGGAAATTCAGGGCAACAAAAGTAGCTAAGTGAGCTTTTAAATTATGTAGGTCTATGTTTTTAACTTACTGTGAATGTAGTAACTTCCTGCTAATAAAAATAGTAGAAAGGTTTATAAGCTTTGTTTCATCATTCATCAAATTGGACATGCTTTTAAAGGCACAAAAATCCAAGTAGTGTCAATGATGATAGAACAATATTGGGCTTTATTTGGAGAGTTTATGTTTTAAAAATGAACTGAGCATACTTTTTTTTATCCTTTTCTTTATAATTCACTGAAGAATATGGAATGAATTTCTGAAAGCACTAATAATGGGGACAAGTTTGGGGAAATGGAGCACAGCAGTGGACTAAATATTTCAAAAGTGTTGGAAAAGATCTAAGATTATTATGTCAGCAGAGGTAGTCCCAGCTTGGAGAATACTGCAAGATGATGCCCTTACCAACAACATGGGAACATTTTTCATAACAGTGTCTGAAATCAACATGTTTATGAAACTGGAGGAGGAACAGAAATTGAGGATGTTGATTGAAGATCCTCTAAGAAAAGTTGCTGATATGGCCTCTGTCCAGGTTCCTTGTCCATCTCAACTTGTGTGACAGACTGGAGCTGAAGATATCCCATTTTAAGAAATTAAGCATTTTTTAAGGAGAATTTGAGGGTCCCAGAAAGGAAACATGACTCCTCAGAGTTGGTTTCTTTATTTTAGCATTTGATGGAAATGAAGGTAGTGGTATTAAAGTTCTGTACTGCCTACCTGCACACCATAAAGCAAAGTCTGGGCATTGATATGTCTTGCTTCATATACATCGAGCTTTTGTCATGTGGAAAGGGCTGGTCACTGCAAGGGAAATTTAACTTTATCACAAACTTCACTTCTCTTTCAAAGAGCTGAGTAAGCAATAAAGAATACCAGATAATTCAGGAAAAAATTAGTGCACAACACACAAGTGCATACACACTACACTCACAAAGGACCAAGGTGAAAAAAAAAAAAAAAACCAGAACAGACCAGGATTTAAGAATGGATTTTAAAAATACTATTGCTGAAATAAAGTACCCAGTGAAGAAACTTCAAGTAGAGAGTAAAAGTTGCGTTAGGTCAGAGATAATGGAGGGGAGGAATGGCAATTAGAGAGATGCAAATCAGAACTATAATAAGATACCAGCTCATACCTGTTAGAGTGGCCATTATTAACAAAATAAGCAATAACAAGTGTTGGAGAGGCTGTGGAAAAAAAGGAAACCTTACCCACTGCTGGTGGGAATGTAGATGGTACAACCGCTATGAAAAGCAGTCTAGAGATTCCTCAAAACATTGAGAATAGAACTACCATATGACCCAGCAATTCCTCTACTGAGCATATACCCCAAAACCTCAAAATCATGTATTCATGAGGTTATATGCACCCCTATCTTCATCAGAGCATTATTCACAGTGGCCAAGATATGGAAACAACCAAAGTGTCCTGTGATAGAGGACTGGATAAAGAAGATGTGATACATATACATAATGGAATACTACTCAACCATAAGAAAGGATGAAATAACACCATTTTCAATAACATGAATGGACCCTGAGAACATTATGTTAAGTGAAATAAGTCAGTCAGTAAAAGCTAAGAACCATATGATTTCACTCATATGCAGGATATAAAACAGACTCATAAACACAAACAGCAGTGTGGTGGTTGCCAGAGGGGAAGGCATGGGAGAAGAAGATGATCCTAATATATGATGACAGGAGGAGATTGAACTTTGGGTGGGCAAGCAGTGCAATATAAAGATCTTGTAACATAGAAACCCACACCTGAAACCTGTAAGTTCATGTTGACCAATGTCACCCCAATAAATTTAATTTAAAAAAAGAAAAATTGTCACAGAGGAAAGGAAACGTAAGTTCTCAGACTAAAAGTAGACACCAAGTATAGAAAAAATAGAATCACGCCTAATCATGTTATCATACAATTTTGAAATATGTATGTATTTGTATGTGTTCTCCTGGTCATTCAAAAGAAATAAAGCCAACTGACTTCAAGCTTGCATCAGCAACTCTGCATTCTAGGTAGAAATGGAGAAAAATAAAACAGAAATGTCATCAAAAATTTAAGAACAAATATGTTTGAACCTCAAAGTCTCTACCCCACTAAACTATCAACCAAGTATAAGGTGACATACATACAAGAAGGACTTAAAATGTTTATTACCTACCTATCAAGTGGTACATGAGCAAAGTGATAAAGGAATCTAAGAAAGAAAGAGACATCAGTTCCAAGAGCAAATCAAACCAATTTTTAAAAAATCCAAGACAACCTCTTTGCAGTAGATCTAAATAGCAAGTAATCCAAACCTAGCTGAAACCTCAAGGACTCTGAGAATAATGTCAAAAAGAAAATTAATTTATCATAAAAATAAAAGGAAGAAGCTAGATGATTTCACTTAAATGATGAAAAAAATGTAATATTAACTTTAAAGGCATGCAATGTGCAGGTCAGTCTCTTCACCCCTCTCAACTCTTAGTTTTTAAACCTTTAATTTTAAGTGACACATGTGCAATGACATATGATTGCAGTTTACTTCTTCAAAATCAAAATGGCTAGTTGGATATTTTGTGGTAGATATATTTAGACAATCAAAATACAGTATGTTAAACATCAATTCTGGTACTCAAGTTAAAAACACCATTTACAGGTTAAATACTAATGGCTTTTCAGTTATAGTATGAAATATGGGAGCTGTAGACCATGGCAATATAAAAATAATGATTAGGTGAATGAAGGGTGGGAGTAAAGACAGGAGAAGAGATGGGGAGAAATGTAAAATGACTAAAGATTTTATATTGCATAATGGTAAGTCAAAAGAAGCTCCCTAAAGAAAATGGGTCAAGATACATTTGTTATTGTATGGCTCCTATGACAACCAATAGAGGAACTGAAAACTTAAACATAGGTGACTGGTAAAGAATCAGAAAGATAGGCGATTATTGCAAGATCACTAAAATTTCATTTCCGTAATAGAGAATCCAAAGGCACTTTCTAAAGACAATCAATCAAGAAACAGAGGTATAAGAAATTACTTAGAGTTCAACAGAAGTGCTTATAATTCCTATAGTTTTATCCTTTCCATTTACCCATTCTCTATCAGTTTCATTCTGTTCCCCCCACCTCTGGCCACTCATTAAGCAGGAAGCTCAAATGGAGGGTGCAGGGTTGATGTTTCTGGTCCCATGCTACCTTATGAATACTCTCCTCCCCAATTCTGACTCCTTATGATGTGTCTGCTTCTAATCTACTGGATCCCAGTTTCCAGATGCCCCTAGCTTGCCCTGCTAGCAAAATAAAACCTTTGATTTCTATTTGCCTAAAATGTCCATTGTGAAACAAAAACAAGGGCATGCCATTATGCCTTCTCATAGATATTTTAACATGAAAGTACTTCACATTATATTTTATAATATTCTTTTTGATCATTTATTTCTACATCATTTACAATGGGTTATTTTTGTTGCAGTTTCCTCCTCTATCTTCTATGTTGGTCCTTATTGCTTGTTTGTTTTGCTCTGTGTCCAACTGAGAACTCCACACTTGGCAAATACCAAAGGAACTGAGAAGCTAGTTGATGAACTGAAGACTCCTGAGAAGGGAAGAGATGCCTGCTGTCTTTGCATTTTCATTCCCCACATCAGTGTAGGTCAAGAAAGATCTGGGTGATTTCACTCCTATCTCTCTTGCTCTTTGCTATCCTCAAGGGCAACCAAAGACTGGCTTTCCTGCCTGTAAATCAGCAGCAGCTATAAAACTTGTCTGTCCTCAGCAACGACTTTACCCTTGTAGGATGCTTTACAACCATGAAACATGACCAACATATTAATGACACCAGTTCATTACTCTAAATGCACATTCTGACAGACACATGGCAGAGCTGTTGGAAGAGATGTGTGTGGACCAGTCTGGTTGTGGTGAACACCGGCTGTTTCTAACTAACTCCAGGCTGGGAGAGATTAGCAAATCCGCCCCCAATCCTCAGATCTTTAGTGAATGAGTTTCAGGGGAGTGACCTCCCACAGTACCAGCATCCCATGGGGGCTTGGGAAGCAGGAAGATTTGAAATGACAGAGACGGACTGAACAACTCAGGTCAAGACACTTGAATCATTTTACCAAAGGAACACTGGCCAATTCACTGACTCCTGTGCTGTTTCCATGTTTTATAGATTTCCTATTTCTATGGTTAAGAAATTTAATCAATCAGAAGAGGATTTTAAAATTAAGAAATGGGACATTCACAATCTACTTTTTTATTCTTCTCTTCCCAGTTTGAGTTGATTTATGGAAATAAGTTCACATCATTATAATTATGTCACAAATTACATTTTCTTGTCCATACATGTACAACGGTATGAGATCTTTAGGGCTGTAACTGTGAATGCTCAGAGGAGAGGCAGCCCTGAGTTTCCTGGGGCAGGAACCAGCTTGGCATAGAGAGCACTCACTCCAAAGTATAATCGGCGGCTTTCTAATAATTTGCTTATTATATAACATTGTACTCCAGAAATATCCTTTTTCAACTCCTCAGGGATCAATATGTTGACCTTGCTGCTTGAACAATAGAAGGATTCTCTCTCCACTTCTCACCTGAGGTGCCAGTGGAACCCATGTGTGGGTCCTGCTCCTATGGGCCCCAGATGTGATAATTCACAGAGAGAGCAGGTATGTAGGATGCAGAAGAAACAGTGCCAGGTCTGAATGACACCTTGCCGTGTACCACACCTGTTCCAGCTGATCTTCCTGCCAGGGCTGAATCCATGACTGTCTCAGCCAGGAGAGATGGCATGCCATAGAAATAAATAAATAACCTCTAATCTCAGGCTTACTCTCCCCACATAAAAAGCTTATTCTCTCTCGGGCTTCATGTCCATTGCAAGTTGATCAGGGACTCTTCCGTGTCATTGTACACACTGGGCCCAGGTTTGATGGAGCAACCACCAGGGGACAGTGGCAGTGGCCACAGCGGCAGAGAAACTGTGTTGTCATCAAGTGCCCACTGGCTCCTCATGTTTCAGCAGCGAGGTGGCTGGTGTCGCGTCCACTCATAAAGAAAGTGGTTTCTAGAGCCTAGAAAAAACGGAAGGGTTATACCACTGACTGCAAGGTTAACTTAGCCTACCAACTCGGAAATGTGGCTGCCATGATTATCCCGCCCTTCAGAATGGGTACTTGGCGGAATTCCTGGAAGCAGATTTGCCATTCACCACCATGGCAGCGCCCGTAGACTTGCCCAACAATCCACTCTGGGCAGAGCATTGAGCCAAAATCTGAAAATAAAGTGAAAGGAGCCAAAGGGTTACCTTAAGTTACAAACCACAGAGCTTACAAACGGATTCCTTTATCCTTTACAATTACTAAAAATTAGAAAACCATGTGCACCTAATCAGTTAATTAACTAGTTGCTTCTGTGGCTACAGATAGATGTAAACTTTAATCTCTGCCTTAAAGAGGCTTTAAATAATTGTGGAATTAAGCCATGAGTATGTGTACGTAAATGAGGACTATGCATTTGCTTCATACATTTGGGAGAATTTAGGATTTAGTTCAACTCTCAACCCAAGTAGTTTTGGCCGAATACTCTACTATTCTTGCTCCCTCCTCACCAAACACACAGACTTCCCTTGTTTAATATTTCCAATGAAATGGTATTTTCGTGTAGACAACAAATGAATCTTGCTTCAATTAATTGGCTGTGTCAGTCTGTAGAGGTCAACCATGCCGCACAGTTCACTCCGGTCTGAGAGTGACAGTGGTCAGCACTGACATGGGCCAAGACACTTGCTGTTTGTGATTGGCAGGAATACAGATGCCAAGTGATTTTTTTTTTTTTTTTACTGAATTTTCTGAATCACCTAAATGTTTGGCTTTATCTATGAGCTCAGATAAAGCTTGGATCAGGGGCCTCATGTAAATCTCACAGCACTTGCATGGTCTATGCACTCAGTCATAGTGACCAAGAATAACTGATTGATGAAATTTGACAAAGTTAAACTGATCAACTGACTTATCTGAAGGGAAACTTCAATTTGGTTGTAGGTGTGGACACAGTTTTGCTCTTTCCAGCCAAAGTTGAATAGAAGGTGAAGATGATGATATGGCTCTTTTGCTCTAAATTATTCAGAAAATGAATTCCACTCTCTGGTGGCCTTAGCTGAGGAGATGGTGTCAAATGTCTTCTAGTAAGACCGAAGAATTTCACCAATGTCACTGGCTTATAACCCAAAAAGACATTATACAGTTCTGAGCAAAGTCATGCAAAACTTGGGCAGATGAACAGTGTGTGGGATTAGTTTAAGAGAAGGATTTCCTGCACAGAATATCATTATCCACAATTTTCAGGCATTTGCAACTAGCACTTATGGTCATTTTGAGCCCATTAAAATGCTTTTTAGGCATGATGCTGGGCTAAAAAGTAGTCATTGTTGTAAATCCAGGCGAAGAGCTGATTGCATTACTACGCAAATTACAGGCTTTGGGAAACTATTTGCTGAGAATCCTAACATCAGTTGTTGAATAGAACCAGGAGCTTTAATATAATTATGATTAAAGTGAATTCCTAAGTGAAGTGAGGGTGTGAGAGTGAAGAATTTTCTGTTTTTGTCTGAACAAGGAGAAGAGCTCTGGAAGCTTTATTGATCCAGTAAATAGAGGGAGTGAATGGAGAAGTGGGAGATGGGACACGTTCCACTGGAGCCTGAAAGGGCCTGTTAGACTGCTCAGGTGTCTCTTTAAGTGGCCACTCTTAGGATTATTCGAGAATATAAGACTCAATGTTACACTTATTTAATGAATTAGGCAAGAACTGAACGTAAATTAAACTTTTATTAGAGCATTTATTTCACCGTTCTAAAAAGTCAATTGAGTCCACGTGTATGAAATCATTTATAAGCATATATTCTTGAACAATTGGAAAAATTTGCTATATTTGGCTTCATTTTAGATTTGGATACATTGAATTGTGCTATTTATCACCATCTGCAACTCAAGTCACCACTTGAAAACATTGACGAAATGGAAAAACATGAAAACAAAGCACAGCATGAGCTGAACGTTCTCATTCTGGCCCCGCAGCACAGGGCTTGGTACCTGAGTCATGGATATGTTCCTGAACTAGTTCTCACTAACTGGTCCAAGGAGGTGTCAGTCACTTCCCATGTCTGAATAGCTCTGTTTAAGTGTTAAGACCATGTCAGCCACTGCTTACTCTCGCCTTGCAGAAAGCAATGTTTTTCTTTTAGAAAAACTGAGAATGAGACACATTCTTCCTTTACTTCCCAGAGCAACACAGCTGAGGTGGCATCTGGGCCTTAAAGAAGCACAGAGTTCATCACTGTTTGCTTTAAACTCTGTCCTTCCCCTCAGCACCATGTGGGCCCACCCTATGGCGGGGAAATGAGCTGGGCAGGTGAGTAGGGAGGGGACATACCAGACAGTCCTGGGAAGCACTTCTGCACCATGACAAACCAGGTGACTTCTCTCCAGTGTTCAGGCCTTGGGCCTCCCTGGGATCAGGGCACATCCAGTGTACATGGCCCCTCGGCTCCACCAGGGAGCCTCAGGACAATCCAGGAGCAAAGCTCACTGAGTGTCTGTTTTCCATTTGCTCATCATGCCTCATGTTACAGGGACCATGTAAGAAAATGTGCTACTGGCCTTAGCTGAGTCTTCATCTGAGCTTCAAGACTGTTCTACACCTTGGCCAATGGTCTCTGTGGCTCCAGACACTTATTTCAGACCTGGCCCTCTTTACTTCAGGTGTGTCAGGATGCTCATGCATTTTTACCATCATGGCATGTACGGTTCTCAGTGAATGGCCCTCTCCAGCGGCCCTGGGATCTTGTGGAAAAAGAATGCCACCTTTTGCAATAGCTGGTGTGGCCCAGTGGATAGAGCATCGGCCTGAGGACTGGAGGGTCCCGGGTTCGATTCCAGTCAAGGGCACATGCTTGGGTTGCGGGCTCGATCCCCAGTAAGGGGCGTGCAGGAGGCAGCCAATCCATGATTCTCTCTCATAATGGATGTTTCTATCTCTCTCTTCCTCTCCCTTCCTCTCTGAAATCAATAAAAATATATTAAAAAAAAAAGAATGCCACCTTTTCCTGGATGCTTTATACATCACATTAGCTACTTACAGATGCCAGGTGTTCTCCCAATTCATTTGAAAATCATTACTCATTATAGCCTTACCTCCAAGTCCTGTTACCTATAGGAGAAATGATTTGAATTGAGTACATTTGTAGAAAAAAGGTAGCCACACATTTTCATATGAATGTGAGTCTAGTTTTGGACTTTCTACTCTAGTCCACTCCTTGTCTTTCTATTCATGTACCAGTGCCAAACTGTTTTAATGAAAGAATTTACAGTGTCTTTTATTGTCTAGTAGGGCTGATTCCCCCTCACATGTTTGTCTTATTCATTCACTGTTTCCCTGGCTATTGTTGCATGGTTGCTTTGTGTAGAGAACTTAGCATCTACTTGTCTAGCTCCATAGAAAAGCTTGTTGCCAATCTAACTGAAAGGATCTGACTATTGACATGACATTTCCAGCCTGATTCAGTCTCTGTGTTATCAAGTGCAAGGCTTGCCTTAACTTCCTAGGGCTGCTGTAACAAATACCACAAACTTGGAGCTTAAAACAACAGAAATGTATTCTCTCACAGGTAGGTTACAAGTCTACAAACAAGGTATCTGCAGGGCTCCCTCTTACGACTCTAGAACAGAATCATTCCTTAAGTCCTTCGAGATTCTGGCGGCTGCTGGCAATCTTTGGCCTTCCTTGCTTAGAGCTGTATTACTCCCATTTCTGCCTCCCTGGCGCTCTCCCTGTGAGCATGGCTGTCTGTGTTTTTCATGAAATTCTTATCAAGACAGTAGTCACTGGGTTAAGGCCCACCCAAAACCAGTGAACTAATTATATCTGCAAAGGCCATATCTCCAAATCAGGTCACATTCTGAAATTCTGGGTGGACAAGCATTTTTGGAATGCACTTTGCAACCCACTACAGGGCTGTTTTTATAAATAAAAAGGTGTGCGTAGGAGGCCTACTCAGAGCCAGGCAAACAGGTCTCACACATAATAACTGTTACCTTGGGAAAGTCTTCCCCGTTTTGCTCCTACCTGGAGCCATCATTCTATTGTGTGGCTCCTTTCACAGTCAATTCTTAACCAGTGGTATGCTCTCTCAACTTCTCTTTTCCTCGCTCATACTCCCCTAACTCCCTTATAGCTGATAGCTCTCTCCACCTAAAGCCTCCTTCACTCTGTTGAAATCTTCTTGAGGGTAAATGTGCATACTTGCTTTGTATCATTTGCACATTTTAAAAAATGTGCACTTTGGTTTCTTTAGTTTCCCCTTGATTACTCATCCACAGAATGTGTGCTTCTTTGCCTGAAGTATATTTTACAGAGCTTCTTGGATTATTTGACCTTTCAGTATCAGCACATAAGTTGCAAACTAGTGGCTGGCCCACAGGACAAATTAGAGCAGTTCCACTTTAAATGTAGCAATGATTCAGCTGATGAGTCTTGGATAAGACTTTGTGACCTAGTTTCTCCAGCCCTCACCACTTCCCACTGCTTTGTCCACATTCCGTATCCTGATTCACAAGGTATATGCCCACTTTTGGACCACTTAAACTTGGAGCCCCATTTGAACTAAGGCCACGAATGATGCCCATCTTTGCCTGTGAGCTGTTCGTTTTGCACTTGGAGCTTAGCCCTGTGCCGCCTCTTCCTTTGTCATTCTAAGACATGTCTGTTAGGACCACAGCTTTGCTGGCAGAGCTTTATTTTCTCTCATTGACTTATAAGAATTAATTTTATATATAAAGACTATTATATATAAATTGTTATTTGTGTGGTAAAATTTTGCCCTTGTTCAACATTTGCCATTCAATTATTTCTAAACTGCAAAAGTTATGTATTTTCATTTAATTGTCAATTTCTTTTTATGGCTGTTGCTTTTAGTACCATGGTAATAAAATGTAAATTAAAAAAATCACCTAACTAAAATTGGGAGTGAAAAAAAAGCATAGCATTTACACATTAATTTTTTTAAAATTAAAGGACAATATATTCAAATTAGTCTATGTATTTTCTTTTGCTATTCTTATAAATGGAGTTCTTTACATATATTCTATTTTTTAAAATCATCTTTTATTATTACAAAAGCAGATACATACATTTTGGAAAATTATAAAATGCAGGGAATAAAAATAAGAATATAAAGTCATTATATCCCACTACTCACAGAATGCCCCTTTTAACACTGCAGTAGGTTTCTTTCTTTTCAGATCCTTTTATAACAGAATGACTTTATATTATACATAGTGCATTGTAACTTTCTTGCTAATATCGTTCATCTTTCATTTCAAAAACTTTCATCTTATCCAATGGCTAGGCCCTATTCAAATTCCCCTACTGGTTCTCAAAAGTATTTTTAGATGTTTACAGACACCAGCAGGGTGAGGGCATAAGCAGGGTTGCGGGGGGGGGGGGGGGGGAGGAGTGGGGGGGAGAAGGGGGCGGAAATGGAAGGATATGGACACATATGTAATACCTTACTCAATAAAGAAAGAAAAGAAAAGTTGTATTCAATCCAGAACTAAACATTGCATTTGCTTGCTATGTTCCTTAAATCTCTTTCAAGCAGTACTGGCTGCCCTGGCCTGTGTGATGTTGAAGCATCATCCTAATCACCAAAAGGTCACGGGTACAATTCCTGGTTAGGGCACATACCTAGGTTATGGGTTCGATTCCAGTCAGGGATAGTGCGGGAGGCAACCAACCAGTATTTCTCTCTCACATTGATGTTTCTCTCTCTCTCCATCTCTCTCTCCCTCTCTCTTTCTCAAAAATCAATGAACATGTCCTTGTATGAGGATAAAAACAAACAAAAAGCAAAAGCACAGGCTTGGTTTAAGAGATCAGGCCAATGATTCTCCAGAATGTCTCCTCTGTAGTTGGTTGCTTACTCATTGTATTGTTTAGCTTGTTCCATCCCACGTACAGTCAGCCCTTAGTGCGGGTTCTGCATCCTGGAATCAACCAACCATGGATTGAAAATACATATATTTTTAAATGTCACCTTATTGCTGACATGTACTATGAAGTTAGGCCTATAACACTTGCTGGTTGCATCTATACTGACTTTTGTTCTGGTTATGTTTCCCTGCAACTTAAATAGCATTTATATTGTCTTAAGTATTATATGTAATCCAGAGATGATTTAAAGTATATGTGAGGTGTGAGTAGATTATATGCAAATGCTCCATTTTATATAAGGGCCTTGACCATCTACAGATGTTGGTATCCACAGGTAGTCCTGCAAGTAATACCCACAAGGACTGAGGAACAACTGCATATCTACTAAATGGAAAGCTTGATACATTAAAGTCAAATGTGTTGACATTTAATATGATAATTCATGTAAGTGATGTGGACTTCATGCTGAATCCTATTATCTGACTTTCCTACCTTTTGTGATACTAAGATGGAATAAGATGCTGGATCAACTAATAGACTGAGTGACAGATGTTGGATCCACTTATTGCATAACTAGAGGCCAAGCCTGCACTCTCTCCAATCCGAGACCCCTTGGGGGATGTCTGACTGCCAGTTTAGGCCTGATCCCAAGGATAGGGCCAAAATGGCAGTCGGACATCCCTCTCACAATCCTGGACTGCTGGCTCCTAATCGCTCACCTGTCTACCTGCCTGGTCTCCCCTAATTGCACCCCCCCCAACCTGGTCGCCTCTTACTGCCCCTCTACCGGCCTGGTCACTCCCAACTGCCCCCCCACCAACCTGGTTGCCCTTCACAGTCCCCCTGCCAGCCTGGTCACACCACACAGCCTGCTTATTCAGTCGTTTGGTTGTCCCTCACTAACCCCCTGCCAGCCTGGTCGTAGGCAGCCATCTTGTGAGGGTGTGAGGGTTAATTTGCATATTACCTCTTTATTAAATAGGATTACATTTTCCCCTCATAACTTTTGTTGTGTTGCACACTACCCAAAAATCCAACTCACACAATTGTCTTAACAGTGATTTATAGTCATTTTCTGAATCAATAATTTCATTAATGTTACAAAATTATTTGCTTTAATGCTGTCAGTCCTCCTTCTTTGTTAGCAGGCCTTCTTCCATATTCACTCATTAGCGGGGTTATTTGGTTATCCTGGAATGTATTTCTATTGTAAAGATAAGCTAATGCTTTCTTCCTTCTCACTAGTGAAGTAAATACTCATCAAAGACAAGAGTTGCTATTATTGCTGTCTCGTGCAGTTAGCAATTTTTTTATCTTTCTATTTTTTAAGTATTCTTATGATTCATGAATTTTTACTTGAATTTGTAGTATTTGAATTCACTATAATATCATTTTTACCTATTATTTTTAAGACTTTTTTTTCAGGGAAGTTTTGTGGTCTACAACAAAATGGATAGGAAGATACAGATTATTCAGATACTTCCTATCCCTCCAACATGCAAGCCTCCCCCATTATCAACATTATTCAGAAGAATGGTACATTTTTAACCAAGGATGGACCTCCATTGCCACACCATAATCACCCTAAGTCCGTAGTTTACTTTTGGGTTCACTCTTGGTGTTGTGTATTATGTAAGTGTGGACAAATGTACAATGACATATACCCATCAATATAACATCCCACACAGTATTTTCACCACCCTAAAAATCCTCTGTGCTCTGCTTGTTTATCCCCTCCCTCTCCCCCCTCTTCCGCCACCACCTACTACATCTGGTGGTCTTTTTATTGTCTCCATAGTTTTCCTTTTCTATAATGTAATACACTTAAAATCATAAAGTAGATAGCTTTTTAAAAGCAACTTCTTTTACTTATTAATATGCATTCAGGTTTATGTCATGTCTATTCATGGTTTGATAGCTCATTTCTTTTTAGCACTGAATAATGTTCTATTGTCTGAATGTAGCATAGTTTATTTATCCATTCACTTACTAAAGGAAATTGCACTTCCAAATTTTAGCAATTATGAATAAAACTGCTATAAATATCCACATGCAGGTTTTTATGTGGACATAAGTTTGCAACTCTTTGGTAAATACCGAAGAGTATGATTGCTGAAACGTATGATGAGTATGTTTACTTTTGTAAAAACAAAACAAAACAAAACAAAAAACCTCCAAACTGTCTCCCAAAGTGGCTATATCCATTTTGAATTCTCACCAGAAACTAATAAAAGTTCCTACTGCTCTACATCCTTCTCAGTATTTGCTGTTATTTTCTGGAGTTTGGTCATTCTAATAGGTGTGTAGTAATATTTCATTATTGTTTTAATTTGCATTTCTCTATTGATAATTAATGTGCACCAATTTTTTATATGCTTATTTGCCATTTTTTTTGGTGTGGTGTCTGTTCAAGTGTTGAGCCTGCTTTTATTTTTTATTTTATTTACTTTTTAATATGCATTTTGTTGATTTTTTATAGAGAGGAAGGGAGAGGGATAGAGAGTTAGAAACATCAATGAGAGAGAAACATCGATCAGCTGCCTCCTGCACACCCCCTACTGGGGATGTGCCTGCAACCAAGGTACATGCCCTTGAATGGAATCAAACCTGGGATCCTTGAGACGGCAGGCTGACGCTCTATCCACTGAGCCAAACCAGTTAGGGCTTGGGCCTGCTTTTAAATAAAATTATTTATTTACTATTAAACTTATATTATTATTTATTCATCTATTTATTTCAATAGAAGTAGACAAAGTAATAGATGTTGCAAACACAGAAGATTCTCTATTTATGATCAAGACAGTCTCCCACCCCCCAAAAAAATCATTCCTAAGTTCATTTACTTGGAAGTTCAAAGTGTAATTATAAATATAAACACTATTATTAAAAATTTGTATTAGGCAGAGTTGATAATATTATTTGTTAGTCTCTGTGCTATAAAAGCTTTTATGTTCAAAACTAGGGGCCTGGCACACAAAATTTGTGCACTTGAAGGGTGGGGGGGACATCCCTCAACCCAGCCTGCCCCCTCTCACATACTGGGAGCCCTCAGGGGAAGTCCTACTGAGGCGATCAGGCTGATCAGGAGAAGGCACCAGCCCCATCACCCCGCTGCTGCAGCCACTGCCAGTCACTGCAGCACCAAGGTGTTTTCATCAACATTGACTCCAGTCCTTTCACCATGAAAAAATGGCAGCTTTCTTTAGGCATTTTCAAGATGTGTCTTTCATAGGATATGACATTTCTTTCTTTTTTTTTTAATCCTTACCTGAGGATGTTTCCATTAATTTTTAGAGAATGTGGAAGAGAAAGGGAAAGACAGAGAGAAACATCAAAGTGAGAGGACCACTTTGATTGGTTGCTTCCTGCATGAGCCCTGACCTGGGCCCCAGCCAGGGAGGAGCCTGCCCTTGATCAGAATGGAACTGGACCCTGCGGTCCGCAAGCCTAGGCATTATCCACTGAGCAAACCGGCTAAGGCAGGATATAACATTTCTTAGCTCTCCAGCAGAGGACCTTCCTTTTTTTTCTGCAGGAAGGTGGTGGAAAAACCCTAGATCACCTTTTTGGATTCTTATACCCAAGTTACTAAGAATATTACCAGTGACAAACAGGGGGCTTAGCCAATGATGGGTCAGAAAAGGTATTTCCTCTGTAGTTCCCACCAATCACCTCTGATCTCTGGCTCTGCCCCTGCCAAAGCCTAAAGCCTCTCATCCTGGGCAGGGGCCCCCAGTTCCCTCCCATCACCAGCCCCACCCCTGCCAAGGTCTAAAGCCCCAGGGACTGGGCAGGGGGCCCCCAGCTCCCTGCGATCACTGGCTCCACCCCTGCCAAGGCCTAAAGCCTCTGGGCCTGGACAGGGCACAGCTCACTCCAATCGCCAGCTACACCCCTGCCAGGCCTATAGCCTCAAGGCCTAAGCAGAGGCCCCCCAGCTCCCTCCGATCACCGGCTCCGCACCTGCCCAGGCCCCAAGCTTCTGGTCAGGGCTTGGGGCCTGGGCAGGGGACCCCCAGCTCCCACCAATCGCCCCATCACCCGGCTCAGCCCCTGCCCAGGAGTCCCCTGGCTCAGGCGCTTCCCAGGTTGCTCAGGACCCAGGGGAGCCTACCTCAAAATGACCTGGGTGCTGAGAAAGTTCCTGGGACTCAGGCTGCTGGGCGCCTACTTATGCAAATTAACCTCCATCTTTGTTGGTTTAATTTGCATACTCACTCTGATTGGCTGTGGGCATAGTGGAGGTATGGTCAATTTACATGTTTGTCTATTATTAGGTATGATGATTCTTAAAAAAGATGCTTGGCTACAAAAATAAATAAAGCATGCTTTAATACAATTACTGTTTGTGGGCAAGAAGAGAATAAATACAATTACATTACATTACCATTCCAGGAAAGAATGTCTGAAGAATGAAGAGCATTCTAAACTTTTTAAACTTTTTATTATGGAAATTTTCAAAAATATAGAAAAGTAAACAGAGTACTACTGTGAACTGCATGCAGCTGTCACCTGGCATCGAAAATATTCAGCACGTGCTGATCTTGTTTCATCTACACCCTTTTCTTTTCCCCCTTGCCCTGCGTTATTTGAAGCAAATAACTATACATCATTCATAAATATTTCAATACCTAGCTCTAAATAAAAGGACCTTTAAAAGCATAATTGAAATACCACTATCACCCTAGAAAATGAGCAATATATCATTATAATCTTAAGTATCTTATAGTGTTCAGATTTTTCCAATTATTTTATACTAACAATGGACCTTGGTATATAGTTAAGGTAAATTTGTCCGAGTCTTGGTTGAAATAAAGTAACATCCCATTTGGTTGATTTGTTGCCTCAGAATCAAAGATTCTTTTGTGATATCTTTCTTCTTGCAAATTTGTATTGAAGGGGCCATGTTATTTGTCCTGTAGAATTTCCCATAGTGTAATTTAACATGAGCCTTGCATTGTGTATAAATGAACAGCTAATTTGAGAGAGATGAATTTAACCTGAATTTAAATTTATTAATGCCTGCAAAATGTGATTCTTGAATTGTATCATTTTTTTCTTTATTCATTAGCTGGAATATTTCTTAAAAGATCACTGCTTCTCCATTACTTAGTTACTCAGTGCTACAAATCATATAGAATAGGCAAGGTAAATGCTTGATCATTACACATTTTTTTAAATAATGGGGAGTACTCATAAAGTATTTCAAATGTGATAAATTTCTTTAATATTATTATGAGCTCATAAGCTTAAATATATTTGATACACTTCAATCCATTATAATTTTTTATGCTCTAATTTTCCAATCTTTGGCCAATGGGAGCCTCTTCTAGTTGGTTCTTGAATACTTTCAAAATGACCCCAGTAATTTTTGTTATCTTCCCCACTTTCTGGCACTACTGATGTCCCATCATGTGCATTTCCTTCAGACCTGGAATCAGCCACTTTCCAGGAAGCTCTGTTCTTTCTAGTGGGATGATATTCAGAAACCACTGTGGACTTCAGGAGCTGATGGGCCATCATAGTTTTAATTGGTTTTGCTGGTTTGGATAGAAACACCAATGTACATTTACTTTGAAAACAGCCACAAACTTTCATTGGATTCTCTTGGAATGTCCAGGTAGATGACATAATCTACACATAATAGTTAATTTTGATTTCTCCTTTAAAGTATTTGTTACCCTTTTAAAAATTTCATGTCAGTGTTGAAATGAAATTCTAACAACAATAATAAGATGATAAATACCAGTGATAATATTGTTACTCAATTCTTATTTATAACTAGAGGCCCAGTGCACAAATTAATGAATAGGTGGGGTCCCCCTCTGCTTGATAAGCCAGAGATTGAGGCCAGCCATGGGGAGGGACCTTGGGAACTTGGCTGTGAGAGCTCACTGACCACCAGGGGGCAGCTCCTGTGTTGAGCGTCTGCCCCCTGATGGTCAGTGTGCATCATAGCGACTGGTCGACTGGTTGTTCCAGTTGTTCCAGCCATTCAGTCATAGCGGTCACATATATATATATAGACTAGAGGCCCGGTGCATGAAATTCATGCACAGGTGTGTGTGTGTGTGTGTGTGTGTGTGTGTGTGTGTATGTGTGTGTGTGTGTGCCTCAGCCCAGCCTACACTCTCTCCAATCTGGGACCCCCAAGGGATGTCCAACTGCCCTTTTAGGCCCAATCCCACCAGATCGGGCCTAAACGGTCAGTCGGACATCCCTCTCACAATCCAGTACTACTGGCTCCCAACCACTCGCTTGCCTGCCTGCCTGATTGCCCCTAACTGCTTCTGCCTGCTAGCCTGATCACTCCCTAACCACTCCCCTGCCAGCCTGATCAATGCCTAACTGCTCCCTTGCCAGTCCAATTGCCCCTAATTGCCCTCCCCTGCCAGGCTGGTCACCCCTAATTGCCCTCCCCTGCAGGCCATCTTGTGGTGGCCATCTTGTGTCCACATGAGGGCAGCCATCTTGTGTGTTGGAGTGACGGTCAATTTGTATATTACCCTTTTATTAGATAGGATATTAGTAGAAATATAACTATACTTTCCTATTAAGAATATTTTTATTTTTTTGAAATAAATATATTTTATATTTAATTTACCAAGACTTTTTATTTTTATTTTTATTTTTATTAGACAGGAAATTTATTTAAACAAGATACTTGAATTGAAGGAACAATTGTCTAGGATTAATTTTTTTAGAGTATTAAAATTTATCTCTACTTAAAGACAGATTGCCCTACTCATAACAGCTAGGTAGAAAAAAAGTTATAAAATTGTCCTTGGTTTTATAATGATTAATGAAAAACATTAAAATTCTCGAATAGGCCCTGACCAGGTGACTCAGTTGGATGGAGTGTCATCCCATACACCAAAAGGTTGCAGGTTAAATTCCTGGTCAGGATACATACCTGAGTTGCAGGTTTAATCCCTGGTTGGGGTGCATACAGAAGGCAACTGATCAATATTTCCCTCTCTCTTTCTTCCTTTCTCTCTCCCTTTCTCTCCCTAAAATCAATAAACATATCCTCAGGTGAGGATTTAAAAATATAATAAATGAAAAATAAATAAAATGTACCACAGTTGTTGTTTTTTATCCATTCATTTCCTGATAGGCACTTCGGCCATTTCTAGACCTTCGCTATTATAAATAACACTTCTATGAACACACAGGGTTGCATATATTCTTTCTAATTGGTGTTTCAGGCTTCTTAGGATATATTGCTAGAATTGGGATCACGGGTCAAATGGCAGTTCCATTTTTTATTTTTTTGAGGAACCTCCACACTGTTTTCCATAGTGGCTGTACCAGTCTGCATACCCACCAGCAATGTGTTAGGGCTCCCTTTTCTTCACTTGTTTGTTGATTTTTTTATTGTAGCCATTCTGGCAGGTGTAAGGTGATATTTTGTTGTCATTTCAATTTGCATCTCTCTGATTATTAGTAATGTTGAGCATTTTTTCATATGTCTCTTGGCCATTTGTTTGTCCATTTTGGAGAAGTGTCTATTTAGATCTTCTGCCCGTTTTTAATTGGATTGTCTTCCTTTTGTTCAGTTACATGAGTACTTTATATATTTTGGATATTAACCCTTTACCAGATGTATCATGTGGGTTCCCTTTTCATTTAGACTCTGGTTTATTTTACTATGGAGAAGCTTTTCATTTTGATGTGTTCCATTTGTTTATTTTTTCCTTTATTTATTTATTTTGCCCTAGTCATTGCATAAGTGAAAATTTTACTACATGAGATGTCTGATATTTTGCTGCCTATGTTTTCTTCAAGGATTTTTATGGTTTCATGACTTACATTATATTGAGGTATCTCACTCTTCTGGTGATTTTACTTGGCATGATGCATTATATTTGTAATGGAGTACTTATATTTATTTCTTATATTTCATTTAGGATTTTGTAACAATATGAATATTCATAAAGGCTCTATTCTTTTTTATATTCTCTGTCAGGCTATGCACTGAGATGAAGCTATCCTTATGAACTGAACTGGCAAGCTTTCTTGCTTTTCCTATGAGCTAGAACTATTTAAATGGTATGGAAATTCTCTTTTTTGAAAGCTTAAAAACTCACCCCAAATCATCTGTGCCTAATGCCTTTTTAGTTGTTGATTATCTGAAAGCTTTTCTAAATTCTTTCACTATTAGTGATCAAGGTAGTTTTCAACATCTTTTTTTTAAATTTTATATATATATATTTTATTGTTTGAAGTATTACAAATAGTAGTACATATGTCTCAGTTTTTCCCCCATTGACCTCCCCCCGGCCTCCCCTACGCCCCAGTACATGCCTTTACCTGCCCCCCGCCCCCCGCCAGTGTCTTGTATCCATTGGTTATGCTCACATGCATGCGCACAAGTCCTTCGGCCCATCTCTTACAGCATCCCCCACCAACCTCCCCGCCCTCCCACCGTAGCCCGACAGTCTGTTCAATACCTCTGTGCCTCTGTATCTATCTTTTCCCCATTTCTTTCCTTTAAAAAAATCTTGCCTCTGCAGACTAGAAATAAACATATAATAACAAAAAATGTTTGAGTCCCAATTTCAATGTCCAACAGTTCCTTAATGATATCTGGAGGGTGGGCACATGGTGGCAATGCAGGTCTGATCCTCTCTGGTTTGGTCCTTGGCAACCTGCAGCGACGAACAGCTGCTGACTGCTAGTGTGGCAAGGCGTCGTCAGCATCTTCCATCTCTGGACTGTTTCTCCTCTTGTCTTCATGGCTGGAGCAGACCTGTCAATTCCTCTCTGTTGCAGGAGTCCACATGGTCTTGGAGTTGTTTTCTTAAAATATACAAACATATTCTCGACCAAAGGTTAATAAAGGAATCTTTTCTATATAATTTATTTGGGATCCTTTTTATTTTTGCCCAAATGATTTTCCTTTGTCTTATTTAGACACCATGTGTGTTTTTCATGGATGTCTTGCTGTTAGCATTACATATGAAAATTAATTTTGTAAAGTAAAAATTTTCTAGATGTAATTTACTTATAGGATATTTTTCCTTACATAATATTACCCTACTATCCCCCCCCTTTTTTGATTAATGGAGGCTTTTGTAATTTTTATAATGCAGTGTTGATAACTTTAAATTTTAATATTAGTGATCAACGTAGTTTTCAACATCTTTTTAAATGTATTTCTGAAATTCATGTATTTCAGATTAATTCCTTCTACTGCTTTACACTACGCTCATAGATCTTTGTCTGTCATTTCTATATTTTAAATTTTTGTGGTTTTCTTTGTTGCTTAGTATACTAATAATTTGTATAAACACTTAATGGATTTTTGAAATAATTCTATCTTCTTGGGTGAAAATTGTGATATATAAACATGTTGAGCAAAATATCCTTATTAATTATACCATTCAAATAATCTGTCATTATGTACCTTTAGTCTAAGACTCTCAATTCCAATAATTACAGGCTGTTGGTGTTCCTTGTGATTAAGCCCCCTAGTCTAATGATTTAGTCTAATGATCATAACTTTTGCTAATGTATTTTTGTATATGTAATAATTTGTATTTATATACAAATTATTATATTTCAATTCTAGGCCATGTGGACTATATAGGCTCATAACTATAACAATTTTATTATGAATTATTTTTTGCTTCCCTATTTTAAAATTTAATTTTGTCATAAATTCTCTTATTCCTGACATTAGTTTTATCAACCTAGTTTTCTCCTCTCTTTTTATTTCCTCCTTTCTTCCATCCTTCCTTCCTTCTTTCTTTCCTTCTTTTTCCCCCTCTCTTTTTTAAAAGTTATAATATAAAGTTTATATATAAATATAAAGTTTATACTTTATAATATAAATATAATCTTCATTTTATGTTCTTTTAACTTTCTATTTTTCCCTCCTGCCTTTTGAAATTAAAATTGGTTTGATTTTTTTCCAATTAATATGAGAATATTTTATTTTAATATGGATGTTTAATACATTTATATTTAGTGTTATAAATACCATAATTTTCTTCTATTATTTTCTTTTATGCTTTCAGTTTTTTGTTTCCTTTTGCTGTATTGCTCATTTTATTTCTTAACTAGGCAAATTAATAGTTTGAGAAGATGCTAATAGATACTCTGGAAAAATACATTCATGATTAAACAAGATAGAAATATTTGGGGACTTTTTTGGGGGGTAACTACAATAAATATAACAAAAGTAGAATTCCTAAGAGTCTCAGAAATGAAGCCACCTGTTTAACTATTTTAATCAAAGATCACAATCTTATTTGAGCTCAGAATATATTTTTGATAATGCATTGAGTGACATCCTATGGAATTGCAGTCTGTAGGATATCGGGTTGGGAAATGTACCCCTAGTGATCTGGAACTCATACATCCTACTTTGTTATATTATTGTTCACCTTTGAATGTTCTAACTGTACATATTGAACCCGTTTCCCAACCCTACTTTTGAGCTAATCTACTGTTTTGTGTGTCTCTTCAACTAATTCCTTGGATTTACTGCTGCTTATAACCTGGTATCATTGTGTAATTCTATTACCATTGGAGTCTGCCATCTGAGACATTTTATTAGTGAATGACTACATTGAACTATTAGAAGAGAAACTTATAGTGACAACTATAGCTTGGCTCCAGGTAGATGTTCAAATTACTGTTAGTAAGAAAGGAATGTCTAATGGATGGTAAGAGAGAAGCAGAAGATCTGAAGCCTGAATAGAGATGGACAGGAGATTACCACCTAAGACATGGAGATTGGCTTTAAAAGGAGAAACACCATCATAATAAGCTGACACTTTTATGCCAAGGAGTTCAAAGAACTTCAAAGGCTCCATGACAGAAGTGTTTTATTAAAGCCAAAAAAATAACATATGTGGCTTTGAAACAACCATCAATGGCTTGATGGTTTACTCATTTTCAAGGAAAGAGAATAGGTAGTCTTTGAGAAAAAAATACTTGAGAAGTAAGAACAGGGTTCTAATGAGTACTCAGCACCCATTCAATGTGTCCTTGACTAAGTCATTTATTTTCTTTCATCCTCAGTTACAGGAGCTGAAAAAAAAGAAAAGTAGATGATTTTTACATCATTATGTTATGCTCCCAGAGAATCTGCAAATCCATGAATGAGTTTTAGAGTATTGCTATAACAAACAATGACATAGTGAACACCCTCATATAGATCTCCATGTGTGTTTAAGAACTAACTTTAGTAATTCACTATCAAAACTTTTTAAGGAAGATGATAGAATAGTATAAAATATACGAGAATGTATCACATAGTTAAGGGGAGTTAATTTTTATGAAATTACATTTTATTTTACTTATAAATGTTTATGTATTATATACTGAATTGCTCTATAAAATAGACTTTTTCTTGTGGTTTGTTTAAAAACAGTTTTAAATATATCCATCAACAGTAATAATCTAGAGATGGATTTGATGAGTCATATGCTCTGTTCCAATTTAACTTTATTAAGTATAACAAGTTTTTCTCCACAGTTGTGCTATCAGATTACACTTACATCAGCTACATTTAAAAGTCTGAGTATTTACTAACACGTTTTTTACATATGCTAATTATTTCAAGCCAAAAGTTGTAAAACTATGCTATTTCCAATTTCCAGTTTAATTTTCCTGACTGCTAGTAAGGTTGAACAACTTTTCATAGATCTAGTATTGGTCATTTGGGTTTCCTATTCACTGATTTATTTGTTCTTTCCTTTTGTCTATTTTTGCATTTTTGTTCTTTTCTTATTGATGTATAGGAATATATATATATATATATATATATATATATATATATATATATACACACACACACACACACACATATATATATTCTGAATATCTTATGAGTTATATCCACTGCTAATTTTTTTTTTCATTAAGAAATGCAAATTTTATGGTCAAATTCATCATTTTTTCTTTGTGATTTGTGCTTTTTGGGTCTTGTTTAAGATATGCTTCCCTATTCCAAGTTCATAAAAACATACTTCTATATATTCTTCTAAAAGTTAGAAAGTTTTGCTTTGCATATTTGTGCCTTTATTCTTTTTTTTTAATTTAAATTCTTTATTATTTAAAGTATTACATATGTCTCCTTTTCCCCCATTGACCTCTCCCTAGCTGCTCCCACCCCCCCCCCACCAACATATGCCATCACCCCCTCCACTGTCTGTGTCCATTGGTTATGCTTATATGCATGCATACATGTCCTTTGGTTGACCTCTTACCCACTCCCCAGCCCCGCCTTCCTTCTGAGGTATGACGGTTTGTTTGATGCTTCTATGTCTCTAGATCTATTTTTATTCATCAATTAATGTTGTTTATTATATTCCACAAATGAGTGAGATCATGTGGTATTTATCTTTCTTCTATTTATCTTGTGCCTTTGTTCTATGTGGAGGGTTTTTGTGCATTGCGTGAGGTAGGGATCTACCTTTTTCACTATGGCAAGCCAGTGGCCTCAACACCATTTACTTAGTAATTCATCCTTTACTCAACTGTGAAATGACCTTTCGCACACACCACACTCTCAGATACAAGTAGCTCTAATTTTGTTATAAATATGACTGATGACTTTCAAAGCTAATATTGTTTGCTGTTAGACACTCCCTGATAACCTAAAAATAGTCTAGCGGAAATGGTTTTATGGAGGACTGTAGTCTTGCATAGTTATCTGAAGGGTTTCAATGAGCAAGAAACAGGAAATGCAGACTACATGCATTAAGTTAACATTAAAATACACTGGTGTAGTCTATGCAGGAGTCATTCAATATGAAGTGGTAATGAAGATATAAATATTGTTATCCTGGACAATAAGGAAGATCTTCAAGAAGTTATGGTCTGATACAGTAGTTCTCAACATATCAGACCAGACACTGCCTTTTTAATAACATTTTGTTATATTACTATCCTGGATCTTATTTTATTTATGCAGTAATATAACCCACCTGCTAATATATTTAAAAAAATGATAAAACACCTTTTTGTATTATAAATAAAAAATGAAAGTGCTGAATAAGAAAAAATAGGTATTTCAACATGCAAATGCTCAGGCAAAATTCACTATCATAAAGTTATACAATTTCTACCCTATATGTACACTCACCTTGAAAGTGACAGCAGTAGTTGTAAGCTCATATTATTCAGTTATTTTTTGTTGGCTCAATTACTACAAGAATAATTGCTACTGAAAGACTGAACAATTAACTAGGTTTTAAGCAAAACAAAGAGAAGTCTTCCCTTGATTGACATAGTAGCTGCGTTCCTAGACAATTCAGGGTATATGAAAATGTGGGAAGTTACTTTGAATGTAATACTAGCATTAGATTCTATGTTAAGAGGAGTATAAACTAGATTTTCAACAACATGAATATCTGTCCAGTCTAGCTGAACAGCCAAAAATCAAGAGAGAACAGGGACAATTTTGTGTGGGCCTGTCCCTTCCATTGCAGCAATGTCCAACTTCTCTGGTTAAATGTGAACAATACTCTCTAAATCACAACCAAAAAATACCTCCTCCCCACCAATCCTATCTAATAAAAGAGCAATATGCAAATTGACCATACCTCTGCTATTCACACAAGCCACACCCACCAGCCATTCAGGAGCAAGTATGCAAATTAACCCAACAAAGATGGCTGCAGCCACTGAGAGAGCAGGAAGCTTGGGTTTCCCCGGCAATGGAGGAAGCCAAGCTTTCTGCCTGCCCTTGCTTGCCTAGGCCTCCGCTTAAGGCTATGAAGTTTCAATTATAGAAGATAAATAAATCCCAACAAAAATGGCTGCGGCCACAGAGCGAGCAGGAGGCTTGGCTCCGCTCAAGGCTACAAAGCTTCAATTATAGAAGATAAATAAATCCCAGATACCAGGGCCTCTGCTTGGGTCGCCGGGGGGCGTGACCAGCCTGCAAACCACCACAGGCCCCTTTCCCAGGCTGTCCCATGCCCCAAGGGAACAAGGGAATTCCCCACCCTGACCCGGGACTCCCTTCAGGGCAAAGCAGCTGGTCCCCACCCATGCACCAGGCCTCTATCCTATCTAATCTATCTAATAAAAGAATAATATGCATATTGACCATCACTACAATACACAAGATGATTGCCCCCATGTGGTCAAAGATGACTGACCCCATGTGGACACAAGATGGCTGCCACAAGATGGCCAGCAGGGGAGGGCAGTTGGGAGGGACCAGGCCTGCAAGGGAGGGCAGTTGGGGGTGATCAAGCCTGCAGGGGAGGGCAGTTAGGGGTGACCAGGCCAGCAGAGGAGGGAAGTTGGGGGCGACTGGGCCTGCAGGGAAGGGTAGTTGGGGGGGAGGGGGGAACCCAGGCCTGCAGGGGAGGTAGTTAGGAGCAAACAGGCTGGCAGGGGAGGGCAATTAGTTGCAATCAGGCTGGAAGGGAAGTGGTTAGGATATGATCAGGCTGCCAGGAAGAAGCAGTTAGGGGCAATTAGGAAGGCAGGCAGGCAAGCAGTTGGGAGCCAGCAGTCCTGGATTGTGAGAGGTAGGATCGGGCCTAAACGGGCAGTCGGACATCCCTTGAGGGGTCCCAGATTGGAGAGGGTGCAGGCTGGGCTGAGGGACACACACCCCCTGCACGAATTTTGTGCACCAGGCCTCTAGTACATTTATAAAATGCTCCCCTGAAGATAGTACTACCCCTATTGAACCACACTAGTCTATAGTAAGAGCAAGAAATAGCAAAAGTGCTACAATAAATACATACACAGGGTACACAGGAATACTGTTGTCCCTTGGTGTCCATGGGAAATTGGTTCCAGAACCCTCGACAGAAACCAAGATGTGTGGATGCTCAAGTCCTAATATAAAACTAGAGGCCCAGTTCACTGAGGCGGGTGTTCCCTCAGCCTGGCCTGCACCCTTTCACAGTCTGGGACTCCTCCAACTGCTGGCTTAGGAAGTGAGCCTAAGCCAGCAGTCAGACATCCCCCTTGCAGTCCAGGAACCCTTGTTCCTTACTCCCCACCTGCTCACTGCTCCTTACCGCTTGGTTTGCTGCTCCTTGGCACTGCCATGGAGGCAGGAGAGGCTCCCACCACTGCTGCTGCAATTGGCAGTTGTGAGCCCAATTTCTGGCTAAGCAGGGCACCGCCTGTGGGAGCACACTGACTACTAAGAGGCAGCTTCTGTGTTGAGTGCCTGCCCCCTGGTGGTCAGTGCGTATCATAGGGACTGGTGGTTCTGCCATTTTGGCAATTTGCATATTAGTCTTTTATTATATAGGATGGCCTAGAATAATGGATACAGTCAGCCTTCTGCATCTAAAAACAGGATTTTGAATCCACAGTTGCAAAACTCGGGATACAGAGGGATGACTATGCCTATTGAAAGAAATCCCTGTATTAGTGGAGTTTCACAGTTCAAACAGTGTTGTTCAAAGGTCAGCAGCACAGTAGAGGAGTGGCTGGTGCTGCCAGGGCAGAGTTAGTGTGGTCACAATGGGAGCACAGACAGGCCTCAGGATCTGAGAGAGACAGGAGTGATAAAGAGATGCTACTTAGCTGGTGGTCTGCAGAGTGGAGGTAAAAGCATTTCTCATTTCTCGATAAAGAATCCTCTCCTTTGCGCTGTTAGAAGGTGATTGGAATGTAAGTCACAAACAATGAAAAAAATTATAAATACAAAAATTAACCAAAATCAGACCCAATACTCCCAATCAGCCAGGATTAAGAACATCCATTGTCTCAACTAGGTTACAGATGCTGAGAGTAAAGATACACTTCTTTTTTTTTTTTTTTTTTTTTAATTTGAAGAAACACATCTATTTCCCCTGAATTTCTTCCATCTGGAATACTTGTCCAGTTTCATTGCCTGAAGAACTGGCAGCTTCCCCTCAACTGTACCCCTTATGAGTCTGTTTTGTTGCTATATCTCTCCCTTGATCTGATACCTGCAAAAGGGAAGAGAAAAGGGAGAGACCTTTACACTTTAAAGGCCCCCTTGAAGACCTTTCTTCCCTGATACATTCATTTTAGCATCAACTGGAAAGTGATAGAGAAGAAAGAGAAGACTGGCTGAATTACCATGCAGCTTGTTCTGTATAAATTCATTAGTGCAACCCGGAAATTCACAGCTGGGAGGAGCTGTATCAAATAATGCATGCCGCTTCCTCCAGAGAGGTGACAGCTAACCCAAAACCTAACCAAAGCGATTCCAAGACACATGTCCCATAAGGAGACTATATCACTAGGCAATTCTTGCTGTACCTAATTGTGCAAACATAATGACATTGATTATAACTCCATACACATTTGTAAACTTTTTTTGGATATGAATTTTGGATTCCAATTCAACCTGGGGCCATGGTTAAAGACACCATGTCCTCAACACTGGCCCTGTACCTAATACAGTGAATGTTTGCTGAATTAAAGCAAGAATAAATGAATGAGTGGTGGACTCCAAGAAGTCAATCACATGATCAAGTGCTCTATTCATTTATTTGGGGCTGTTCTTTCAGCACATCATGTTATCCATACTCCTATGTGCCACCATCTAAATCTATAAGGAGAACCCAGTGAGCCTTTACAGCCAGAAGCCCTCAAGCTAACAGGAATCTGGAAGTTAGCCTAAACCAGGTGGCATCTTGTTTTCCTTTATCAACTGATCCCAACGCTCAGCACTCAATAGTTCTGTTAGTGTTTCTCCAGCACCCACCGCCATCCCCTGCTACAAGGCGACCTTAAAGAGAGAGATAAAGTTCTGAGGCAAGTAAATACCATTTAACAATCTTAACCTACTGGCAGGACTTAACACAAAGCAATGTGGTTCAAAGTATTTCTTAAACTGCCTACTGAGTGTCTGGTATATGTCAGGCACAAGCATTCACATTTAGAATATGAATATAAATAGGACTTCGCTTTGTCCTAAATGCGCTGACCATCCAATAAAAATAGTGACATACTGAAAATTATAATTTCAAGACAGAACTAAGTCTTGTTAAGAGCTATCTTAGAAGGGACTGCAAATCTATTCAGTTTCAATATCTATACATATAATACATGGAAGATGCAGCATCTTAGGACATTATGAGACAATCAAAAGATCTGATAATAATGACCAATGGGATTAAATAGTGGGAAGAATTGTACATAGTTTTAATACACACAAACACACACACACACACACACACACACACACACTAACGTATTCCGAGGGATATACCGTGGGTTTAGAAATCAAGTTCGGTTCTCATAAAGGAGTTGGTGGTACATCATTACCGGGTGAGGCTTGTGCACTTCTAGTCTGTCCTTGCTCCTTTTCTTGTCTGGATTGTGCTGAATGCCTTCTTTTTTTGCTACAGGGTTCTATTGAAAAGTTTAAATCTTTCCTTATAAGCTTCCTAAAAATACAGAATCTTTATTTATCAATGTCTTTCTGATTCTGTATTTCTCTTCAATACATTCAGCAAATATCAACTAAGGCTTTTAACTTAGTTGAATGTTGCCTGTTTGTTTGTATCTGTGACCTTTTGGGGTAACTGTGTTCTGATAAATATACTTTCAAATCATTTCTGTGCCAATGCGAGGGATGTTTAATTGGTTTAAAAATAGAGAAAGTGCTAGCTGCTAGCTCAGAGGCTTTGGTTTTCATTTCAAGAGAAGGAAAATGCCACACAGATGTGGAGAACCTCCTATGAAAATTGTCTCTTTCTTAACTTCAACACCTGGGCATAATTGTTCCCCTGATCCGTAATCTGGAGTTATTCCAGCCACAACTGAATGGACCAATCAAATGTTCTCCTCTTGTAGAGAGAGGCACTGAGGTCAGCTCTGGAGCTGGGAGATTTTGTAGACATGGGTCCAGGCTGCTGTGGTGGGTGACCCTCAGCAGAGTGAGCAGTGGGCCCAGTCTGCAGAAGGAGAAGAATAGCAGAGGAGAAGTCAGTGATAGGAGTAGCTACTCTGAGGGTGTGAGGAAAATCACTGTGCCCTCATGGCAGAGGATGTTGGCTTTGGCTTTAGGAGATGGATTTCAGATCCACTTTCTCAGTTAGGGTTCTGACTGGTCCATGTGGCCTCTGCAGCAATGCTGTCCTTGTCTGCCTGTGGCTTTGATGTCTGCAGCTGGTGAAATTATAGTCTCTTCTCTCCCTGCTTGATCCAGTCCACCTCCCATCCCAGGTGGTCTGCCCTACAGTCCCTCACAACGATCTTACCTGTTTCAGATGCATCCTGTGTTACTCATCACTGATCTGGGGAGTAGTTGAACTCCTGGGTGTAGATGAGGACTCTGCATGAAGTCTGTAGCCCAGACAGAGACAAAGACCGTAACCTTTGGCTGCACTGACATTGGCAGGTTGGGCAGTCTGCTACCCTTTCAACCTCTGCCTCACAGAAAGGGGCTGCAGCACATTTCCTTTAGGTAATATGCTACCTGGCATTGAAGAGAGGTCTTATGCTCTTAGAGGTGTCAATATATTTAGTTCATATAA
The DNA here is from genome assembly GCA_026230045.1 of Corynorhinus townsendii. Lineage (NCBI taxonomy): Eukaryota > Metazoa > Chordata > Mammalia > Chiroptera > Vespertilionidae > Corynorhinus > Corynorhinus townsendii. Next base: position 47,280,450 of record JAPDVU010000009.1, read on the forward strand.
GCTGAGTACAATTTGTTTCATGTGTTTTACCCACTGGAAGCAAATTTCTAACATAAAAATAATAAAGTTTTCCAAAAACCTTATCATCCTTTTGACTTATATTGTTTCTGAAAGCATAGACATGAATGTATGAAAGCCACATCATGCTGGCATGAGAACTTGGATGAAGAGCAAACACTTGAGTTATCACCCAGGAATTGTCTCTCCACATCCGAACTGCCCCTTTCTGTCTGATTGTCAGGCAGCATCAGGCAGAGCAGAGGCATTCTGTGAGCTACCTTTCTGAGGACTCTGTGGAATGTGGACAGAGCAATGCATAATTATGAGCCTGGAATTTGCACCTTACTTAAATTAGCATCAAGGTAACAACAAGCACTATTTTTTCCTTTAGAAAGAATGCATAAACTCAGATTGGGGAAATGTGAAAAATAATTCTGCCTCCTACCCTGGGCCATAATGCCAAATTGATCCAGAAATGCACAGAAAACACCATCAAAATGGTGCCGTAATGCCTTAAAATCAAAATCAGAGCACAAGCTGACATCTTTTCAGACTTTGCAAAGGACTACATTTTTTTGTTGTCTTTTGTTGATATTGATTCCTCAAACTTTTGACTGGTGGAAAGAACAAATATTTTTTAAATGATTCAGTCTTTTGGATTCAAAACACTGTGAAACACCAATGAAATGGATTGTATCTAAATGTTATCTGACATTTATTTTAATTCTTCCACAATACAGGCTTCTTAGGGTCTTGTCTGCATTTCAGTTTTTCAATAGCTCAGTCTTTTGCTTTCTCCTTCTCTCCTGAATAGTCACTTCTTATCTCAGACAATTCTTTCCAGAAGCTAAATCCATCTTGTGGGTCTTTGTTTTCAAGCAATAGAAATATATTCCATCTTTTTAAAAAAGGGATCTGTTATAAGGAAGTGGGGATTTTATCTCCTCCAAGGGTGGAAAATGCTGGTCCAACCTCACTGACCTGGAAAAAGGACCTGCGATCAAACTAGAACGATGCCCACCCTCACCCGCTTCTGGCCCCCACCACAAAGCCTGGACCCTATGTCACTACAGTCTCCTTAAGACCTCAAAAGTAGTTACTTCAAAGTAATTCAAAAGCATGATTTCATTGACTTCCATGACTGTGAAAATAGCAACTACCTCAACCAGATTGCCACAGGGGCCAGAGGAGCTGGGTTGTTATCTGGCCCAACTCAAAATAAACACATATTTGAGGAAATACAAAATTACAAAAAAAAATGACAAGAGGACATGAGGTCAAGAAGATCTTCTGAAACAATAGGAAACTGTTGTTTCATAGTACATTATAATTTCATAGCAACATTATAATTTCATCACTACATGTATTCTGGGGCCACCTGGCAAGCTGCCTGAAAATAGACAAGGGCAGGCAGGGAAAAAGGCAAAAGATAAGGGTAACCAACAAGCTTACAAAACTGTGTTCCATCTAAGCATAATTAACAACTGCACATTTCCATGACAAATTTCTGGATGGGTAGTTTTGCAATAAATGACAAACACTTTAAATTGCACTCTTCAACAGAATTTCAGATTTGGAAATTGATTCTAAAGAAATAAATAGATAAGTGAGTACACATTTAGCTGAAAGAATTTACACCACAGCATTCCTTATAAGAGTAAAAAATTGAAAGCTAAATGAACCTCAACAGAGAGTATTCAATACACTCATTTAGTGAAATTCCATACACCATTAAAAATACTGTTGGAGAAATTTTTCCTTCACTTGAACAGATACTCATAATGTGTTTTAAGTAAAAAATAGGTAACAAAATAATATATTTAATGTGATTCCATTCTTGTCCAATATATATATATATATATATATATATATATATATATATATATATATATAATTATATATGCAGAGAAAAGCTATTTCTGAGAGGAGGTATTGTTTACAGGGCTTATCTCTGAGTGATAGATTACAGAGAATTGTTTCTAACTTAAACTTGATTCCTACTTTTTTCCATAATGAACAGGCTTAATTAAAAAAAAAAAGAAATTTACTGAACCTTCTGATAAGTGAAGACTCCTTTTCTAATGCAAATCATCATACCTTCTATTTCTTAATGTGGGGCATATTTGTTTCCTATGGTGCACCTTTCCCTTACAGATGGAGAATTAGTGTTTCTACCCTTTCCTATCCACATTTTCACCATAGTCTGTCACTTAAGGAGGATTAATTTTTGTCAAAGTGGATTTTGTATTTCTGAAGTGGAAAATCTCCCTAAAATCATACAAACAGCCTCCATCCATCGATTCAGTTTTCTGGGACATGGTTTGGAGTTTTCTATTTTGAGCAGGAGTTTGAGCTTCTGTTGGAAGGCACCCAGGGGGCAACTTTCTGGGTTCTGTGCTGAGGGTTGCAGCCCCCCGGGAGTGGAAACCCCAGTGGGTTTCGAGGAGAACGAACATTTGATTTGATAGCACTCCACTCCCCAGCCATCAATGTATGCTCCTGCCCGCATGTATTTCTCCTGAATTCTCCCAGCCCCTGGAAAGATTACACTGAAACATTTTTTATAGGTCAGTAGTTCCATTTTTGACAGGTGAACTCCCATTGACCTGCATCGAATTCTGCCTCTATAAGCCAGGCTAACGCAGCATTCTTCAAAAAACAACTAAAATGAATGATTCCATTAACTGTACTGGAAGAGGTATCTCCCTAATTCTTGACATGCTAATGATTGCTGGCTCTCAGAGCTGTTAATTTTCAAACTGCAGCGTGGAAAATGTGTTCATTCCCCCAGAGACTCGGCATTAGCCTTTAATTTCTCTTTTCTTTACCTAATCAGAATATTAGTTCACATTTGGATTTTGGCCTAAATAAATAAATTAGAAAGAGATACATTTAAAAACAAATACCCTCTTCCCCAAAAATACTTTATTACCAAACACATTTGCCACAATAGAATGTTTGATCTTAAAAACAGCGCCCCCTCTTTCATTTGAGGATGGCAATAGGATGACAGCTCTTATCACATATCTAAAGGCCTTTTTACTTTAGGGAGAACTGGGCTTTTATTTACAGTGAGGACTGGTCTTCATTGCTAATGCTTAATTTTTTTTCACTCTTCGTTTGTTTTAATGTAGAAGAGAAAAAGAAAGAAGATCTGTAAATAGGGACTTCTGTTCTTTAACCCCTGGGCTCACTGGGGATGCTCTGAGCTGCACTCTCTCAGGGGAATTGCTCATGATGTCACACCTCCATTTGCTAAGCATCTACTTTTCCAAAAGTAGCTGAGTTATTTTTATAATGCTACTTCTAAAATAAGGGGAGGGTGTGTGCTAACAGCTGGGTGAGAGGAGGTTAGTGGGACTGGGGTTTCAGAGATTTCCCCTCAGAATGCAGGAGGAAGAACTGTGACAGTTAAGAATAATAAAGCTAGAAGGAATGCTGGTGGTCAAGCATAAGTACCTAATTTTAGCATTTTGACAACTAAGGAGCAAAGTTGGCCACTTACTGTTTGTCTTCAGTGACAGATGATAGTCCAATCTGGAGTTTTCCCCCCATTTCAAACTTGCCTCTGTACCTCCAAGCCCCCCATTATGACTAGAATGTACATGGGTCCCAGGATCTGCCAGGTATTGCTGCTGCTCATGACCCAGTCTAGTTCAATTCCATTCAACAATCACAAATGGCATCTTATCCATGCAGACATTCTTGCAGGCCCTGGGTTGTGGGTGGGGGTGGGGGCACAGCCTAACAGAAAGAACCCAGGCTTCAGACCAAGCAAATTTGAACATTTACACCAGGCCTACTGCTAAGCATTGGATCTTGGCCACATTATAAACTTAGAAGCCTCAGTTCCTCATCTGTACCATGGGGATGTCATCATACTGTCCAGAAAGATTGGAGTGAGAATTAGAATGAGCATAAGCAAAATATTTAGCTCTCTGTCGTGGCTCAGCAAATAGCAGCTGTTACTACTCTTAGGTCCACTTTTAAAATAAATAGAACCTAGTCTCTGTCCTTAAGGGACTAAGAGTCCAGTGAGAAACACCTTGGGCAATGTGGCCCTGGAATGTCTGCAGCTGGTTAGTGGACTAGTCACTGGGTTAGTCTGCAGCTGGGTGAGTCACAGTAGCCTTCTTAACCCAAGCAATGCCTTGCTGAGGAAGTCAGCTAAATTTCCTACCAGACCCTTGGAGTGAGGAGAAAAAGAAAGAAGAACTTTGGAATGGGATAAATTAGACATGATGTGTCCCAAGTTTGTCTCATTAACCAAATCTGGTTGCTGAAAAAACTAACCTATAACATGAAACATCTGTTCACCTAATTGTGAACAACTTCAGTGGAACAGGGTCAAATTGGAGCTTAGCGAGAATGTAACTCCTTCCTCAGATACTTTGTGCTTGTGTGTACAGAAATATGTCATCCTGCTGTTCAAATAGCCCATGGAAATAGGTAAATATTACCAATAGTTTTCTCTTACAAAGCTGCTTCATTTCTCTTTTCATTCCTTGCTCACAGATTGGATAGAAATGACTGGGAATGAATTCACAGTGGTTGAACACAAATTCCTGGCTACAGCATAAAGCAGTGGTCGGCAAACTCATCAGTCAACAGAGCCAAATATCAACAGTACAACGACTGAAATTTCTTTTGAGAGCCGAAAACCGACTTCTGCGCATGGGCCACGAAGTTTCAATCGCACTGTACGTGCACGCCCGCACATGGTATTTTGTGGAAGAGCCACACTCACGGGGCCAAAGAGCCACATGTGGCTCACGAGCCGCAGTTTGCTGACCACTGGCATAAAGCAAAGCAAAAACATTTTATATGTTTCCATATTTTGTCTTACCTACCTTTTTTCAGTTCTCTGAGTCTATATTAAAGAAATAGCTACAGGTGGACCAGTCTGTGTTTGGATTGGAAAGACCTCCAGCCAATCTTGATTTTACCCCATTTAATCAGAAGCACAATTCTCACTGAATCACTCAAGTTTTCTAATTAGCAGTAGGAGCGACCTGATGAGCTGCTTCCTGTTCAGGAGGTTCTTGAACATTAGAAGCACCTAGCCTGCTGAGCATTTTTTTTTTTCTTTCTGACCAACTCTGTCCAAATCTGCCCTCCTGTCATGTGGAAATACATGAACATCCCATTTTATTCAAATGGGTTGAGTTAAAATATTGACTGTTCTATAAACTTAGTGGATTCAAAAATATTGTTTCTAGTTTCCAGTAATGAAGGCATTTAAAATCTAGTGTGAGAGACAAGAGTCACAAACATAGTATAGTATAGTCATTAAGAATCTGACTCTGGGCAAAAATGTTAGCTTTGTTTTCCATTAACTTGGGACAATTAACTTAAACTGTCCACTTCTTTTTTTGTTTTCTTCATCACTCAAATGGGAATAAACATATTTATCTTTTAGGGTGATAAGGTAATTAAATAAGATCATGTCCTTAAAGCATTTAAAAGTGCCTGAACTCACTAATTTAACAATTATATTAAGCTGTTAATATTATTGTCAAAAACTGGTAAGTAGAAGGGGGCAGGTGTGGAATAGACAAGGAATGAAGTCAGTGCAAAGGCATGTGGTTTGTGGGTGGAGGCAGCAGTGATGGGCCCAATGTCAGGGAAGCTGGGTATTGAGGGGAACTCTCCCAGGCCGCTTGAGAGATTGAGATACCAGTTACACAGCACAAATAGATTATTGGCTGAGCCAAGTCCCTCGTGTGTGGGATTAAAATTGGAAGTATCAGTATGAATTTGTGATTCTTCTTAAACATCAAGATGTCCTAAAAGTTTTAGTACAATTTTATGCTTTAAAAAGTTCAGAAATGTAAATGCTGCCTACTTTCAAAACTTCATTTGAAAGTTTGTATGTCTTGTATATTTTTTAACTTTGAAAAAGTAATCTTTAATTTTAATTTTTTGGTGTCAATTAGTGTTTGCCATGTTAAAATTAATATGAACCCTAGTCAGTTTGGCTCAGTGGATAGAGCATTGACCTGCAGACTGAAGAGTCCTGGGCTCAATTCTGGTCAAGGGCATATGCCAGGGTTGCAGGCTTGATCCCCAGTAGGGGGTATGCAGGAGACAGCCAATCAATGATTCTCTCTCATCATGGATGTTTCTATCTCTCTCTCCCTTTGGTTCCCTTCACCATCAAAATATTGGATTTCTGCCACTTATCCAATAAAGGGCTAATATCCAAAATAATAAGGAACTCATGCACTCAATAGCAAAAACAAACAAACAAAAACAAACAAAACAAATAACCCAGCATGTGAAATTATAGATGTGTTAATTAACCTGATGGGGAATAATTCTTTCATAATATACATATGTATATCAAATCATCACATTGTACACTTTAAGTATATTTTAATTGTTTAATGTTTTAAAAATTAGGCAGAGGACCTAATAGATGTTTTCCCAAAGAAGACATAGACATGGCCAAGAGATACAGAAAAAATGCTTAATATCACAAATATCAGAGAAATGAAAATCAAAATCACAATGCGGTATCACTTACAGTTGTTTGAATGGCCATTATAAAAAAGACAAGGAACAACAAGTGCTGGCACGGATGTAGATACGATAGTTAAGAACACTGTACTGTATAGTAGAAATTGGCTAAGAGAGTCAAAAAATGTTCTCACCAAAAACAAAATAAAACAAAACTATCCTCCTAAATTAAAACCTGGGTAAGCATGTGAGGTTATAGATGTGTTAACTAAGTTGATGGGGGAGAATCCTTTCATAATGTACATATATATCAAATCATCATCTTGTACACTTTAAATATATTTAAAAATTTTTAATCAATTGAACCTCAATAAAACTGGAAAAAATTGGACTGCCAACCACATATTGATATAAATAAATAAATGAATTACTGAATGAAGAATGGAATACCCTTTTTCAGTAGAATGTCAGCTAATACATGTAGTAGCAATAATGGGTATAAAAGAGTCACCTGGCAGCCATCATAGTGTTAGGTGATTCAAAGACTCTGTTAGAATTTTTACAGCTGTCCCAACCACGATTCTTTATACTTTCTGATCCTTTTTAGGAACACACATTTATGTGTTGTGACTTATTATCTCTTTCAATCTGGAATAGTGTCTTGGTCTTTCCCTGTCAATCACGACTTTCAGTTTAAAAGTGCAAGCCCTTCATTCTCTTGGAGCACCCTCGCCTGAGTTCATTCAGTACCTCCACATTATCATACTCTGGTCATGCCTTCTTGGCATAAATACAACAGGAAAGATCCTGGCTGTTCTCTGCACCTTGCATCAGGAAGAACACATGCCAATTCATTCTCTGTTGTGGACTCAATGTTTGTGTTCCCCTAAAATTCATGTGTTGAGATTCTAAACCCCAGTGTCACGGTGTGATGAGGTTAGGTTTAGATGAGGTGGATTCTTATAAGGGAACTAGAGGCCCAGTGCATGAAAACTCATGCACTGGAGGGGGGTCCCTCAGTCCAGCCTCCCAGTCCAGGAGCCCTCAGGGGCAGGAGGTGACCCAGTGATCGGGGGAAGACAACACCCCCGTCACACCTCTGCTGCTGCCACTGCTGGCAGCACAAGCCTCAGCTGGCCCTGATTACCTGAGCCTCAGGCTGCCCTGGGTGGCTGGGCAGCCACCATCTGAGGCTTGCCTGCACCTCGGGCGTCAGCTGGGAAGCTGCCATCCGAGGCTTGCCTGTGGCTCAGGCCAGCCCTAGGCAGCTGGGCAGCTGACATTTGAGGCTTGCCTGCCTCTTGGGCTGGCCCTGGGCAGCTGGGGGGCTGAGGGTGGGTCCGGCCACACTGTGTGCCTGCCACTCCACCCCCTGCCCATGGAGGGGCTGAAAGAACTGGGGGACTCTGGCGGGGCTGAGGGGACTGGGTGCCACCATCTTGTGGCTATGGGTGCTACCATCTTTGTGATGGTGTGACTGTCCATTTGTATACTCCTTCTTCATTAGATAGTATTATTGTCCTCATAAAAGGAGACCAGAAAGCTTTCTCTCCTCAGGTGAGGGCACAGCAGCAAGGTGGCCATCTACCAACCAGGAAGAGTGCTCTTACCAGACACCAGAGTTACTGGGCCCTTGACATTCCCATTCCAGCCTCAATTCTTTTGAACTTGACTATGGCTATGAGCGACTTTTTTACTATATCCCAGGGAAGAAAATTACCTAATGCTGAATTCAGTGGACTCACGCCCATGAATTACTTTGAAGTCATCTGTTGTCCTGTAGGAGGAGGACATGATGAAATGGAGCCAGGCTTTGAGGAGGCCTTATCTCCCTTCTTCTGGAAACTTCCTGTTTTCCACACTGGTTAGAGAGCCTCAGGCTACTGTCACTCAGGGCTTCCCGGGGACTACTCTTGTCCTAAGACTGTTTTGCTTACTCTAATTCTTGACCTTTGTATTGCATTGAAGTTGTTTTCTTTCTGAACCTTGCAACAACCCTCAGCTGTTTGAGGAGAGTTCACCAGGAAATGTTTGTTTTTCATTAACTTGTCTCTCTCTATTAGAGCCAACAGAAAAACAGAAGGTCAAGGAAGAAAGGGGTCCCTGTTCAATTAGCCTAATTAAACTTCCCGCTTCAGGACTCTGTCCAGCTCTGGGAAATTCACCACAGCTGACCCAGAAAAAGCCATGTGATTTGTCAAAGCCTCATTGGTTCATCTACTCAGGGCTCCTTAAGTTCTCAGGATGTGCTAAATGCTCTTATTGATGTTTAAAAATATTTATAACAACACTGAAAGGTATGGATTATTAAGCTCACTTAAAGAGTAGGAAATTGAAGTCTAAAGAAGTTAAGTAACTTGTCCAAGATTTCTCAAGTGGAAAATGGTAGGCCCAGTTTTGAATCTTTTAATACCCAGTTGTTTTCTATTCTCAGTGTCCAGTGTGAGGAGATGGAGGGATCTTTGAGTGGTGGCTGCTTTGGCCTGCATACCCTAGGCATGAAGAGCAGTCCACAGGCCCTAGCCCAGACCCTGGGCTGCTGTATGGGGGCTAAAACATGAACGAAACTTCTAACCAATCTGAGGATTTGGACAGGATGAGAAAAGATCATCATGTCCTTATGGACTGGGAGGAAAAGTCCCAGTCCATAAGGACATTTTGCTCATTTCCTTTTTGGCATAATCTCAGTCCAGGGAGGAAAGATACCTAAGTTTCCTCGCTAATTAATGTGAACCAGAATGTGACCTCTGAACACTGAGAAGTTTAAACTAAATGGCCATAAACTGTGGCAACAGTATGAAGAACAGAACTGGGGAGCACAAAGAATATTCTACAGCATTGTATTCAGATCCTCAATCCCTTTGCTCTCAAAGTGAATGCAGATATTTAAGAGGCTCAGAACTCTCAAGGTAGGGTGTGTGTGTGTGTGTGTGTGTGTGTGTATCTAAAAACATACAAAATTAACACATAAAATCAACCTATTGGCACTGTTGGCATTTAATGATAAAGAATGTTTACTTATTTCAAAAACAACTATATTGACATGTATAATACATATTGTCAAATTCACCTATTTCAAATGTACAATTCAATGATTAATCATGCAGCCATGTTCATAAACTAAATATAGAATATTTTTAGCAGCCCAGTAAGAGGTTCTATTATTGGTACCCTCTCATGCCCATTTTGCCAATGAGAAAACTAAGTCATGGGTACGGTAGGTAACTTCCCAGGTCACTCAGTACCTGGATGATGATTTTGGACAAGTTATCTGTCTTGGGTTTGAACTCAGAGCCTTTGACTTCAAAGCCTGTGCTCTCTACACTATGCTATTCTGCTCCACATCGAGAAAGAAACCCAGCAGAGATTTTCCTACCATGTATGCTTCCTTTCTGAGGTGGCACAACCTCACTTCTTCTTATTCTGTTTTCTCATTCATAAATACATGTAAATTTCATTTAAATAATATATTGGTACAAGTTGCTGGTTGACTAAATCAAATTGCACCTTCAAAGGTATAATCCTTTTAAGCAAGGTATGGGTGTCTACATAGGAGAAAGGAGAACAATGCAATGTTCTTGTTAATAATGGATGCTGGAAACTGTAATTTTCATGTACTCTATGGATTCAGTGTATCATACAATGCATCATGCACTGAGGTGGACAAGTCTCCATAATGATAATACACATTATGAAAAAGGGGTAGGAGATCTGTCCATCTCAGTGCATAGAGCTGGCCCCATATGGACGCCTTCTAGGGGTGAGCATTGGGCTGGCAGTTGCTTATTAAGGTGTTCTGGGACCTACATGGAACCCCAGCCAACCCCCTTGTCTAGATACATCTCATCCTACTTTGTCTCAGAGGAGCAGACCTCTGAAGACAATCTTTCCCAGAATCCAGAAACAAATTTTCTGGCAACTACTTGGTATACTTAACAGAATACAAGATTGTGTAGATTGAAACAGAAGTGAGAAATCTTAAGGAGACAATTGTCTATGATGAAAAACCAAGATGAAATTTAAAGGTAGATGACTAAACTAAAGCAAAATGGCAAGGAAACCAAAAGTTCAATTGCCAAACTAAAATCCACATGAGATGATGTAGAGCTGAAGTGACATTAAGGTAGAGCAAATCATGATGCGCTGAACATGTTGAAAACAATGGGAAATATTCATTGAAGATAGACAGCAGAGGTGAGACCTTAAGAATCAAATGTTTCTAAAGAATTGGACAAAACAATAGAATAAATAAATGTACATGCATAATATCTTCTATTTTATGTTTCTACAAAAGCTTTGCAGATTGAAAGACGTTACCACATCATAGTGGAGAAAAACATGAAAGGAAATCCAACACCTAGAAACCCTGGAGCAAGACTTCTCCTTATGAGACAAAGAAAAATCCTATGAATATCCTATGAATAATTAGTGGGCAAATCAAACACAAAAATACAAGTCTAATGGGTTTTAGATTTCTTCTGTGACATGCCAAACAGAAAAAAAACATAATAAGGGAGTCAAAGCCAAACAAACCAGTTTGAGGCAAAAGTCATTTTTATTTTGTATATGAGTGCAATAGAAACATTGGCAAAGGCTTAAAAAATATACTTCCAACATATATTTTCTGAAAAATATTTCTTGAAAATTTATTAAGGACTCAATACTAGGAAATTCTGGTCTTAAAAGAACTGGTGCTAAACATTGAAGTAGCTAAACTTGAAATTAATTCAAAGTATTTGTTGAAGCCAAAATTTATTCAGTACTTACTATGTGCCATACATTGTTTTTTTTATCTCAATGTTTATTCATACAACTTAATGTAGATGTGAAAATATTACTCATTAATAAAAGATGTTTAGTATAAAAATAATAATGCAATAATGACAACTTTGATCTAAATCCTCATATTATATTACTCAAATCAATCAATGGGTGAAGAGAGTAATAAAAGTGCTCAGTTCCTCATCCTAATATGCAAAAGAGGACTATGATAATCCCAGGAATATTAGACTACAAACAAAGTAAAAAGGATATTAAAAGTTACAAAAGAAAGTGACAAACTGGATAGTTTTTATGGCAGAAATAAAGAAATTATTGATAGGTTACATTTTTTTATAAACCAATAAGAGCATTTAAAAAACAGATGGAAATAAAGTAGAGCAATGATCTGAACAGGAAATTGACAGCTATCATTTTTAAAATGTTAACTTCATGAGTGATAAAAAGTGCAAGGTAAAACAGCAATGACATACCGTGTTAAAGCCATCAAACAGGCAAATACTAACGCAATGCTGATCCCTAAATTAGCTAGGATTGAGAGCAGGCCTTTCATATGTGCCCATAGAAGCATAAGCTGGTGAACTGGTAAACCCCTGCTCCTCTGGAGGGGAATTTGGCAGCAACATCAAAGGCTTTCTAAATGCAGATATCTTCGGACTCAAGGATTTTATTTCTAAAGGATGCATTTCGAAGTGGCCACAAAGATTTAACTCCAAAGATGGGAAAAGCTACCTCATGCATGGGCTTCTCCTTTGAAATGGAGGATGGTACTCAGTCCAGAGCTAGGAAGAGGGCGGTGTGGGAGGTTAAAAGTAGGGGCTGTAGCTCCTGAGAGTCCCTCACGTCTGCTGAGCCTGGTCCCTCCTTGCGGCATCCGTCTCTGGTTTATTTCCTGCGGCTTTCCTAGAGCCCTGTCTAAACATCTCAGGTCACCTCAGAGCTCTAGGCAACTAAGGGAAGGTGGGAAACTATGAAAAACAGGGGGTGCTGCGGAGGGCTGGCTATGCCCGAACTGCAGTCACAGAACCAGGGCACACCTTCGGGGAACCAGGTGAGCTGGCCCCTGACACTTTATGTGCTTCCCCACACAGTGTGTCTACTACACCTAAAGAGTGGCTGCCGCTGCCACCACTGCCACTGCTGCCACTGCTGGACTGAACCCCTGTGCTCCTTGCGTGTCTGTCTCTGGCTCCTGTCACAATCCCTGGAGAGGGCACAGGTAGCTCAAAACCTGGAGAAGACCATCCATTTGTTGCCATGAACTTTGGAGCGCTGCCTTCCGGGTTGCTTCCAGCCTCTCAGTTTGTGGCTCACTGTGTGGAAGGGGCCAGGGGTGAAGGCTAGGAAGCCCTGCCCTCTCCCACACCCTGCAGAAAAACCACAGCACCTTTGTACTGATACTATGAACGAAAACATGCCTTGGGATGCAGGGGCGCTTCTCGCCTTGTCCACTGATGCCAGCCTAATGCCCTCCCCAGGTCCTGCCCTGCCCTCCCTGCCCACTCCCTCTCAGGAGGAAGCCCACCTCACGTGCTTTCCAAACAGCTCCTAGTAACTTGGAAAGGAAATTGGAAAAGTGACTCCAAGAAGAATTTTGTATACTCAGAGAGCAAGGTCCCCGAGAAGCACTAGTAAATGCATGCTCCTATACACGTAGGATAACAGTTCAAGGTGAAGCTCTCCTTATCTGGGAGTGAGAAATACTATGTCCCACCCGAGCGTTACAGTCTATGACTTGCTCTCACAGGTACAAATCTCAAACTGCAGCGTGTTGAGTTTTTGGACAGGAGCTGCTAGTAGTGAGGATATGATTCCAGATATAATTATGCATATAAAATTGAGCCAGTCAGCCTGGCCGGTGGTGCTCAGTGGTTGAACCAGGAGGTCACAGTTCAATTCTTGGTTGTGGGCTCATTACCAGGTGAGGGGCATGCAGGAGGTAGGAGGCAGCCAATCAATGATATCTCTCATCATTGATGTTTCTATCACTGTCTCCTTTTCCCTTCATCTCTGAAATTAATAAAATATATTGGGGGAAAAATGAGTTAGTTGATCAATACTTTGGGCCCTTGTTTCTGGACACCTACTGTGTGCTGTGTGCTATCAGCAGGGTTTTGCCCTGAGGGGCTCTGCATTGTAAGGAAGCCAGTTACTGATTCCCAACCACTGGCGGTGGAGGGACGGAGGAGGTACATAAAGAAACGGCTGTGACTTAGCACATAATAAATAGGAAGGAAGCTATGGGAGCAGCAAACATCAGGTCTGAATCAGGTGTGCTGACCTGGCCAGTGTCTGTTCCACTGGCTCCTGGTGCACATAGACATGGCAGGAGTGGTGGGTGGGGGCAACTCCATAGTTAAGTCTATCAATCTGATCTGGCAGGAAGGCTCCATAACAGGGTCTCTCCTCCCCTCTCCATTTCCCGAGGACTCTGTTCCACATTGCAGCTCATTGTCCATTTACTGAATCCGGCTTATGGAAGGGGTGAGCTCTCCTAGACTGCACCCCACAGACAGTGTTTCTAGTGCATGCGAGAGGCTGGGGGGCCTGCTGCAGGCTTTCCTTTATAGGGTGAGGCAGGTACAGTGGATCCAGGGCAGGGACTTGGTGCCAGCTGTGCCTATGCAGTCCTCTAAGGGAGGGGGTGGGTTGCTATGACCTTTCAACCCAGTTCCAGTTGCCACTTGGCCTTTAGTGATGACAAAGGGCCTGCAGGGACTCCATGCCAAAAGTTCACCTTCCAGCCCAGCCAAGAAATAAGCATGCATCCAAACAATGGTCAACTCTACAAGAGACACATTCCTTCCCTTTCAGTGCAACCACCAGTGTTACCTGGGCAGAGCACACCTTTGGGAGCGGGTGTGATCGATTTTGCCTGGTGCCAGTTGCTGTCACATTTCCACCCCACTTCCCAAGCTTAGCTTTTCCTGGCCTGTGCCTGGGCCAGAAGGCATGCAGGCTCCTCCCGGCTGCCCGCCAGCCTGGGTCTCCTTAAAGCACTGATCACCAGTGAGCTGTCCCTGCAAGACCTGCTTCTGTGTTTTCAAGTTGCCATGTTCCCTGGGTGAGCATGTAAAATATGGCCTCCTGGAGAATTGTGTGGTTCTTCCTTAAACAAAGAGCAAACTGGACATAGCCCATCTGCAGGAACTTATCTGCTATTATAAAAATGAGAGAGTGGAGTATGTTGGAACATAGCAGAAACTGTGTACATGTGAACTTGATCTTGGAAGATATGGTATAGACCAGTGGTTGGCAAACTGCAGCTAGTGAGCCACATGCGGCTCTTTGGCCCCTTGAGTATGGCTCTTCCACAAAATACCATGGCCTGGGCGAGTCTATTTTGAAGAAGTGGCATTAGAAGAAGTGTAAGTTTAAAAAATTTGGCTCTCAAAAAAATTTCAATTGTTGTACCGTTGATATTTGGCTCTGTTGACTAATGAGTTTGCCAATCACTGGTATAGACCAATTTGGGTGTGACCCTTGCAAACTTAACTTAGTCTAGATTTGTATAGGCAATATGACCCTGCGTGAGGGGCCTCTGAGAGTCACGGTTTGGCTGTCAGCTCAAGACGGTTAGGGTGCTCTTCCAACCTGAACTCATACCTCTGTGCAAGGAACCACAGCCAGAACTCACACCTCTGTGCACCTCTGTGCATGGACTCTGAACTCACACCTCTATGCATGGACCCTGAACTCACACCTCTGTGCATGGACCCTGAACTCACACCTCTATAAATGGAGCCTCAGCAGCAGGAGCATCCAGCTGTGATTCAGTCAGGAGGACTCTGTAAAGCACAGGACAGGGAAGACTCCAGAAAACTTGCTTTTCTCTCTCTTCCTTTCCTCCCACTACTTCTCTGCCTCCAGCCTCCACTCTCACCTCCTGCTCCCCACCTGAAAGGCAGGGAAGATAAAACTTGCATTGTTTCGGTCCTGTGAATTTTCAAGAATAGAGTGAAAAAACACCATGCAAAACACTAGAGTGTGATGTAGGAGTAGAGCTATCACTAACTATGTAATAATGGGAATATCACCCCATTTCTTGAGTCTTGTCTGATTCTGGCTTATTGAGCAGAAGTCACGTGTCCCTTCACAAATGTCATATTTCTCATTCTCCCTTCTGCCTATGGGTCTTTGGATGATGAAAGGGAACCCCTCCCCCTTTTATCACTCTGCTAGCCTGGGGAGGTCTGTGAAGACCCACTTATTGCCTCTGTTAAAGCTCAGTCCCCAGGGTTTGAAGACACCAAGTCTGTTGCTTCAGGGTCATTCATTATTGGGAAAAAATCACTGTTCCCTGGGCTAGCCAAGTTTTCACAGGATTGGGCTATTAATGGGGAAACACTGTCATCCTTAATTGCAAATGATTTAAGTGTTGGGTCAATGAACTATTCTGAAGGGTGATAAGAATGGTTGACCTCTGGGCAGGGATATAAGATGTAATCACTTCATCCGCAGCTGCTGTCATTTCTTGGTGTCATCACAGCTGCTGTCATTTCTCGGTGTCATCACAGCAAGTGGGCAGAGGAGCTTGTTTCCTGAGGAATAGCAGAGTAGGCCAACCAGCTCAGCACAGAGCACGCTGCATGGGACAGAGGCCTCTCCTCAGTGCACCTTGCCAACCACAGGCCAGCGTTCTTGGGGCTTTTCTGGGTCAGGTTTAATAAGCAACCAATGACACTGTAGTACATAATGCCATCATCTCCCCATCAAGATGCCTGCCCTGGCTGCAATGACAGCTACAATAATAATTATAGCTAATATGAATTAAGTGATGATTAGACCATGACCAGATACTGTTATGTACATTGCATGAGAATTTATTTCTCATTATGATGTTCATGCTAGAGTGATCTTCAATTCTCACATGAGAAAACCCAGTCAGCAGTGCTAAGTAACATCAGATTAAAAACAGCACCAAACACTTATTAAAGGAAGACAGATCTTATTCAGACTACTGCAGTCGGGAGAGACCCCAGTGCAAACTGAGCTCAACTCCAATGGAGACAAAGGTGACTGAGGATTTTAAAAGGAGAACATCTGGGGAGCAAAAAAAGGACAATCAGGATATACAAAAGGGGAACAAAAAGGCTGTAGGAAAATGATAAGTGGGGAAGTGGAGAATTACTAGAAACAGTTGGGCAAGGTGGTTGGGGGCGGTGTCCACGCTATGGTTTGGCAGCATTGCTTTTTCTTGAGCAAAGACTCAGTCCTGGGGCTGGGGCCACCTTTAGGGACATGGTCGATGGCAGGGAGAAGCCAGGCTAAGGTTTAGGAAGCCTCTTAGCATGAGGTCAGGCAAGCCTTCTGTGCTGCGTGGGGTTCACAGTTCTCTATAGCCTGCCTAAGCAAGGCCGGCAGCTTGGAGGTAGCAGAGTTAGGAAGGGAAGTGCGAGGTGTGTGGAATTCAGAAACACAGCCCTACGCTGCCTCTGCAGATGGTTCTACTGTCCACCCTTCCATGTTTCAGGGCTTACACGCCTGTCTTCCCTACCTGTCTCAGACTTATCAAGGTCAGCTCAACCTGTTGTTCCCATCATTCAGGGCCAGAAATCCGACCTAATAACAAGGGTTCCCACAGCCTGGCCTCCTCCTTTTCTGTGATCACAGCCCTCCCAGATCAGAAATGCCCTTGGTCCTTGTTTGTCCCTCTCTCTGCACCTTCACCCCTACCTCATTCCAGAGTATCCTATGTGTTCATACCAAGTTGGGAGAAGAACATGTTTGAGGGCCCTAATGGCAGTGGGACACCCTTAGTTGGCAAGGTTTTACCAACCTTAGGAAAATTCCCCATCTATTCATAGCAGCTGGCCTTTCCTGCCCTCACACAGAACGCAGCCTAGGCTCCTGGAAAGAGAGATTCTCTGTGGTGAATCTGTGCAGTTAAAACCAGGCAATTTATCTCACAAGCAGTATATTTTATTCATGTTTCTAATTTTAATTTTTAGACACTTATATAATTTACAAAGTGATCCCCCCAGTAAGTCTAGTACCCATCAGGCACCATCCACAGTCATTACAGTATTATTGACTGTCTTCCCTGTGCTATAGTGTACATCACTGTGACTATTCCGTAACTACCAATGTTTACTTCTCAATCTTCACCTTTTCACTCAGCCCCCAAACCCCTCCCATTTGGCAACCATGAGTTTGTTTGCTGTATCTATTAGTTTGTTTCTACAAACAGTGTCCTATATAATAAAGAGCTAATATGTTAATTAGACTGGACTGCAGAATGACCTTCCGGAAAGACCAGTGGGCGAGGCAGCCAGGCGGCGAGAGCCGAGCCCCTTGCATAAATTTTGTGCATTGGGCCTCTAGTATTTTATAACCATTAATAAAAAAGCTGTTTTCAATAAAAATACAAATGTGCAAATGGTTTCACCAGAGATCACCAAGCAAACATACCTATCATCAAAAAGAGATGAGGGTCAGCTTGGCACAGTCTGGATCCTGTCTTTTCTGGGGGTTGACATGTGCACATACATGTCTGAGTATTTGCCAATACCTGCTTGAAGTGCCAAACAGTAGCCACATCTTTGACCTCTGGAGCTGAGGGGTCTGTCTGAACCCCAGGGAGAGCTGGGGCAGCGAGACCTGGAGCTTGAAGGCAGGAAGGGAATGTGCCTTATGTATAAGCACCTACTGAGGACTCCTCTGAGGAGACAGGATTAGGTCACTGCCAAGAGCCAAAGTCCCATTTCAAGGGCAAGGCGAGTGAGGACACAAGTCATGCAGGCACTGCACGGTTTGCAGGAACGGTCCATTTTGATTTTTGCAACAGCCCTGTGAGTTCGGTATCATTGTTTCCACCTCAGGAATAAGAAGACTGAGGCTCAAAGCAACCAAATTTCTCAGGCTCAGGAAGGAATTTCTGATCTTCAAACGTCTGTGGTCGTCACTCAGGGCTGTTCTGAAATGCCCTTCCTCGGAGGACCTTCTCTACCACCCAAAGGAGTGCGTACCTGTCTCCACATCCCAGGCCATTCTCTGTGCAATTACCCTGCTCCCTGCCTTCAAAGCAGTCACCATTATGTAACCGTTTGTGTTTATTTGTTCGTTTTCTTACTTATGTTCTGCATTCCCATAATAAAATACAAGCTCATAAAACAAACAAAACAAATGAACACACCGAAACCTTGACTTTCTGGTTCACTGTGCTCCCAGCACTCTGCATGGTGCCTCACAAACACTCAGCAAATGTTTACTGAACAATTTAAAGAGTGAACCTAGAAAATAGAGTGAGGTCTGGAAGCCAGAGACCATGTTTTCTCCTCACCAGATACCCAGAGCCTTTCCCTATTATATTGTAGTGGTCACACCTCTGGTGGTCAGTGTGAAGGAGGCCCCAGGCCCCCAGCACAGTGCTGTCCATCACAAAAGAGATCCACTTCCTGTGCAAGATGTGGGCGGCAGGCATGTTATCTTCATTTCTTTGCAAGAGATCCAGAAAGGAGCCCATTACATTTCACTAGAACAGGTTTGAAAGATTTTTGATGTATCATGAAAGTAACCCCTATTGTAGTACCAATTGGTTTCTTCATTGGCCTTGATCAGAAAATGTAATTCAGTATCACAGTCAGAGAACTGAGGGAAGCAAGAACTCTATTCTTTCCATGAGCTGATGAAACCCACGACTGAGAGTCATCTCTCCTGCCTCAGGATTCCCTGGCATTTTACCAGCAACCCTCCTGAACCACTGCTTTCCCAAGTGGTATTATAATTGATCATCAGCCTCTTCTCCCCAGCCATTCTGTGAGCTTCTCATAGACAATGGCAGGATCTTAATCACTGTGCACATGCACAAACCTACAAAGCCTGCAGGGGCTGAGAGGAAGGAAGAATGAGAGGAAGGAAGGGAGGAAGGGAGGAAGGAAGGAAGAGAAGGAAAGAGGGAGGGAGGAAGGGAAAGAAAATAAGAAGTGGACAAAGATGAACTTGTAAAAAGAATTGAGAAGGAATGGGGATGAGGAATTACTCTGTCAGGAAGTTATTTCTAGATTACATTCTGGTGAAGCATTCAAAATATATCTGGCATATGGTTGGGAAACAGCTCAATAAATATTTTTGTTTTTGTTTTAAAGGATGGAATTGACCTATTATTCTACTTCTCTGGTTGATATGATCTCATCTCAAAAAAAGACCATCAGGGAAGTCTATTTTCTGGGTGTTTTTTCCTAGGGGGGTGGGTTTGAAGATTTTACTTCAAACCCTGTATTTATTTGTATTTTGTAGTTCTTTGGAGTTTTATTCCATGGACTAAGTGATATTTAACGGCCTCCAGGGATGAAGTATTCATGTAGACAAAGGTCGCCATGTACTCCCAATCTCCTGGGTACTCAGGGATCGTGCTCCTTCTCCCCACCTCCATATATAACTTCCTTGTGCTACAAAGCATGCTTGCCTTAGAGGCCTGACATAGTCACCTTCCATGCCTTGGTATTCATGAAGAACTACCAGAAAAACCTTTTCAAAGGCAGGCTAGAACATCCACAGTCATCAAGTCCCGGTAAGTCCTAGAGCAATGGTTCTCAAAGTGTGGTGTACAAATCACAGCACTAACACCAAGGAGAGACTTGCTAGAAATGAAAATTCCTGGGCTTCTCCCAGATATAATGAATCAGGAACTCTGGAGATAATGTAAGAACTGCCATTCTAGAGCATAGGCAATAGCCAACTCGCTCAATTGCTTCAACACATTTTTTGTAAGTTGCATTGCCATCAATTTTTTCATTTTCTGATTTCTTAATTAAACTTAAACTTGTAAGTCCTTTGCCACCTCTAATTCTTCTTCATGTGTATTAGCATAGCTGATATCTCTAAGAACCTGAGGTCAGTGGGGCAGATAGAATGACACTCGTTTTGCTAATGGAAAGCTGAGATTCTTCTCCAGTGTCACAGGGTTAGGAAATCAGAGGCACGAGTGCTGGAGTTAAAAACTGAACTTGTCAACTTTTGTTCACGTGATTTTACAGTCCCATTTACTCTCTGTCCAGTCTTGATCTCCAATCCCTTCTCTACTTACTTGGTTTACATTAAGCTTTTGTCAGAACTGGTTACTTATTTCCACAGAACCTGCTTTGGGTGCCCTTATTTCCGAACACTTCCTTCTCTTTCCAGCCCACATGTTTGGGAACCATTGCCTACTGCTTTGAAAACACAAAACAACATTTTGCAAGCTTCAACATCCAGACAAGTCACCTGGAGGTCTGGTTAAAGTGCTGGTTCTGACTGAGGCAGGTGAGTGGAACTGGGGCTGAGATCCTGCATTTCCAGCAGCATCCAAGCGATGCTACCCCACCCTACAGGCCCGTCAGCCGCCCTGGTGCTTTCGTGTGCACTTTCTCCCTGAAGACACTACATGTTGTGTGATGGCAGGACCCAATGTTCACATTTATATTCCTGAATATAAGAAGTGGCTCCTGGGAGGAGTCAAGGAAGGGAAGAGGAAGGAGAAAAAGAAAGCATAATTTCATTGCCATTCACTATTTCTTTTTTTAAAGAATCACTTACTGATTTTGAGAGAGAAAGGAAGAGAAAAGAGAGAAACATCGATGTGACAGTGTAACATCCATCAGGTGCCTCCTGCACGCCTTGTACCAGGGATGCCCTCTGACCAAGAATCAAACTAGCAACCTTTCAGTGCATGGGACACCTAACCCACCGAGCCACCTGGCCAGGACGGCAACCATCTTTTTGAGCAGAAAAGGGGGAGGTGAATTGTTCGCATCCAGTGTCTTAACCCTCACTTTTCCCTCAGCATGCCCAAACAAACAAACAAACACTGAAACTACGTTATAATTTTTTTTCAAAATCCAGATCAATTAGGGAGTTTGCAGCTGTCTGAGCTCTGGCTTCTGTTTGGCCCCTCATCTCTCAATGTGCAAATGCAGTGCCTGAGGACAACTGATATGGAGAAAGTGCCAGGTCAGGGCCTCTCTGCCCAGCAGAGTGCCTTCAAGAAGCTGCACCCATGCCAGGAATCAGACTGGGTAGCTCTGCTGTCTGCCTACCATTAGCATTTAGGAGCTAATCTCCTTAACACCATAAATACGAAGTCTAAGTACCTTGGCAGATAAAACTGCCTGTGATCCCGTAAGACTTATCGTGGCCATCTGGCAGACAGTATTGGCGTTGTCAGAAGGAAAGGGGAGATGGATAGTAACGCACAAGTCGTTTTTACAGTGCCCCCCAGGCGCAGTCAAGTGTGTGGCTTAACAGCCCAGGGAAAGGGCAGCCAAGACCCAGTCACTGTTCGGAAATCTTTTAAGTCCTATGGAGAGGGTTTCTCTCTCTGCAGGAAGGAAACGGGGTTGTAGCTATGCGAGTGGCAGCTGTAGATTGATGTGCTGGTGGGACTGAGAGAAAGGGGTGGCAACAGGAAATGTGTATTTTCAGGTCTCTTCAACTCCAAGGATATGGCACCTTTGGCTCCTCTACTGCTCATTGGGAAATTCCTGTTTTCACTTGGCCTCCTGGTGACCAGACTATTTGTCACCCACCTGCACAGGGTCACCTCTGAAGCCAAGGCTGGTAGCAACGTCTGGGCCCCAGCTCTACCCCATTCTCCTCTCCCATTTGTTGATCTTAGCAAAACTCTCCCCTGCCACCATTCTGCAGAGTTTGCATGACTGAATGTGCCCTGCTCTTGGGCATCCTGTGCCTGTGTACTCATTATTTCTTCCACTGAGATGCCCTGACTTCCCTTTCTCTATCTGGTCAGCTCCTATTCACCCTTCACAATTCAGCTTAAGCTTCACTTGAGAGCTCTCTGCACCCCTCTCCAGTTCTTTCCTCATACTTAGGTCAGTGCCCCATGCCTCTCTACATGCTTCATATTTTGATTTTCTTAATTTGTCTCATCTACTAGACACATATGTCCTCTTTTATCTCATGGTCTCACAGTGCCTAGTAAAGTGCCAGGCACATAGATGCTCAACAAATTTTAAAGACTTACTTGAATAAATAAAACAGAAACAAACTTATAGCCACAGAAGAAAAGAATTGATTCACTAGATGGAAGGGGGTAGGGTGATAGGTGAAAAAGCTGAAAGAGATTAAGAAGTACAATTTGCCAGTAATAAAAATATTGAGAGAAATGTAGAGCATAAGTCAATAATATTATGATAACTATGTCTGCTGTCAGATGGGTACTAGACTTATAAGGGGTGATCACTTCAAAAGGTATATAAGTGTCTAATCACTGTGTTGTGCACCTGAAACTAATAATATTGTATGTCAACCAAAACTGAACAATAAATGTTTTAAAATGTGTCATAATGGATACCTGTCTATAATTACACCCAGTGAAAGATGAGGCCGTTTTCTCCAGGAGAGAGTGAAGTGTAGAGCAGGCTTCTTTCCTGGTTTTAGCCTTAACATGTCTCATGTCACATGTGCAGAGATAATAGGGGAGGGTTTCAAAGTCCTACTTACAGTGGGAGATGTCCATCTAGAGCAAAGCCCACAAACTAATGCCCCCACATAGCACCTTGGCACCTCAGTCTTTAGTGTGACCAAAGCCACATACCATTTGAAAAGCCACTGGACCCCACTGGAGAGGCTTCTGGCAGACTCCAGCCAGGCCCGAGGCACAGCCCCTATTAAAGAGCATTGAAGAGGTTCTGGCAGGTTCAAACAGTGCCCAAACGACAGAGGAGGAGACTGCGTTGTGGGGTTGGAGGGGACGGCCATTTGTCCTGAACACCTGAGTGGTGTGGTGCTGCCTCTCTAGGACTGGGCCCACTTCTATCTCCCCTGTTATCAACTTGGGTAGAAACACACACCCTCCCTGACAACTTCTGTAGGCCCTGCTCTGCAGGTATGGCCCCAATGGAGAGATTTTTGATGGATTCCAGCCTGGGCCAGCCTTGCAACCTTTATTAAGGAAGCTTGGGCAGTTCAACCAGTGCCAGAATCATAGGGCAAGAGACTGAGTGGCAGGGATGGAAGGAGGATCACTCTCTCCCATGTGCCTGAGGGGCACCTCCACTACTCTGCAGAACCGTCCCTCCACATGGCCAAATATTGGTCTGTTTTAGCTGGGTGAACTCTACTAGCCTCATCATGATGACTCTCTGAGACCTCACACACCACAAAGGCCAGAGAATCCCAGGCAGGTGGCAGCTGGCCTTGGGATATCCTGGGAGAAATCCTGAGTGGCCTCAGAGCCAGCAGTGGCACTGAGTTTAAATCTGTATCGGTCTAGTGAACACCACATGCCTCTACCTGGTGACCCACTAGGAACATATCTCATGTAACTTGCAAACTGCCAGAGGTTCTTCCAATGACAGCCTAAAAGGTGGCCAGCAGGTGAAGGTGGATCAGAGTGCCTTGTGCCTTCTGCTGACCTGCCCTGGGCTTAGACCTGGTGACAGCAGCCTTGGTACACAGCATGACCCCTCCCATGCACATCCATGCTCAGCAGAAGTAGCCACAAATTCAGATAACTTGTTAGCTCCACACAGGTTGCCTAGGACCAGTTACAGGTAATGTCTGACATTGACCTGCACTGAGACCTTCTCAAGAAGCCCCAAAAGTAACACATGGGGTGATGGGCTTAAGACCACATCATAGCACAATGAAAAGGAAGATCCTGGCATGCACCAGACCCCGCTGGGGCCAGTTCCATTTCCTGGGGCCAGCCCCCAAATGAAAGAACAAAAGTAATCCCCAGAAAAAGAACTAAATGAAATGGGGGAAACCACACTACCAGATGCCGAGTTCAAAACAAAGGTTATAAGGATGCTCAAGGAACTTAGGGGAAGAATGGGTGAATTCAGCTAGAATTTAAACCAAGAGATATTAAGCATAGAAAGGGACATAAAAACCATAAAAAATAACCAGTCAGAAATGAAAAATACACTAGGAGGCATCAACACAGATTAAATGAAGCAGGGGATCAAATCAATAGTTTAGGGGACAAAATAGTAGAGAACACCTAAGCAAAAAAGAAAAAGGAATTTGAAAAAATGAGGAAAGTTTAAGGGACCTCTGGGACAACATCAAGAGTAACAACAAAGGCATTGTAGGACTATCAGAAAGAGAAGAGAAACACAGGATTGACAACCTATTTGAATAAATAATGACTGAAAACTCCCTTAATCTGGTGAAGGAAAAAACATATAAGTCAAGGAAGTGTAGAGAATCTCAAACAAGATGAACCCAAAGAGGCCCACACCAAGACACATCATAATTAAAATGGCAAAAATTATAAACAAAGAGAGAATCTTAAAAGCAGCAAGAGAAAGATAGTTATTTACCTACAAGGGAGCTCCCATACGACTATCAGCTGATTTCTCATCAGAAACATTTCAGGCCAGAAGGGAGTGGAATGAAATATTCAAAGTAATGAACAATAAGGACCTACAACTAATACTACTCTATCCATCAAGGCTATCATTTACAAGTGAAGGAGAAATAGCTTCCCAGACAAGAAAAAACTAAAGGAGATCACCAACAAACTAGTATTACAAGAAAGGTTAATGGACTTCTATAAGAAGAAAACTTTAAAAAATGAGAAACATAAATATGAAGAATAAGCTGGTAATGAATATGTACCTATCAATAATAACTTTAAATGTAAATCATTTAAATGCTCCAATTGAAAGACATAGGGTGGCTGAATGGATAAGAAAACAAGACCCACATATAAGCTATTTACAGGAGACTCACCTCAGAACAAATGATACAAATAAAGGAATGGAAAAATATATTTTATGCAAATAAAAAATGATAAAGAGATCAATCTAACAAGAGTAAATAAACCTTGGAAACATTTGTGCACCCAACCTAGGAGCACCTAAATATTTTTAAAAAATTGATAGACATAAAGGGAGATATTAACAGTAATGGAATCATTGTAGGGAATTTCATACCCAATTGACATCAAAGGATAGATCTTCCAGACAAAAAAATCAACAAGGGAAAAATGGCCTTAAATGAAACATTAGACCAGATGAATTTAATTGATATTTCCAAAATATTACACCCTAAAACTTCAGGATATGCATATTTTTAAAATGCACATGGAACATTTTTCAGGATAGCCCACATATTAGGCCTTAAAAATGGCCTCAATAAATTTAAGAAGATCGAAATAATTTCTACCATCTTCTCTGATCACAATGGTATAAATCTAGAAATCAATTACGAGAAAAAAATTGAAAAACACACAAACACATGCAGGCTAAATAACATGTTACTAAGCAATGAATGGATTAACAATAAAATCAAGAAAGAAATCAAAAGATACCTTGAGACAAAAGAAAATGAGTACATGAGAGCCCTGGCAGAGTAGCCCAGTTGGTAGCCCAGTATGCCAAGGTTGTAGGTTTGATTCCCAGTCAGGGGACATACAAGAAGCAAACAATGAATACATAAAAAAGGGGAAATGAGTACATGACAGCCCCAAATCTATGGGACACATAGAAAGCAGTTCTAAGAGGGAAGTTCATAGCAATACAGGCCTATCTTAAGAAACGAGAACAATCTTAAATTAACATCTAACCTTTCACTTAAAAGAACTGGGAAACAACAACATACAAAGCCCAAAGTGAGTAGAAGAAGTGGGGGGGAGGGGCAGATCAGAGCAGAAATAAATGAAAAAAATCTAAAACAAAAAAATTTAATGAAACCAAGAGCTGTGTTTTTGAAAAGATAAAAAAATTGTTAAACTTTAATCAGACTCATCTAGAAAAAAAGAGAGAGGACCCAAATAAATAAACCAGAAATGAAGGAGAAGTAATAATTGATACCAAAGAAATACAAAGAATTATAAGAAAATTCTTGGACAATCGGAAAGAAATTGAAAAATTCCTAAAAACATTCAAGCTCCGGAGTCTGAATCAAGAGGAATCAGAAAATCTGAACCAACAAATTACATCCAAAGAAATCAAAGCAGTGATCAAAAAAATTCTCAGCAAATACAAAAGTTGTGGATCATATGGCTTCACAGGTAAATTTTAACAAACAATTAAAGAAAAACTAACATCTATCCTTTACTATTCAAGAAGGGGAAGACTCCCAAATTCATTTTATAAAAACAGCATTATAATGATTCCAAAACCAGATAAACACTTACAGAAAGAAATCATAGGCCAATATCTCTGATGAACATACATGCAAAAATCTTCAACAAAATATTAGCAAAACAGCCCTGCCCAGTGTGGCTCAGTTGGTTGGAGCATTATCCTGTGCACCAAAGGGTCACGGGTTTAATTCCAGGTCAGGGCACATACCTAGGTTGCCAGTTTCATTCCCAGTTGGAGCATGAGTGATAGGCAACACATTGATGTTTCTCTCCCACATTGATGTCCTTCTCCTCCCCGCCCCCCCCGCCACTTCTCTTTCTAATCAATTAAAAAACATCATCTTGTGATGATTAAAAAAATAATAAAGATATAGTCAAACAAATTCAGCAATACATTTAAAAATTATACACCATATTCTATTGAGATTTATTTCTTAGATGTAAGGATTTTTCAACATCAACAAATCAATTAATGTTCTACACTGCATTAAAAAATGAAGGGTAGGCCCTGCTGGCTCGCTCCTGAGTGTCAGCATAGCCTTCAGCAAGGTGGGAAACTCCTCACTGGCAGGGCTGTGTTCCTGCTGCTCTGCCTGCTCCACAAGCTGCATCTCACTCTCCACCTGTACAGTAAGAAAAATGGAAGCCACCATTATGGAAAAAATGAGAAAGAAGGGAAAATGAATGAGCTATGGAGTATGCGGTGTTTTTCTCAAGGCTCTCAAGGATTCTGAAAATCATGGTCTCTAGAACATTTTGTAAAAAGACGGGTTACTTGATACTTATTGCTGTTATGCTGGTCTCTCAAACATATTTTGATGTTTCAATGATTCAAAATGGGACACTCATTGAAAGTGGTATCATTGGTTACAGCATAAAAGATTTCAAGAGATACTTATTCAACTTCATGGCTGCCATGCCTCTCATCTCTCTGGTTAAAAGCTTCTTGGAGTTTGGGTTAAATGAGCTCACATTGTGCTTCTGAGTAAAACTAACTAAATGCCTCTGTGAGGAATATCTCCAAGCGTTCGTGTATTATAAAACGGGAAATCTGAACAACAGAATAGCTAATACAGACCAGATGCTTACACAAGGTGTAGAAAAGTTTTGTGACAGCGTAGTTGATCTGTATTCAAATCTTAGTAAGCCATTTTTAGAGGTAGTTTTGTATATCTTCAAGTTATGAGTGCAATAGGAGTGTGGGCCCAGCGAGCATGATGGCCTACTTGCTTGTTTCTGGGTTATCCCTAACTCAACCTAGAAGACTCCTTGGTAAGATGACAGTAACTGAGCACAAAATATGGAGGAGAGAATAGATATGTTAATTCCTGGCTCATTGCAAACAGTGAAGAAATTGCTTTTTTTGATGGGAATAAAAGAGAAAAGCAGACAATCCACACTATCTTCCAAAAACTAACGGAAGCCTACATAATTTCATTTTGTTTCAGTTTTCTATGGGCTTTATTGATAGTATAATTGACAAATCTCCTGCCCTGGTAGTTGGTTTCCTATTGTCAGCTGCCCTTTCTTAGATTTGTCTCACTCTGGCCACCTCCAGAACTTCTGGAAGGCTACTACCAAAGTGGAAGGATGCTTTTGCGAACGTCCCAAGTTCTGGGTCGAATAGTTTTGGTTGGCCGTTAAATGACTAGATTGGCTGGTTTTACTGCTTGGGTTTCAGAATTAATGTAAGTGCTAAAGGATTTAAATAATGGAAAATATGAACACACAATGATCTCGCAACAAGAAAGGGGTATTGAAAGAGCACAAGTATTCCCTTGATACCTGGAACTGGAGAAATGATCATGCTGATAACAAAATGTTAATCATGTTCCTTTAGCAACTCCAAATGAAGATATCTTGATCCAACACCTTAATTTTGAAGTTCAATCTGGTGCCAACATTCTAATTTGTGGTCCAAATGGCTATGGGAAGAGTTTGCTTTTCTGTGTTCTTGGTGAATTATGGCCTCTTTTTGAAGGACATCTAAGTAAACCTGAAAGAGCAAAGTTATTTTATGTTCCTTAGAGACCTTATATGACCGGTGGAACACTTTGAGACCTAGTGAGACCAGAAAAGGAAGGGGATATCTGTCCTAATACAGAAGGAATACCTAGATAATGTCCAGTTGGAGCATACCCTTGAACATGAAGGAGGCTGGGACAGTGTTCAGGATTGGATGGATGTACTCAGTGGTGGAGAGAAGCAAAGAATGGCTGTGGCAAGATTATCTCATCATAAACCCCAGTTTGTCGTTTTGGATGAGTGCACACACTCAGGGAGTGTGGACATGGAAGGCTCCATCTGCAATCATTGTCCAGAGGCCGGCATCCCCTTCACTCTGTCACACAGGAAGGGACTTTGGAAACACCATGAGTACTACCTGCATCTGGATGGCAGAGGCAATTATGAATTTAAACAGATAACAGAAGATACAACTGAGTTTGGCTCTTAGAATCTGGAGAACTGTACCTGCTTCGATGAAATAATTACAGAACACACTTGGAAATGCAAAGTACATTGTAAAATAGGGTTGAGCTTTTTTTTTTAAAAAAACCAAGCAACACATTAACTGAATATAAAATAATTGAGAACAAGTTGTTAACACTTTTCATATTACATAGAATATTGCTAATTGTGTATATGTTGGTTTAAGTATTAATATGACCTAAGAATGACCTTATTCTTATGGATGAAAAACTGCCTAAATTAAATTGGGCTTAAATTAATGTCACCCGATTCACCCTGGGATGTAAACCATTGGAAATCAACTAATTTGATTCATATGGCTCTTTTCCTTCAATGAAGAACCCTGTTTAAAACTGGGGTCAACATATATCCTATTCTGGAAAGATAGTATTGAGTTTCACTTTCTTGTGCCCCAAGATGGTTGGAAGCAAACAAATCATAGTGTACTATCAAAATGTACAGCATCATTGAATAATAGCATTTATTAGAGAGCAGCAGATTTCTTTAGCTGCCACAATTATACTCATTTCTTATGTATTTCTTGGGGTACATTTGACTCCTGGAAAGTCATTTGAATTTTGTTTGGCCAAATAATATATGTGTCACTCTCAATTTGTAATATTGAATTGTTCTGAGGGTTCTTACAAAAGTATGTCCAGTCCTGCTTACAAGATGTGTTTACTATGTTTCACAACTAATCTTACCAGTATTTAAAACACAAAGTCTTTAAATTTCAAATTCAAGGTCTTAAAAGATGTTTAGATATTTTAAAAAGAATTGGACAGATTTGTGTACTTTATTAGAAGTGTGGTGTTTACATGGTGTTAAACTCCAAATGAGTCATAAGAATGCACTACATGAACAAACTCACTGAGTATGCAACATTATCATTGTCTTTGACTGTGATTTTATGTTTAAAAATATGTTATAAAACTATTATGCACATAGATGAATTATGTTCCCTTGGTAGTGGTTTACGGTATCTCCATGAATCTTTAATAGCTTTTTAATATTTGGGTTATGTTGAACTATCCTAAGAGAAATTGATTTCACCTCACCAACCACCATTAATGACCACATGTATTATTTGCAGTGGGAGAACTGAACTGAATGTTACAAATAAGCTAGATATGAAATCAGTCTTATCAAATGGAGGTTCAGAAAGTGACATTCTTTATTCTTGTTTCTGCATAACTGGTTTTGTTTTATTGTAGAATTAGTTAGAAGAGTTATTGGCTACTGAAGTAAAACTTGATCTACTGACTCCATAATACAGAACATTCAGTTTTTACCATTCTCTTTAACAAGCTTGTATAATAAATTTTTGTTCAGATTTTTTTAAAAACAGATCATCTATACATCCTTTGCTTGCTCTTTTTATTCTGGTATCTAAATAATGGGTAGTTCATACAATCTTGACTTGAAAAATACAAAAATAAATTAAGATTCAGAAAGCTTTAAAAAATGAAGGATAAAAATCATATGATCATATCAGTAGATTCAGGAAAAGCATTTGACAAAATCCAGCATCCATTATGATAAAACCTCTCAATAAAGTGGAAATAGAGAGAACATATCTCAATATCATAAAAGCCATGTATGCCAAATCAATAGCCAACATCATATTTAACAGGGGAAAATGAAGAGTGTTCCCTATAAGATCAGAACAGGACAGGATGTCTACTCTCACCACTCTTATTCCACTAATATTGGAAATCTTAGCCATAGCAATCAGACAAGAAGATGAAATGTATCCAAGTTGCAAAGAGGTAGAACTATCATTATTTGCAGATGGCATGGTACTATATTATATACAGAACCTTAAAGATTCTGCCAAAAATCTACCAGAACTAGTAAATGAAGGCAATAAAGTAGCAGTATGCAAATTAATTATTCAGAAATTGGTTGCATTTTTATATACCAATAATGAAGTATCACAAAATGAAATTAAGAAAACAATCCCATGTGTAATTGCATCAAAAAATAGAAAACACACACACACACCTATGAATACATTTAACCAAGGAGGGTAAAAGACCTGTACTCTGAAAATTATAAGACATTGAAGAAAGAAATTGAAGAAGATACTAATAAATAGAAGCATATTCTATGTTCATGGATAAGAAGAATTACTATCATTAAAATGTTTATATTACCCAAAGCAATCCATAGATTCAACACAATTCCTATCTAAATACCAATGGCATTTTTTCACAGAGCTACAGCAAGTAATTCAAAAATTTGTATAGAAACCCAACCGTCCCTGAATAGTGACAACAATCTTGACAATGAAAAAGAAAGTGAAAGGTATCACACTACCTGATATCAAACTATACTCCAATCCTATAGTAATCAAAATCCCATGGTACTCACATAAACACAGACACAATGGAACTAAATAGAGAGTCCAAAAATAAACCCGTGCCTATATGGTCAGTTGGGAAAATTAGACAGATACATATAAAAAAATAAAAATAGACCATCTTCTTACACCATCTATGCTAATAAAAGGGTAATATGCTAATTAGACCAGGAAACTGGACATCTTCCTACCATCCGACTTCCTTCTGGACAAAGCCATGGTGGTGGGGGCTGAGGCAGAGGCAGTTAGGGGCAATCAAGCCAGCAGGGTACCACAGTTGGGGGCCATGAGGACAGTAGGGGAGGGCAGTTGGGAGCCATGAGACCGACAGGAGAGGGCAGTTGGGGCCCATGAGGCTGGCCAGGGAGGGCAGTTGGGGGCCATGAAGCTGGCAGAGGAGGACAGTTGGGGGCCATCAGGCCGACAGGGGAGTGGTTAGGTGGCAATCAAGCCAGTAGGCAGGCAAGTGGTTAGGAGCCAGCAGTCCCAGATTGCGAAAGGGATGTCCGACTGCCGGTTTTGGTTCCATCCTGTAGTCGGACATCCCTCGAGGAGTCCCGGATTAAAGAGGGTCCAGGCCTGGCTGAGGGAACTACCCCCCCCATGCACAAATTTTGTGCACCGGGCCTCTAGTCTATATATATAAAAGCCTAAGCGACCATTACAACTGAATGACCAGAACAACCAGATGGCCAGTAGCTGTGATGCGCATTGACCCAGACCTTACTGCTGGGGCCCTGACAGGCCCGAATCTAGTTCACCTGCACCCCGGACCCAGACAGGAGGGAGGAGGGATCCCGATTCCTCATGGAATCATCCATTGGTTAGCTTGCTGCTGGTGCTAACCTCCCACAGTCCCTCCCCACCCCATGGTTCTGATCATCAGCCAGGCCGAGGGATCCTGCCCATGCACAAATTCGTGCACTGGGCCCCTAGTATACAATGATGCAATTAAAATGGATTAAAGACTTAAATGTAACACCTGAAACTATAAAACTCCTCTAAGAAATATAGGCAGTAAAATCTCAGCCATTTCTTTTAGCAATATTTTTTCTGATATATCCTTGGGGAAGGGAAACAAACAAACAAAAAAATAAACAAATGGGACTAGATCTGATTTTAGAATCAACAAATCTAAAAGACAACATACTGAATAGAAGATGCTGCCAAATACATTTAATAATAGGTTAATATCCAAAACTCATGAAGAACTTGCACAACTCAATATGAGAAAAACAAAACCATTTAAAAAGTGGGCAGAAGACCTTAATAGATAGTTCTCCAAAGAGGGCATACAGATGACCAATCCTCTTATATAATAAAAGCCTAATATGCTAACTGTCTAGTTGTCTGGTCATCGGTTCAGCCAATCAAAGCGTAATATGCTAATAATATGCTAAGGCTGCTCAACTGCTCGCTATGACATGCACTGACCACCAGGGGGCAGACGCTCTGACTGGTAGGTTAGCTTACTGCTGGGGTCTGGTCGATCAGGACTGAGCAAGACAGGCCATACACTCACTGGAGCCCTCCCGCAGTCCTTCCCTGGCTGGCCAACCTCCCGTGTCCCTCCCTGGTCCTGATTGTACACCAGTGGGGTCCCTCAGTCTGCGCTGCACCCTCACAATCCAGGCTGAGGGGAGACGCCCCCCCCCCAAGTGCACAAATTTCATGCACTGGGCCTCTAGTCCTATATAATAAATAAGTAATATGCAAATTGACCATCACTCCAACACACAAGATGGCTGCTCCCATGTGGACACAATATGGCCGCCACAAGATGGCCTGCAGGGGAGGGCAGTTAGGGGCAACCAGGCCTGCAGGGGAGGGCAGTTAGGGGCAACCAGGCCTGCAGGGGAGGGCAGTTAGGGGTGACCAGGTTGGCAGGGGAGGACAGTTAGGGGCAATCAGGCGGGCAGGGGAGCAGTTAGGTATTGATCAGGCCGGCAGAGGAGTAGTTAGGGAGTGGTCAGGCTGACAGACAGGAGAGCAGTTGGGAGCCAGCAGTCCTGGATTGTGAGAGGGATGTCCGACTGTCTGGGATCGGGCCTAAATGGGCAGTCAGACATCCCTCAAGGGGTCCCAGATTGGAGAGGGTGAAGGCTGGGCTGAGGGACAGACACCCCCCAACCTCCATACACAAATTTCGTGCACCAGGCCTCTAATATATAATAAAAGCCTAATATGCTAAGTGTCTGGTCATCTGGTTGGCCGTTCAACCAATCAAAGCATAATATGCTAAGGCTGCTCAACCACTTGCTAGGATGTGCACTCACCGCTAGGGGGCAGATAATTGACCAATTGACCAGTCACTATGACATGCACTGACCACCAGGGGACAAATGCTCAACACAGGAGCTGCCCCATGGTGGTCAGTGCACTCCCACAGAGGGAGCACTGCTCAGCCAGAAGCCCTGAGCTGAGCTCATAGCTGTAGAGTGCAGCGGCTGTGGCAGGAGCCTCTCCTGCTTCCACGGCAGTACTAAGGATGTCCAACTGATGGATCCCAGACTACGAGAGGTCACAGGCCAGGAGGAGGAACCCCCCTGAGTGCATGAATTTCATCTATCAGGCCTCTAGTGGATATATAAAAAGATGCTCAATAACACTAATCATCAGAAAAATGCAAATCAAAACCACAATGACATATCACCTTACACCTATCAGGATGGCTAGCATCAGTAAATCAACAAACAAGTGTTGGCAAGGATGTGGAGAAAAGGGAACCCACAGGTACTGTTAGTGGGGAGGCAGATTGATGCAAGCACTATGGAAAACAGTGTGAAGCCTGCTCAAAAAAATTAAAAATGGAACTGCCTTATGATCCAGCAATTCCATTTCTTGGATATAGCCAAATAAATCCAAAATACTAATATAAAAGGATATACGTACCCCCACATTAACTGTGGCATTATTTATAGCAGCCAAGATATGGAAGCAACCCAAGTGTCTATAGAAGAGTGAATAAAAAAGTGGTGGTATACAATAGAATATTGCTCGGCTACAAAAAGAATGAAATCTTACCTTTTGCAGCAGCATAGATGGACCTAGAGGTTACGCTAAGTGAAATAAGTCATACACAGAAAGACAAATAACATATGGTATCAATTATATGTGGAATCTAAAGAACAAAATGAATAAACAAAATAAAAACAAATTCATAGATTCAGAGGACAGACTGATGGTTGCCAGAGAAGAGAGTGTTTGTGGGGCTGGGTGAAAAGGGTAAAAGGATGGATAAGTACAGATTTGTAGTTTCAAAAGAGTCAGAGGAATATAAAGTACAGCACAGGGAATATAGTCAATAACATTGTAATAACTATCTATGGGGCCAGGTTGGTACTTGAAATATTAGGGGGACCACGTTTGAAGTATGTAGTTGTCTAAACACTATGCTTTACACCTGAAATTAATGTATAATAATAAAAGTTTAATATGCTAATTAGACCGGATGTCCTTCCAGACGACCTTCCAGACAAAGCCAGGGCTGCAGCCACAGGATCAAGGCAGCCGCTGAGTCTGCGAGGGAGGGATCCAGGCAGCTGCAGTGGCTGCAAAGGCCTACTCTTGCATGAATTTCATGCATCGGGCCTCTAGTATAGAATAATATTGAATGTCAACTGTAGTTGAAAATAAAAATAAAATCCTATATAGTAAAGAGCTAATATGCAAATTAGACCAGACAGACAAACAAATGACCTTCCAGACGTCCTTCCGGACTACCTTCCAGACAAAGCCAGGGCTGCGAGGGGCAGGGAGGGCCAGCCAAGACTATGAGGGACTGTGAGGGCTGAGCCCCTTGCATGAATTTCATGCATAGGGACTCTAATAACAAATAAAAGCAGAAAAAGAAAAGTTATTGGAGAATCCCAATCACAAAATTTCTCTTAGGGATAGTTAGGAGATGAAGATTGTTTGAAACCAAATCATAGCTTCCTACCAAGTAGAACTGTCTTGGGCTGAATTTCCCCCAGATCATGAGATAAGAGTTTAAGTGCACATGCTTTATCTGGGCTTCTATGCAATTGGGGCTTTGTCCCACTGAGGACCTCAGGGGGTTGGAGTGGAACACACCTCAGACTTGTCCTACTCTAATGTCAGAAAGTAGGGTATCATTCTCTCACTTTGTTCATCCATTCACCAGTGGGTGAGCCATTTGGCTATTTCCAGCTTTGGTCTATTATAAATAAAGCTGTTTTGGACATTCATGGATCTTTGTGTACATATGTTTTTATTTCTCCTGGGAAGATTCCTAGGAGAGGAATTGCTGGGTGCACTAATAAGTGTATGTTTAACTTTATAAGAAACTGACTCTTTTCCAAAGCCAGATATAGCATTTTACATTCCTACCAGCAATGCCTACATGTCCAAATGTAACTAAAAAATCAAGCCTGTGGTTTGTCTTCCTATTTTCAAATAATGTCTTGAAGAGCAAAGGTTTTAAATGGTGAAGTCCAGCTTATTCGTGCAATTTCTTATGTGATTTTTTTCACAAAGATATTCTATTTTTTTCTAAAGTTTTAGCTCTTTGATTTTGAGTTCATTTTTAAGTATACTTAAAGTAAGGGTTGACATATATCCATCTGTCTATCAATCAACCTGTTTATTTATTAGCTTATGGGTAGCTAGCTACTTGTTCCAGCACCACTTATTGAAAAGACTATCTTTTCCCAATGAAATACTTTGGTAATTTTACTAAAATCAATTGGCACTTTTGGGTCTATTCCTGGACTCTATTCTGTTTCACCAACCTATATTTCTACCCTTGCACCAAAACCATACTACCTTGATTACTATAGCATTTATAGTAAACTAGAGGCCCAGTGCATGAAATTCTTGCACTGAAGGGGGGGGGGGCAGTCCCTCAGCCTGGCCTGTACCCTCTCTCAGTCCGGGACCCCTCGCTCCTTACCACCCGCCTGCTCACTGCTTCTTACCTCTTGGCTCACTGCTCCTTAGCGCTACCACAGAGGTAGGAGAGGCTCCTACCACTGCCTCTGTGCTCGCCAGCTATGAGCCCAGCTTCTGGCTCCTGTATTGAGCATCTTCCCCCTGGTGGTCAGTGTGCATCATAGCAACCAGTTGTTCACTGGTAATTCTGCCATTTGGTTGATTTGCATATTAGGCTTTTATTATATAGGACTAGAAGCCCAGTGTGCGAAATTCGTGCACTGGGGGGAGGTCCCTCAGCCCACCCTGCCCCCTCTCACAGTCCAGGAGCCTTCAAGGAATGTCCTACTGATGTTTAGGCTCGCTCCCTGTGAGCCTAAGCCGTCAGTAGGCCACCCTCTGCAGGAGGCAATCTGGCTGATCAGGGGAAGTTGCTGCCCCCATCACCCCTTTGCTGCTGCCACTGCAGGCCACCGCAGCTGCCAAGGTGTTTTCATCAACACAGACTCTAGTCCCTTCACCACAAAAAAATGCCAACTTTCTTTTGGCATTTTTAAGATGTCGCTTTCATAGCATATGACCTTTCTTCCTTCCTTCCTTCCTTTCTTTCTTTCTTTCTTTCTTTCTTTCTTTCTTTCTTTCTTTCTTTCTTTCTTTCTTTCTTTCTTTCTTTCTTTCCTCACCTGAGGATATTTTCCCATTGATTTTTAGAGAGCATGGAAGGGAGAGGGAAAGACAGAGAGAAACATCAATGTGAGAGAGACACTGTGATTGGTTGCCTCCTGCATGAGCCCTGACCTGGGCCCTGGCTGGGGAGGAGCCTGCAACCTAAGTACATGCCCTTGACCAGAATCAAACCCGGATCCTGCGGTCCACAGGCTGAGGCTCTATCCACTGAGCCAAACTGGCTAGGGCAGGATATTACATTTCTTAGCCCCTCCAGCAGTGGACTTTCATTTTTTCCTCCAGGAGTGAGGTGGAAAAATCCCAGATCACCTTCTTGGATTCTTATTAGGCAAGTTACCAAGAACACTGCGAGTAGTGTACAGGGAGCTTAGCCAATGAGTGGTCAGAAAAGGTGTTTCCTCTGCAGCTCATGTGCAGAGGCGGAACTGCTGGCGAGGGCCTGCCCTCGGCCTCGAGCGGGCCCTCTCCTTCTCCCTCTCCCTCTCCTTCTCCCTCCGGTCCACTCTCTCTAAAAAGCAGTGAAAAAATATCCTCTGTTGAGTATTAAAAAAAAACAAAACAAAACACAGAATAACAGGCCTCCTCCTTGGATATACTGAATATGTAGGCCTGAAAGAGAGAATTCTTGGCTCTGTGAAGATCTCTACATGAATTTTATTAACAACTAGAGGCCTGGTGCACGAAATTTGTGCACGGGAGTGTGTGTCCCTCAGCCCAGCCTGCACCCTCTCCAATCTGGGACCCCTCGAGGGATGTCCGACTGCCTGTTTAGGATCAGGCCTAAATGGGCAGTTGGACATCCCTCTCACAATCCAGGACTGCTGGCTCCCAACTGCTTGCCTGCCTGCCTTCCTGATTGCCCCTAACCGCTTCTGCCTGCCAGCCTGATCACCCCCTAACCACTCCCCTGCCAGCTTATTTGCCCCTAACTGCCCTCCCCTGCAGGCCTGGTTCCCCCCATCTGCTCTCCCCTGCAGGCCTGGGTCCCCGCCCCAACTGTCCTTCCCTGCAGGCCCAGTTGCCCCCAACTTCCCTCCTCTGATGGCCTGGTCACCCCTAACAGCCTTCCCCTGCAGGCCTGATTGCCCCCAACTGCCCTCCCTTGCAGGCCTGGTCCCTCCCAACTGCCCTCCCCTGCTGGCCATCTTGTGGCAGCCATCTTGTGTCCACATGGGGTCAGACATCTTTGACCACATGGGGGCAGCCATCTTGTGTGTTGGAGTGATGGTCAATTTGCCTATTATTCTTTTATTAGATAGAAGGATTAGATAGGATAGAGGCCTGGTGCATGGGTGGGGGCCAGCTGGTTTGCCCTGAAGGGTATCCCTGATTAGGGTAGGGGTTCCCTTGGGGTGTGGAGCAGCCTGGGCAAGGAGCCTGTGGTGGTTTACAGGCTGGCCACACCCCCTGGTGACCCAAGCAGAGGCTCTGGTATCTGGGATTTATTTATCTTCTATAATTGAAACTTTGTAGCCTTGAGCAGAGCCAAGCCTCCTGCTCACTCCATGGCTGCAGCCATTTTTGTTAGGATTTATTTATCTTCTATAATTGAAACTTTGTAGCCTTAAGTGGAGGCCTAGGCAGGCCAGGGCAGGCAGAAAGCTTGGCTTCCTCCATTGCCAGGGAAACCCAAGCCTCCTGCTCTCTCTGTGGCTGCAGCCATCTTGGTTGGGTTAATTTGCATACTCGCTCCTGATTGGCTGGTGGGCGAGGCTTGTGGGTGTAGCAGAGGTATGGTCAATTTGCATATTACTCTTTTGTTAGATAGGATATTTGGAAAATTAGCCTAAGCCACACCAATAATTAAAGTTTGTGCTTTTCTGTGTTCCAGGGAAGGATCGAATGATCTTTTGTTTTATTGTGTCAAAACAAAATTTTGCATGTGTTAAATACATAATTCTTATTCAAATACATAATAGCAGATGCAAAAGTTCTGTTTAACTCAGTGAAAAGACTGGCAGAATGATAATGCTGTTCAAATGAGATTGCCAAAGATGAAAGCCTGAAGTAAAACTGCTAAATTAGATACAATCTGGCTAATGTCGTATAGGACAATAAAACCATCACTTTTTGAATTGGTGTGTCTTCTAGACAGAAATTAGTTACATCTTTAAAAGCCTAAAAATTATTTTCATCTTCTCATTTTGCTGATCATCATATGTAACTTTCCAGGGCTGTAAAATGTCAAAATATATGGAACTTATTTCATTGTAAATAGTGAGTCAGGGTTATGTGTTTCATAGAAAAGGAAATGATCATTCTGTGGGCCTCTAATGCCCCAATTATACTGAAAGGACTTGCTATCAACGTTTTACTCCAGGCCTGCTATTGACCATGTCCACCTGCCCTTGCCTCTCTGGGCCTGCACTCTGCCGCGGAGGCTACGGGCTGGCCCCCCTGTCTCCCAGAGGTCCTCCATGGCTGGGGCATAGCCGTGGCAATGAAGCAAGCATTCCACCAGGCCACTCACTGTGCCTGCTCTCAGCAGCAGCCCCCCCAAGACTGGGGGACTCCGGTGAGGCTGAGGGGACTGGGCGTCGCCATCTTGTGGTTGTGGTTGCCTCCATCTTTGTGATGGAGTGACAGTTAATTTGCATATTACCCTTTTATTAGATAGGATGTTGAAACCAGCAGTGTATGTCCTCCAACTTTACTATTTTTCATAATTCTTTTGTCCATTGTAGGTCCTCTACATTTTAATATAAAATTAAAATCAGCATGTCAATTCCTGCCAGAAATGCCTGATGTAATTTTGACTGGAATTGTGTGGAGCTTTGGGATCACTGCCATCTTAATAATCTCAAAATTTTAATCCATGTTTCCTTTATTTTCTCTCAGTAGTATTTTGGAATTTTTAATGTGGAAGTGTTGCACATATTTTATAAAACCTACCCATTTCATATTTCTATCCTATTGTAAATGGCATTGTTTTTATTTCTATTAAATCTAAGCATTTCTAGGATATATTTAAAATATATTCTTAGGTCATCTATAGTTTATGTTCTTATGTGTATATAAGAACATAAATATGTTCTTGTTAACTTATATATTGTCTTGTTAACTGTTTTGTTAACTTAAATATTGTCTTTCTCCCAAATGGTATTAAGGACGTCTATAAGAACATAGAAAATAAAAACTGAGAAGAAAGAGAGAGTAGAAAAGGGAATAGAACAGGGACCGCTGGTAGAGCCAGACCTGAAGCTAATGAACATACATATTATACAATTTTCCTACATTTACTTATTCCAGTGTGAAAAATGGAATCTGATTATTCCATATTGTAGCTCATCCGTAAGTGACAAATAAACCAATCACTTCAGAAATCTCAGGTATTTCTTATATGGAATTGTCCAGCAAATCCCCCCAAAACAGTATTGGACATAATGTAATATAAGAAATAAGGCCTCAGTAGTGTCTTTATGAAAGTTATGCTGAGTTTTGATGTGCTGTTTCTTATGTCACATAAAATATGGACTAGCAATTCCAAAAGGATGTCTCTGAGGCAGCTATAATCGACTGTGACCTCATGAGACACCCTAAGCCAGAACCACAGGGCCAAGGTGACCCTGGATTCTTTACACTCAGAAACTGCCTGAGATCATGCATCTGTTGTTTTGAAACTGCAAAGTTTGGCCATTTATAATGTTGTAGTAGATAACTCATATAGATTTTGGCTCCAGACTACCATTTATTTAGTGCTTATTTCATGCCAGGCATTTTACTAACAGCTACATAAGTACTACCTAATTTAATCCCCAGAGAAAACTGAGGAAGCAGCCACTATTGGACATTTTATAAGTGAGGAAATTGAGGACTAGAAACACTTATGTCAAGTGAGGGAAACTGATTTCAAACTTTGTTATTTCAAACTCATGCTGTTCTGCCTCCTCACATATCTCCCCCGCCTAGATGCTGCCAGCAGCTCAATTATGGCAGGACTTCTCAATGCCAATTGCTCCCGGAGGGTGAAATCGGCTCTTGAGAAGTGGAGAAATCTTAGAGGAAAGTTTTGTAGACCTCCAAGCCTCAACTCTACCCGACAAAATCGTTTCAATTTATTTTGTTAGGGAAAACTTACTTTTTTTTTCTGTAAAGGAGCAATAATGGGGAAAAAGTTGAGAAACACTGCTTTATGAGAAAAACCATTTCAAATATCTCAATGCTCACAATCTTGACCAAAAACTTCCTAGTGCATAGCACGTTTTTAATTAACACTCTGATAAGTTCTTGTGCATGAGTTTCAAATCTCCACTTAGAAAATACTAGCTACAGAAAAACACAAGTACACAAGCTAAAGTGATGCGCGGGGCTCCATGGTAAATCAAGTCCTGTGCAAAGACCATAGGCACGGACCCCCCACTCCCCGCCCCGCACCATGAGCAATGCTTCGAGAGTGAGGAATCCGAGGCAGCTGTGTGAATGCCACCTGTCAGTAAAGGTGATGGCCAGTATTCATCCATGTGCTTCAGTTCCTTGGTGACTGACTATGATGCCTGAGCAGCAGGTCTTGCTACTCTTGCTAATCTGTGGGTATCTAAAGGAAGATCATTAGTCCAGACGGCTAGAGCTGAAAATGAAATGAGCTTCAGATTTTCTGGAATTATACCAGGAGTCTGAGACCCACAGAGCACCTGGCCCCTGCGCCCCGCGCCTGCGGAGAGAGCTCAGCTTCTCAGTCCGACTGATCAATTGGCACATTCGCTCATTTATGCCCAAATGGAGGCCTGTAACCCTGGCCACCCTCCAACCTGAGGTAAGACAGGAAGGTGGTGGCTGATGCTTGGGTGTCCCTTCCCATAACTCCCTTCTTAGCATATGGATAAGTTCAAGGTTATAGACATCTTAGCAAGATGCTCACAGAAGCTCAGCCAGGTTGATAGAACTGCACAGGGTCACTGGGCTGGACTCAGTGGAGCTGGGCCGGGAACCCCAGGCCTGGCGTCCGCCCAGGGCTCTTCCCACTGGCCCCTCTGTCTCCCCTGCATTTTCGCTCTTTGTAGCTCATCTCCGGAGCAATGAGCATGAAGGAACCTAGTTATTTTCTGATGGAAAGTTCATGGCTTCTCCCTCGCATTCTCCCACCCCTCTCCACCCGACTTCTGTCTGGTTTGAGTTTATTGTCAAAACACGCCCAGTCAAATTACTTGTCTGCAGACATTTTTGCTGGCCTTATTGTATCCACAAGAGAGCTGCTAATGACTACCCTTCCTGCCCACACTTAGCTCATCCTCGGAAGGGAACTGCTCATTATCATTCTCTGACTGCAGCCGGGACTGTCTGGAAACAGTCAGGGGATGGGATTCCGCGATGGAGCGAAGTCCCAGCATCTTCCGCTGGGTCAAGTCTCCACCAGGCGCAATCGCAGCTGCCCGCCTGTGCCCTGGCTTAGGGCAGGTCCCTGTTCAGGCCAGGCTCCACGGAACTTGTGCAGTGCCAGTAGGTGGGGAGCACTTCTGTGTAAGGCCCACTTCCTGCAACCCCTGCCAGGGCCAGCTGCATAATTTTCAGAACCTGGTATGAAATTAAAATTTGGGGCCCTTTGTTCAAAAAGCAGGAAAGAAGTGCCTTTTCCTTTTTCCTGAAGTCTATTTGTCAAGGTTTTGTTTGCTACTTAATGTGCTAAGAAAAAAACAAAAACAAAACTAGCATAAATTTTACTGTTCATCTCTATATTGTGCAATGCCAGATTTAAATACAAATATAATGCATTAACTTGGATGCAGACTCACCAGTTGTACACATGTATCTTGTAGCTGACACATGCCTCTATATTTCATTCCTACCTGAATAGTGGAAACACTGCACAAAAGTAACTCAACTGTTTTTATTTCACTTCTCGACACCTGCACATTGTACTGATTCTGTCTTTGGTTAACTGATGAGGAAGAAAGGACAGAGGAAAGGAACTTTCTTTTACCTTCCATGCCATGGTTTTCAGCATACATAGGTGTCTGCCACAGGGGAGTTACATCAATAAGAAAGGATATAATAGTCTTCCTTCATCCTTCATGTCACTCACAATGCCATGGCTTGCTTTCTGCAGGTGAAACAAGTTCAGCTTAAACGGTCTCTTGATTAGTTAGCTGTACTTGTGCACAAGTTGAGTCTCACTGAATCATATGCATCCTGGGTCTTCCAGAAGTCTGTGCTCATGGGACATCCTGGTTGCTATATGTAAATGACACAGCGTCTTCTGCTCATATGCATGCTCCATTGTCCCATAGAACTTGACAAAATAGAAGTTCAAAGACAAAATTATTAGGAATTTCAAGATGAGAGCAGCAGAACATTAAGCCAAGTGCACTACCCTTTTGAGCATAGGGTCTGCGTAACAGCACTGCTCACACACCAAGGAGCTGTCTCAGCCCCCACTCCAGCCCCTGAGACCCAGGCCTTACCCTGCTACCAAGGGTACAGGAGGAACTCTGAAATGGATGGAATCAGGAAGCAAAATACAGGACAGTATCCAACTGAAAGTACATTGAGGTTCAGAGATTCTAAATTCCGATTGCCTGCTAATATAACCCGGGAACTTAAAGAATAATTCTACTGCTGAGGCTTTTAGGTTTGAAGTTCTGATATAATTGGTCTGGACAGGTCCCAGGTGATGCTAATGTGTGCCCCAATTCCATTGAGTCTCACTCTTAAGCTCTGTACCATTCCCCATAATGTCTGTTTTCTTTTTTTGGATTTTTGTTTGTTTGTTTCTTGAGCCATCTCATTAGAGTATTTTAATTTACTGTAATTGACAGGAAATAGATTTTCTCTCTTTATTCAGCTGAAATTTAACTTTTTGTATCATGCTTAAAATTTAGTGCAATAAACATACTTTGTGTGGTCCAACTCTTCATTTCCATTCATCCCAAATTCTAGGTGACAGTTCTCCTCTTGTTCAGGATGGTTACTGCTGGCAGCTGACCTGAAGCTGCTGCATGAATCCAGTGGGTCTGGCTCAATGGTTCAAGTCTCAGACGCATCCTCCCAAATGTGAACAACCCACCAATACACCTGAGTGCATCACTGTTGAATAAAATCTCACATGCAATCTCTTTATAATGAGAATAGCTATCTCCTAATTTGACTTCTAGTCAATATTTAAGAATGTCGCTAATTTTATCATTTAGAGCAATTAGTATTTACAATTTAAAAACCTTCTTTTGTCAAATTTTTTTTTACATTTCATTATAGTACAAACATTCGTGAAATGTGGACTAGAAATTACTTAGTCTACGGATCACCCAATTCCACCATTAGTTACTTGAGGTGACACTGATGACTGGGCCCCCATCCAGATATCAGATTCTGGACATTTGTTCAGAGTCTGACTAGTCATTGAATAAAGGTTCCTAAGCTGATTTTGAGTATCAGCTAGATTTTAAAATAATAGATATAACATGAATTCTTATTTTTTTAAACATATATGAGTCCTAGTACTAAAGTAAAATCCTAGAAACAAAGCACTGAAAATATGATCTTGGCAGAAATTCTAGAAATTATAAAGAAAAATGAAAATAGACAAACTATCCTAATCCTATGGATTAGAGAGAACTACTGTTTGTCCTAATCTTAAAAAAATGTGTAAACAACTGATATTCAAAATGCAATTATGGTACAGGAACTAATCAAGGTTCATTGACTGTTATATTGCTGGATATTTCCTAGAAAAAAATAATAGGCAATAAACTCTTTGACATTGCTCTTAGCAATATATTTTTAGATACATTTCCTTGAGCAAGGGAAACAAAAGAAAAAATAAACAAATGGAATTACATCAAACTAAAAAGGAAACCATCAACAAAATGGAAATACAACATACTGAATGGGAGAAGATATTTGTAAATGATACATCTAATATGGAATTAATACCCAAAATATATATTTTTAAGTCATATAAATTAACACCAGAAAGAAAAGTTCAATTAAAAAATAGGACAT
The DNA here is from genome assembly GCA_026230045.1 of Corynorhinus townsendii. Lineage (NCBI taxonomy): Eukaryota > Metazoa > Chordata > Mammalia > Chiroptera > Vespertilionidae > Corynorhinus > Corynorhinus townsendii. Next base: position 47,325,065 of record JAPDVU010000009.1, read on the forward strand.
TTCCCCACACAGGACATACAGATGGCCAACAGACTTATGAAAAATTGCTGAACACCACTAATCATCAGTGAAATACAAATTAAAATCACAATGAGATATCATCTCTCTGATCAGAATGACTATCATCAACAAATAAACAAACCATAAGTGCTGGTGAGGATGGGGAGAAAAGGAACCCTCGTACACTGTTAGTGAGATTGTAAATTTGTGCAACTGCTATAGAAAACAGCACGGAGTTTCCAGGAAAAAATAAGAAATAGAACTTCCATATGAATCAGCAATTCCACTTTGGAGTATTTATCTGAAGAAAACAAAAACACTAATATAAAAAGATATATGCATCCCTATGTTCATTACAGCATTACTAGTAATAGTCAAAATATGGAACTGATCTAGATGTCCACCAATAGGTGAATGGATATATATATATAATGCCAGGGCTGACAGGCAGACCCTGAGTGATGGATGAATGGATTACTCTGACACATGTTTCTGTGAAAGAGAGGCTAAGGGACTGCTTCACTATAGGAACTAAGCAGCCCTGTTCTCCTGCCTCCTTAGGCTTTTACTGTAACAACAGCTTGACCTAAAATAAACTATTAGATACTATCAGCAGTGCAAGCATCCTTGAGAAAACACATGCATCTATAGTGTTCTTTAAGCAAGGACATGTCTAAGTAAACACCCGGGGGCTCAGACTTGTTTGGAAAAGTCAAGGCAGGGGCAGGTGCCTTCAGCCAACTTTTGTCCCATGCCTCCCCGCAATATATGTTATTCAGCAATAAACATTCAAAATGGAACGTTATTCAGCAATAAAAAGAATGAAATTTTGCCATTTTTGATGACATGGATGGCCCCAGAGCAGTGGTCAGCAAACTGCTGCTCGCGAGCCACATGCAGCTCTTTGGCCCCTTGAGTGTGGCTCTTCTACAAAATACCACAGCCTGGGCGAGTCTATTTATTTTATTTTATTTTATTGACTTTTTTACAGAGAGGAAGGGAGAGAGATAGAGTGTTAGAAACATTGATGAGAGAGAAACATCTATCAGCTGCCTCCTGCACGCCCCCTACTGGGGATGTGCCCACAACCCTTGACTGGAATCGAACCTGGGACCTTTCAGTCCACAGGCTGACACTCTATCCACTGAGCCAAACCGGTTTCGGCAGGGCTAGTCTATTTTGAAGAAGTGGCATTAGAAGAAGTTTAAGTTTAAAAAATTTGACTCTCAAAAGAAATTTCAATCGTTGTACTGTTGATATTTGGCTCTGTTGACTAATGAGTTTGCCGACCACTGCCCTAGAGGGTATTATGCTCAGTGAAATAAGTCAAAGAAAGAGAAAGACTGTATGATCTCACGTATATGTGGAATTTAAAGAAATAAAATAAATGAATAAACAAAACAGACCAATAGATATAGAGAACAAGCTGATAGTTGCCAAAGGATGAGGGGATAGGAATAAATAAAAAATAAAACTGCAAAAAATAAAAATAAAAGTAAGTTCACTTGGGTTCACGAAGAGATTTAACTTTAAGTTTAGCAATAAAAGTTGTCAGAGAAAAACATAAATAATATAATATACATGTACTGCCTACAAACATATCATTTGCTTTAAAAGAAACACAAAAAGAGAAAAATTTAATAAAAACAAGTAATGTATAAACAAGTGATATTCAACATACTGTTATAGCATGGGCACTAAGTAACGTTTGTTGACTGTAATACTATTTGCTACATACTGACTGAAAATTAACCCTGTGCATAAACACGTAATTTTTTACTAAAATATATAAATACTAGAGGCCCGGAGCTCAAAATTGGTGCACAGGGGTGGGGGGAGGGTCCCTCAGCCTGACTTGCACCATCCCCAATCCAGGACCCCTCGGGGGATGTCTGACTGCCTCTCGCAATCCTGAACTGCTTGTTCTTAACTGCTCTCTTGCCTGCCTGCCTGATCACCCCCAACCACCTTTGCCTGCCTGCCTGATTGCCCCTAACCGCCTCTGCCTCACCCCGCACCCAGGACCCAGGATTCCCTCATCTGGCCCATTGCAGGCACCCAGGACCTGGGCTTCCCTCCCTCTGGCCAGCCACAGGCACCCAGGACCTGGGCCAGCTTTGCCCGGGCCAGCTGCAGCTGCAGGGGACTGTGGGGCAGGCAGCTTGTCCTTTTCCCGGGCATCAGGCACAGGTACAGCCAGGACTGTGGGGTAGGCTGCTTGTCCCTCTCGTAGGCCACAGCCTGGCTGGTCCCCATTCCTCTCTTGTGAGCGCATTTGTGCGTGGCTGGTCTGTGTTCCTCTCTCCCCAGTGTTGTGAGTCTGAACTGTTATGGCGTGACAGCATGAGGGCATGACAACCATTTGTATATTAACTCTTTATTAAATAGGATTGCTATGTACAGTTTGCTATCTATTTTTTTTTCACTTAAAGTTACTTTTAATTTAAAGGTTGGAATTCCACAGGTTCAGCCCTAAGTATTTTATTGGCTTCACTAGAGGCCCACTGCATGAAATTCATGCACAGGGGGGTTTGGGGGGGTGTCCTCTCAGCCCCCTGCACCCTCTCCAATCCAGGACCCCTTGGGGGATGACTGACTGTTGGTTTAGGCTCGATCTGGGGAATGGGCATAAACTGGCAGTCAGATATCCCTCTCACAATCCTGGACCACTGGCTCCTAACTGCTCACCTGCCTGCTAGCCTGATCACCCCTAACCACCTCTGCCTGCTAGACTGATCACCCCTCACTGCCCCCCTTGCCGAGCTGGTTGCCCTCAACTGGCCCCCCTGCCATCCTAGTTGCCCCTCAGTAGACAACCCCCCCCTGGCCTGGTCACCCCCAACTGCCCCTCTGCCAGTCTGGTTGCCCTCCAACTGCCCTCCTGCTTGCCTGGTCACCCCCAACTGCCCCCCCTCTGCTGTCCTGGTAGCCCTCAGCTGCCCACCCCCCTGCTTGCCTGGTCGCCCCAACACCTCCCCGCCCCCTGCTGGCCTGGTTGCCCCACACAGCCTGCTGCTCAGTTGTTTTGTCATCTCTCACTAACTCCCTGCCAGACTAGTCACCTCACGCAGCCTCTGTTTGTGCTGTTTGTGTTACTGTGACAGTGTCCCAGACAAGTTGCATATTCCTCTATTATTAGAATAGATTTTATGCTCTTCCTCTTGATCATCCATCTACTTAAATGAGCACCTCCATGTTCATTGCCATTTTTTGCCTGCAGCCAGGCTTCTTCTCTGATAATAAGCCTTCTACACACGGCTGATTATCAGACATCTCCATGTAGATGTCTCTCTAGGCACCTCAACTTCAATATGTCCAAAACTAAACTCATGATATTCTTCTTCCAACTTTGAGATCACTTTCCATTCCGAATCTCATGCACTAGTCTTGACTCCTTCCTCATCTTTTGTTCTCTGCATACCCTAATCAAATGCTATATTTAAATAATCCAACTTCCTAAATATCCCTTCAGCCATTTATTGCTTTTCTCTTCACTGCTGTCTCTCTAGACCAAGCTGCCATCATTGTCACCTGGAGGAGTGCAGCTGATTCCTGTCTGGAGTCCCCCTATATTTATTCCCAGTGAAGTCAGTGAGCAAATAGTACACTATTTTGAAAAAATGACTATGTTTACCCTGAGTGATTCATTTTTGCATTCTGTCACTTACATTAGAAATACTACATATTGAGGCTGAGGCTTGATGGCCCAACAGAGGATAAAACTCTGTATTACTTTCAGAATTGGTTCATAAAATTATAAAATGGTATCATAATTTTTAAATTAAAATTGTATTTGTAAGCAAGGGCTTTTCTGCTAAGAAAGTTTTGATCTCACTCATATGTGGAATCCAATGAAAAAAAAAATAAACAGATGAAAAGAAGATAGATTCAGAGACATGGATCTGTGGAAGCATGAAACAGACTGTGGAATCTCAGAGGGAAGGCAGGGGTAGGAAGAGATCAACCAAAGAACTTGTATGTGTATTATGAATAACCCATGGACACAGACAACAGGGTGGTGAGGGCCTGGGGCAGGAGGACAGGGCAGGCTAGAAGAGGTCAATGGGGGAAGGGGAGGAGACATATATAATACTTTCAACAATAAAGAATTAAGAAAAAATAAATATTAAAATTTTTTAAAAAAGCTTTAAGTCTCAAAGGCTCCGAGCCTAAAGGGCTGAGAACATAAAACTAACACTGCATTGTTGTATATAAGTAGTAATTGTGAGGATCAGGAAGAGTACGTCACCAATACATCATCATTGAGATCAGGAAGAGCCCATATCACCAATACTTCATCATGTAAGAGCCAATTCTCTCCAAAGAAAAAGGAATTCAAAGGGCCTTGAAAAGGGAGACAGAGAGAGAGAAAAGTGAGGCAAATGATAGAAACTCCAAATTATTATAAGAAAATCCCAGTAGAAGATTCATCACTTTCTAGGATATATTCCAGGAAGATTTCAAGGTACATATGGAAGTTTTTTTATTTAGCAAGACTCTGGAGAAAAAATTAACAAAGAAGAAAAATCATGTGATCATCTCAAAAAAGACAGAGCAAGTAAATGATAACATTAATCATCTATTTGAGGTCAAAAAGACATTTTAGCAAACTGGCAATAGAAAGGAGCATCTTCAATAAAATAAAGGGTGTGTATAATAAATATACATTAAGAATTATACTCAATAACAAAATGATAAAAGCTCTTCTCTGTGAGGTTGAAAACAAAGCAGGGATACTCACAATCACTACTTATATACAACATGTCAGTGGACATCTCATTACCTCGGAAAAAAGGCAAAGAAAAGAAATAAAACACAGAGATTGTAAAGGGAAAGAAAATCTCATTTTTCACAGAGGATGATTGTACAACTAGCAAAATCCAAAAAAATATGGGGACAAATTAGTAAGTCAACAAGATGGCCAGATATAAAAAGTCAATTTTAGTTTTTTATACCTGTAACAAACAATTTTAAAATAAACACTATTTACAATATTATCAAAATTATGATATGCCCAGGAATAAACCCCATATAAGATCAAAAGACGTCTGTAAAGAAAATGGATGAATGCATCATATTCTTGGATTGAAAAACTTAATATTATAAAAATGAACTTTTTCTTGTCTTGGCCAGAAATATTGGAGCTGTTCTTAAGGCTTCTGTTTTCCTCATAATATTCCAAATCCAATCAGTCAGAAAATCCTAGTAGCTCTGTGTGTTTTTTAATTTGCATTTGTCTTCTTCTTTTCACTTTTTTTTCAAACCATAGTTTCAGTTTTCCTCAAAGTGAACTGTGAGTCGACATTCCAGTGCAGGTATTTTATTTAGAATTTAGGGAAGTCAGATTATTGGAGAATGACTAAGGGAAAGGACAAAGGGAGTCTCATCTTATCAATATAATGTCTTTTAGTTCCATATGCATCCATCATTTTTGCCTACTCTGCAGTATTGTAGGTGGACCCTGTAACTATTTTTTCTATGGCACACTGTCAAACTTGTACAGTAGACAGCACAGGAGGGACAGTGGAACAAAAAGAAGTTTTGCTTACCAAGTTCTGGTGCTATCCTCTCTTCAGGCTTCTTCAGCTCAGCCAGCTCCTTGAACTCAGTCACCCACAGCACAGACAGCCTCCCCAATGCCCAGATTTTGTAGCACCCAGTGCCCAGAGCCCAGAGCTTTCCCTGGAACTCCCTAGAACAGCTTTGGAATGGAATGTCCCCATAAAGCACCTCCCTGTGACTATATCCCCTGGCAACCCCTAGGAAAAATTTTAGGTGTGTTCTGAAGGATGGAATCTCTCTTGGACTATTTCCCCTGACAACCCAGGGGAGAATTTTCAGAAAGTTCTATGACATAGGCTTCACAGACTTCACCATCCAGTGAGCCACACGTGCTGTAAGGGGTTCTTATTCCTGATTTTTCCTTCTTTGGGTGCTCTGCCTCAGTCCTAAGGGTAAGTGTGTTCCTCATATCTGCTTTTCCTATATTCTCTAGAGATCACTTTTGTATTTTACAGTTCAATCCCTGATATTTCAACCCCACTCTTATAGCTACTAATTATCTATAATATGCTAATTAGACCGAAAGATCCTCTGGATGAAGCCCGGGGCCCCGGGTGCCTGCCGGTGGCCAAAGGAAAACCTGGTTCCCAGGTGCCAGAGGGAAGCCGGTGCCGGCAGCCAGGGGAAGGAAGGCCTACTCTTGCATGATTTTTGTGCATCAGGCCTCTAGTTTATAATAAACTTTCCATGCTCAAATAACTGTGTGGCTCCGTTTTCTGATTTGAATTTGGCTGATGCAGATACCTTATTAACCCACTGCTTTGGTAGACAACTGGAGCTTAACTCCATAAGGAAATTCTGACAAATAATGTAAAATACTATCCTACTCAAGAGGCTAGGAGGCTCTGATATTTATGCATCGACTCTCATCAATCATTGTCTGGGAGTGGGTGAAGGGAGTGCTAATTTCTAGCACTTTCAACCTGTCTCACACACAGCAAAGTGGCTTCCCCAGTTCCAGGTACAGAGTACCAGATGCTGGCATGTAGCAGTCATGCAGAGCACACTGAAACAGCAGGGTCCATGGTGATGGTTGGGTATGGAGTCATAGATACTGACATGTAGCAGTCATGCAGAGCACACTGAGACAGCAGGGTCTATGGTGATGGTTGCGCCACTGACAGTCTATTGCAGCCCAGCCCCTGCACCACTGAGCTGTACTCCTGACTGGTGATATGTTCACTCTGCCTTGCCATTGTGTCTTTAGGGTGGTGACTGGTCCCAATTTCTTTACAAGACAAACAAGAGAAGCATACAGCAGGAGGGTAAAAGGGACAAGTTGTCTCTACTACTGCCCTTGAAGCTCCGAATGCTGTGATATCTCCCTCCGATTCACCCATTTCTGATTCCCTCACTCCGACCAGTATTTCTGCTGGTTCAGATGCTTCCCTGGGGGAGTGAGTGGTCCCGACCCATTCCCTGGCGGAGTCTGAGCCCTGCTGCTCCTGCCCTTTCCTTGTCAGGCTGTGGCTGCTCTAATTCCCTGGTGTTCCCAACATAACCTCCTAACCCCATTGTAATAGCAGACCTATTTCCTCAAAGTAATTAGGTCAATCACTATTTCTTTGCCTGTTGATCCACAGCCAGGCAGTCGCCAGAGTTATAAGTTGGCTGAGTGCTTCTATGGGCCCCCTGCAGAGCCCTTCCTGCTCAGGACCTAGGACCTGAATCTAGTGGAGACTGAAGACCAGGGCAGGAAGCATAACTTCTCAAGTGAGTCACTGGGAAGAGCAGTTAAGAGGAGTCACTCTTCCTTCACCCTTTTGTTCTTGTTCCTGTGTGTTCTGCCTATTGCGGATCTGACACCAAGTGCCTCCCTGCCATTCTGCTGCATCCGAATCATCTAGAAAGCCTGTCAAACCTGCCTCCTGGGCCCCACCACAGAGAATCCAAGGCATGTTTGAGGTAGGACCTAGGATTCTGCATTTCTAACACGTTCGTACATTCTTGGTCCAGAGCCCAGACTTTGAGGCTCCTTGAGTAGAGTCTCACCTAGATGCCAGGACTCCCCTCTCCACAGAATGCCAGCTCCCCGCTGGGACCTGACTGTGCCTGTAAGAGGGGCCCGCTGTTCTGTGGGTTTGAAAGTGTAGGATGTGCTTCCACAGCCGGTGTGTCTCACCCTCCTGCTGGCTCCCTTGGTCTGAAGCAACATTAGGCGTGGTCCCAGGACAGTGAATCAGAACTCAGGGAGCCCTTGAATGGTGGTATTGGCAGGACACTGTGGGCAGTGTGACCATCTGCGCTGCTGAGAAGAAGTTCAGATCTGAAGATGCAGCCGCAGGGCAGCTAGTTGGGAGTGGTGGGCAGGATGCTGAGGATGAGTCTGAGGACCGGTGAGGGCATGGCCGCTCACACCACATAGTCTGAGTCAGATGCTCCCACCACCTCACCTGCAGCCCCGGGCCAGAGCAGCAACCTTTCTGGCTTGCATCACAGCAATGACCTCTCACTGGGCTCTTTGCTTCCAGCCTTCCCCCAGCTCCCAGTACTCTTCAGCACAGGAGTGGGAGTGAGGCAGCATTAAAGTGTAAGTCAGGACCTGTCCCTCCTCCGCTCAAATCCCCCATGGTTAATGCCCGCAGAGCAAACACGCTGGCTTGAGATGCCCACAGGCCCCACAGGCCCGCCCTGTGCTCGCCGGCCCCAGGCCACTGAGGTCCATCTCCTGGGAAGGCCCCAAATCTGCATTTGGCCTCCCCTTCCACATCTGTTAGTGCAGTTGAAAGTACTTTTTAATAACTATAACTGTCATCTGATCCTCACAGCAACCATGTGAGGAATGAAGATGGTCAACTCTACTTCGTAGCTGAGAAAACAAGCATGGAGACATGGGCAGACATCAGGATCTGAATCCAGGTTTTCTGACAAATCACAAATGATGCAATGATGTCTTTCCTTCCACATGTTTCGTAACTTTGAAAGATTTTCTCCCTTTCTGCTGCCTGGCCCACAATACCCTCTTCTCCTTCCCCTGGATTTTCACCATGTTAGTCCTTCCCGTGTTGAGGTGCAGAAGGAATTGTGGCTGAGTTCAACTGTGAAACATTTCTGCCACAAGTCACAGCTGCTCCTCAGGAGGACTTCCACTGCCCACCCGCAGGGCTCCCTAAAGCCACATTCCACCTGCAGGACGCTGCCAGTCAAGAGCGGGAAGAAGTGCCCGGAAACATTTGAGGTCAGACAGAAAAACAATCTGAAGGCAGGTGTTCCTAAACCTCCCCCATGAGCCTGTGTGGAGGCGTATCAACTGCCCCAGGGAAAAATAAATGAGAGAAAAGGTCATTTGTTGAAACCTGGTAATAAATCCCACAGGACAATGCCAGACTGTCAGGCTGCCCCTCGTAGCCTTTCCCCGCTGATAACACTGGTATGCGTGTGGCCTGGAGAAGTCCCAGCAGCCACAGGGGAGACATAGCAGCATATTCCCTGAGCTCATTCTTGCAAAGTCCAACACATTACATGAGTCATAAAGGTCAGCAGCTTTATCTTCCTGCCCCCAGTCAGGATTGAGTCAACTTTAGTGTAAGCTTTGTAGCATCTTTTGTGGTCTGATTTAAGGGGCTGTGAGATTCATCATACTCCTCTTACTCATCTTCTTATGCTCTTCACTCATAGCAGAGTCATGATATAATTAAAACTAGAACCCCTGTGAAAACATGGGTATTCATGGAAATTCTCACCATAAAATGTCAGGCTTAGGAAAGACCTCAGAAATCACCAAGTTTGAACAGATATGCAAACAGACCTAGGGCTGTTCTTAATGACCCTCAGCTCCCAGTACCCATGCTTTTTGGGACCCAAAGGCTGGCCTGTGTAACTGACAGGGTATTGCAGAAATAATGACGTGTGACTTCTGAGATTCTGCCTGTTCTCTTGGGTCACTCACGCTGAAGGAAACCAGCCACCACATCAGAGAACACTCCAGAACCCTAATGTGAGGTTCATGTGAATAGGGTCTGAGGCTTCTCCCCACAGGCACCAGCAACAACTTTCCTGGCACAGGAGTGGGCCAGTTGGGAAGAACTTCCTGCCCGTCAAACCTCCCAATGAGTGGATCTGGAGACTCCATCCTAAATGCCTGACCCACAGAAACTGTGAGGTCATCTGGGATTATTCCTACTTCAAGGCACTATGGCTTGGGGCAATTTGCTACACAGCTCTCACAATTAATCTAAAGCCAAAAGCCACGACAAGTCAGATTCAAAATGACAAAGGTGAGGACAAACTTACTGATTAAAGTTCATACTTTTTTTTGTTGCCTCAAGGCTTTACCTTGATGCAGTTGGCCCCAACCAGCCTGTCTCCAGCCCCACTGGCCTTCCATTGAGTTCCCAACCATGTCCTTCCCAAGGGCTTCTACACTCATTGCACACCCGCCTGACATGTTCCCCACCCCCAGGTCTTCACATAGGTGAATCCTTCTTGCTCAACACTCAGCTCAGTCACCTCAGAGAGGCTGCCCATGGTTAACACTTCTAAGAAATTCCTTCTCCCTGCTGCCCCTTCCACCACTGTAGCCTGATTACTCTGCATGACATCACTGTTGATTTTCTTCACAGCACTTGTCACACTCTGAACATATTTGTTTCTGTGTTGACTTGGCTAGTATATTTCACAATAGAATACAATTTTCATAAAATACCTGGTTTGTCTTATTTTTTTTTTTTGTTTCTCTGGAAGATAAAAATATGCTTGCTATGATATGATGCTCAACAATATTTCCAATAGAGAAAGGGATGAGGGAGGGAGGTGAAAGGAAGGAAATAAAAGAAGAAAGCAAAGAAGGAAGAAAGGAAGGGAGGGAGAAAGAAAAAGAAGAAAGGTTTACAAGCAATGATACATGTCTTTGAAATCCTTTCCTTAAAGCTGTAGTGCACTTCTAATTAGCATATGCTGAATGAGCACCTACTTTGCACAGACAAGTTTTGTGTGAGCACTGGGGATGAATAGTAAACATGCCTTGTCCCTCAAGGGGAACTTGATGTTAAGTTAATTTATCAGAATCCCTTCCAAGTCTTAGAAGTCAAGTGCCAAGAAAGAAAGAAAGTCTAAAGGGAAGTGTTTAGGAGCAGGAGCTGTGGGAGAGGTTGGGGGTCCCTGAGGGACCAAACATTAAAAGAAATGTTGCCATGATACAAAGAAAGTACTGACAGGAGGGTCCAAAAAAGAGTTCAGGCCAAATCAGCGAATGGTTTCCCCATTTTTGTGTAGAACCAGCGGAAGCAGAGTTGAACCAACTATCCACTACTGCCTCTTAACAGGCCACGAACATCCCTGAAAACTGAAACGATTTTTTTTCTGGTCCCTGAACAGGAGCTGGAAAGGCGACAACCATGAGACCTCAGTGAGAAAACTCCTTCCCTTATAGCTTCCAGAAACACCCTCCCCCAAGGGCCTTCCATCCCACCCCCACCCCCTGTATCCCCAAGTGGAAACAGGTGGTATCGGTGGGAAAGAACGTCCCTGTGAAATTCAACAAGGAAAAAAAGGTGTTTCTGAGTGTGCTGGACTCTTTGAATGGAACAGAACAATTTCTATTGTTTAAATCATAAAATATCTAGAGAAAAATGTCGGTGTTACATACCACCACCCCCAGAGCTTAGAGATCTAGGCTAGCATCACTCCTCAGCTCGTTTCCATAATTCTTCCCACTTGTGCAGGAAGGAAAGGTTTGGTCCCATTGGACTTGTCTCCCATTCCGGGCCATCTGGGCTCATGTGTTTTGCTTACAGGACCGATTCTAAGAACTTTGTTGTTCAGTCTGATCAAATAACTGAATCAATACCCTCTCCCCTGGGAACTCCCCTTTAGGCCACTTCACAATGGACATTCTACTTGCTTAGACCACATTCCACTTGCTAAGGCCATTATCTCTCCCCTCCAGAGTTTCCCAGAATCCAGACCTGCACAGAGAATTCTCCGCCCAGAAAAAGCTCGCCTAGAGTCCTTTAAAAACCTCTGATCTCCCGTCCACCCCCCTCCGGCCCCCGTCTTAGGGGACTGGTGCCATTTTGGGGTTCAGCCCATCTGGGTATCCAGATGACCTAATAAATTCATAATTCGTCACCCTTTTTGGCTTCATGCCTTCCTCCTTCAACGACCCTAACATTTGTCCTTAGGGTTAAACCCCGAAAGGGAGAGATTGCAGTTAAGAGAGATCCAAAGAATAAAGCAATAAAATGAATTTAAAGAAAGGAAACTTAGGGCTAAAGATGAAAGGTCTTCTTAACTGTGAAACTCTATTAGAATATGTAATACTCTCTCAAGAATAAAAGCCCCACTTCTTACATTATTTAACACAATGAGAACAAAGAGCTGGAGAACATGCATCGATCCCACTTCAGCCCTAAGGGGATAGGAAAATGACCTAATGGTGATTTCTTATCTCTAATTTACATAATCTTGTGAATCTTAAAATATTAGAAAATAATGAACCTGACTCACCCAATAGCAGAAAGGCAAGTGGGCCGTGGCCTTGGGCGTCTCTGCAGCTTTCCATGGAGGAGCTGAGCAGGTCCAGGAGCCCCACAGAGGATGCCCTGGGTGGACTGTGGCTCAAACTCAGGCACAGCCAAGATGTCCAGGAGAGGGTCCCAGTCCCAGACCCAGGGCAAAGCCTGACAAACCGAGGGCATCCTCTAACCACCGTTAGTGTCCAGTGGGGGTGTCCAAGATGCAAGTCTTCCTGGAGATAAGAAGGCACAGGAACCAAAGGACTTGTATGCATGCATATAAGCATAACCAATGGACACAGACACTAGGGAGGTGAGGGCTTGAGTGGGGGGGGGGGGACAATGGGGGAATAAGGACACATATTTAATACCTTAATCAATAAAGAAGATAATTTTTTTAAAAAGCACAGGGAAAATGTTCAGTCTTATAGTTCAAAAGGCAAAAAGCTCACTTCTGTTTCTACCCCTGGGGTAAAGTAGAATCACATACAATACCCAAATACCCTGGGTTGCCCAGGACTGTGAGTGGTTTCTGAGTCCGGGTCTCAGACCTGGAAGGAGCTTGGGTGCTCACTGAGCTGCGCCCTCCCACATCAGGGGAGCTGTATGGCCAGAGGAGGGGCACTGAGCCCAGGGAATTCTGGGAACAGCAGCATTGAGTTAGGCGAGCAGTGGCCGCAGAGTTTGGGGAAAGAATGGGCTTTTACGGTGTCTGGGAGGAGGAAGACCAATAACTGGAAATATTGGCAAAATCTGAACATGAGAGACTATACTTCTAACCTTTTCTAACTGGCATGTGGGCTGCATCACACTTTTTCTTTCACGAGCGTAAAATGTGTTCACCTGGAAGGTTCGGTGCCCGTGGGGTGCTGAGGAGCTGGGAGGGTAAAGTTGTTTGGGGATGTCGGGAACCCGAGTTTCCCATCATTGCACCCCAGTGCCTAGCAAGGGGCTGACCCACACCGTCCAAGGAGGGAGTCCAGGAGAAAGTTTCCACCGCTTCTTTGGGCCCAGAAACCCTGGTCCTCCGGGTGGAGGTGGTGGAGACTTCATCCGAACCTTTCAGACAGACAGCTGCCATCCTCCGGCTGTCGATTTTCCGAGGGGCGGGGCTGTCTGGGTCCCCGAGGAGAGTGGCTTGCCTTGAGAGGGCAGGACCAAGTAGGGTGAGTGGTGGGGTGGTGTCAAGTTCTGTACTAAGCTTGAAAAACTCCTAAGTAAATGTGGCTTGAGGCCGGATGCCTTCACAGCCTAATCAGACCTTACACTCTGCCCCCCTTGGGCTTGCTTCCGCTCTCACCTTGGGGCAGTTGCCTGGAGGTCCCTCCACAGCCTCGCAGCACCAGCAGAGCCCTGGCGCCCTAGACTGTCCTCCAGGCGGGCCGAGAGCCACCTCCAGACTGCATGCTAGGATAGAGGGTCCCTGGTTCGGAAGATCGCCCCGCGGAGGCGTCAGCAAGGGCGCGGGTTGACGGGGCTGTCCCCTCTCTGCCTGGGCATTAGGTCGCTCCATGGTCCTTGGCCAGGAGGCCACAGCATTTGCAGACATCAGGACGCTGGGGCTGGTTAGGGAGGCCTGACCCGCACCTGCCCCCATGGAGGGCTGACCCCAAGAGCCCCTCCAAGGAATCCCATTGGGTCTGCAGACTCTGGCCTCCAGGCTTGGAGAGGAATAAGGACCGAGAAAGGTGCGAGGACAGTAGAGGCGCACGTCCCAGGACGGCTACAAGGGGCCGGAGGTCTGAGAACGCGGTTTTGTACTCTGGGCTTTCCTTTCAACAGGCCTTCAGTGGAGGGCTCTCCAGCCCCCTAAGCCTCATTGAACTTGAAAAGTTACACGCCGCCTTTCTTCCCCAGGCCCTCTGGCCTCCTCACTGATCTTGTTCACCGGGCCGTTGTTGGGGCTGCATTAGTGGGATCCCCAGTCCTTCGGAGGAGGCGCGAGTCCTATCACAGATGTAAACACGGGGAGCAAAGCCTTTAACAGTCCCGAGGAGGTGTGGGGGGAATGGGGGACAGGGTCATGTCTGAGAGGACTGGGCCTGGCCCTTGCTTTCGCCCATAAATAACATTTTTTCCCTTCAGTTTACAAAACGCTTGCAAATACAGAATGTGTTTTGCTGCTCAAAACAACTAGTATTTCCATTTGACAGGTGATGAAACAGACTGGCCAACAAGACGGGAAGAGACATTGCCCACCAGAGGTGCAGCCTGGAGCCCACCCCAGAATTCAGCCCACACTCCCCCCCCCTCCCTTCCCCACCATGGGCACGGGATACCAGGAAGGAAACTGAGGACCGGGCTGCAGTAGGCTTTCCATGCAAATGGGACCCCGCTCCAGGCTGCACACATCTAAGCACATCACTTGGGTTTCGGTATGTTTTCCTAGGCAATGGAGGAAGAAACTATTGAGCACAGAGGCCTGCGGGTCTGGGGGCTGGGCGCAGCTCTCTGGGATCATTAGCAAATGAATGGTTTGATTCACTGAGCCCAGAAGAGCTGGAGTGAACCGCCTATCACAGGGGAAGCTCCAGCTGCTCTCCTGCCAATCCCCCTTCAGCTTCTTTTTTTCCCCTCACACAAGCTTCCAGCACTCCACGGCTCTTAACATTTGTTCTCCAAAACCAGGAAGGGTCATAACACCTCCACAGCCCTGGAAGTTGTTGGCTCATTGACCTCATTTTAATGTCATTGGGCTTTTAGCCCAGTGTTATTTCTCACAGTCATTTTTAACTTAAAAAAAAAAATCCAGAATAATTTATATAGATCAAATTCACTCTTTGTAAATGGGACAGTTCTGTGAGTTTTAACAAATCCTACCATTTTTTTAAACCACAAATCAAGATATAGAATAGTTCCATCACCCCTAAAATTCCCTCATGACTCTTTATAGTCAGTGCCCCCACCCCTCTGCCCCCTCCACTGGCCCCAGAGTTTTGCCTTTTCTGGACTGTCATAAAAATGGAGTTGGATGTCTTTCGTTTAGCTTAATGCTTTTGAGACTTATCCATGCTGTTGTGCAGATCAGTATCCGTTCCCTTTTACTGGTGAATAGCTGTTATTGTATAGAAGCCCTGCATTTGGTTTATTCATTCATCAATTGAAGGGCATTTGGATTGTTTCCAGTTTGGGGAAATTTTTGAATAAAGTCACTATAAACATTTGCATACAGCTTTTTGTGTGAACATATGTTTTTATTTCTTTTGGGTAAATGCCCAGGAATGGGATTAGTCGTCATACGGTTAGTGTATGTTTAACTTTATAGAAACAGCCAAATTGCTTTCCAAAGTAACTGTATCATTGTTTCATTCCTCCAGTGACCAATGAGAGTTCCAGTTGCTCCACAATCTGGCGTTGTCTTTTATTCTTATTATTTGCCCTTCACACAGGTATGTGGCAGTATCTCATGATGTTTTTCATTTGCATTTCCCTAATGACTAATGATGTTGCTTTTGTATGAGTATTTTAAGACCTTATTTACTTTTCAAAATAGTTTTAGGTTCAAAGAAAACTTGAAAAGATGGTATAGATGTAAGGTTTGAGGCGCAGGAAACGGGAGTCAGAAACCAAGATACATTAAAAGGAAGGTTTATTCTGCAGTATCGAGCGAGATTCCTTATGGAGGAGGTAGAGCAACCAGGAAGGGGTGGGAGGAGAAGAAGGAGGGACCCAACCGGACTGCCCCCTGCAGAAGGAAGGGAAAGACAGTAACATGTGCGTGGGTGGAGAGTCCTTTTAAGGGAAGGAACAGGAAGGGGTTGGGCCCAGGGTGGAACAGGAAGGGGTGGGCCCCAGGGCACTCGGTGCATGCTGATTGGTGGTTCAATGTCCCAGCAGCAGATGCTGGTAACATCGTAACTCTGCCCACCAGTTGGGGGGAGGGAGGATCTCACATTCCAGGCTTTTTGTGATATTATATTAAAAAATTGAGAGTCCAGGCAAGGTCAGGGGCAGGGGCTGAAGGTCCGTTTTCCATAGCTACTTCCTGCTGAGAGGGGGCGTCGTTAGGGGCACCTACCCAGAGTCTCAAGGATTCTGGTAGGTTCTGAATTCAGGGCCAGATAGATCTCTCCCACCTTCTGGTTGGTGAATGCCTGCATTCTGTTCTGCAAAAGACTAGTGAAACAGTGCATGAGAAAGGGGGTAAAAAGCAAAATTAAAGGAATAGACACCAGTTGGCCTAATGATGGGAGGCTGGACGAGGAGTGCAGCAGCATAATTTCCCAAGGGACTGGTTGGTGAAGTCCTGTTGAGTCACTTTGGAGGTAAAGGCTGGTCCTGAGGCTGCCACAGCATCACTTGTCTGGTTTTGCTGCTTTTCTGGGCCTGGAGCTTATATACAACCTGGGGGCTAAGGTTTTTGAGGAGGAAATGAGTCCCCCAGCTGGAGGGCTGGTCCTCGGGAGTTTTGGTTGGCTGGTCCAGGCCTGGGCAGAAACCTGTCAGTGTGTTCCCGGAGCAGTTGCCTGAGTAAGGGCAGGTAAAAAGGTGAGGCTCCTTGGTGTAGCCCTGATTCCGGTCAGGGCCATGGGCAGGAGGTCCAGCCAGGAGCTGTGAATTTCTAGAGATAGTTTAGTTAGATGGTCTTTAAGGAGGCTGTTGGGTATGTGCAGTTTCCAGGAGATGCCAAGAGAGGTGCTAACCTGCTGAATGACCCTTAATATAAAAGCTGGGCTATTGTCTGGTTGTATGGAGGTGGGAAGGCCAAGCCTAGGGATTATGTGTGTTATTAGGGTCTCAGCCACAACCTCAGCAGTTTCCTTGGGGGTAGGGAAGGCCTCTACCCACCCTGTCAAGGTGTCTGCCATGGTAAGCAGATATTTGGTCTTCTTGTGGGGAGGCATATTGGTGAAATCTACCTGCCAGTCCTGCCCTGGGAGGTGTCCCCTCACTTGATGGGTAGGAAAATTGGGGTGCATTCCTCCCTGGGGTGAGACAGCTATACACATGGAGCAGGAGGAGCAGGCACTCGTAACTGCCTCTCGCAGTGTGGGCGAGGTGAAGAGGGGTTTGAGGAACCTCCAAAGTGCCAGCGGTCCAATGTTCAATGACCAGTGGACCTGTTGGGCAATGGCCCCTACCTGAGCCTTGGGAAGGGCGATCTTGTTATTTGTGAAGGCCGCCTCCAGGGTCTGCTTGAGTGTTACTATCGCATAGGAGGCTTTCTGACATCCCTGGGGGTCTAGGCACGAGCTTCCATCCACAGAGTTAAGTCAGGATTAGAAAGAGGAAGATCTGAGAGTCCCGCCCGAGGTTGAGTGAGGGCCTCAACGACCTTGGGGCAGGAGTGCATTGCCACAGGTGGGTGGAGGCAGCAGGAAGGAGAGTGGCCAAGTTCAGGGCTGGGGACTGAGTTAGGGAGATGTCAGGATTCTCAAGGGACAGGAGATGGAGTTTCTGCATGTGAGAGGGAGCAAGGAGAGTTAAGAATCAGTGGGACAGAAGATCCTGTAATCTATGGGTGGAGAAGATCTGCAAGGGTTGCTGGAGGCAAATCCTCTGGGCCTCCTTGATGAGAACAGTGGCTGCAGTGCTGCCATCCCCAAACCATGGGATCAAGCTGTCTGGACAGGTAAGCTACATGGGTGAAAGCTGGCCCAAGGGGCTGGGTGAGGACCCCCATAGCTATTCCCTGTCTTTCATCAGTAAATAGTTGGAAAGGCTTAGAGATGTCTGGGGGGGGGGGAGGAGAGAGAGAGAGAGAGAGAGAGAGAGAGAGAGAGAGAGAGAGAGGGATGCCAGAAGGGTATCCTGGGGCTAGAAAAAAAAAAACCTAGCGAAAGAGGGAGGGTGAGGAGAGGGGGCCTACTGGTGTTTCTTTAGTGGCCTGGTATAGTGGGTCTTTCTACAATTCTTGTCAACAGTTAACTTTAGAACTTCTTTCTTTCAACATACCTTCCATTAAATATTTCTAAACATGTCTAGCAATTAATGTTTCAATATTGTATGCTATTTAAAATATTTAGAAAAGGCAGGGGGAGGAGGGAACAGACCTCTAGCTGTTTGAATTCAAAACTGCCACTTTTTTAAATCTAAGTTTCTGATAAGCCTGTGCCAGCAAGAAAGTTGTTTTCTAGGGAGGGTGGAGTCGGGGAGAGGGTGGGGTGAGAAGGTGCTGAGGCCAGAGCAGTTTTCAGAGCATTAAAAGGTGATTTGTCATCAGTACCCATGACCGAGATTGTGGAAGGGAAGAGTGGCCTGGAAAAAGGAGGGCAAGACAGAGAAGGTAGCCCCCGTGTTGACCAGAAAGGAGACCTGCTTACCCACTACCTTGAGCATTACTCTGGGCTCGGCAAGAGTGATGGGGGGTCGTTGAGTCCTGGAATCTCTAGTTATCAGCCAGTTCCAGCATGGCTAGCAGCCCCTCTATGCTGAGATGCAGAGGGCCATCACTTTTCCAGTGGCCGTTTTGACCGCACGCTGGGCAGGGCTTGGTTGGAGCCAGGGGCTGGGGCACTGCTTTGCCCAGTGGCCTTCATTTCTGTATTTGAAGCATCTTTCAGTTGGTGTTCGTCCTCTCATTGCACCCCCACCAGGCACAGTCCCCTTTGGACCATGCATGGCTGCCATCGGCCTCAAGGCTGCTACCAAGTCTTGAGTTTGCAGACTCACCTCCTGTCAAAGGTGGGCTTACTCTGCCTGCTCCTCACGGGCATTAAAACCTTAAATGCCATGTTCACTGGATCTCGGACCTGGGTCTGAGAAGGCGTTAGGGGTGGGGAGGTGGTGGAGCAGGAGGCAGGCTGTGGGCCGGAGGAGGAAAAGCACAGCGGCAGGTGGCCACACCAGGCCAGGCCTGCGGGGGCAGGACTTTGTGGTTCAAAATGGCGGCCCCCATGGCAGACCATGTGGTCAGAGAGGGGCGGGACTAGTCATTTCTAGATGGCAGCCCCCCATGGGAACAGCAGACCATGTGGCCACATGGCGGCTGGCTGCCTACAATACACAAGGGAAGAGCAACTCAAAACAGAAATCTAACTTAGCTGTTTGGAGCAGCTGATGGGATGGCGGGTGGGTGGCTCTACGTGGCAACCTAAGGCGGCGATGATGACATCCACAGGGAATGGGTGGCCGGGAAAGCAGCAGCCGTGGCGAAGAAGGAGGAGGAAGAGAGGGAGTAGAAAGCAGGCGGTTGGGGCAAGAGGGGTGGAAATAAGAGAGCGGCTGGGTCCAAAGAGTCAGAGACAGAGGGAGTCAGAGACTGGCTGAGGACCAGTTTGAGGGGGTTTCTTGTGAGCTAGGAGAACCTGGGCTGTGGAACAGAAGGGGCAGAGGGAGGGACGGGAGAGCAGATAGAAAAAAAGCCTGGAACCTCATGCCACTTCCCGGCTTTCTGGCAGAAATTACTGAGGTCATGTTAGTCTCACTTTCAGGGTCATCTGGACCCACTGAGACCATGCCACATTACAGAAGTAGCCAGATTGGTGAGGAGACACCCTAGAGGTGTCTTTGGTGAGTGCCCATTCCAATTCCTGGGGTCAGGTAGCAAAAGGTCAAGGACCAGCGTCCCAATCCCTGAACCAATGCTATGACGGGGAACCCAAGGGACAGTAGAAGGCATCTCCTCTCCTTCCTGGGGTCTGGATGGAGGCCAAAAGGCCGGGAACCGAGGGGGGCAGGAACGTCTTCGCTGCCTCCCCAGGTTCGGAACCTCTCCTGGAGAGGCCTGGAAGGCTATGCCCAGAAGGCAATCTCTGATGTGGGCAGCAGTGTATGGACAGAGACACCAGAAAAACTGCCAGGAATTAGCACAGGTTGGGACTTACCACTTACATTGCCTAGCCAAGGGAAGAAGGCTGAGTATCCTGAGCCATGAAGAAAGAAGAAGCGGGGAGTGGGGAGGCCCTGGACCATGAAAGGTCAAACAGGGAGCATGCTCCCACCTGGGTTAGGTACCAGATGTAAGGTTCGAGGCACAGGAAATGGGAGTCGGAAACCAAGATACATTAAAAGGGAGGTTTATTCTGCAGTATTGAGCAAGATTCCTTATGGAGGAGGTAAAGAAACCAGGAAGGGACGGGAGGAGAAGAAGGAGGGATCCAACCGGACTGCCCCCTGCAGAAGGAAGGGAAAGACAGTAACACATGCGTGGGTGGAGAGTCCTTTTAAGGAAAGGAACAGGAAGGGGTTGGGCCCAGGACGGAATGGGAAGGAGTGGGCCCCGGGGCACTTGGCGCACGCTGATTGGTGGTTCAATGTCCCCGCGGCAGATGCTGGTAACATCATAACTCCGCCCACCAGTTGGGAGGAGGGAGGATCTCACAATAGAGATTTCCCAGATACTCCCTGTTCCTACATGTGCACACAGCTTCTCTTATTATCAGCATTTTCCGCAGCTGGTACCTCTGTTGCAATTGATGAACCTGCATTAACACATCATTATCTCTTAAGGTCTACAGTTTACATTAGGGTTCACCTTTGGTGTTTTATGTTCTACTAGAGGACTGGTGCATGAAAATTCATGCACTGGAGAGGGGGATGTCCCTCAGCCTGGCCTGCCCCCTCTCACAGTCCAGGAGCCCTCAGGGGCAGGAGGCAACCTGGCGATCAGGGGAAGGCAATACCCCCATCACACCTCTGCTCCTGCCACTGCTGGCAGTGCAAGCCTCGGCTAGCCCTGGTTACCTGAACCTTAGGCAACCCTGGGTGGCTGGGCAGCCACCATCTGAGGCTTGCCTGTGCCTCAGGCATTGGCTGGACAGGCACCATCCGAGGCTTGCCTGTGCCTCAGGCATTGGCTGGACAGGCACCATCCGAGGCTTGCCTGTGCCTTGGGCCAGCCCTGGGTGGCTGGAGGGCTGAGGGACTGGGGGCCTTGGGCTGGATGAGGTGTGTGGTATCTGTGGGGTTAAGGGGCCTGGGGGACTCCAGCTGCATGAGGCAGGCTGAGGGGACTGGGTGCCACCATCTTGTGTCTGTGGGCACTGCCATCTTTGAGAGCATGACAATTAGCATATTCCCTCTTTATTGGCTGTGGGCACCACAATCTTTGTGAGAGGGTGTAACGGTCAATTAGCATATTCCCTCTTTGTTATGTTCTATGGGATTAGACCAATGTATAATATGACATGTACCCACCATTGTACAGAGTACTTTCACTGCCCTAAAAATCCTCTCTTCTCTACCTATTTATCCCTCCCTCCCTGCTAATCCCTGGCAACCAAGGATCTTTTTACTGTCTCCATAGTTTTGCCACTTCCAGAATTTTATATAGTTGGAATCATACAGTATATGGTCTTTTCAGATTGGTTTCTCACACTTAGTAATAAGCATTTACGTTTCCACCATGTTTTTTCACAGCTTGATAGCTCATTTATTTTTAATGCTAAATAATAATCCATTGTCTGGATGTTACACAGTTTATTTATCCATTCACCTACTGAAGCACAGTTTTGTTGCTTCCAAGTTTTTTTTAACCTTTTACTATTGAAAATTTAGAACTTATTGGAAAGTAGACAGAAGACTATGATGAATTTGATATATCTAGCTTAACTTCAAAAGTTACCAATATCTGCTTAATCTCATTTCATCTATACTTTTATTCACTTCTCTCTAGCCTTTGTGTAATTTGAAGCAAATTTCAGACACTGATCATTTATAAATCATTTATAAATATTTCAATATTTATCTCCAAGAATGGGTTCTTAAAAAATATAATCATAATACTACAAGCATCCTTAAAATTACACAATAATTTTTACCATATCAAATATTTTACAACATTTACATTTTTTCAAATGTCTTATTACAATTTTTTCAAGTTCTTTTGAGTTTTAAGACCAAGATATCTGGTTGATATGCATCCTTAGGTTCAAAGTTTCTCTTGCAAATCTTTCTTCTTGCAAATTTGTATTAAAGGGACCATGTTATTTGTCCTGTAGAAATTCCCATAGTCTGAATTTTGAAGATTCAGGTACTGTGGAATTTCACATAGTGTCAGTTAACATGAGTCTTGTATTTTCTGTAAATGGACAGTTAGATCTGAGAGGTGAATCTAACCTGAATCCCAGTTAACTCATTAGTTAATTTGCAAACTGGTGATACTCAGATTTTATCACACTTCATTCATTAGCTGGAATATTTCTTAAAAGATCACTGTTTCATCATTAATTACTTAATAACCCAGTGCTACAAGTCATATAAAAAAGGCAAGATAAATGCATGATTATTTTGATTTACATATTTTCAAACTAATGAGAGAAAAGGTGGCCAATTTATTTACTATCAATATAAACTCATAAACTGAAATGTGTTTGATATACTTGAATCCATTATAGTTATTTTTTTTTTTTGATGCTTCGAATTGTCTCATCATTTTAGCTATGGGAACCTATTCAAATTTGTTCTTGAATTTTTTCAATTTACCCCAGTAAATTTTGCTAGTTTCCTTATTTTCTGGCACCACAAGTTGACTCATCTTGTACATTTTATGCTAAGCACCATACTGTCTTGATTGCTATAGCTTTGGAATATAGTTTGAAATCAGGAAGTATGAAGCCTCCAGCTTTGTTTTTTGTTCTCAAGATTGCTTTGGCTTTTCAGGGTTCATAGTAGTTCTATATTAATGTTCTCATATTACTGACTTTTAAGAGATTTTTGCATATTTTATATAATAGTTCTCTATCAGATATATTTGTTGCAAATGTGTCCTCCCAGTCTGGCCTGCCCTTTTATTCTCTTGACAGTGTCTTTTGAAGAGCAGAAACATTTCAATTCTAATGAAGTCTACCTGCTAACTTATCAAGTCTTTCTTTCATGGATCATGACTGGTGTTTTGTCTAAAAAGTCATCACCAAATTCAAGGTCATCTCAGTTTTCTCATATGTTATCATGTTATCTTCTAGGTCCTAGAGTAGGAAGACTATAGTTTTGTGTCTGGCATTTAGGTCTGTGATCCATTTTAAGTTAAAGTGCTGTTTTATTTAAAATTTTTAACCTCCTTTCATGAATAGAATCATGTCTAATTAATAAATTTTAGTACTTAATTTCAGGTTTCACAAATTTTTTGGTGTTTGCTAAGCTTTATTTTTTCCAGCTTTTTGAGGGCACTCAGTGTTGGTGTCATTCTTGACATTTTCCTCCCAGTACATCTAACTCATTACTGCCTTTCATTGATTTTGCTCCTTGAATCTGTCTGCTAAACCAAGGTTGGAGAGTTTGGTTCAGGTGGCCTCAGTTAAACCTCAGGCCTAAATTCAAGATCAAAGACCTCTCAGTGATTATCTGGTCTTTCCTCCTAATCTTGCCTTTAGCCTTCCAACTACTGGAGGAAACAGGTGAGAAGAAATCTAAGCATGGGGAAAACAATTAGGGAAGAAAAGCCCTTTTCCTCATTTAAGACCTCTTTGCTTAAGTCTACCACCTTTCCTTCTCTTCCAGGTTTTATTTACATATTCTTATTCTCAGTAAATTACTAAATACTTGCCCAATCCAGAAATTTTAGAGTCAGTCTGTCTTTGAATTTTTTGTTTCCAAATTTCTATTTAGCTTTTTTTTTTAACTCACCAGAAAAAGTTGAAAGAATGGGACAATGAACATTTGTAAAATTTTTGCCATATTTGCTTTTCCCTATCCTTTTAATTTTGGCTGAACCATTTTAAAGCATCTTGTAGGCATCATGCTCTTTCCCACTTGAATACTTCAGCATGAGTCTCCTAAAAATAGATATTCTCCTCCATTCTACAATATGATTGTGCTTCTTAAGAAAAGTAACAGAAATTCTCTAATACAAATATGCAAATTTTCCCAAATGTCTTCTTCCCTCTCTCACAGTGGTCCAAGACCAGTAAGGGTTTGTGGATTTGGTTGTTAAATCTCTTCAGTCTCCTATTTATTTTCTTACTTGATCTTTTGTGAAAAGAATAAGCCAACAGAATGTCCCCAAACCTGGATTTGTCAGGTTGCTTCACTTTTTCCTCATTCATTTATTTCCTGCAAACTGAAAGTTACATCTAAAGGGTCAGTTAGATTCAAATTAAGCATTTTTATAAGAATTCTATGGAACTTAGATGAATCTCTGTATCTCATAACATATCACCTCAGAAAGCATATAAGGTAAATATGTGATGCTAAGTTTGATCACTTGGTTAAAATGCCTTTTCCCTCTTTGCCATTAACATGTAATCTGTGGGGTGAGAATTGGCAGCATGTGAACATCCTGGTCCCTGCCAGCCTAAGTAGTTTTATTACCTATTGTTTAGACTTGCCCAAACCAGGCATCTCATGGGGATTTCCAAAATGGTGAATTTAAAATTTTATGATTTCTTCCACATTTATTAGCTGCCACTTGTATATAGAGATTTCCATAATTAATAAACTATATTTTATATTTCAAAAGTAGAGCAAATGCTTGTTTTCCTTTAATTATCAATTTTTAGAATAAAGAGTTGGTGTAGTAATCATTTTTGAGATAGCAAATGAGTCTCTCTTTCTTTCTTTTTATTTCTCTGTGCATCAATATGGACTTATCAATTTTATTGATTTAGTGTGTGTCAACCATTTATAGACAGTATTCTCATAGATGCTTCCCCTGAGCTCAGTTTGATCAATGCGAGCCCTCCAAGCTAGCATTTCTGTCCTTGCACACGCCCTCATTTTTTTCTGGGTCCTTTCTTATGTTCTGGCAACAAGGTATTCCAAGCTTACTTCATACTTTCCCTGCTCAAGGCCTGAATTAGCAATTTCAGTAGGGAGCTTTATTTCCTTCTCCTAGGGAATGAGATTCAGGAAGCAAGTGTAAGTACTCATGTTACTAGGGTATCATTGCTTCTCATGGATGGACGCAAAGTATATACACACTTTTAGAAACTGAGTTCATGTTTCTATTTAAAATTCAAATTTAACAATACAGTTTTTTCCTTTAATTTTGATTTTACATGAAAAACCTTTGTTCCTACTGACATTGAAATATATATTTCTTTGCTTTATTTTGTACTATGCATACACACACTTTAAGTATGTGATAATGATGTTAGGATTATTGAGTGCATTTTAAGATTTTTTTGCAGTTATGAATTTTATTTTCTCATTTTTCTTACACAAGAAAAAAACAGTATAGTAAATGCACTGGCCTGTACCCTGCTTTCAGATTCTGGAAATCACTTCTACTCAGCACATATAGATCTTTCCTGATCTTTCTCATGACTGCAAATTATTTCATGTGATAGACATACCATAGTTTATTCAAACAATCTGTTAGTGGGGTTAGTGATGAGCATTTGGGCTACATCCAATCTGATACTATAAAAAATAATTTCATGTGATAAATGTTTCTGAATTTGATAGGACAATCCATTCCCTTCACTACTGTTGCTATTTAGAGTTTTCCTGGCTACTCTTACTTGTTTGTTTTAAAAAAGCTTTGCAATCATTTTCTCTAGATTTTTTTTTTTTAGAAAAAAAATTGAAGACTTTTTTCCATTTTGTTGGAGAGGATTACGGCTGAATTCATATTGTCACTAGTCCCATTGATATGTTATATAATATGAGACATATGAAATGCATTGCAAATAAAAATTATTTTTATTTGAATAGAGACGAAACTTACAGGTTTAAAAAAAACAAACTTATTTTAATATCAAAATAAGTAATACAAAAGTTTCTACATTTCAAAAAATCTGATAGTTAAAATATTACCAACCTTGTGAGGATTGTGAGCCTCTGAAAAGTTTGGGGCATGTGTATTTCTTTTTTCCAGCTTCACCGAGACATAACTGACATACCTTATGGTACAAGTTGAGGTATACAGCATGAGTGAGACAGCATGATGACTTACATATATTGTGAAATAGTCACCACAGTAATTTAGTTAGCATCCATCATCTCATAGTCACACTAAAAAGAGAAAGCATAAACAGAAAAGATCAACTATCTTCTTTAGCTTTGAGGGGAGTAGTATTTGTCAGGTAAATGTATTGGGGTTTTTATTGGAGTCATTTTAAATATATCTATCAGTTTGGGGAAGGTCAGCATATTAAGGATGTGGAATCTTCCTTACTAAGAGCTTAATACATCTTCCTATTTGTCCAAGTCCATTTTGGTGTCTGTCAGGGGAGTTTTAAAACTTGCCTCACACAGTTTAAGCAAAACTTTGTTAGGTGTACCCATGGAATTGTATCTTTTGGAAGCTGTTTCAGCTGTGGGTCTCCTAGCTGCCCTCCAGTTTCACCTGTAAGTAGTAGTCCCTTATTTTCAGTTTTGCTCTCCGCAGTCTGAAAATATTGAATGGATAATCCAAAATCAAGCAATTTGTAAGTTTTAAATGGTGTGCCGTTCTAAGTAGGGTGATGAAATCCCCAGCTGTCCTCCTCCACTCCACCCAGAACAGGCATCCCTCCTCTGTCCAGAGTCTCCATGACTTACCTGTTCCTCAGCCTTTAGTCACTTAGTAGCCACCTCAGCCAGCAGATCCACTACCATGGGATCACAGTACTTGTGCTCCAGTCACCCTCATTTTGCTTGATAGTGGTCCCAAAGCACAAATACTAATCCAGATATACTGAAGAGAAGCTGCAAAATGTATGTATGCATGATATGTATGCATGTGTACATGTATGTATGCATGTATAGGAAAAACATAATTTATACAGGGTTCAGACATCCACTGAGGGTCTTGGACCATGTGCCCCTCAGATAATGGGGGAATACTGTATTCAAATCAAATATCTATTCCAGCTAAAGTGCCATTGAAAGTCTATCATGTCCGTTTGCCTGAAACTCCACAATGATGTCTTCCTGTGGGGCTCCCACCTCATGTCCCTTCTCCCTGCTCCCTCCTTGCCCCTGTTCTGGACCTGCTGAGTATCTTCCCTGTGTGTACTCTTAGTTTTGCCTGTTACACTCTCTGTCACCCATCACCCCATCCACTCCATCTTCCCAACCAACTACTCACCAGCTAATTCTTGTTTATCCTTCAATTTCATTCACTTCCTTTGGGAAACATTCTCTGATCCCTCTAAGACTGGCTTGGGTATCTAAATGCTCCTACATAGAATTCCTGTAACAAGATGTAGCACAATGTTTATAATTACCCAATTCCTCATGCATAGCCTCACTGGACTGCCAGCTCCTTGAGGCAGGCTATACCTTCCCGTACCAGGGTAGTGCCCACCCTGAGGGCCCCTGTGTGTCTGTGTGATGAATGGATGGGCTGTGCCAGAGCCGCTGCTCCCCTAGCCCAGTGGTCGGCAAACTCATTAGTCAACAGGGCAGGAAACCGTGGCTCACGAGCCGCAGTTTGCCGACCATTGCCCTAGCCTGAGTTCTCACAGAAGTGCATGTGAGTGGGCCTCCAGGAAGCCAGGTGCCTGAAGTTGGATCAAAGAAAGTTCAGAGGTTGGGACAAGGTGAAGGGTTCTTTCTAAGCCAGTTCGTGTGGACTTTGAACAGTCATTGTTACACTCCCTTTTACTAGTATTTCTCTGATCATCTCCAACCTCTACCCTCAAGCTCACCAAAGGCAGTGTGGCCCATGGAACAGGAGACAGGCTTCGCAGTCAGATCTAGTGTACAATGCCACAGTATCCCGTCCTCCAGAGTAGGGTGTGGGGCTGATGGGAGCACATTAACATGCATGCTCTCCCTCTGCCCCCACAGGAGGGTGGGCCTCCGTGCAACAGAGAATACATGTCTGCCTGAGGCTGACTTTGCTGCTTTTCTAATTCTACCAAAATTTTATTGAAATTATGTTTCTGCAGGTTTAAGGCAAAAACCAGAAGAAGGAAAGGACATTTTCATTTTGCAGGAGATGGCATGTGAGAGGCCCATTAGCTCACTAAGAGTTCTGCCAGCAAACTGATGGGTACACAGCCTCGCTGCCCCTGCTGGCTTCAAAAAGGCCCCAGTGCAGCAGCCTGGCTCCAGCCCTAGCAAGCTGGGAGCTCCATAGTGCTCTCTCCAGGTCTCCGCATTCTCCTGGGGCTTATTAAATGTGTATTGCTGGGCTCCACGGGTTCCTCACTCAGGGGGTTAGGGGAAGGGACAGAAAACTTGCATTTCTACTAAGTTCCAAGGTGATGCTGCAGGTCTGGGGACCACACCTGGAGAAACTGTTCCCGAGAAAGCAGAGAGTGAAAGCACCAGTTGTGGCTGAGAAGGTGCACTTATCGGTGCCTCCTCCTGCAGACACACGAGGGGCATTTCCTCTCTCCTTGTCCAGGGTCACTATGATACACCACACTTGTCTGTCAGGACCTTCTCACCAAGGATTCCCAGCCAAGTGGCTAAAGCCAAGTTCATCTACATTTAAATTAGGAGCTTGTGGGGAGACATAGGACAGGAGTTGGCTGAAGGGACCTGCCCCTGCCTTGACTTTTCCAAACAAGTCTGAGCCCTCCAGTGTTTACTTAGACACGTCCCTGCTTAAAGGTTGCATGTGCTTTCTCAAGGATGCTTACCCTACTGATAGTATCTAATAGTTAATTTTAGTTCAAGCTGTTGTGACAATAAAAACCTAACGAGATAGGCAATTGAGGCTTTTTTGACTCCTTATGTCAACTAGCCCCTTAGCTTCTCTTTCACAGAAACATGTGTCAGAGTAATCACTCATCCATCATTCAGGGTCTGACCACCAGCCCCGGCAAAGTGGTGCCCCATGTGAGGAGCCAGGAATGCAATGAAACGGGACGGAACCCTCAAAACTAGAAGTAAGAAAATGAAAGTACTAGTAACTGTGCAGTAAGTCATTGGAGCCCACTTGGAATTTCCAAGTTTGAGGGAATTGTTTCTCAGCTAAGGAATTCACTACCTCTGTTATGCTTCTTAAGAATGTGAGTATCTTTTCCATTGGAAAAATAAGCCTATTTCTGAAAGTAAGGAACAAAAGGGTTTTCCTGTATTTGTCTAGGAAGCAAATGTTTTATATGTATTATTGAAATACTTATGTGAATCTGGACGTTAATTATTTTAAATGAATAGATTACTTAATACTGCTTAATAATAATAATATAATATAATATATTTGACTACCTTCCCAGGGTTTAAATTTTAAAATTTGCTTTCTCTCTTTATAAAGGAAATTTTATACTTAAGGTATATGGGAAGCTCTGTCAAATAAGAAAATAATAATTATATTCTATTTATATATACATATTAAATAGATTCTGATATACTTTCATTTATAACTAATTGTTATCTATAATAATAAAAGCATAATATGCTAATTAGACTGGACGTCCTCCTGGACAACCTTCCAAATGAAGCCGGCAGCTGGAGGGAAGCCTTGGTCCCTGTGCCAGAGGGAAGCTAGTGCCAGCAGCCAGGGGAAGGAAGGCCTACTCTTGCATGAATTTCATGCATCGGGCCTCTAGTAAGTTATAATATTGTGTTTTACAGAAAGGACAAGATTCCAAGTCATTTACATTACTCTATAGAATATCAAGATTTATAAAAATATTGACTAGAAAAATCAGGAGAATAAGAATTTAGCTATAGGACTAAATGAACCAAAAATAATTATAGTTTTGTTCTCATGGCAATATGTTTGTTTGCATGAATCCAATAAGAATCTGTTTTCTTCATAACAGGACATAAGTCAGTTTCCAATAGTAGTTTTATTAACCAAAACTTTACTAGAATGTCATGTCTGAAAGAAAGACACATCAGGACTCTGGATGTCACCAGAAAGCTCTAAGGAGTGAAGATTGACTTTCAAGCCCATAAGCCCCTTGGATAAATAGCCTGGTACCTTACTTGGGCACTTGGTTCATGGCAGTCTTTCCAGGTAAGGAACAAAGGTTGCTTTCCTGAAAGATGGCATGCAAGAAACCTCAAGACACCTGTAGGGACCTCCACTTGAGGAATGCACCTCAATTAGGTAGTTATTGCAGGCGAAGTCTGTTGACAACTATGTGGCTTAGCTTCTTTGCTCTAGAAATAAACTTTCTCATGAGATTCAAGAAAATCATATTTTTTAATAGCCTATATGATCAACTGTTATTCTTGTTGTGATTATGCAAACAATCAGGCAAAATTATAACTTAATACTATAAATAAATTAGTCTTTAATAAAAATGAGGGTGATTTTAGAAAGAAAAAATTGTTTTAACAGGAAATTATTAGAAACTGTTCTAACTTTTGCCCAATAATACTAAATTTTATAACACAGTTTGTCTCCACCAGATTACAAGCCCTACTTACACCTAGGGAATATCACCTCTAGACACCATTACCACCTCCTTCTGTGCCCAGGCCTCATTGTCCCACTGACAGAGAGCAAAGATCTCTTGACTCTGAAAGAAACCTCTGACCCATATCAGCACAAAGCAGCTACAGGAGAAACCTGGCATCCCATTTCCCTGAAAGAATTCAGAGCCAAGATCCTTGAGGAAGATATAGTGGGTAGTTAGACAGACCTGAGCAGAGCAAAGACAATAGGCCAACTAGAGGAGAGATAGACTCTGAGACATACTTCTCACCACTGCAACTACTAAAGCTAGGAATAGAGGACCTGTGTATAACTAACTTTAATCATATCTAATTAGAAGGAATTTATAGTTTTTGTGTAATAGAAGATATAGAGATAAAGGAAAAGGAAAAGGATAATAAAATAGACAAACTGAAAGGATATATATACTTTACAGCATATATATATAGAGAGAGGTTCTATACAAATAAAAAAGAACTAGAGTTAAGGAAGTAAAAATTGTAAGAAGGGATATAAAAAAAGAATATCACAGGAAGAAATAAAATTAAATTAGGAATATTTAAGAATAATTATAAAAATTATAAGAATGTTTATAAAAGTCATAGAAGATTTATAAAAAAGAAATCTTAAGAGGAATTATAAGTATACTGCATTATAAATCTAATAGATAAAACACCTGAATTAATCTAAAAAATAATCATATTATTTCAAATCTCTGAACACATATACTTATATGTGAACTTGAGGCCCGGTACATGAACATTCATGCACTGGAGGGGGGTCCCTCAAACAGGCCTGCCCCCTCTCACAGTCCAGGAGCCCTCAGGGGCTGGAGGCAACCCAGCAATCAGGGGAAGGCGATGCCACATCACAGCTCTGCTGCTGCCACTGCCGGCAGCACAAGCCTCGGCTGGCCCTGGCTACCTGAGCCTCAGGTGGCCCTGAGGAGCTGGGCAGCTTGCCTATGCCTTGGGCCGGCCCTGGGTGGCTGTACAGCCATCATCGCCAGCTTGTGTGCACCTCAGGCCGGCCCTGGGCAGCTGTACAGCCAGCATCTGAAGCTTGCCTGCACCTCAGGCGTCGGCTGGGTAGCTGACATCAAGGCTTACCTGTGCCTCAGGCTGGCCCTGGGCAGCTGGGGGGCTGAGGGGTCTGGGGGACTCTGGAGGCAGGTGTGCAGAGCAGCCAGACCCACCTG
The DNA here is from genome assembly GCA_026230045.1 of Corynorhinus townsendii. NCBI lineage: Eukaryota > Metazoa > Chordata > Mammalia > Chiroptera > Vespertilionidae > Corynorhinus > Corynorhinus townsendii. The sequence continues at coordinate 47,356,422 of JAPDVU010000009.1, forward strand.
GGAGTGGGCCTGGCTGTGCCATGCACCTGCTGCCCCAGCAGGGCTGAGGGAACTGGGTGCTGCCATCTTGTGGCTGTGGGCACCACCATCTTTGAAGGTGTGGCAGTCAATTAGCATATTCCCTCCTTATTGGCTGTGGGTGCCACCATCTTTGTGAGGTTGTGATGATGGTCAATTAGCATATTTCCTCTTTATTAGATAGGATAGGGCAGTGGTCAGCAAACTGCAGCTCATGAGCCACAGTTTTCCACTTTGTTGACTAATGAGTTTGCTGACCACTGTGTAAGGCATTACCCTTACCCACAAGTTTTGACTTCAGGTTAAATTCATTAGTACATTATTAAAATGTTTTTTACGTGTTTTTCCCTAAGGCAGTGGTCAGCAAATTCATTAGTCAACAGAGCAGCAAACTGTGGCTCATGAGCCGCATGTGGCTCGAGAGCCACAGTTTGCCAACCACTGGGACAGGGGGTTAAGTTTTTCTTAAAGTTTTCTTTTCAAGGCCTGTGTGAAGTAATTAAGGAGGTGACTCAGCTGTAAATTCAACAAACAGAACCAATAAGCATGGTCAGACAGACCTACCAGGAATCAACATCATCTCATTACTTGATAATAGCTGATGTCTACAGACCCCAGGCCTGCACATAGCTACATTCCTCACCCTAGCCCCTTCCCCTTTATAACTCTGTCCCCGACACCTTACTAGCAGGCAAAATTTAATGCTTGTAAGCACCCTGTTTTCTTAATTAGACTAACCATTGCTGTATTGTAATTCTCTTTGTTTTTCTTATAATCTACAAATTCAGAAAATGAGCAGTAAATGTGCTTCACAAACCCTGCCATTCCAAAGCAGAAAGTTTGCCACCTCCCTCTATCTTCTGCAGCCAGCAAAACAAAAAGGGGGGAGATGTGGGGAAGCATGGGACAGGAGTTGGCTGAAGACACCTGCCCCTGCCTTGACTTTTCCAAACAAGTTTGAGCCCTCCAGTATTTACTTAGACATGTCCTTGCTTAAAGGATGCATGTGCCTTCTCAAGGATGCTTATCCTACTGATAGTATCTAATATTAATTTTGGTTCAAGCTGTTGTGACAATAAAAGACTAAGGAGATAGGCAATTGGGGCTTTTTTTGACTCCTTATGCCAACTAGCCCCTTAGCTTCTCTTTCACAGAAACATGTGTCAGAGTAATCACTCATCCATCATTCAGGGTCTGCCAGTCAAGCCCAGCAGAAGTTAATCCTAGGCTTATCTCCTAATTAAATGTAATAGAAAGTAATACACTTTTTCTATTACTTTGAGAGGTACAGAGGAAGGATGGACATAAAGTCAGGCATCAAAAACCAGAGAAGCTGCAGTGAATTGCTAAAGCCCGGGAAGTTCTTAGGGAGGCTGGTCAAGAAAGAAGTGACCCTCATTATGGGCCTCTCCCTCCTGCTGTTTGGATGCTGAAGGTTACAGAACAAATAAGACCTGACCCTGGTTCTCACGGGTCTTCCAGTTCAGAGGAAGGGCTGACAAGGATGAAGCAGACACTGTGCCATCCCAGAGACTTGGAGCACCATCCGCAATGGTGGGAGGCCTGACTCTGGCCCAGGGACAAGCAGAAGAGAGAACTCGACTTCCAAGCATCTTCTTTGTTTGTGGGCTTTCCATGTAAACATTTTGTTCAATCTTCCAAACACCCACCTGGGTCACTTATCCATGTATCTTATCAGAGTGCTGGGTAGCAGCGTGAGCAGCCCTTTGAGGTGTAAGAGTAATTGAAAGAAAGCAGGAGACACTTAGCTAATAGATAAAACACTTAACAGGATGTTTTATTCTTCCTGTGAAGCCTTGGCCTCAGACAAAAATAAGCCACATTACACCTTAAACATGCCTGAAAGATTTACATATTTGATTAAGACTTACATGAGCTAAAGATGGAACAAAACAAAACCCATCTCAGCTTTACGCAGTATCTCCCCTCTCTCCAACCCCAGCACAGCCCTGAAGCAGACTCATCCTTTGGTCCTTTGTCTGTGGGAACTGGCAAGCTCTCCTCTGAGCTTGAGCTGCTCTGATGTTCCACCTGCACACACCAGGGCCCTGGCTTCACTGGGCACCTTTGTCCGATAATTAGCACTAGAAGGTCAGCCGACAACTCCCTCAAATTGTAGTAAGGCCACCAGCAGGAGGGGGTGTGCTGGGTCAGAGGAAGCGGGCTGTCACTGTGGCCTGAAATGACAGATGCGGAAATGCAGGCCAGGGGCTCGTACTGTGTTTATCCTCAGAGTAATCAAGATTTCTGACCTCTGATCTCCAGGGAGGGCCTGAAAATACTCCCCACATTCTGAGTGAAGGCACCCCCAAGATATTCACCTCACAGATGAGGAAATCAGGGCACAGAGATGTGTTTTTTCATTTTGCTTTGGTTTGTTTCCCAGTCACAGCCTCTGCCTCAGTCTCCACAGCCCACTGCCTTGCAGGGAAGCAGGTCGCCTCAGTGGACAGGGGTCTCAGCTCAGAGGGTCTACTGCCTCACTCGTTAATTCCCATTTTCCATCCTAACAACCCCCGGAACGTGGCATGGCGGTGCCCTTCAGCTCTCCAAAGTGAATAGTGAGATGGTCGTGGCTGCTTCGTGCCTGCTAGTCTCTGAGAAAATGTATGGAGCATAAGCCTGGAGCTGCCCACTTGTATCTGCGCACACAGGCCAACACCTGTGTGCTCGCTCAAGCACGTGCTGGGCGATTCCCACCTGTTTTCAAACCCTCTACCAGGCCAGGGGCCCTGCCGTGCTGCCCAGGTTCCTTTCTATTGAGTGTTTCTTTTGGCTTCTAGAAAATATCTGCTCAAAACCTCCATTGTCTACTCATGTTGCCCCGCCTTGGTGTTCCCCTACCTCCAGGAAGGGCCTCAGGGATGCGTGTCTTCTTGTCCTCCAGCTGCTGCTGTGAAGCATTGCCTCCTCTGAGAAGCCTTCTTCTCTTAACCTCAAGGATGCTGTGTGCCCCAGCCTTCACCCCTTCAGGGCCTGACCAAACTGGAAACTCCTATTCATTTCTTAGAATTGTCTTTAGCTTCGCCTCATTGAACCGGCCTAGACTTCATAAACTCCTGTCACCAGTTCGAGAAATGAGGTGTCTCATGTATCCCTTTCAGCAGGAGCCCAGGATTTGTCAAAATCAAACCATTAAAATAAGGTCATTAAAAAAAAGCTTCAGGTGTTGAAGCAAACCGTTTCCGGCCATAGAGTCAAATGTCTGCTCAGGTATAAATGATGCCAGATTTGGTTCAGACTCGTAGACATTTTTTATTCTGTAGGATTTTTTCAATGTTTCTTTTTTTTTTTGCACTGGAGTTTGAGGGTGGTGGAGATGAGGGAGAAGGAGGCAACACAGGAAATGTAAAGGATTCTGGAATTTGAAATGTATGGGAAAGACAAGCCATTTTCTTGAATCAAAGCAGAAAATAGTGTCTGGGAGTTAAATTAAATGGACCACCTGCAGAAAATGGGGGCCAGAGGAGCAACCCCCCGTTGGCACAAATAGAAAACCACACATTTCTAAAAGCTTCCACCAGTGGTCGTTAGCCTGCAGTGCTGCTGTCTCAGGTTTGGGTACTTTGGCAGCGGTGGCAGGAGGAGTGCCAAGGCTCATGCGCAGGCTGAATGCTCTCTGTGCAGGCCTGGCAGACACCTCTATGCCTACACAGAGATCTGGGGAGCATTCAGGAAGAAAAGCACACGTGTCAAAGCAAAGGGAACAGTTGCATGCCATCGCCAGGCTACACATGCTCACATGTATGTTCTCTAAGAGCCAAGAGCAGTTTCCACACTCCGGACAATATCCTCAAGATGAGAGCGAAGTGAGGCCACTGCCCTGGCCACAGCCATCTATCAACAACTAGTTATGCTTTGTAGTTTGTTACATGCCCCTGGACCACATTTGCACTTTGGGACGGACATTACGCTTATTTTACAAGGAAGACAGATGAAGCTCAGAGAGTTGTAATCATTTTCCAATTAATTTTAATTGAAAATAAAAGCGCTGAGTACTAGTATTTATTAAACACTTCCTAAACACCAGACTCTATGCTGAGAACTACTAGTAATCCCCATGATCTCACTTATTAATCCCAAACCCTATTCGCCGATCCCATCATCAGAGGCTTCTGTATATGTACAGACTTCCTATCTTACCTCTGGGGTGGTTTCCCTGAACTGAGAATAAAAGCCAGAGTTCTCGGTACCTTGCACAAGGCCTAGCGTCGCCAGTTGCTGATGTCCAGCTCTTCCCCATCTCACTGCTTCACACTGCTCACCTCTCTCCCCACAAACACACCTGTACACGAGCATCACATTGATCCCTGAGTGATGTCTGCTCACCCTGCGTGTCTCTGAGTAAATAGACTTGTTTAAAGAGGTGCTCCTTGCCCCTCCTGCCTACATCAGGCTTCTCTGTCGTAAGCTCCCAGATGCCCCGTGCTTCTCCTGGGAGCACTCACAGGTTCGTAGTTCTTTACTCATCTGCTTGGTTTTATCTTTCCCACCAGTTCTTCTGAGGCCAGGTATTGAGTCTTTTGTTCAACACTGTGTCCTCACCTCGCTACACCTGGCACATAGGAGTTTAACAACTATTAACACAACAAACAAAACCAACACTTAAAATTTTAAAAATGTTTAGTTAGCCCTAGCAGGTCTGATTCAATTGATAGAGCAGTGGCCTGTGGACTGAAGGGTCCCGGGTTCAATTCTGATCAAGGACACATACCCAGGGTTGCAGTCTTGATCCTGGTCCTGGTTGGGGCATGTGCAGGAGGCAACCAATAGATACGTCTCTCTCACATGGATGTTTATCTCTCTGTCTCTCCCCTTCCTTTACCTCTCTAAAAATCAATGAAAAAATATCATTGGGTGAGGATTAATAAAAATTCCAAAACATACATGGCAGGGACATATGTATGCATATAGTAGTACTCCTTTATCCCCAGGAGATACATTCCAAAGATGCCCAGTGAATGCCTGAAACCACAGATAGTATCAAAACCAATATGTACTATGATTTTTTTTCTATACATACATACCTGTGATAAAGTTTAATTTATAAATTAGGCACAATAGAGATTAGCAAGAATAATAGATTAAATGGAACATTATAATAATATATTCTGTAAGACAAGTTATGTGAATGTGGCCTCTCTGTCTTTCTCAAAACATGTTCTTGTCCTGTTGTAGTGTGTAAAGGCCGGACACAGGGGCGACTCCCATCCCAGGTGAAACAGAGCAGGAGGGACCATGGCTTCCTCACCCTACTTGGAATGGCATGCAATTTAAAACTGATGAATTGTTTAATTTCTGGAATTTTCCATTTAATATTTTTGAATTGCAGTTGACTGCAGATAACTGACAGTATGCAATGCAAAGCTATGGATAAGGCAGAACTGCTTTCAGAATAAAAATTTTTACACAGTAGTAGAGGCCCGGTGCACAAATTCGTGCACAGGTAGGGTCTGGCTGTCCTGCCCCAATCAGGGCCGATCAGGGCCAATCAGGGTTGATCTGGGCCAGGCTGGTGGGGAAGGAGAGACCACAGGAGGTTGGCTGGCTGGCTCCAGCCCTGATCCAGCCAGTTGTCCGGTTGCAGTGCATATCATAGTGACCAGTCATTCCAGTCGTACCTGTCGCTTGGCTTTTATATATATAGTTAGTTGTTGTTGTTTTACTTTTAGAATTAACTTATGGCAAAGCAGAGAAGGCTTGTGGAGGCTATAGGAGGTAAATATTGAAGACCTAACACAGGAAGTGGAGTGTAGTTGTTGGAAGTTAAGTCATGGACGTGTGACATGGACAGGACTGTGGGACCATTTTCACCTTACTAAATGAGGTGTCAATATATACTGTCTGAAGTTGATTTATTGAGAAATAGGGGTTTAAATGTATTGTTTTAAAATTAAATTTAGCCAATACAGAACCAAATATAAAAATATACATGTCAAGTATTAAAGAATAAGGGTGGAATCAATACGTGTCAAATACTTATCTTTCAAATTAGGGAGTCTATAGCTATTATCTACACTTGTTAAATAAAAAAAAGAAACCATACAGATATATCAGCATTTTATCTACAGTTATTAAGGTACCAAAAAAGAACTAAACACTGAGGGAATCATATGTTTGTCCTTGAGGAGTGAACTTAGGAGGAATTGCTCCTTGGCTTTTGTCAGAGACTATTCTGTGCTATTTAACCAAACTGCTAATTTGGTTTCCCACAGAAGTAGATCTTGGACCAGGACTTGAAAGCACGTTGTCCATTGGGGGTGTGAGGAACACTGCACAGAGAAATGATACAAGAAAGAAAAAAGACCCACAAAGACTAGGTTGTTAAGCCAGCTACCCCAGTGGGCAACTAGAGCGAATCCCAGGGGAAACTAAAAATATAGCACAATCCAACCTCATACTTACATCACCTGAGAAGCAAGGGAGCTGGGAGTTTGTGTACATCAGGCCCAACAGTCATAGGCTGATGGCTTCTCCCAGGTGCTGCTAATTTCCCAACACTTCTGGCCCACTGCATAGGAGAGGGCAGAGCAGCCTGCTGTGGTTCTAGGGAGAATGTCTCAGGCACAACATACACATACTGTCAGTTGGCAGTCATGGGGCCCAGAAAAGAAAAAAGATCTGGGTGGGGCACTGATGGTATGTCAGCCATACTAGCCATGCCTGCACATTACTTTGATTAAAAAATAAGCAAACAGCCCAGTCGACATGACTCAGTGTTTGAACGTCGACCTATGAATGAACCAGGAGGTCACAATTTGATTCCTGGTCAGGGCACATGCCTGGGTTGTGTGCTTGATCCCCTATGTGGGACATGCAAGAGGCAGCCAGCCAATGATTCTCTCTCATCATTGATGTTGCTATCTCTGATTCCCTCTCTGAAATGAATCCTATCTAATAAAATAGTAATATGCAAATTGACCATCACTCCAACACATTAGATGGCCGCTCCCATGTGGTCAAAGATGGATGCCCCCATGTGGACACAAGATGGCCACCACAAGATGTCCAGCAGGGGAGGGCAGTTGTGGGTGATCAGGCCAGCAGGGGAGGACAGTTGGGAGAGACCAGGCTTGCAAGGGAGGGCTATTGGGAGAGACACAGGCCTGCAGGGGAGGGCAGTTAGGGGTGACCGGGCTGGCAGAGAAGGGCAGTTGGGGGGGACCAGGCCTACAGGTGAGGTGAGTTGGGGGAAACCAGGCCTGCAGGGGAGGGCAGTTAGGGGCAATCAGGCCAGCAGGGGAGCAGTTAGGCATTGATCATGTTGGCAGGGGAGTGGTTAGGGAGTGATCAGGCTGGCAGGCAGAAGCAGTTAGGGACAGGCAGGTAGGCAGGCAGGTGAGCAGTTGGGAGCCAGCAGTCCTGGATTGTGAGAGGGCAGTTGAACATCCCTCGAGGGGTCCCAGATTGGAGAGGATGCAGCCTGGGCTGAGGGACACCCTCCCCCGCCCCACATGAATTTCATGCACCCAGCCTCTAGTAAAAATATATTTTAAAAAATGAGTGAACATAAAGTAGCAAAATGCTTTTAAAATTTCTTAGGTATCTGCACAAGAAAATGAACAGTTTTAGGCATCAACTACATACCGGAAACTGTGCTAAACAGATCCATTTATATTGTCTTATTTAATTCATATTATAACCATGCTGAGATAGAATGAAGGAAGGTCATGAGAATTACAGGAGGTTCAAAAGATGACCATTGTACTGTGGAAGCTGCTGAGCTGGAGGTTGGGACAGGACATTCTTCGGGAATCTTCATGCTGCCAGAGAGCTGGTGCTGTGAGGAAGGGTCTGTCTATAGCACAAGGGTCTCTCTGTCTGAAACACTTTACCCGACACCTTGGTTTCCTTACAGAGTTTGTTCCTTCATACACTTTAGTTTTATGTAAAACTCACCTCCTCCAAAAGGTGAGTCTGATCATGTCAACTAGAAAAATACACCACAACTGCACAGTCCATACTGACCTTGGTCCCCTCTTGTAACTGGTCTCCTCTGGGCAAGCACTTCAGGGGAAGACTCACCTTTGGTCAAGGTAAGCTGCTGGCCTGAGGAAGCCAGGGCACAGACTCACTGTCTCCCTTCTTGCTCTTATCTTCCCCGCCTCTGATTTCTCATTAACTATCCCCAGGCAGGGGATAACGGGTATGGGACTCTATTGATGTAGTTCACTCAAAAATTAGAGCGAGGGTAGAGAAACTGTATTTGGAGGGATGTGGTGGGTTGCTTGTAAGAATGTCCCAGTTTCTACCTTTCTGTGTTTCCAAACTCTGCAGCTTTGCCCATGGAAAAGTTGAGTCTGTTTTCTTATTTCTTGAATCTCAACTAATCTGACTTGCTTTGAGCACTAGAAGATGATGGAAGTGATGTACCATTTTCAACTCCAAGCCTCAAGAGACCTCACACACTCCTACAGGAGATCTTGGAACACTGCTGCCACGTTGAGAACTAGCTTTGACATCCTGCTGGCAGATGAGAGACTCTGTGGAGCAGAGATGTGCTATTCCATTAGAGGCCATTATAGACGAGCCAGTCCCCACCTAACACAGCAACTGACTACAGTTGCAATGTGACACCAGCCAAGAGTAGAACTGTCCAGCTGAGCCCAGCTCAAACTGCTGGCCCTCAGAATCATGTGCAAAAAATACATGTAGTGCTTTAAACATTGGCTTTTGGAGTAGCTTGTTATTTACCATCATAGAACTAGGTTACTAATAGGGAGCACTGGCACAGTGCTCAAAGATGATTTGTTAAAATTAATGAATGGCTAATTTTTATTTCCTTATTTCCAACATAATTTTACAATATTTACTTTCATCTAATAAATACAACCATATTATTTTTCACAACATACGTAACTGTTTTTTTTTTGGGTGCTTGAAAGTTACCTCACATTTTTAACAGTTGCAATGTGTTCCCCCACTAGGACATGATAGCATGGCTTTAGGGTGTGGGGCAGCTTAGGTTCATTCCCATCCTCTCTCTACATTTATGTTCAGGTGATTACTGATGTTATGAATAGGATATTTATGAAGATGATGAATAGAAAGAGCTAAAGATATGGAAATGAGCCTTGAGGCATGCCCACAGCTTAGTATGTAGAAAGAGCAGAAAGAGGAATAGACAATGGAGAGAGATTGCCCTCAGATGTCCACTCCTTTTATTTGTAACTTTGACTTACCTGGTGGCTGGACTGAAGTGAATTTACTTGCTGATTTCATTAGTCACTACATTTTCCAAAGGCCTAACCATCTAGAGTCATGAATCTTGTATTCGGACTGAGAGATCAAAACAGAATAATTGAAGAGATGACATAAAAGCATCTTTGCCTCTCTTATCTATAAGTTTGAGTTCGCTTTTATCTGTGTATGAAAAAGGGCTCAGAATCCATTCTTTATCTCTTGGTCTTCAATTTAGGTTCTGACAGTTATGTAGAATTCTCTTCCAGATCTGGAGAAAGAAGTTGCATATGAACTAAGCCAAAATGTCTGGATGAAAAATGTAGCAATTTAGTCAATCACTCATATGCTAGCTCACCATGCCAAACATCTGGATATTTGGAAGCATCTGGGCAATTAACTATTGTTCACTTTTTATTTAGAAATATTGGTGGATGTATAGTCATGTTTTACTTAACTACGAGGAAACATTCTGAGAAAGGCATTGTTAGGTGATTTCCTCATGGTGTGAACATCACAGAGTGCACTTACACAAACCTAGTTGGTCTAGCCTACCGCCACCTAAGCTGTATGATGTAGCCTATGGCTCCTAGGCTACTAACCTGTAGAGCATGTTACTGAACTGAATACCACAATGGTAATTATTGGTGAACCTAAACATAGAAAAGGCACAGTAAATATGTGATATAAAAAACAAAAATGGTACACCTGTATAGGGCACTCACCATGAATGGAGCTTGCAGGTCTGGAGGGTGCTCTGGGTGAGTCAGTGAGTGAGTTATGAGTAAATGTGAAGGGCTAGGGGCTTAATCACAAGGAACAACAACAGCCTGTAATTATTGGAATCGAGAGTCTAGGCTAGCACATTATTGTCCACCACTGTAGAATTTATAAACACTGTACACTTAGACTGTACAGAGTTTATAAAACAAATTTTTATTTCTTCAATAATAAATTACTTAGTAACATTTTTGCTTCATAAAATTTTTAATATTTTTAACTTTTGTAATAACATAGCTTAAAACACTTATGTTTTAAGTGTTGTACAGTTATACAAAATATTTCTTAATACCTTAATTTTATAAGCTTTTTCCTATTTTTAAAATTATATATATGTAATAAAAACATGTATTTTACTTTTAAAACTTTATTGTTCAAAACTAAGACACAAATACACACCTAGGATCAGGATCATCAGGATCACTGTCTCTCACCCCAGAGCTTGTCCCACTGGAATGTCTTCAGGAGAAATAGCAGGCATGGAGCTCTCATCTTCTATGACACAGCAACTTCTTCTGAAACCTCCTGAAGGGCTTGCCTGAATCTCTTTTGGAGGAGGAGTCACTCTTTTCAGAAATATGTCCATGATAGTCTGCTTGGTTTGTTACTTATTTTTCTAAACCACTTGTAAGCAGATGATACACCACAAATATTCTTATACTAGAGGCCCAATGCATGAAATTTGTGCAAGAGTAAGCCTTCCTTCCCCCAGCTGGCATCACTGGCTTCCCTCCAGTACCTGGGACCCCAGCTTCCCTTGAAGCCCCTGCTTTGTCCAGAAGGTCATCAGGAAGAATGTCTGGAAGGATGTTTGGTCTAATTAGCATATTATGCTTTTATTATTATAGATTATTATAGATATTAATTAAAACTTTGCAGTGTTGGAGTCTATGTTTACAATTTTTTCAGGAGCTTGTTGAGGTCTTCAAAGCTTCTGCTAAACCTGTTACTGTGTGTGTTCTCGAAGGTTTTTCATTACCTTCTCCTGCAGTCTCCTCTCTCTTGTCTTTTCTTCAGCTATGCATTCCTAATCCAGTTCCTAGAACTCCTTATTAATCATAAGGAGTTCTAGGAAGGCACTTCTAGGACTCCTCAGTGTCATCCTCCTCCACACCCAGGTTAAAATTCATTGCCATCCCAGCCACAGCCTTGTTGGTTTTTGCTGCCTCCTGAACCTTGGCAAATCCTTTGCGGTCATGGATGTATCTCTTGAGTGTCTTCACCCAGATGCCATTTCTGCACTACCTGGTGACATCACCCAAGCCCAAGCAAGGTTCTTGATGCAGTCATGGGTGCTGCAATCCTTCCAGAATTGCATCACTGTCTTCCTCAGTTACAATAGCCTGGCAAAGGTCCTCCTAAGATTGAAGGGCTTAAAAATTGCTATAACTTCTTGATCCTTTGGTTGAATCAAAGAGGTAGTGTTTGAAGGAGAAAGACTACTTTGTTATTGTGATGAAGATTACCATGAAAAGGAGGATATCCAGGAGTATTATCAACAATAAGCAAAATCTTGAAAGATATGTTCTCCAAACAGTACTTCTCCATTTCACTGGCCTAGCAATTTAGGAGGATATTAAAAAAATTAATTAATTAATTAAAAAAAAATATATATATATATATATATATATATATATATATATATATATATATATATATATCAGAGTGGGAGAGAGAGATAGAAATATCAATCATTAGATAGAATAATTGATCAGCTGCTTCCTGTACACTTCCTACTGGAGATAGAGCTCACAACTTGGTCATGTGCCCTGACTGGGAGTCAAGCCATGACCTCCTGGTTATAGGTCAATGGTCAACCACTGAGCCACACAGGCAGGGCTAGGAGGATATCTTTGAGGAGGAGCTGGGTCATCCATGATTTCTTACTGCTCCTGCAGAACACTGCAGTGTGTGCGTATTGACCTGCTTGATGGCCCAGGGGTTCACACTGAGCCAGATCACAAAAAGTTTCCATTTGTAGTCTGAAACCTTGCCCCAAGCAAGACCATTATTCTGTTATTAAAAGCCTTGAACCCTGGTATTTACTAGGCCTCTTTATAAATGCAAGTATTTTCAGGCATCCGTTTCCAGAATAGAGAGGTTTCATCCATATTGAATATTTACCCCGGCAAGTAATTTTCCTCCACAATCAGCTTGTCTAGAGTTTCCAAAACTTCTTCAGCTGCCTTCACATCAGCACTCACAACTTACCATGCACTTTCCCATCATGTAATGAATAATGATTCTCAAATCATTGAAACTACCCAGAGCTAACAGTACCAGTAAATTGTAGCTGGGTCCAGCCTTTGATTTTAATATCATAAACAAACTTTTTGCTTTGGCTGTGACTGTCCTTGCCAAGAGGGATAGAGTTCTTTTCGCAGTGTTCAAACCCAAGGCCTGGGAAGTTTCTCCATGTCTGATACAGGACCTTATTGGCTTTTTGTTAGTCTCATTGTCTTCAATGAAGCAGATACCTTTTACAGCTTCTGTCACTTTGTTCTTGTTCTTCAAGATCATTGCTATCATAGTCATGATGAAATGGGACATGTCTGGCTGGCAAGCAATAACCATCACTGATTTTCTACCTTTGTAGTCCTTAATCACTTAACTTTGCTTCCAGGTCAATCACTGAACATGACCTCTTACTAGCAACATTAGCAGTGGGTTTCTTTTGCTTAGGGGTCATGATGAACAAAATAAGAAGAGATTAAAATCAAGCACAAGAGAAAATAATGCAATCACAAGACACGGTAAATATGAGATATATGAGGCTGCTGGCAGGGTAACACAGCCAACTGTTTATTAGCAAACTTTTTTTTTATAAATAGCAAAAGTGAACTCTATAATAATGATGATATTGGAAATGCATAAACCAGTAACATAGTCATTTATTATCAAGTCTTATGTACTTTTCATAATTGTATGTGCTATACTTTTATACACCTGGCAGCACAGTAGGTTTAATATGTAAATAATGTATTGCACTATGACATGATTGCTATGGTGTCCTGGCAATAAGAATTGTTCAGTTACATCATAATCTTATGGGACTACTGTTATATATGTAGTCAGTTGTTGATCAAGACATGGCCATGCAGGGCGAAGCTGTAGTCCCAATCGAAGACTTGGAGAAGCTGCAGATCAATTCACCATTAGTCTTGGCACCCAGCCTCATGACTATGCCCACATGAAATCCCTCCTGAATGTTAGCTTGAAAGGGAACTCCTCTGATATCAACTATAACTCTTATTTTGTAGATACAGAAACTGGGGTCCATAGACGAGATGTGTCTTGGGTGAGGACACAAAGCTACTTGATAAATTACCCAGGCTTAGACACTAGCTATCTTGACTTCCATTATACGTAGTTCCATTTATCTACTTCCTACCTTGTTTAGAGGCAAGAGAAAAAAAATCAATTTGTGCATATATTAAGAATAAATGACTAACCTCCCCCTCAAATAAATGGGATAGAAATAACACTTGTTCTTATTGACTTGAATAAGTTAAGTTCATCCATACAACACTTTTTATCTTATTCTGATCTTTGTGAACACTTTCATGTTGGCTCATCACAACAGAGCAAACAGAGCAGCTATCTGTGTCCTTAATTATAGATAAAACCGAACGATCATCTCAGTGTACCAATGACAAGACTGGCACTGGAAACATGATCTCTTCCATGCATTTATTACTTCAAACATCTGTTGAGTGCCAACTGCATTCCAGCTAGTGCATTAGGGTTGGAGCATATCTGGACCTGTGTGTCTTAATTCCAGTAGTAGGTGTATCATCTCCTGATGAGTCAGCTTTGCCTAGATCAGTGGTTTGCCGCTCTATTGACTAATGAGTTTGTCAACCACTGGCCTAGATCATGCAGCAGTAGCAAGCAGCTTCAATTCACTGTGGCTTGAAACGTACAGATTTCATTTTCACTCATGTGGTGTCTCTTGCCTCTGCTGCATGTTGTGTCCTTTTCTTCCTTACTCAAGAGTCATAGGCATGGTGTTCACAGCCACTGGAACTAGCCTGCACAGACCTGAATTCTGGGGAAAGAGAACGTGAGAATAATAAGGAAAGGGCAACCCAGCGACAGAAAGGCAACCCACTGTTAGAGCTCTGCAGAGATGATTTCATTCTACAACTGTAGAAACAGAACAGTGACTGCTTTGCATTTCAAACAAGGAAGAAAGAACCATTGTTGTGTGTGAGTGTGAGCAGGGCTGGGCATGGGAGTCTGAATTTTTTGTTATATCCTTTGGCAAGCATTCAGCTGGCCTCTTACTTCTTCCTGTCAGGCCCTGAAATGGACTGCAGCCTTTGAACTGAAATGCTGCACACCCAACCCAGGCCTCAGATTGCTCTGAAAATGCTCACCACTCAGCAGTCGATTTCAAATTGTTCTTGCCCTTGGCTATTTTAAATCATCTCCTCACCATCACCCTGGAACACATTAGACAACTTTATTGCCACATTCCCTGCCAATTTAATTTTTGTAAATCATATTCCAGTGCTTTAGATTTCCCTGTGTAGCTGAGAGATTTTTTGCAAGTGAGCTGTTGAATCAGACAGTGGAGTCCCGGGCTTTTGGGGGTCACTGCATTCCATCCTTAAAGGGGGCAGGAGTCCCTTTAGCTGGCTTCCCTGGCACGCTTTGGTGTCTCTGGAGACTGCTCATAATGACCGTGACTACTATGATAATATGATCTGGGGGATTTGGTGGAATCTGAACTATTACATGCCCAAGGTCAGCCCAAATGAGAACAGAGGGGTCTGATGAGAATATTTTGTTCACTCTAATAGACCACTGGAATGGTCTAATTTTACCCACAAATTTAGAGTAAATGCTCAATAAAAATATATCTTTAGTTTATACTTTTATTTTTCCAAATGTTTTTTAATTATAAAAGTAATCGCAAATATAGTAAATACAGATTATAGAAAATGTTAAATACAGAAACATCACAAAAAAGAGAAAAACAACAACACTATTCTCTCCAGTGATAAATACTGTGGCTTTTGATGTAATTACCTTAAATCAGTCGCTTTCTCTATGTATGTGTGTGTTTATATATTTCATTTTTCACATGGTTAGAGTTTTATCCATGCCAGTAAGAATTCTATTCAAAATGACTCTTTATGACTGCCACATAAATGCCTTGATCAGTCCTCTATTGTAATATATTTATGTTCAATTCTATTTTCTCTGTTACAAGCAACAGGGCGATAAATATGTTAGATAAATATTTCCATTCATTCATGATTAGTTTAAGACAAATTTTAAGTTTTTAAGCTTATAAAATGTATGCTTTTGGGTTTCTGAGGCATGAGCACAGATCATCCATCAGAGCAGTGTGGGAAGTGTCCAAGGACACTGGTCCCACTGCACATGATCTTCTTGCTACTTTCAGGTGATGGGGCATTTGTGGGTTTTTCTGTAAATTTCCTGCTCCTTCATGATCGGTGCTCGTTCCCATGCTGGTTTTTAAGGCCTGCAAACAAGTCCATGAACAACAGCTTGATGGAGCAGAGAATTCCTGGGGCACATTCTTCTCCTTGAACACCCTGTGGACCTGCTCCTAGGCCTTGGGTGCACTATGGTGTACAGGTAAATGGTCCAACTTTGCCCTTTAGGTGACATGTTCACTCTGCCATAGTGGTTCCTAACTGGCTGATTTTTGCACCTCCGGGGACATTATTGGCTCTCACAACCAGGGAGGAGGTACTCAAGGCCAGGGATGCTGTGACCCACCCTACCATGCACAGTGCAGTCCCAATGAGGACTATGTGGTCCAACATGCAACTGTTGCTGAGGCGGGGGAGCCTTGATCTAAATGATGGAGAATTCATTCTTAAAATGAAGTACATTCACCAAGATGTATCTTGGTCTTAATCACTTTTTTTTCAATAATGTTGACTGCTATATGTTAAGATTATCAGTAATTATTCAGGAACTCTTCTACTGCCTGATTGCCTTTGTGTCTTTTTAACTTTCTTCTGATTTGTGGATAGCATTCTCCACACAATCCCGTGTTTAATGTTACCTCAGTTTATGCTGCTACTCTCCTTATTTTACAGCTGCTTTGTTTGTCTCATGATTATCTCTTCAGCACGGCTGTTTGGCTCCTTGACTCTAAGAGCTTCATGTTATCGATTATCATTTCTTGTTTCTTAGTTATATTGAAAAATACAACATTTTAATCATTCTTACAGCTCTAGAAATAACTCATCCTCAGAAGTATAGCCTTCATCCATTTTTGCAGCTTATATTTATTCCCTTCTTTTTTTGTTAGAGAATTCTGTGCTACCCTACATCATGCTGTTTTGTTTGGTTTGCTCATTTTTGGATGGATACTACTCTACCAGTCTTGCTCTTTATAAGAAAACTAGAGGCCCGATGCATAAAATTCATGCAAGAGGTTCAGCCCTCGCAGCCCTGGCTGCCTTGTGGTCCCAGCTGCCTTGTGGCCCCATGGCCTCGCCCACTGGTTGTCCCAGAAGGTCGGTTCGCCATCCGGTCTAATTAGCATATTAGCTCTTTATTAAATAGGGTAGTATAGATGATTCAGTTTGGGTTCCCTTCCTGTTTTCCTGGGCTTCATGTGAACATCTTCCACAGAGAACAGAGAGCGAAGGCAGTTACAGTGCTGTCCATGAGGTAGAATCTCTGTCCCAGAGGGGAGGGGCCATAGAAGCTGAGTAACTTTTCATTAAGCATTTTCCGTCTGTTTGATGTAACCACACCACAGAGCACCATCTCTGCTAAGATGGGGTAATAGCCTTTCCCTTTGAAAGATGTCCCTATGGCCTCAGATTGATCTCCTACTTCGAAATGACATGAGCTTATTGTTTGCCGATGAATAGAAACCCAGTCAGCAATGTGTTATTTGGAAAAGGTAGTCACACATTTGTCTTTTGTTTTTTGAGCCTCTGGTCTACCCAAATATTTATTTTTCCTACCACAGATTTAAGGTTTTCCAGCTAAAATTAAACTTTTTGCTGCTTTTAGGAAGACCCTGATGTGAAGCCTCTTTGGAAAACAGTATGGAAATTCCTCAAAAAATTAAAAATAGAGTCACCACATAATTCAACAATTCTGCTTAACCAAAAGGTCTAAGCGGAAATTACAAGATATATTAGAAAACATTTTAAACTTCCAGTAATCAAAATACAACACCAAATTTGGGGAATGCAGTGAACATAATACTTAAAAGAAAATGGTGCCTCAGAGACAGAAAGTAGAAATGGTGGGCCTGGAGAGGAGGGTGTGAGGAGTGCTTGTTTGATGGGTACAGAGTTTCAGTTTTGGAAGATGAAAATTTTCTAGAAATAGATGGTGGTGATGGCTGCACAACAATTTGGGTGTACTTAAAGCCACTTCAAAATGGTTAAAATGATAAACTTTATGTTGTCTTTACTACAATAAAAAAGAAAACAAATTCTCTAAGTTTCATCCCTGCCTCCTGCAAAAGAAGACCCTGAATGGGAGGCCCACTTTCAGTTCCGATGCAAAAGATTACAGGAGACTCTCACCTAACAACCCAAACAACCAGATAAACTGCAAGTACATGGCTGTGGGGTTTCTTTTCTTGAAAAAAAAAAATCAAAGAGCTGAGAATATTAAGTGAACTAAACTTCAGAAAGTGACAATCTCCTTATAGAAAAAGAGATGCCATTCTCATGCCTGGCAGAACAGTGACAGGAGAAGAAATGCCACACAGAAGACAATGGGAAGAATCTAGCTGAAAATGTTAAATACTCTCAACAAGACATGTGCAGTGCTTAATAAATTAGAACCCCGAGGAGCCTCACCATGAAACTGCCTGTCCCCGCACACCAAACCTCTTCCACATATTGGCCCATGAAACAAACCTCATCAGGAGTATATTGTCCGATCACAATGATATTAAATGAAGAAATCAACAATAGAAAATAACTTTAAATCCAAAATATTTACACATTAAACAACACACTTTCAAATAACCAAAAGGTCTAAGCAGAAATTACAAGGCATATTATAAAACATTTTAAACTGTCAATAATCAAAATACAACATCAAATTTGTGAAATACAGTGACTATAATACTTAGAAGAAAATGTTATAGTTTTAAACACTTACAAAAGAAGGCTTAAAATAAATGACCAAAGTTTCAATTTCAAGGACCTAGAAGAGAGGAAATGAAAGCAAAAGTAGAATAGAAAAATTATAAAAATTAAAATAGAAAACAAAGCAAATAATATAAAAAATAAAGAAAAAAGCTAATTTTTGCAGAAAATAATAAAACTTTTTTAAAAGAGGGAAAATACAAATTACCAGATAAAGAAGAATGAGAGGATACTATTTCAGATTCTACAAATATTAAACTATAATAATGAGATATTATAAACTTAGTTAAATCAATAAATTAAATAACTGATGAAACTTAAAAATTCCTTGATAAACTAAATATATCAAACTGACACACAATAAATAGAAACTCTAAATAGCTCTATATTTATTGAAGGAATTAAATTTGTAATTAAAAAATAATCTTCCTACAAAAAAAGAAAGAAAACGTGCAGGCTTGCATGGATTCATTGATGAATCCTTCCACATTTTAAGGAAGAAATAATAGCAATTATATGCAAACTCTTTGAAAGTGGACAATGAGGGAAAGTTAAAAATTAATTTTTAAGGGTAGCATTAGCCTGATAACAAAAAACTGTTCCAAGAAAAGGCAACTGTAGATCAATAATCTTCATAAACACAGATTAAATCTGTCCTAACAAAATATTAGCAAACGTTAAGTAACCAATATATAGGAATGATAACACATTGTGTACAAGTGAGTATTAACCCCAGAAATGTAATGTTGATTTAATAGTTTAATAATTTATCAATGTAATTTATGTTAAGAAAATAGAAGAATAAAATCATACCATCATCTTTTAGAGATAGAAATTATATTTGGCAAGATTCAACACCCATTAATGATTTTAAAAACAAAAACAAAACCAACTCCGAGAGAAGTGAAATTAAATAGACCTTAACCAGAAAAGAACACCTATAAAAAAACCTATTGTTAAATCATACTTAATTGTGAAATATTAGACCCTTTTCCTCTAAGATAAAGAAAAAAGCAAGTATGTCAATTCTCATCATCATTTTCCACTACTAAAATATAATTTTTAGCCAATGAAAAAATGCAAGAGGAAAAAAGAAAAGAACCATTGGGAAAGAAAATGTAAAAGTTCTTTATTCCCAGATAATCTGATTCTATATAATTGAAAATTTTATTGAATCTACAAAAAAATCTACTATAACTAGTAAGTGAATCTAGTAAGGTTGCAATATACAAAGCTAATATATGAAAACTTGATTATATATAATTTAGCAACAACAATTAAAACATTAAAATATCATTTAGGTTTTATTAAAACTAGCAAATATATTAGAACAAATCATATAGAAGAGGTCTGAAATGTCTACACTGAAAATTATAAAGCATTGGCAAGAAAAAAAAATCCTAGATCATATAATTTGTTCATAGACTGGAAGAAAATAATGTTAAGCTGCCATTCTTCTCAAATTGGGGAAATCTGCACCAAAATTTCATCAGATTTCTTAAAGGACATCAATAAATTGACTCTAAAATTTATATGGAAATTCAAGGGAGTTAGTGTAGTCTATATAATCTTTTGAAAGTAAAAGCAAAGCTGGAGGATGTCCACTATCTGATTTTAAGTCGGCTACAGAAATCCAGAGACTATAGCATCAGCATAAGAACAGACAAATAGAAAATAAAATAGATTGGGTACAGAAATTGGTCCATATGTATAATCAACTACTTTTTGGTGAATGGAAAATATTTTTTAAAATTTGTGCTAGAGCAACTAGATACAGGTATAGGAAAAAAATTAAAATTAATCCCTTTGTCATTCTATAAAAATAAATTGAGGTGAACTATAGCAGTCAGAAACAAATATTTTCTAAATAAATATATAGGTGAATGCCTTAGTGACTTTGAGGTAAGCAAAATGTTTTGGATAGAACACAAAGAGCAATATCCACAAAAAGATAAACTAATAAATTTAACTTTATCATAATTTAAAATTTCTGCTTATCAAAAGACTCCATTAAGAAAATAGGTAGAACACAGACTGGTAGGATGTTTTCTATTTATCTCTGATCAAAGGATTCATTCAAAATATATAAGTATATCTTATAATAGACAATAAAATATGAACAACCCAATTAAAAATCAGAAGACATTCACAAAGGAAAATAGAAGAATAGTCAACATTACCTAGTATCAGGAAATGCTGTGAAATTATCCTGACATGCAATTTATAACCACTAGAAGGTCTGTAATGACTGATTTAGTAAATAGAGGTGAAACAGAACTGGAATTGACACACATTGTCAATAGGAGCATGAAATGGTCCAAGCTCTTTATAAGTAAGTCTTGGGCAGTTTCACAAAGTATGAAAGTGATGGTCCTATTTTTTGTGTGGCCAACTCAGCTCCGACCAGGCTGACTCTCGTGTAAATAGCAAGTATAAACTCTGGACAAACTACACAACAAACTGAAGGCATTGGAGATAAACACAAGCTCATAGTCTGATAGGGATTCAATACTTTTATAAATCTGAGAAGAACTTACAGAAGGTACCGCCAGGGATAACTGAAACTCCATTAACCTCTCTGTCTAAAGAACCAGAGGACAGAGACTGGGGCAACAATGACCATAAAAACCGAGGGAGAGGATCATGGGAAGGAGCTAGCTAGAGAAGGGAGAGCGCCAGCTGAACTCTGGCCACTTCTGAACCCTATAGGCACAAGACAGATTTGGAGTACTCAACTAGGAGACAGAACTGAACGGATATTTGAGTTGCTACTCGAAAGACAAGTTTTCAGTGCAAATTCAACCAACTTAATTGCTAATAAAACAAGCAAAAAATTAAATCAACATTTTTAGGAAGAATATTATAAAATCAGAATATTATACATAACATTTACAGTGTCCAGGATACTATCCAAAGTTACTCTGTACACAAAGAACCAGAAAATGAGGCCAATTCTCAGTTTAAAGAAAATCTCTGATCCCAATCCTAACAGACCCAGATACTGCAATTAGCAAAAAAAGATTTTAAACAAATCTTATAACTATGCTCAGTGTAATAAAGGAAAATATGGTCATTATGCATCAAAATATATAAAATCTCAGCAGAATAATGCATAGTATAATAAATAACCAAATTGATAAAATTAAGCATAATTCTACCCCATTAACCATCAATTTTACTCTTAGGTATTTAGCCAAGATAATAAAAACATATGTACTTGAATAAGAAATTTTATAGGAGTCTACTGATAATAGCCCCAAACTGGGAAAATTCTGATTGTCCATCGTAGGGCAATGGATAAACAAATTGTGGTATATTTATAAAATAAACTACCATTCAGCAATAAAAAGTAATTACAGTTAAACCTCAGTTCTCAAACATCTCCAATCTCAAACAATTTGGTTCTTGACCAAGTTGTTCATGGAAAAAATGTCTTAATTAAGTTAGGTTCTTGACCTGATGACCCTTTCATGCTGATACGTCAGCATGACAAAAAGTGTCTCTCAGGTCACAAATAGAGGAGAGAATGAGCCGGTATCAGTCAATTTACACCTTACCCTTGCCTTGTTAACATCTCAGGAAATTGTGTTGTGAATACTTTGGTGGGTATCTTTGCTTCTGTTGCTGGTGAAATGGATGAGTAGCACAATTTTAAAACATAAAGATCATCAGGAGTGCTAATGTTGCTGAGGGTGTGAAAGAATAATCGTCACAGGCAATTGAAGAGGTAGAAAAACGATAGTTGATTTGGATAAATGAAAGCAGTGAGCCAGTGACAGCATTTCAGAGGCAGTGATACGTGAGAAAGTGAAGATGTCACATACAGATCCTCCTAAAAGACACCCCTGCCTGGAATGAGTGCTGAAAGTGATTGCTTTAAGGCTAGTGAGCAACAGGGGTGGGGGTGGGGTGGGACAGGTTCGACAAATTTAAGCAAAGAAATGTTTGTTTACAAACTAAACAGTGCATTAGACATGTACTGTATATAAGAAAGCTTAAAACAGGGAATCAGCCCGGCCAGTGTTGCTCAGTGTTTAAGCACCAACCTATGAACCAGGAGGTCATGATTCTATTCCCGGTCAGGGCACAAGCCTGGGTTGTAGGCTCAATCCCCAGTGTGGGGCATGAAGGAGGCAGCTGATCAATGATTCTCTCTCGTCATTGATATTTCTATCTCTCTCCCTCTCCCTTCCTCTCTGAAATCAATAAAAATATTTTTTTAATTAAAACAAAACAGGGAATCATGTCGGGGCCTGGAACAAATTAATTCTATTTACATTATTTCTAATGGGAAAAAATGATTTGGTTTTCAAACAAGTTGTTTCTCAAACATCCTTCTGAAATCTGGAATGATTTAAGTTCAAGAACCCAGGTACTGCTGTAACTACTAATACTTGTAACAATATGACTAAATCTCAAAGATATTATTTTGAGCCAAAGAAGCCAGACACAAAATGATCACTTATCTATGCTATCCAACAGGAAAAGCTGATCTATAGTAACACAGTAGGGGAAATTTCTTGGGTTATTAAAATGCTCTTTATATTGATTTAAAAACTCATC
This sequence comes from Corynorhinus townsendii, assembly GCA_026230045.1. NCBI lineage: Eukaryota > Metazoa > Chordata > Mammalia > Chiroptera > Vespertilionidae > Corynorhinus > Corynorhinus townsendii. The sequence goes on from JAPDVU010000009.1 coordinate 47,379,092, forward strand.
AAACATAAAATATGTGTAAGTCACTGTATGCTAATTAACTAAAGAGATTCCTGAAGAAAGTGAGAAATGGCAGCTGTGGTCTTGTTTTGGGATTTTTTCTCATTATACTGCTATGGACCCACTCAACCCCAGTAGGATAGTAGGCAGAGTGGTTTTTCAGATGTTGCCACTTGCTTCCTATAGCATTATATTGTTTTCTCCAGGATTAGGAAATTAGGGGATTTTATCAAGTTCTTTTATCTTCCTTAACTTTGGTTTAAATTTTATTTGACAGAACTTCCTGGTGGTATATACATAGTTACCACCTAGTCTTGCTTTTTGCCCTAATTTTGCTTTTCAAAAAAATTTTATTTGGTCAAGATAAGAAGTGTACTAGCATCTTCATTAAATTGTGTGCTGGATTCTGTACCCCCCTATTCATTCCTTAAAGCACTCAGGGCAATGCCTGAGTGCCCAGCCCGGGCTCTGTTTGTGCTGACAGTCTTGGTTTCTTGTCTGCTGAGAACCTGTTACCGATTCTTGTCCCCACACTGTCAACTTCATTGGCAAGGGATTTCTCTAGAGACCCCAATGCAAAGCCAGTGCCATTTTCCCTGACTCCTACAACAGACTTAAACTGTTTGTTTGGAGAAACATGTGACAAATGTAATAAATAGCATAGGGTTGAAAGAAAAGCAGTAAAGACAATTAAGTGATTCTGAGTATGGATTTATGACAGACAATCAAAGATATTAATACAAACCACATTTCTTACCTGAACAGCAAGTGAAAGAGGAAGATTGATGAGGCAGTAACTGCTCATAGAATAAACAGCCAAAGAAGAAAGACATCTGTGGGTGATATCAACGGTATCATTACAAATTTCCAGGAGAAATTTAATAAAGAAACATGTAGGCTAAATAGCAAAAGAAAGTTCCAGTTAGTGGGAGGTCTGAAGCATGGTATACTTCTCTTAAAGACCTGGGTTGGCTGCCACATACCTGAAATTCTGGGATCAGATGCAGCCACAGGATGCTATGTAGCATCCCACAGGGACCATGCATGCATGAGGTGTCCTCACACCTGGCTTCTTATTCACAGAGGCTGTGAATAAAGGAAGAAATGATGTACATAAACAATGTCAAACCTCTGATTTTAAATTTTAAAAAATAAGTCAGTCTAGACTCTAGAGGGATAGGAATCAATTCATATTCTGGTACAATAAAGACTGAACTAGGGCACAAGATGCATCAGTCCTGAGGATCTATTGCACACATGGTGGTTATAGTTAACTAGAGGCCTGGTGCACGAAATTTGTGCACTGGAGTGGGGGGTCCCTCAGTCCAGCCTGCCCCCTCTCACAGTCCAGGAGGCCTCCGTGGGGAGCTGGCCTAAGCCACAGTCTGGCCTCCCTCTGCAGGAGGTGACGGGCTGATCAGGGAAAGGCACCACCCCATCACCCTGCTGCTGCTGCCACTGTTGGCCGCTGCAGCCGCCAAGGCGTTTTCATCAACATGGACTCCAGTCCCTTCACCATGAAAAAACGACAAATTTCTTTAGGCATTTTCAAGATGTCTCTTTCATAGGATATGACCTTTCTTTCTTTCTTTCTTTCTTTCTTTCTTTCTTTCTTTCTTTCTTTCTTTCTTTCTTTCTCTCTTTCTTTCTTTTTTCATCCTCACCTGAGGATATTTTTCCATTGATTTTTAGAGAGCATGGAAAAGAGAGGGAAAGACAGAGAGAAACATCAATGTGAGAGGGACACTTCGATTGGTTGCCTCCTGCATAAGCCCTGACCTAGGCCCCGGCCAGGGAGGATCCTGCAACCTAGGTACATGCCCTTGATCAGAATTGAACCCAGACCCTGTGGTCAACATGCCAAGGCTCTATCCATTGAGCCAAACTGGCTAGGGCAGGATATGACATTTCTTAGCCCCTCCAGCAGCAGACCTTTGTTTTTTCCTTCAGGAGTGTGGTGAAAAAACCCTAGATCACTTTTTTGGATTCTTATTACCCAGGTTACCAAGAACACTGTGAGTGGCATACAGGGAGCATAGTCAATGAGCGATCAGAAAAGGTGTTTCCTCTGCAGGTCATATGCAGAGGCCCCCCTGTGTGTGTCTGCTGGGGTGGGGGCATGCTCTGAGCCACACCGGTCATGACTGTTAAGGATTGGAACTGGTCATGACTGTTAAGGCACCCCAGACAAATGTGCATATTCCATATATATATAAAATACTATATTATATACTCAAAAGTTGCTAAGTGAGTATATCTTAAATGTTCTCATCACAAAAACAAAATGGTAAGTATGTGACATGATGGAGGTAGTAGCTAAAGCTGTGATGATAATCATTTTGTGATACATAAATGTAAAAATCAACACATTGTACACATTAAACTTACACAATGTTATGTCAGTTATCTATAATAATATAAGTATAATATGCTACTTAGACTGGACAGCTGAACGACCTTCAGACATCATTCTGGATGTCCTTCTGGATGAAGCTGCAGCAGTGGGAGGTGAGGCAGAGGCAGTTAGGAATGATCAGGCATGCAGGCAGAGGCAATTAGGGGAGATGAGGCAGGCAGGCGAGTGGTTAGGAGTGACCAGACAGGCAGTCAGAGGGGTTAGGGGTGATCAGGGAGGCAGGTGAGTGATTAGGTGTGATGAGGCAGGCAGGCAGAGTGGTTAGGGGCGATCAGGCAGGCAGGTGAGCAGTTGGGAGCCAGCGATCTTGATTGTGAGAGGGTGCAGGCTGGGCTGAGGGACCAACCCCTCCTCTGCATGTATTTCGTGCAGCAGGCCTCTAGTATCTCAATAAAGCTGAAGGGTAAAGGCATGGTTAATTGTCATATATCTATAATATGATCTGTTATATTGGTGGCTTGCATTCAACAGGATAAGTCTTTAAAAACAAAACCATTTTAATGGAAAACAGAAGACTGCTGTTAACATGGTGGTAAACCTGACTAAGTCAGACAGGGCTGGCCTGCCCTACTTTGCCTGGTGGGAAGCGGTGAACATGTTACTGTGTTCATGGAACAGGTGAGAGCAAGCTGATGGGAGGCTGAGCTGAGATGGAGCCAGTATCTGCACTGCACTCTGGCGTTCATTGACTGTGTCTCTTGGGTGCCCAGGATTTGTCCACTAGCTTCTGAGCTTCTTGAGGTCAAAGTTTATGTCTTTCATTCTGTACCTACGGTGCATGGCATGAAGTAAGCAATGTTGATTCTAACTCTACAATAGATCTGATATGTATGTGCCCATCTCTGCCTCCCACCCACCATCGCGGTCCAGCCAAAACCATCTCTTCTCTAAGTGGAATGTCAAATAGCCTGACCATTACCCCATTCCTGCCCCTGCCCCTGCCCCTGCAGTTTGTGCTGGCAAGATGCCCCGCCGGTCCGCAGTGTAACCTAGTTATTGTCCCCTCAGGTCATGCTTTCTCTCCTGCCTAGACTGCCTTCCTCTGATCCCTCTTTTACTAAGACCCCTTGCATATTCCTCTCCCAGCTGTTTCTTTTACAACCATCTTACTAATTTAGTTATTTGGTGAGCCACTTATCATTTAGTCAGCTGCTATATGTCAGTCACCATGCTAACTTCTGGAAATATCGATGCAAATAAGATGCGGTTTCTGCCTTCTAGGAACACACACTGTTATATACCAGTGGTTCACAGCCCTGGCTGATCCACAGACTTACCTGGACTCTTTAAAAATTACAGATGCCAGCATGTCAGTTCTGAGCTCCATTCCTTGCCTTTCCTCCACTCTGTCCGTAGCTCAGGAAGGTCGGCATTGAATGCTGCTGCTGCCAGGCTCTGGGTCAGCTGGGAACAGGATTGATGGGAAATTAGAGGGAAGCTAGGAGGGAATAAGCGGAGTGTGCCCGTTCACCTCTGACTTGGGTGTTGCCTCCTGCAGTGACTGTGAAATGGTGTGTGGCTTCAAGTCCCTCTGGGTTGTCCCAGCTTCCACAGGGAGATGCTAGTCCCTGGTGCCAGACACATGACTTACCCCTCTGCCCCCAGCTAAAGGGTGATAGTGGTTTCCTGCTCTTGCTTCTGTCTGGGTGGCCTCACTGTTTCCTATTTGATGCCTCAGCTCTTCCAAAACTTGCATAAGACATTTCCTATATTAAATTCCCTTTGTTTTAAATATTCAGAGTGGATTTAGTTTTCCTGGTGGAGTCGGACTACTGTGGTTACTGGCAGCAGAAGGGCCCTAAGGAGTCCCGCTCTCAGGCTGCCATGTGGGGATGGAGTTGCCCATGGCTCTGAAGCGTGACCTTGCAGGATGGATGGCAGGGTCACAGCTACTTACATTTATCACCCTTGCCTATTTGGGGTAAAATGTCTTACTCCTCAGCATGGTGTTGTTCCCTCTACCCTATGTCCCAAATGCTTCTGGCCACAAACAGACTTCCCAGAGGGAGAAGTGCAGAAAGGGTTCCTATTATGTGCTCCATCAGCTGCAGCAGCAGGCCCACAGAATGTCCGAATCACTTCCTGCAAACTCAGTGTGCCCACTACCTGGGTATCCCTCTCAGCTCTAAATTCAACCCAGGGAGGGGCTACTGCCTACACATCCTATTTCTCTATTACTTAAAGTTCTTGCCACTTTTCAGTAGCCATTTCTGCATTACTCCAATTCCCTGTTACAGTTCATGATTTTTTAAAAATATATTTTTATTGATTTCAGAGAGGAATAGAGAGGGAGAGAGAGATAGAAACATCAATGATGAGAAAGAGTGATTGATTGACTGCCTCCTGCATGCCCTCTACTGGGGATCAGCATGCAACCCAGGCATGTGCCCTGACCTGGGATGGAATTGTGACCTTTCAGTTCATAGGTCGACGCTCAACCACTGAGCCATGCCAGCTGGCTCATGAAAGTTCATGATTCTTTATAGCCAATTTACCTTGTTTGTTTGACTTACCAAAAAGTCTGTCTCCTGGTTGGGTTCTGATTGATGTCCTCTGTTATGATAGCAGCTAGGAAACAGCACCTTCGGGATGCTGCCTCACAGGGTACATTGAGAGAGACCCACCGATATTGGATGCCTTCCCTTTAAAGCCAGATGACAGATGCAGGCACCAGGAGATGGTCATGTTACACTGACAACCGCTCACAGAAATTGTGCTTTTGTATTCCTACTCACCTGAGTGCTTCTGGTTCACAGTTCTTATTTTGTAACCGAGGACTCTCCACGGGTGACACACCATCAAGTTCGAAGCTGAGACTTGGGCTCCTCACGGCAGGGAAGTTGCCCAGAGAGAAAGGGGGCGCGGCATGCGTCTTGGGTTTCCTTGTGGAGGTGCCCGCTTGTAACTGCTGCTAACTTCTGGTCACCTCACAATTTCTTGATGAGTCCCAGCTTTCCCATCAGATTTGGCAAATAAATGTTTGTCATTGAAATGCCTGGAATGGCTTCTGACTTGACTGAGCCCTGTCAAATAAACAGGCCTAATTTAAAATGCACCTCCCTCTCTAGGGCTCTCTTTGCATGACCCCCGTCCCTGCCGCGTTCTCCCTTAGCAATGAGGAGTGACTACTTATCTGTGCCCTCATTGGTCGCTGAGTCAAGGCTACCTCCAGGAGGAGAAGGCCTGGTCCATTTGTTTTTCACGCTCACTGCTGCAGAGCTGACACCCAGAATCGTGCCTGGCATGGGGTAAGCATTCATGATAATTGTAAAGTAAATGATTCAAAACAGATAAACCTTTTGAAATGTATGTTGGTGTATGGTGATCAGTTCTCCAAATTAGTCCATAAATTCAATGCAATTCAAATCAAATTTCAAACACAGTCTTTCATGGAAATTAGGAAGCTGATGCTAACCGAGATGCATATGGACAAATAAAGCAACACAACCAGGAATGCATTTAGGAGATGTGAGGCAGAGCATTTGTCTTTCCATTTATTAAGATTGATAATAAAGCCATATTACCAAAGTTGAGGTGGTAACCTAAGAATAGATGAAGTAGTGGAATAGAGTAGAGACTGCAGGAATCAGCCAAGCATGCGAGTGTGATGAACAGAGGGCAGCACAGCAGCTCGGGGAGAAATGCTGTTCTATTCAGTCAGCAAGAGCAGTGACCCTTCATGAGCAAGACAGTGAAATTAGTTCTCTACTTCATACTATGCACAAAATTAAGTCTCTATTGAGTAAATGAACAAAACATGAAAATATAAACTATAAAACCTTTAGAAGGAAATGGGAGAAAATATCATCAAGACTTAGAATAGGGTAGGAGTCTGAAATGAGAAAATCATGCAGACCATGAAAAAAAGCATTTTTATAAAGTTGATTACATTTAAATTTAAATATTTCCAGATAATAAGCATAAGAAACATGAAGTGAACAAATTTACACTGTTTATGGTTTGGGCAAAAATATTTCAACTCATGTAACTGACAAAAAAATTGTACCCAGAAAGTATATCTTAAAGTCCAGTAATTAATAAAAAATACAAACAATCCAAAAAATAAATGGAAATAACATACATGAGGAAACCTGAATTGTCAATAAACATGAAAAAAACACTAATGTTGCTTTTTAACCCGAAGAATGAAAGTTAAAACACAAACAATTCCCATTTCACTCCTCATTTCTAAATAGACAAGGATGTGGGAAAACACAAACCATGACATCTTGGTGAGGGAATTACTTCACAAGTTTGCCAAATTACTTTGAAGAATAATTTGAACAATTTGGCAATGTCTGTTAAGACTAAAGCTGGATAATCGCTGACTCAGTAATTTCACTCCCTAAGAAACTCTGAAGTAGATGCATGTGGAGATTCAGCAAAGAATATTCCCGACAGCATTATGTGTTAAAGCAAAGGATGGAAAATCCAAAATATGTGAAAACAAAGGAATCGATGTCCTGGCTGGGTGGTTCAGCTGGTTGGAGTGTCTTCCTCTATGCCAAAAGGTTTCGGGTTCAACTCTGTCAGAGCACATACCTAGGTTGCGGGTGCAATCCCCAGTCAGGGCACGTATGGGAGGCTAATGATCATTGTTTCTATCTCATATTGATGTTTCTTTCTCTCTGACTCTCCCTCTCTCTCTCTCTTCTTCTTCTCTCTAAAATCAATAGACATATTCTTGGTGAGGATAAAAAAAAGAATTGATAAATTGTGTTGTGTTCACTGAATACTTTGAAACTGTTGAAATGAAGGAACTAGATCTTCATGTAGCAAACTAAGTCCTATAACAATGTGAGATGAAGAAAGCAATGTGGGAGGACAAATACAATACAACATTTTTACAGATATATAAAATTGCCACACGACAATAGCATGTACTACTTAGGAATATTTACATACACAGTAACTTGAATGAGAAGAGTGGTTATGTCTGGTGAACAAGGGTTGGGAAATAGTATAGAAGAGGAGTACAATGGGGGCTCCAACTGTATTTATAACATTTTATTTCTTTAAAAAAGTAACAAAAAAGATCCAGAGACATAGAAGCATGGACAGACTGACAAATCTCAGAGTGAAGGAGGGTGGGGAATGGGGAGAGATTAACCAGGGAATTTATATGCATAATAGAGGCCCGGTGCAAGAATTTGTGCACTGGTGGGGTCCCTCGGCATGGCTGGCAATCGGGACCATCTCTCCCAGTCCCAATTGGGATGAATTGGGGCTGGCTGGCTGGGAGGAGAGACTGTGGGAGGTTGGCTGGCGGGGGTGGGGTGGAGGGATCACCGGAGGATGGCTGGTGCAGGAGGTTGGCTGTGGGAGTGAACTGACCACCAGGGGGCAGCTCCTGCATTGATTGTCTGCCCCTCGTGGTCAGTGCTCATCATAGCGACCAGCTAACCAGTCATTCAGTTGACTGGTCATAATGGTTGCTTAGGCTTTTGTATATATAGATATGCATAAACCCATGGACACAGACAATAGTGTGGGAGGGGCAGGTGCTGGGTGGATTGGGGTCAATGGGGAAAAAAGGGGGACATCTGTAATACTTTCAACCATAAAGATAAAATTTTTGAAAAGTAGTAACAAGAAACAAATGGGGAAAAATGTTGGGACTTATTAAATTTGTGTATTGGGTATCTATGTGTTGTGTTTGCGATGCCACTTTGTTCTTTTCCGAATTGCATAATGAAAACATATTTGCCAAAAAAGTGGTGTCATTATTTTCCAGTTTCCCCTCAAGCATGTCAGGCCAATACTCATCTTCATTAAATTTAACATGCCTCCTAGTAGCTCCTGTCTATACCTCATCCCTTCTCCTCTAGTCTCATCAGGATGCAATAGTCATGTGCTTGCCAAGTTAGCTGGCAAAGTTGGAAAAGAACTTGGGTGATGCCCATCTAGCACACCCTCCACAAAAGATGGATTACTGCTGAGTGCTTTAATCATGATGTAAATGATCAGATCTGCAATTAAATGAAGTTTAAAAAAATAAAAGTGTGTATCTATAGATTAGCATTTTCTTTTACAATATTTTATATTATTGGATTGTGCTTTGTCCAATTTTCATTTTCTCCCTCTTTCTCCTTCTTCCTCAAATATAAAACCAAGACTGTTCTCTTGCTGTCTCTCCCATCAGCCTCTTCAGAGCTTTCTTTGTAATCATTTCTGGGAGAGTGACAAAGATTTGGACTTCTATTTGGAACCCCTGAGCTATGCCCTCTTTTTCTTAGGTGTTTATTAAACCATGTGTTTGGTGGCAATCAGTATGAGACACTAAGCAGAAAACTCACTAACCTTGTATCTCCCCTTGGCTCAAAGTGGAAAGATACACCCAGTATATCCTTAGACTGTGTTTCTAATGACTGCTTTCTGATCAGATTTTAAATGGCTGCTTACTCACTCAATATATTTTCCTGTTCCTTTCTGAAAACTGATTGCACCAAATAGGAAAGAGTTTTCATTTGCCTTAATCCTAGGAAGCCTATAGAACCTGAACATAATTTAAAACTACATCTTAAAGAGAGTTTTCTAATTTTTATGCCTAGTATTAAACATATTTTCCAGTTTAGCCCTGGCTGGTGTTCTCAGTAGTTAGATCATTGGCTCACACACCAAGTAGTCCAGGTTCAATTCCCAGTCAAAGGCAGGTACCAGGACTGCAGGTTCAATCCTTGCACTGGTGAGTGTGTGTGCGAGAGGCAACCAATCTCTCTGTTTCTTTCCTCTCTCTCTCTCTTTCTCTCTCTCTCTCTTTCTCTTTCCCCCCTTGGGTGAGAATTAACCAAAAAAACTTTTCTCATTTAAAGCACAATAATACTCATCACAGAAAATTTTGAAAACTTGAGACAAAAATCTGTAAAAAGAGCTATCCACTGTTAATACTTTTGGTGTATTTCCATTCACTTTATTATATATTTTGTATATATTTTTCAAATGCAATTTAGGTAATGTAATAGGTATCTTAATTATATCAATACTCTTAAATTTTTAAAAATTATATTCTTTTAATAAAAGTAATATAAGCCAATCGTCAGATATGAAATAAAGAATAAAAATAAAAAAATACCACTCATATAACTACTACACAGAGATAATGCCTAACTAAACATTATGGTGTATTTATGTATACTCCTTTAAGAATTTTTTTTCCAAGTGTGAGTGTGTGTGTGTGTACATGTGTGTGTATTTTCTGCTAGTTGAGATCATGTTTCATGCAATAATTTCTATGTCTATGTAGCAGGAGCAGGTAGGGTTTCCAGACAGAAACATGCAAAGAATGCTTTAATAACAGATAATATCTACCTTTGGGAGGTTTATGACTCATTCGAATTTTCTAAAAATCTCAATGACTCATTATTCAATACGTTTCTTTGATTAATTGCTTTTAATTAAAAATTAATATTGCATATAGAAAAAAATTAGAGCATAAAGGAAAGTTTCTTATATATAATTTCCTTAGTGCCTTTCCCAGGAGTAACTATGGTGGCCAACTTAGCCTGCCAAATTTTTCTCTACATACAGAATGTAGGTATATTATTACCCATTTGAATTCAAAGCTATATACACTATTGTCTATTTAATATGTGGATGTGTCACTGTTTTTAATAATATCCACATTATTTGCCACTCTTTTTACAAAATGGGGCTACGTTGCATACACTATGCTGCATCTTGATTTTTGTTCTTACTTAAATATTTGGAGACACTTGAGATAGCAGTTAATAATACCTACCTCCTCCTTCCGCATGGCGGCGGCATTAGGCAGAACATGTATTTGTCAGTCCCCTATACTTAGAACACATGGGTGGTCTCCTATATTTTGCTATGGCAAGCAATGTGGCAATGAACATTCTATATTTACTTCTCAGAACCCATAGGCAGGCTAAATTATGAGGTAGAATCACTGAGGCAATGAGCATGCCCATTAAAGTTTATGTATATTGCCAAATTGGTCTCCAAACTGGTTGCAATTTACTGATTAGAATTTACTATCACGTGGAAAAGTGGCCATTCCTGACTCTGACTTCCATTTAACCTTTGCAATTTTAATTATGATGTGTCTTGGTGTGGGCATTTTTGTGTTCATCTTGTTCAGGACACTGTGCTTCCAGGACTTATGTGTCTTTTTTTTTTTTTTAAACCAGGTTATCAATCCCTTGCTCTCTCTCTTCTTCATGTACATCTATGATGTTGATGCTGTAACACTACTTTTGTCTCAAAGGTTCCTTTAAACCATCCTTATTTTAAATTTTTTTCTTTTGTTATTGTGATTGGATCTTTTCTACTACTTTGTCTTCCAAAACACTGATTCCATCCTGTGCTTCATCTCACCTACTGTTGATTTTCTTTAGTGTATTCTTCATTTTAGCTATTCTTCATTTTTGGCTGGTTGTGATTAATGATTTCTGTGTCACTTTTAATGCTATTGATGTTCTCACTGAGTTCCTTGAGCATCCTTATAACCATTGCTTTTAAAATCTGTATCTAGTAGATTGCTTTCTTCCATTTCATTTACTTCTTTTTCTGGAGATTTTTCCTGTTCTGTCATTGGAGGTAGGTTTGTCTCTCCATTTTGTCTGCCTCTCTGTGTTTGTTTCTGTGTATTAGGTAGATCTGCTATGTCTCCCAGCCTCGGTAGGCTGGTCTTATGGAGCAAGTTTCCTGTGGGACCCAGTGGCACAGTCTCCTTGATCACCTAAGCTGGGTTCTCCAAGTGTATCTCCTGTCTGGGTTATGTGAGCCTTCTTGCTGTACTTGAGTCTTGATTGCTGTTGGCCTTTGTGGGTGGGGTTGACCATCAGGGTGCCTGACTCTGAGAATTAACCCTGACTAAAGTGTACATGGTGCTCTGAAAGTGCTGATCACAAAAAGTGGAATTTGTTTAGCAGATTCTGGTGCCTGCTGAGATTTCCCTTTGATTGTGCTGCTTGCAGAGTTAATTGGGCCCTGCTCTGATCTGGTCTGAAGCTTGCCACTGAGTGTTTTGGTTCTGGAGTATGGGGGAGGTACTCTAGTGGGCAAACTCTTTGGAGATACTAAGTAATCCACAGTTTGTGGCTGCCTCTCTTGGGTCCAGGTGTGTGTAGGAAGGGCCATACAGCTCACCAAGGTTGGCTTCCACCAGGACCAAGCCTGGTAGTAGATCAGCAAAAGACCCAAGTTACCCTGAGATTCCCTCTACCTTTCTTCATCTGCAGGCTACTTGTTAGGTGTAGTCACTCAAAGAGCCTCTGGTGGCCCACAGGGTATGAGGTAGGTTCTCAGTGAGTCACCAGGTAGGGGCAAGTGGTGTTTGCCAGATTGAGAGATTCAAACTCGGTGCCAGTGCTGGGTCTCAGGCTACTGATGAAAAATCCCAAGGTTTACCAAGTTCAGCTGTCACCAACCAGGTGACTATAAAACTTTGTTGTAGGGCCAGGTCTCAGGGAGTTGTTGGGCAAGGCCAACAGAGTTTATTAGGCCCAAACAAACCAAGATTTGCCTGTGTGACAGGAGGGTCCTGAATTGCTCATGTGTGCAAGGAAAAAATGATCCTCACCCTAGAGCCACACAATTCAATCTGTCTTGGATTCTGCCCAGACCTCCTCCAGAGCCTGAGCTTGCAGGGCAGGGCTGTGGGGAATCAGGAGGGTGGGGCTAGTGGATCTCACCTGGTGGGAGGGTACTTGTCAGGCTCATGGGAAATTGGGAAATGGGACCCGCCCCAAAGCCACCCAACTCAGTCTCTGACACCCCCTGAGCTGCTCAGATTTCTACACCACAGGGGCAGGCAGCTGATTTCTTTGCAGGGCATGAACTCAGCAGGAGAGGATGTCTAGGAGTCAGGACAGTGGGGCTAGTGCATTGTCCCAGGCTGATGCAGTATGGAGGAGAGTGCTCAATTTAGGAGAGATGACATCTGTTAGCAGTGTGGGAGACGGAACCAGCACAGAAACCTTGGTGGCTGTCCCTTCAGCTCTCTCCTTAGAGCCACACTACCCAGTCTCTCCTTCCATGACTCTAGTCCACTCTGAGTCACCCTCCCCCTGTTGGAGTCTAGGATAGTGGCTCCGAACAACATTTTGTGCACTGGCCCTTTAAGAGGGCACCTGGGTTTCTAGCAGACTCCTGTCTGTCCCTGGTGGACAGAATCCTTGCTGATTTTTAGTCAGATGTTATCTGGTGCTCCAGGCTGTGAAGGCCAGTGTAGGGTTGAGACATTACACTCCTTAGGAGGAACTTTTGCAACTGAGATGATCCCTTTGGATTCTCAAATGGCATACATGTGTGCAGGGGTCAGCCTGTATTGTGTCTCAGCCCTTCCTACCAGTCTCAATGTGGTTTCTTCTGTGAATGCTTTGTTATAAGACTTCTGTTCAGCTAGTCTTCAGTTGGGTAGCGGGTCAATTTTTCTATATTGTAATTATACTTCCAGTTTGGTTCTGGAAGGAGGTGTGTGTAATTTCCACCTGCTCTCCCACCATTTTTTATTCTCCAAGCATTTTTACTTTACAGTTAATCATCTTTTAAAGTGATTAAAATGAGAAAACATGTCTCTTATACTTAACCTTCATTTTTACTATTTCCAACACTATTTTTTTGTGTAAATCTAAATTTCCACTTATTATCCTTCTTCTTATATTAAGAACTGTCTTTACAATTTCTTGTAGTATAATAAATTCACTTAGCTTTTGATTGTTTGGAGGAAAAGTCTACACTTCCATTTTTTAGTATCATTTTTGCTAGGTATGGAATTCTGGGTTGACTTTTTTCAGTAATTTAAAGATGTTGCTTTATTGTCATCTAATTTATATTTATTTCAGACAAGAAGTTTTCTGTAATTATTATTTTCATTCCTCTGTATGTAATTCTGCTCCATTGCACAAGATTTTCTTTTCATCATTGGTTTCCAAAGTTCAACTATAATGTCCCTATCTGTATTTTCCATTGTACTTTCCATGTGTGGTATTTTTTTTAGTATTTTTTGGTATATAGTTTTGTCTTTTTCTAATTTTGGAAATTCTTATCTGTTATCTGTTCAAATATTTCTTTTGTCCATTCTCTACCTTTCCTTTCTAGGATACCAATTATACATCATAGCATATTTGCTGCGCTGGCTGATTTTTTGTTTTTACTTATATTTACATAGAGATAGTTCTTGTGGACCATTATTTGTGGATGCATTAGGTAGAGTCAGAGAGTAAACTGTTTTAACAAGTTTCTTGATTTTTGCTCTATTTTCTCAGTAATAGTCTTTATAATGGATGTAGCCAGCCTCTGAGGTAACTCCCAAATATACCCATCTACAGTATTTATACTCCTATGTAATATCCTCTCATAAGGAATATAGGACAGACACATGTAATTAGTAGGATATTGCAGCAGAGACAGAGTGTCATGTATGAAACAAAACGTTTTTCATCTTGTGTCTTATTATCTTAAATTGCTTGTTCTGGGGAAAACCACATTGCATGAGGACAACCAAGAGGCCCTATGGAGAGGACCACACAATGAGGGATTGAGGCCTCCTGCTTATAGCCACAGGAGAAAGTCATCTAGGGAGAGAATCCTCCAGCCTCCATGAAGACTTCAGATGAATGCAGCTCTGACAGCTTGACTGCAACTTCATGGGAGACCCTGAACTAAAATCACTCAGCTAAGCTGTCCCTGGATGCCTGTCTCACAGACACTCTGCAAGAAAATAAATGTTCATTATTGTCTTCATTCATTAAGTTCTTGGACAAACTGTTTTTCAGCAATAAATAACTAATACAGATGTAATTATGCTCCAAGGGGATGGTTACTGCATGCTGATGGACTCTTTCATTTTCAGTGAAGCCCAATGTCTCAGAAGATGTTTCTGTTTATGGTTAATTATGTGTCGACTTGACTGGGCCACTGGATGCTCAGATATCTGGTTAAACATTATTATGGGTGTGTCTATGAGGAAATTTCTAGATGAGATACACATTTCAATTGATAGACTAAGTATAGCAAATGGCCCTTCCCAATGAGGGTGGGCTTCATACAATCCTTGGTAGGCCTGAAGAAAAGAAAAGCTGAATAAGGGAGAATTTGCTCTCTGCCTATCTTTGAGTTGGAACATTTATCTTCTTCTGCCTTAGATGTTTACTGGCACTATAGAATTGACTCCCCTATATTTCCAACTTGCTAATTATAGATCTTGGGACGTCTTAGCTTGCATAATTACATGAGCCAATTCCTTATAATGAATCAGTCAATCAATCAATAATTCTATTGGTTCTGTTTCTCTGGAGAATCTTGACTAAATAATTACTCTTACAGAAGGAGTGTTTGGGCATTTCATCACTTAGTCCCTCCTCTTCTGACTCTATAGGGACAGATAGAACTTAAGGAAAAAGTCCTGTATGTTCTCCAAGCATAACATTATGAGCAATGAGCCATTCTTGGGTATGTCTTCCATTCTTGAGTCTTCTGACATTTATTTTTCCAGTATGCCCAATGCTTTTTAGCACCACCTTTCAGATAGTATGTAAGAGTTGCTTTGTTTGAGAAAGTAAAGTTAAACTGTGTTTGGACTGTTTAGAGAAAATCCTTAGAGAAGAAGAGGATGATTGTCATGTTCATTTTTTATTCTCATAGTAATAAAAATTAAAAAGTACTATTTATTGAATGCTTACCATTTACCAGTGTAAGAATGAACTTTAAAAGAAAGGAGTTTCCCTGGCTGATGTGGCTCAGTTGGTTGTGTATCATCCTATGCATCAAAAGGTTAGGGCACATGCCCAGGTTGTAAGGGGTGTGCAGGAGGCAGCCAATTAATTATTGTATCACTCTCACATAATACTCTCTCTCTTTCTCCCTCTCCCTTCCTCTCTCTAAAGAGATGATGAAAAGTCAAGTTGATACACTTATTCAGCTGGCCCATTATCAAAAAAAGGTAACAGATATTTGTTAACAAATATTGAGTTATTAAAGAAGGTACCAAGAATAGAGTCAGACTTTATTTTGTGTTTGTTTGGGTGTGTGAGTTGGTTTATCTTTCTGAGGAGAGTGTATACTTGTGGTTGTTTCAAGATATGTGAATCATGGACTTTCTTAGAATCCACTGTACAAGTTGTAAGTTGTATTGGTGGGCCCCTTGCCTAGGTAATTGTACTAAGCAGTGGCCCAAATGCCCAATACAGAGCAAGAATGCTGGACCCACATGAGGCTGCACATTTATCCACCATACTTGCTCGTCATCCTAGCTTGGGTGACAGGCCTCCAGAGGCTCACCTCAGACCTACTCCTTCCGTGTGAACTTCATGTAGGCATAATTGCCAACTTTTCTATCAATGCTGGGGATTGACTTTTGAGTCCCCCTTTTTACACAAAGAGGCTCAAAGAGGTAAAGTCACTCCTTGAAGCCACATGGCTGGTAACTGGTAGAACTACAAATAAACCCTAGTCATTGAATCAGAAAACCACATACTCATCACTACAATATGTTACCCATTATTTAAGTAGCACTCATTTCTACTCCTCCATCCTGAATAGATAATTCTGGAAATTTCACAGTCAGCTTACTCTGGGGACACTCTTTTAAGTAGAAAATAAATCACCTGGAATAAAATGTTACTCTTGCCATGGAATCTTTATAGATGAAAGCCCTTCTCTCTCTGACTCAGGAATCCTACCTTAGACCACACTACCTTCTTAGGCCATGGCTGGGCTACAAGTTACTCCTGAAAATTCACTCATAGCCACAACCCTTGTGCACATTCAGAAGCACGGCATGTATTCAGAAATCAGGTCTGGCTATGCAGTGTGTTCCATGTCCAGACAATTAGCTCAATTATGTAAACTTGCCGGTAAGAGACCAAGTGCAGAGATTCAATACCACGGAAGGCCATTAAGTGCCAGGAAGTAAACTTGGCCACTGAGCTTTACAGCAGTGGTTCTCAGAGTGTGGCCCTGGAGCAGCAGCAACCATATCCCCTGGGGACATACAAGAAATTTAGAATCTTGGACCCCCAACCCAAACCTAGTCAGAATTTCTGAAACCTCTAGCTCTGAAGAAAAGGAGACATGAAGATGCAATGTACGGAATAATTATGGTAGTTGATAATACTGTATCATGTACTTGAAAGTTTCTAAGAGAATAGATTTTTAAAGTTCTCACTGCAAGAAGAAAAGTAACTATATGTGGTGATGTTAAACTTATAGTAATCATTTTGCAATACATATAAATATCAAATCATTTTATTGTATAGTTGTAACTAATATGATGCTATATGTCAGTTATATCTTAATAAAAATAAAAACACTGTGGGGGGAACCCAGAAGTCTGAGTTTTCATGAGTCCACGGCTGAGTCTGATGAACGCTCAGGTTGGAGAGCTCTGGCTTTCAATATATTTGTAATCGTGCTTGGGTGCTCGTTAGGCCTGCATGCAAGTCAGTGCCACATCCTTTCATTATTTTTACAACTGTTTATGCATCAAAAGGAAGGGAAATCAGCTCACACTGATAGTGAGGCCATTTAAGCCCAAGGTGGATTTCTTGAAAGGTGAGCAGTTTAATAATAAAATCACCAAAGAATGAAATCCCACTACCCCATATTGTTTCACAATTTCTGGGAGAGGTTGAAAACAAGTCCCCCATGGCCTCGGGACCACACACATAGATAGGAAAATAGGCAGTAGGAGGGACACCACGGTCCATGCTGATAAGGACCCCAGCCCCCATAAGACCAGCAGATACTGCACTGAGTCCTGTATCTGATTCATCAACCTCATGAGAGAGGAGCTTGTGGGGCACCCACACATCTCCCGACATGGAAGAGGCAAAACCAGAGCAGCCCTCCTGGCTCTTGTCACTGGTGAAGCTGACAGCTTTATATCCTTGGTGGATGGGGGTGCTAACAGGAAGGCCATCAGAGTACATCTGTGTGACATGGAGGAAAGATGGATACTTTTATAGAGGAAGGAATACATGGTACAAGGGAAGTTAGATGGAGAGACCATAAAGGTCTCAGATTGGCAAAACCAATTAGTAGATGTTTACAGAAGATAACCCCTGAGGTCAGACAGGTTTTGCTTTGAAGTCAATATTCCTGAGTTGGAAAAATGGCTTAGCATTCTCTATACATGTGCAGTGGGAAGAGTCCCTGATCTCCCCTCAGCTGCAGCCTTAAATCATCTGAGCCCCTCAGGCAAGTGACTAAAGTCTCAGGCATCTCTTCTCTCCTGCAAGGGGAGGATTACATGAGATCATTCTAAAGGTCTCCCTCCAGCTCTGACATGCCAGGAAATCTGTGACTTCTGGAAATTTGGGGACATTTCAGGGCTCTGGCATCCATAATTTGAGTCCTTGAGATTTTCTGAGCAGTCATTCTTTATCAAATTGGGTGGGAAAGAGAGTTTCTCATTTCTTCTACATCTAGTCTACCTTAGCCACTTGGAAACAGGAATTATGTCCATCTAAATGAGAACAAACTTCTGGAAATAGCCTGGAGATGGGCCCAGCTTTGCTGAGATGTGGGCCATTGGTACAGAAGCCAAAACTTGGGCTCTTAATCACGATGCTTCCCTGTCTCTCTCTAAAGGAGGACAATCTGACGTTTGGGGACCTGCCTTAATGCAAATGTGTCCTCGCTCACTGACTGTGAACCTCCATTCTAAGCATCTGCTTGATCCATTCACTTTGCTATCATATTTCTTCAGACTCTGGGGATGTAAGAAAAAAATCTCCTCAAGACCTCCGGTCCTGCATTCCAATCTCCACCCTGATCCCCAATAACTTTGTTAGTTTGGGGTTCATCTTTCCTCTCACATGAACCTCAATAAGAATAAGGAAATGGTTTGAACATTTTAAAACCATAGCCAGAATCTTCCACCAAAATCTAGGGTTGAATATTTTTTTAGTATTTTTTCTTTAGTGAGTCAGAGCCATTTGATGGTTGATATGCAGCGAGAGGTTACTCAGAAGCAGCTTCATGGTTCAGGAGCTTGCAGATCTCTCCAAAGTGTCTGTTCTCACTCTTGACTCAGTTGATGGATGACCTTTTCTGGTGGAGTTACTGCCACCTGTCCCTGAAGTTGTGTTTCATAAAGCATTAGGGAACTGTTTCTAATTGGGATGGAAAATCTTGGTGACACAAGAAGGAGGGAAAGTAGAAGCCCCGCTCTCTGAGTCAGAACCCAGCTGGAGTCCCAGCTCTAAAGAAGGGGGTCACCTCAGTCTTCTCTTGTGGGAACAAGACTAGTAATACCCATCCTGCCTGCCCCCTGAGGTTGCTCTGTGGATCTACATGAAAGAGTTTTGAAAACTAAAGCATTACCCAAATGTAAAGTGGTGCCATCCCTCATGGACTGCACAATTTTGTCAAAAATCACAGACTTCTTAGGAAACAATGAAATCAAACTTTAATGCATGTATTTTTTTCTCAGAAATTCAAAGAAACCAGTTTCTTGATATGTGAAAAGTATCTTTTATATTATAATGTCTAGACTTATTAATCTCTCATATTTAAATAGTCTATAGTGAGAAATTGCAAAGAAATCTATATGGTAGAAACCACAAAACTCAAAATTTCTAACTTACGTTAAGCTGGATATTATTTACATAAAACATCACATTAACAATTTTTTTAAAGAAAGGTCATTTTGATTTAAATTTCAGAATTCATTAAGATAATAGTAAAACTGTTTCCTTTCATTTTTGAAAATTGAATTTCCTGGGGTGACATTGGTTAATAAAATTATATACGTTTCAGGGGTACAATCCTACAATACACTATCTGTATATTGTATTGTGTGTTCACCACCCCTTTCCTTCCACCACATTTATCCCCTCTTTACCCTCTCCTATCTTCCTAAACCCATTCCTCTCTGGTAATCAACATTTATAAATAACTTATAAAATTCAAGACCAAAATAACTAAACAATCCAATTAAAAAATGTGCAAAGAGCCCAGCTTACATGGCTCAATGGTGAGCATCAACCTATGAACCAGAAGGTCATGGTTCGATTCCCAGTAAGGGCACATGCCCAGGTTGTTGGCTTGATGCCTGGTTTGGGGCATGTAGTAGGCAGCCAATCAGTGATTCTCTCTTGTCATTGATGTTTCTATCTCTCTCTTTCCCTCTGAAATCAATAAAAATATATTTTAAATAAAACAAAACAGATGGTCAATAGACATATGAAAAGATGCTCAATGTCTCTAATCATCAGAGAAATGCAAATTAAAACCACAATGAGATATCACCTCACACCTGGCAGAATAACTATCATCAGTAAATCAATAAAAAGTCAAGTGCTGGTGAGGGCGTGGAGAAGAGAGTACCCCTGTGCATTGTTGATGGGAATGAAGATCGTTACAGCCACAGTGGAAAGCAGTATGGAGTTACCTCAAAAAATTAAAAATGGAACTGCCTTATGACTCGGCAATTCCACTTCTGGGAATATATCCTAAGAATCCTGAAACACCAATCAGAAAGAATATATGTACTCTGATGTTCATAGCAGTGTTATTTACAATAGCCAAGATTTGGAAGCAGCCCAAGAGCCCATCAGTAGATGGGTGAATATAAAAGCTGTGGTACATTTACAAAATGGAATGCTATGCAGCTGTAAAAAAAGAAGGAACTCTTACCTTTTTCGACAGCATGGATGGACCTGGAGAATATTCTGCTAAGTGAAAGAAGCCAGTCAGAAAAAGATTAATACCATGTTATTCAGTTATATGTGAAATCTAATGAACAAAATAAACTTATAAACAAAATAGAAACAGACTGACAGCTGTCAGATGGGAGAGTGTAGGGAGCTGGATGAAAAAGGTGAAGGATTAAGAAAAAAGCAAACACCTCCTTTCATTTTTTTAAAGGAAGTCATGTTACTAAAACATTGCAGTGAGTGCCAAATTTGTAAATATCTTATACAATAAAGAGATAATATGCAAATTGATCCTCATGCCCTCACAAGATGGCTGCTTATGACCAGGCCGGCAGGGGGTTAGTGAGGGATGGCCAAATGACTGAACAGCAGGCTGCATGAGGCAACCAGGCCAGCGGGGGGGGGGGGGAGGTGGGGGGGGTGGGGGGGGAGACAGTTGGGGGCAACCAGACCAGCAAGGGGACAGATAGGGGTGACCAGGCCCGCAGAGGGGGGCAGTTAGGGGCGACCAGGCTGGAAGAGGGGGCAGTAAGGGGTGACTAGGCTGGTGGGGGGGGGGGCAGTGAGGAGCAACTAGGCCAGTAGGGGGGCAGTTGAGGGTGACCAGGCCGGCGGGGGTGTGCTGGGGGCAGTTAGGGGCAACTAGGTTGGCAGAGGGGGGCAGTTGGGAACAACCAGGCTGGCAGGGGGGGCAGTAAGGGGTGACCAGGCTGGTGGAGGGGGCAGTTAGGGGCGACCAGGCAGGCAGGCAGGTGAGTGATTAGGAGACAGAGGTCCAGGATTGTGAGAGGGATGAACGACTGCCGGTTTAGACTAAACCGGAAGTCGGACATCCCCCAAGGGGTCCCGGATTGGAGAGGGTGCAGACTGGGCTGAGGGAATCCCCCCCCCATGCACGAATTTTGTGCACCAGTCCTCTAGTAAGAATATAATTTAATAATTATTACTTCTTGATATTTTCCCTGATATTTGTCTTTTTATAAAAAAGATTTCATTTACACTACTTTATGCCTTAGAAAGGAAAATCATAGTATTTTGAAAACACTGTATAAGGCTAATTGTCTTTATGACTACTGATTTGATTTGCTTTTTCTAGGAAAATATATAAATTTTAGCAAAAGAAATGATAAAAATAAATGTCATACCAGTTTATACCAAGTGTTTATCATATAGGTCAAAAGTTATGGTGGGCTATTTCAAATCTCTTACTCTGAACTCATAATTGAAATAAGTCAATAATATAGAATAAGATTATGGTGACAAGGCATAAATCACTCAAAAATAGTAAAAATAGCTAAAACAGGAAAAAGACAAGTAAATAAAACACAGAAGTTTATAATAAAAAGGAAATGCCTATGGTGATATAAATATCCAATTTAGCCCCTTGGACCAACAGAGCCGTTGACAATAAATAAGCTAAACTAGATATTCCCAAGACATGTCAACCAAATGAAGCATTGACTAATACTTTTAATTATCACAACAGTAGTTCTGTTTTATGCAGAGGTGAAAGGTAAGAATTTGGTGGGAATTGCTGTAGGAAGTTACTCATTTTAATTTACTGGAAAAAAAGGACTGTAATTTTAGATTTGGAGAAAAAGTACTAAAGTGTGGTTCTCAAATTTTAGCAGCATCAGAGTCAAACACAGACAGCTGGGCCCCATCCAGCAAGAGTTTCTGATTCTGCAGATCTGGGGTGGGGCCCCAAAAATGCATTTCCAGCAAGTTCCTGGGGCGCAGATGCTGCAGTGCAGGGCCCTCCCTGGGGCATTGCAGGGCCCTCCCTGAGAGAGTAACTACTCTGAGTTGCTAACTTGATCTCTTTGTTTTCTGGGCCTCCTCCTGAGCCCAGGCTGTGCAGGCACTGGTCCCAGCCCTCACCAGGCTCTGCTCCACCAGCCGGAATCCGCTGCCAGGACCAGCCTTTGAAACTTAAGCCCTGCTAATGACGAGGAGCTTTTCTGTGCACTTTGTGCAAAAGAAAAATATACATTTGCTAATTAGCTGTAATTGGACAGACCTGCTAGCAATCAAGTCTCTGCTGGGAGATTTAAAGACAATTTGACGTTTTTTCTTTCTCCACTGACACAGGCAAACTCAAGACCAAAAAAAAAACCAAAAAAAGGTAAAAAAACAAATCCAGAGAAAGTCTTCAAAAGTAGAATACAAAATAAGTTAAAATTCTTATACTTCACATAAATTGTAAATCATATAATCTAAGTAATTAGCAGATTACCTTCTGATAATAATATGTCTTTCACATGGATCACATGTTTTGCGGCATGTAAAGTACATTTAATTATTAAAAGCATGCATAGTGGGTACAGTGCACCAATATTGTTGGAAGTGTTTTACTGAGGAAACTTCACTAGATTGTCATAGTAGCTGTATGAAGTGGGCACTACAATTTCCCCCATTTCACAGGAAGAAGAAACTGTGGCACAGAGTTCAGGAAATTGGCAAAGCTAAATAGGAAGAGGCAGCCCAGGGATATGAACCCAGGCACTGTCAGCCAGCCCTGTTCTCTTAGGCACCACACTGATCTTTGTATATCGATTGGCTTGGGTTAAAACCACCTTGTTCTTTTAAAACCCGGCTGAACATGATTAGACTCACCTGGGGGATCCTAAATGGTACTAATGCCGGGACCTTTCCTGTACAACGGAATCAAAACCTTTGCAGGGGGAAGCCAGGAATAGCTATGTTCTTAAAGTGCCCCAGGAGATGCTGGTGTGCAGCCAGGACTGAAGATAACTGTGCTAAAATGTCAGGTGGCTCCATTTGTCCTCCGTTTGCTTTTCTTCTGAAGGTGCTCAGAGGAGGCCTCCCTGAAGGCTGCACTGTGCACACTGGGACATGCACCAGAGACAGGTACCTGATGCTTCCCCCAGGGACCCTGCTCCAAGGGAGCCTGAGCTGAGGAGAACCAGGCAAAATGAGCTCAATCAAAGGCATGAATTGTATGGAGACAACGGTCCACCTGTGTGGCTTTGGGGCCTCGTTGATTGTGCCCTTTGTACCCCGAGCTGCACTTTTTTGTGCTAATTTGGTATTTACTCCTGTTTCAGACAGGAGCACACTCATATATCACACACACTTTAACTGGTTACCTTGACCTTCTGACAAACCTTCTTTCCTGAACTCTCTTCTGTGTTATGGTCCATGGGCCGCAGAGTCCAGGGGAAATGGCATGACCAGCCAGCCAGGGAAGGATTTGCATGAGACCCACATCTAGAAGGAACTGTGGTGGACACAGTAATGATGAAACAGCTGGCTTTTGGGGGACATCGAGTCCCTTTGAAAAATCCTCCTATCTCCTGTAAGTGTGCAATGGTGCCAGATTGGCATTAAAACAAAGGTAACACAGACTCTAAGGCCAATTCAATGAGATTAAAGAGGAAATGTTTACTAAAACTCAAGTAGCAAAAGAAAAAAAGTAATACTAAAAGTGTTGTGCAGGCATACCTGAGAGATATTGCAGGTTCGGTCCCAGAGCACCTCAGTGAGTGGATGCCACAGGAAAGTGAGTTGCATGAATGCTTTTGTTTCCCAGTGCCTATGAAAGTTATGTTTAGGCTCTACTGTAGTCTCCTAAGTGTGCCATTGCATTATGTCTAAGAACTCAATGCACACACCCCACTTTAAAGACACCTTAGTGCTAAAGAATGCTAACCGCCACCTGCGTCTTCAGTGAGTGAGTCCTAACCTTTTTGCTGGAGGAGGGTCTTGCCGTGGTGTTGATGCTGCTGCCTGGTCAGGTGGTGGCTGCAGGAGGGCTGGTGGCTGTGGCATTTCTTAAAATATGACAACAATGATGTGTGCTGCATTGATTAGCTCTTTCACCAATGATCTCTCTGTAGCATGCAATGCTGTTTGAACTTCTTTCAAAACTGGAGTTAGTCCTTTCAGACCTTGGTACTGCTATAGCAGCTAGGTTTCTGTAATGTTCTAAATCCTTTGTCGTCATCTCAATGATCTTCAACAACAATAATATTGTGTCTCAGGGAACAGGGAGGCCCAAGGGGAGAGAGAGAGATGGGGAGAAAGAAGCCCGTCAGTATAGCAGCCAGAACACAGACAACATTTATCAGTTAAATTCACCATCTTATACTAGTACTAGAGGCCTGGTGCATGAAAATTCATGCACTGTAGTGGGGGGTCCCTCAGCCCGGCCTGTCCCCTCTCACAGTTCAGGAGTCCTCAGGGGTAGGAGACGGCCTGGCACTCAGGGGAAGGCAACACCCTCATCACACCTCTGCTGCTGCCACTGCTGGCAGCACAAGCCTGGGCTGGATCTGGTTACCTGAGCCTTGGGCAGCCCTGGGTGGCTGGGCAGCCACCATCTGAGGCTTGTCTGTGCCTCAGGCTGCCCTGGGCGGGCCCGGCCTTGCCACATGCCTGACACCCCAGCAGGGGTGAGGGGACTGTGTGCCACCATCTTTGAGGGGGGGGCAGTCAATTAGCATATGCCCTCCTTATTGGCTGCGGGTGCTGCCATCTTTGTGATAGTGTGAGGGTCAATTAGCATATTCCCTCTTTATTAGATAGGATGGGCACAATTCCTGGCCTACCAAGACAATTAAAATAGTAACACCAAAGATTACTGATCACAGATCACCCTAAAGAATAATATAATAGTGACAACATGTGAAATATTGAGACAATTACCAAATTGTGGCACAAAGACATGAAGCAAGCAAACGCTGTGGGAAACATGGCACCAACAATCCTGCTGCATGCAGTTGTCACAAACTTTCAATTTGTAAAAACAAACTTAATATCTGAGAAGTACAGTAAATTAAAGCTCAGTAAAACAAGGTATGCCTGCACTGGCACAAATTAACACTCACTTGCTGGTAATGGTAGTAGTATCTACCTGGGTAATATCAGCTGCTTGTCCCCATACGTAGACCCCCCACTTGGGTCCACAAAGCTCATCTCCCCTTCCCAGCACCTACCCTTAGCCTTACTTAGGGTCAGAGGGAATGAGTGTGGACATGGGCACCTTCTCAGGCACGCAGCACTATGAGGGACAGAGTCGTCACCTGAACCCGGCCCTAGTGCTAAATCAGGATCGATGTGTCATCTGCAGGGCACAGTGCAAAAGGAAAATGTGAGTCGTTCACTAAAACATGAATTAAGAATTTGAGAATGTCAGTGGTCGAGCGTTAACCAAGCACCGTGTCCTGAGACGGGGCAGCCTGTGTGACTAGTCCCTCGCTGCTCAGTCAGCTGGGGGCAGCATCAGCAGTGACTCCAGAGCTAATCAGGAAATGCCCCACCTCAGGCCCACCAAGTCACAGTCCACATCCAGACAAGACTCCCAGGGGATGCGTGTGCCCATTAAGCTTGAAGAGGCTCTGCTACAAAGCCCAGTCCCTCTTGCCCTGTGCTTGCTGTTCATTGCCAGGTGGGTTCCTGAGCACTGGGCCCTGGTCTAACATTCTTTCCATCACCATCCCGAGGTGCACGTGCGGCCAGGCCTTTTCTTCTCCAGGTAGTGTGCATGTACAGTCTGCGTGTACTAGCAGGATGCCATGTCTCTTTTGTGAGTCCTCCCTTTGTCCCCCTCAGAGAAGCCAGCCCAGCCCTCACAGAGCCATTCGGGCAGATGGTCATAGCTCTCTGGGTGATGCAGGCCCAGGGAAGTCCTTGCTGGGGTGCCTCCCTAAGGAGCCCTTGGGATGGGCTCACCTAGTTGCTTTTTTTGTTTCTGCTCACATTCCAGGATGTCGCCCCTCAAACATGATCCTGGGCCAGGTACTCAGGTCTCTGGGCTCCTGATGCAGCACTTGCCTAAGGGGCATGGCCAAGCCACTCCTGCAGGTGCTCCTACTTCCATGGGCATGCCCTGTGGGCCCTGGCTAGATGTGCTGGCAGTGGAGTTATTTCACACCAACGCAATCCATGAGTGAGACTCTAGCAACATTGAATATCAACACACCGCCAGGTGTCCCGATCCATTTCCTCCCGGTAAGTTCCCATGGTCGACAGACTAACACCTCTCCACCCCAAGATGTCCACATGTGGTTCTCCAAAACCTGTGGTTATGTAACTTCACACTGGTGAAAGGACTTTGCAGATGTAATTAAGGTAAGGATCTCCAGATGGGGAGATTTTCCTGAACTATCCAGGTTGGCCCAACGGTCCTTATAAGAGGGAGTCAGGAGGGTCAGAGTCAGAGATAGGACAATAGGAACAGATTGGTGTGAGGCCATGAGCCAAGGAACAAGAGCCACTGGAAGCTGGGAAAGCAGGACACAGACCCTCAGAGCCTCCGGAATAGTGCAGGCTGCCAGCTTATTCTACCCCTCACCTCCAGAACTGTAGGGATAGGAATCTGTGTTCCTTTAAGCCAGTAGTTTGAGATAATTTGTTCCAGCGGCAACAAGAAACTAATACAGCCCCAGGGACATGTACCCATCTCCTCCTGAAGGGACCAGCCAGCTCAGTGTAAAGGAGATTTCAGGACGGGCAGTCCTCAGCAAACTGCCTGGTCCCTTAACACCACCTTCCAGTAGAACAGGTACTTATCACACACCCAAAGGAGGGCACGCACATGATTTGGGCCCCTTCATAAGATGCTCCAATGAGTGACTTATTGCCTCCGAACAGTTTACTTCTAGGAATTCATACTCCAAAAGTGTTAACAAAAAGTGCTGGCATAACTTACAAATTCCACCTTGTCAGTCCTGAGGTTATCCAAGACATTACGAAAGGAGTGGGGATGCTCACTGAGCACCACTGCCCTTATTCCAAAGCCTCCTTCACCTCTGCTCCCTGCCTACTCAGCTGGGTGTCCTTCTGACTTCACCCACCCCTGTACCCCATCCTGAGACAGACTGCAGTGCTGCCCTTCCTGGGAAAATCTTCCAGAACCTTTTCAGTGACTCCCTTTACTTCCAATTTCTGGTCTAAGTGACAGGTGTAGTCCAAAGGTGAGGAGGAGGGGAGGACAGAGTGACAGGTGTCCCCTCTAACTAAAAGGAGTGTCCCCAGACACCAGAGGAACAATTAGATCCTGGCTGTATATTTGAAACCCTGGGAGGACTTCAAAGAATACACACCTCACTATAAACCAATGACATCAGAATCCCTCTTAGTGTGGCCTGGACATCAGTCCTTCAAGTCAATCTTCCAAAGTGTAGCTGACACCTGACTTTGATGATGATCCACTCAGGAGATGAGTCATTCAGGTGAGGGAACCCTCCATCACAGGTGAGGGGGAACCCTGCAGGACCCACCACACGCCTTCACACCGGAGATCTGTCCTCCATGGAGAGCAACCCTGGGGAGTGTGACTTGGTAGGTACGTTGCTATCTCCCACTTGAGCTCTCAATGTTGAGTCTGCCATTTATTAGGTAAGTCATTGCACCTCACTTATCCTCACTTCCTTCATCTGTAGAATGGAACAATAGTCCTTACATCTTTGGGTGACTAGCAGAATTAAGTCATAAATGGGCTCACCATGAGCACCCACCATTAACATTGCCAGGCCTCTCTGTGCTTCCTGTGGAGCAGCTTCCATCAGCCCCAGCTGCTGGAGTGGCCTGCCCTGCAGGGACCAGCTGTCTGATTAGTAGAACAGGAGACACCTGTCCTACATCTGCTGTCCCATTCCTGAGCCGTACTCCCTGTGGTCACTGCACATTGAGGGGGTGTAGTAACTGAGTGCTGAAACACCCAGGGCCTAGGTTTTAGGGTGTTGGTGGTGCCAAAGTTCAGTGCAAGGGGCAGATATCCGTTGCTTTGGTATCTATAAGAATGGACAACCCCTCATGCCTTCCACACAGAACAATCAGAGATGCTACACGCTCTACCTGAATTTAGTAATTGGTGATTGAAATGGTTATAACACTTCAGGTCTTGTTTCAAAGGTAATAAATCTTCTGTGGCACCCAGGCAGGCTGTCATAAAACAGGTGCTGATAGAACTTATCAATGACACCTTTTCCTCTGAGCACTACTTGCTTTCTCCAATGGCTGAGGACCTGCTGTGAGCATGCTCACCTGGGGCTTTCAAATTGTAGAGCACAGATGAGAGGTCTCTCTTCCCTGGGACCCAGAGCCTGCTCATGGCCCCATTCTACGCTGGAAAGGTGGCCAGCCACAGGGCTGGGCCACTACAATTCTGGTGGTCACCTCTGTATTCAAAACACCTGTGTAAGGAAGCAAGGACATTGTATGGGAGTGTTTACAGCACGAGCTGGAGCTTTCTGCAGGACCTCTGTGGGGTGGGTGAGCACCAGGTGGGCCTCACACCTGGCAGCCCCAGGTAGAAATTCCAGAGAAAGGAGAAGAGAGACCAGAGACCAGACAGAAAGGGGCTGCCATGCTGCCTGTCTCTGCAAACCCGAGTGAAGACTGGCGAGGGGCAGTTTCCACACCACACTCAGTGAACCAGTAACATAGGACTGAGGCTGAGCTGTGCTTCAGGAAAGTGAGAGCAGACTGCTAAGAAGAGCTTTATCAACAAGTTCATTCTGAGTTTTCTATTATTCCAGGAAATTCAAAATGACAGATTCAAGGTAAATCAGAGAAAAGCAGCGTTCAGATTAAATATTCATGTAAACATCAAGATTAGGCAAACACCTGTTACAGTGGAGTTTTTAATTCTTTGTCTTGAGTAATCTTTAAAATCATCTCTAATTTTAGTAAATACATTTATTGGATGCATTAAAAAAATCTTTGTATGAGAAACCCCACAAAAAGGCATCCGGACCTGGTTGTTGTGACTGGCACACATTCCCCTGTCCTCAAATTTCAGGGACACAGTCTATGGATAAACAGACTCTTTAAAAGGGAATGAACAAGTTTCATTTACAGAGGAACTATGTTCAGACCTTCTTCTGGCTGTGTCAATAAACTATGTCATTCTTGGCTTCTCTCTTCTGGAATCCCTCTCTCCCCTTGGCCTTTTGTCATCTCATTGTCTCAATTCCCCCTGTCCTTGTTCACTTGCACTTTGTGTTTAATGAGTATTAATATGTACCTGTTTAATGAGTATTCAAGATGATTTGTAAACACAAGCAAATCCGGGGAACACTGGGCTCCCCGGATTTGCTGACCACTGGCCTAGAAGAAAGAAATGTGTTGGTTAGGCTGAGAGGTATATCCCAGACAGGTGACATCTCTCTGTACGAATTTGCTTCTCAGTCGTGGTAGGCTGAAAAACAAGCTTGAAGTTGGCAAGGCTGGGATCCAAAACTTGAGCATAGTAAAGTCACCAGATAAGGGCAGTGGACACACCTCATGGGAAGCTGCCATCCTACGTGCCACGGATAGCATTCTGACCTCAGCCAACAGCTTCGCCTTGAATGTCTGCAGGTGCATCGTGTTTGCTGTGTGTCAGATGTCTTTCATTAGATAAATAGTCAATTCAAACGGACTTGAACTTGACTCAACCTGTTGGTGATGGAAGATTTTCCCTGCACCAGTTTCCCAATTTTTCCATATCTGTCAAGAGTACCAGGATTCTTATATTAAGCTAAACTCAAAGACTCAGCAGCATGAATCTCAACCTCATAACTCATTTCCAGTTAGAAAATGTGTCCTGTTGATGTCTTTCAATCCTCAACTATCTCACTGTACTTTTCCCCCCATCATGGACCTAATTCCTGACTTCCTCAGCTGACCCCTCACCACTTGCTTTGTCTCTATTGTCATTTCTAGTCTACTACATTTGGTATCCCTTTTATAATTAACATTGCCAATTAGATCTAAACCAATGCCCTCATAAGAATTATCCACAATTTTTCCCAACACCACCCACTTAACTTATTTTCATTGCTCAGACACATACCTTATACTCACTGCCGTGCAGTCTATCTATTGATGAGTAACAAACCATCCCAAACTTTCATGCTTAAAGTAACAATCATTTATTTTGCTCACCAAACAGATATTGGGGCAATACAGAGACAGTGAGCCTGGTCCACGTGTATCATCAAAAGGTGCAATGGACTGGGTGGGGCCAGAGAACCCACTTTCAAGATGACCTGCTCACATCACTGGTCATTTGGTGCTCAGCCAGGACTGTGGGACAGTGCCTCTTCATGTCCACAGGCTTGGGCTTCCTCACACCCTGTAGCTGAGTGCCAAGGGTCAGTATCCCAAGAGAACCAGGAGGAGTTGTATCAGACTTTATGACCCAGCTTCAAAAGTCAAATAGCCTCACTTCTGCTGTAATCAAAAGGCCACCCAGAGTCCAGAGGAGGTAACATACACCATTACTCAGCAGAAGGAGCATTGCATCACACAACAAAAAACCATGTGGAATGGGAGATGCCACTGAAGTCGTGTTTTGGGAAATGCATTCTGCCACATGTAGAGTATGATAGGTGATTGGTTCAGGAGAGCAGTCAAGTGGCACTTCCTGTCTGGTGGGCAATGCGTCTTATATCAGCCTATCACAATCTCAGATCTTGGCACCTCTACCTCACCCCAGGGCTCAGAAAGCTAAAGCAAACAAAGTGTGACTTATGCACGTTATGGTCAGTGGCAGACCTGGGAGCAACTGGCACACTTTTATTCCGTGGTTTTGGATGGGGTTTAGGATATGTACCTGTTTAATGAGTATTCAAGATGATTTGTAAACACAAGCAAATCCGGGGAACACTGGGCTCCAGCCTGCTGCTCCCTGGGCTGGCAGTTACTGGGTGACACAGAGGCATAGTGTTCTCAGAAATCCGGAAGGGTGTGGTTGCATAGCCTGAGCAGGTAAGACCCTCTCCAAACTGAAGCCATTGTTATTAGTCCACAGCCCGGTGCACCAACTAATCTCCCTGGATAATTAGGAGAGTGACTAGTCAGTCCCCTCCTGCCCTGGAGAAATGGCTCAGGCGCTGACTTGTGGGATGATTTGCTTCCTGCTGCTGTGCTGGCACACTGCCTTCCCCAAATTATTCCAGAGGAAAGAAACCTGTTGCCACAAGCAGGACTGCTCAGTACCAGCTGCAGCTGTGAGCTGGCAGCGGCAAGAGTGCCCTCATTATGCAATTATCCATAATTAGGTGCTCATTACTATTTTATTAGCAGGAGCCAGCGCCCACCTGTGCCACACTGTCGCGGGGCCTGGTAGAGAAGTGAGAGAAGTGGACCAGAACCCCGCCTGCTCTCAGGGAAGGCCAGCAGTTTGAGCCTGCACCCAGTAGAGCCTGGCACACGGCAGAGCCTGCACATGGCAGAGCCGCACCGCATGCAGGTGCAGGTGGAGGCCAACTATTTAAATTACAAGGGTGTCCTAACCCTTGTTTCTTCAGGCTTTGCTGTGGTAGATGGATGATACAGTCAGGGGAGCTGCTACTATGTCCTTAGTCAATGGGAAATAGCTTCTCTCCACAACCAGCTCTCAAGTAGGAAATGCGGGCTTGGACTGGGGACAGGTCTGACTGGAACACGCTTTAAACTCTGTATAAAAGAAATCCTCAGTATCTCTTGGATTCAGATTCAGAGCAGGAACTCTTTTTTTCTTCCTTCCTTTCTTCCTTCCTTCCTTCCTTCCTTCCTTCCTTCCTTCCTTCCTTCCTTCCTTCCTTCCTTCCTTCCTTTCTTCCTTCCTTCCTTTTAAATTTAAATTTAAATTCTTTATAGTTTAAAGTATTACATAAGTCTCCTTTTTCCCCCCAATGACCTCTCCTGAGCTGCTCCCACCCCCCAGCACATGTCCTCACCCCCCTACTGTCTGTGTCCATTGGTTATGCTCATATGCATGCATACAGGTTCTTTGATTGATCTTTTACCCCCTCAACCCTGCCTTCCCTCATAGGTTGGACAGTCTGTTCAATGCTTCTATGTCTCTGGTTCTATCTTTGTTCATCAGTTTATGTTGTTCATTATATTCCACAAATGAATGAGCTCATGTGATATTTCTCTTTCTCCAACTGGCTTATTTCGCTTAGCATAATGCTCTCCAGGTCCATCCATGCTATTGCAAATGATAAGAATTCCTTCTTCTTTACAGCAGCGTGGTATCTACATTGTGTAGATGTTATTCATCCTTTTAACTCATGCCACATTGTGCCTGGCAAACACTGGCTATTACATGTGTTTCAAAAAGTGAGATGTGAGAACAAACAAGTGTCAGCCATGGGAGGCCTACGAGAGCATCTAGCTTTCATGCAGAGAACATTCCGGTGGTTGGCTTATTAAATAAGGGGCAAAAAACCCAGAAATCCAGATATTTAAATTAATCATACAGGGAGGGGGGCTGCTTGTTGTGGGTAAATAGGCAGGAAATATACAAATTAGTATGGATTTTGAATTAGTACAGTTTGAATCAGTAGGATTAACAGGCATGGATTCCATGCAGTGAACTAAATACCTTCAAATGTCTTCACCAAAGTAAAACTGTTTGACTGACTTGTGTTCCAGAAATGATAGTGCCTGAAGAGTAATCCAGAAGGAAGAAGTGCAAAGGTAAATTTATTGATTTAACTATTGGAATGCATTGTAAAGTAGCGTAGTTAAAAGATTCTGCCGCTAGTGCATTAATATATATTTTTACTTACTAAACCAAGTTGATTGAAAATCTGAACACTGGGGGAAAATACCAAAAATATTCTAGCCCAGCCGATGTGGCTCAATGATTGGGCATTGTCCCATGTACCAAGAGGTCAGTTCTTCGTTAGGGCACATGCTCAGATTGCAGGCTGGATCCCCGGTGGAGGCATGTAGGAGGCAACTGGTCAATGTTTCCACTCTCATTGATGTTTCACTCTCTCTCTCTCTCCCTATCTCCCTTCCTCTCTCTCTCTCCACCTCTCTCCCTTCCTCTCTCTCTAAAAATCTATAAAAATATATTTAAAATATTCTAGAAAATGACCTAGGCAAACTATTTTTATGACCTTGTTGTGGAAGGGCCTTATTTATTTATTTTTAAAATATATTTTTATTGATTTCAGAGAGGGAGAGGGAGAAAAGGAGAGAGAGAAACATCGATGATGAGAATGATGAGAGAGAATCATCTATCAGCTGCCTCCTGCATGCCCCCTACTGGGAATTGAGCCCACAACCCGGGCATGTGCCCTTGACCAGAATCGAACCTAGGACTCTTCAGTCTGCAGGCCAGTGCTCTATCCACTGAGCAAAACCAGCTAGGGCTGGAAGGGCCTTTTAAAGTGTTATAAAAATAAATAAATAAATAAAAGGATAGATAGATAGATAGATAAATAAATAAATAAATTTTTATAGAAATCCTCCAAAGCAAAAGTAATAAATTTAATCATATAATTTAAAATTCTTGCATAGAGCATAGCAAAGACATATTTTTAAATATGATATATGAAGTCAAATATAACATAAAGAAAAGAAAAACTTGCAAAATGTGATAAAGGACTAATTTTTGTGACATTCAGAACTGATAGAAATCAATTAAACAAAATAACCCAATAGAAAAACAAAATAGGCACAAATGAGCACTTTACAGAATAAGTTTCCATAGTGAATGAAAACATGACCTCACATTCAAAATTAAAGAAGAGCATGTTGCATCAATGAAGTAATGCCAGTGTTTTCCTATCAGATGCTATATAATAAGACCCTAATATGCAAATTGACCAGACAGTGGAACAACCTGTTGCTATGATGCACACTGACCACCAGGGGGCAGACGCTCAACACAGGAGCTGCTCCCTGGTGGTCAGTATGCTCCCACAGGGGGAGCACTGCTCAGCCAGAAGCAGGGCTCCTCTCCTGCCTCTGCAGCAGTGCTAAGGACCCCTTGGGAAATGTCTGACTGCCGACTAAGGGCAGGAGTGGCCAGGCCTAGAGCAGGCCTAAGCCAGCAGTCAGACATACCCTGAGGGGTCCCGGACTGGGAGACATACCCCAAGTTGGACATAGCCCAAGGGGTCCTGGACTGTGAGAGGGTACAGGCCTGGCTGAGGAACTCCACCCCCCAGTGCACAAATGTTGTGCACCGGGCCTCTAGTTGGTAAATATTAAGCTCTATAGTAGACTGGAAAGTTAAGAGAGTAGATCTTAAATGGTTATCATTATACATCTACACAGAATTGTA
The DNA here is from genome assembly GCA_026230045.1 of Corynorhinus townsendii. NCBI lineage: Eukaryota > Metazoa > Chordata > Mammalia > Chiroptera > Vespertilionidae > Corynorhinus > Corynorhinus townsendii. Next base: position 47,413,146 of record JAPDVU010000009.1, read on the forward strand.
ATAATGTGATGGAATGGAGGTGTTAACTAACCTTACTGGAGTAATGATTTTGCATGTGTATCTAATATACATGTGTATCTAATCATCACATTGTCACCTTAAACTTACATATATGTCAACAATAACTCAATAAAACTGGGGAAATAAATGTTTATAGTCGTTAAAGAACATAGCCTCTTAAATCTGACTACCTGGGTTCACCACTTACCAGCTTTGTGATCTCAGGTTAGTTACTTAACCTCTGTGTCTGTTTTCTCTTCTATAAAATGGTAATAATAATACCCAACTCACAAAGTTCTGAGGAAAATAGAATGAGACAGTAATTGGAATAGAGCCTGGCACATAGGTGCACTAAATAAATGTTAGACGCATGAAAGATTGTGAAGAAACATATATGATTTTAATTTGTTGGAACATAAATCAGAAAAACATATTTCTGGAGGACAGTTATTGATATCCTACCCATGTTTAAAATACAAATGCTTGGAACAATGATTCTGAAATTCCACGCTAAGATTTAACCATGTGGATCTCTTCATGAAAGTGCACTGTGTTATGTGCAGGGACTGCTCCCTGCAGCGCTGATAGTCATCAGTCACAGAATGGGGAGCCCCCTGTCCCTCGGTGTGGAAGTGGTTACTGGAATGTGATGCCACTCCCATAAAGAATGGGACTCTTACCCATGAACTGATATGAAAAAGGTAAAACCAAGTAAGCTAAGGGTTCTTCTATAGAATGAACACGTTCATGAAATCTTAAAATTTGAATTATTAAGAAAAAAGGGCTCCTTCATCCAAGTGCAAAGAATTTAGATTATATGTAAAAAGACCTGTGCTTTTTTTTTTTTTTTTTTTTTTTTGCAATCTCCTCAAAAGAGTATTAAACCCATTTGGGGGGCCAGGCTCACAGAGGAGGACTTTACTAGGGTCTCTAAGAGGGTGGAAGTGAGGTCCAGAGCTAGGTGTTTGAAGGGCAGGAGTGGCCAGGCCTAGAAATCCGGGGGATTCCAGCACCTTCGAGTCCCAGGGGCCAGGTTTTGCAAGTTTTCTGAGCAGTGAAGACTCACAGCTCCTCTGGCACGGAGGCCCCAGGGAGGGGGTCCTGTTTATGTGTGCAAGAGGCAGAGTGGTGCCGGGCGTGGGCCTAAAGTGGAAACCAGTTTCTCTTCAAGAAAACAGAAAACTTACACAATCGCCACATCATGTGAACAGTGTGGACCCAAGACCCAGGGACTCTTCCCCAAATATCTGAAGACTCACAAGACTCCAAAACAATGTGAGGAGAGGAAAGGCCGCCAAAGCATCACTGAGACTTATGTTCCTGCTACCAGGAAGCTGGCTTATGTTTAGCAAACTCCAAGTTTTATAAGCGAAGGAAAAGGGCAGCATGGACAAATTGGGCACAGCGATCTGAATTTATTTCCTTTTCCCATATCGTAAATGCAGTTTGTGGAGGAAAATTCATGACCTTAACACATTGTATAACTTTTCTGGAAAGACATGCGCTGAACAGCTAGCAGTGCTTACTTGGGAGAGATGGACCAGGTATTAGGAAGTAGGAATTTTATTTTATACTTTTCCACAGTCATTACAACAATAATATACAGCCATCATAGTAATATAGAACATTTATATGTTATTAATATATAATTTTAACTTATCTTTTACAAGTTGATTTTAGGGAGAGGAAGAAAGAGAGAGACATTGATTTGAGAGAGAAAAATTGATCTGTTGTCCTCCTTACACACCCAGACCAGGAATTGAACCTGCAACCTGGGTATGTGCCCTGACTAGAATTCAACCCACCACCTTTTGGTGTATGGGACAACACTCCAATCAACTGAACCACATCAGTCAGGAATATATAATTTTTTTTTATCATCTCCTGAGAATATTTTTCCCATTGATCTTTAGAGAGAGTACAAAGGAAGAAGGAGGCAGAGAGAAAACATTGATGTGAGAGGGTCACATTAACTGGTTACCTCACACATGCTCCTCCAATGGGACTGGGATTGAACCTGCAACTGAAATTATGTGTCCTTGACCGGGAATCAAAGGCTGGCTGGTTCTCTAACCACTTAGCAAAACCATCCAGGATGAAATTTTTAAAGAGAGAAACTTAGTATGGGGGAAACATTATAGGGTGTGAAAATAGAGTGATGTCTTCTGGGATAGGGGATTTCTCTTCCATGAATCCTGGTCTCACCCCTGGTAAAATGGAGACAGCACCTAACTAGTGCTTGGATGTTTGGGGATTGAATGAGATCTATAAATTCTAAGATGTGGAAGATAATAGAGGGCTGTTAATAATACCCTATGATGCCACAAACAGTTGCTAGTAAGAGTGGGGTCCTACCCAAGTAGTTAGTGACTCACATATCTTTCTTCTACATCTCTGAAATGAACACATGGTCCCTTGGCATCATGACAAGGAGAATGGAAGCAGAAAGGGTAGTGGGAGCTTAAGAAACCTTAGTTGCATTTTAAGGAGAATTTTCATTATGTGAACATTTGCCCTGGCTGTTTCTTCTGCTTGGGAAGTCTCCCCCTCCTCCCCTGTAAATATTGACTAGATAACTCCTTAAGTATTTGCTACAATGTCACTGGAGCCTGCCCTGATCTCCCTAATTAAAACCATAATGTGCTTGGAATCCCTGCTTCCCATGATTCCGTTCTAGTTTCCACCCCTAAAGTTTGTCTCATTTTCTGACAACTGATTTGTTACATATTATGTTTATTTTTTGTTGGTTGTCTTCTCCTCTACAAAGGAACTCATACATTCACAGTCAAGTGTACCCATATGTCCACAAGCTGCACACAGGAAGGAAATATTGTTCTGCTCATTGATTCATCACAAGCATTTATGAAAGTATCCAACACATGGCACATGTTTAAAAATGTGTGTAATAAAGCAGATGGGAAACGCTCCCTACTCCTTCTATCTGATACCTTTTCATGTTAGAATCTTCACATTTCTGTTATGATTTCAAGCATAATCATGGATTTGGACGTGTATGATGGGAAAGAGTTCAGACTAATGGATAGAATCTGAATCTTCTCCACCCTCCTCTCTGCCAGGAGCAGTCTTTGGAACCTTGGAAGTCATTCTACCCCCTGCGCTTGGAATAGAAACCCAAGGCCTTCATCACCCTCTCAGTAACTCCTTACAGAAGTGGCAATGCCAGGCGCTGTCCATGTGTCCTCTAGGTGTTACCTCTCTGAATGAAATGAACTAGGAGGCGTAGGTCAATTACCTTCTTTCCTTGGAACCCCAAAGACCCGCTGAGCAGCACTGTCTGTGGAGAGGTGGTAACCGAGTGGACTAAGGCAGTGGGAACAGAAAAGAGAAACAATCCCCAAGGCGGCTGGGCTTTAAAACCCCGGGTGTTCCGTTTGCCCTTCGCCATAAAAATGACAGAGTTGGGTCAAGGATTCTGCATCCCTATTAGCCATTAGTATTAACAACAAAGATGAAAGAACTCAACGGCAATTTTTGTCACTGAGATCTTAATTTATTTCCCTTTGCTGAATCTTAAATTAGTGGTTAACTGATGGCAGGACCTATACCAAGGAGGTCATGTTTCCAGCCAACACTTCCTAAAGCCATTAGATATCTGTCTTTCCCCACAATAAATCTGGAAGCTGCAGACTGACAAAATTAAAGAGGGCAGGGGGAACCCACACTCAATCACTTTATCTTAAGTTTGTCTTTTAGAAGCAGATACAGGCTGCTAGCCTATCTCTTGTGACTACCCAACAGGATGCAATATAAGGAAAGATCTTATAGGGGAGCATTAGGGGAGAAAATCCTTTTACTTTTTGATCTTCTTTTCTCCCCAGAAATACTGACAGTCGCTGGGAACCATTATCTACTTACTGGGGTTTAAGTGTTGCTTAGATCTCCCAGATTACTTCTAAGCTAAGATCCAGTTGAAAAGTGAGAACAAAGGAAGTTTATTTGTTTGTTCCAAACAAAGAAATTGGGTGGAATAGTCCTAAAAGACCCTGTGTATTCTATTTAGGTCAAGAAAAGGCTTTTAATCCCACCTCCTGCTCCTAAAAGTCTCAGTATAGATAATAATTTTCTAAATGCTCTCTTTATTAGGCTGCCTTTTAAATAGCTTAGCAGCAGTTTCTGTAGAACAATAGACACCAAAAAAGGGTATTAACATTAATTGAGTACCAGTTGTTTACAGGGTACTGTGCTTTTTCATATATGCTGTGATTTAATTCTGTCAATAACCTCACCTAGGGCTGCTAGCTGATATATTTTGTTTGGCGGGAACAGTTTCCATTTCATAGCACTGGCAGCAGTAGTGTCATCATAAACTGATTCTGGGACCCCAATTTGAGGAACATTGACTTAGACCTTGTTCAAGCCTTCGATATTTCTGCTTGGTATGTTTCATACTTTCTTTTGACTAATTCATTTAACAAATATTTCTGGAGTGTCCTATATTTTAAGCACTATGCTAAGTTCCAGATACAGACGATATCAAGAGATCTAGTCTTTGCTCTTATTGAGAAAGATGATTATTAAACATATTTGTTGAATAAATATGTGATTTCAAAATTCTGATAAGTGCTGTGAAGGACGTTCCAGGGTGCAATGAAACCAAATGAGAAAGAAATTTAATCTGTGCTCTCAAGGTTAAGAACTGGGGTGTTAAGAGGGATGCTAGAGGGATAAGAGCTCTGGCAGAATGAACATGCATAGAAGTCCCTGAGCTAGAAAGAGTGTATGTGAGAAACAGAGGAGTCTAGGGGCTAAGTTTGGGAGATGAGTTGAGAGAGATAAGCAGAAGCCAAATTATGGAGAGTGTAGTTGCTCATGGAAATAATTTTGTACTTTATCATTAAATTATTGCAGAGCTATTGGGCAAGTTTAAGCAGGTGAGGTGAGTGACATGACTGATTTGCATTATTTTAAGATCTTTTGGTTGTTAGAAAATAGACTGGAGAAGGCTTATGGAGAATGTAGGAAAACTGGTTCTATGACTGTAGTTCAGGTGAGAGATGAGATGAGGGATCTATCTCTCTCCCTCTTCCTCTCTCAGGCTTTATATAAATAACTAGAGGCCTGATACATGAAATTCGTGCACTCAGGAGGGGATCCCTCAGCCCGGCCTGGAGTGGGTCTAAGCCGGTAGTTGGACATCCTTAGTGCTTCTGTAGAGGTGTGGGAGGCTCCTGCCCCCACTGTGCTTGCCAGCCTTGAGCCTGGCTTCTGGCTGAGCAGTGCTCCCCCTGTGGGAGCACACTAACCACCAGGGGGAAGCTCCTGTGTTGAGTATCTGCCCCCTGGTGGTCAGTGTTTGTCATAGCAACCAGGCATTCCAGCATTTAGTCGATTTGCATATTAGCCTTTTATTATTTTTAAATGGCCAGTGCGCATCATGGCAGCTCCTGTGTTGAGAGTCTGCCCCCTGGTGGTCAGTGCGCATCATAACTACCAGTTGGACGGACACTTAGCCTTTTATATGTATAGACTAGAGGCCCAGTGCATGAAAATTCATGCACTGGATGGGGTTCCCTCCACCGGCCTGCCCCCTCTCACAGTCTGGGAGCCCTCAGGGGCGGGAGGTGGACCGATGATCATGGGAAGGCGACACCCCCATCACACCTCTGCTGCTGCCACTGCCAGCAGTGCAAGCCTTGTCTGGCCCTAGTTACCTGAGCCTCAGGCAGCCCTGGGCAGCTGGGCAGCCGCCATCCGAGGCTTGCCTGTGCCTTGCACTGGCTTTGGGTGGCTGGGGAGCTGAGGAGACTGGGGGACTCTGGAGGCAGGTGTGTGGAGTGGCCAGACCCACCTGGGGGCAGGCCTGGCTGTGCCACACACCTGCTGTCCAAGTGGGGCTGAGGGGACTGGGCACCACCATCTTGTGGCTGTGGGTGTGCCATCTTTGAGGGTATGGCAGTCAATTACCATATCCCCTCCTTAATGGCTGTGGGTGCCACCATCTTTGTGAGGGTGTGATGGCCAATTAGCATATTCCCTCTTTATTAGATAGGATGATTTTCAGGCTTTGTAGAAATAATGATTGAAGATGCCATCCACGAGTCCTTGTTTGAGCAACTGGAAGCATGGGGTTATCATCTACTGAATGGGCAAGTCAGGGCAAAAGCAAATTTAGAAGTTTGGGCCAGGCTGAGGTTCAGAGTTCAGGTCTGAGCATGTTGAGCTAGAGATGTTTCATTGACAGTTAAGTACATGATTCTGAAGTTCAGAAGAGGGGCCTGGACTAGAGGTAAGAATTCAGTCTTGAGATATGAACTTGGAAGCCTAGCAATATAGTGTAATGACTAAGAATGTTTTGGAGTCAGGTCTCCAGCCCTGACCTTGGGAAAATTACCTTATCCTATTGTGCCTGTTTCCTTTTTAATATAATAGAGATAATGCTATATAAGTTTTTTGCGATGAGCTAATACATGCAAAAAAACTTGATAAATCTTATTTTAGTTTTCTTGTTAATATAGTAGTAATAATAATCATATTTTTAAATAGAGGATATTTAAATGCTTGCCTGAGGAGAGTATAGAGCAAGAAGGAGGGAAAACCACAATTTCTAAGGAATGAGTAGAAGAGGATAAGTCAGAAGAAGTCCATCAAGAAGTATACACCAGAAAACATGAGAAAATTAGGAGATTATGGTATGATGAACGCCAAGAGAAGAGAATGCTTTATATGGATGGGGGGTCAACTGAGGGCACAAACAAAGACTTAGAACTGTCTCCTATTGTCCACATGAGTGCTTGCTGACTGCATCCAATGTGGTTTCTGTAGAATGGCTGGGTGCAGGGTTGAATGGAGGACACAGAATTGGTGTGCATCTGCAGCCTTTAGGAAAGCTTGGAGGAGGACACAGTGAGAGTTCATTAAAATGGGAAAAACTGAAGCATGTTTGAATATTAAAGGCAATGATCAGAGAGAGAGAAAGAGAGAGAGAAGATTGGAAATGCATGAGAGTGAGAGCAGAATGGATGGTGAGAGCCATCCATTGACAGTTAATTACATGAAAGAAAGAAAGAAAATTAAGATAGGTGGTCACCAAGAAAGAAAATTAAGACCAAGTTGGTCTGAGGCTGGAGGAGAGAAATCTTCACTGTGACTGGAGAGAACAGACAAGCACAGATGCAGGAAGGTTTGAAGTTCTGGTGACAGAAATTGGTGTGGGTGTGTAAAGGGAGTGGAAGGTTATGTGAATGAATGGCAAGGTTATGAAAAGTCACTGCAGAAAGCAGAAATATCCAAGAAATGTACTGCCATTCCTGGAGGATTCACTTTGAGCTCTTTCACACCCAGTTCTTCAGCTGTGTGTCTCTCCCAGCAAGCTGAGCTGCTCAGGGTTGCCATGAGGTTTCGTTAGGCTCTCCCAGGTGTGGGCTTTCCTGAGGGCACAAAGAACAGAGGCACGGAATGAGTAGAATTTCCAAGTTTCATGGCATGCTGGCTCCTGTATTCTGAGCTGTGGCCAAACAGGTAAGGTTGAGGAAATATTCTGTGGAAAGATGAAGAAAAGAGGGGGGCTTTTTTTTTTTTTTTTTTTTACTATGGAACGAAGCTGCAGGGGGTACATATCTGGAGGGAAATGAAGCTGTGGGAGTTTGAGGCACAGAGGAAACAGTCCAGAACAATATTGAAAGGAAGAGATGGGAGGAGATGCACTCACATCTAGCAAAGGATTTGAGGTGTGTGGGGTGAATCCCTTTTAGGGTTTCAAAGGAAATTGGCTGTAAAGTTTCATTTGTTGTCTGTTGGGAGGCAAGGGCACCTTCAGCAGCTGCAAGGGACTCCAGAAGCCTAATCCTTAGGTAAAGAGGCAAATGAAGCAGCAGCACTGGGTTATACTGGCTCAGATCTTTTTTATTTCTTTTTTTATTGCATCATAGCTTAACTGTCAGTATTTTATTTTTTATTATTGAATTTTTTGGGGTGGCATTGGTCAATAAATTATATAGGATTCTAGTGTACAATTTTATGACACATCATCTGCACACTGCATTGGGCTCTCACCATCCAAAACCTAGTTTCCTGTCATTTGTGTTCTTGAGGTGTTTTTGTTTGTTTGTTTGTTTTTGCTTAATCCCTTCACCTATTTCACCCAGAAAACCAGCCAGCCCCCCTCCCCTCTGACATCTGTCAGTCTGTACTCTGTATCTATGGGACTGTTTCTATTTTATTTATTTGTTCATTTTATTGCACATATAAGTGAAAGCATATGATATTTGTCTCTGACTGTCTTTTTCACTTAGCATAATACCATGTAGGTCCATCCATGTGGTCACAAATGGTAAAATTGCATTCTCATTTACGACTGAGTAATATTCCGTTGTGTAAATGTACCACAGAGTTTTTATATCTACTCATCTACTGATGTTCACTTAGGTTTGCTTACAAATTTTGACTATTGTAAATAACACTCAGTAAACATATGGGTGCATATATTCTTTCCTAACAGTGTTTTGGATTTCTTCAAATATATTTTTAGAAGTGGAATCATTGGGTCATAAGGCAGTTCCATTTTTAATTTTTTGAGGTAACTCCATACTGCTTTTCATAGTGGCTGCACCAATCTGCATTACGCTAACAGTGCACAAGGGATCCCTTTTCTCCACATCCTTCCCTACACTTGTTTGTTGATTTATTGATGATAGTCATTCTGACAGTTGTAAGGTTATATCTCATTGTAGTTTTAATTTTCCTTTCTCTGATGATTAGTGACATTGAGAAACTTTTCATATGCCTATTGGCCATTTGTGTGTCCTTTGGAGAATTATCTATTCATGTTCTTTGTCTATTGTTTAATTGGATTTTTTTGGTGTTGAATTTATAAGTTCTTTATATTGAAGAATATGTTCTTCCCTTCAGTGGGTTGGTTATCATTTCATTTTGTTGATGATTTCCTTTGCTGTACAAAACCTTTTAGTTTGATGTAGCCCCATTTGTTTATTTTATGTTTTGTTTTTCCTTGCCTGAGGATATATATATATATGTGCTTCTATTTTGGGTGCAAGGAAATATATATATATATATATATATATATATTTATATATATTTTATATATATAAATATATATATATAAATATATATAAATATATATATTTATATATATATATTACTATGTATAGTGTTCAATATGTTACTGCCTATGTTTTCTTCTAGGATTTTATTAATTTCCAGTCTAACATTTAAGTAGTTAATACATTTCTAGCTTATTTTTGTGTATGGTGTAAGAAGGTGGTCTAATTTCATCTTTTTGCATGTATCTGTACAATTTTTCCAATACCATTTATTGAATAGACTGTCTTTATGCCATTATATGCTCTTGCCTCTTTTTCAAATATTAATTGATCATGTAGGTGGGGTTTATTTATGGACTCTTTACTTTATTCCATTAATCTATATGTCTGTTTTTATGTCAGTATCATGCTGTTTTAGTTACTACAGCCTTGTAGTATAGTTTGATATCAGGTAGCATGATTTCTCCAACTTTGTTCTTTCTCAAGATCTCTGTTGCTATCTGGGGTCTTTTGTTAGGTTCTACATACATTTTTGGAATACCTATTCTAATTCTGTAAAATACACCATTCATTTTTTGGTAGGAATTGCATTGAATATATAGATTGTTTTGGGTAGCATGGGCATTTTAAGGATGTTAATTCTTTCAATTCATGAACACAGTATATGCTTCAACTTATTTGTATCTTCTTCATTTTCTTACTTCAGTGTCTCATAATTTTCCAACTACAAATTTTTAACATCCTTGGTTAAATTTATTCCTAGGTATTTTATTCTTTTTGAAGCAAGAGTGAATTTGATAATTTTCCTTTGTTTCCCTTAGTTCATTGTTGGTGTATAAACAAGCAACTAATTTCTGGATATTTCTTTTGCATCCTGCTACTTTAATTAATTTATTTATTAGTTCTAGTTTTTTGGTGTAGTCTTTAGGGTTCTCTATATACAGTATCATGCCATCTGCAAATAATGACAGTTTTAATTCTTCCTTTCCAATTTGGATGCCTTTTATTTCTTCTTCTTGTTAGATTGCTTTGGTTAGGACTTCCAGTACTATGTTGAATATGAGTAGTGAAAGTAGACATCCCTGTCTTATTCCAAATCTTAAGGAAAATGCTTGTAGTTTTTGCCCATTATAATCTTGGCTGTGGGTTTGTCATATATGAATTTTATTACACTGAGGTATCTTCCCTCTATTCCCACTTTGGTGAGATTTTTTTATCCTAAATTGGTGCTGAATCTTGTCAACTGCTTCTTCTGCATCTATTGATACAATCATGTGGGGTTTTTTTATCCTTCATTTTTTATTTTTTTTAATATAGTTTAATCAATTTCATAGAGGAAGGTAGAGGGAGAGAGAGAAACATCAATGATGAAAGAGAATCATTGGTCGCTGCCTCCTGCATGACCACACTGGGGATCGAGCCCGCAATGCGGGCATATGCCCTGACCAGAAATTGAACTGTAACCTCCTGGTTCATAGGTCAACATTCAACCATTGAGCTATCAACTAGCTGGGCTATCCTTCATTTTTTAATGTGATGTGTCATATTTATTGATTTGTGAATATTGTACCAAACTTGCATCCCTGGAATAAATCCCACTTAATAATGGTGTATGGTCTTTTTAATGTATTGCTGGATCCTGTGTACAAATATTTTATTGAGAATTTTAGCATCTATGTTCATCAGAGAAACTGACCTATAATTTTTTGTCTATGTAGTGTGTTTATATGGCTTTGGAATTAGGATAATGCTGGCCTTGTAAAACGAGGTTGGGAGTCTTCCCTTCTCTTATATTTTTTTGGAATAGTTTGAGAAGGATAGGTGTTAGTTCTTTTTGAATGTTTGGTTAAATTCACCTATGAAGCAATTCAGTCCAGGACTTTTTTTTTTTTTTATCATTGCTTTAATTTTACTAGCTATAATCTATCTATTCAGATTTTCTGCTTCTTCCTGATTCAGTATTGGAAGATTGTATGGTTATAGGAATTTATCCATTTCTTCCAGATTGTCCAATGTTTTGGCATATAGTTGTTTGTAATATTTTCTTACAATCCTTTGTATTTCTTTGGTGTCAGTTGTTACTTCTCCTCTTTTATTTCTGATTTTATTCATTTGGGTACTATTTTTTTTTCTTAATGAGTCTGGTTAAAGGTTTGTCAATCTTATTTATCTTTTCAAAGAAATAGCTCTTGGTTTTATTGATCTATTGTATTTTTTTAGACTCTATTTATTTCTGCTCTGATCCATATTAGTTCCTTCCCTTTTCTCACTTTGGGCTTTGTTAGTTGTTCTTTATTTAATTTCCTCTAAGTCTAAAATTAGATTGTTTATTTGAGATTTTGGTTCTTTTTGAGATAAGGCTGTGATGCTGTGAAGTTCCTTCTTAGGACTCCTTGCCCTGTGTCCCACAGATTTGGGGTTGTTGCATTCTCATTTTCAATTGTTTCAATGTATCTTTTGATTTCTTCCTTGATCTCATTGTTAACACATTTATTGTTTAGTAACATGTTGTTTAGCCTCCATGTCTTTGTGTGTTTTCACTTTTTATCTTGTGATTGAGTTCTGGTGCAGAGAAGATGCTTGGTGTGATTTCAGTCTTCTTAAGTTTATTGAGACTTCTTTTGTGTCATAACATGTGACCTATCTTGGAAAATGGTTCATGTGCACTTGAAAAAAAAAGTATATTCTCCATCTCTGGGGTAAAATGCTCTGAAGATATCAATTAAATAAATCTGATCTAGTGTGTCATTCAAGACTGCTGTTTCCTTGTTGATTTTCTTTCTGAAAGATCTATCCATTGATGTCAGTGGGGTGTTTAGATCTCCTACTATATCTGTATTACTGGGGATCTGTGCCTTTATGTTCATCAAGATTTGCTTTATATATATAGGTGCTCCTATTTTGGGTGCATAATTGTTTACAAGGGTTATATCCTCTTGTTGGAAAGCTCCCTTTATTATTATGTAGTGTCCTTCTTTGTTTCTTACTATAGCATTTGTTTTAAAGTCTATTTTGTCAGATATAAGTATTGCTACCCTAACTTTCTTAAAATTTTCATTTGCATAAAATGTTTTTTCTATCCCTTTATTCTCAGTTTGTCTGTTTCATTTGTTCTGGTGTTGAACTCTTGTAGACAACATATATATGGGTCTTGTTTAATCATCCATTCTTTTGATGGAAGCATTTAAGGCACTTACCATTAAAGTGATTATTGATAGGTACTTATTTATTTCCATTTTATTCTTTAATGAAGTTCCTTCCCCCTCCTCCTCTTCCTCTTCCTCCTCCTCTTCCTCTTCCTCCTTCTCCTCCTTTTCCTCCTCCAAGCAGGCACTTAACATTTCTTATAATACTGATTTGATAGTAACAAATTCCTTTAGCTTTACCTTATATTGGAAGCTCTTTATTTCTCCTTCAATTTTAAATGACAACCTTGCTGGGTAAAGTAATCTTTGGCACTATGTCCTTATTTTTCATTAATTTGAATAAAATGTGTCAATCCCTTTTGGCCTGAAATGCTTTTTGTTGAGAAATAAGCTGTCAGTCTTATGGGAGCTCTCTTATAGGTAACTGTCTTTCTCTTAGGGTTTTTAAGTTTTTTTCTTTGTTTTTAACCCTTGCCATTTTAATTATGATGGGTATTGGTGTGGGGCCTCTTTGGGTCCATATTATTTGGAATTGTCTACACTTCCTGGACTTGTGTGTCTTTTTTTCCCCACCAGGTTGGGAAAGTTTTTGGTCATTATTTCTTTAAATAGGTGCTTGATCACATGCTGTCTCACTTCTTCTTCTGGTACCCTTATGGTACAGATGTTGTCCTAGTGTTCCCTTAAACTATCCTAATTTTTTAATTAATTTTTTTTTATTTTTGCTGTTCTGAGTGGATGTTTTCTTCTACCTTATTTTCCAATTCCTGTACTTTATATACTCTACTATGTAGTCTCTCCAGTGTATTCTTCAATTCAGATATTGTATTCTGCATTTCTAGCTGGTTTTTCTTCTGATTTCTAAGTCATTTTCCATACCATTGAACATACTTATAACCATTACTTTGAATTCTATATATGATAAATTGCTTGAATCCATTTCATTTAGCTCTCTATTTTTTTTTTTTTTTTTTTTTGGCTAAGTCTTCTATTTATTTATTTATTTATTTATTTTTATTGTTTGAAGTATTGCATATAGTAGTACATATATCTCCTTTTTTTCCACATTGACCTTCCCCCAGCCTCCCCTACCCCCTGTTGCATGCCCTCAATCCCACCCCCAAGTGTCTTGTGTCCACTGGTTGTACTTATATGCATGCTTACAAGTCCTTTGGTTGATCTCTTCCCCCCTCTCCCCAACACTCCCCAGCCTTCCCGCTGTAATTTGACCGTCTGTTCGGTGCTTTACTTCCTCTGAATCTATCTTTTTGTTCATCGGGTTATAATGTTCTTTATTTTCCATAAATGAGTGAGATCATGTGGTATTTTTCTTTCATTGCCTGGCTTATTTCATTTAACATAAAGCTCTCCAGGTCCATCCATGCTGCTGCAAATGGTAAGAGTTCCTTCTTTTTTATAGCAGCGTAGTATTCCATTGTGTAGATGTATCATAGTTTTCTAATCCACTCATCTGCTGATGGGCATTTAGGCTGTTTCCAAATCTTAGCTATGGTGAATTGTGCTGCTATGAACATAGGGGTGCATATATCCTTTCTGATTCGTATTTTTAGTTTATTGGGATATATTCTTAGAAGTGGGAACACTGGGTCATATGTTCCATTTTTAGTTTTTAGAGGAAACTCCATATTGTTCGCCACAGTGGCTGCACCATTCTGCATTCCCACCAGCAGCGCATGAGGGTTCCTTTTTCTCCGCATCCTCACCAGCACTTATTTGTTGATTTGTATTCTGACAGGTGTGACAGGTGTTTGTTGATTTGTTGATGATTGCCATTCTGACAGGTGTGAGATGGTCGTTTTGATTTGCATCTCTCAGATAATTAGTGACTTTGAGCATGTTTTCATATGTCTCTCGCTCTTCCTTCTGTCTTCTTTTGAAAAGATTCTATTTAGGTCCGTTGCCCATTTTTTTATTAGATCATTTATCTTCCTTTTATTAAGTTGTATAAGTTACCTGTAGATGTTGGAGATTAAACCTTTATCCGTGATAACATTTGCAAATATGTTCTCCCATACAGTGGGGCTTCTTGTTGTTTGGTTGATGGTTTCTTTTGCTATGCGAAAGCTTTTTATTTTGATGTAGTCCCATTTGTTTATTTTCTCTTTAGCTTCCATTGCCCTAGGAGCAGTACCGCTGAAGAAATTGGTTCGGCATATGTCTGAGATTTCTCTGCCTGTGGATTCCTCCAGTATTTTTATGGTTTCCCGTCTTATGTTTAAGTCCTTTATCCATTTTGAGTTTATTTTTGTGTATGGTGTAAGTTGGTGATCTAGTTTCATTTTTTTGCATGTATCTGTCCAATTTTCCCAACACCATTTATTGAAGAGACTGTCTTGACTCCATTGTATGTTCATGCCTCCTTTGTCAAATATTAATTGAACATAGTGGTTTGGGTTGATATCTGTTTTCTCTATTCCATTGGTCTATATGTCTGTTCTTGTGCCAGTGCCAGGATGGTTTGAGAACAGTGGCCTTGTAATACAGCTTGAAATCTGGTATTGAGATCCCACCTATTTTGTTCTTCTTTCTCAGGATTGCTGCAGCTATTCAGGGTCTTTTTTTATTCCAGCGGAATTTTTGGAGAGTTTGTACTAGGTCTGTGAAATATGCCATTGGTATTTTAATGAGGAGTGCATTGAATCTATAGATTGCTTTGGGTAATGTGGACATTTTAATGATGTTGATTCTACCAATCTATAAACATGGTATGTTCTTCCATCTGTTTACATCTTCCTCTATCTCTTTTTTCAGTGTCCTATAGTTTTCCACGTATAGGTCTTTTACCTCCTTAGTTAAGTTTATTCCTAGGTATCTTAATTTTTTTGGTTCCATGATAAATGGGATTGCTTTTTTAGTCTCTCTTTCTGTAAGTTCACTATTGGTGTATAGAAATGCCATAGATTTCTTGGCATTAATTTTGTATCCTGCTACATTGCCAAATTCATTTATTAAGTCTAATAGTTTTTTGATGGAGTCTTTTGGGTTTTTTACATACAATATCATGTTATCTGCAAATAAGGACAGCTTTACTTCTTCTTTTCCAATTTGGATGCCTTTTATTTCTTCTTCTTGTCTAATTGCAATGGCTAATACTTCCAGTACTATGTTGAACAGGAGTGGTGAGAGTGGCCATCCCTGTCTTGTTCTTGTTCTTAGAGGAAAAGGTTTTAGTTTTTGCCCATTGAGTATGATGTTGGCTGTGAGTTTACCATATATGACTTTTATTATGTTGAAGTATGATCCTTCTTCTCCCACCTTCTTTAGAGTTTTTATCAAGAAAGGGTGTTGGATTTTGTCAAATGCTTTTTCTGCATCAATAGATATGACTATGTGATTTTTATCTCTCAATTTGTTTATGTGATGTATCATGTTTATTGATTTGTGGATATTGTACCAGCCTTGCATCCCTGGGATAAATCCTACTTGGTCATGGTGTATGATCTTTCTGATGTACTGCTGGATCCGATTTGCTAGGATTTTGTTGAGGATTTTGGCATCTATGTTCATGAGGGATATTGGCCAATAATTCTCTTTCATTGTGTTGTCTTTATCTGGTTTTGGTATTAGGGTGATGCTGGCTTCATAGAAGAGCTTGGAAGCATTCCTTCCTCTTAAATTTTTTGGAATAGTCTGAGGAGGATAGGTTTTAGTTCTTCTTTGAATGTTTGGTAAAACTCCACTGTGAAGCTGTCTGGTCCTGGGCTTTTGTTTGGTGGAAGCTTTTTGATGACTGCTTCAATTTCTTCCATAGTTTTGGGCCTGTTGAGATATTTAGATTCTTCCTGATTGAGTTTAGGAAGGTTGTATTTTTCTAGGAATATGTCCATTTCCTCCAGTTTGTCCAGTTTTTTGGAATAGAGTTGTTCATAGTATTTTTTTTTTAACAATCCTTTGTATTTCAGTGAGGTCTGTTGTTATTTCTCTCCTCTTTCATTTCTGATTTTGTTTATTTGGGTCCTCTCTCTTTGCTTCTTGGTGAGCCTGGCTAGAGGTTCATCAATCTTGTTTATCCTTTCAAAGAACCAGCTCTTGGTTTTGTTGATCTTTTGTATTGATTTTTGGTCTCTATGTTGTTTATCTTCGCTCTGATCTTTATTATTTCCTTCCTTCTGCTTACACTGGGCTTTTCTTGTTGCTCTCTTTCTAACTCTTTGAGTTGTAAGTTTAGGTAATTTATTACCATTATTTCTTGTTTCTTGCAGTAGGCTTGTAGAGCTATGAACTTCCCTCTCAAGACTGCTTTCGCTGTGTCCCATAGATTTTGGATTGTTGTGTTTTCATTGTCATTTGTTGCCATGATGTTTTTTATTTCTTCTTTGATGTCTCTGGTATCCCAGTCATTGTTTAATAGTATGCCATTCAGACTCCATGTGTTTGCTTTTTTTGGATTGTTTTTACTGTAGTTGATTTCCAGTTTTATGCCACTGTGATCTGAGAAGATGCTTTATATGATTTCTATTTTCTTAAATTTTAAGAGACTTTGTCTGTGGCACAATATATGGTATATCTTTGAAAATAACCCATGTGCACTTGAGAAGAATGTATATTGTTTTCTTATGTATTTGGGTGCTCTTGTATTGGGTGCGTATATGTTTACCAGAATTATTTCTTCTTGTTGGATTGCTCCCTTTAGTATTATGAAGTGGCCTTCCTTATCTCTTTTATGACCTTCACTTTGTCATCTAATTTGTCAGATATAAGTATTGCTACCCCCGCTTTTTTTTTCATTTCCATTTGCCTGAAGAGACTTTGCCTGAAAAACCTTTTTCCATCCCTTCACCCTCAGTCTGTGTGTGTCTTTTTTTCTGAGGTGGGTTTCTTGTAGACAGCAGATATATGGGTCATGTTTTCTTATCCAATCCATTACCCTATGTCTTTTGATTGGGGCATTTAATCCATTAACATTTAAAGTTATTATTGATAGGTACTTGTTTGTCACCATTTTTATTTTTTACCCCTCTGTTCCTTCTTCGCTTCCTATTTCTTTCTTTCTTTCTTTTTCAGCAGATCCCTTAGCATTTCTTGCATTGCTGGTTTGGTGGTAATAAACTCCCTTCGTCCTTTTTTGTCTGTGAAGCTCCTGATTTCACCTTCAATTTTGATTGATAGCCTTGCTAGGTACAGTATTCTTGGATTCAGACCCTTCCTTTGCATGACTTTGTATATTTCATTCCATTCCCTTCTGACCTGATGTGTTTCTGTTGAGAAATCAGTCGCTAGTCTGATGAGGGATCCTTTGTAAGTAACTTTCTCTCTCTCTCTCTCTGGCTGCTTTTAAGATTCTTACTTTGTTGTTGGTGTTTGCCAATTTAATTATAATGTGCCTTGGCATCAGTCTTTTGGGGTTCGTTTTGCTTGGGACTCTGTGAGCTTCTTGGATTTGTGTGGGTTTTTTCTTCCCTATATCAGGGAAGTTTTCTGTCATTATTTCTTCAAACAAGTTTTCTATTCCTTGCTCAGTTTCCTCTCCTTCTCACACCCCTATTATGCGGATGTTGTTTTGTTTCATGTTGCCCCAAAGTTCCCTTAGGCTCTCCTCCTGCTTTTTAATTTTTTTTCTAGAAGCGTCTCTACTTGGGTATATTTTCCTACCTTGTCTTCTAGCTCACTGATGTGGTCCTCTGCTTCTTCTAGTCTACTCTTGATGCTTTTCTATTGAGTTCTTTACAGCAGTGATGTCATTTTTCATTTCTTCTTTATTCTTCTTCATTTCCACTTGGTTCTTACACATATTGTCCATATTGTCTTCCATTCTTTTCATCCACCTTATCACCATTTCTCTGAATTCTTTCTCTGACAGGTTGCTTGCCTCCATTTCATTTACTTCCTTTTCTGGTGATGCCTGCTTTTCTTTCATATGCAGGCATTTCTTTGTCTCCCCATGTCCTCTTTTCTCCGTATGTCTGGTTATGTAATTCTCTCTCTCCTTTCTGTGGTGGGGTGTAGAGGTCCTCTGAATCTGCATGCTTGTGCCACTTGGGAACCAGTGTTCTCTGGTTCATAGTTGTTTGGTGGGTGCCGTAGTTGTAGATTCCCCGGGCTTTTCAGGCTCTTGATAACATCCACTTTTTTTTCTCATTTAGCTCTTTATCTGGAATATTTCTCCTGCTTTTTCATTTGGGGTCTGTTTCTTTTTCTCCCCATCTGTATGCCTTTTATTTCTTCTTCTTGTGAGATTGCTTTGGTTAGGACTTCCAGTACGATGTTGAATAAGAGTAGTGAAAGTAGACATCCCTGTCTTATTCCCAATCTTAAGGGAAATGCTTGTAGTTTTTGCCCATTAGGTATGATGTTGGCTGTGGGTTTGTCATATATGGACTTTATTACATTGATATGTGTCCATACTACCCAAAGCAATCCATAGATTTAACACAATTCCTATCAAGAAAGTATGGTGTATTTCACAGAACTAAAACATATATTCCAAAAAATTTTAGAGAACCACAAAAGACCCTGAATAACCTCAGAAATCTTGAGAAAAAAAAGAACAAAGTTGAAGGTATCATGCTACTTGATAATCAAACTATACTATAAGGTCATAATAATCAAAACAGCATGGTACAGCCATAACAACAGAAATATAGATGAATGGAATCAAATAAAGAGTCCAGAAATTAACCCACACCTACATGATCAACTGATATTTGAAAAAGAGGCAAGCACATACAATGGCATTAAGATAGTCTATTCAATAAATGGTGTTGGGAAAATTATACAGATACTAGTACATGCAAAAAAATGAAAGTAGATCACCTTCTTATACCATATACAAAAGTAAACTAAAAATGGATTAAGTACTTATAGTAAATGTTGGACTTAAAACTATTAAAATCCTAGAAGAAAACATTGGCAGTACAATCTTGGACATTACACATAGCAATATTTTTTTCTTATATATCTCCTCAGGCAAGGGAAACAAAACATAAAATAAACAAATGGGCCTCATCAAACTAAAAAGTTTTGTACAGCAAGAAAAATCATCAACAAAATGAAATGATAACCAAGTCACTGAAGGGGAGAACATATTCTTCAATATAAAGAACTTATAAAACTCAACACCAAAAAATCCAATAAAAAATAGACAAAGAATCTGAATAAATACGTCTCCAAAGGACACACAAATGGCCAATAGGCATATGAAAAGTTTCTCAATGTCGCTAATCATCAGAGAAAGGAAAGTTAAAACTACAATGAGATATAACCTTATAATTGTTAGAATGGCTATCACCAATAAATCAACAAACAAGTATTGGGGAGGATGTGGAGAAAAGGGAGCCCTCATGCATTGTTGATGGGAATTAAGATTGGTGCAGCCACTATGGAAAGCAGTATGGACTTGCCTCAAAAAATAAAAGATGTAATTACCTTATGACCCAGTGATTCCACTTCTGGAAATATATTTGAAGAAATCCAAAACACTGATTCGAAAAGCACCCATATGTTTACTGTAGTGTTATTTACAATAGTCAAAATTTGGAAGCAAACCCAAGTGTCCATCAGTAGATGAGTGGATATAAAAACTCTGTGGTACATTTATACAATGGAATATTACTTAATTGTAAAAAAGAAGGAAACTTTATCATTGCTACAACATGGATGGACCTGGAGAATATTATGCTGAGTGAAATAAGCCAGTCAAAGACAGATAAGTATCATATGATTTGACTCATATGTGGAATCTAATGAACAAAATTAACTAGCAAAATAGAGACAGACTCATAGATAGAGAGCAGACTGACAGCTGTTGGGAGGGGGGCTGGAGGGAGATGATTGAGCAAAAAAGAAAAAAACTCATGGACATGGAGAACAGTGTGAGGATTGCTGGAGGGAGGGAGATTGGGGGAGGTAGAGGAGGGTAAAGTATAAATGTTGAGTGATGGAGACTTGACTTGGGGTAGGGAATACCCAATACAGTGTACAGATGGTGCACCTGACACCTGTATAACTTGTTAAGTGGTGTCACCTCAATAAATTCAATGAAAGGAATAAATTGAGAGATTAAATGTTCAGAAAGCCAGAGATGATGCAAGGGCTCTTAAGAGAGTTAAAAAATATACAGAGGGAAGTGTCTGCTGTGAGGGAATCTCTGGGAATTAAGTCCTTAGCACTATCTCTAGGACTGCTCTTCAGGTTGCCCACGGATGTTCTGCATTGTGAACACAGTCATAGAATTCTAGTTCATAGGTGTTCTCTATTTTACTTAAACTACTAGAGGCCCAATGCATGAAATTCATACAAGGGGCTCAGCCCTCATAGCCATGGTGGTTCCCTCGCAACCCCTGCTTCGTCTGGAAGGTCATCCAGAAGGTCGTCCGGACAGTCATTCCGCTGTTTGGCTGTCAGGTCTAATTAACATATTATGCTCTTATTATTATAGATTCCTTATTTATGCACTTCTAGATTTCTCCCCTTTTTTCTTATTATTGTTGCTTGCATGGACAATCTGGTACATATATTTGTAGTGGTATGTAAATTTTTATCAATAAGAAAAACTCCCACCAGTGAGTTGCTGAGTCAAGGGATGCACTTTTCATTTGACATTATCCACACTGCTGTCCAAAGTAGTCTATACTCCTCCCAGAATTAGAAGAACATGTCTGCTTCTTTGCACTTTGATAACACTAGGTATTAGTAAGTTTATAAATTTGTGCCAGTCTGGTAGGTGAAATATGAACAATATTTGTTGAATATTTATTTATCCCACTGAGTGGGCACCATTTCATTAACTACTGTGTTTGTTTGTTCTTTTTCTGTAGGGTGCTGCTTTTTTTTCCTTTCCTTTTCTTTTTTATTGAATGTATTGGGATGACATTGGTTAATAAAAATATATAGGGTTCAGGAGTACAGTTCTGTAATATGTCATCTGTAAGCTGCTGCTTTATGTATCTATTCATTTTCTAATTGAGTTATAAGAATATTTTATGCATTAAGGAAATTAATTTTTATCATCTGTATTTTCCCAGTTTGCCAGTTGTCTTGGGTAAAGCAACTTGCAAGACAGTATGATCTCATTTATATTTGTTCCTTTTTAAAAGGTGGTCATATACTTGTTATGTGCTTAGAAATTTTCTTGGAGCATATATGAGAAATTTAACATTAGCTATCAAAATGTAGGGCAAAAAGGTAATTAATTTTTCATATCTCATTATGCTGTACTACAGTTTTTAAATAATGTGGCTGCATTGTTCTTTAATTTAAAAGGCCACCCCCTTTCTCTGTCTGGATATTTTAAACCAATGAACTGAAAGCTAACAATTTTTAAACAGACAGATTCAGTGGCATCCTCTCTTTCTTTCCCGTCTCTCTTCTTATTACTTTAAGCTCTCAAACTGTGAGTTGAGAGCTCTTCTGAGACTGGAGAACCGAGCCCTAGTAAACTTTTTTCTGTGGGGCCCACCTATGTGAATGGTAACATTTGGGGCAAAGGTCTCCTTCGGTTCCACATCTGCAGCTTTGTATAGGCCTCACCTCCCAGATGCCTCAAAGTTTGAAGCCAGCAGGGCCTAATGTGCATTAGCAAGACAAAGAGTGCAGGAGGAGAGATGCAGGGGACCCCTGGAATTTACTGAAGATTTATTAGACCTCGTGAAATCTGTCTGAACCACCCATTTTCTACCTCATCTGCCCACATCAAAATAGGATGGATTTGTTAGTAAGTGATGGTCATTTAGAATTACCCAGCAACAAATCTCTGCTTAAAAAGGCAGACTAATGAAGCAGCACGTCTGAGAGAGTTCGTGGTCGGGACACAGAGCCTGAATCTGGAAATCAGGAATGTGGGAATGCTCCAGCCTCTGCAGGCCCCCTGACTTGCTGTGGTCTGAGCCCTTTGGTGTGGCTTTCTCTGCGTGAGCATGTGAATAAGGCTTGAGAGGAGCCATGGCAGACATGCTTTCACAGAGCAGCCTGGAGCTTGCGAGGGTGACTTTCAGAGAAATTTGTTGAACTTCCTGCCTTTTGGAAAAATGCTGCCCAAACCTTATGACTCAATGAAGCATGTCCAATAAGATTTAAAGCTGCACTGCACTCATGAGCATGAGATCTCTCTGGAGCTGCATGAATATTAAAAAAAAAAAAAAAAGTGTCTCCCTAATTTGAATGAAAGTGAAAAGTTACTGGGGCTTGGGTTTCCACTTAGCTTTAGGCTTGCAGTTCATCAATAGGTTGTTAGAAAAATCCTATATTTTATTACTAGGAACTTCCCTTTGGGCTGCCTCCTGGTACCATTCTCACAAGTCCCTATTTGCCCATCTATCCAATAGGTAGTTGTTGAAAGCTTCATGACAAAGTAAAAGTGTGAAGGCTTACTGATTTCTCCCCTTAGATAATGACCTCACTCCAGGCAACTAAACTTGGGAACTTAAAGGCTATAAAGCAAGGGTTTTGTCCACCTTAATAACATTCTCATCATGCTTATTGCTGGTGTGATGTGAAAAAAATACACATTCCTAAACTTAACCAGAAGAGGCATGCATTATGCCTTTTGATGGTTTTAAAAGTATTAAGTAGGGCTAATGGAGTGCAGCCAAATAAGGAAGGACATAATGGGATTTCCAGTTGGGACCTTGACATCAGAGCATCAAGCCAAGAGCTTTGTGTTCTCAGCCTTGACAGAGAATTTTGAGAAAGCAGGACAACAGCAAACACGCTGCTCTAAACCATGCTTGGTGACTCTAGTGACTATGCAGAGCCCAAAGCAAATAGCTTAAAAAAACATTTAAGCTATTCCTTTTCCCATCGACATAATAATCATCTCTTTGACTGTGGGTTATAGATGCACATCAGCCTTAATCTGTCATTGCCGAAATCTCCTTCTACACAATGGGACAGTACTCAATCAATGCAAATTAAACCACCGTTGTCTTGTCTGTAATTGTCTAAACTAGCAAAGCGCCTTTCTTTGGTGAAAAGAGCCATCTAAAACTCCTTGCTCTGTCTACCCCTAGGGCCCAGTACATGCTTCATGCTTTATCTCTTTCTTGTGGCTTTTATCCACACAACATTAAAGGACTCTATTTCCTTTATGCAGGCAAATAAAAAGTAGATTTAGAGAACAAAGATGAAAAGAAATGTTCCACTAATGGTGTACTTCAGAGTCTGCAGCCTGGTCTTCAGATACTGGCTAAGTTAAAAGTTACACTGGGTTCCTTTGCATCAGAAATTCAGATGAAAAAAATGAAACCAAGCATGTGCTCCTAAGGACTTGTAGTCCATTAGCATGAAGCTGTGTCATTGGCAGCTCTTGAAAAGGGATTTCCAGGCCTGCCTCCCAGCCTTGGTTAATGGGGAGGAAGAGCTAGGGAGCTACGCGTTTGCCAGTGCCCTCTCAACCTGTTTCTATTTAAAGAATGTTTTCTCTAAGACTAAAAGCAGGCAATTGAGCCTCAACTGCACCATTAACTCTGAAAGACCACCCTCCCCACCAGTTCAGCAGTTCTCAGTAGGCATGGTCCACCGGAAATTTCAGGGGCTTGTGTTGTTTTTCCCAAGCAGATAAACATCAAAGAAATCACAATTAAAATTCACTTAGCTCTCTCTCCAAATGAGAAACATTGGAAGAGAGGATTTGAGGTTTTTTTCCAGAAAAAGCCTCACCTCAGAGAGCAGACATGGCACAGAGGTAATGGGTCTATCTCACGATTATTCCACGCAATGAGCTTTGCATCAGACAGGGCCCTGTGAGACCCAGTCATGGCATGCCGTCACGCCCTGACAGCATTGGACCTGCACTTTGAATGGTTAGCAGGTAGGTGGACATACCTAGATTCAGGTGACATACCTATTCTAGCCTTACTCTATTCTTACACAGCATTTGATTGATACTACCTTTCTCATCACTGCCACACACCTTCCTGTACCCCCATAGCCACAGGCCCTACATCCTTGGCCACCGTGGAGCACTCTGACTTTTGCTCCCAGGTATTTACTCTTTTCTGCTCTACTCTCAGCCACCCATTCCTGCTCATCAACATGCAGCTCACTCTAGGGCCACTTTTCTCAGAGAGCTCCATCTTCTCTCCTCCTATATGTCCTGGGGGCTCAGCCACCAATGGAACTGGGCCAGCCTTGGTAGTCAACCCTATTCCGGCATTTACTCATCCTGGAAAGCCAGGCTACTTTGGGACTCCTGCTGCCTGAATGTCCTTCCTCCAAAGTCCCAGTTGAAGTAAACTCTGCCACCTGCACTGAAGCTCATGGTGCAGTGGGCAGAAGGTGGATTCTGGTGCAAATGGTCCTGAGTTTAAACCTTAGATCTCTCCCTTATCAGCTTTTGTGCTTCATTTCCCCCACATATCACCACAAGGTAGCTGACAATAAAAAAAGATAATAAAGAGGACCTGGCACCCTAGCTGGTTTGGCTCAGTGGATAGAGGATCGGCCTGTGGACCAGAGTCCTGGGTTTGATTCCAGTCAAGGGCACTTCAGTCGCAGGCTTTTCCCTGGCCCTGGGGCCCTGGTCAGGGCTCATGCAGGATGCAACCAATCGATGTGTTTATTTCACATCGATGTTTCGCTCTGTCTTTCCCTCTCTCTTCCACTCTCCCTAAAAATCAATGGAAAAATATCCTTTGATGAGGATTAACAAAAAAATCAAGGCAAACAAAAAAAGAGGACCTGGTATATTTTGGAAGGAGCCTCTAAGTCAGTGATTCTCAACCTTTTTAATGCCGCGACAAGTTCATCTCCAGAGGTCTTCACCTCCTGGTATTTATGTCCTGGTGTAATCTCCTCCTACAATGAATCAGGGCTAGTCTTGTATGATCAGGAAATTATGGATGGGCCCTGGCTGGTGTGGTTCAGTTGGCTGGACATTGTGCTATGCACCTAGAGGTCACAGGTTCCATTCCCAGCCAGGGCACATGCCCAGATTGCAGTCTCCATCCCCAGTGGGGGGGGGGGGGGCGCGTGCAGGAGATGCAGGAGGCAGCCAATAGATGGTTCTCATCAATGTCTCTCTCTCCTCTCTCTTCTTTAAAATAAATAAAAACAATTTAAAAAAAAAGAGATAAATGATATTTATTTAATAAATAAAGGAGGTGATGATATGTTACTTATGAGGGTAGATTTTAAGAGGCATTGCAGTTTCTCCTTTTTCTCTAAAATCAATGCTGTGTCAGCAGGACCCTCAGGCAGCCATGTGGGAAAGTCCTAATGGAGAGAAGCTGGGAGCCTCCTACAAACATCCCTTACCAAATCGCCAGTCATGTGAAAATCGCCAGCCAGTTACCTTGGAAAGGATCCTCCAGCCCCAGTCAAGCCTTCAGATGATTGCAGTCCAGCTGACATCAAGCTGACATCTCAAAAGAGACTCCAAGCCAGAACTACCCAGACAAGCTTCTCCTGAACTCATGATTCACAGAAATTATATGAGAAAGTAAAATTTATTATTGTTTTTAAGCCACTACATTTCAAAGTCATTTGTTATGCAGTAATACATAACTAATACACAAGCAGTTGGTGCTCAGATGTTGTGTCATTCCTTCTCCATTAAATGGTTGCCCCTTTTTTTCCTGAGCACGTTATTCTTTGCAGCACCTCATCTTCCTATCCCAGTGGTAACACAATTATTCTTGGCCATGTGTTATACAATCTCCCTTACATGTGTGGCACATGCACTGCTTCTCTCTGCCTTCCTTCTACTCTCCACGGCTCACAGGGGCATGATTCAATAAATACTTCTTGCAGTGAGAATCTTCTACAAAAGTGAACCATTATACAAGGAATGTGGAAAAAGGTTCAGGGCCCATTTGTGAATCCAAGTTGCATGTTAGCAGTCATTGCATATCAATTGTTCCCTACTTTTTCTCAAAAATACCTTTGGGGAACATTGAATTCTCCACTGAGGATGCCTAAAGGCTTGAAAAAATGCTGTTAGTTATAGGACAGAAAGATGTGGGTTAAGAAAAATCCCACTTAGTCTTCAGCACATGGCTGAACTTTGTATCACAAAAACAAGAGGCCATGGGAAATGGTTGAAGGTGCTAGGGAACAGGTGGTGAGTGACTATTAATGAGAACATGGGCCAAGTAACCTCCTCTGTGAGCTCCCTGGGGTTATCAAAATATGGTTGTTTCAGCCCCTCTTACCTTTTCTCCTCTGACCTGCCATTCCCACCCTCTATCCTGTCACATTTCTGTATCCAGACAGAGATTGGGAGTACCATGAAGCATTTGAGAGGTAAACAGGGGCAGCAAAATAGGCACTTCCTAGTGATCCCTGAGAAGAGAGGAGCTGAAAGTCAAGTGGAGGAAGAGATCAGAAGGGCTGTGGCAGTTGATAATGGTAGGTTAACAGGACTTCTATCCAATCAGAGAGCAAGAAGACCGAGCAATAACAACAGTTAAAGGTGCACCCTCCTAAAGATATATACCTCCTAGTATATCTAGTGCAAAGACTCTATAGATCCTGTTAGAAAGTGGTTGGGCTTGGACCTATGCACAACACCTTACCTCCTACCTGTGGCTTTGAGAAGCAGATTCAATCATTGTACAAGTGGAGAGGAGGCAGGTTCTGGCACCAAATGCAAGTTATTCATCCCAACTGGTCAATATAGTCCAGATGACGTTTGTACAAAGATGAGAAAAGAGAGGAGCACCACCAAAGGGAACTGAAACAACACCTGGAAGTTTTAAAGCAACAGTATGGCTATGAAGAGAATATAATTTAGATTTAAAAGTACAAAAAGCCTTGGTTTCTATGAAACAAGAACTAATAATCATAAGGAGAGACGAGGTTAGTGAGAAAAGATCAAGACATTAAAATGTAATTGTCAACTTGCAAAAGCATTTGCTGCATATGACAGGTGGTTTATATCTTTTATGTAAAGAGCTAATTTATGCCAATATAAAATGAGTACACAGTAATAATTACATAAAGGATATAAATAGTCCATTTGCCAGTTATCAGAGAAATAAACATTTGAGTATAAATAAATCATTCTGGCCTATTAGATTGGCAAAGATTTGAGTAGTCCAGTGCAGACTGAGGTTTGGGTAAACAAAAACTCTCTATAATGCGATTGAGGATGTGAAATATAATTTTTCTGAGAGATACTTAACAACAGACTTTTAAAAGCCTTTATAATGTTTGCAAATTTTGACCCAAATATTTTGTGCTAGGAATTTGTGCTAATAAATATATAAAAATTGATAAATTGTGGTACATCTATACAGAAAAAATTTTGAGGACATTTAGCAATGAGGATATGTATTTTTTAAATATATGTATATTTATTTATTATTGATTTTAGAGAGGAAGGGAGAGGGAGCGAGAGATAGAAACATCAATGATGAGAGAGAATCATTGATCAGCTGCCTCTTGCATGCCCCACACTGGGGATTGAGCCCACAACCCAGGCATGTGCCCTGACTGGGTATCAAACCATGACCTCCAGGTTCATAGGTCAACGTTCAACCACTGAGTTATGCCAGCCCAGCAGGATATGTATTTTTTACCTACAGGTTAACCTGAAGGAGAATTTAAAGCACTATGTAAAGTACAGTTGGCCCTCCATGTTTGTGAGTTCTCCATCCATGAATTCAACCAACCCAGACTGGAAATATATGGGGGGAAGTGATATGTTGCTGCCGACATGTCCAGTGAGGCCCGTGATGGTGGTGTCTGTACTGCACACACGCAGACCTTTTTCTTGTTATTATTCCCTAAACAATGCAGAACAACTATTTGCATGGCACTTACATTGTATTAGATGTAATAGATAATCTAGAGATGATTTCAAGTATACAAGAGAATGTGCATAGGTTATATGCAAATACTACACCATCTGTACTAATAAAAAAGTAATATGCTAATTAGACCGGGTAGGCCAGACATCTTCTGTCATCTGGTCCTCCTTCTGGACAAAACCACAGTGGTGGGGGCCGAGGCAGAGGCGGTTAGGGGTGATCAGGCCGGCAGGGGACCAGTTAGGGGCAATCAGGCAGTCAGGGGAGGGCAGTTAGGGGTGATCAAGCCAGCAGGCAGAGGTGGTTAGGGGCAATCAGGCAGGCAGGCAGAGGGGTTAGGGGTGATCAAGCAGGCAGGCAGAAGTGGTTAGGTGTAATCAGCAGGCAGGCAGAGATGGTTAGGGGCAATCAGGCAGGCAAGCAAGGGGTTGGGGTGATCAGGCAGGCAGGCAGAGTGGTTAGGGGCAATCAGGCAGGCAAGCAGATGAGCAGTTAGGAGCCATCAGTCCCAGGTTGCGAGAGGGATGTCCAACTGCTGGTTTAGGCCCGATTCCACAGGGATCGGGCAGTCAGACTAAACTGGCAGTCGGACATCCCCTGAGGGGTCCTGGATTGGAGAGGGTGCAGGCTGGGCTGAGGACCCCCCCCCCACACACACACACATGTGCACAATTATCATGCACCAGGCCTCTAGTTTTATATAAGGTCCCTGAGCATCCATGAACTTTGGTGTCTGTGGGGGGTCCTGGAACCAACCTCCTCAGATACTGAGGAAAGACTAACAGTGGTATTTTGGGGTAATAGGAATACAAGTAATTTTAATTTTTTTCTTTTAGCCCTACATAGTCTAACATTTTTTTTTTATAATTGGCATTTATTCCTTTCATAATTAAAAAAGTATTTACTATTTAGTTTTCCATTGCCTACAGTCATCTAACTTTATGCTACATATCCATTCAAGTAAAAAATAATTTACCTTTTATGCATTGATAGACTAAGTACTATAAAAATGCTGTCATCAGAATGTAATGTAAGTCAAAATGAGAAGAAATGATTATGACAATTGCTACTGTACACTACAATGTAGGTATCTGGAATGAGGATCATCCTGTATGGTAGCAGCTAGATGTCTCTGCTTGTGGATACCATTTTTGGCCTCACAGGAAAGCTATTGCATAAATACTTATGAACCTTCATTCACCAATAAGTCATACTTGATGCATTACTGTACCTATAGTCTGTGTTTATAGTTCTTTATAATTCAAAAACAAGGTGAAAATCTCTTTCAATAAAAATGTCTCCAGTCGATAGTGGTTTTAAATTTCTATTTAGAAATAAGATTTTTAACATTGAAAATGTACCTCTGCATTAGAAAGAATGTCTTAGCAGTAACATGAAAGAGCTATCATTTAACATTACTGAAATGTAATGTTTTGAGATCATTTTTTTTGAAGTCTCTCCATCTTCCCCACATGCTCATATACACACTTGTTGAACTCCCACCCAATTTCTGGTACATAATATATGGTCAATACTTATTAGCTTAAAAAAATGAGAGAATGGAGTCAGGGAATATCATATTGACACTCAGATTTATTCTACCCGAAAAGAATGCAACATATTTCTCTCCCTTCACTTCTTCCATTTCCACTGCCTGCCTTGGATTTTCCAAACTCCTTCATTCAGCTTCTCTCTTTGTGAATGCATGATTAAAAACCACGGGTGTGGGTGGAAGTAGCCCTATTGAGGGATTGTAGAAAACTGTGTTCTGACACTTATAAGTCCTGTATGACCCTGAGCAAATCATTTACACTTTTGAAACTCAGTTTCTACATATGAAGAGGAAAAAGAACCCTGACTTTTACATCCCCACCATAATATTTTGAAGATGTAAGATAGCACAAGTGAAATGCTTTGTGTTATAAAACCCAAGGAAGTTTTATTACAGGCATATGTGCTATGTATGCTCTTTTTACCTGATGAGATCTGTAACCAACCTGGCCATGCTTTTATCTACAAAGCTTAGGAGTTCCATTGCTCCAAGTGAAGTCATCTTGGCTGGCATGGACACTCAAATCTGCAAGCTTGCAGCCTCTGCATTGTATCCTGCTGTCCACCAGCATCCCGCAAACTCTTTTCCTGGCCCCTCGCTTCCTAGTCCTTTGGAAGAGGCAGACAATGAGATGTCCGGAGTCTCTGCTCATTTGAGCCGGCTCCTCCTCGTGTTATTTGGGGAGGCGCATTGTTCAGGCTGATTTGATTGCAGTCCAAACAACAGGCACCACAGTAAAAAGCAACAAACTCAAGCCACTAAGCATTTTAGCAAGCAGGGCATTATCCAGTAGACTGCCTTTCCTATTTTGAGTTCAAGCTTGAAAGGCCACTCAGAAAGAGAATAAGCACTTCTCTGACACAGTGAATGAAGTCTAAACCAAACACATCCCCCCTCCGGTGAGGCCTGCAGGTTGAGCTTCTCTCCTATGGGGCAGATTGCGGTGGGTGCATCGCATCCCCAGGGATGGCCCCACAGAATGCTGGTGTCCTTTCACCTGGCCCACCTTTTCCTAAGTGACAGTTAGTCCACTTTATCATTCACAAAAGTTTATTCCTTTTGCTTTTAAAAACAAACAAAAAATAAAAATGCATCACTAAGAGAAACATGGTGTCAGCATTGCTGGACGTTCATGTGTGTGTCTAAATATAAAACAGTGCTTTAAGATGGGTTTTGAATTCATCCTTGAACATCAAATATTCATCCGCCGTATTTTAATGGCTCCCAGTTACTTGTATGGGAATCCTCTTACCTTTTAAACTAGTTCATACTGTTGGGAATTTGAGCAGTTTCTAAATTTTCACTGCACAAACGACACTATAGTGAACATTTCTGTAACTAAACTCGTGTTATGTCCTGATGGTTAAACTCCCTAAAGTGGAATGACTGGGTCAGCAGAAGGACATTTTAAAGATTTTTGAAACATCTGTCAAACTGCTCTCCAAATCAGTGGTCCCCCCAGTTTTCACCTCCCCTCCCCAAGCCATGCATGCACCCTTCACAGTATAATAATATTTAAAGTACGTGTCAAACAAGTTTCAATGTTTATACTTAAGTACCTTTGATTACTAATGAAGAACAGCATCTTTTCACCTACTGGCCCTTTATTAGTTTGTGGGGTGTGTTTACTATTTATGGACATACTAGAAGCTTGGTGCACAAAATTCATGCACAGGTGGGGAGGGGGGTGTTCCTTAGCCCAGCCTCCACCCTCTCCAATCTGGGAAACGGCAGTTGGACATCCCTCTCATAATCCAGGACTGCTGGCTCCCACCTGCTCACCTGGCTGCCTGCCTGATTTCCCCTAACCACTTCTGCCTGCCAGCCTGATCAGCCCCTAACCATTATCCTAGCAGCCTGATCAATGCCTAACTGCTCCACTGCTGGCCCAATTGCCCCTAACTGCCCTCCCCTGCTGGCCTGGTCACCCCTAACTTCCCTCCCTTGCCAGCCAGGTCACCCCTAACTGCCCTCCCCTACAGGCCTTGTCCCTCACAACTGCCCTCCCCTGCAGGCATAATCCCCCCCAAGTGCCCTCCCCTACAGGCCTGGTCACTCCCAACTGCCCTCCCCTGCTGGCCTGATCACCCACAACTGCCCTCCCCTGCCGGCCATCTTGTGGTGGCCATCTTGTGTCCACATGGGGGTGGCCATCTTTGACCACATGGCAGTGGCCATATTGTGTGTTGGAGTGATAGTCAATTTGCATATTTCCTCTTTATTATATAGGATTAATATATATGGACCCATTTTTACTGGGTAATCTTTTAATTTATTTATAAGGGGTTATTGAATATTACTATCTACACTAATAAAAGAGATACATACAAATTGACCATACTGCCACTACACCCACAAGCCATGCCCGCAATCCAATCAGGTGTGAGTATGCAAATCAACCCAACCAAGATGGCTGCAGGAGGCTTGGGTTTCCCCAGCAATGGAGGAAGCCCAGCTTCCCACCTTAGCTGGGCCTGGCCTCTGCTCAAGGCTACAAAGTTTCAATTATAGAAGATAAATAAATCCCAGATACCAGGGCCTCTGCTTGGGTCGCTGGGGGGCATAGCTAGCCTGAAAACCACCACAAGTCCCTCACCCAGGCCACACCACACCCCAAGGGAACCCCCACCCTGATCTGGGAGACACTTCAGGGCAAACCAGCTGGCCCCCACCCATGCCTCTATCCTATCTAATAAAAGAGTAATATGCAAGTTGACTGTCAATCCAACACATAAGATGGCTGCCCCCATGTGGTCAAAGATGGCTGCCCCCATGTGGACACAAGATGGCCTCCACAAGATGGCCAGCAGGGGAGGGCAGTTGGGAGGGACCAGGCCTACAAGGGAGGGCAGTTGGGAGTGATCAAGCCTGGAGGGGAAGTCAGTTAGGGGTGACCAGGTTGGCAGAGAAGGGAAGTTGGGGGTGACAGGGCCTGCAGGGAAGAGCAGTTGGTGGGGACCCAGGCCTGCAGGGGAGAGCATTTGGGGGGTGGCCAGGCCTGCAGGGGAGGGCAGTTAGGGGCAATCAGGCTGGCAGGGGATCAGTTAGGCATCTATCAGGCTGGCAGGGGTATAGTTAGAGGGTGATCAGGCTGGCAGACAGAAGTGGTTAGGGGCAATCAGGAAGGCACACAGGTGAGCAGTTGGGAGCCAACAGTCTTGGATTGCGAGAGGGATGTTTGACTGCCTGTTTAGGCTCGATCCTACCGGGATCGGGTCTAAACGGGCAGTCAGACATCCCTTGAGGGGTCCCAGATTGGAGAGGGTGAAGGCTGGGCTGAGGTACACACGCCTCCCCTCCACCCCTCCTACCCCCGCCCCCGCGTGAATTTCATGCACTGGGCCTCTAGTTAACAATATTAGTTCTATAATGAATTGTGTTACAAATATATTCAATATGCCATTTGTTTTCATTTTGTTTATTTTTTTATGTTGTCAAAAAATATCTTTTTCCTTATTAGTTCTATCTATTGAGAGCCAAACCTCTGTCTTGAAGAAAGTGCCATATGTTCAGGGAAGAGATGGGCATTTGGGGAGAGTTCCCCAGTTGACACATTGTCCCATAACCTTTGCTCTCCCTGTGGTGCAGCTGTCTCCAAATGTACTGATCTGCAGAGGGAAAGGGGTCTCTAGACAGAGTTTCCCCTGCTCTCCCACTTTGCTGCCAGGACTAGATCCCCCAAATCAGACAGTGTTAGTGGCCTTCTGCCAGGATTTTCTCCACTTACTTTCCAAGATGCTATACTGCTTTTTCATGAAAAAGAGATGTTACTTAGCTTTTTTGAATTCATTAATGTAGCTCTTATCTACACTGTGTTTTATGGGGAATTCCTCAAAGTTTGAGGCATGACACACACATGACTCCCTTTCTCAGTATTGACTAAGGTTTGTGCAACTTAGTTTAACTTGAACCATTTCAGACAGGTATTAATACTGCTTCTTGTGTCTCCATCTTTCCCAAAACATTGTTTTGGTATCATGTTACCCATTATACATCTATTTCCCCATTGTTTTCTCCTTCTTTCTATGGCTAATAAATGGAAAAAGTATTAATGGTTTGCTTTTTAATCAGAAGTCTTTATCAGTTTTCCAGTTGGCTCTTGGACTACCTGGTTAGATAATTAAATCATGTTAAGATAATCCTTTTGTCTCCTTTTCCAATATTTACACATTTTTGTTTTCATGTACAATTGCATCTGCTGAGATTTTTAGGACATTAAATAATGGCTATAAGGGTGAAAATAATGGTCACCCAAATTTTAATAGGAATGTTTCCAGTGTTTCAGTGCTAAGTAAAATGCTTGTTTCACATTTTCTGTGTCAACCTTGGAATGTTACTGGCATTAGTAGATAGGGGCCAGGACATTTGAAGCACTGCATAGTCTTTAATTATTATAAATGTAAATTTTGGCTAATGTCTTTTTATCAGAAATGGATGACCATACGTATTCAAGGCTTTCTCCTTCAATAAAAGATGATACTAGCAGATTTTCTGACATGGAGCCATCCATCATTTCTAGTTATTATGTACTATTCTTTAAAACACTACTATAACCAATTTTTCAGTTATTTTGTGAATATTTTCACACTGTGCCACATAAAATTTAGTTGTAATTTTTTCTATTCACCCTACCAGTAGCATGTCTAAGTCTGGAGTGAGGTCATCATTAAACAAATCTCTCAAACTAGGTTGCGAGAAACCCAGTGACAAGGCAAATATTGAATTAAAAGTGTCACAACACATCTCAATAGAAACAAAAAATCATGTCAGATGATACTACTTAATGATAAAAATACTAAGTAAGCTAGGACTAGAAAGTAATGTCTTCCCTGATAAAGAGAATATATACAAAAACCCCATAGCTAGCATCACACCTAATGATGAAAAACTGAACATTTTCCCCTAAGAGCAGGAAAGGATAAGAATGTTCACTTTTAGTCCTAACTGGTTTGGCTCAGTGGATAGAGTATCAGCCTGTGGACTGAAGGGTCCCAAGTTCGATTCCAGTCAAGGGCACGTACCTTAGTTGCAGGCATATCCCTAGTAGGGGGCGTGCAGGAGGCAGCTAACTGATGTTTCTTATTGATGTTTCTCTCTATCCCTCTCCCTTCCTCTCTGTAAAAAATCAATAAAATATATATTTTTTTAAAAAAAGAATGTCCACTTCTATCACTTCTATTTAACATTTACTGGATATGCTAGCCAGAGCAATTAGGCAAGAAAATGAAATAAAAGGCATATTGTAAAGGAAAAAGTAAAACTTTCTCTATTTGCAGATGAAATGATCTTATAAACAGAAATCCTAGGGAATTCACTTAAAAAATAACAAATTATTAAAATTAATAAATGAGCTTAGTAATGTTGTGGGACACAAGATCAATATATAAAAATCAAATGTATTTCTATAGTAGTACTGAATAAACCAAAAGTAAATTTAAGAAAAATATTCAATTTACAATAGCATCAAAAGAACAAAATGCTTAGAAATAAATTTAACAAAAAAAGTATAAAAATAATTCTGAAAACTATAAAATATTGTTGAAAAAAAATAAAGACCTTAATAAAAAGATATCCCATGTTTATAGGTCAGAGATTTAATATTGTTAAGATGGAAGTACTCCCCAAATTGATCTACAGATTAAATATAGACACTATCAAAATCCAAGCTGGCTTTGCTGAAAAAAAATTGACATATTTATCCTAAAATTCACTTAGAAATTCAAGGGAATTAGACTTACCAAACCACATTTCAAAAACACACAAACATAAATAAAACCCAAAGCTGAACTACTCACATTTCCCAATTTCAAAAATTACTGAAAATCTATAGTAATCAAGACAGTGTCAAAGTAATGTAAGGGAACAGATTAATGGAGAGTCCAAAAC
The DNA here is from genome assembly GCA_026230045.1 of Corynorhinus townsendii. Taxonomy (NCBI): domain Eukaryota; kingdom Metazoa; phylum Chordata; class Mammalia; order Chiroptera; family Vespertilionidae; genus Corynorhinus; species Corynorhinus townsendii. The sequence continues at coordinate 47,448,457 of JAPDVU010000009.1, forward strand.
TAATCTTTACAATTATGGTTAATTGATTTTTTTGTAAGAGTGCCAGGTAATTCAATGGCAAAAGTGGAGTTTTTTTAACCAATGCTTCTGGAACAAGTAGATATTCACTTGAAAATGTATCAGGATGTAACCTTATCTCACACCATATACAAAACTAAACTTAGAATGGATCAAAGACCTATATATAAGAGCTAAAACTATGAAAGTCTTAGAGGAAGCATGTCTGTATTTATAACCTCAGGTTAGGCAATTTTTTTCTTATGATAAAAAAAAACAAAACACAGCAACAACAAAATAAATTGATACATTTGACATCATCAAAAGTATAAACTTCTGGTCCTTGGTCAGGTGGCTCAGTCAGTTGGACCATCATCCCATACACCACCAAAAGATTGCAGGTTCAATTCTTGGTCATGGTGTGTAAAGGAGGCAATCAATTGATGGGTTTTTCTCTCTCCCAACTCCCTCTCTCTCTTCCTTCCTCTCTCTCTAAAATCAATAAACATATCCTTGGGTTAGGGTAAAAAACAAAAACACTTTGTGCTTCCAAGGACATCACCAAGAAAGTGAAAAGGCATCCCAGAGAATGGTAGAAAACTTTGCAAATCATCCTATCTAATAAAGATGGAATATGCAAATCAACCATCACTCCACAACAAATATGGCAGCACCCACAGCCAATAAGGAGGGAATATGCAAATTAATGCTACAAAGATGGTGGCGGCTGGGCCGGGACACTTGTGTCATCGCCATGGCAATGACGCAGACATTCCACCCTGCCCCTGCTGCTCCGGGCCTCCGGGCAGAGTGTGTGTGCAGGCCTGGTGTGGCCGGGGTGGGGTGGTACAGCTTGCTATGAGGGAGGGCTGGGGAGTGGAGGGAGCTACAGGAGGGCGGCAGGGCTGGAGCGAAGGCAGAAGTCAGCAGCCAGAACAAAGGCCCAGGTCTCAGGTGCCAGAGAGAAGCCAGTGCTGGCAGCCAGGGGAAGGAAGGCCTATTCTTGCACAAACTGTGCATCGGGCCTCTAGTATATATTATAAGGGACTTGTATCTATAATATACAGACTTACCTCATATTATTGCTCCTCACTTTATTGCACTTCAGAGATGTTGCCTTTTTTTATAAATTGCTGGCAAGATCCTCCACCAGCAAAAAAAAAAAAAAAAAATGACTCACTTTATTTTGGTGGTCTGGAACTGAATTTGCAATATCACTGAGGTATGCTTGCATAAAGAACTCCTACAATTCAATAATAAGGCACCCAATTGAAAAAAAAATAGGAAAGGATCTGAATAGCTATTTCTCAAAACAGAAAAAATATACACAAATGATCAATAAGTCCATGAAAATATGTTCAAGATCAATAGTCATCAGGGAAATGCAAATCAAAATCACAATGATATACTCACTAGCATGACTATAATTCAAGAGATAATAACAAGTATCGCTGAAGATATGGACTAAGTAAAAATCCTCATATGTTGCTGGTGGGGATGTAAAATGGCATAAATGCAGTTTCCAAATGTTAAATATAGAGGTAGGAGCAATTTCACTCCCACCTATATACCCAAAAGACATCACATTGCTAGAGTTTTGTTGGTCAAAGCAAGTCATATAGCAAAACTCAACTTAAAGGGGGCAAAAAAACCCCAGCATCTTACCATATACCTGAAGGAAAAATCAGAAATATTAGTGGACTATGCTAATACCAACTATAATTTGCTCTCTTTCCACCAAATAGTCTTTCACAACCAGAACACACCTTCTCCTCAAAGGAAATAAATTGACTGCATCCAGCTCATTGTCTGACATCTCTAAGTAACACTCCTTGTTTCTTGACTGAATGGATTCTTCTTGGTACAGAACCCTATGAAATAAATAGACAAGTTATCTGTCTCTACACACTCAATATAAAATAGTGAAACAGGGAGAATGGGAGAAAAAGAGTAATCACTACTCTGGCAATTCTAAAATCCCTTGGGCAGACATTTGGAAACCTCTCCCCTAGGGTGACAGAATGTTTTTGGCTTGGGTCCTGCTCTGTCTACTAGTTTGGAGCCCTTAGAGTCTTGGAGCTACCCTCTTCAGAAAGGTTCTTCTCTTTCCACTCCTCATCTTGGCCACTTTTAAACAGGGCATCAGAACATTCCTAGAACATGCCTAGGATAAGGCATCAGAACATATGCCTTCCTTGGGGACCACATCTTGCTCTTAGATCGTTGGGATCTTAAGACTTGTTCAATAGCACAGTCTTTTTTTTTTACCAATAAAACTATCTTCAATATTTAGTCAGCATACCTTCTATTTGATTCAAGTAATCTATAGATGCCAATAGCTTCCTAAACATAACTCATATTTGTTACATTTAATAGCTTTTTAATCCCCCCTTCATTGTGAGCAACTTCAGCCTATCAAACGTTTATGGAAAAGCTGTACCTTTATTCTCTTTTTTTATGAATTACTGACATAATACAAATTTAATTAAATTGCCAGGCTTTTTTTCCTTCTTCTTTACCTTCCATTCCTCTGCTTCCTCTTCCTCCATCTCTTCCTCCCCCCCCCCTCTCTCTCATTAACTGCAATAAAATTCATGTAGACTTTGATACAAACTCTTGACAATCTGGGTCATAAGCCTAATAATTCCCCCAAACATACAGAATTCTGTTCAGGTTGGTCTACTGAAATCCAGAATCAAAGATATTAAAAAGGATTGGAATCATTGCAAATAAGAAATCTATGAAATAGAAATTGTAATGATTTCTCCATGTGGAGAAGAATGACTCATAGCTTATGCAGTGTACTTTTAAGTAATTTTTATTTTCTCTACTTACCAAATGGAATTTATAGAACTTGGAGTAGAATTAATAAATATTTAAGGTTAAGTCCTATGCTGCTTTGAATTGGGGGAAACATAAATTAATGTTATAATTGGAAATGGTTTCCCATTTAACCTCTGTAAACATATTAAAAGGTCTCTTAGGCTTTAGATGAAGGCACAACATGTTCATTCAGGTTCCAAGATGGCTGCAGATTAGATGAAAGCAACACATACCTCTCCACACCAAACCAGATTCACAGCTAAAATTTAGAGCAATCAACCTGACTAAGCAATAGAAGGTCCTGAACTAGAGTATTATGTCCGAGGATTGAAAAAAGTTCTACAGAGACTGGTAAGAAGGCCAGAGACACAGAGAGGGCTGGCTTCTGCACCAGGGATAGGGGCTGAGAAGCCAGAAAAATGTCGTGGCTGCAAAAGTCCTCCCTGAAGAAATTGGGGTCTTAACCTCATGCAGGGACCCCCAAACCAGAGCACAAGGGCTGGGAAGAAGAGCCCTATTAGCATCTGGCAGCAAAAATAAGTGGGGACTTTGTTTGCTGGAAAGAAGAGGGTGTCCACTTGTATACCAGGTTCTCTACTTAAGGGCCAAAACACAGGGGCTCACTCTTGGGCAATCACATGGGGTTCTGGTAGAAGGAAGAAGACTCAGGATATATAGCAGCCATAAAAAGAAGATTTGGGTGGCATAGTTCTGGATATCTGAAAGGTAGGCTACTGAGGTTCCAGTCCTGAGTTGACATCCCACACTGCAGTCAGGCACCGTATCACCATATCCCAGGGTTGAGCACTTCTATTCTTATAGCACCAGCTGGAGAAAATGCATTAAACCCATCCTCCAAACACTGACAACACTATCCTGCCAAGCCCAAATCTGGTGTAAAGGGTTGTTGGCTGCACCCAACAGGGACTTGAGGTGTGCTCTTTTTCTGGAGAAACTATAGACAGACTCTCAGAAGATCACTGAACTGAGTGGCCTTGAACAAGAGCCAATCTTTCCCTTCTCTCACAAGTTAGGGAGGCACCACCCCCAATGGAGGACTCTCTTGTCAGGTTTTCTGATAGTGAGCTGCAGGGCTAGGGAAAGGTGAGCAGCTCTCTCCCCTCCCAATGGCTGACATCACCCTCAGCAGAGGGCAGCCTTGATCTGTTCCTCCAAGTCCCACCAGCACTGTCTTGCTGGTGCAACCACACCAGGGAAAGGGGTCCCAACACAGGACTGGGACATTGAGCATGACCCACTGGAAACCTCTTGTCAGGATCTCTGGCAGAGAGCTGACAAGCTAGGGGAAGGCTAGCAGTGTACTCCCCTCCCAAGAGCCAAGGGCTGGTGCCATACCCAGTTAAGAGCTGCCTTGATTTGTTCCTCTAAGTCCCGCAGAGGAGAAGTGTCAGAGAAAGTTCCTCCTTGAACCCTGCTTGCTGTATTAACTGTTGGAAGCACAGGTTCTGATCCTGCCCTACTAAGCCAACTGTGGGTTCTGAGCCCCTCTGCCAGGGACTGGACCTTCTTGGACCCTGGGTGGTAGACGGAGAAACCATAAGAAGTCGTGGCTGTATAAGAAAGTCTTTGTTATAGGAGCTATTGGTCATGTAGGCATTGCTAACAAGGAGCCACTAGACAAAATGGTTCTTCAAAGCAAAGCCCCATATAGTAGGTAGCCACACACTGTGCCACATACAAATGTAGTTGTTGTAATTTTCTTATTCACCCTCAAATCTTCACCCTACCAGTAGTATGTCTAACTGCTGCATCCTTGTACCTGCGTATAGCATCTGATTAAGATTCTCACGCTTAGAGTGGTGTTGGACATTTGGTGTACTCTGAATAGGGCCTTCGCATTCTAATTGGCCTTGAGCATCCAGCATACTCTAGACAGGGCCCCAGAGGAAGGGGACAGGGAGTTATGGAATGTGACTCAGACAGGGTTTCTTAATGGCCCAGCTGTGGAGTTACGGGGAAAAAGCATGCAGCTTTCACCCCTCACATGGCCTAGTGCCACCACCAATAGAAGACTGCCTTGATCTATTTTCAAACGCCCACTGGTTCTGTCCTACTCTGCTCAGTTTTGAGGGAGAAGTAGGCACTGCTCAGAATTAGGACATTCAGAGTGCATCTACCTCTGAGGCTCCAATCCAGGGCTTGAATAGGCTACAGAACTAAAAGGAGGAGTACAGGTTGCTCCCCTCCCATGGCACAGCTTGCACCACACACAAAAGAAGGTTTTTTTCAATCTTTGAGAATGTTCCATGTGCACTTGAGATTTATGTATATTCTGCTGCTTTGGGATTAAATGTTTTGTAAATATCAATTTAATCTATCAGATCAAGTGTGTTAAGTTATCTGTTTCCTTGTTGATGTTTTGTCTGGAATATCTATCCACTGATGACAGTGAGGTGTTAAAATTCCCTGCTGTGACTGTATTACTATCAATCACCTTAAAGTACACCAGGTTTTTAAAAATATATATATTTGGGTGCTCCTAAATTGGGTACATACATGTTTATAAGAGTTTTATCTGCCTGTTGGAATGATCCTTTTAGTTTTATGTAGTGACCTTTTTTGTACTTGTTTTGAAGTTAATTTGTCAGAAATAAGTATTGCTACCCCAGCTTTCCTTTGTTTGTTTCCATTTGCATGGAATTTTTTTCTATCCCTTCACTTTCAGCTTGTATGATATGATTCTTTTGTTCTGAGATAGGTCTCTTGTATACAACATATATATTATGTGTCTTATCCATCCAGTTACCCTATGTCTTTTGATTGGAGCATTTGACCCATTTACATTTAAAATTATTGATAAGCTCTTATTTATTGCCATGTTTTTCTTTGTGCCTATGTTCCTTTCTCTATTTTTTCTTCTTCTTAAAGCAGTTTTAAGCATTTCTTTTAATGTGTGTTTGGCGGTACTGAACTCCTTTAGCCTTCTTTTGCTTGGGATGATCTTTATTTCACCTTTAATTTTAAATGATAGCCTTGCGGATAAAGCAGTCTTGGTTGAAGATTATTTTCATTACTTTGAATACTTCATGCCAATCCCTTCTGGTCCGATGTGTTTCTGTTAGAAATCTGCTTGACAGCCTAATGGGGGCTCTTTGTAGGTAATTAACTGTCTCTCTTATTGCCTTAAGATTCCCTCTTTGTCTTTAACCTTGGCCATTTTAATTATGATGTCTTTTGGTGTGAATCTTTTTGGGTTTATCTTGATTAAGACTCTGTGTGCCTCCTGACCTTGTGTGAATTTTCCTTTCACCAGGTTAGGGAAGTTTTCTGTCATTATTTCTTCAAACAGGTTCCCTATCCCTTGCTTGATTTCTTTTCCTTCTGGTACCCCTATGATGCAGATGTTATGTTTCATGTTGTCCCAGAGTTCCCTTAAAGTATCCTCATTCTTTTAAATTCTTTTATTTGCTCTAATTGTTTTTTCCACCTTGTCTTTCAAATTGCATATTCAATCCTCTACTTCATCCAGCCTATTTTCAATTCCTTCCAGTGTATTTTTGATCTCAGATAGGGAATTCTTCATGTCCAACTGGTTCTTATTCATAGTTTCTATGTCCTTTTTCATGCTGATGTAATTCTGACTAAGTTTCTTGTAGTTCCCATTAAGTTTCTTGTAGTTCTCACTAAGTTGTTTGAGCATCCTTATAAGCATTACTTTGAACTCTATATCTGATAGATTGCTTGCCTCCATTTCATTTAGCTATTTTTCTGGATATTCCTTCTTTTCTTTTACCTTGGGATTGTTTCTTTGTCTCCCAATTTTAGCTGTCTCTTTGTGTTTGTTTCTATGTATTAGATAGAACTCCTGTGACTCTCAGTCTTTGTGGGTGGCCTTTTGTAGTAAATGGGAACCAGTAGTGCAATCTTCTTGATCCCCTGAGCTGGATACACTAGTAAAGTACCTTGTGGAGGTTACCTGGGCTCTCTTGTTGTAATTGGGTCTTGACTAATGTTGGCCTGTTCGTGGTTAGGATCAACCCACAGACTGCCTGGCTGAAATGCAATCTGACTATAGCATGTAAGCTGCTGAGCAGGTACAGTCTCAAGGTATCTTATTTGGCTCAGTGGCACAATCTTCCAGATCATCTGTGTTCATCTATGGAGGAATGTTTCTTGTGAGTTATGTGCACCCTCTGTTGTAGTTGATGAATGCTGTTGCTTCTTTCATGAATGGAATTAACCCTACAAGCTAGGTGGTTATAGAGTAAACCTCAATCACCATGTATGCGATGTCATGCAGGGAATTCCTGCCAACGCGGAGTTGTTCCCAGCAAGGTCTGATGCCTGCCCAGTTCTTCCTTTGGGTATGCCACTTGTGTGATCTGAAGCCAACCACTGGTTTTGTTGGTTCTGGGTCTACTTGGGTGGGATTTATGCACAATAGAATAAAGACAGTCTCTTCAATAAATGCTACTGGAAAAATTGAACAGGTACATGAAAAAAATAAAACTAAACCACCAACATACACCATACACAAGAATAAACTCAAAATGAATAAATGACTTAAGTATAAGTCATGAAATGACAAAAATCCTAAAGAAGACATAGGCAGTAAAATCTCAAGCATCTCCCTTAGCAATATTTTTGCCAATATAACTTCTAGGGCAAGGGAAAAAAATAGACAAATGAAACTACATCAAACATAAAAACTTTGCAAAGCAAAAGAAACAGCAACAAAATGCAAAGGGAACCTACTGTATTGGAGAACATATTCACCAATGATACATATGATAAGGGGTTAATTTCCAAAATATATAGATAATTCATGCTACTCAACACCAGGGAGACAATCCAATTTAAAAATGAGCAAAGGACCTGAGTAGACATTTCTTCAAAAAGGTCATACAGATGGCCAATAGACAAATGTAACTAGTCATCAGAGAGATAAAAATTAAAACCTCAATGAGATGTCACCTCACACCTGCCAGATGTTGCTACCATCAATAAATCAATGAATAAGAAGTGTTGGAGTGGATGTGGAGGAAAGGGAACCATAGTGCATTGCTGATGGGAATGCTGACTGATGCAGTCACTATAGAAAACAGTATGGAGTTTCCTCAAAAAATTAAAAATGAAATTGTCTCTTTAACCTGTGGATCCTACTTCTGGGAATATATCCTAAGAATCCCAAAATACCAACCAGAAAATATATATGCACCCTTATATTCTTAGCAGCATCCTATATAATAAAAGGTTAATAAGCAAATCGACCAAATGGCAGAATGACTGGTCACTGAGGTGCACTGACCACCAGGGGGCAGACACTCAATGCAGGAGCTTCCCCCTGGTGGTCAGTGTGGGAGTACGGCTCAGCCAGAAGCCCTGAGCCAGGCTCACTGCTGGCAAGTGCAGCAGCGGTGGCGAGAGCCTCTCCTGCCTTTGCAGCAGCACTAAGGACCCCTTGGGGGAAGTCAGACTGCTGGCTTAGGCCCGTTCCCCACAGGGGAGGGCACAGGCCAGGCTGAGGGCACAAGCCAGGCTGAATGTCATGCACCGGGCCTCTAGTTATTTATAATAGCCAAGATCTGGAAACAGCCCAACTGCCCATCAGTAGAAGAGTGAATTAAAGCACTGTGGTACATTTACACAGTGGAATATTACCCTTTGCAACAGCATGGATGGACCTAGAGATTACAGTGCTATGAGAAATAAGCCAGTCAGAGAAAGACAAATACCATATGATCTCACTTATATGTGGAGTTAAATGAACAAAATAAACTGATGAGCAAAATAGAACCAGAGTCATGAATATATGATACAATCGGAGAGATGTCAGAGGGGAGGTGACTGGGGTGGACAGGATGAAATAAATTAAAGAGAATAGCCAAAGAACATATATGCATAGCAATTGACACAGACCACAATGTGGTTAGTGCTAAAGGGAGGGGAGGGTGGGGTCTAGGTGAAGGCAGGCAACTGGGAAGAAAATGGGAAACATCTGTAATAATGTTGAGAATAAATAAATACCAAAATATTTTCTTGCCATGGCCAGTGTTGCTCAGTGGTTACAGTGCCAGCCAGCAGACCAAAGGGTTACAGGTTCGATTCCCATTCAAGGTCACGAACCTTGGTTGCAGGTTCAGTCCCTGGTCTGAGTGCAAGCGGTAAGCAACCAATCAGTGTGTCTCTTTCACATTGATATTTCTCTCTTTCTCTTTCTCTCTCTCTCCCCTCTCACTCTCTCTGTCCTTCCCCCATCCCTTCCAATCTCTCAATGGAAAAAATATCATCACTTATTACATAAGGATTAAAAAAGAGCTTTTTTTCAAAACAAACAAACAAAAACCCACCAGCCTGGCCATTGTTGCTCAGTGGTTGAACATCAACCTGTGCACTAAGAATCACCAGTTTGATTCCCAGTTGGGGCAGGTGCCCAGGTTGCTGGCTTCACCCCCAGTAAGGAGCATGTAGGAGGTAGACAACTGATGTTTCTGTCTCATCGATGATTCTATCTTTCCTTCTCCCTTCCTCTCTCTCTAAAAAAGATCAATGAAAACATTTAAAAAAACAAATGAAAAACATCAAACATCTTCATGCAGTCCATAAAGCCTTACTTGACTGAACTCCCTTTCCTTGCCACATCTTCATCCATGTGATCCTCCACTCTGCCTCTACTATCCTTCCAGTGTCTTCCTTTAGTTGCCTGTATAGAACATGTCCTTATTAAACTTGAGATGTGTAAATGCCAGTGCCTCTGCCCACCTGTCCATACTTCTCCCCATAATACTTTTTCTAGTACTGGTAACTCCTCTTCCCCAAGATCTCTATGGAAGCATCACATAGCTTTAGGCCAAATGTTTGTGTCCCCACAAAATTTATATGTTAAATCCAAACACTCAATGTGATGATATTGGAGGTGGATGGAACCTTTGGGAAGTGGTTAGGTCTTGAGAGCAGATCCCTGATGAGTGGGATTAGTGTCCTTAAAAAAGAGACTGTTGAGTGTTCCCTGTCCCTTCCACCATGTGAGGATACAGGAAAAAGAGGGCCTTCTGTGAACTAGAAAGTTGTTTTTTACCAGAACCAAATTTTCCAGTGCCTTGATGTTAGTCTTCCCAGCCTCCAGATTGTGAGAGGCAAATTTCTGTTGTTTATAAGCCATGTAGTTTATGATATTCTGTGGTAGCAGCCCAAGAGGGCCAAGACATGCATTTATGCATTTGTCCGCTGGTCTTCTCTGATCTGCCTGATGTGGGCCACTCTCTCTCTTCTGTACCTCACAACACCTTGCACTTCTCTTGCAGATTGCTCATGGCTACAAATTTTTTGTTCTTGTTTCATTGGGTGATTATTGGTTAGTATCAGGAGTGTGTATCTGATTCTATAACCATAAAACTTAGAAAATTTCTTGTTCATTTAAGCAGTCAAATATTTGTAGATGGAAAGGATAACCCTAGGTCATTTTACAACATAAGAAACAGATTCAATCCTTCACATTAAAAAATTTGGGGTGTCTAGGACTGTGTAAATACATTTTTTTTTCTATTTCAACTAATTGCATTATGCAGGGTTTTATTTTGTTTGTACTGCTTTAACTGGTTTAAAGACAAATATCTGTCACAAGTAGTATTTCCCTGAATTGACAAACATCTTCATGAATATTTTGATCACAGGTCTTTTACTCATTGGCCAGGTATTATTAGGTCATCTTGTTGACCTAAATTCTTATTTTTTAAATATTTACTTTATTAAAAATTTCAAAATATAGTAAAAACTTTAAATTTTTCATTTGACTCCTGGATACTTAAAAATCTTTAGTCCTAATTCTGTTTTCCATCTTTATAAATGTATATTTTTCCATCAAAAAAAGATACATATAAATATCTTCCACCTCAGAATGAAAAGGCAATGGAAAGGGAGCTTTTAAAGAAAGTTTGGATGCAGCTGTAATATCCTTAAGTTGAATGTCAAAATCCTTATGGCCAGTTAATAGAAAATCTGATTTAATGTCCCCCACTTAAAATAACTGCATGTAGCATTATTTCTTACTAGAGGCCTAATGCACAAAATTTATGCAAGAGTAGGCCTTCCTTCCCCCTGCTGCCGACACTGGCTTTCTTCTGACACCTGGGACCCGGGCCGCCCTCCAGTGGCTGGCAGGCACCCAGGACCCGGGCTTCCCTTGCAGCTCTGGCTTTGTCCAGAAGGATGTCCGGCTTAATTAGCATATTATGCTTTTATTATTATAGATGTTTAGTTTCTGGCACTGCATCTAGCCTTTAGTCTGTATTTACTGAATAATAGAGGCCCCAATGCACAAATTCATGCACAGGTGAGATCCCTCTGAGTGGCCTGCGGGGACCAGGCCCCAGCTCACGCCCCCAGCCCTGCCTGGCACCCTGTCATGGCCTGGTGCTGCCCCCTTACCTGCTCCACCATCCCGCCTATGGGGCAATGGATCAGGGCAGGGCCCCCCACCTGGATCCTCAGTGCCTGGGAGCCAGGCAGCAACCCTATCCCCTGTTGCCACAGCTGGTTACCATCTGTGGGACAATTGGCAGGGTGATCGGGCCCCACTCACACCTGCCTTGGTCTAGTGCTGCCCACTCACCTGCTCTACCATCCTGCCATAGTCCCACTGTTGTCTGGGCCCATCAGAGCCAGCAGCACCTTCACTGCCACCTGCTGCCAGTACCGCATTGCTGACACCCACCATGTTCCACGCTGCCCCCTGGCGGTCAGCACACATCATAGCGAGTGGTCGAACTCCCGGTTGAACTCTGGGTCAAACAACCACTCCAGCGGACAATTTGTATATTAAGCTTTTATTATATAGGACTTTTGTTGAGCACTCTATGGACACTTATAGCAAAGATTTGTCATAAGATTTTATGAAATAATAGATAAAGAAAGCTTGTTTCCCTTTGCCTATGGTAAGCAACAATATGCCAGCCAAAGCCACCGGATAGGAGAAAACTATAAACCATCACTTCAGGTTTATACACAAGAAGTGAGAAAATGCATGTGACAGTGTGTGCCTGGTGTTGGCACATAGTTGGCACTCTGGTTTTACTCATTCACTTCTTCACGAGGTCGAGAATAGGAGTTGAAGTAAATTTACCTCCTAAGGTAGAGCCACAAACAGATTCCCTCCCAGTACTTACTCTGCACACATTCACCACCCCCATGTTCTGACCCACATCACTACACATTTGGATTTCTCATCATACCAATGCAATGGGTACAATAATATGCTCTCATCCATCATCCCTACATCAAATATTAACCTTTACTAGGGGTCTTCAAGAGACACACCGCCCTAAGATAAACGCTGAGAGAAAGGCTTTTAAAGAAATGTGTATGCTAAGTTGTCAGCATAAACCTTGACCTAGGTTACTAGCTGTTCTGGCCAAATGGCAGGCAGAACCTGAGATCTGACTACTTCAGTCTTCTCATAAAAAGGACAATAAAATGAACGTTTGGTGAGAAAAATGCTTTTATGGAAACTTGTGTAATTCAAACTTTTGGTGGTGGTTTAACATCGGATTTTACAACAGGGTAGTTAAATAGTTGGCTGAGTTTTTAAAGGTCTGGGGAATTTACAGGCAGAAAGTATGCTCTTTATTGTTTTGTCAGTCCAGAGAACAAGGCAGCGAATCTGAGACTTCGGATCTGGGATGCCTGCTGCAAAGCTTCTGGGTCTCTCTCAGATAATCTTCCACCCTGCAATCTGCTGTGCTTACATGTGACATGAAGAAAGTAGCATATAGGAGGTGCTGTTGGTTTTCCAAAAGAGGAGTAAGTTAGCCCTGAGTCCTCCAAACCCTGGCAAGTTCATCCGTAGTTATAAATTTGCAACAAAGGCCTAGGCCGTTGTCTATGAACAGAATAAAGTTCATCCTGGAGGCTCGCAGGTGCGATCCTCACTATTCAGTGTCAAACCAACTGAGCTTCATGCTAATGAGCCAGTCGTTCCTTCATGAATGAGTAGCCCAAATGGCCACCATCCGGTCCTCACGGGGACCTTCTGGACAATAGAAAAAATGAGACTTCAAGGGTGTTTTACTACACTCGCTTCAGAAAAGGATGAGCATGAAGCAGTACAGATAACATTATTCATGAGAAAAATTATAAAGGCCACATCTACACCATTCCCTATGAATTGTAATTACCCAGAGCATCTATTCTGGATTAAAGAAAGAGAGTAATCATCCTGTCAAAAATAAGATTTTTGTTTATGCACTACATTACACATTTCAGCATTCTACAACTAGCTCTTTTCATTGTACTATATTTCTATGTTTATCTCTTGCTTCAATAAATTAGTGCAAATATAGGATTATCATTTTCATTTTTATGGGGTAGATAATTCCAGTTTAGAAGATGAAGAATGGGACAGCATCATTTTCTAAGATAATTCCACTGTTTTTAGAAAAGCAGGACTTACGCTTTAAGTTGATTGTCTTGACATGGAAAGATTAATCCTCTTATGTAGATCAAACATTGGCAACATGCCTGGTTTGGGATAGGTATAAAGCAGGATCTGAGGGTTTAGAGAAAAGCTGACAGAAAGGGAAATAAAACATAGACACACCTCCAACTACTTGAGTCATCCTAATTCATCAAACCTTTAAACTTGTGTGTTTAAGATAAAAATCTCTTAATGAAGAGAAAACTAAGAGTTTGCTATTCTATTATTATTTTAATTTAATGATATATATATACTCTGCAGTTGTAATGGGCATGAAAATAAATCATAAAATTGTAATTACTACATTTAAGCACAGGTGCATTGTAAGGTTTTGGCTATATTTCCAAAATGATTGGTTGCACAATGGTTATGCAATTTACACTCACCCCCGGCCAAATACTGAATGCAGTGTACTTATGTACTTGCTTATCTCACCACAAACTATATATAAATGTATATTCTATATATGTATTTGGATATTCATTTCTTTGATAAGTAGTGAAGTTAATTATGTTTTTATATTTTCATAGATTTGGCCATTATAATTTTCCATTTTTCTATTGGAGAGAGCGTCCTTTGTTGTTTTATATTTAGTAATATTCTGAGAGTGCTAAGAGTTAGGACTTCAACATACGAATTTTGTGGGGACACAATTCAACCCATAATTGGAACTCAGTAGAAAGCAAGTAGGCCAATATGAGAACAGCTAAGGAGACTAAGAGGGGTTATAGCCACTGCAGTAGCAGCTGAGTACAATGGGCCTAAAGGAAGAAGTGCTAGAGTGTCAGGTTGCTATGAGCTCTCAAGTCTAACTTGCCAGGGCACCTTTCCAGGACAGGGCCTCTTATTAAGAAGAGAATACTGGAATTTGGATGAAAATTGGACAGAAAAAGGACAGGAGAAAAAAAAAAGAGGTCTCAATAAAAGAGAAAGTGTAAGAGAGAGGAAAAATTTTAAGCCACAATATTTTTCCTTTATATATATACGAGAGGCCCAGTGCACAGGTTCGTGCACAGGTGGGGTCCCTCAGCCTGGCCTGCACCCTCTCACAATCCTGGACCTTTCGGGGGATGTCGGACTGCTGGTTTGAGCCCGATCCCCACGGGCCAAAACTAGCAGTCCAACATACTCCCAGGAATGTAGCAGAGCTGAAGCGGCAGGTGGCTGGTGAGGAGTCCGAGAGGGGGCCAGGCATGCCAACGCCCCCGCTCCCTGCTGTGCCTGCTGCCAACCCCTGCTTCCACCACTCGGTAGCACTGCTATGAAGGTGGGAGAGGCCCCCTCCACCACCCTGCACTTGCCAGCCGTGAGCCTGGCTTCTGGCTGAGTGGCGCTCCCACTGTGGGAATGCACTGACCACCGGGGGCAGCTCTTGAGTTGAGTGTCTGCAACCCTGGTGGTCAGTGCGTGTCATAGTGACTGGTCTTTCCATTCATTCCAATAAATATTATTGATTTCAGAGAGGAAGGGCGAGGAAGAGAGAGAGAAACATCAGTGATGAGAGTGAATCATTGATTGGTTGCCTCCTGCACACCCCCTTCTGGGGGTTGAGCCCACAACCTGGGCATGTGCTCTGAATCTAACCATGACCTCCTGGTTCATATGTCAATGCTCAACCACTGATAAACATCAGCTGGACAATATTTTTCAATAATTAATTTAAATTGCTACATTGGAGCAATAGTTTTTCTAACTTTTAGCAATAGTACTGGGAAGTTAGAAAAGCTATTTGCAACCATACCCTTTCAAAAATTTTAAATAAACTAAATTCACACAAAAATCACAAAAAATGAAGAAGATAAAAATATCAATACCGAATTCCATAAAAATGTGCTCAACTTTATTGATATATAATTTACATACTATAAAATGTACACATATTAAGCTCACAGGTCTATCTATTTACAATATCTAAATATTGGTTCTATTTCTCTAGAGAACCCTTAGTAATACAGATGCTACTGTGAATTAAGTTCCCTCAGACAGAGAGGAAAGGCTGCTACTCTGGATTAAGAATGCCACTTCCATGTGGGTGGGGATATTGCTTCTACTGGGGGTGTGGATGGGGAAGCTGCTTCCATGGCCAAAGAAGACTCATCAGAATTTAGGAGCTCAATGCCCACACACGCCACAACAATTAAGGGCCGGGAGCAATCCAAAACCCAAGATTATGCCCCTGACTTGGAATCAAACCCTTGACCCTTTGGTGCACAGACGGATGCTCTAACCACTGAGAAATACTGGCCAGGGTTCTTTGTGTGACTTTATAGTTTTATCACTCCAATGCAATTCCCTTGACACAACAATTTAATCTTTCCCATTAAAAAAAGATATGTCCTTTAAATTTCTTTTACTCTATAAATTTCCCCTCAATCCCTTTCTTTACCTTATAATTAATCTGTTGAAAAACCCATGACATTGGACTTGTACAGTTTCCCAAAGTTTGGATTTTGCTAATTGCACTCACTGTGCAGCTCAGCATGGCCCACTGCACTCTGCAGCTGCTGCACATGGGCAGTTACGCTCAGAGACTAGGCCAGTCTTGTGACTGGTCCCTGTGGCAAGGCTATAGCTGGTACTGGGTTCTTTCATCAGGAGAGGCATAATATCTCAGTCTCTTTTTTATGATGTTAATATTTAAGTTCATTAATTGAAAAGAATTGTAAAATGTTGGTACTCTAATTCTATTTTTATGTATCATTTACTGGTACTAACTGGAATACTTTTACAAATAGGCAGTAACTCTCATCTAATACTTGGACACCTTGAGTGACAGTTCTGACAGGAGAGACAGAAAACATGCTAGATTCTTTTCCTATTTTCTACTAGTTTTCTATTCACTTACTAGTGTTAAATAACAAATTAATTTCCCCACTAATCTCCACAGATGAATAACTAGGTTTTCAAAAATATGTTATTATGAAGTCAAGGATTTAAACATGTTTTCTGGGTTTCAAATTATTACAATTATTATGTAACTATCTTATCAAAGTTCAAATTGTCATATTTTTGGCCAGTGGAAGTGCCTTCACAATAGCTTCTGAGCCTTTTTACACGTACCTAGTAGTTTTAGATAGTGTCTGCACTATTTGGTATAAGACAGTCCAGGGTCACTTGTACATTTCCTGCCACAAATGTAGAATCCATCATTTTTAAAATAGTAAAAAGCAAAGAAACAAACAAACAAAATCCTGAACATTAAATAATCTCTTCAGTAGACCGAACTAGAAAAAAATATATAAAATAAAGTGCTTCATATATTCTTACTAAAATCTACAATTAAAACTTGGGGCTACAGGATTATTATTTTTAAAATACTCTTGTGTATTATATGATTACCTTATTTCTCAATACTGAGAATTATGGTTCTTAAATACACAGGGGATGATAGATTTGGAATATTCCATAATGACTCATTTACCTTATTACCTCATTCAGGGGTGGGAAACCTTTTTCTGCCAAGGGCCTTTTGGATATTTATTACATCATTCATGGGCCATACAAAATTATCAACAGAAGAAGCCTAGCCGATACTATATTCTTCTGAAAACTCTTTATAGCTATACAAGCACACACACAACTCTCATTGTCAGTTCTCAGGAACCAAATAGGTTCCAATTAAATTGTCTATTATAAATCCTCTTTGATTTACTTCTCACTATCTGAAATTAATAAATAATATAGCTAGTCTTTCATTGAACTTGATCTCTAAGATCTTCCTATTTGAACTGATATATATATATATACATACATATATATATATGTATATATATATATATATACTGATATATATATATATACATACATATATATATATGTATATATATATATATATACTGATATATATATATCAGTATATATATATATACTGATATATATATATGTGTATATATATATATCAGTATATATATCTATATATATATAGATATATATATATATCAGTATATATATATCAGTATATATATATATACTGATATATATATATGTATATATATATATATCAGTATATATATATATCTATATATATATATATATATATAGAATGTCCCAAAAATGTGTACACACTTTGAATAATTATTGATTCCAATGGGTTAAATCTGAAAAGAAAATAACACAAATAATTCAGGGGTTAGGTACACCATCCCCCATGCAGTAAAAAAAATCTTATGTAACTTTTACTCCTAAAAAATTCAGTTGTCCCTCAGCATCCACAGGAAATTGGTTCCAGGACCTTCATGGATACCAAACTCAGTCCCTTATATAAAGTAGCATAGAACAATGCATATAGTTGGCCCTTCACATCTGCAGATTCCCAACCATAGATTGAAAATACTGTTTACCATGTGAGGTGGTTGAATGCACAAATGTGAAGCCTGGAGATACAGAAGGCTGAATAGATGAGATAGATAGATTGATAGATAGATAGATAGATAGATAGATAGATAGATAGATAGATATAGATAGATAGGGGAGAGAAGAGAGAGAGAGAGAGAGAGAGAGAGAGAGAGAGAGAGAGAGAGAGAGAGAGAGAGGAGAGATTTAAATACACGTATAGGTAGGCCTGTAAAGTTCAAATATGTGCTTTCCAAAGGTCAACTGTACATAGTGTCTTGGACAGGGAAGATATGGAGAGCACTCATAGAGATTACTACCAATAGCTGAAAAGTTTCCTATATAACAAGTGCTATATAGTAAAGTATCCCACTGGAAGATATGGAGTCTGCATGCAACCCCTTGCTGTTCCAAATACGTTGTGCATGTTCCATGATGAATATATGAGTATATCTAAAGATAATATTTTACGAGTAGAAATGCTGGGTCAAAGGACACGGGCAGTTTAAATTTTGATAAGAGAAAACCAAGAGTTTGGTTTCACTGGAAAAAAACACAAGATTTAGAGAAAATGTCTTATTGTGTTGAGGATAAATCATAGTGCTTTTACTAATAATATATTTTACCAAAAATGTTTTTATAATTCTTATAAAATCACCTTCGTTATCTCCTTATCTATTGATGTGACTGAGTACACAAATATTTTTCTAGATGTTGAACCATCTGTGCATTACTAGAAAGAGCCCATCTTGGACTTAATGTGATATTCTTTTGAAATATTACTGTATTGAGATAATGAGATATTACTTGATTGTAACTTTTAAGGAATTTTAGTTTTACAATATGTATACTTTTCTTTGTTCTTGCACCTTTCTCAGGTTTCTGAAATGACCTAAAGGTAAATGAGCACAATAACTTTTTATATAAAATAAAACATTTTCTATAGAATGAAACTTATTCATGATTCACTCAGAAGTTGTTCTGAACTGGGAATCTTATTTGAAGCTATTTCTTTGAAAGAAATTGAATAAGTAGTCACAGCCATTAATCTAGTGTGATTTTTCATTTTTTGAGTTTCCTGCAAATCATCTATTTCAAAAACAATTTTCATTTTATAGTATATATAGATATATTTTTTATATTTCTCAAAATTCTGAAACTATATACATCTTTTCATATATGTGTGTATTTTTTCATTTCTTATTATATTATACTAGAGGCCCAACACACGAAATTCATGCAAGGTCCAACACACGAAATTCATTCGGCCCTCATAGCCCCTCGCAGCCTCGGCTTCATCCAGAAGGTTTTCCAGATGGTTGTCCAAACAGTCGTTCTGCTGTTTGGTCTAATTAGCATATTAGAATTTTATTATATAAGATGCATTTCCTTAAAAAGATATGAGAAAGATTTGTCTCCTTTTAATGATTTTTCAAAATATCAGTGCTTGAATTTATCAATTCTATCACACTGTTTTCTAATTCATTAATTTCTATTTTTTTCTTTTTTCTTCTTTACTTCATTGATCTATTTATAATGATGAGTATATTTACTTTTGTTCTATTTTATTAAAATTACAAGACCATGGGTTTTCCTCTGACTAACCCTTTGATTATATTACTATATATTTTGAAAAATTGTATTTATTGCTATTATTTTCTGAGCAGCTCATCATTTCTAATTTTATTTCCTTTCACCAATAATTAATTTGAGAAACATTTGTGATTTTTATCCAAATGGTTTGAAGTTTAAAAACAAATTTATATATATATATATATATATATATATATATATACACACACACACACACATACACACACACACACACATATATATATATTAATGAAACAAGTAATATTACCTTTGAATTATGTTAGATTATGTCAGAAAATGTGGCCAAGACAAATTTTATTCTGTACAAATTAGTGAATTAATATATATTCACTTTTATAAGTTTCATTAAAAACTGAAAAAGAATAAACTGAATATGTTGCAAACTTTCCTGCAATGAGAAGCTTAGCTATGGGGTATTTTTTTTTTCTTTTTTCCTGAATGGCTTCATGTGGAGAAATATTCTGTTATGAGATTCAAGTGCATCACACCCCATACACACAGTCTCCTTGATGCTCCTCTCCCCAACATTCCTACCCAAAGAGTGACACAGGCCTAAACTGAGCCATTCAATCATGAAACTCTTGTTGGAAGTAGTCGGAGAAGTGTGTTTTCTTTCCACACGGGTTGCCAAATTGCCGACATGTAAGCCAACGCTCCTGTGGTCATCTTTGTGGCCACATTGAGAGAGCTGGTCTGGGAATGAAGCCAGCACGAGCAGGGCAGGGAGATGGTGCTCCTCAAAGGTAGCTGGTGCCTGGCCGTAGCCATTCCAAAAGCTAGGTGAAACCCTGGCTCCCCTTCACCCACCCAATCAGCTCACTTAATCGCATTAACAGACTTGATTTGGATTTTCTCTTTAGCCCAGAACATCTTGATTGATATAGAAACTAATTTGTCTCTCCACATGAATGAGTACTGATCAAATAGACTTTCAGGGAAGAAGTTACTGCTCTGATTGGTATGCCGAAGACACATGAGGCCCACGCAGAAGAATAAAGTTCATTGCTGGAGTGTTTCACTCTTAGCTTGCTGAGGTTTTGTTGCCTAAAGGAAGAAGAATTTTGCTGGTGTTCCTGAGATAGTACACTGCACTGTCACATTTTGACATGGCACATATTGCAACATGATCCCAACTCACAGAAGAACCAGTGGTGTCAAGGTTATCATTGTCCCAATATCACTGGCCCTTAGAAATGTCACAGGGGCTTCACTGCTTTCAGAGTGAAAGCATCAATCATCCACGCAGTAACTCAGGATTGATTCACACGCCCCAAAGCATCTGGGCCTGACAAAGTGTGCGCCTTCCAAGGGTGACTTCTGTTTGAAGCGCATCCCCCAGCGAAGCTTATGAGATCAATAAATGTCCCAAAACACTGAGGACTCCATGGTCTCTTTTATGTTTTCTTCTGCATAATGACAAAAACAAGTCTAGGGCATGTGGAGCAGTTGTCTCTACAAAGAAACAGTTTGGGATGGTCCTATTGGTAAATGCCTTGAATAGGTAAGCTTTAATGCACAGAGAGGAAATAACTTTCATTTTAAGGATCAGATACTAAGAGTGGAACCCAAAGGAAGAAACATTCATTGACTTAAAAAAAAACTTTGGGGAAAAATAATCTGACTATGGGAGCATGATAACTTCTAGCAACAGGGCATACATATGTCTTATTTTCTCAAAATAATGCATTTAAGAATTTGTATTAGTCACTCAAAATACAAAATCAACATAGTTATTGTTTTAAATAACTTGTTCTTTCACTAAATTGACTTTAATTCAACCAGTCACCTACTTCTGTGTTTGCATGTGTGCGTGCACACTGGTACATGCCTATGCCTTTGTAGAGCGATTCTCTGAAGATAGTTTGCAAAACCTTCAAACGTTTACAAAATCCCTTTGAAGCATCAAGTACATCTTTTTTTAATTTTGGAGTCATTCAGGGACATGTTACTTTATCCACTTCAGATTTCTTGTTTTAGCAAATTAGATAAAGAAATTTTCTACCAAAAGAAATAAAATCAATTTTTTAAATATATGTTCTTCCCTGCTCATGGTAGTTGACCAGGACCAAGACAGGGCATACACACTTCTGAAGAACGTCTGTGTGTAAGGCATTGGAAAACCATTCCTCTTAAGGGTCAACTCGGTCTTTGATAATCTGCAGTACAGGTCATTAGCAACCTATATAATAAACCATATTGTGAGGGGAGGGAAGAAAAGTAGCTGGTTCAGACAACCTATGCTGTTGGGAATGAACTAGTAGCTGTATTGAAACTTTTGAGGATTTCATTATTTCAAGCCAGTTAGACTTTGAGCTCAATCCCTTCAATTCTTCAATGGTTATTATTCTTATTAAAACTCTACTATTTTATGCATTTTATTATATAGAAAGAAGTATCTGAACTCTTCTTTAAGATATTCTCGATATGAGAAGGATTAGAAAGCTATTAAAACTTTCCCTAAATTTAGATAAAACTGGGGATAGAGGAGAGAGGGTTTTGTTTTGTTGTGCTTCCTTTGCAAGGTGGTGGTGTTGAGGTGTCTGAGTCGGGGGGAATTTCAGTCCTCTAATTTACCCATGACTGAGTGAGCCTCAGAGATGTGCTCATTACGCACCATCAAGAGCAGCATCCCCTGGTTAATGCCGTCAGTGTCCATCAGCTGGAGAACCAAGCAAATGTGATGCCTGATGAATCATTTTATGATGCACATGGTCCTGGGAGGAATTGTATCCTGTGTATCCCAGATCCTTTCTCCCTTTAACCATCTCATATCAATGTCCTCCATGTAACATTTTAAAAGTTATTTTTATTATTGTTTCTTTAGAGAAAAGCCTTATTATATAAGTAAAGAAGGTCACATGACCAAATCACAAAAGAAATTCAGTTCTAAAAAGTAACAAAACAAAAAAATAAAGGAATTTTTTTCTAAAAAAGTTTACCATTAGTTTGAAAGAGAAAAATAAGACTATTTCATTAGACTACATGATCCAGGTCTTTAAAGATGAAAAAAAAAATCTTTGAATGCACATTTAGTAACTAAATTAATATTTTTAAGGCTTATAATGTGTATAACCTCCAGCTATTATGAGAAATGACTCTTGGGAGCCTGTCAGATGTACAGGAATATCAATAACCCAACAAAATAGGGGAGAATAATATAGTAGATTGACATAGCTTTTCATTTAAAATAATGAGGAAAAAAACTGTTTCTTTTCTATTTTGTCAAATTATCTTGATGCTATTGATTCTTTGATAAGGAATCTGTTGTATTTTTTGTTTCATAAGCCCTTTATCTGTCAGTGGATGGGTAACAATTTCTAGGAGGTTTATTTCTCTACTAGAGGCCTGATGCATGAAATTCGTGCAAGAGTAGGCCTTCCTTCCTCTGGCTGCTGGCACCAGCTTCCCTCGGGCAACCGGGGCTCAGGTTTCCCTCAGACTGCTGGCAGGCACCTGGGACCTGAGCTTCCCTCCAGCCCCAATTTCGTCCAGAAGGTCATCCGGTCTAATTAGCATATTACGCTTTTATCATTATAGATCTTTTCATTCTCCTGTCTTTCTCACCTTACAGACACATACTTGTGAAAAGCTCATTGTTATTAAACTTCTTCCTCCCTACCCTAATTTTCCTGTTTGATAAATCATCTTTTCACCAGTTTAAAGTACCTTTCCTCTGTCATAAAATAGGCCACCCTAAAAGTGACAAACTTGCTCATTTGTGTTTTGACTATGTGAGCACCACAGTTTCATCATCTGCCCCTACACTTTTCTAGAACTTGTTATGCTATAGTTATTTTTATCAGTTCTCTCTTTTGCCCATAGGGGTCTGTCACATCTCAGATTTCCATGTAACTTATAGACTGCTGCCTGCCCTCTAGACTCTCTTGCCCCTTGCCTAACCTATGATTTCAATGTCCAGCTCCTCCCAGGATGAGCTGCAAATTTTCAATATCTGAATTGATCACACATATTCTAAAGGGAGATCGTAGGCCTCTTAATAGCTCTGAACAGGACTTTAGTCTCTGGCATGTGCTTATACATGGTAGACAGTGATGTGGTCAAGTGATTTTCAAACAGAATGTAATGAGAGGGGCCTTTAAAGCATTCCTCCTCCACTCTATTTTTTTCTCATTATTCTTCCGTTGATTGATTTCCTATAAGATTGTCTTTCATGGATCCCATCCTGAACTAGAAAGGGAAGGAAAAGTTAGTTACAAACCTTCTATCATTTACATTGCAGCCATCACTCAGATCTGCATAGTCTGGGATTATTGTGGGTAATAAAGGAAAGTTATGCTGTTTTAAATGTGAATTTATATCACATCACCCTGTGTATGGATAATAAATATGCTTAATAATAATGGATACTCTGTATTCAATCCAGAGCAAGCTGGATGTGAGGATGTTGAAAAAGAAGAAACAAATAAGAGCAGTCCCGGGGTGGGAAAGGAGAAAGGTTTGTAAAATCTGAGCCTGGAAGAAGCAGAAATAATTCAGGACAAGAGCACCGCTGGTCTGTGTGGTAGAGCTCTGAGGGGCCCAAGTGTCTCATACAAGGCCAAAAGATCCAAGATGAGAGCACCTGGAAGGAGAAACAGCCAAACGAAGTCCTAATGACTTCAGAGGACCTATTTTTAAATTAAATCCAGCCTATATAAATTCAGTCAAAAGCTTCATGTTTTTTCCCCTCAACGATCAATGGCTGACAGAAAAAGATCAAACTATACAGAGATAAAGATATGAAGCAAGTCCTGATGGAGAAATATTCTTAGGTATTGATTTGAGCAAATAAAGACTGTCACTAGGTATTGTATCTATAATTTTTCTACCTGGTTATAGCGTGAGTTGAGGTACCATAGGTATAAGAGCCTATGCACTCAAAATGGTGAGTGAAGTATAAAATGAATGAATAAACATTCTTTGAGAGTGTGAAAATCCAGACCATTATTTCACAGTCTTAAAAACTCTCCTTTTTATGACTTGCTTTAGCAACAAAGATATGGATAGCTGACATGGATTAGTTGATCAGATTAGCAGTTTTTACTTAAAAACCAATGACAAGGCACAGGCATATCTTGATGTGTGTCGAGGATAAGGATACATACATGAGCACAAGAAATCAGGCCTGGGGGCCCCACTGGGCAGCAGCTTCAGTGTTTGGGGTAACATGAGGACAGAACTCAGGGGAGGATGTCTTCCTGAAGAAGGTTCCTGAAATCACTGTCACAAGAACTGTGTGAAAGTATGATTATGGATACAAGGACTCTCACTGATTTCATTTTGTAAAGACAAAGGCTTTTCATCTGTGGCACATTTTTGAGAAGACAAACTCTGCTTGCTGCCAAAGGGAAGCAGAAAACATTCACCTTAAGAAAAGCATTTCTTTAGCAAACAGCCTGTCTATTGTTATGTGGGTTCTTTAACTGGCTGTGAAGTGAATTTCACCTTTGACATTAAATAGAAGTGTTTATTTTCACTAACCCCATTGTTTTAATGTTTACATAAGATATAAATACTGAGGTGACCTGTATTGTGCAACCAGTAAAATAGCAACTTAAGTTGATCCAGAGAGAAACCAATTCCACTGTGGTGGGGGCTGCATGTTTCAGAAGCTCATCAGATAATTATCTGAATCTATGGATCTAAAGCTGGATGGATGAGAATATGTCAGCAGGAGCTTCCAGGGTGGGGAGAGGGGTGGAGGTGGCTTAATTTTGTTGCCTTGACATCTTCAATGCTGTCCTTCAATCTTCAGCATTACTAGTGTAGATTGTTTTGACTTCTGTCAGCAGTAATAAGAAAAGACCACATGGAAAGCTATATTTCTGTACACATCCTGTCCAGACAGAATTTCCCTTGATATAGAGTCTGGGAAGAAAGCCTACTTTGGAAGATATGAAGACTAATTACTGAAAGCAAAAGGGTTCAGTGCTCCTTGGGAGATCAGAAATGTCACAAGTGATATAAACCACTCCCATCCTTGAAAATTTGTAATCTATCAGCTTCCTCTTCAGTTAAAATGAAAAGGAAGCTTTCTGTGTGCAAATCAGAGTCATGAGACAGATTTCTGGAAACAATGGTAATGAGCATACATATTTGATTCCCCCCAGCCCACATACTTGCTGAAATGACAGAAAGAATAGTATGTTGCCATGAAAAGTATTGTGAAAGTTCTATATATAGTGACATGGAAAATATATACAAAGATAGATTACTATACAAGTTTTAAAACATAAATATGTATAGGCATAATAAATATGTAAGTTACTAAATATGTATACAGTTAATGAGTCAGTTAATAAATATTCTAATATAAGTATAGAAGATATAAAACTATAGCAGTCACCTTGGGATTTGAGATATTCATTAAACATTTCTTCTATGTAAATATATTTTCAGTCTCACAGTATTACATGAGAACGTTTTTATAAAATTTAAGTGCTGTAAGGCCGTAACAGCACACATATACGTCCTTCTTTACCCCTCACCCTTCCATCCTCACACTCATATTCTGCTCTATACTTCCTGCAGACATTTGGATTGTTTACAACAAAAACCTTACTCTTATAACCAGAAAAATATATTAAAAATAGTAAATAAGCAAAGCAATATACTTGTCAAATATAATTTCTATCAGAATCAGAAGCTATGGAAGAGTACTATTCATCTGCAGAAATTCAAAAGAATTTTTGTTATAGATATTATTAGTAAGACCAAACCAAGAAAAGATTGGTCTCACTGACAATTCAACACACATCAAGAAAGGTTCTCCTGCCTTTTCAGAATCCCTGAGTTAAACCCTTGAGTGAAAGAATCTCATGTTGTTTTTAGACAGAATACAGCTAAATCAAAATGAGTCTGGTTGGAAAATATAAATTAAAAAGAAATCAGATGAGATATAGGGGAACCTTAAATGTGGTTTACTAAGTGAAAGAAGGCGGTCTGAAAAGGCTACACAGTGTAAAATTTCAACTATAGACATTCTGGAAAAGACAAAACTATGGAGATAGTAAAAATATTAGTGGTTGCCAGGGGTTAAGGAAAAGGAAGGAGAGAGGAATGAGTAAGTGGAGAACAGACGATTTGGGGGGGCAGTGAAATACTGTGTATGATACTATAACAGTGGATATATATCATTATACATTTGTAAAACTCATAGAATGTACAACACCAAGAATGAACCCTAAACTAAACTATGGACATTAGGTGATTATTCTATGTCAATGGAGATTTATCAATTTTAATAAATGTACCACTCTGGAGGAGGATGTTGGTAATGGGAGAGGCTATGCATGTGTAGAGGCAGGAGGTATAAGGAAAAACTTTGACCCTTCTCCTCAATTTTAAAACTTAAAAATGTAAACTTAAAACTACTCTGAAAAAACAGTAATAAAAATTATTCAAAGGTAGAAATACTAATACCATTCAAGTCCATTGAATGGTTCAGGGTTTAAATATGATCCATTTTTCACTTGAAGTAAATATTTTTGGAGATATTTTGGATCATTTTTCCACACAGATAAAAAGACACAGAGAAAAAATGTGGACTTAATATTCCCTTTCTCTCTCACACATGTCATTTCTGCATGTGACCCTTAGAACTGTGGACAACCATGTTAAGAACATGAGGGATACCAACATGGTGCCTAAGGCAGAAAGTAAAAACAGAACCTGTATCCATGATTAATTGTTTACTCATTGGATTAAACAATTCCAGAGCCAAGGTCCCCTTTGAAAATAAAATTTCCCATATTGTTTCATCCATTTAACTCAAGATTTTGTTACTGCAATCAAAAGCTTAACATCAGACTTATGACAAGCACACAAAGACTTTAAAT
This sequence comes from Corynorhinus townsendii, assembly GCA_026230045.1. Taxonomy (NCBI): domain Eukaryota; kingdom Metazoa; phylum Chordata; class Mammalia; order Chiroptera; family Vespertilionidae; genus Corynorhinus; species Corynorhinus townsendii. The sequence continues at coordinate 47,475,493 of JAPDVU010000009.1, forward strand.
CAATTATGCTAAATATGCTTAAATAGCTGTGTTAGAGAAAACCAGAGAAGGATGTATGAAGAAAAAAAAGAGTATAAATAAAGAAGTAAACATAAAAGAGATAAAGATAATACAGAGATAGTAATTATAAGTGAACCTGGAATAGAAAGGTACAATAACTGAAATGAAAAATTCAATAAAGGAGTTCTATATCAGATATAAGCAGGCAGAAGAAAAAAAAAATCAGCAAACTTGAAGATATTCCAATTGAATTTATCCATGCTGAAGAGTAGAAAGGAAAAAAAAAAAGAAGAACAATAAACAGAGCCTAAAGAACCTATAGGGTACCATCAAGCATACTAACATATGCACTGAGTGGCCAGATTATTATGATCTCTGAACGCATAATAATCTGGCCACTCTGTATATCCTATATAATAAAAGGCTAATATGCAAATTGTTCCCTCAACCAGAAGTTCAACCAGCAGTCAGGCCGGCCAACTGCCCATGTCCTCTCACCCTGGCCAGGCTGGCCAGACCCCACCCATGCACGAATTCATGCACCAGGCCTCTAATATACATATACCATATATATATATATATATATATATATATATATATATATATATATATATGTGTGTGTGTGTGTGTGTGTGTGTGTGTGTATACACACACACACACACACACACACACACACGCTGAGTGGCCAGGTTATTATCCATTCACAGATAATAATAATCTGGCCACTCAGTGTATTGTAGGAGTTTCCAGGAGAAGAGGAGTATTAGAAGGGAGACAAAAAAATGTTTGGAAAAATAATTACCAAAACTTCCAAAATTTGATGAAATACAAGTATCTACACATCAAAGAAGCATAACAACTTCCAAGTAGGATAAATTCAATGAGATCTATACCAAGACATTTGACAGTTTCCTTCAAAGATGAAGACAAAAAAAAAAAAAAGAAAAAGAATCTTAAAATCAGCAAGGGAGAAGTGATTCATCAGATCTAAATTATTCTCAGTAAGATCAACAGCCAGTTTCATGTCAGAACCCACAGCCAGAAGACAGTGGGATGGCATATCGAAAATGTTGAAAGAATGAAAGGTAATCAAGAATTTTATATCAAATAAAACTATCTTTTAAAATAAAGGAGAAATTAAGATATATTAAAACATTACCAAAATATTGAAAGTTATCACAAGAAAGCATGCTTTACAAGAAATGCTAAAGGGATTTCTTTTTTAAAAAAATATGTTTTTATGATTTTAGAGAGGAAGGGAAAGGGAAAGAGAGATAGAAACATCAATGATCAGCTGACTCCTGCACACCCCCTACTGGGGATTGAGCCTGCAACCTGGGCATGTGCCCTTGACCTGAAGGTCTGCAGGCCAAATTCTATCCTTTGAGTCAAACAAACTAGGGCACTAAAGGGATTTCTTCAGGCTGAAATTAAAAAGACATTAGACAGTAATTTGAAGTCATGTGAAGAAATAAAGAATTTTGGTAAAAGTAATTATATAGGTAAAAAATGAAGTCAGTACTATTAATTTTTTAGTTTGCAATTAAAAGTGATATATACCATGACCAGAGATGAAAGGATAGTTCAACAAAAGAAAATTAATCGATGGGATATACCACAACAATAGAACAATAATACAAAAATAAATAAAAAGACTGATAGTCCAGTTGATATAGCAAGAGCATTTAACAAAATACAATGTATTTCATAATAAAAACACTCAAAACTAGGAATGAAAGAAAACTTCCTCTAAATGATTAGTTATTTACTTAAAAAAAGAAAAAAAAACCTGATATATCCAATGATGAAAGACTAATAGCTTTCCCCTAACATTAAGAACAGGATAAAAAGTGGCAAAGAATTCCCAATTCCCATTTTCACCTCTATTATTCAACACTAGAGGCCCAGTGCAAAAAATTCATGCACGGGGGTGGGGGTCCCCTCAGGCCAGCCTGCACCCTCTCCAATCCAGGGCCCCTCAGGGTATCTCCCAGGGATCAGGCCTAAACCGGCAGTTGGACATCCCTCTCACAATCTGGGACCACTGGCTCCTAACTGTTCACCTGCCTGCCTGCCTGATCACCCCTAACTGCCCCCCTTGCCAGCCTGGTCACGCCCAACTGCCCCCCTGCCAGCCTGGTCACCCCATGCAGCCTGCTGTTGAGTCATTTGGTCATCCCTCACTAACCCCCCTGACAGCCTGGTTGCCTCACGCAGCCTGTGTTTGGTCATCTGTCTGGTTGTTTCAGTAGTGACAGCCCCTGGCTTTTTATATATTAGAATTATACTGGAAGGTCTAGCCAGAGCAATTAGGCAAGAGAAAGAAATAATAGTCATTCAAATTAGAAGACCATATATAGAGAACTCTAAAAGATATACACACACAAAATAAAGAAAAAATAAAACAACAAGACCTAATAAATTCAGCAAAGTTTCAAGGTGAAAGATCAACACACAAAGATGAATTCAGAATGAACAATATGAAATGAAATATTACTCAACAAATAAAAAACAATTCTACTTACAACATACAAATAAAAAATAAAAGTCCTATGTATGAATTCAACCAAAGAGGTAAACTTGTATACTGACAACAGATACTGCTAAAAGATATTTAAGAAGAACTAAATAAATAAAAAGTCATCTGTGTTTATGGATTGGAACATGTCATATTGTTATGATGGCAACATTACCCAAAGCAATCCACAGTTTAATGCAATCTCTATCAAAATCCTAATGACCTTTTTTGCATAAATGGACCTCAGATTCATATGTAATTGCAAAAGGCCTTGAATGGACAAAACAATCTTTAAAAATAAAAGAACTACTCACATTTTCTGATTCAAAACTTAATGCTAAAGCCACAGCAATCAAAACAGTATGGTACTGGCATAGAATAGACACATAGAACAATGGAATAAAATTAAGAGTCCAGGAAAAAACCCATACATTCATGACCAATTGATATCCCACAAAGGTGCCAAAACTGAGCAACAAAATAAAAAAATAAATTGGACTTCATCAAAGTTAGAAACATTTGTGCATCAGAAGTCTTTATTAAGGAAGCAAAAAGACAACCTACAGAATGAGTGAAACATTTACAAATTACATGTCTGATAAGAGTCTAGACTCAAGAATTCATAAGGAATTCTTACAACACAACAACAAAAAAGACAAATAATCCAACTTAAAAATGTGCAAATGATTTGAATAGGAATTTCTGCAAAGAAGATATACAAATGACCAACCAACCAGAATGTGAAAATTCTCAACATTAGTCACTAGGGAAATAAAAATGAAAACCACAATGAGGTGCCACTTACAACCACTAGACAAGGGTGGAAAACCTTTTTACTGCCAAGGGCCATTTGGATATTAATAACATCATTCATAGGCCATACAGAATTATCAATTTAAAAATTAGCCTGTTATATTTGATGAAACATTTAATTAACTCACTCCTAATACTTTGGCAGGGCCAGACCAAATGATTTCACAAGCCTTATATTGCCCAAGGGTGAGATGTTCCCACCCCTGCACTAGAATGTCTATAACAATAACAAACAAAAATTATAAAATAAATAAAAACAAGTGTTACTCCTACCTACACACCCCAGAGAACTGACAATGGGTACTCAAACAAATACTGTACATAAATGTTCATGGCATCACTTTTCACAATAGTGGAATATAAAAGTCAAAACCTAGGAACCTCCTAAATGTTCATTAAGAGATGAATAGACATATAATTATATATTATGTTTCGGCCATAAAAAGGGATGAAATGCTGATATATTCTACAACATGGATGAATCTTGAAAACATTATGCTAAGTGAAAGAAGCCAGACACAAAAGGTCACATATTATATGATTTCATTTAGATGAAATAATCAGAATAGATAAATCTATAGAAATAGAAATCAGATTGGTGGTTGCCAGGATCTTGTAGTTGGAGGAACAGTGAGGATTAACTGCTCAACGCATATGGGATTTTATTTGGAAGTGATGAAAATATTTTGGAACTAGCTAGAGGTTGTGGATGCACAATATTTTGAATGTACTATATGTCACTGAATTGTTCTCTACAACAGTTAAATCTGCTATATAAATTTGCCTTTGATCAAGCAAAAAAAGAAACACCACTTCATTTAGGCAGTCATTAATCGATAATTCCTATCTCCCATAAATTCTCCAGATACTAGGAGTCCTCACCATTGTTATTGCAAATCTTTAGAAGTGATTTCTGGAGTGAAGGGCTGTGGAGAATAATGCATGATGGGAAATTGAGGGAATCCACCAAGATCCACATGTGAATGCTAATGAGGTAAAGCATTTACTGGGCTCAGTTTTTTCCTCGCTGAGACATGTGAGAAAACAGAAATGTCCCTCAGAATTCTTTATCTGCTTTGCTTGTACTCAGGGGAAGGTTCTCATTACATTGAGTTTGAAGAGATAAAAGTAATAACAGAAAGAAAAATGAGAGGCTGACTAGGATACACACTTTTTTTGAAATAAGTCAGTTCATCCCAAATTCTTAGGCTATTTCCATGCCTGTTTGGTGAGTGGCAGAGAAGAGTTTGATAATTAAAAGATGAAGAAAATCATAAAACAAAACATTTTTTCACAGCTAGTGATGTCATGCTTCTTTGAAATTCTGCCTCAGCAGATCAAAAGTAGACAAACAGCGTGGGCAGGAGGAAGGTGGGAACGAAGGGAATAAATGCCCCCTGAGAGCTGAGTATCCTTTTCCCTTTTCTATGGCCAGAGCCTTCCATTTGGAATATTAATGTTTTTAAAGCTTTCAATAATGACAAATGTACAGAGGAGAGAAGAGCTTTCTTTGCAGTGGGTTGCTTATCTATGCTGACCAGTCAGCCCCCTCAGATGGGTGTGGGCCCCAATTCTCAGGGTTTTAGAAAAGAATGTGTTAAAATGGGGTGGGGGCGGATGAGAGGAAGCTGAAATGTGTGCGGATGGTTTAACATGCAAATGCCCTAACTTTCTTTTAGGTGGAGGATCAAGGTTTGGCTATTTTCACTTCTTTTCCACTCTCCCTCTTCCCATCCCAGTTTAGTTTCCAGTGGACTGTAGATGTGACAAGGGCTTTGTGTAGGGAATTCAGGCGAATGAAAGGACCAAGGAGATCCAGTTGAGGGAACAAACTTTTGGGGGTCAGTGAGGTCAGCTTAGAATAAATGTGTGGCATTGTTGTTATTAAGGACATGCTCTCAGCAGGGTGTCCTGTGCAGCACACAACGCAGGCCTGTTGATTCAACACTGGAATATCTCGGAGGCCTCGCCTCGGGAGAAAGGGAACTGCAGCAGCAAAGCCCGCACCTTCCAGCACCAGACTTTCTCCAGAAGCACAAAGACCTGATTTTTCCTAATTACAGAGACACCGTGCTGGTGCATAATCCAACATTAATTGATTAACTAACCAATGCAATAAAAGAAGAGTTTCTCTTAGCATTTTCCTCCTTTTTTTTTCTCTCTCTCTCTCTCACTTTTTCCCCCCTCCACTCATGCACAGTCCAGGTCATTGAAAGCCTCAGATGGAAACAGTTTCCTAACAGTGTTTGAAAACAGCCTTTGTTTCCATGGAAGTGGCACAGGCCCTGTGTGGTGTCCTTCCAGAAAACATTTATCTCCACAGAGGGGTGTGTGTGTAAAGATTAAATGAGAGAAGGTGCTTAACACAGTCTGAGCACATAGTCAGAGCTAACTAAATATTAGTCATTGCTAGTATATATTGCTCTTATATTGCTCAGCCAAGAAAAGGTCAGGGAGAAAGATGGAAGACACAAGTAGAGACTGTCCCAGTTGAGGTGGAAATCAGATTAGCAAGGAGGGGGGAGGGGTGGGGCTAAGATCTTGGCTGAGAATGTAGTCTTTTAGGCAAATGAGATATAGAGAAGGGGTGTTTCCAAAACCTAAATTAAAGAGTGACTCAAAAGTTTAAAATACAAAATACATTTACCCAGAGGACCTCCCATTATAATTTTTTTAAAAACCATGTGAATTTGCCCAGATCTGTCTTGAGGCAACAAGACTAAGACACATGAATTATTAAAGAACACAAGTGCTAAATTATGTTTTACTGACTATCAGAATTTTAGGGCATCAGAGGAGAAGATGGACAAGATTACCACATGGAAACCCTTCCAAAACAAGTAACAGCAAAATACTAGTAAAGACAGAATGCCAATAGGCAAGCAATGAAAGGAGCAAGAAGCATTGGTCCTGCGGTCAGGAGTAGCACCTCAGAGGAGATGGTTATGGCTGTAGACCATCAGGTGAGCAGGAAGCAATGGTGATAACATGGGAGACTTAGAGGGTTGACTATGAGTGAATTTGGGGTTAAAGTACATAATATTTTGGCATGTGAAGTGTGTGAGCAAGAAGACCAGCAAAAAAATATATAGCTATACCATACATAAGGTGGTTGTGATGACAGCACTGGTGGTGGTACAATGTGTGTGGAGTGTGTTTATGGAGTAGAGAGATTAAAGAAATACCAAGAGAATATGTGATCGACAAGGTGGCTGTCTGGAACTAGGGGTTAGAGAAAAGGGAAGAGATAAGAATATAACTAAATTTTCTGTCACAGAAACTGTACAGTAGCAGTATTATTGGAAGAAAAGTAGAATTTGGGGAAAGTTGTTGTATTGAGGGTAAAATAAATTTAAATTGAACTCAAGTGGGATTAAAGGTAATGAATGTTGGATAGTGGTATTGGAGGAGAGGAAAAATATCAAGGTTTGGATAATCAAAATAAAATGAATTGATGATAAATTTAGGAGGCACATTATAAGTTATCAAAAAGGCTTCCTGGAAAAGTCAAACTAAAAAGGAGGACGGTGCATGATGTTTTTATTCATGAGAACTTGGGGTGAGAATATCCAAGCACAGAATTGGAGTGTAAACACTTGGCTGAGTGCCGGCCCAGGGCCACTCTCCCTGCATCACTCCAGGTGCCCCTTCAATATGTTCCCTCTTTATGATGATGGAAAGGGCCATGTGCTGATGTGGCCAGGAGTCATGAGAGCAGCAACATCCAGCTTGTTTCACCTTGGGAAGAAGATTTTGGGGAAATTATAAGACAAATCTGCATCACATCCTAAAGATGAGATTAGGTGGAGGGGAATTTGAGTTTTGTGTATAGAAGGCAATAAATTGGTCCTGTTTGTTCAGATACGTGATGGATTTTTACTGACCTCATATTTTCTGTTGACTTTGGTTATGGCCACTCTAAGTAATAAACTCATGCACTTTTTTGTATCCATACTGTTTCATTTGATGCCATCACTACATGGAATAAATCCTAAAAGAGAGTGAGCAAGTCACTCCAAATGGCCATGCTGTGAGTAGCTAGAAGTATGACAAAGGGCCTGAGTCAAAGATTAAGTCTGATGCCCCCTGAGGGCAGAAACTGAGTCTGATCTATCAGGACATCTCCAGAACTTAGAACGGTGAACAGCACATAGAAGATGCTCAATAAGTGAGCAAGTGAAACTTTAAAATTGGGACATTTGCTCCTAAATGAGCAATGTATAAAGGAAGCATGTCACCAGGCTGCCACTTCTAAGCAACATGATGATTTTAGGGATGATTTTAGGATATACATGTGACTGAATCAGAAACCACAGTCACACACAAACTGTTTCCAGTCATAGGAAGAATGTGTAGAAGGGGCTGCATTCATCCCTTGGCTGATGGGGGTTAAAGTAGTGTGGGGAAGTACTGAAGTATGATATAGAAGGCAATTTAGGATGTGATGTTGAGTGTGTCCATTGTAGACACCCCTGTCCACTATGCTGGGTAAAACCAATGGGTTACCACCATCAGAGAATTTAAAAAATACACTATATTAGCTATGCTGCTTACCTTCATCTCCCCACCCTATAATTCCCTTACCTTGGCATAAATTATTTCAGCTATTTAACAGACATTAATTACACTAACATGGGTCAGGAATAAAGTGTTAGTGATGCAATACTAATAAGATGTGGAGCTCTGTCTGTTGTCTGCAAACAAGTAGACAAGTGGCAACTGCTCTGCCCTAAAGAATTATAGGAGGTATGACCAGTCTCTCTCACATATTCTTCTCATCACTTACATCTCTGTATCTTATTGAACAGGAGTATGCTGCTGCCTAGATGATGGTGATGTCCTCCCGTCAGTATGACTGGAGTGCCAGAGGGTGAGAGATTTGGCAAGTGTCCTCTTCAGAGGAACAGTGAAGGCAAAGGACTGTGGAGCTGAAAAGCCCGCTTTCTGAATGACTTCCGTTTTCTGAAAACCCAGAAAGAAAAGCATCATAATTTGCAAGGTAACATTCTGCTAACAATACAGTTGCTGGGACTCAGCCAAGTCCTGGCATGGCTGCCCAGGCCAACCCATGATTAATGATGTCATTGCTTGCAAGATGAGACCCCAAGTGAATGAGCTTTGGCTTTTAACAAAAGCCTTGACTAAATAGAGTGTTCCAAACAGAGACTCAAAAAAGAACACCCATCCAGGGTGTGGGCAGAAGCAGAATCTGACAGGAAAGAAATGACACCATCATTTGGAGATATTCAAGGTTGTTTCCTCCACTGTACCTGGGAAGTACATCACTAGAGCAGTCTCCTTTATCGGATGCAGACATTAAGGCCCAGAAGGTTAAGGGACTCACTCTTGGGCCATGTAAGTGGGTGGTAAACCAGGACTGGATCCGGGGCTCTCTCCACTACACCACACAATTTTCATAAAGCTCAGTAAGGTCTTATATCCTGGCAACATTTTCTAGTCTGAAAACTCATCACAGGCATGGGTAACTTTCAGCTTCTCCACTCTCACGAGTTACTGAATTTCATCAAAAAGATTCATGTTTTTTTTTCAAGGGGGAATCATGAGAATACTTCCTACATTCTCTCATGTTGGAGAAAGACTACTTGCCATTTTCATTCTTAAACAATGCAGCTGGGTATAATACTGTTGGATCATACTTCCTTCTCTTAGACCTGTAGACATTGCTCCATTTTCTTACCATGTTGAATATTATTTGTGGAGAACCCTGAGGCCAGCATGACAATATTCTGCTTTACAGATAGCATAATACTTTTTCCTAGATACATTTTCCTAGTTTTTTTTAGCATTGAATTTCAAAATTATAACCTGAATTTGTCTACTGTTGATTGTATATGTCAATTTTTTTAACTGAAGTGATTTCTGCAACTGCAGGTTCAAATCTTTTTTTTTTTTTAATATGTTTTTATTGATTTCAGAGAGGAAGGGAGAGGGAAGGGATAGAGACATTAATGATGAGAGAGAATCGTTGACTGGCTGCCTCCTGCACACCCCCTGCTGGGGATCAAGCCTGCAACCCGGCATGCGCCCTTGACTGGAATTGAACCTGGGACCCTTCAATCCACAGGCCTATGCTCTATCCATTGAGCCAAACCAGCTAGGGCTCAAATTTTTTTATTTCAATGAAATGCCCATTTATTTTGTTCTTACATATATTTTCCATTCCATTACTTGGGATCTTTATGTGAGGAATAGCAGTTATCCCTTTAACTCCTATAGAGGTATTGGTATGTTTTAGTTTTCAAGTGGGAAACTTGATATGTAGGAAAACACTTGAAAACTAAAACATGCCAATACCTCTACATGAGTCACCCACTCACAGCAAGTCAATAATTGAAATAATCTCTCTGGAGACTTCTCCAGAACCTTGCACAAAGTGCTGAGGTTGATTTTTTTTTCTGCTGGGGGAGTCCAGGAGGCAGACTTGTTCTCAATATAAGGAGCTAAGCTTTACCTAGCAAAGGAAAAGACTGTCTTAGGAAGTGGTAAAGTCCTTATCTGCCTGTCTACAGTCTTACAGTGGAAAGTTGGACTTGGTGATCACAAGGATGCCTTCCAGCCCTGTGGCCCTATGAAGAGTAACATCAAGTGGGGTCCTTGCCATTTCAGTCTTTGGTCAAGTGGGGACTGCAGGGCTGGTGGGTAATCTGGCTTCCTCTCTGCCAGTGGCTGTGCCACAGTAGAACCTTTTATTCTGAATCTGTACCTGGTGACGGATGTCAGAAACAAATTTTAAAAAACACTGTAAGGCCAGGACCCATGTGACAGAAGCCATTTTTTAGTTACTTCTGCTAAGAATGAGACAGTGTTCTGACAAGTTAAAAAAAAATTAGACAATGGACTTTTAAAAATACGTTTTCTTTATTTCTTTTCCTCCAATGACAATTATAAACTGTACGCTTGCTATGATCAAAACACAGTATTGACCTTTTCTGCTACTCTATTACCAGTGTCTAGCATTGGGCTTGACAGCCAGTTAAATACCTAATATTTACTAAATAAACAATAAAAGAAGTAATAGATTTGAACTAACAAGTTTTCAAGCTAGAAAATAAAGAAATGCAGTATCTCCTATTTCCATGAAGCCTGTATCACCAACATTTTAACCAGCCCTCAAACTTTCCTTTGGATAACTCCCATGTTTTTGTTTGTTTTAGTAAGTGTGAGAGCACTAGTAACCCTTTAAGGTTCTTTGGCTTCATAAAAGCCCCTGGAGAGGCGGTGTTTGCAAAGAGAGATGCTCTGGCGGCTCATGAGGGTGTGGGGGGGTGGTGTAGGGTGGCGGTGTGGGATGCTGGGGCAGGGTGGCTGGGCAGGGTGGCGGAATGGGGTGGTTAGAAGACCGTGGAGTAGTAGAGCAGACTAGGTCCCAGTTTGGATCATGGCTATACCACCTAAGTGGTGTTTGATATATACTTAAAAGTTCTCCGAGGTTTAGTGTTTTTACCTACAAGATAGTAAACTAAGACCTTATAGAATAGTTATGAGAATTAGGAAAAGCTTGTTATAGAAGGCATTTAGGATGTCACCTAGCATAGGTTATTGGTGAACTTGGCACTCCCATATCTGTTGCGTTTGCCTCCAGTTCTATGTCCACCCTGTTGTGGATGGAGGCAGGGAAGGCATTAATCTTGGTGCCTGGACAGTTCCATGCAGTGAATTGTTTTCAGTTGACCCTCCCAAACTGCTCCCTGACACCACACTCATGGTGCCATAAGTGGAGAGAAGAAAAGCGCTCACTCTCCCAAATAATTCCACATTGGGTTTCAAGAAGGAGGAGGGAGATCTATTAAACTTGCACCCAAAAGGAGTGAATTTACTAGTAGATCCTGAGTACACTGGCTCTCAGGAATGGGCAGACTTCATCTTATACACGTAGGTGTTTTAAGACAATGAACAGTTCCATGAGACTGATTGATTAAGTTGCCTTTGCTCATCCTCATGAAGTCAATTTACAAATCCAACCTCTCTGAAGTCCAGTACCCCAATATACTACCCACAATCTGTCCATTCCCATGTGACACAACCCCATCAAAAGTTTTATGATAGAATTAATCTCGGTGAGGAAATCACTGGGTCCTGAGGGAGAGTCAACCATGGCAGGAGAGTCATGAGAATACTCCCTACTTATTTACTGACTACTGACAACTTACTGATTAAGTAGTCAGCCCAGATGGCCAGTGAGGAGAAGGCTGGTCCAGCTCACAGCCATCCAGACCTTAGGGCTGACACCAGATTATCCCATTCTGCTACTAATAACAACTTGAAGTTTGCTCAAAGAAAAGACACCTCCTGAAATCATAAAGATATTTAACCCCCCTAAAAGAAAGTGGTTCTGTCTACAGGTGTAAGGAAAGGCTCCTGCACACAATGATGTTTCCCTGCAGTTTCTTTTGAGTGCCTGCCATGAGTCAGAGACTGTCCAGAGGGCGGGATAAAATAGTGCGTATGGCAGACAAAGTTTGCTTTCATGAAACACAAATTCAAGTAATAGGAGGGGGAGAGAGAGACCAAAATAAGTACAAAATCAACAACATTACCAATAGGTTTTAAGTGAAATGCAAATAATATAAGATGATGGGATAAAGGGTGATTGGGCGAATGCTTCCATCCACTGGTCAAGGATGGCTGCATGGAGGCAGAGCTGAGACTGGGAAGAGAAAGACCTAGCCACGTGAAGATCAGAAGGAAAGAAATTGCAGGCAAAGAGAATAGCTAATGCAAAGGTCTTAGCACTGGGATGAGCTTGAAGTTCTAATGGGTGACTACTACCCGAGGGGTGAAAAGGCACAGAAGAACCCTGGCCGGTGTGCTCAATGGTTAGAGTGTTGGCCCACACATGGAAGGGTCATGGGTTTGATTTCCGGTCAAGGGCATGTACCTGGGTTGTAGGTTCGATCCCCAGACCCGCCCGGGCCTGTGTAGGAGGCAATCCATCAATGAGTCTTTCACATCAATGTTTCTCTCTCTATCTCTCCACCTCCTTCCCACTCTCTCTAAAATCAATGGAAAAAATACCCTCGGGTGAGGATTAACAACAACAAAAAGGCACAGAAGAAGGTAGCAGCAGATCAGTCAATACCTAGGGGCCAGATCAGGCAGCATGTGGTGAATATTGGAAAGAGGTGTGAATTTCCCTTTTAAAATCTTGTCTACCAGAGGTGGCCTGGGGTGGAGAACAGTGGAAAATAACAACTCAGAAAGAAGACAAAGGCATGCATGAGAATCAAAACATTACGATGGTCTATGTAAACTAGAGCCAGCCAATCTAAACCCCAGTTTTGAATTTAATCCCTATCTATGCAATTAAATGCTCCCAACCCTTCTGAAAATCTGCATCAATTAATCTCATTGCCAGTGGCTCTCCTTTGTGAGCTGGGTTTACTCAGGTACTGTTTACAGGGACTTCCCAGTTAGAAGTTAAATGGGAGGACATGGAGAATGGTCAGCAGCCAGGTTTGACACCCGTTCATCTCTTAACTAATTGCCCAAGGTCTTTGCTTGATCAGAGATTGATCTTCTCATCTGTATATTAACCAGTGTGTGCTAAACAATCTCCAAAGTCCCTGCTAACAGTCTGCGGTTGTATGATTTCATGACATCTGGTGGAAGCTCATATGGATTGTGTTAAAGAAAATTAAACACATTTGATCTCTTCACAGAAAAGGCCTTATTAATAGCTGAGAAAGCCACATGCCAGCGGCCACATTGTAAGCGCTAAATCAGGTAAACACCATGCAGGGATTGACAGCCTTTTGCATGGAATCCACTCCAATCCCAATGGACCAGGAGAGCCTTGCTTTCCTCTTTTATACGACCAACCGCCAAATCCCCAACACTGCTTCTAAATTTTTCAGAAATTCATTCTCTTTTCCACAATTCAAGACAATTGCAAAACGAAGAGAAAATGGATTATCCCATTCTGCTACTAATTTGGCAGCTGGAAAGTAAAAGGTAATAAAATACCTGAACCCATTATGGAAGTTTCTGAGACTATTGCTGATGATTAGGCGCCCTCTACTGGCCACCTCAACAGCAAACCACCAAAGGCTGAGAATTTTTTTTTTTTTAATTCTGGGATGGCTGCTTCCTAGGTGACCTAGAATGCAAATATTTGTCTTCAAGGATTTCCAAAAGGAAAACAAGATGACAACAGGCCATTCCTCATTCAAGAGACATCTCCCCTTGCCTTTACAAACGCTGGAGGTGTCTCAGAAAATTTTTAATTGAAGCAAACAACAGAAAAAGCATCCCGGGCTCAGAGATGGAAAATACTGCTTTTATAAACTTTTCAGATGGAATGATAACATCCATTAATAATGAAATCTTATTGTAATTTAAAAATATTAATTTTAAAAATTATGGACTTTAGGGTTGTAGGGAAGAAAAGAAGATTAGAATTCCCAAAATAGAAATGGGAAACATCTTAGTGACCCAGGTACCTATGCATGATTAAGGAAGTAATACCTGCCTTGTGGCTTTGAACTGAGCCTGGAACGTTGTGTTGGGTGCTGAGTGAGTACAGGATTCAGTCAGACATGCTTTGACCTCTCATTCTGCTCCTTCCTGGAGCAGTTACTTAAAGGCCCTGACGTTCCTAGTCTACATGACGCTCTCTCAAGTTTTTTAGCACAGTGCACAGATAAGTCCACTAGATTCAGTCTCCTGCCATCAGAGCCATTGTCCTCATTCAGTAGGAACATAGAAGGACTCCATAGTAGATTACTGAGTTTATTTATTTATTCCTTCATTTGTGCTTATGGAGTGGCCTCTCATCAGGGCACTGAGCTGAGTACTTAAAACAATGAATTATAGTGGACCCTGCCCTCAAGATCAGATCTAAGAGGAAGAATATATATATAGGGCATCTGTGATAAGGCAGAGAGGTGCCAGTGACGTGAAAGTACATCTGACCAATGGGAGTCCACAAAAGATAAATCATTTCCAGTTCTCAGGAACCAAGGAAGGCTCTCCTTCTGGTGTTACAGTATTTCTACAATTTCTGAGCTTTCCTGCACACTAAAGATAAGATACAGATTACTTTAATAATTCTGTTAGAGAGCTTGGGAAGTATTAGTAATCTATAATAATAAAAGTTTAATATGCTAATTAGACTGGACATCCTTCTGGACGACCTTCCGGATGAAGCCGGAGCTGCGAGGGAGGCCTGGGTTCTGGGTACCTGCCAGCAGCCAGAGGGAATCCAGTGCCAGCAGCTAGGGGAAGGAAGGCCTACTCTTACATGAATTTTGTGCATCAGGCCTCTCATAATTATATAAAAAACCCAAAGAAGTGAAAAATAAGGCACTTACAAACTTACAGAAAAATTGCATTAAAAGGAAAGCATATTTGTAGTTCACTACCTGGCTCAGTAATGAATAATACTTACATTATTATGATAACACTAGAGGCCTGGTGCACGAAATTTGTGCTCAGGGTGGGGACTGTCCCTCAGCCCAGCCTGCACCCTCTCCAATCTGGGACCCCTCGAGGGATGTCCAACTGCCTGGAATTGGGCCTAAACAGGCAGTCAGACATCCCTCTCACAATCCAGGACTGCTGGCTCCCAACTGCTCTCCTGCCTGCCTTCCTGATTACCCCTAACCGCTTCTGCCTGCCGACCTGATCACCCCCTAACCACTCCCCTGCCAGCCTGATTGATGTCTAACTGCTCCCCTGCCAGCCTGTTTGCCCCCAACTTCCCTCCTCTGCCAGCCTGGTCACCCCTAACTGCCCTCCCCTGCAGGCTTGATCGCCCCCAACTGCCCTCCCTTGCAGGCCTGGTCCCTCCCAACTGCCCTCCCCTGCTGGCCATCTTGTATCCACATGGGGGCAGGATCTTTGACAACATGGAGCAGCCATCTTGCGTGTTAGAGTGATGGTCAATCTGCATATTACTCTTTTATTAGATAGGATAGAGGCCTGTTGCATGGGTGGGGGCCAGCTGATTTGCCCTGAAGGGTGTCCCAGATCAGTATGGGGGTTCCCTTGGGTCATGGGGCAGCCTGGGCGAGAGGCCTGTGGTGTTTTGCAGGCCAGCCACACCCCCTGGCAACCCAAGCTGAGGCCCTGGGATCTGGGATTTATTTATCTTCTACAATTGAAACTTTGTAGCCTTAAGCAGAGGCCTGGGCTGGCCAGAGTGTGCGGAAAGCTTGGCTTCCTCCATATCCGGGGAAACCCAAGCCTCCCTCCTACTCTCTGCGGCCACAGCCATCTTGGCTGGGTTAATTTGCATAGTCTCTCCTGATTGGCTGATGGGCGTGGCTTGTGGGCATGGCTTGTGGATGTAGTGGAGTGATGGTTAATTTGCATATTACTCTTTTATTAGATAGGATAAGTTTAAGTTGATAAATTAACCAAAACGTATGATTTCACTATATTGGAAAGAGAAAAAGAACAATATGTATATACGTGTATATAAGGGAATTAAATGTCTACTTTGAAAAGTTAATAGATAATGTATATAATTATTATGTTACAAAATATATCCCAATAAATATAAGATTTTGTAGTGTGGAGGATTAGACTAAAGGAATCCGCTGGAAGTTGAAGGTGGCTGTTTTGAGGGCAGGGCTCAGGGAAGGGGGATGCTGAAGGCTGGTGATTTTTATGATGAGCATGACCAACTATTTAACCCTTTAAAACATCTATGAACATTTAGTTAAATAAAAATTTAATTAAAAAGGAGAGGGGTGATATAGTAGACACTTGTTTGTTGGTTGGGTTTTGTCCATCCATCTTCCCACACTTACTTGGGAATATAACCTTTGTTTCCTCAACACATTTTTACTCCTCTACTTGTAAACACATGGTTCCTATGGAAGATTGTCTTTTCTCACATACCTGTATTCCCTGGCTGCAACTGGTGGTCCAGATTTAGAAAGGAAAGCGAGAAGAGAGAGAAGGGAGAGAGTTAGATAGAGAAACAGGGGTGTGTATGTGTGTGTGTGTGTGTGTGTGTGTGTGTGTGATAGAGAGAGAGAGAGAGAGAGAGAGACAGAGAGAGAGAGAGAGAGAGAGAGAGGTGGGGTGTGGAGTGAGAGAGAGAACAAAATGGCACACAAAGACACAGAATGAAGAGGAAGTTGAGCGGTGTTTAAATCCCTGGCTCCATTTAATCCTGAGGATTAGCGATATTCTTGCTTTTCCAGTAATCTATATATATAAAAGCCTAAGCAATTGTTCCCCCATTTGACTGGTAGCTAAGATGCATACTGACCACCAGGGGGCAGACACTCCAACTGGTAGGTTAACTTGCTGCTGGGGTCTGGCCTATCGGGACTGGGCAAGATGGTCCTGGTCAGCCGCAAGACCAGCTCGACACACCCTGGAGCCCTCCGGTAGTCCCTCCCTGGCCCCGATTGTGCACCAGTGGGGTTCCTCAGCCTAGTCTGTGCCCTCTCACAATTCAAGACCCCTCAGGGGATATCAGAGAAATGGTTTTGAGCCAATCCTCACAGGCCAGGCCGAGGGACCCCACTGGTGCACGAATGCATTCACTGGCCCTCTAGTTTGGTTATAAAGCTTATTTCAAGTAAAAAAAACCCCATACATTCTTTAAAATTTCTTTTCCCAGTTATTTTGAGATTGTTTGTGTGCTTTCTTATCTTCAGGGGACAGATGCCACACTCCTTGTCTAAAATGACACCTGAGTAGCAGCCCAGTGGGAGCAGCCTCTTCAAACCTCTCAGGAAACACCACTGATGACACAGTGGGGGCTTTAAATGGGGTCTTTCCTGTGACTAGCAGGCAATTTCATCTTTGATTCTGTGAGGAGCCCTTGCCTTATAAGTCAGGCGAAGATGAACTGAGAAGCGGCCTCAGCTGGGAAGAAAGAGTCCTGAAAAGGCAGGGAGATGTGCCAGCAGCAATCCAGAGTCCATGCAAACCAAACTGTGGGCACCTGTGTGCCCAGCGCATGAGCCACTCTTCCTGAGGCATAAAAAGTGCTGTTGTCCCTTCTCCTCCTCTCAGACTCACCATCCGCCTTTCTTTCTTCTTTCTTAACTGAGGTAACATTGGTTAATAGCATAATTAAGTTTCAGGTGTACAACATTGTAACTCAGTATTTGCATGTACTATAGTGTGTTCACCACCAAAAATCTAGGTTCCATTAGTCACCACTCTACACTTAACCTTCACTCATTTCACCCTCCACACACTCAGCCCAGCCTCTCTAGTGACTTCCACTCTGTCGTCCATATCTATGTGTTTGTTTGTGTTTTGTTTGCTCATTTATGTCTTCTTGTTTCTTTGTTGTATATCCCACATATGCATGACATTATATATATTTTTGTCCTTTCAGTCAAATATGGCAGTATTTCATCATTTTTATGGTTGAGTTCAATTATTTTGTGTATACAGTTAACCCTTGAACAATGTGGGGGTGAAGGCCACTGACCTCTGTGCCAGCAAAAAGTCCATGTATAGAGAAACCAAGATAGTGGTATAGGTAAGCACCTAAACTGCTGCCTTGCATAACAATTTCAAAACTACAACTAAAAGACAGAACAGACATCATCCAGAACCACAGGAAGGCTGGCTGAGTAGAAATTCTACAACTAGAAGAAAAGAGAAAAGCTCATGGAGAATAAGAGGAGTGGCAAAGGGCTGAGGTACAGAGACATGTGCACATAGAGGAAGGGCGGCTGAGTGCCTGGCTGACTTTCTCTGGCAGGAGGGGGAAGGAAGCCCCCAACTGCACTGAACCCCCGTTCCAACTGCACTGAACCCCAGTTCCGGGCAAAACCTCATGGACCCAGGCTCATACAGGGGGAGTCTGGACTGTCAGGTAGAGAGAAAGGCACACGGAGACTTGGAGACTTGGGGGAGCCATGGTGGGCAGGGGTCTGGAGGTGCACGCACGTGAGTGCTTGCAGAGAAGACTGAATGCAGAGGTTACCACAGGCTCTTCCTAGTGGAAGGGAATTGGAAGCTCCTGACTGCACTGAACCCCAGTTCCAGGTGAGCCCCTGGGGACCCACACTCTCATGGGTGGAATCTGGACTGTCAGGTGGAAACTCAGGGGAGCCACGGAAGGCAGAGTTCTGGAGGCGCATGCGCAAGGGCAGGGCTGACGGGAAGCCAAGACTGTCTGCTCCGCCCTGAGACTCCGCCCCATCCAAGCTGAGCACAGAGGCTTTTGCAATTTGGCAAGTCTGATCCTATAAAGCTGTCTCCAGCACCAAACTTCTCCCAGCGTAGACATAGCTGATCCTCACAGCCAACTGGCCTGGAGGTCAATTCCTCCCAGTGATACCAACAACAATCAAGACTTAACTACAACAAGACTGTACACACAGTCCTCAAAGGGGTGCACCAAGAGTGTCCACCTCAGGTTAACTGGGGAGGCCGACCCACTGGGCCATATAGGAAACCTAGCACACAAAGCTACCCTACCAACTCAGGGAAGCAGAGAAAATGTGGAGACAAAGAAACAGATCACAAACAAAAGAAATGGAGGAAAACAAATGACTGGATATAGAATTCAAAACCACAGTTATAAGGTTTTTCAAGAATATCCTAGAAAAAGCCGATAAATTTAGCGAGACCCTCGAAGATATGAAAAAGGACCAACTAGAAATTAAACACACACTGACTGAAATAAAAAATATTATACAGAGACCCAACAGCAGACTAGAGGAATGCAAGAATCAAGTCAAAGAACTGAAATACAAAGAAGCAAAAAACACTCAAGTGGAAAAGCAAAAAGAAAAAAGAATCCAAAAAGTTGAAGATAGTGTAAGAAGCCTCTAAGACAACTTCAAGTGTACCAACATCAGAAGTATGGGGGTGCCAGAAGAAGAGAGAGAGCAAGATACTGAAAACCTATTCGAAGAAATAATAACTGAAAATTTCCCCCACCTGGTGAAAGAAATAGACTTACAAGTCCAGGAAGCGCACAGAACCCCAAATAAAAGGAATCCAAAGAGGACCACACCAAGACCCATCATAATTAAAATGCCAAGGGCAAAAGACAAAGAGAGAATCTTGAAAGCAGCAAGAGAAAAACAGTTAATTACCTATAAGGGAGCACCCATACAATTGTCAGCTGATTTCTCAACAGAAACTATGCAGGCCATACGGGAGTGGCAAGAAATATTCAAAGTGATGAATAGCAAGAACCTACAACCAAGATTACTCTACCTAGCAAAGTTATCATTCATAATGGAAGGTCAGATAAAGAGTTTCACAGATAAGAAAAAGCTAAAGGAGTTCATCACCACCAAACCAGTATTATATGAAATGCTGAAAGGTATTCTTTAAGAAGAAAAAAGTAAAGATAAAAATTATGAACAACAAATACATATCTGTCAACAAGTGAACCTAAAAATCAAGTGAATTAAAAATCTGAGGAACAGAATAAACTGATGAATATAATAGAATCGGGGACATAGAAAGGGAGTGGACTGATAATTCTCAGGGGGGAAAAGGTAGTGGGGTGCAAGAAGACACTGGACAAAAATTGTACACCTATGGATGAGGACAGTAGGGGGGAAGGTAAGGGGTGGGAACCGGGTGGAGGAGAGCTATGGGGGGGGGGAAAGGAGAAACAATTGTAATAATCTGAACAATAAAGATTTATTAAATTTAAAAAAAAGTCCATGTATAACTTTTGACTCCTCCAAAATGTAACCAAGTTGTCCCTCGGTATTCACAGGGATTGGCTCTAGGACCACTGCAGATACAAAACCCACAGTTGCTCAAGACCTCCTTATAAAACAGTACAGATTCATGCTCACAGTTGGCCCTTTACATTAGTGATCTCCCAACCTCGGATCATAAAGAGTACAGGCATTTGTTGAAAAGAAAAATCTGTGCATAAGTGGACCCATGAAGTTCAGACCCGAGGCATTCAAGGGTCAATTGTATATGCCACATCTTCTTTATGCAATTCAGTCAATATACACTTAGGCTGTTTTGAACACAGATGCATATATTTTTTCAGATTAGTATTTTTATGTTCTTCAGATAAATACCCAGTAGTAAAATAGCTAGACTATATGGTATTTCTTATTTTTTGATGAACCTCCATACTGGCTGTACCAGTTTACAGTCTAGTTTTTCCAAGGGAAACATACAGATAGCCAATAGGCACATGAAAGATGTTCAATGTCACTACTTATTGGTGTGGGAAAATGCAACTCAAAACCACATTAAGATATCACTTCATACCTATTAGAATGGCTACTATCAAAAAGTCAAGAAATAACAAGTGTTGGGTGGGTGTGGAGAAACGGGAACATGCTGCCTTTGTAACATCTATTTGGAAAGTAAATCTGTGCAAACATTAGGCATAAAGTTGCAAGAATGACTGGTTATGGTGCAACATGTTCTAGGAGGAAGAGCCTAGCCAAGGAAAGAATGGGCGGGAGGAGCGGCACAGAGATGGGAAGAGCCAGGGGCTGTCAAAGCTACTAATTCTATTTCTTCATGAGGCTCAAAGATCAAGAAAGCTGAATAGGGAAAAGATGTCAAATTTGTAGAATAGAGCAGCTCTTCATGAAAATCTGCTAGAAATTATGCTTTGGGGAGTCAGAATGAAAAAGGGGAGAAACATAATTGATACTGAAAAAGAAATTAAATCCATGCAGAGGATGCAGAGGGAAAGATCCACAGGAAATGATGAGAAAGGAAATGACAGACATGGAAGACCACGAGTGGAGATCAAAGGGAGGAAAGGCTGGAATAAATGAATCATAAGCAATTATTTAAAAAAATACAAATCAAGTCTCAATTTTCCAAAGTTAAAAAAAAATCTATAGACAGATTGCAAGTTCCCATGCTGTCCTAGGCAATGCAATATGAATATATTCCCTTAATTCTGGACTAATGTTTAAATTAAAAAGAGCAATACAATTTTAAAGCACTTCAGGAGAAAGAAAAGGTTATGTGTGAAAGTAGAAATAAACAGGCTGAACTCTAGGTTCTCATCTGCAGCACTAATGCCCAAGACAACAGAGCTACACCTGCAGATCTTGGAGCAAACACTACTGAGATGTAAGCTGTCTTTTATAAATTAAGGCAATAAGGGGTATTTTTATTAAAAACAAAAATATCCACAAAAAACAATTATTTGAAAATTGTTTCCAAATAACTGGGGATACTAAAAATATTGCAAGCTCAAAAATGAGAGTCAACTCAAAAAATGCAATGAGATTCAGCACTAAAACCAAGGAAGCATGGACCACATTTACCTCTCCAGGAAAGATGTAAATCTACATGTAAAAATGAATCTAAAATCAAAACATCTGTTCCTTTAAAAATAATGTAAAATTCATGATTATATGAAAAAAATCTGAGTTTACAACATCAGCTAATATTAACAAAGACTGAGAAATGTGAGGAGAAGGGAAAGTGGAGGATTGTGTACTCAAAAGATCATTTCCTTCTTGACTCTGAGAATTAGTTCATGTAAAGAAAAAGATGGCTTTTGAAATATTAAAAGATAAACATCAAAGAAAGTAAAAGCAAAGAAAACACAGACCATAGAGCAAATAGGAGTAGCAAATGAAACAGCATAAAACAATATTTAAAGTGTATAAAAGTGTATGTCAGAACATGAAATAGACCTTTTTGTGCTAATAAACATTGATGTTAAGCACCTCTCTTAAAAGGCAACAACTCTCAAGTTGTTTTCCCAAAATCTAGCCAATTACTCTCTATGAAAGAACACTCAAAACAAAGGTATACAGAACATTTAAAGTAAAATAGTATTGGACAAAGATACATTGGGCCAATTCAAACAAAAAGAAGGAGCAGGGTACAAGCATATACATCAGACAACAACTTTCAGACAAAAATATAGCAGGGAACAAAAGTTCACTTCTTTTGATGAATGATACCAATGTTTATGAGATTAATTAAAATGGCAAGACAAATTTAACAAAACCTCTAAAAATGGGCACTCAGTAATACTTGCAGATATTAACATATTTCTCTATTCAGAACAATTCAAACAAGCAGAAATTAAACACATACATAGAAATAACAAGATTTACTCAATAAGATTTATTTCTACTTTCACACCTCTTACAAATGAACAATGAAACTTAATATTAAAAATCTGAAGAATAGTTATTTTAATCAAATATTTCAGGTCACAAAAACATTTCAAATTTTAAAAATAAAAAATGGTATAGCCTTCTCTCCTATTTCCTTTTTAGACCAGAGTAAATTAAACTAAAAATGATCACAGTATTAAGCCATAGAAATAGAAATTTTTAAAAATATTCTTCTAAATAATTTATGAACAAAAATAATCCATATCACAATTACAAAATAGAAATATAAAGAGGCTATTACACTTTACCTCTCTGAGACTGAAAAAAAATTTATTTCCAATATTTGTATCTTATGTAGAAAAATGATTGTTAGGGAAAGATATCAATGTGTTAACAGTAATTAGCTTTGGGTAGTGTTTATTTTGTTTGCATATGTGAATTTGTTTATATGCATGCATTGCTTTTCTACATGGAATGGATACTTGGTAGAGAGCATATGTTTATATTTTTGAAGTTGAAAACTACTTGGGGCAGTCACATCTCTCAATCACGAGCCATAGGTACTTGCATCTGCTGCAGGATGAGTTCATGAAGCAGTAAAGGCAATCTGGGCTAGGTACCAACAGCAACTATTGCAGTCCACCCCTTTACCACTCAGCTCTAAGTGCTTCTTTCTGACTGTAACATTCCCTTCATCTAGATACAGCTTCTATAGGATTCTGATGGGTCACAATTTCTGAGGAAACTTATAACAGCATGGATTATACCTTGTTGCTGTACTTGATCTCAAGGCCTAACTGATTTTATCTACTTCCCACTTACAGGAATAACTGGGCTCGGGATTACCAAGAATACTGCAGTGGAGCACCTCTGTGATTGCCTTATTTAGCCACAGTTCCACCTCCTGAGTATGATCAGACCTCAGCCCTTCTCAATATACTTGGTAACTACTTTTTTTGGCTGCTGGTCTACCAACCCAAGGAATCCAGAGCCACTATATGGTAGCTACAGCTTTAAGCTTACTTGGATTATGATTGTGTCTTTTAATGGAAGTACAGGCCTTCCAGGAACCAGAGCTTTGAAAGTCACAGAGTCAAGAGCAGGAAGCACAAATTCTTCAGGAGGGTTACTGAGAATGATAGTTATAGGGGGTACTCCAACTTTCACTGCTTGGTTCCTGGTCACGTGTATTCTACCTGTTGGAGATGGAATCTATTGGAGCATGGGCCCCATCCTTAGATGTATTATCTCAAAGTTGATACCTCAGCCATACTTTTAAGAGGCCATTCTACTGTTGCAGCAGGCTGGTAGTTTCTAGATGACACAGTATGTGCTAAGACTAATTAATGCCCTGCTCATATGCCCACTTCCAGACCTCCTCTACCAACTGTTGGACTGAGAAGATGCTATGCAAGATCCCATTTAGAAGATCAAACTTTCTCTAAGCCTTTAGAGTAATGGTGATGACTGAGAAATTATAGGTATGAAAGGCAAATTGTTACCAAGAATAAATGTAAATCTTAGTTTAGATGACCTTGCTCTTAGCAAACTAGAAGGGGTCCAATGTAATTGAACAGCCAACAGTTGCTACTTGTTCTGATTTATGGAACTATACCATGTATACTCAAGGTTGGTCTTTTCTACTGGCAGGTTGGACATTCATCAGTAGAAGTACAACCTGGACAGTTTGATGACAGAGAGCCAATATTATGGTGCCCATGAGCAGCCTCTATTTCTACTATAATGGCAATCCCATGTTTGAGCTCATTATCTAAAGAATGAAGTATCAGAGGGTGGCTGTCATCACTGTTCTGTGGTGGTAATGAAATATACTATAAAAATCATCACATTTGATGTGCCCACTCACACATGTCCATCCACATGTCTCTTCCTTAGACCTCCTTGTCTCTTCTTCCAGTATTATTTCTTCTAGGCCATTGGCCATGAGTCCATAGATATTCTAACCTCAGATCAATGATCTCTCCACACAAAGTGGGTGGTCATGAGGACTACCTGAAGCTCTGCCCACTGCAAAGACGTCTTTTCATTTCTGTTTTGCAGGGCCACCCATAAGTGGGGCTACAGTGCAGAATTTCATTTTTAATTCACGCAAACCGACTGAGTGACCCCAGAGTTTCTCTCTTCTGCTAGCTGGGCATAGGAAATGATTCATGACATCAAGAATGTGAGCTGAGGGAGAGGTATCAGCATAATAGAGAATGGTGACATGGGATTCTGGTACCTAGTACTTGAATCTGTTCTGCTTCAATCTGGAAGGTACCACTCCTACCTTTAAGTGACCTCCCAGGCCTTATGACTGGGTAGGTCTGACAGTATTCAGATCTATTTGTGCAGTTCTGGCTCCAAGGCCATTGGATGCCCATGATTAGATTTTCTGCCTTTATCAGGAATCAGTAGTAGACCAGTTGTTTGAATGTGCCCATGTGGCTTTAATGGTATATAGTACTTTGTTGCAGATGGTATCGCTTTGCTCAAGAATTCATAGAAAACCTTATGAATTTACTACTGGGGTTTGCTAGAGACTCTATAAAGCAAATCCAAGTGGCCAGACTGCTTATGTTGCAGCCTGAATCTGCTTCAGAACATTTTCTTGCGCTGGACCTTCTTAGAACTATGAGCCTTTGGCATTACCAAATAAATGGGCCAGAGCAGTATTCCCGAGTGTGTAACATGCTATATCTAAAACCTGAAAAGGCACCTAAGCCCTGTGCTGCTTTCTTAATAGTAGGAGATGCACAGAAAAATAGCATGCCCTTTACTTTAAAAAGGATGACTCATTTGACTCAGAACACAAGGCCCCTAAATATTTCACTGCTGTACCATGCCTCTAAATCTTTGCAAGCTTTATCTCCTTTCTTCTAAAATGCATGTGTCTTGCCACTTCTTGCTCATCAGGTCCAGCTACATGATGCCAACAATATGGGCTAATATGGTGCTCTACAGAATGTCCAGATGGCCCAGGTCTTTTCAACAATACAGTGACTGAAAGTGAATTAACATATCTCTGGGGCAAGACCATGAATGTATACTGCTATTCATCCCATATGAATGCAAATTGCTTCTGTCCTATTTGAGGGGTAGTGAAAAGATGCATTTGCGAGATCAATAGCTTTATGCCGCTTACCAGAGTCTCTAATAAAGATACCACTTCCAGCACAGCAGCTGCAATTGGTTGTACTATTTGGTTAAGGTTGCAGTAGTACACTGTTATTTTCCACAATCCATCTGGGTTTTTGCAGAACCACCTTCCCTACATCCTTTAAATCTTTGAGGGCGGTACAAATCTGCCATTTCCTCCAA
The DNA here is from genome assembly GCA_026230045.1 of Corynorhinus townsendii. Lineage (NCBI taxonomy): Eukaryota > Metazoa > Chordata > Mammalia > Chiroptera > Vespertilionidae > Corynorhinus > Corynorhinus townsendii. Next base: position 47,501,170 of record JAPDVU010000009.1, read on the forward strand.
AGACGTGATAATTGTTTTACATTTACGACCTTGGCTGGGTTCAGGAGAGTTTCAGAGGCTTCCTCTTGGCCTTTATTACTATAATGACTCAGAGTTTATAAGTCAAGAAACCCATGTAAGGGTTTCGCCAACAGTTTAATATATTCAGGAACTGAGAAAATGACTAGCGGGTGTATCTGGATCCAGTGGGCACAGTGAGGTGGCCCTCCATTGGGCATATTCTGAGGAGAGCCAACCTTACCTTATTGTCTCATGAGTCTACTGCATTGTCCTCAGGCAAAGGGAAGGTATATCCTTTAACAAGGAGCAATTCTCCAGGCTATCCTGCCCAAGTCTCAGCATCCACTCCTTCCTCATTAAGGCTCTGAGTTTGGTGTAAGAGACTTGCTTTCCTGAAATCCGGCTACCCTCACAAATAGGTCCTGAGCCTGGTCCTCAGAAAGGCCAGCCCTCCAAACACAGGAGATGAGAGTCTCTTTAGATGATGCCAAAAGGACCTCTGCCTTTTCTCTTTCTTTTTTTGTGTGTGTTTGTTTTGAGTTGGTGATTTATCTCCCCGAGTCTCTCTCCAAAGCAGCAGTGGTGTTCAGCCATAGTCACCCAATTCTGCAGTCCTTATAGTTTCACTCAAGTGTTAGAGTTAGGCACAGATAGAAGCATATCTCCTACCTGTATTGCATCCCAGGTCACTAAAGGTGAAAAGCTTAATGACTGAACCACTATAGCATGCCAGGGATTATCCACATTTTCCCCACCACCAGGGAGATTGCCAGGAAGGGCTGGGTGATTCTTCAGAATTTCATCCTTAAAGTCAGCTTCCTATGACTTCTTCTGGTACCAGTTTTCTAGACCAGGTTTCCTAGAAGCAGAACCTAAAACAGGAATTCATGTACCCTTCATTTACCGAGCGGGTGCTCTTCAGAAAAAGTCCTGAATGACGAAAGCAGGATAGGGCAGCAGAAGGAACCAAAAAAGAATGTGATCTCAGGCAAGTATAGTGCTGGTAGTTCTGGAATGTTGTTTATATCACAGGGTTGCTGGACCTGAGATAGGTTGGTAGATCCTATACATCCACATTAGTCAACTGGCTACTTCTCTGGAGAGTGGTGCTATGACTTTCCCCATGTCTGCGTGGGGAGGACCCAGTCAGCCAAGGACAGTTATCTGGAGAAGGTCACAGGTATAAGTGATTACCTGTAATACTTGCAGCAACTGAGGCATGAGCACAGTGACCAATTAAGGAGATCTGAGTGGGACCCAAATGGTCTCTAATGCATGTGTATGTTCCAGATTTTCCATAGCAAATTTGATATATTTTTTAAATTTATCTTTATTGTTGAGAGTATTACAGATGCTCCTCATTTCCACCCCCCCCCCATTGCTCCCCTCCACTCAGCACTCTTCACTGTGCTATTGTCTGTGTCCATGGGTTATACGCATGAATGCATGTATGTTTTTTGGTTAATCTCTTCCACACCACCACTCCCTTTCCCTCTGAGATTCACCAGTCTGTTGCATGTTTCCATGGCTCTGGACCTATTTTGTTTATCAATTTATTTTATTCATTAGAAGATGTATACTGAACCTTCCATAGATGATAAATATGTGGATATTGCATGTTCATATATAAATTGATACATAACAAATTTAAATCTATGCATGGTTTTACATGAAATATATATCTCTACACATTAACATATATAAATATATATTTAAACATGAGAATATGTTTAAATATCTATAAAGTAAGGAAAAATATCTACTAACTTATCTGTAGTTTTTACTTCAGGGGGATAGGTCAGAAGACACTGTCATATCTTTTGAAAAGTTGTAAATAGTTAGAGAGAAAAAACATAGTTAGGAAAATGTTTTTAAATATTTTTTATTGATTTCAGTGAGGAAGGGAGAGGGAGAGAAATAGAAACATCAATGATGAGAGATAATCATTGATCAGCTGCCTCCTGCACGCCCCACACTAGGGATTGAGCCCAAAACCCAGGCATATGTCCTGACTGGAAAATCCCAGACCTTCTGGTTCATAGGTAATTGCTCAACTGCTGAGCCACACCTGCTGGACTAGGAAATATTCATGAGAGGGGAAAATGTTCATACTACCTTAAATAATACTGCATATATCTATATATATAAAAGGCTAATATGCTAAGTGTACAACCATCCAACCAGTCACTACGACACGTATTGACCACCAGGGGACAGACGTTCAATGCAGGAGCTGCCGAGCTGCAATGACTTAAAAGCAGCAGTTCTCAGGTGATGCACCCCAGAACCAGAGAGGAGGGAGCCTGATTCCTCACCAGGCTGTGCGATTCTACCTTCGGCTGTGGGTTATGTTATTGCTAGGGCACTGTTGGCCCGAATCTGGTTTACTGCACACTTGTATTTGCGTTCCACACCCCGTACAACAGCAACTTTGCAGAGTGCCCTCTTGGCCCAATCTCTGTAGGCCAGGCCGAGGGACCCCACCTGCCAAAGGGACCCAGCTCACTCTGCAGACACTGGGGAGGGACTACTGGAGGTTGGCTCCAGGGCGTGTCAGGCCCATCTCGCCCTGTCCCACCCTGTCGGCCACCTTCTAATTAATTTCCTTTCAATGTTCATGAATCCTTGCACTGGGTCTCTAGTATTTAAATAATAAAATATTCTGCAGCAATTAAAATGATCAATCAATCTACAGTTATGTGCATTAATTTGGAGAACTTTTATAAATGCTTATTAATCACTAAATCATATTGTTTAAAGGTGTAAGCATAGGTGACAAAGGGCAGCAAGGAAATGATTATAACCAAAGTCAGTAGCCTTCTGGATCCCTTAGGAGGCAAGTGGTTGGGGTTTTGGAGGAAAATGAGCTTGTGCAGGAGGCCACTGGCATCATAAGACATGAGTGGTGTTCTTACCTGGGGGCAATTACAGGGGTTTTATGTTCAACATACAAATGTGCTCTACATGCTTTTGCTTATGCTACATTTCACAATGTAGCAAAAGATATGGTCTACTTCATTATGGGTGTAGACTGATCTTCATTTTATAAGATAGAAATACATACAATAAAAATAAGCTTATAATTTAAAATATTAATTACAGGTGATTTAATTTTTCCCCATTTTCACAAATATTTTCAATAAGCCCAAGTATTTAAATTAGTATTTGAAGTCATCTTCAAGACCTGTAAGTTTCCTGATTTGTAAGGATTAGTTCCCAATTCTGTTCCCGAAACTGTCACTGTTAACATTTTCCTTCATTGTGCCTACGGTCCCTCAGCAGGTCTCCAGATGCTCAGGGGACCAAACGCACCTCCCCAGGGACCTCCAATGGTCCTCAGCAAGTCCTGATTCGTTTCGGAGGCATGCACCTGGAAAGACTTGATCCTTCTGTGCGGAAGCATTTGTCAGGTTATTTCTTGAAGACCATTGATGGAGAAGGAAGGTACCTTTTTCTTTGCATAAAAGAATATTGCCCAGGAAAAGGTCCCTTATGTAGCCCATGCCCCTGTATACAGGCTGGGGGATAGCAGGTGAGATTGGACCACAGGCTGCAGGAAGCTCAAAGCAGAGTTCAGGTGGTGTCGAGTCCTGACCTCTAGCTGTGTGACCTTGGGAAAATTATTTAACTTCTCTGAGCCTTAGTTTCATCAACTGAAAAGTAACAAATGAGGACAATGTCTACCTCACTTGATCGCTATGAAAGTTTATAAACCACCCACCTGACGTGTTTGCTGGTGGCTCTCCGTGATGGGTAGCTGTTTTCATCAGCACTATCACCATCAATGTTTTCCCAGTCTATTTGGAAGTGAAAGATGTTTTCTCTGAGAAGGCATAAAGAAAAGAGGTTATAGAAATGGATTCCTTTCTTTGTGACCCTTTGTGAATGAGGGGAGTCCTAAAGGAGGTAGACAAAGGGCATGGGTTTGTTGAAACCGAGTTATCTACTTCAGCTGGTGACTTCTTTTTGACTGAGGCATTCATGTAAAAACCAAGTCTCTAATCCTCTCAAATCTTTCTGGAGGCTTAGTTATGGAATCTTAACGAAAAGGAGTATCTGAGGGCTGACTACAAATGTTGATTACTTTTTTCTAATGTTTAAATTAAGTCAAAGAAAACTGGCTTTGTATTCCCTGGGACAACTCCTCCTTCACCCAAGGGAATGGGGAGATAGTTGTTGACTCCCACTCCAGGAAGCCAGAGCTATGAAGAGAGTAGATGAGGTGGGTTGAGGCAGAAAAACCACTGGCAAGAACCCAGGGGACCTGGGGTCTAGGTTTCAACTCAGCTATGTTGAGACCACATGGTGTGCTGAACATACGTCTCCTCAGGAACAGGAGAGAGATCTGAAATCAGAAATACCTGGGACTCCAGGCCCACCACGACTCAGCTGCAAATCATTGGAAAAGTTTTTGAATTTTCTGTGCTTCAGGGTCCTCATCTTGAAAATAAAGAAGATGAAATAATTCTGAATTTGACTACATATTAGCATCAACAAGGTGTTTTGTTTGTTTTTTTTTTTTTTTTAAGAAAAGCTGGCTCTACCCTAAAATAAACAAAATAGAATTTTCAAATCTCTGGGGCAAGGCCTGGGCATCAGTATTTTGTGAAATCTCCCCAGGTGATTCTGCTCCAGGGGTTTAGATGCCCAGGGAAAGGTTGAGAACCACTGGCTAAGTAACCTCTAACATCAATGTCCTATTGACATTCATGCACTGCAACATGAATGAAAAACTAAACATACTTATGGGGGACTTTGAAATGTGCACTGTGGGCTCCATTTCAAAAGTAAGGATGAGAAAATTTCACTCCTCAACCTGCCTTTTTCTTTCAGTGGCATGTTTGTAGCCAGAGGCCACAGCAAGTGAAAGAAGGCAGTCTTCACAGCTGGTGGAGGGACAGGACTACTCTGTCCTGGGCTGAAGGCTGATTTTCTCACAATCTTAGCCATGTGGTACTTTATAGGAAGGTGCTCTAGTAACATCAAACCTGAAGTTCTCACTTACACTCCTATTTCAGAATGATTTTCATTGACTGCCTGTTTCTTGTGGAACTGGAATTTCTGACTTTTATTTTTTTAGTTCTCTGACACTGATTTTTCTCAAAATTACTGTCACTCTTCTGTGCGGATCCTGAAAGCACTAGAGATCTATGCTGTTTTGCAGCACCTTGACTTCCCACCAACCCAGTGCTTGAGTGTTTTCTGGGCAGAAGGGAATCTCTGTCTCTGCCCAGAAGATCAGGGTCAGGGAACTCCTCTGCCCACTGCCTGGGACATTGGTGCTCCACCTGGGCCAGCTGCAGGGAAGACCAGGGTGTTCAGCTCCCAACACAAGCTATCATGGCCACTTAGAGCAAAGTACTGCTACAAACAACATGATTAAAAATCTTGACCCATATATGTTCTGAGGACCTCTATTTTGTGAGTAAACTATATGAGTGCCAAATTGAGATTAAAGTATAAAGAATATAGATTTAAAACTCTGTCAAGGGTCATGGTTTGCACGAAAGCCTCAAGGTGGTTCTGCAATTGCAATGTTTTTACTGGGGTCAATCAAGCTGCATAAGTATCTTGATCTCGCATCCAGGTAGCTCAGTCTGTACTGACTTGGCCTCTCCCTGAGCAAAAAGTTTCTCATAAAAGCCCAGAGCAGGCAAAATGTTTTAAGAAGAGAAAGCATAACCAGAATACAAAGCTAAAAACAGCCCAATTTAATTAATATTTAACACTTTGCTTTTGTATGTAGTAGGTTGAAAATTTAAAATCCATTTGTGGCTAGGAAACCTAACAATATTTCTTTAATATTTAAGAATTTGAAGCTACTTAACAGTAATGGAAAGGCCACCTGCTATGAAATGTGTTTAATCAAAGGGGAAAAGGCCAAATTTCCAGTTTGGAAAACCAGCCACCCACTTGCTCTTAGCAAGGACACAAGCCAAAACCAACAGGCTAGAATTCAGTTCTGAAGTTAACAACAGTGAGGACACCCCCTTCCTTTTCCCTTCCTGATGCTTTATTCACAGTGTTTCCTGATTCCTAAGGACTGTGATGCTGGGATCTCACTCCGCCCTGGCCATGGCAACTGGACCTGCAGGCGCTGGAGGAGGAGCCCTGTCCCACATGCCCCAGCTCTCATCCTGCTGCCTGCTCTCAACTGGCTCACAGTCGCCTCTCCTACTTCTGGCCCTGGCTCTGCTGCCTCCCAAACTCCCACCTAACACCAAATTCTGTGCCTGTGTGTACCTAGAGCAAGGGTGGGGAACATCTGGCCCGTGGGCTGTATAAGGCCCTCAAAATCATTTGGTCTGGCCCTGCCAAGGCATTAGGGATGAATTAATTAAATGTTTGACCAATTAGAGCAGGCTAACTTTTTAATCATTATTTTTTTATTGATTACGGTATTAAATATGTGTCCTTACTCCCCCATTGTCCCCCACCACCCTGGTGTCTATGTCCATTGGTTATGCTTATATGCAACTTTTAAGTTGATAATTTTGTATGACCCTGGAATGATGTTAAAAATATCCAAAAGGCCCTTGGCAGAAAAACGTTCACCAACCCTGACCTAGAGCCTTTGGTGAACCTGAATTACCTAACTCCTGACTCCTCCCAAATGCTAGACTTTAATCCAGAATTATCAAGATTTAGGACCCATATTCACTCTACATTCTGCCTCATCCTGTCTTCTCCCAACACATTGTTCATGTTTTTTACCAGCTATCCTATATAATAAAAGCCTAATATGCAAATTGACTGAAGGGCAGAATGACTGGTGGAATGAACATAGCTATAATGTCCACTGACCACCAGGGGGCAGATGCTCAGTGCAGGAGCTGCCCCCAGCCTGCAGGCCCCAAGCCAGCCAAGGCAGGTGCCAGCCGGGGCCCCCTATCACCCTGCCAGTCATCCCACAGATCGACCCTCATCACTGGCCAGGCCTAGGGACCCTACCCATGCACAAATTTCGTGCATCGGGCCTCTAGTCTATATACATAAAAGCCCAGGGAGTGTAACAATGGAATGACTGGAACAACCGGAATGATTAGTTGCTATGACACACACTATGACAGCCAACTGGCCTGATTGGGGCCCCGATCAGCCCCCCCAACCTCCTGCAGCCCCTCCCGATCGGCCCCCATTGGGACGGGCCGGCCAGACCCTACCTGTGCACAAACTCGTGCACTGGGCCTCTAGTACTATAATAAAAGTGCATTTGGTCTTTGTCCCTAGTGCCTAGTACAGACCTCCTAAAACCTGTGGAAGTTTCTGAGTAATAGGAGCATTTTGTTATTTACAACAAGCCCCTTTTGACCACACTTGCATTTAAGCTAATGAAGTGAGTCAAGGTAGGTCCCCATACAGCTTCAGGATGGGGGATGGCCAGCAGAGAAACAAAACATATGGTTAGGAAATTGGAATGCTCAGCCTCATGGCATCCCTCAGGGGAAAGGTGCAAGTTAGAGATTGATCACAATGGCCATTGACTTAATCAATCCTGCCCATGTAATGAAACCTCCATAAAAAATTCAGAATGACAAGATTGGGAGAGGTTTTGGTTGGTAAACACACCAAAGTGCTGGGAGGGTGGCAGCTCAGAGCAGGCATGGCGCCCACACCACCTCGCCCTCACCCCTTGCCCTATACATCACTTCCATCTGGCTGTTCCTGAGTTGTAGCTTTTACAAAAAACAAAACAAACAAACAAAAACCCCAGTAATTATAAGTAAAGCACTTTTCCAGTTCCAGCAAGTGGTCAAACCTGAGGGGGTGAGTCATGGGAAGCCTTGATTTATAGTCAGAGTATAGGTAGACCTGGAGACTCCTTTGTGGATGGCATCTGAAGTGAAGGCAGTCTTATGGGACTGAGCCCTTAACCTCTGGGCTCTGTGCTTAATGTCAGATTGGATTGAACTGTAGGTACCCAGCTGGTGTTGGAGAATTGGAGACACGGCAGTGGAAAAATGCATTTGAATTATTGGGGGGGAAATCCACATGAGAAGGAATCTTTGTCTGCCTAGGCAGTGAAGGTTGGGACGGTTTCCCCACCACTGCCTTTGGAGTCAGTGTGGCTGCTGGGCTGGGGGAGGGAAGAACAGGGCTGTCGGACAACAACACACACTAGTTTGCCCATCTAAGGGAAGTACACTGTGTGTTACTTGACCAAGTCATTGCCTTAGAATAGCTACTTTGTGGGAAACCAACCTGAGTATCAAATCCTGGCACTACACCCACATTCTTGGCTTTGTTACAAAGAGAAATTATACTTTGGAACAATGTCTAACGTGTTCAGACTGAGGTTAACTGGGGCTTGGCGATGGCTTGAGGGCCCTGTCGCTGCTCTGATGCTGTGATTCATTCACTGATCTTAGTCAGTTTGACTATTTGTACGCCGGTGTCAAAGTCGCACCCAGCATGTCCACAGAAACTGCTGGCCCTTATCTACAGGCAGACACCGGAGGATCAGCAGGGTTGGATGTTGTTTTGATTTGGGGGAGAAAGATACAGGGACATATGATGAATTCATTGGTAGGACCCATACATCAGATGAGCCCCCTTATCCCTCAGAGACAGAATGTGATGGGCTGGAATGCTGCAAATTCTGTGTTCTCCGAGCCTATAACGCTTCCCAGTTTTTCTAATTCCCAGAGACTTAGATATTCATGAATCAATTCTAGTTCCTGACATGTTCTCTGTTTTACTCTACACCTCCAGACCTGAACTCAGCCTCTGCTGAGAGAGAGAGGAGAGAGAGAGAGAGAGAGAGAGAGAGAGAGAGAGAGAGAGAGAGAGAGGCCCAACAGCTTGAGGGGGAAGAGGGGAGGAGAGGAAGAGGGAGTGAGGCTGAGGGGAGAGAGGAAGGGTAATGGGAGAAAAGGAGCAAAAAAGTTTAAAACAATTGTTTTTCACTGAAAACAAAAAGTTTAATATTTCACTGAAAGCATGTGGTCATGGGAAGGTGTTCTGTCGTTGACTTTATTCCTCTTTTATACTTTTGGCCTTTTCCATTCCCCTCCCTCATCGCTGCCATCTTTCCTTCACATTCCTTCCCTCCAATAAGTGAAGAATGAATGACAAAATATGAATGTCACCCTTTTCCATTCCTGAATAGCTTAATAGATCACTGTCTGCATACACTTTCTGTGAAGAGGCAGAAAGTAAATATTTTCATCTTTATAGGACGTGTGGTCTCTGTCAAACCTGCTCCACAGCTGTGATGGTGCAAACAGTGATAGCCCAGACAGGCAGCACATCCCGCTGGCCACCTGGGTTTGCTGAAGCTCGATTTACATCATGGTTATCAGTGGCTGTTACATCACCCAAAAGGGACAGACATTACGTACCTCCTGATGGAGGTACACACCACTGCTGGGAGGGAGAATCGAGGGGAAGGAAGCAAACCTGAACCTGGCTGAGTCTCTACCTCTGACTGCTCTCAGGGGATTCAGGAGATGCCATCCATCACCACAAGGATGCACACAGAACAGTGAAGACTGTCACAGGGGGAGCGCCACTCAGCCAGAAGCCAGGCTCATGGCTGGTGAGTGCAGCAGGGGTGGCAGGAGCCTCTCTCGCCTCCGCAGCAACGCTAAGGACCCCTCAGGGGATGTCCACCTGCGGGAAGCCAGTGGACATCCTGCAGGGGGTCCAGGACTGCGAGAGGGAGCAAGCTGGACTGAGGGAAACACCGCCCCCCCCCCCCTCGGCCAGTGCACAAATGCCATGCACCAGGCCTCTAGTAGAACCATAACGAATTATTTAGGCCCTAGCTTATTTGGCTCAGTGGATAGAGCATCAGCCTGTGGACTGAAGGGTCCCAGATTTGATTCTGGGTTGCAGGCTTGATTCCCAATGGGGGGTGTGCAGGAGGCAGCTGATCAATGATTCTCTCATCATTGATGTTTCTATCTCTCTCTCCCTCTCCTTTTCTCTCTGAAATAAATAAAAATATATTTAAAAAATAATTATTTAGTTCTGATGAAAATGGGAGCTCTACTCTTTCCCTGCACTTGCCAGCTTGTGAGAGTGACAGTGATTCCAATTCCACCAGTCCCCAACTTCAGCATAATACATGCCCCTCTTATCCTGTTGCACTCACCAAATCACACCATTGCTAATGACTTGGGCTTCCAGTAACAAGTCTACTGCCAGCATTTCCCCTGGTATATCCTCTTTGTCTGCTGCCTCCTCACAGCATAGACAATGACTTCAAATTTCAGGCTTGCTCACACACTCTAAAGCTAAATATGACCTTGGGCAAGAAATATTGAGGGAAGAAATGCATTAGTTATTTTCCTGTGTTTAATCTGCAGTATTTGTGTTGAGATCCTGGGTCTGCTTCTAAAATCCATCTGCTAGTCCCTAATCTAACCCGAGCTTGTTACCTGGTATTTCCGAGAGCCTCTGTCTAACTTCCTGCCTCTTTTCCCCAGTTCCTTAGCCCGGTTTTCTGACTCTGAGCTCTAGGGAGACCTGAACGTTTACTTACCTACTGTTCTCTTTTCCTAAGCCTATTTCTCAGATCTTGATACTTTTTAGCTGTCTGGCACTCTGTTCCTTACCTGATCAAACCTAGCTTAATGGATCTCTCCAAATATTACCTTTACCTATCATCATCAGTCTATGATTAAGTATTTATACCAAGGTAATGAGAGATGAAGATTAGACTCAGTCACCCCCAAATTCATTCTATTTTAAGTTATGCACAGTAAACCTACACCATGGAGTTGTGACTTTAAATGAGCTCCTGCTGAATACACAGAGATTGTATAATAAGGCATGACAGTCAGACCACGTAGATGTTTTCTGCTGCCTATTCAGAGCAAGTGTTTGACAGTCACTTAGGCCAGATTACGGTGAAATGGTTAAGGTGGAGTATTGAGTTCAACAGATGGTATGAAAAGCCCCTCTTTTAGCTTTTGCTATGTGTCAGCTCAGTGACTTTGGGAAAATTATCTAACCTCTCAGAATCTCAGTTTCCTCATCTGTAAAATGAGAATGGTATTAGTACCCACCTGTGGTATGTCCCTGGTTCCTGGTACAAAGCTCCTCAAACCTTCAATTTCCTGAGTGGTAATGGTGATAGGAACATCTTTCATTGTATTGAGATAGCTTTAGGGTGGGAACTGGTCACCAGAAAGACAAAGCCTTGATTGGAAGCTTGACACCCTCAGTCCCACCCCCATTCACCTCCAACTTGCCAGGAGGGGAGAGAGACTTGAGATTGTTAGTCGCCAATGCCAATGATTTCGTCCACCACGCCTATGCAATAAAACCTCTATTTAAACCCCTAATCGGCTCAGCCAGTGTTGCTCAGTGGTTGAGCATCTACCCATGAACCAAGAGGTTGCAGATTTGATTCCCATTCAGGGCATATGCCTGGAATTGTCAGCTCAATCTCCAGTAGAGGGTGTGCAGGAGGCAGCCGATCGATGATCTTTCTATCTCATTGATGTTTCTATCTCTCTATCCCTCTCCCTTCCTCTGTCTCTAAAATCAATAAAAACATAAAAAATATTATCCTATACTAGAGGCCAGGTGCACAAAATCCGTGCACTTGTGGGGGTCCCTCAGCCTGTCCTGTGCCCTCTCACAGTCCAGGTGCCCTTGGGGGATGTCTGACAGACTGCTTAGGCCCAGTCCCCCCAGGGACTGGGCCTAAGCCATCAGTTGGACATCCTTAGTGCTGCTGCAGAGGTGGTAGAGGCTCCCACCACCGCCACTGCGCTCACCAGCCATGAGCCTGGCTTCTGGCTGAGCAGCGCTCCCCCTGTGGGAGCACACTGACCACCAGGGGGGAAGGGGAGCAGCTTCTGTGTTGAGTGTCTGCCCTCTGATGGTCAGTGCACAACATAGCAACTGGTCTTTCTGCCGTTCAGTCTATTTGCATATTAGCCTTCTATTTTATAGGATAATAAAAGCATAATATGCTAAGTGTCTGGTGGGCCATTCAACCAATCAAAGCATAATATGCTAATGATATGCTAAGACTGCTCAACTGCTCATTATGATATGCACTGATCACAAGGGGGCATATGCTCCAACCAGTAGGTTAGCTTGCTGCTGGGGTCCGGCTGATTGGGACTGAGTGAGACAGGCTGGATAGGCCCTGGAGCCCTCCTGCAGTCCCTCCCCAGCTAGTCAACTTCCCGCGTTCCTCCCTGGCCCCGATCATGCACTGGTGGGGTCCCTTGGTCTGGCCTGTGCCCTCTTGCAATCTGGGCAGAGTATTCCCCCCACGAGTGCACAAATTTCGTGCACTAGGCCTCCAGTTAAAAATAAAAATAAATAAAACCCATAATCAATGGGGTTAGAAGAGGGTCTGGTGGGTGAATATGTGGAGATGCTAGGAGGGTGGCATACCCAGAGAGGACATGGAAGCGCCTCATCCTTGCCCTATGCATCTCCATTTGGCTGTTCCTGAGTTGCATCCTTTATAATAAACAGATGATAGTAAGTAAAGTGCTCTCTTGAGTTCTGTGAGTTGTTCTCTGAATTTATAGCCCGCTGATCAGAAGTATCAGTGACAAGCTGTGACTTGTGATTGGCATCTGAAATGGGGGAGTCTTGCAGGACTAAGCCCTTAACATGTAGTCACTGACCCTAACTCCAGGTAAATATTGTCAGAATCAATTGAATTGTAGGACAGCTAGCTGGTGTAGGAGAGTTGAAAGGACACTATGCATTTGTTGTCAAAAGTGTTATGAGTAAAAACAGTTCATTTCCACCTCATAGAATCATTATGGAAATGCAACTAGATAAAGTCTATAAAATCCTTAGAGCAGTGCCTGGGTCTAGATAATTACTCAATAGGTGGTTATTATTGTTATTGCTATTGTTAGTGTTGCTATTATGATTATTAAATAAGGTTGACATTGTATTGTGAAGATCAAAGACCCTGACCTGAACATCAATGTGAATGCTTAACCACCCACAGCATTGAGTTTTTCTCTGGGACTCTGGAGTATGGTTTGACCATTTATTTATATACTAGAGGCCCGGTGCATGAAATTCGTGCCTGGGGATGGTGGTGTCCCTCAGCCCAGCCTGCACCCTCTCCAATCTGAGACCCCTTGGGGGATGTCCAACTGCCGGTTTCAACTGGTAGTCAGACATCCCTCTCACAATCCAGGACTGCTGGCTCCCAACTGCTCACCTGCCTGCCTTCCTGATTGCCCCTAACTGCTTCTTCCTGCCAGACTGAACACCCCCTAACCACTCCCCTGCCAGCCTGATCAATGCCTAACTGCTCCCCTACAGACCTGGTCCCCCCCCCAACTGCCCTCCCTTGCCAGCCTGGTCACCCCTAACTGCTCTCCCCTGCTGGCCTGGTTCCCCCTAATGACCTCCCATGCAGGCCTGGTCCCCCACCCCCCCCACGAACTTCCCTCCCCTGTAGACCTGGTCCCTCCCAACTGCCCTCCCCTGCAGGCCTGAGTCCCTCCAAACTCTCCTCCCCTGAAGGCCTGGTTGCCCCCAACTGCGCTCCCTTCCAGGGCTGGTCCCTCCCAACTGCCTTCCCCTGCTGGCCATCTTGTGGTGGCCATCTTGTGTCCACATGGGGGTGGCCATCTTTGACCACATGGGGGCGGCAATCTTATGTGTTGGAGTGACGGTCAATTTGAATATTAGTCTTTTATTAGATAGGATTAGAATCAGACTTTTTCTTAAATCAAATGCTGGATTTTTATTAAAAACTAGAGGCCCAGTGCATGAGATTCGTGCATTCAGGGGGAGGGAGGTCCCTCAGCCCGGCCTGCACTCTCTTGCAGTCTGGGAGCCATCAGTGGGATATCCTTAGTGCTGCCTTGGAGGTGGGAGAGGCTCCCACCACTGACACTGTGCTCCCAGCCTTGAGCCTGGCTTCTGGGTTTCTGGCTGAGCAGCACTCCCCCTGTGGGAGCTCACTGACCACCAGGGGGCAGCTCCTGCAGTGAGTGTCTGGCCCCTGGTGATCAGGGCATGTCATAGCAGATGGTTGTTTCGCCGTTGTGTTGATTTGCATATTACCCTTTTATTATATAGGATACCATTAAGCATGTTCTAAGACAGTTTTAAACAGGGTCCAACTGTTTTTTAAGCTGGAGCCCCCAGTATTTTGGTTCACAAATCATGTTCATGTACTGTTAATCATAATAGTAAATAGTAGCAATTTCTTTATAAAATATTTAAATGTGAAATAAAAAGGAGTTATACTGATTTGTTTTCTCTCATCAAGTGCATAACCTGGCACTCCCTTCCCTTTGGGGTGGGCATACTCCATTTGCAGACAACTACTGTAAGGGCTTGGGCCAAATGAGCTCTCAGACAGTACTGTGGGGCAGGGCCAGGGGTATCCTGGATGAACTTGAACTAGGATCAGAGGCCAACACTGTTTGAGGGCCTAGACCAGTGGTTGGCAAACTACAGCTCGTGAGCCACATGCTGCTCATGAGCCACAGTTTGCCGCTCTGTTGACCAATGAGTTTGCCGACCATTGGCCTAGACCACCAACAGCTATCGGCCATCTGTTTGAATTAGTTGAATTACATGGAAGCAGTGGCCTGCAAGGAGGAGATTTGTATTTAATTGCCTGGGAAGAAGACAGGAAAACGCAGAAGATGATGAGGCCTATCTATTAAGACAGTCCACAGAGTGGAGGGCTACAGGCAGTTGCTAAGGGAGACTTCCATGAGGAGTTGGGAGGTAAGACACTGCTGAATGTTGGGCTCTTCCCTCTGGTTATTAGCTCTTGCTGGGGCATCATGGACGAATGCAAGGAATTCTTGGTTCCTCTATGGTTGGAAGCTCTGGGAACTTTGGGAGACAGCCCCTGCTGAGACCTGGCATTCTTGCAGAGAGCACCAGGTGGCCCCCAAGTATCTGCAGAGGTAAGTTATTACTGCAAATGGGTTGGAGCAGAAAGACTACTTATGAATGAATTCTTAACATGTGTCTAAATCATTCCAAAAATAACTTGGTTGGGGGCGAGGGTAGAATTCTCATTTTAGTACATGCAACACAATAAACCAGTTAGATTTAGTCACTGGGAGCCCAGAACCTCCTTGATTGTACACTTCAGTTTCTAGTATGGGCACTAGGGCCAGGGTTTAGTGGCCCATTTATGGCCTCGATGAATGTGGGAGGAAGCATCTGGAGATACAAGATCCTGGGGATAACAATTGCTCTCAAACACTGTGGCTTCCAGAGGGTAAGTTCACATTCCATAAGGGTAAACACTCAAGTAAAGTTTCCATTTCCTTTGCTAAGGAAATCATCACAGTGAGTTTCTTATGTGGCCATAGGAGAGATCTCTACCAGAAGTCATACCAAACCATGTAGCTTGACCATGAGTTATATTTGGCCAACATAATGTTTCAAAAATTTGAATAGGATAATCTTTAGATGGTTTATGTGCCCTGTCCTTCATCATAACCCAAACCACTTCTCAAAGAGTGAGTCCGTTTCTCTCCTTTACTTGGTTTGCCTGGTTCCCAAATCACTTGAACTTTCAGTACCTGCTTCTTTCTAGTCCCCATTTCACCATCAGAAGAATGCAAGCATGTCAGTCAGGAGGAAAGTTCTGGAGCCCAGTTTGGCGGAGGAGTGCCAGACTGGGGCTGCAAAGAAGTCCACTTAGGGTGTTCATTCTTCTACCTGGGACAACTTGCTCTGAATCTCTCTCTGGGTCTCAGTTTATGTTAGTGTAGCGTGGGAGAATCAGACCGGCTGCTCTTCCAAAAAACCACACTGCCTTTTTTCCTAATGTGCTATAATCTCAGAGTCCTCACTGTTAGATCAGTAGGCTGACTGGAAAGTGAGAAGATGGTGGACCCGGGATCAGAAGCACTTTCTGCTTTGCCACTAGTTCACACTGTAAAGAAAATGAGGGACTGAGTTTGATGATCTGCAAAGACCCTTCCAGCTCTTTCCTCCAGTGATTCCAATTTTCTACATGTGCAGGGGAACACATTCTTCTAGTGAGGACAATTGTGTCTGAAGATAATTTACTGGTCTGAAATATATTCTGCTTGTAGATTTTGAAATGCTTCAGCTGGATTTATGCTTTTTTTTTTTTTTTCCTGGCCTAAGACTTTTATGTAAAGCAATTGCCTGAGGGACCTACACTATCTATCCAGCATTTCTGGGAAATTCGGAATTCAGGATTCTCTGGGAAGCTAGGGTAGAATTCTTCTTTGAACTGGGAGCTGTAATGGCCCAATACAAGGATGGCAGCAGCAAATGGGGTGTCCTCTAGGGTCCTCCACAGGAAGCTTGTGGTGAGAAAATGCTTGGTTTGCTCAATGAGCTGTCTCCTGAAAGACCTTGCTGTAAGGTGCTGTGAGTCAGTTCTCACTGAGCCCCACACCTCTCACAGACTTCTGGGTGAGTTTCCCATGGCAATACTGATCCTTCACTCCATTAAAACATCTGGTCCCTGAAGAAACTCAATACAATTCATAAAACCCTGTTATGACAGCACAATGTATACGATGTATACCATGGGCTGAGAACCCTGGTTCCACAGTGAACATGATAAAAGAAAATAGATTTCCCCATCACAAGGAAAATGAAGTTTGGATTAAAGGTTTATTATGATCACAAAATATAGCTATTACTGACATGAACTAGCATCCGCTGATACACAGGCCTCAGGTTCTGTTGCCATAAAGATGATGAATTCCCAAGAACACACATCTCTATGTTTTTGAAGGAAGAAGAGCCAGAATGTTGGGGCCATCTCGCTGGACTTCTAATGCAGTGGCCGTGTGGCCATGTTGTCCCTTTCTTCTTACAAATGCTACATGGAGAACATCAAGCCACCCAGGAAATAAAACAACATATGTAAATGAAGCTTAAGGAATACAATACTCATATGTGCATGCATACTGAGCCTTTTTTGGTAGCTTTTTCCCAAAAAAGGAATGGGTGTAGTGAGCTTTCATTTCCTGCTAAGCAACCTGTCCATTGCCTACCGCTCCATAGCTGAGCAGGCTGCTTCAGGTGCCCTGGGTGAATGAGGAGCATTGGTTCACGGGGTTCTTGGGTCATAATCACCAGAATTGCCACAGCCTGATAATCATGAAAGGAGGTGGGACTGAGAAGAAGAGACAGCGGGGGGTGGGGGGTGGGGGGGGAGTTGCAGCGGGGAGAGAAAAGGAAAATAGCAGAGATGGATTCTGAATTTCCAACTGATCTGTTAAGTTTTGGGAGAGCAATCACTTGTCTTCCACATGATTTAGCAAAATGTGTCCTCAGTCATGGAGAGCTGCACCAGTGAACCCAGAGCCTTCAGTGGAAGAGACTGAGGCTGCATGGGCAAGGCGAGCAGTTCAGCACACACAGCGAGCAGGTGTAGGGAGGAAAGAGGGCCTTGACAAGAAGTCCAGGTAAAGGGATAGCTTTCAGGCCGGTGGGGCAGTTTCTAGAGCCTGGAATTGTGCCAGGAACACTTATTAGCTTAACACTTATTATGTACATGTATACCTGCTGCACACATGGGCAAGGCCCAGGAACACTTATTAACATGTATACCTGCTGCACACATGGGAGACCCAGGAAAACTGAGCAATTCCCAAAATGGCCCCAAAGCACCAAGTTAAAAGCCATCTCTGGCTAAAGACAGATATTGGAGTAAAAGGGAGTCAGGTATGACAGGCGACCAGGAAAGCACAGTAAACAGGGTAATGTTGTGATGCAGGTTCAAGTCCGGCCTTCTCCACTGAAGAGAGTTCTAGAGATTTAGAGCCATCCCCTCTTCGTGGCACAGAAAGGACATCTTATGAACAGGCATTTCCCCACCGGTGTCAATGTCCATCCCTCACCGAAGGGTAAGGTCTCCCTTCAGAGCTTCTCCTTTGGCTGCTGTTGGTTAAAAATAAGCTCAAAACAATCCTTTTGCCAAAGAGGCCTATTTTGGGGCAGCAAATTCTGCTGCCCTTCACATGGCACCTGAGGAGAAAGGCAGAACATGAGGACAAAGTGTCCCCACAAGCAGTGTGTTTTTGGTCATTGAGGGCAGAGCCAGGAGACAGTGGCAGGCCACCAGGAGGAACCAGTGTGCTGCCTGCTGCCACATCCAGCAGAGTGTGGCCTTGAGGTCTCCAGGAAGCTGGGTGTGGCTAGGGCCATGGGACCCAGGGCAGCACTCAGCGCACTCTTGCCGCGCCCCTCACCAGGAGTGCTCCCTGCAGCTGTGCAGCAGGCATGCCACTGGAAGCATGCCTCTCGACATAAGGACTATTTTCAGACGATTATTTGTAAGAAACAGTAGACACAGGAGAAGCTCTGAAACCAAAGTTGAATTTACTTTTTTGTAAGAAAAAAATTGCATTTACAAGGGAAATCTCCATTTCTAAGGGTGTCTTCCTCTGTATGTTGGGAACAGAAGGTTGACTCTAAATCACAAGAAACTTACCAAGAGGGAAGGCATGGCCTTAAGTCTGCATAACTCCCTCAACTTTGTTTCCTGTGTCTTTTCTGATAACCTGCCACATCTGCCCCCGCCTCCACCTCCCCACCTACCACTGACCCACACGTGCTCCTCAGCATCTTCCTTCTGTCTTCAGCTGAAGGCAGTATTTAACTTATGGATTAGGGGTTTAGCTAGTTTTCCTGGGTCTCCCATGTGTAAGGAGGTATATATGTTACGAACTCTGCTTGTTTTATCTTGTTAATCTGTCTTTTATTCCTGGGAGGGGCTTTGGAAGAGCATGGCAGGTCAGGATGGGGGCTCTGCCACAGAAACCAGAAGGTTGTTTTCCTCTTCTACACGGCAAAGAACATCACCATGGAAACCAGAAGACCCAGAGAATGGCACAGCGTGCAGGAAGTGGGGCCGGGGAAGCCAGCAGCCACCGCGGGGCTCTCTTGGCTTGGGGCTTGGTGGCCCAATTGAAAAGCCGAGGGACAGAAAGAGGAGTGGCTGGGAACCAGCAGGGTCCATGACCTTAGGAGAACCAGGGTGGAATCAAGTCAACCAGAAAGGGCCTGGGCTCTGAGTGTAGCTGGCACACCCACAGAGGGAGCCAGCCACCACCATGGAGACAGAGACGGAGGAACTGGGGTGGCCAGGACCTGTGAGCACAGGGACTCCCCCTTCTCTCAGAGCTCACGCAGGCACCTGGGCTTCCCAGGGTTCCAAGATGCCATTGAGGAAGGAGCAGGAGGAGGGAGAGGAAATCTAAAACTCTGGCTATTTATCTGAAAACCGAGGACTATTTAATTCAAAAGGAACTAAAACATCGCAAGTGGTAATTTTCTCCCTTATCCATCTGCTTTAATCAGCAGAGTGGAGCTGGTGGAGATGAGATTTCTTATCCGAGTGGAACATGTACCAGCGCTGCTCTGTACATAGCCAGTGAATACCTCCTAAGGCAGGCTGGGTCCAATATGGTTTCCGCCAGCTGCCGGGTGTGCAGACACTGGCAGGAGGCCACTGTGAGGCCCGTGCCCTGAGTGTTTCAGCGGAGCCTGCATTGGAGATGAGCAGGTGTGTGGGCAGCAGGCAGCCTGGGAGCAAGGCAGACCCTCAGCCATGATTACCTGGAGGTCGTCTCCTTTCACCTGGGGCTCCACTTCACACTGAGGCATCAGTGACCCCAGAGATTCTAGCCTAGTCACACTGATGCCCAGATTCTATGACTGGAACAGGGGTGATGACTAAGCACTCTGATGCCTAAATCCCCATATTTTTCCTGCACTTTCAGTCATACTAGTGTAACAAAGAACCCAGCCCCATGCCTGATCCATAAATATACTGGATACCACAGCCATTGATCTCCCAAATTCATTTATCCATTGGCATTAAGTCAGCATTGTTCCTTCTGCGGACTCAGAAACGGAGTTGCCTATATTAGGGAAGAGTAAAGGAGTGTGATTTATCTTAAACATCACAAAGAAAGTATGCCCTTTAGGGTCACTGAAGATCAGGGTGCCTTGTGCGGGTTTTTTGATGTGAGATGCTGCCTAGGTGGTCAAGGAGAAAAAAGATGTGTGTGTGGGGGGGTGGAGGGGGGCAGGTATGGCAGTGATGGAGTTCTGACTGGAGAGAGGGCTGCAGCTGCAGTTAGTATCTGGACAACCTTTTTGCTCTAAAAGGAACCCCCCAAACCACCAGGAAGGGACATGGTGGGCAATGGTATGGGAAGAGGCTCTAGGGCAGTGGTTCTCAACCTTTCTAATGCTGCGAACCTTTAATACAGTTCCTCATGTTGTGGTGAACCCCAACTATAAAATTATTTCCATTGCTACTTAATAACAGTAATTTTGCTACTGTTATGAATTGTAATGTAGCTATCTGTGTTTTTCGATGGTCTTAGGCAACCCTGCTAGTGGTTCTCAATCTGTGGGTCGCAACCTACAGGTTGAGAACTGCTGCTGTAGAGCCTAAGACCATCGGAAAACACAAATATTTACATTATGATTCATTAACAGTAGCAAAATTACAGTTATGAAGTAGCAACGAAAATAATTTTATGGTCGGGGGTCACCACAACATGAGGAACTGCATTAAAGGGTAGCAGCATTAAAAAGGTTAAGAACCACTGCTCTAAAGGATTGAGTTGAGCAGATAATGCTGGTTCCCTATCAGATTCCCAGAACTGTACAGAAATATACCTTCTTTCTGGTAATTTAGGCGAAACCGATGAGCTGATTCTAATTATTCTTAGCCAGTGGGTTTTAACATTGATAGGCTGAAGCATTTTTTTTAAATATGCCTGATTTTACCCACACAGGTTGACTTGATTGGTCTGAAGTGTGTCTGGGCATTGTGAGAGCTAAAAATCACTTGGGTGATTATAATATGCAACCAAGAAGCCAGACCCCTGATCTAAGCCAATCATGCTAATCCCGTCCTTTCCACTAGTAATTGGCTTAAGGGAGGCTTGTGATGCTTTCTAGCCAATTAGTCACACTGAGGACCTGCTGGGAAAAGTTTTTTGTTGTTGTTCTTAAGCAGAGGTGAGAGTTGTCTGGCTCTGAACACTGTTGGACCTCAGTGTGATGGCTTGAAGTCACTTGCTGCCATCCTGAGGAGGGGCCACCTCTTAGAGAACAAAGCAAGGGCACCACAGAGAAGCAGGTCTAGAGCCTGGAGCCAGCACTCCTAACCCTGCCCCTTTCATACAATGTGGGTGTGAGATGGTGACTCTTATTGTTTATATTCAGCTGAATTAGGGTTCTCTGTTACTACCTATCAAAGGGGTCTTAGCAGAAACCGTAAGTGATGCAGCTAAAATCACACTTGAGACAAATGTGGATTCAGGTCTTCTGATCTTAGCTCCAGGGCTCTTTCCACAAAATCATACTATTCTCTGAGAACCTTGGGCAGGATCTCTGGACCAGGAAAATGCCCAAGGACCCACTTTGGGCCAGCAATTAGGAAAGAGAATCACTACCATTGCATCTTATGAATTGAATTGTCTTGCTCTTACAAAGTGTGATGGCTAATTTTATGTGTCAGCTTGACTGGGGGAAGGGATTTCCAGACAGCTGGTAAGACATTATTTCTGGGTGTATTTGTGAGGGTGTTTCTGGATGAGATTAGCATTTGAATCAACAGACTAAACTAAGAAGATTTTGCTCGACAATGCAATTGACACAGTCCAATCCATTGAGGTTCTGAATAGAAAACAAGGAGGCAGAAGAAGGTTGAATTTGCTCTCTGCTTGGCTTGAGACATTCATGTTCTCCTGATCTTGGCCATTGGCCCTCTTTCTGGTTCTCCAGCCTTTAGACTTGGATTGGATTATACCACCACTCTTCTGGTTCTTTAGCTTGAATATGATGGATCTTGGGACTTTCTTGCCTCTGTAATTACATGAGCCGATTCCTGAAATAAGTCTCTCCTCTCCTCTTCTTTTTCTCCTCCTCCTCCTCCTCCTTCTTCTTCTCTCTCTCTCCCCCCATCACCCACCAATTTCTTTTTCTCTAGAGAACGACAATATAAAAAGTGTTTTGAGTTTGTTCACTAGCAACTTTCGAACCAACCACATTAAACTGGGGGTGGGGTAGAGAGTGTAAAGGTGGAGAATCACATATATCATTTTTCTAGACATGTAATTGGGCATGTCCCTATTTAAATTGAGGAACATTTAAGTCACTTAACAGAATTAATGAGAAGGGAAGACCTTCGGGAGCCAGATGATAAAGATGTACATAGTTTTCTGAATACACAAGAAGGGATGCTTCACTCTAGAAGGGTGAAGTAATTAGAAATGGCTGTGTTAATTTCAGGCTTCCTTAGACACAGCAGGGGGTGAAGTGTCTGAGTGGGTAGAGTCCGCTGAAAATGAACACATAGTGGAGGGAATGAGTGACATGGAGGAATGTAATGGATAGTGCCTGTGGGCAAGCAAGCAAAGGAAAGTTACAAACATGAGGCAATTTGTCAGAAGGTGAAGCCAACTGTGATGGATGACATTTTTCTCTCTCATATGAATAAACTATTGTATCCCTGGGGGCACAAATCAAGGTGGTACTCATTTTAAAAATGACACACTGGTTGTTTAAAAAAATGCAAATCATGGAGCACTGCACTGGATGTGTCACTGTGGATCTACCATTCAAATACAATAAAAACGGGGTGTGCATATCCAGTGGGAAGAATGAATTAACCATTTAGATGACTGCTTGATTTTGTGTTTTATTTTAACTGAGATGTCGTTATATGTTAAGGCAATAGAACAAATTGTCAGTCAGTAGACCTGGTCTAATCAATTAAGACAGTTGAAAAAAGACAAATTTATCATTAACTATTTGGTGTATTTATCACTTTAATATCTAATTAGATCAATATTTATGAACCCAATTCATTCTTCAGGACTCTACAAGTAAATAACTAAGTGGGC
Source organism: Corynorhinus townsendii (assembly GCA_026230045.1). Classification (NCBI taxonomy): domain Eukaryota; kingdom Metazoa; phylum Chordata; class Mammalia; order Chiroptera; family Vespertilionidae; genus Corynorhinus; species Corynorhinus townsendii. The sequence goes on from JAPDVU010000009.1 coordinate 47,523,999, forward strand.
ACCTCATCTCCCTGTGCATTCCAACTTTTTCATCTCCAAATGGAACATGAGTCTAACAAATCCATAGAATATGCATGTTTACTTCATTTGCTAGGAATTATGGTGGCACGCCAGCTGTAATTGTTATCATTAGCTCATAAAATTAATTTCAAGGTGAAGACCACCATTAGGCTAAGAAATAAATTACATAATGAGATCTTACTTATGAGAAAAAGAAAAGCAACTCCTTCTATCTAGGGCTTAATGTTAGGAACTGCCTTAGCAACAATAAAACCCAGCTTATTCATCTACACGTATGTTTCTGGTGGTCTTTATCTCAAGGTTATTGACACTGATTAGATAGAAAATAAGTAAGAAATCCATCCAAAGTGCCAAATATTTCTGAGTAACTGTTTAGGACCTTAGTAGGAAAACAAAAATATGGATTTTTGAGGGAATGTTTGCTTCAGTGTGCAGTTAATGAGGAGTGATTGCCCTTGGTCACTCTTTCAGATTTTGTAGCCATCTTTATAGACTCTACTTATGACCAGATTTTCATGGCCTTTCCCCAATAAAATTCTTGTATGGTTGTCCACAAATGCTCTACAGGTCAACCAAAATGGTTGATTTCTGAGTCTATTCTAATGTTGATTCACCAAACACCGGACTGAACTAATTCCTTAATCAGGACACCTTATAGAAACTTAAAGATCATCTCATCCAACCATGGTATTCTACTCAAAGCAGAATGAAAGGAAGCTCATAGGACAAATGGGCTGTCTGAAATTACCCAGTGGTTAGCAGCAGATTAGGGTTGATGACCCAGTTCTACTGGCTCCTAATTCAGTGCTCTCTCCACAGTCACTTAGTTGATCAAACATGTTAAGTTATGAAGAATTTTTATTTATTGGAACAAAACAATTTGATCAGTATCACTTAATATATTACATGTAACTAAATTTCAAAGAGCCACATGTTGAGAATTTTTATTAATATTCTAAATGTATTATTTATGTACGTGTTCAACAAACTTTTTCATTGCCTCCTATTTTTTTTATTTCCTTCTAAACTTTTTGACCTGCTATATACTTACTCAATAAATATTAAAATGAGATAACAGTCTAGAAGGTAGCCAGACATGTACATAAAGGATAAATTTAAATAATAATGTTAAGAAGTTAAGAATAAAATAAAAAATAAATTAAAAATATTAAAAAGTTAGCTGAATATCTTTAAATAGTACATAATGAGCAGCATGGGAGTTGGGGGCAGGTGGGAAGGGAAGATGACCTCCAGCTGTGAAATAAGGAAAACCTCACATGGAAGAGGGGCCATTTACACTGAGAGATGGCAGGAACTCGGACACTAAGAGGGGGAAAGGGCGATTCAGCTGGAGAGAAGAGTGTGAATTGGGCAAATTGTTCTAAAACAGAGTCTTAGCTGTTGGTGTATTAATACACTGGCAACAGGAACTGACAGAATAGTGAGTCTCTGCCATCTACACACTCTGACCCCTCCCCTCCCTTTACTACTCGCCTTGATAAACTTTGCAGGTAGTTTCACCAAATATTCTTTATTGACACATTGTCCTTTCCTAAACTTCTAGGAATAGTAAATATACTTAGCTCAGGATTATTCCAAATTTCAATGTATAAAAAATGTCAATCTACTTTATGTGATCTAATTACAGAAACACTGAGAATTCCATTACGGAATACTGGTTAACATCAATCTCAAGAAAGAAAACAGAAAACACACACACCCTACTTACCTCACCTAGGACCATTGACATGTTACCCCTTCCCTGGGGCAGGTTTCAGCCTTAGAGGCACTCTGATTTCTTTGTTAGTCATCCGTATTTCCCAGAATGCCACCTGAATTCTCCTGCTGACCCAAGCCCACATGGGGGCTTCCTCTGTGAACGAGGTGCTTCCCTCTTTCCCAGCGCGACGAACCTACTCCCGGGAGAGCCCCAGGCCCAGGCTCTGACCGTGGAAACTGTCCCAGCGCATCCCTCTCAGATTCTGTCTTTCAAGCCCACTTTTTCACCCAGTTACAAGTTAGCGGGTCCTCTCCAGGCTCACCTGGAGGAGCAAGACCAGTGGCTGCCTTCTTGTGTCTCTGGGCCCTTGTGGCTGCCTTGTGTTCTCCCTGGCGTCACATCTGCTGTAAGTCACCATCATCTTTGGTTGATTTTGATCTCCCATGGGCCTCTTTTCTTGGCCCAGCCACTCTTCATCTATTTCACTGCTGTTACCGCAGTCCAACGTGATTTTTATACAGAGCAGCTTTCATTTCTAGATCATCTCAGTTTGAGCCTCAATTGGAGTTTTTCCTGGAAGTCCACCTTGGAAGGGGAATGTGAAGGACAAAGGCATTTTGTGCAATGTGGAGGCGTGCAGGGAAGAATATTTCCTTATTCCACGCTGTTGTGCCCAGAGACCCTCTGTAAATGTATCATCATCAAAGGAGGACTCTGCACCTGAGCGTCCCCTTGTGATGATTCACTCCACCTCCCTCACTATCTTAGCGATTACACAGGAACCCTAATACTTTCCCAGTTCTGTCCATTTTATTAAATCAGCAGAAATGTGTGACATACAGATGGTAGGTCTGTATCAAACTCAGGGGAGGAAGAGTTTAAATCCCTGGAGGTGCAGAGTGTGCTTCCCCATGCTGAGAAAAGGATGGAGATCGTTTCTCTTAGAATTTTCCTGTGTGGCACCTCCGTTTTTACATATGTACTGACATTTTTATATCTAGTTCTTTTTCTCCCCTTCTAGCTTTATAAGGTGATGCATATCAGCATTTAAAATAGTGTCTAACACGCACTCAGTTGGCAGTAAATACTGTTATAACACATTCTGCGCAGTTGCACAGGGGTCAGAGCAGGGAAAGGAGGCTCAGAAATGGCCCCTTCCCTGTGTTTACGCTGTTCCTAGAAGTGATTAAACATGGGCCCAGTCACCTAAGCAGAATGAGTGAGTATCATAGTGAGGGCAGTGTTTGTTGCTTGTTTCTTTTGGGCTCTTCACACTCAAGAAGCAGCATGGAGAGGGGTCCTCGCGCCAGGTGCAGTCTTATCTGTCTGAATTATGAAAAGTCAAGGTCAGTGGTGAGGGAACAGGACTAAGTAAGGCCAGAGTTGTAATATCAGAGCTTAAAGAGCTTTTCATGTCAAAGTCCATCTTATGAACTCCTGGCCAGTACCTGTCTATACTTAAAAGAGGGCTCTCTTTGGTCGGTGTGGCTCAGTGGTTGAGCATCAACCTATAAACCAGGAGGTCACAGTTCAATTCCCAGTCAGGGCACATGCCCTGATTGCAGGCTCGACCCCCAGTGTGGGGCATTTAGGACGCAGCTTATTGATGATTCTCTCTCATCACTGATGTTTCTATCTCTCTCCCTCTCCCTTCCTCTCTGAAATCAATAAAAATATATTTAAAGAAAAAGAGGGCCTCAAAACTCCATTTTTTGGTCTCACATCATGCACCTTTCCATGGTGGGTGTGTGTCTCATTGAATTATTCAGATAAAATAGGTTTCTCTCATTGTCAGCGTGCTGAGGTCTGTAGGTTATTTGCATCTGCATTTTGCAGAGGAGTTGATCGCCTGGCTGCACTTCTTAGCTTAGAAACCTGTAGTCCCACCACTGCATGGCCTCCTATCCTTGGAAAGAGAACAGGACACAGGTGGATGTGTGCCCACAGGTGGACGTGTGCCCATAGGTGGCTCAGTTCTGTGCAGCAGGAAGAGGCCATTGGGAAGCACTGAGCCAGACACTGGAATTTGCATAGTTAAAAAAATAAGTCAGTGGCACTATGCTAGGCATTTAATATCAGACCAGTTTTCATTTTCTTTCCATGTATTTTGGGGGGAGGCTTATGAAGATGCAGCACTGTGCACTGAAGACAGTGGGGTAGACTTCATTATCCAGGCTGGTGCTACTGGCTGTCTGGTGCCACAGGCCCCAGATACCAACCTGGACCCTACCGCCGGAAGACCTTGGTCCCAGACCACAGTGCATGCCTTCCTAAGGATGAGAATAGGGCAGAAATGTCTTCTCCCATTAACACCTACAGGGTCTCCCAGAAGAGAGCTTAGGAAGCCAGTGTTCCCTGAAATTCAAGCAACAGCAAACTGAACATAATCAGGAGAAAGCGCTGTCAGTCATCTCTGCTTTGGCCCAGCTATCTAGTACTTTGCCACTGTCATTACTAGCCTTGGCCCAGAGCATTTTTAGCACAGTTTCACCATTTCTTAAAAAAAAAAAAAACACGTACTCTTATGCCCCCACCCTCTCTTCCCTTTGGACTTAAGACTCCCCCCACCCCCCCGCTCCCCGGTGGCTGCTGCTGCCCTGAGATAAGGCTGTGGCATTCTCTCCATCATCCCCCAATCAAACATTATCATAAGAAAGTGCCAGGCATCCATCAACTCAGAGCCCCTGATTTATGCTCAAGGTTCGGATTATCTACTGGGCTCCAAATCCCTTCAAACAGCCACCCTGATCAAAGAGAATCACAACTAGCAGATAAAATTCGAATATAGCTCTGTGCAATAGAATGACAGCCAGGATTTCTTAAAAATCTCCAAACTGCTTCAACCTCCTCATTTTGTCAGGAATTGTTCTTTATCCACAGTGTAGAGCCCACAGAGCAACCTCATTGTCATCTTTGCATTTTTCCTGCTGGGTTCTGCCTGGGGAGCCATTTATGGAGTTCACTCCTGGGGAAGGAGTCTTTGTCCACCAGCAACTCCCTGCACTCAGCACAGGGCTGAGTCCAGCTCTGCCCAGAGCCCTGCAGTTGAGAAACATACAGGACATAGATCAGTCATGCTTAACAACCAGTTGCTACCTTTGAGAGTGTGTAGCCAGGAGAAAGCCAAGATTGAAAAGTAGTGTCTTCAATGTTAGGAGGCATCAGAGTGACAAAATGAAATGGAATACCTTGCTAAATCCAATCATTCAGCTTATTCACTCAGTAAATATTTGTCTCACATGCAAGTTTCTGGTGAACCAAAGAAATACATCATTGAAAAGGTTAATATCTAAGAAGAAAACAGTTACCTGGGGGAATCAAATAAAAAACATTGCAGATTTCCAGTCCAAGAGGAGAATCTGAACCCAATGGTTTCAACTATGCCCTCCTCCCACTTCCCATCCCAAGTTTCTAGTCAATTGACCAAGGAATCTAACCTAGACTTGAAGGGGAATGCACGTCGCTACTGAAACTAAGAAAGGATTGTATCCACTGCCAGAAATGTTATGGAATTTCTGGAAAATACAAAGCAGGTGAGGTTACATGGAGGTTAAGAGTTTATTAATATGCAGGTCACCACCCTTGAAAAAATGTGCAAAAAGAGTAAAGAGAAGAGGAAGTCCCACTATTTTGAAGCAGCAGGTACTGCAGACAAAGATAAACCAGAGGCATTGGCTGGCTGTGGAGAGAAATGCAGGGCCCTCTGACAAGGCGTGGAGATGAACTATCTGCGTGGGATCCCTCCCAAGGGACCTTGGCTACCTTGGGCATGGAGGCATATTAAGTGAAGAAAGGGCAGTTGGTGAGTCTGGCTCCCTCCCCTTCAACAGGCTACCATAAAAAAATGAAGTGGCATTTTCTACTACTTCTGGCTTTTTTCAGTTTCAGCTTCCACCTGCCTGGCCACCTCTATCTCCATCTGCAACCTAACAGAATAAACCTGGAGGAAATCTCTGTCTCTGCCTCCATTTCTCTGGACTTGGGAGATTTGAACAGCAACCCAAACATACGGGTCCTCCCACTCCTGATGCCAGGGGCTCTGCTATCTGGAGAAAAATTACCAGGAGGCATGCAGCAAGATTTCAACAGCCAGGGAGGGAGCCAAAGTTGCAGAACCTAGTGTTTTCTTTGGAAAAGATTTTGTGAAAGAAATATAGTAAAACTATACAATTTTTAAAATGTGTACTTCCAATAGGATTTTGGCAGAAATTATATTTCTGAAACAAAAGCAAACATACAAATTCTCTCATCTTCCATATTGCAGACAGCAGAAAGTTACTTTATTTTTGGCACTAACACAAAACTATAGTTCAATTGTTTTGGTTTTTTGAATCTAAAGACTGCCAATATAGGAATAAAAACAGTTCCTAATAATTTGTGTGTTAAGGCTGTTATGTTCTAAAACAGTGTGTTCCAGCCTGGTCGGTTTGGTTCAGCCTGCAGACCTAAGGGTCCTGGATTCGATTCTGGTCAAGGGCACGTACCTCGGTTGCAGGCTCCTCCCTGGTTAGGCCCTAGTCGGGGCTTCTGCAGGAGGCAACCAATCGATGTGTTTCTCTCACATCAATATTTCTCTCTGTCTTTCCCTTTCTCTTCCACTCTCTCTAAAAAGCAATGGAAAAATAAAATAAATAAAACACTGTGTTCCAGTCACACTTGGTTCAGGTGGTGGCTGAGATCTGCATATCTGACCACTTCTCTATCACAATTTCCACTGACACTGACCAAATGGAGGGCAGAAGGAAAACTGAGTATCAGCATGAGAGTGGGCCATTACTCTTCTTTAGCTGGGATTTCAGCAGGCAAAGCCCAGGTGAGAGATCATGGAGCAGAAAGGCCAAACCAATCATTCAAAGGAAAAAATGGAAGGAAAGCCCACTGAGGAGAAAGTTAGAATCCCTTTCCCACCAAAGCATCTACTGGCTTTAAATCTAAGGCTGATGAGGACCATTTGAAGTTCAACCCTGACATCTGAGATTTACATGGGTAGGAGTACAGCTCCAGCTCACTCACAGACAGAGATAGGGCTAGGCTGTGGGCTAATCACTGGGCAGTGGGGTCCCCTGGAGGTGGGGCTCAGCCCCTGCCAAACAGGAACTGTCCCAGCTTGTTTGGGATTGTTAAGGGGACAGGTTGCTCCTGGACAAAGAACAACAGAGTGTCACATGACTTGTGAAGGAGCCTATCTCTGCTACCTAGAGTGGACGGAGATCTCACTCTCTAGAAAGGAACAATTGCAGAATATCACCATGTTTGAAAAGAAAAGGCAATTGGAAGATTTACCTGAACTTTTGGAGCAAATACCCACCTATTGTCACCTTCTGCCCTGGTGAAATAGTTCTGTAAGAAACAAACAAAAAAGTAATGAACTTTTAATTTTGGAATAATTTTAAATTTATAGAACATTTACAAAGATAATACAGAGAGTATCTGTATATTCTCACCCAGTTCCCCTAATGTTAGCTTCTTATATAATTATGGTGCATTTATCAAGTTTTGATAACTATTAACTAAATGCCATGTATTTATTCTTCGGCTTTCACTAGGTTTTCAATTAAAGTCCTTTTCCTGTTTCAAGATCCAATGAAGGATACCACATTGCATTCAGTTGTTGAGTTTTCTTCATTTTCTCTATTCTAGTCTAGTCTTTCCTTCTCTTCTCAGATATTTCTAAGAGTACCTGATATTTTATGGAATGACTCTCAATTTGAGCTTGTGTAATATTTTTCTCAGGTAGGGCTATGAATTTAGGGCGATGGAGGGAAAACCACAGAGGTGTGAACCCTCCTCATCAGATCCCTAAGGAGCACATGATATAGTCAGTGTTTCCCAGTGGTTGCTGTTAGCCTTGATTGCCTGGGTAAAGCAGTGGGTACCAGATTTCTTCACTCTAAAGTTACAGGGGTTTCCTTTCCATACTCTCTTATTTGGAAGAGAGTCCCTTAATCTAGCTACATTTAGGAAGAAGGATGGAGATTGTTACATTTCATCTGGAAGGAGTGTAACTAATATGTCTATTTCCATGTATATAGTATTTGGAATTTTTCTATAAAGAAAACTTATTTTATTCCCCCATTTATTTATTTGTTCACTTATTTGTAATAATATGGACTCATGTATATTTGCACTTGGGGTTAAAAATCAATTCTACTTTTTTTGTTGCTGAAGTTGTTCCAAATTTGGCCTTTGGGGCTCTTTCAGACTCCTGTACCCCTTTAACATGCCTCCATCCTTATATTTTCAACACTTCCTTGCTTTCTGTCACTGTAAGATACTCCTGGTTCTTCTTGTAATTTTCTTGTCTCAGCCAAAGAAAACTCTACTTCTCCAAGAATTCCCGTCCCTCTTATTTAGAGAATCGTACTTAGAAATCAAGATCTATACCTGGGCTGTACTTGTTGGTCCTGGGATATCACTGTTTCTAGGTCCTCTCAGTGGACAGAGCTGGAAAACAGATGAATGTATGCTAACCCATGTAGACACATATCTGTATTTATTTCTGTGTGCGCGTGTTGAGCTAAGCATGAGTTCGCAGTGGTCTTCCAGTCTAATCTAGTGTTATATGGTTATCCCAGCCTTTCCAGTCTGCTGATTTGTCATTTTCCTCTCCAACAGTGAAAAACCTGGTCCCTGCTACCAACCATCCATTTACATATTTGTTCAATCCCAGTATTTAAGTAGAGCAATTTCAGAATTGCTCATCTGTATCCCCATGAGCAGTAACTTTACCAGCTGGAATACAATACTTATATAGAGTTCCTTTGGTATTTAGCCTTATAGTCTGCAGGCAAACTGTGCTTTCCAGAGTGACTTAGGTGAGCTCCTCGCTTCCACCACCCCTGCAGGGAGATTTCTTCTTACATAGCTAATGCGGCGAGTTCACAGTGTACCCTTCATCTTGACTCTCTTGACAACCAGATTTTTTCTTTTTGAAATTTGCATACATTGAAATTCACTTTTATGATGCATAGTTCTATGGGTTTTAGCAAATGCATAGAATTATTATTTCACAATGCCAGTACCATGCAGAGCAGCCACCTGACTCTAAAGATTCCCCTGCATATCTCCTTGATAGCTCCCCAAGCCCTGGCCACTAAAAATCTGTTTTTCATCCTTATTGTTTTCCCTTTTCCAGATTATCATATAAATGAAATCATATAATATGTAGACTTTTGTTTCTGGCTTCTTATTTCTGGCAAATAAGAAGCATTTACTAATATCATTTATTGTTTTGATCTCATATATATAGAAATTAAAACCCTCTCAAATTGTTTATCTTGCTATAATCATTCACTATGTAATAGTCTTAAGATCAAACAAAATTAATTTTATGTGATTCCATATTCCTGCTTCTTATTTTACACATTGCCTTTCTCACAGTGACTTTAAATTATAACAGTGAATTATAATAAAACTAGAGGCCCAGTGCATGAAATTCGTGCGGGGGGGGGGCAGGAGGGGGAGGGAGGTGTATCCCTCAGAGCCCAGCCTGCACCCTCACCAATCTGGGACCTCTTGAGGGATGTCCAACTGTCTGTTTAGGCCCGATCACCAGGACTGGGCCTAAACGGGTGGTTGGACATCACTCTTACAATCCAGGACTGCTGGCTCCCAACCACTTGCCTGCCTGCCTTCCTGATTGCCCCTAACCGCTTCTGCCTGCCAGCCTGATCACCCCTAACCACTCCCCTGCCAGCCTGATCGACGCCTAACTGCTCCCCTGCTGGCCCAATTGCCCCTAACTGCCCTCCCCTGCAGGCCTTATCACTCCTAACTGCCCTCCCTTGCCAGCCTGGTCACCCCCAACTGCCTTCTCCTGCTAACCTGGTCACCCCCAACTGCCCTCCCCTGCAGGCCTGGTCCTCCCAACTGCCCTTCCCTGCAGGCCTGAGTCCCTCCCAACTGTCCTCCCCTGCTGGCCTGATCACCCACAACTGCCCTCCCCTGCCAGCTATCTTGTGGTGGCCATCTTGTGTCCACATGGGGGCGGCCATCTTTGACCACATGGGGGTGGCCATCTTGTGTGTTGGAGTGATGGTCAATTTGCATATTACTCTTTTATTAGATATGATACAAGCCTAAAATACATCTGTCTCTCTTTTGTTTGGTGTTTCACATAATAAAAACAAATAGCCAAATGTTATTTATTTATTTGTTTTATTTTCATTAAATTTATTGGGTGACATTGGTTAATAAGATCAAATGGTTTTAAGTACATATTTTGTGATACATGATCTATATACTGCATTGTGTGCCCACCACCCACAGTCAAATTGCCTTATGTCACCATATATTTGGCCCCCTTTAACCTTTACTGGCTTCTTTCACTTAGCAAAATGCATAAAGATTTATCCATATTGTCATTAATTAATTAATCACTCAGTCCTTTTTGTCACCAAATAGTATACATTTTGCGGATGTACCACAGTTTATGGAAAGGGAAATTTAGAAGGACATACTGCTTGTTTCCCATTTTGATAGTACTTATGGGTAAAGCTGCTATAAATATCAGCATACAGGTTTGTGTGTGAGCATAAGCTTTGAATCACCTAGGTAAATATCTAGGGGTGGTACTGCTGGGTTGTATGGTAACTATACATTGAACTTTGTAAGGAATCTTCCAAAGCGGCTGTATCATTTTGCAGACCCATCTTTTCTTTTGAATTTCTACTCTCAGCAATATTAAATGCTGATAAAACAGCACCAGACATCATGAATAGATGAACAGTCAGTGAACAAAACAGAGTATAAAAACTCAAATTCAGGAATTAGGCTATCAATTCACAAAATCTCTTCAGAGAATAGAGGAAGAATATAAGAGGTAAATATTGTGAAAGAAAAATAATCAACTTAATGGATATATTGAGTTAATCTAATAAATATTTTTGGGTGAAATAGTGTTTCCCAAAGATAAGAGCAGACACAAATTGTACAAACAATCATAAAGTCCTTTAACTGAAGTAGAGAACAGACGACCAGGGAAAGAGAACCAATTTAAAAAGTTTCCAAAAGTAATTAAGAAGTGGAAGCATTCATTTTATCCTAATCAGGAAATAAATAGGAAAATAAAAATACACAAAGTAAAAATTCAAATAAATAAAATAAAAATAAAGGAGAAAATACAAATATACAAAATCAGGAAAACAATACAGAAAATTCAGTGGAAGTGTAAAAAGTTTGTACAACTCTCTCCTGATATATTTAAAATATGAATGAAATAAGTGTTTATGGTAAAATACAAATTATAAAAATTTGCTCAAAATAAGATATTAATATAGTTTTAACCATAAAATAAATGTTAAAATGTATTAAAACACTGCCTTTCAGAACGGCACTAGCTCAAAGGGATTCATATGTATGTTTTTAAAACTTCAAGCACCAGATGAATCATATGTTACTTAAATTGTGCCAAAACATATTATAAAAAAGGAAGTCTTGGTTCTTTCCTGGATCTGCTATAACTGATTCAGCAATTTGTCAAGCAAAGAAAGAGAAGGTCTGAGTACAAATGTAAACATTCTAAGTTAAACAGGCTAAAAAAGTTAAAAATAAATAAATAAAAATAATAAACAGGCTGACTCCTGGAGTGTACTGATCATAATATGCATCACAATCGGGCAAAACTAACTCCAGGACTCAGATTATTTAGGTATTAGAGATTGTGGCCATTAAATTGCCCCATTATTAGATGAAGAAAGGGATATTTCATCTCCACAGAGGCTGATGTGCATTTGATAAAATGCAAAATCCATTGGCAATAGAATAAAACTTAATAAACTTGATATAATTGAGGATATATGAAAATTTAACCAGCATCATACTTTCAAATGAAGATATCCAAGCTCAAGTTGGGGGAAGAGGCTAAGATTGAGATATAAACTTAGAAGTTATCAGCTTATGGATATAAAACCATGGGAATGGGTAGTCATCCAGGGATGAGTGACACAAGGGAAGAAATACAAAGACAAAGCTTGGAGAACTACCCAGTCAGATCTGAAAAAGGAGGTGGTATCATCAGGAGAACAAAAAGGAGGTATGTGGTATCTTGGGAGTGTTATCAGTGGGGTGTCCTCTGTGTCCCCACCTGTTACAAGTAGAAGTAGAGTTCTTGGGTGCCATGGGGAAAAGAATTTCCTGAGGCCCCCATGGGAGGATGAGGTATCATGGAAAGCTTTATTGATTATGTAAAATTAAGGGGATTCCCTTCCAAGGTTCCATCTTCCTTTGTCTCACCATGGGAAAAGTCAAATCTTGTCTTCAGCAGGGCTAGGATTAAGGTCACTGCCCAGAGTTTCCACTCTATGTTAAAGCACAGTCCAGTCCAACATCCTGCCTGTGGAGTCCACATGGCCATGTGCCATATAGTGCTTCAGGCCACACGGATATGGAAAGGGCCAGCGTGGGTAACAGAGCAAGAGAGAAGCAAGCAGGCAAGAGCAAAGCAAGAGAAAGGGAATTCTTTGTCTGGGGATGATGACTGGGAGCTTAACCAATTAACCCTTCAGTATTTCATGAGCTTGCAGTGGCTCTCACCCTCTAACCAATTATCTTTTCCTCATGTTAGACTGACAGGCAAGCACTTTCCCTACATCACCCGGCTTCACTGTGCATGGGCCCATCTCTTTGTTTGACCCCTTCCCCCAGTGATCTTCAGGGAATAGACAAGTGGCTCCCTGGGGAGCATGAAGTTGCAGCTTCCTAGTGAAGCTGCCAAGATGACATGCTTATAATGTCTGGCTTCCCTTTGCTTTTTTTCTATTATTAATATTAGCTAGCTAGTTACAACAATAACAGAAGCAATTGAAGAAAGTATCTCATAGGAGAAAGAGATAACTGCATTGAATGCTGTTGATACATTTGGGAAGGCAAAGACAGAAAAATGACCATTTATAAAGGTCACTTTACAAACTGATGACCTGACCAAAGAAATTTCAATGGAGCGGTCTGATTGGAGTAGACTGGAGAGAAGGGAGAAGAAGCTGTGGATACAGCAACTATAGAAAACTGTCAAGAGCTTGCAGAGGCTTACAGAGAAACAAGAAAGTAACTAGAGAAGTCTATATGGTCCACAGAGGCTTTGATAAGACAGGAGGTGCAGCATTTTTATATGCTGAATGGGATAAGCCAGTTGATGGAAAAAAACTGAAGATAAAGAGGGAACTCTTAATTAGGCAGAAAAACCTGTCATTCAATGGACAAAGCATGGGGAAAGCCTTTAGTTCACAGTTAGTTCACCCTTAACATCAGGAAGGAAGGTAGAGGGTACTATGGAAGTGCAGGTAGCCAATGAGGGCACCTCATTTAGTTGCTTCTGTTCTCTACGAAAAAGGAGGAAACATTGAAAGCTTGAGAAAAAAAATGTGAACTAGTCATGTTGGAGTTTGGGAGCTAGAATTGACTGAAATAATGTAGGGTTGTCTACCCATTAGACATTTGTGGTTATACTTTTTTTTAAATGAGTCAGCATTGTTCCCTGCTTGTCTCCAGCCTTGTGAGTTCACATAGGGACAGACTTGACATTGTGTCATAACTGAGGAGAGAGAGATTAATTGGCTTGTTAAAGTCCCATGCATAGTTAGTGGTAGAATCTCGGTTTTCTAATTCGTATTTAGGTTGTACTTTGCATAAATGTTTAAAAACCATAGGAATGCTGTCCATACATTCCTTTTACTTTTTTTTTTTCATTTCTTTTACTACTTTAATGCTGCCCAATATTCCTACCCAGAGAATAGAGAGTAGACAGTCCATTCTGGGTAACAATACTCTCTGCATCATTACCCCTATTTTCAACTTTCTTTGGGGTTCCTTTGTTCAGGGCAACTGTAATATATAGCACATGCAAAAAGAGCCTCAGCACATTTATAGCACTCCTCTAAACTCCACGTTCCAAGTCATTGGTTTTGAAATAAACTGCTGGCATTTTCAATCCATGGATAAGAGATCTCTATATAAGGAAATCCAGTTAAATCCAAGTGCCCACTACATCATGATTCTGGCTCTTTTTCAGTATATTATATTCATCCACTCCAGTTAGTAAGTCTCTTTCCACATCTTCCCTTGGTCCAGAGGAGCCTGAGGCCTGGATACCTGAGGCCTGGATTCCTGAGGCTGTGTAAGAATCCTTTGCATGGTTCCTTCTGGTCAGAAAAAAATTCCATTGACTCATTGGTGCTGAACAATTCATATTAACCCCAAAGTCATTAGGTGTATTTGCATTAATCTTTATTTTCTCCTTTTAAATGGATCTGACCCTCATGTCATTTTTTTCCTCCAGCCTAAATGCAAAAGAGATAGCGGTTGACATCTCTATGTGCATCACAAAGTATCCGTTTAGGTTGTGGTTTGTGATAAGGGCAATGATGCTGCTGCTAAGTTCTGGAAATGGATTTTTTAATTGTTAAAAAAGCATGGACATTGGGGGTAAACATACAGGGTAAATCACAGGCTTCAGAGTATAAACATGCCCGGTAACACCTAGGCTTTGGGGAAAAACATAGAGGGTAGAGGAGCATTTATAGGCAACAGTGTGCATGTCTTAGCCTCCCTTCAGTGCTCACATAGCTTCCAGTTTAATCAGCTAAGTGAACACAGTGCACAGGAGTTGCTTCCAGAAGTGTTTATAAACTAAACAGTGCCCCCTCATAATGTCCTTTTTATAACTTTAATTTTTGATATGTCAGATTTATGTGTCTCCCAACCTAATACCAGTAGAAAAAGAGTAAGAGGCCAGAGATTTAAGGATAACGAAAGAGCTAGAGTGAGTTCAGGTAGAAGGTGGGCAGGGTGGGCAGGGTGAACTTGGAGGAGATGGCTCCTCCCTGAGGAACAGGAGCTCACCCTGTGCCCCAGGCTGTCCCTGCAGTGGAGCCAGAAGTGCTTTCCAGGACATTTTTAGCAGCAAGGCTCTTTAAGATCTAATTTTGGACAGATGCTCAATATATAAAATAGAAAAGAGCAGTATTTACCATTCACTATTTGTAAGTTCAAACTTATACCACTAACTAATGAGAGAATGAGAATGAGGCTATTTTGATAAATAGAAATATTTAAAATCCAAGCTGAAGGTCAAAAGTTGCAGTCACATATCAGCTTTAGCAACCAGTTTGTCTCCACATTTGGTTGGTAGTAAAAGAAAATCCAAAATTCCATGGATAAATCATTATAAGTGAAAGATTTATTTGTTTTTGCATTTGTTTTTGATATCTCGGGTCAACAATCTCAAGACAGTCTTCAACAAAACTGTTGAGGAGGTGAATGAGAAGCAGCAGAACATTGAATCACTAACAATATCTAAAAATTGCTCACAGTCCTTAATTTTTCTAAAATAAAGAAGAAAGTTAGATGTCAATCACCCAAGACTCATGCAAAGAAATTAATGATACAATATCATCGTTATAGGACCTGCTATCACATGCCAATTAGAGTGTGATGGTGAACAGGCGCAGGGTGGTGCAGGCCTGGGCAGTCTTACCAGAGTGCACCTGTGCGTGTTTGACTCTTTCTTTAAAGCTTGATTCTAAGACCCAAGTTACCTTATCAAAGACACATCTGTAGCACAGAAGCACAAAGGAAGGCACTGAGCTCATTTTTTCTTATTTGACAGAAAATAGTTTGAACTGCAGGATGGCTTTTTATAATTAATTAAAAACAGTTAAATCACTAAAAAACGAACCCCAAGATATACAGGCTCACCACAGAGATCCTGCAGGCTCAGTTCTCGACCACCTTAATAAAGTAGGTATCTCAATAAAGCGAGTATTAATCTATTTTCTGGTGGACCGTCCTGCCTTTATTCTGTAAAAAATGTAACATGTGTCAAGCGCAATAAAGAGGTCTGCTTGTGCGCTGGTGGACCAGGCTCCATGACATGCAGTTGGAAGAGCCTCTGGCAGGAGGCTTTCGCTATGGAGTTGGCTCTCTCTTGCCAGAATCATCTCCAGGGCTGTCAGCTGGAGTGCAGGCCCAATCAGGCCTCAGAGGAGCAGCTTTTCTACCTCTCACCATGCTGCGCACCACCTGAGCCTGCAGCTGAGGACAGGTCGGGGAGAAACACTGGACCTGCCAACTACAAAGGTGCTTTTGTTTTGTTTTGTTTTTCTTTAGTTTTAAATATATTTTTATTGATCTCAGAGACTCCACAAAGTTTTCCATCTCAAAGGGAATAAAGAATCTTAGGGGAGACTCCTGGAGAAAAGTTCATAAAGAAGAGAAGTAGCTTTTTAAAAAGTGTGACTTTAAGATGTGACCTTAAGTGCATCTGGTGGAGTTGATACTGCACAGGAGTCAGAATCACTGGTGCAGCCAGGAGAACCTCAGCACTGGCTCCTAGTCTACCACTAACATGTGTGCGAGGGTAGGCAAGACCATTGGAGCTGGCATCTGTGACTCATTATTAGGCTACTCTCACTTGAGTTCCTCTAAAAGCAAAGCCTGAGACAAGATAGTTTATGTGAGAGGTGATCCCAAGAAGCAAGAATGAGAGAGCAGGCAGAGTGGCACAGGAAGGAGAAACAAAGAATATAGAGCAAGCAAGGGTAGACTTTCTCCAGGACCTTCTGAGATGCATACAAAATCACTTCCAGGACGGCCCACCAGGGGCGGGAGCCTTTATTTGTCCACCAGCTCCTGACCCCCTCAGTGGAGGGTTGCCTCCAGGGATGTTGGCCTAGGCACAGTGGCTGCATTTGCCCATGACTGCCAGGCTCCGGTGTATCAGAGAAGCTCCAGGGAAGAAGTGGAAAGGCCCTCCTCAGTGCCCTGGAAAGTGAGAAGCCTGAGCTTGCACAGAACTCTGCACTGAAGGTTGGCTCAGTCAGGGGGGCCAAGGAGTTTTCCTGGGGGCACCAGACTTGATTGTTACACCACCCAGTTCTATATGTTCTTAGAGGGCCCAGGAGCAGATACACTGGGCTCCACCATTACATGTCAGTCATCAGTCACCAAGCCTGTTTAGTTTTTGGTGGTTCTTAACAGAGGCACTTTTAGTCATTCATTCATCCATTTGCTCATTCATTCATTCCTTAATTCCTTCCTTGCCTTTTGAATGTCTGCTAAGTAACTGGCATTGTTCTAGGTACTAAGGCTATAGCAGTGAGCAAAACAGACAAATCTCTCCCTGTCGTCATGGAGGAAGACAAAGAAAGAAACAAATGAAATATATAGTTTGTCATATGGCCATAAGTACCAGAGAGAAAAATAAAGCAGAGAGGGGGTCAAGGGGTGTGAAAAGGGTGCGCCAGGAAGATGAACAGAGGAGACCTGGTGTTTCATCAAGCTCGAATCTATTTAACTTGGCGAATTACCCCCATCTGGCTGCCTCTCAGAAAACCAATAAACAAGTTTATAGAAAAGTATAACTCTTTCTGTGTTGTCTCATTTAAAGATATTGGCTTGTATCCAGGCAGATTCTACTCGCAGGAATTGGCAGCATCCTCAGTGTGAATCTGGGCAGGTTCTCCAGAGACAAGAGGTCTGACACGCCCTGCATCCTCAGCCACCTGAGCCTTGTCGGCATTTTTCAAATTAAGGATTCCAGCATCATGTACAGTATTCTGGTGTCAAAGGTCACCCTGCAGAAAATAAGCATCCCACATATTAATCGATTACCAGTGAACATTGAGCTTTTTTCACTTTGTGCTGAAGCTGATCCTGAAAGTCACATTTTTATTGTGGCTTTAGTTGTGATCAAAACTAGCAAAACAATAGTGATAGAAAAGAGACCATAGGGTGTATTATTTTTTTTAATAAGATTCCAATGGAAAGAAATTGATAAAAAATTTAAAGACAGATTATATCATGAAGACTTTTCAAAGGAGTTGGAGTAGCAGAAGGATTTTTAAAGACTACATAAATTTTATTAGAGAAGATTGGCAAAGGCACATCCTGTTATGTCGAGCAGGGACTTGGGCCTGGCATGGATGGAGAACAGGGAGCATAGTCTCCCAAATGGGATGGTTTTCCCTAGGAAAATCACGTACATTGAATAGGGTTGTGTTGTGATAGGTCTTGAGAAGGCACCCAATGACTGTTCACCAAACAGCATTTGAGCACTTGGTACGCACCTCGTACTGTGCTGGGACATGGATGAAACCCACGCAGAGAAGGAGTAAAGACTGATAGAGGACAAATGAGATGGCAGGTATGGAAGTGGGAGGGAGCAGGAAGTCAGCTTAGGAAACCCTGCTATAAAACTGGGATGAGGATAAAGCTCAAAGTGTGGTAGAGAAAATAGAAAAATAGAATATTAGTCCTTTGATGGGGGGGAAAGTCAATTAAATTTGATAATTGATGGTGTGTATGAGGATTGAAGGAGGGAGATAAGTTCACCACAAATAGAGTTTTTCTAAGCTTGGGAGAATAGTGGTGCAATTAACAAAAAAGTGAAAATAGGTCATGCTTTATGTAGGTGAATGACTGTTTCAGAATTAAATTACTTCTGGAACCACTCAGAACATGAACACAGGCTCAGCGCAGGTGGCTCAGTTGGTTGTAGCATCATCCCAGACACCAAAGGATCTCAGGTTTGATTCCAGGTGAGGACACATACCTAGGTTGCTGGCTTGATCCCTGGTCGAGGTGTGTACAGGAGGCAACCATTCAATGCTTCTCTCTCACATCAATGTCTCTTTCTTTCTTTTGTTTTTTTTTTCTCTCTCCCTTTCTTTCTCTATATCTAAAATCAACAAACATACCCTCAGGTGAGGATAAAAAAGAAAATGAACACACATTCCTTTGAAGTTACATTTTCTACAGAAAGTGTTAACACTTGTGTTAAACACTAAGGGAATACCTAAAATAAATTATGAAATATTCTCACAACCACCAAGGAAAGTTAATAGTTATCTCCATTTCATAGATGAGGACACTTGAGATTTAGGAAGGTAACTCTGTCACATCATTCAGTTAGACATACAAGGAGGAGTGAGACTCTATTCAAAGTCCATCTAACTCAATGTCTGCATTCTCTAAGTACTGCCACTATTACATAGGCTAAAATTATTTATTTTATTTTCTAATTATAAAAGTAATGCAGTTTTGCTAGTAATTATTAACAGTCAATATTTTTCTTTATATAATAGTAATACATGTCACTAGTGAAAATACTCAAATATTGCCCAGCAGCGTGGCTTTGTGGTTGAGCATTAACCTATGAACCAGAAGGTCATTGTTCAATTGCGGGTGAGGGCACATGCCTGGGTTATGGGTTTGATCCCCAGGGGTGGTTGTGTAGGAGGCAGCTGATCAATGATTCTCTCTCATTGTTGATGTTTCTATCTCTCCCTCTCCCTTCCTCTCTGAAATCAATAAAAATATATTTTTTAAAAAATACATAAATATCAAAGATGTAAAATGTAAAAGACTCCAATAACTTCACCCCCCCCAAATACTATGAATAGTATTTGCATATATTATTATAGGTTGCATTCTATGCTTATTCTAGTTTTTAAATAAGTCTTAACACTGAACTGCTCTACCAGGTATCTTATTTGTGGATATAAAAGGCTGTCCATTTAGGTCTATGAGAAGAGAATAATTTACCACATTTGTGGCACAACCTTAGGTGTATGTGAAATGACTTCAGTTCTGTATGACAGAAAGAAATCTTCCCACACATTTTCACTCCTTGAATAATTCAACTCTCTACATTTAACCTAATTCTTTCAATTTCTATATGTCCAACATTCAGATACAAAAAAAAAAATCAGACCCTTAAGTTCTGATCTTGCCCACTCTGAATGGATGGGCAATTTTTTCTCTATATCTGACAAATCTGAATTTGTTTGGGCCTTCATGATCAACTTTTTAATTAATAAATATATAGGAGTCTTTATTCTTAGACATTCAATTTTAAAGATACTGATCAGATTAAATATACCAGCTACAATGATTGTATCAACATGATAATAGGAATGTGGGCAGAGAGAATGCAGGTTATTTTCTTAGAGGGGACACACTATCCTATATAATAAAGAGGTAACATGCAAATTAACCATCACACCCTCACAAGATGGCTGCCTACGACCAGGCTGGCAGGGGGGTTAGTGAGGGATGACCAAACGACTAAACAAGCAGGCCACGTGGGGCAATCAGGCTGGCAAGGGGGTTAGGGCGATCAGGCCAGCACGCAGAGGCAGTGAGGAGTGATCAGGCCAGCACGGGGGGTAGTTAGGGGTGACCAGGCAGGCAGGCAGTCAGGTGAGCGATTAGGAACCAGCAGTCCAGGATTGTGAGGGGGATGTCCGACTGCCAGTTTAGGACTGATCTTGGGGATTGGAGAGGGTGCAAGCTGGGCTGAGGGCCTCCCCCATGTATGAATTTTGTGCACCGGGCCTCTAGTGATACAATAATAGGGCAAAATGTGAATTGGGTGAAGAAGTTACCATGCTTCATTCCACCTCTATTTTATGCAACTCACTGTTGTGAGCTCTAGAAATGCAGTGACAAACACAACGGACAATCCCATGAAGGTGAAGCCTAATTTCCATGGGGAGACACATGAACAAGTGACCAAGCTAATAGTTACAGATTGTAATACCATAATGAAGAAAATGGTCAGCTGAGGAAATAGAGGTCATCAGGGGAACCCTTCAAAAAAAGTAACCAGAAACAGTTCCTTTGAGCTGAGATCTGAAGGATAAGAACACGCCTGTTCTCCCAATTATCACCAATGCACTTGTCCAGGCCCCACCTTGGTTGAACCTATTCTGTTCTCCATGCCTACAACCATGCAATTGACATTTGCTAGATAAAATCATATCTTCACAGTGCTTGGTCAAATTTTAAATTCTTAAACATAAATGTCAAATAAGCATGCAAGGCTTCCTGGAATTCCTACTGAGCTCCTGAAAAGTGATTCCAATCGCCTGCCAATGCCTCCTCTTGACAACCCAACCAAAAGCCTCTGACAGAGAAGTTAAGATGGCACATTGAGAGGTGGGAGGGCCCAGACTGCAAAGTAGGGCACAGAATGGAGATTAGCATTGGGGATGCAAACAGAGAATAAGGAATATTTCATTTTCCCAGATGCTCATTTCATGCCTTCCCCTCTCAGCTCAAAATGCTACACCCCTGGTACAGTCACTTTGGAAATCCGTTCAGCAGTTTCCTATAAATATAAACACAAATGTATCGCATGATATACTGGTCCTTTCCCAAATATTTACCTCAGAAAGTTGAATATTTATGTGTACATTAACCCTATAGATAGATATTTGAAGTGGCTTTCTTCAGAATCTCCCCAAACTGGAAATAATCCAAATCCATGCAATGGAATTCCCTTTAGTCATATAAAGGAATGAGCTACTGATACATGTAAAAACCAGATAAGTTTCAATGCATTATGTTAAATGAAAGAAGCCAGACTCAAAGGCTATAGACTATTTGATTGCATTTTTTATGACTTTCTAGAAAAGGCAGAACTATAAGGACAGAAATTAGATCACTGGTTGTCTGGGGTGTGGGGAAGAGTTGACTATAAAGGGCACATGAGAATTCTGGGGGGTGTCAGAACTGGTTTATATATTGATTATAGTGGTGACTATATGCTTGTCAAAACTCATAGAATTCTCCGTGGCTGGTTTGGTTCAGTGATTAGAGGATCAGCCAGGGACTGATGGGTCATGGGTTTGATTCCCATCAAGGGCACATACCTAGGTTGCAGGCTGGATCCCCAGCCCTAATCGGGGTGCATGCAGGATGTAACCAATCAATGTGTTTCTCTCTGTGTCTCTCCCCATCCCTTCCACCCTCTCAAAGAAACCAATGGAAAAAAATATCCTCAGGTGAGTATTAACAAAACAAACAAACAAAACTCATAAAATTCTATACTAAAAGGAGTGAATCTTAATCATATATAAAGCTCAATAAACCTGATTTCACAATAAAAAAAACCATCTGCATACCATCTCACCTGCTCTCAGATGACTGTTCTAACTTGTATATCCCTAACAGAATATAATACATCTTTGAGCAAATTATATTTTCACCACCAAGTTCTATAAACCCATCTGTAGCCCTAAATTTATCTCTGTCTTTCCTCCTCATGTTCAAGGGAAAGAAGGAACTTCCTATTGCTATGAAAGGCACATGTTTCCTCAGGTGCTCAGAATTCTTTCCATCTTGGCTCCCCCTTAGCCCTTCCCTTCCTCCACAGCTCAGTCTCTCCCCTCTATCAGGTCATTTACTTTAGCATGCAAACAACACTCTCCTTTGATGCCACAACCTCCTCAGATTTCTTCCCACCCTTCTGCTCCTTCACCACAAAATATCTTAAGTGGTTGTCTCTCCAAGCTTTCTTCACTTCCTTACTCCTTAAAACAAATCTGAAAAACTTCAAATGTAAAAGAAATGATAAATAATAATATAATAAATTCCATGTTTTCAATACCCAGATTTAACAGATGTTAACACTTAGCTATATTTGCTCAAGATCAGTATTTTTTAAAAGAAATAAAACATTACCTATATAATTGAATCCCCCTTTGGACTCCTTCCCAATCCTATTATACCTCACTCCCCAGAGGTACCTCTATTCTGATATTGATATATATTATTCCCTCTATGACTTTATATTTTACTGCACCTCCATGTGTCTGTAAATGATATAAAGTATAGGATTGTACAGTGTGTAATTAAACTTTATACAGCTGTTATTGTACATATCTTTGTCCCCTGCATTTCCAGTTGCATTCTGCATCCCATTTCTCCCTTCGTTTTATTTTTTCTTGCTAAAATAGGATCTTTCATAATTCTTTCAAAAAGAATCTGTGGGTATCAACCTTATAATTTCTTACATGTCAGAAAAATTCTGTGTTGTCTACACACTTAAATCATAGGGTTTTTTTTGCTGGATACATAATTACATTTTTAAGTTTTCCTCAGATGATTAAATGCATTGCCCAACTATCTTCTTGCAGACAATGACATATTCTCTCTCTCCCCCCCTCACTCTCTCTCTCTCTCTGTCTCTCAGTGTGTTTTGTGTGTTTGTCTCTCTTATAAGGTTAAGAGATTTTTTTCTTTGTCCTTGGCATTCTGAAATTACACATGTACAGGTGACAGTCCTGTTACATGCAATCCTACTCTACAAATTTGAAGACATGCCTTTCTTTAATTTGAGAAAATTATACCTTATTGCTAGTTAAGAATTCCCCTGCATTTTCACTGTACTCTTCTTCTGAGACTTCTATTAGGTTGGCATTTACCCTTCTGGATCTATCCTTCTTTTTATCTTTCTATTAGATATTTTATCTTGTTGGACTTGTATTCTATGTGAATTCATTGATTCTATTGTTCATTTCACTAATTTTGCTTTCCAGCCCATCTATTGTGTTTAGGGCTTTTTGTTTTGTGTTTTAATTTTGACAATTAAGCTTTCAATTCCAAGATCTCCTCTGAACAGAATATCCCTTTGAATTTTTCTGAGGACCCTTGTCCCCTTCATCTTCTATGAACTCTGTTTCCCCAGTAGTTGCATAAGGTAGCTCTTTTTTTTTCAGGGCATCAGCTTTAATGCCTGAGCCCCTGCATGAGATCATGTGGGAATGCCTAATTTCAGTCCTCTTTATGAAAGGGCATGGTAAGGCCTGCTGCCCAGTGGGCACTACCAGGAACCTTTCTCCCACATGGGTGAATTCTCTGTTTGATCTGGGTGTTATCACCATCTAGGCACTGGTTTACTCTCTCCTAGGGGCAGACTTCTTTACTCACTGCCTGGATCTTCACTCACTGTGTGTAGGAAGGTGCAGGATGCTGCACCTGGCTGTTCCATTCTACCCCGAGACCCCTCTTGCTTCTGAAGTCCACACTCCAGATTCCACATACAACCGATCCACCATGTTTTGAGATGTGGCCTTCTTACCCAAACCAAACTCATCTGCTTTATCCATCTTTGAGGGATTTCACATGGATTATGCTAAAAGAAGCATTGCTTTTAGCTTTGCTTTCTATACTATTTTTATAATCTACTCTATTTTTATAATCTCTATGGATTGGAACAAGAGGGAAGAGATTGAAATGTGTTCATTCTGTTATCCTAAATCATAATTCTGTACATTAATTTTATGTGATCTTTTAACAAATTGTCCTATTAGAGTGAAAATATTTTTCTACTGAACTATTTTAATATTTTCTAGTGATGAATGTGCGTTCATTTGTATATGTGTATTGTTTTTCCTAGCTTTTACACTTCTTGGCTAACCCTTTCAGAACTATTTTAAATAAGAGTAGTCATAGTGGGTGGCCTGTTCAATCCCCTCTTTCTAGCAACTCTGTCCCCTTTCCCACCATCCATAAGAAAATAGGGAGGTTCTCAGAGCCACGGGGTTCCCTGCAAGGTTCTGTGCCTCTGGACACAGCTATTTAGACCCAGCAGAGGTATTTGACACAGGCTGCATGAAGACCAGTGTCAAGGGGCTGTAAGATACTGAGTTATGAAGGATGTTATCCAGCTGAAGAATGGAGGAGTGTTCTAGGCAGGAACACGTCATGTGATGGCCATGAGAGGAGGGAATGTGCCACAATTGAAAGGCTTCAAAGGCCAGAGTTCTGTATGCTAGATGCTAGAGGCCCAGGGAGAGTGCCTTCCTCCACCTTCTCTTCCTTCTCCTTTGTCTCCTCCTGCTTCTCCTCCTTATCACTATTCGTGTCCATGCCTCACACTGCTCCAAGTAATTGACAAGTGCTAACTTATTTAGTGAGGAAGAGGAATTGAGGAGGGGCTGTATCCTGCAGGGCATTGAAGCCAATTTAAGGTTTTTGTTCTCATCCCAAAAAACAAAGGAAATAATTAAAATTTCTTTTACAGTAACATGACTAGATGATGAGATTAAAGGAATGTTCTGACCTACTGCAAAAAATGGGAAGAAACCAGGTGAGATTTGAAGCAGGCAGACCAATTATGAGGCTATTTCAGGGGCAGATATTCTTATCTTTTTCCTGGTTTTCATGGGAACAGCCTAGTGTTGCAATACTAAGTGTGATGATATTTGTCCATTTCAGATACTTCTATGAGTGAAGGACACATGTTACCAGATTACTCCCAGTTCTTTGTTTTTATTTTGTCAGGAATATAAGTGAACTATATAAAAATATATTTTGAAATGTATTGAAACAACTACTTTTCTTTGGTTATTCACATGTGAAAAGGTATTTCTTATGAATCTAGGGAAAAACTTTCTTGGTTGTGTAGTGTATTATATTACTGACTAGAGGCCCGGTGCATGAAATTTTTGCACGGGGGGCAGGGGGTGTCCCTCAGCCCAGCCTGCACCCTCTCCAATCTGGGACTCCTCAAGGGATGTCTGACTGCTCATTTAGTACCGGGATCAGGCCTAAACAGGCAGTTGGACATCCCTCTCACAATCCAGGACTGCTGGCTCCAAATGCTCGCCTGCCTGCCTTCCTTATTGCCCCTAACCACTTCTGCCTGCCAGCCTGATCACCCCCTAACCACTCCCTTGCCAGCCTGATTGATGCCTAACTGCTCTCCTGCCAGCCTGTTTGCCCCTAACTGCCCTCCCCTGCAGGCTTGATCATCCCCAATTACTCTCCCCTGCAGGCCTGGTTCCCCCCAACTGCTCTCCCCTGCAGGCCTGGTTCCCCCCAATTGCTCTCCCCTGCAGGCCTGGTCCCTGCCAAATGCTCTCCCCTGCTGGCCATCTTGTGGTGGCCATCTTGTGTCCACATGGGGGCAGTCATCTTTGACCACATGGGGGAGCCATCTTGTGTGTTGGAGTGATGGTCAATTAGCATATTATTCTTTTATTAGATAGGATAGAGGCCTGGTGCATGGGTGGGGGCCTGCTGGCCCTAAAGGGTGTCCCGAATGAGGGTGGGGGTTCCCTTGGGGCCTGGGGTGGCCTGGGTGAGGAGCCTGTGGTGGTTTACAGACTGGCCATGCCCCCTGGTGACCCAAGGGGAGACCCTGGTATCTAGGATTTATTTATCTTCTACAATTAAAACTTTGTAGCCTGGAGCAGAGCCAAGCCTTCTATTCACTCCATGGGGGCAGCCATTTCTGTTGGGATTTATTTATCTTCTATCATTGAAACTTTGTAGCCTGGAGTGGAGACCTGGGCCTGCCAGGGTGTGTGGAAAGCTTGGCTTCCTCCATTGCCAGAGAAACCCAAGCCTCCCTCCCACTCTCTGTGGCCATAGCCATCTTGGTTGGGTTTATTTGCATATTCACTCCTGATTGGCTGGTGGGCATGGCTTGTGGGTGTAGCAGAGGTAGGGTCAATTTGCATATTACTCTTTTATTAGATAAGATATGAGTGGATTTTTATATTATATACTATTTACATTTTTTAAAAAATACTGATATACAGTTTTCTCTTAAAAGATCCTCTCTCTCCAGTTTCACATTTAAAGATATTCTAATTTTGAAGACAGATTACATAGCTTTCCACCTTTCTTTCTGCCCAGAGTGATTTCAAGAGCAGAAGTTATGTTGAGTCCTAGGAAGAATCCATTCATGAAACTGCCTCAGCCTAGACACTTTTTTGGAAATAGTTCTTTGACAACTTTGCTAAATTTTCTCTTCATTATTTATCTTATTTTTCTTTGGTAAGGCTTATATTCTTTGTAAACTGCCCATTTAACTCATATGATTAACATAGACTGGACTGCAAATTTATCTTATTTCTTAATCTCATCTATGTGTGTAAATGCCATCTCTCATTCTTAATTTGCATTTATTTTCACACCCTGATTAATCTTTCAGGGGATATGTCCATTTAATTAATGTTTTCAAAGAAACCAGTTTAATAGAATTATTTATCAACTATGGAGACTTTTTTGTGTCTTAAATGTAGTAATTTCTGCTTATCTTTCTCAAATTTCCTTACTGATTTTATTTTCTACCATCTTGAGTTGAATATTTATTTACATACATTTTTGTGTTTAATTAATTCATTTAAATTTGTGCATTTTCCTGTGATTATAGCCTTGCCCACATCATTTTTTTAATTTATTGATTTGAGAGAGAGAGAGGGAGGGAGAGAGAGAGAAACATCGATTTATTGTTCCACTTATTTATGCATTCATTCCTTGATTCTTGTATGTGCATTGACCCTGGACTAGCCCATAACCTTGGCGTATTGAGACGATGATCTAACCAACTGAGCTAATAGCCTTTTAAAATCCAAAGGTGCATGCTCTTTGATTATTTTAAATGTGGTGAAGAATATATTTTATTACTCTGATTTATTTCTTGATTTTTAATCCCTGTACTTTTTTGTTATTGTTGTTAATCCTCATTGGAGTATATTTTTCCATTGATCCTTTGGGGAGAGTGGAAGAGAGAGGGGAAGACAGAGAGAAACATCTATGTGAGAGAAACACAATGATTGGTTTTCTCTGTCTTGCACCCTGACCAGGGCCCAGGTCAGGGAGGAGCCTGCAACCAAGGTGCATGCCCCTGACCTGATCAAACCTGGGACCCTTTAGTCCACAGGCCAACACTCTATCCACTGAGCCAAACCAGCTAAGGCTAAACCCCACACTTTTGATACAGACTTAAAATTCCAGGTATTATAAGGTCCTCAGCTCCGCTGCCTTGAGAGTAAAGCAGAATATGCCTTGCTTGTCTTCTTTTACTTATTTCCTTGAAATTCATCGCAGTACACAGATTACATCTTGATGTCCTCTTCACAAGAGAATGGTTAGGAATCATACATAGTGCCTTCATCTCCCAGCTCAGAGGTGAGGCATCCCCTGTAGACTAACATCCAGTGTTACCTTTTTCCCTCAGTGTTCTTAAAGTGTGCTTAAGCTTGTGATTAAATAGGTACTTCTCTTTACATTTCAGTATTCAATATTCTAAGAATGAAGTGACATCAGAGAAGTAATTGCTATAGTGCAAGATGTTGAAAAGGTGCGTAATAAAAATCAGATGGATTTCTTGGAAGGGAAATCAGTTTACAGTTCAAACATGGGACCTGGGTGGAGACACAGAACCAGGGGAAGAAATTAAAACACATGGGAGTCATGGGTAATGGTCAGAACAGCTTCAGAAAATGAGATTGAAGGATTAAGCAAGCATGAGAGTCCAGCAAGACAGAATGACCAGAGGAACATTTTCGCTTAGAGATAGGCCCATTAAAAGTATTTTGTTCACCTGAAGCTCTTAAAAGAACTGAGATTTCATGATGTATTCAATTAAATCTGTTTGTTTCTGCTGTTCTCTCATATTTGTATTATCACTTGATAGCTTTTGGCCTTTGTTATGTATTCCTTGCTGTTAGATGAATTGGAATCTATATAAGTT
Source organism: Corynorhinus townsendii (assembly GCA_026230045.1). Classification (NCBI taxonomy): domain Eukaryota; kingdom Metazoa; phylum Chordata; class Mammalia; order Chiroptera; family Vespertilionidae; genus Corynorhinus; species Corynorhinus townsendii. The sequence goes on from JAPDVU010000009.1 coordinate 47,552,006, forward strand.
GTGAGTTAAAATTTCATAAAGGAGCAAGAAAAGAGTCATCAGCCATTGGCATAGGCAGCCATGTCCCTGAGCCAGAAAACTCTTTCCCTTGGATGGACTCTCCCAATTTGATGTCTTTTACCTCCTACCTTAGTAGTAACTCTCTTCAGGAGGGCCTCCATCATCCATCTTGTCCTTGTACATGCATGTTGCTTCTTCTATCAAGAGGTGATTCTAATTCCTCTGTCCTTGGATCTTGGTTGGCCTTAGTGATTTCCTTAAAAAATAGAATGCAGCAGAAGTGACAGCATTTCTATGACTTCTCAGGCTAAGTCATAAGCAGCCTTGCAGTTTATTCTTTCGTCTCTTAGATAGCTAACTCATAGTACCCATCCACCATGCTGTAAGAAGCCAGTGCCATGTGGAAAAGCCATGTGCAGGTGTGCTTGCCAGCAATGTCAGCGGAGTGTCCAGATGGCATCAAACCAGCAACCTCTGAATGAGCCTTCTTGGCCATTCATTACAATTGGACCTTCAGCCTCATATGGTATCTGATATTACTGTGTAAGAGTTCCCAAATGAGAACCCAGCTAAGCCTAATCAACACACAGAATTATGACAAATAATAATAAATAGTATGCATAACAAAGATTTGGATACTTTTTTATATATAGAAATAGAGAATGAGAATAATCTATGTTTCAATGACCCCAAAACACCCTTTTAAGGGATACATGCACTCTTTACTTCTTTAGACATGTAATACCTTCTTTCAGGTTAAAGTCAAACTATTTTGACTAGGAGCAAGCCTACCTTGCTTACTTCTGATTTGATACATTATTATGCTATATTTTGGTCAACAAGCAGTATAATATTCAGGTTCTTCTTGAAAATGAAGACAGTTCATTTTTCTACCATTACTCACCTAATGGTAATTGTGGGGAATCTTCAGACTCTGATTTTAGTAAACTATTGAGTTCACTGTTCAACTGAGTTGCTGTTCAACTCAACAGATATTTGTCAGCTACCTTCAATGTACTGTGGTAGAGACTGTAAGGGTTATAAAATAAATGGGTTCCTGCCAATTAAAATGGGCAAAATATCTGAATAGACATTTCACCAAAGGCGATATAAAAATAATAAACAAGCACATGAAAAGATGCTTAGCATCATTAGTCTTCAGAGAAATGCAAATCAAAACCATAATGAAATACCATTTCACTTTAACTGGGATAACTATAATTAAAAAGTTAGATGATAATAAGTATAAATGAGGGGTCAACTAAATTAGAACCATCCTACTTTGATAGTAGGAATGTAAAATTGTGCAGATATTTTGGAAAACAGACTGGCAGATTTTCAAATAGTTAAATAGAGTTACCATGCAACTCAATAGTTCTACTCTTAGGAATATACCCAAAAGAATTGAAAACATAAATATTTGTATATGAAGGTTTGTAAAAGCGTTATTCACAACAGGCAAAAGCTGGAACCAAAGCAATATTTGTCCATCAAGTGATAAATGGATAAACAAAGTGTGGTATAGCTATACAATGGAATATAATTCAGCCACAAAAGAAAATGAAATACCGACACATACTACAATAAGGATGAATCTTGAAAACGTTGCAGTAAATAAAACAAAACAATCAAAAGACCACATATTATGTGATTTTATTTATATGAAATATGTAGAATAGGCACATCTATAGAGACATAGTAATGGTTGATCAGCTCTGCGAATATACCAAATCTCATTGAATTGTATACTGTAAATAAATGAATCATGTAACATATGAGGTAAGCCTCAATAAAGCTGTAACCAAAAAATGATGTTGAGTATTTCAACATATGGAGGTGAAGAACAATGGGAGGAAGTGGAACACAGGGAATCTGGGCTGAGAACAGCATGAGTAATGGTGCAGAGGTGGGACATGATCAAAGCATAAGGTATTTGTAAGTGATATGATTGGAAATTAACCTCATGTAAGGCAATAGGTGGAGGTCTATGGGGGCCCAACAGTCATGAAAGGTTGCACCTACAATTGGTCGGGGGACATAGGGTGGCGATCTGAACAACTGTAGTGACAATGGAAAGGACACACCCAAGAAGTACTATTGTAGTTGAGTTATTAGGACATTAATTTTATCTGCTGAAAGGGGGCTTAAATTATCGGGACTCATCCAGTTATTTTTGACTATACAGTTTTGAGTCTGAAGGCAGAAAAAATAATGTTTAGCTTATAAAAATCAAAAGTTAGGACAAAGAGCTGATTTTGAGGGCAGGATGGTCATTTGGGTTTGGAGATACAGACCAGAGTTGGACAAAGTTCTAATCGATAACTTTGATTAGATTAGATGGACAAAGGCAGAACCCTGGAGAACACGTTCATTTCCTATCTGTGTAATGGACCTAATGACACTTACCTCATTCTAGTAATGTTTTAGTTTATTGCTGTTATTTGAGTTTCTGGGTGGTTTGGGGGTGAATGGGGAGTGGGAGAAACTGACATTTATTGAGTGTTTACTATGCATCAGGCACTCCGTTAAGTTTTTTCTTAATATATATTGTCTTATTGTTTCACAACAACCCAATGGAGTACATTCTACTTTTTATTATCCTCAGAATTTGAAATGAGATTAGTTTGGTTAATGATTAAATCTGCTTCCCTTTGTTATAAAGTATAAATGAGCAACATGTCTGAGAGCCTAAACCAGGGTCTGGCACTTATAGGTGCTCAACAAATATAAATTTTCTTTCTCAGATCTGCCCTCCATGGCTGCTGACCTTATCTCAAAGTCGGATTTGAATTTACTAACCAGCTTCTCTCCTTTCTCCTCCCAACATCTTTGGCACAATGGAGTTGTTACCTTAAAGCTGCATTTTTTTCTGCCACGGTAACCTCCATATCTCTAATGACTCCACTCCTTGTACATCTGCATCTCCCCCTGCTTCCCTCGCTCCCACCCCACTGATATCCCTTTAGGCCTTTGCTGAACCAGTGGGGTTAAATAATGACAAATGTGCATTGCATTTGAGGCTACAGTTAAGTGCTCATTGGGAATTTGGTGGAGGCCCACACACCCATCTCATTTATAACTTACGTCACTGGAATCAATTGGGACTGCTAAAAACAGAAAGATTATGATCCCCCACCATCCTCTCCAACTAATCTCAAACACAAGAGAAGAAAACTGCAGAAGGCTCATCTCTGTAAGCTTTTACAACAGTAAATTGTAGCTCATCAGAGCCAATTCTTCAAGCCATTTGCTGTAATCTAAACCAGAGTTTCTCATCTCCCTTTTATGATCCCATGGTGAGGCTCTGTGGAGAGGTCCAGCAGTGTGTCCACATGTTATCGTTCTAATAAAAACAATCAGAGCCCAGGGCATATTAATCACCTGGCCTTATCATCCATTCAAGAGAAGTCTTATTAACCAAAAGGCATATGTTCTGTTCCTGAATTTCAGAGATAAAAACCCAAAGGAGATGAGAGAAGTGAACTAAAATTTCAGTTGCATTAGAATTTTGAAAATGAATTTTATCTCCTCAGTAGTGTCTTTAATTAAGCCCTCATAAGGAGCTGAAAATAAAATATTCAACCCTAGATGTGGTTAAGTTTCTTTTATTGTTTTTGTAATTCTCAAAATTTAAAATGGGTTTTGGAATTCCAGGAGAACCAGAGTAACTTGAATCAGCTTTGTAACTGAAAATCACAAGGCCCCAGCAGTGGTGGTCAATGACCACATTTGAATGGGCACTATGAGGAAACCTCCATGGCATAGCCCCATTTAAACATCTAGTTGTGTTTGGTTTAAAGGTGTCCAAAAATGGGAAACACCATATAAACCATTTAAGGAACATGGTTAGGTTGGAAGACTGGTAGGTGAGTTAAGGAATAGTCCTAAGCAATTGTGCAATGCCGATCACCAAAGTCAGGGAATTGGAAGCAGGGTATGTGAAGTTCATGGCAGGGACCCCTTCTTCTTGCAGACAAATTGTCAAAACAAAGGTCTGTGCACCATGAACTTCTATGACCTCTAATTGTTCTCCAACTAAAATAAAGAGACATTCATGCAAAGGAAAGTTACATGAAAAATAGTTTTAGTACCCTAGCCAGTTTGGCTCACTGGATAGAGCATCAGCCTTCAGACTGAAGGGTCCCGGGTACAATTCCAGACAAGGGCACATACTTTGGTTGCAGGTTCCCTGGCCCTGATCAGGGTGCATGCAGGAGGCAACCAATCGATGTGTCTCTCTTACATGGGTATTTCTCTATCTCTCCCTTCCACTCTCTCTAAAAATCAATGGAAAAAGATCCTCAGGTGAGGATTAACCAAAATAAATAAATAAATAAATAATTTTAGTATCCATAAATAATTTTATCTTAATGAGAAATATGTTGTATTTGAGTCGGTGTTTCTCAAAGTGAGTTCTACTGAGCCCCAAGAGAATGGGATGATGGGGAAAATGTTGGGGGCAATCCACAGTCAAAAATGTTTAAAAAACTATTCCATTTTTTTACTCTCCCTTGGTTTTCCTCTCACAGTCACATAGCAGGGACTTTGAGGAGCCTTTCAGTAGAGAAAATTCCTGTTTTTTGAAAATCAAGTTCTCCCCAACTCATTTGACAAAGAAAATTGTTGTCCTTACAATATCTATTAAGATTTTATGGCGGTCTCTGAGCAAAGACTTGAAGACAACAGGACAGTGAGCCATGCAGACTAGTGAGTGTCCCACAGTGCACATTGAGGGGAACATCTGCCTGCTGGGCAAGTCATGCCCAAGAAAGCCTGAGATATTGGTCCATGCACCCATAGCCAGGCACAGGCTTCATCCTGTGGCAATGATTTCATTTTTAGGAAGAGTGTCTTAGAGCATCACCATAGGTAGGAACTTAATGCATGTGTTTAATGCAAGAAATTCTAATTAAGAAAGCTATTTAAATAATCCAATATTAACTGACTCCAGGCAGCCTGCATCATTCTTTGGAACACCTAAATTGCGTGTGATAGATGACCTGGCTACCACTGGAAAGAAAAGGCTTTGTCCCCAAAGCTCTGCTGGTCTTTCAGTAGACTGGGGTCCTGGAAGTCTTACCAGGGAGTTAAAGAATGATCAAGGCCACACTTGGTCATGCTCAGCTTTGGGCATTCTCCTGCATTTGGACAAACATCATGTCTGCTTGAACTCTCCAGACCCATCACGGGAAAGAGCATGTGCTTGGGCATCAGACAAACCCAAGCCTAAGTGAAGCTTTTTCCATTTCCAACCTTGTGAGCTTGGGCAAGGTGCATAAGTACTCTGAGCCTCACTTTTCTCATGTGTAAAATGGGGATAAAGCTAGAATCTACTTCATAGAGTTATGAGGAATCAGAGACCATGCATATATGGAGCTAAGAACACTGCCTGGAACATAAATGCTTAAATGATCCCAGGGAATGACCATAGTGAGGATGGTGGCTCTTACTTTGAGTTGGGATGTCACAAAATCAGAAGTAAGAGTGGGTCCTGATGCCTACATGGGCTGTGAACTAAGGGAAGGTTTTATGATGTTTCTATCACATCGTATACACTGCAGTGGTCGGCAAACTGCAGCTCGTGAGCCACATGAAACTCTTTGGCCCCTTGAGTGTGGCTCTTCCACAAAATACCACAGCCTGGGCAAGTCTATTTTGAAGAAGTGGCATTAGAAGAAGTTTAAGTTTTAAAAAATTGGCTCTCAAAAGAAATTCCAATCATTGTAACTGTTGATATTTGGCTCTGTTGACTAATGAGTTTGCAGACCACACAGCATTACATAAGTTGCCATCCCTTGCATAAACTACAAGAGACAGAAAGGGACAGAGAAAAGAGGAGCCAGGGGAATGCGGGTTAAGTGGCTCTCCTTCAGGCCTCCTAGGGTGTCCAGAACCAGCCGCCAGGTCTGGGCAGAGGCTTTTGCATGGAAACCAGAATGTGCTCCAGGTGCTGACCTGCACCCAGTCAACACTCCCACACAGGAGGCTTGATTGGGCCGGCTCTGGGGCAGCAAGCACAAAGAATCCCTCAGGGTGCATGGAAGGGAGGGCACAAGATTAGAGAGCAAGACAATGTGGACTACCTAAATCCTGCCCTCACCCACTGCCTTCCCTGTGGGTCTGCACAGAAAGCGAAGCAGGCATTAGCTGGGGCTTCCCCCGACCCCATATGGAGTTGAGGGACACCAGCTGGCCCAGGGAGAGACCCAGCTGGGTCAGGTCAGTGTGAGACCAGGAGGGAGAAGAACCAGTGCCTGCCTCACTGCAGCCCACAGTCACAGCCCAGCACTCCACGGGGACAGGGGCACCTCTGCCCTGCAGACCAGAGTGGGAGAGCAGCAGGAGGCAGTGTGCACAGGGAGCCAGGACAGAGGCCCAGCACTCCTTCCCTCCTGGCTGTTTACGGGGCCGGCCATGCTGCAGAGGGGAGAGTGTCAAAAAGGAGAAAAGGAGGAAATAAGGGTGCCTTTCCCAGCTCACACATGCTTCGTGGCTACATTAGTCAGCAAAAAACTGCACAAAATCCCTCCGCTTACAGAGCTTCATGTCTGGTGCGTGGGGAGAAGCTGACAGTCAGCGTAGCAAATAAGTAAATTCTGATCTGTGATGGATGGTGACGGGTGTTATGAGAGTCATGGGCATGGGAGGGAGGCTGAGACGTGCAGTTCAGTGCTTAGCTGGGAGCAAGCAGAGCCCTCCCTGAAAGGTGGCATCTGAGAGCCAGCCATGCAGACACGGGAGGAGCGCAGGCCCAGGGAAGGGAAAAACAGAGACCTGGTCAGGAGCTCACAGGGCATGCCAGTCACACAGGATCGAGAATGGAGGTCAGAGGACAAGGCGGACCATGCCCTCAGCCCCAGTGAAATGTCCTGGTCCTGAGGGTACCCAGAACCCTGTTTCCAGGGTACAGGGGAAGGAAGGGACGCCAGCGGGGGCAGGAGAGCCTCTGGTCCTACAGGGTTCAGGCAGGCAGAGGTGGGCGGTGCCACAGATGAACCTGGACAATCTTTGACCCTGACCTCAGGAATCAATGGGGCCCCTGCGGTTTCAGTACAATGTGCTATGTGAAGCGAAGCAAGCAGACAGCAGGCAGCCCCAGACAGTAAACCTGGGCTTGTGGCCCATCGCAGCGCTTCCCTCTCCCTGAGAGTCAGGCCACCTGCTTAAACCTGGGAACTTTCAAACCCTCCCTTGAGTTCTGATTCAGCGGCACTGGAGTGAGAGCAAGAGTCTGGGTTTTCACAAAGCGGCCCTGGGAAGTGGAAGGGGGCATGGAGCTGTGCCCACGCCCGTCTTGGCTGCGAGGTTCCAGGACCGTCTCCAGCCTGCTACCTGCCTCCACTCCACAGTGTCACTCATGACCCACCCTCCAGCGAAGGCTCTTTGACCTGCGAATGGAGGAACTGAATACATTGTGGAGGAGCCAAAGACTGTTTTTTCATATTAATTCTCATAATATTCAAATGTTGGGTTTTCCTGTGGCTCCTCCTCATGCTTTAATTCACATCTGGACCCTGGCTTCTTGAAGGCCTGTGGCATACTCATTCATAAAACCAGAGGTGGACCAAGGCAAATTCTAGCTCTTTAACTCTATAAGGGTGTCCCAAAAATGTATACACACTTTGAATAATTAGAAATGCAGTGTTTATTCAAATACATTTCCTTTTCAAAACTGAGTTACCAGTTGTTAAAATGTGTATACATTTTTAGGGAAACCCTGTATTATCTTATGAGCTCAATGATATTATAACTTAACACCATCTTTAAGTTCAGATAAATGGAATGTCTTCTCTACATTTAATTGCCTAATTATACTGCCCACTTCAAATGTCTCCCTCTCTAGAAGAAGGAATGCAAAATTTGATGCCGTAAGTTTTAGCAGGCATCACTCTTTATCTATGAATAACTTTGTTCCCTGATGGCCAACAGGAGGAAAACAAGTCTGATTACGATGACACGGCATCACTAGAAGCAGTCACATTGTCCAAGAGCAAGTAGAATGCTCTGAACACTTGGGTGGGGTACCCTCCTTCCTACGCCTCCATCTACTGCCTCAAGTATAACCTGGCTCTGCTCTTGACTTTGTCCTTCACACATCTCGGAGCCACGTTGGTGCACTAACTGTCAGTAAACAAACACAGTAGGTCCAGGTAGTTTTCCTGGATGCTTTTCACTGTGTTTCTGTTTTTCAGAGCAAAAAGACACTTTGTCCACAGTTTACAAAGGATTAATTTCTGCATGTTTCTCCAACTGCTGCTCCCCTAGAATCCTGGAAATATTTCCTTGTTGTATTAATGGCAGCTAAATGTTTCAAAACTAATACAATTACCCTAATAGGAATTGCTTTCAATTTATTTCTGAAGTGAGGATGCCCTGACATTGTGTCCCTCCTTATAATTAGACATCTAGAGAGGCAGAGCCTGGCTTTTGTTTTCATAACAAATAAAGCTCTGCTCAATTTCTTCTAACACTCACAGGAGGACCTCAACAAGCCTGTAGCAATAAATGCGGACTCACCTTTTCCCACCTATAAATCAGAGATAACAAAATTTGCCATGTCTCTGCTTTAAGCTCAGAATGAGGGTAGAGTTGTGGGTCATGGAATAAATTGCTGTATAAATGCAATACATTGATTTGTGGGCCATTCAGATTTGGTTGGGGAGGGGAAAAGGGTTAATTCGATTTTGCATTGTGTTTTCTTTCTTCTCCAGGCTGGTTATTGGAACACTGGAAATTCTGGCACTTGCTAAGCAAAAATTTAGCTTCTCTGAAATACCCACCAGGAACCTAAGGGAAGGCATCCCTGAGCTCAGATGAAGTTATGTCTGATGATGGAATGCAACAGAGACAGGAGGCCAGGCTATTCCTCCTGACCCATCCCACCCCAGCCTCTCCCCGCCAGACCACATATCCTGAGCAGTCACTCCCTGATTCTACCGGTGTAGGCCCTGGGCATCCCTTTCCCTTGCTGGTTCACCATGCTCACACACTCTTCATTAAATTTTTGCTGGATGTTTGGACCTCCACATCAACACCTATTAACAACACAGATAATCTGTGAGTTAGATACTAAGAAGTCAGAAGAGCAATCAATAGTATTTCCCCATGTCCAAGCACATCTTCTCTTCTAGTCTGCTGTATCTGTAGTCAAAGATAATTTGCTCAGTCCCATGGGGTTTCATTCCCAGCACACCTGTGAGCACACATGCACATACCTGCACATTTTAAATCAAAAGCTGATATCCAGCACTAGGATTTTTGGGGGACTATGCCCACCTCCTCTGTTTCTCATAACCCCACTACCATCAAAGAGCAAAGGCCCTATTTCCAGTCTGCCCAGCTTTACTTAGGCGTTCTTTCTGAGGACCCACCCAAGTTGCTCCACCCTTTGCCTAGAGAGACCAACCTTGGGAGTTGTAGGACCCAGAGGACCCAGGGGCAGATATGGTGGATGGTGGCGCAGTAGGCAGGAGCAGCAGCAGCACAGCCTCAGGGCAAAGGGGATGTGGAGAGGCAGGAACTGCAGACACATTCAGGTGAGATCGTGGCCTGAGGACCAGGCTTGATCAGGATTGCCTCTGGAATAGCAGCGAGGAGTCTTGCAGCAACAGGAAGAGTAAAGACAATGTGTTACAAAGTGCAATGTCCAGGTAGACAGCTACTGGAGGAGAAGAAATCAGGTGGCTCTCAGAAGCTGTGGTCTACAGCAAATCGAATGAAAAGGCAAAATGAGGAAGCTGCCTACAGAGATCCATCAGAGTCAGGAGACAGGATTTGGGACTTTAGATAAGCCCTTTTCTTCATCTGCTAAAATGTTCAGGCCTGGAATCCTGGGATCAAAAAGCTTGCCTACATTTACATGGGTAGCATTTCATTTCCTTGGCCGTTAGTCCATTTCTTTCAGAGCCAATACTGGTTGCACGTTAGAATCACCCAAGTGGCAGATTTAAAAATACTGATACCTGGGTCTCTCTCCTACCCCCAGATTTTAACTTAATTGGTCTAGGAAGTAGCATCGGGCATCTGGATTGTTAACCAGCCCCCAACCACCCCACCACCCACCACCACCATGCCCAGTGATTCCAGAGTTCAGCCAGAGTTCAGAATCACTGCTTTAGAAATTGTCAACTACACTTACCTGGAACTTGGAAGTTGTGATCAGGGTTCCTTAGCCATCTGTGGGCAGGCAAGAATGAGAACGGCACCATGACCCTGGAGCTGGACATGGTGGCAAAGGAATCACTGAGCCCTGGCAGAGGAAATACAGAGTGATGTTGAAAGGGCTTCTGTGATGCTCGACCCTTCTCATCAGATTGTTTTCCTCTGAGCAGTGGTTCTCAAACTTCAGCAGTTCAGCAGCATCTGAGTCATTTGGAGGCTTGAGCTGGTAACACACAGCCGCTGGGGCCCACCATAGGAGTTCTGATTTGGTAGTTTGGGTGGGAAGCCATAATTTGCATTTCTGACACATTCCCAGCTGCTGCTGCTGGTCCAGGGGCTGCACTTTGAGAAGCACTGGTCTAGAGAAGGTTCCCCTCCATCTAGCCCTTGGTCTTGTTTTCCCTGATTAAGAGTGGTTTCTTTACAGCTGGCAGAGAGCCTTCCCAGGTGACCACACACAGGAAGCATCAGTCATCCACACAGACAGGGCAGCATGGTGTTGTCTGCTCCCACAGGTGCTGCAGCCACGCAGTGCCAACCCGTAATGCTCACTGGGAACCGGGTTTCCCATGGTGTCATTAACCAGCTTGGAACCTGCACAGCTGGTTGAGAAATGCCTATTTGTCTCAAGAACATTTCCTCCTATGATCACAAATGGTTTTCAGTCGCGAAGAAAACTCAGGAGACATGTGGGAAGAAAAATTGCCAAGTCCGTGGCTGTAGTCTCAGTCCATCCTAAAAATCAAATTGAAAAGAAAACTAGAGAAATCATTTGGCTCCTCTCTACCTATTCTTGCACTCCTCTTTGGAATAAATGGATTTTTCCAAATTTCTCATTCTCAATATTTGCAAAGAAACTAACCCTTGAGAAATAAGAGTACTTACAGAGGTTTCAAACATCTTTATCAATATAATAAAGGTTCAGTGCACAAATTTGTGCACAGGTGAGGTCTGGCCAGCCAGGCCCCATCAGGGCCGATCAGGGCCAGGTTGACCAGGGGAGGGACTGTAGGAAGTTGGCCAGCCAGCCCCGCCCCCAATTGGGCCGGTTGGCTGGCTGCAGTGTGCATCATAGTGATTGGTCATTCCTATCATTCCATCACTTGGCTTTTATATATATAGATAAGTAGTCAATTTCTGTTTTCTTTTCTCACAAATACAAACATCTCATCATTCATTTTTAATTATTGGCTTTTTTTTTTTCTTTAGATTAAAACACATTTTGGAAATGGAAAGGCAGTGCTGCTCATTTTCCCCAGCTTCAGCGAAGAACATGTAACAGCCGGAACAATGATCTAAACTCTGATAGCTCTTCCACAGTCACCTCTTTACAAAGGTTCAGTTTAGCCTCCTGACACCTCAACCCAGGTGAGGGCCAGGAACATCTGCATGCTTGCAGCCCACGTCCATGCTGAAGCTTTAGTAGTGGACTAAATCCAAAACCTGGGCTTGCAAATGTCAGGTTATGTCCCTGGTTCCCTGTAGCTCAATGTATCCTGAAATCTATTTCACAAATGTTGGGTATTTCTGTGTGTCATGGACACATAACTTTGAAAACACAGAGTTAAAGTTCATCATGTCAATTTCTTTATTTCAGGACTTCTCAGAACTTTGAATACTAATATGCATGGTGAATTTTCAAGAAGGAGGTTTATTGGACTTTAGGAAATGTATTTGGTCATAGAAAAATGTAGGGGAGCTTCTCTTGGGACATCTGTGAGGAATTGCTTTGAGGGTGAAAATAGGCAATGTCTAGTCTCTTCTCCCATTAATTCTACATTCCAAGTCTCAAATTTCTGCTATGTGGAAATGAGTCTTAACTAACCCACTGAACTCAGGGGTGAGACTGGAGCCAACAACAGCCATGTATCAATGACTAAGAAGCAAAGTGCTGTGAGTCTTGTGAATGTTCCTCCCACTCCCTCCCCATCACCTCTCTGGGGTAAGAAAGTGATTCTGGTGAAAAAGGATAACCAAGAGAGGACTTTAAAACACTAAGTTCCAACTTTTATAGGCATACTTTAAACATTTCTTTCACTACCTTACATGTAAAGTATTTGGGTAGAATACTCTTGCCAAGAGAGCTGTTTTGCCTGGAGACAGAGGACAGAGCATCTTGGAGGAAATCATTTTTTCTCAAAAATCACCAGCCATTCCATGTGTAAATGGTATTCAAACAGCCCAGAATCAGAGACTGTACTGCCTCCTCTATCTACTGACTTCCCTCACTTGCTTCCTGTGATATACATCTAGTGTGACATCTGGCCAAATTCATCAATGTGAAATGTTCTTGCTATCAGTTATGTTGTTTTCTAACATTTTAAATGCTTTAATGTTCCAAAACTTTATTATCCTATATAATCCTATATAATAAAAGGCTAATATGCAAATTGTCCCTAAGGGCAGGAGTTCAACCAATCGGGAGTTAGATGTATGCTGGCCACCAGGGGGTGGCATGGAACATGGCAGGCATCAGCGACAGGGCAGGCAGCTGGGGAAAGGGAGGCCCCCTGGACAGCAGCCACGAGGGACCTTACCCATGCACAATTTTCATGCACTGGGCCTCTAATATATTATATTATATTATATTATACTAGAAGCCCAATAGATGAAGATTAGTGCTAGAATGGGCCATCTTTTCCCTGGCTATTGGCACCACCTTTCTGCTCTGGTCCAGCCCCTAGTACCCTCTTTCTGCTCCAGCCCCACAGTCCCACGCTGCCCAGAGGCCCTGAGAGGCCAGGGGTGGGGTGGAACGCCTGCATCATCACCATGGCAATGATGCAAGCATCCCACCCGCCTCCAGTTGCTCAGCGCCTGTGTGTGCAAATTAACCGCCATCTTTGTTGGGTTAATTTGCATGCTCACTCTGATTGGCTCTGAGCATAGTGGAGGTATGGTCAATTTACATGTTTGTCTATTATTAGGTAAGATTATATTATATATATTATATTATATTATATTATATTATATTATATTATATTATATTATATTATAGGCCCAGTGCACTAAATTGTGCACAGGTAGGGTCCCTAGGCCTAGCTGGCAATAAGGGCTGGCTGGGGTCTTCCTTGCCTCAGCTGCCGGCTGCTGGCTGGGGTCTTCCTTCATTCTGTGTTATCCGCTGGTGGTCAGCATATGTCATAGCAATTGGTTGAACTCCCAGAGACAATTTGCATATTATCCTTTTATTATATAGGATTATATTATATTATATTATATTATATTATATTATATTATATTAATTATATGTTACATTGATTATATATTACTATGTATTATATGATTTAAGTAGATAGTTATATCATTTAATACAATAATGTTATTCTTATAAAGTAAACATTGTCAGTAGTCCTCTTTTATAGGTGACAAAACCAACCTGTGATGAAATTAAGGAACTACCCTAGGTCACACAATTAGTGTAGCCAGAGACAGGACTTAAATTGAAATCCACCTGAAACCAATGCTCATGTTCTTCACCACCACCTTCATAATTACCTTCATAAATATTGGATTGAAAAAAAGGGAAAATAAAACGTTTAAGATAATTTTTTTAAACAAAACCTCAAAATACTTGTAACTTAACCCATCATTGAAAACTGGAAAGAAATGTATTCTCATAGCACAAGAACACTCAGTGAACACATAAGAATGGGTGAGAAATGTTTAGAGTGTTTATCATCTGCAAGTAATCACATCTCACTGATTTTACCACAAATAAATAAACAGATCTACAGTAAAAACCTCACAATTTGGACCCGTGGTCAGCAAACTACGGCTCGCAAGCCACATGCGGCTCTTTGGCCCCTTGAGTGTGGCTCTTCCACAAAATACCACGGCCTGGGTGAGTCTATTTTGAAGAAGTGGCGTTAGAAGAAGTTTAAATTTAAAAAATTTGGCTCTCAAAAGAAATTCCAGTCATTGTAACTGTTGATATTTGGCTCTGTTGACTAATGAATTTGCCAACCACTGATTTGGACTGTCACTCTTCACATGTGCATTTGTACAGATGTACCCTAAGCTCTCAGAATCAGGGGATTTCAAAGAAAAACTGCAAAGGACATTTAGCAATGTTTATTTCTAGGCCACCTGATTGATGAAAAAGAGAGATCTTTATGATTAGTAAAATGCAATTAATTTTCAGGTATGGTTTGTAAAGCACACTCATTTGTACCAATTACCTTCATTATTCTATTTGAAAGATTTCTCTTCCTCACTGTATTCCAATCTTCTCTTAAGTTTTAAGTCTGAGCAATCTTTACTGCGTTATTTCCAGTTAAGATTGCAATAATTTGTCATTGGTGTGCAGACACTTTCTTAACTATTCCTGTGTTGCAAATAAAAGAGCCAGTGCGGCTGGGAGGTTATCTCTAGGGCCCTGCAAAGCCAAGCACTATAAAATGGTTAGACATTAAAGATGCGAAGAAAATCCCATAAAACACCAAATAAAAGTGTGTCTTGCCTTGTCATTTATATGGAAAGATGGTGCAGTGCAATCTTTCCAGTCAAAGACTATTTTAGAATTAAAGTTTCAATCAGAACAGGAGCAAGAAGAGGTTTCCCTCTTTCTTTTTGACTCTCTTTTTTTGCTTGTAAAACTGCCAAAGTAAAAATCATGTGCTGTGTTGGCTTTCGATTGTCCTTTCTCGCTCTCTCAGCAAAACCTACCCTTTCTACCTCATATTTCTAAAAAAAAAGCAAGCTGAGCTAAATCAGTCCTCTAACTCTTGGAGAAACAACTTTTATTGGTTGGTTTAGGCTTACAATTAGACTTATAACTAGAAAAAAAATCGGAGAAATACAGCTGTTTGTACTTGCTGGAAGAGCTGTAGGTTTAACTGCTCAAAGGAGTTGATTTTTTTTTTTTAAAGACTGTATTTCACTGAGGGTATAAAGGGTGGTCATGCAATCATTCTGGTCAAGAGTGTGAATTGAGCTCTGCCAGGCAGCAATTGGTGTGACCACCAAAGTAACAGTGAAGGGTGCCATCCAGGTTGGTAGGAGACAAATTCCAGGTATCATAGTTTTAATCCCACAATATCCCAGGATACTTGCGTCACGGGGAGTTGGATATCGCATCTAGGAGTAAGGAACACGGACACTGAGCTCTGGTGTTAGGGTGGATGTCTCTTCTGTGTACCTGAGACCACCTTTCCACGTGTCCTGGTGTGGGAGCAGATGCTGCCAGTGCCCTCCTTTCTAGTCCCTGACCTATCATCTCTGCACACGCCAATCTGACAGCTTCCAACCACAAAGACCTATGACTCTAGTTATCTTTCTAGTTACCTGAACCTTCCTGGAAAGTTGAGCATTTCAGGGAGTTAAAGCCACCCCCAGAGGCCCTCAAGCAATGACTGATTGGAGTTCATAGATTCCTAGCTCCACAGGCCCTTGGGTGGAATAATGCTGACACATCTGCCACACTGTCTCCTGAGTTCCCAGCAGGAATAGATCTCAGAGACCCTAGTGATAAACAGCTCAATAGCACATCCTTTATTTGCTTCCTGTCCTTTCCATCTCATAGCTGTACTCTTTACTGATGTGTCTTAGGATTGCCTTCCAGAGAAGGGTCTTTGTATCCCCAGAAACCAATCCAGAGACAGGTGCCCAAGTGATAGAGAAAAGGTAGAAATCAGAAACTAGACACAACACAAGATCCTAAAAGCACTACACTGCCAATGACCCTATTTTTATGGCCCAAACTTCTTAGGACAGATGTTGTAAAACATGATGTTCTGCAGGAACTAGGTTTTATTCTGTGGATTACCGAGATCCATTTTCTGAGCCATGCCCCACCCAGGCAATCAGATGGAAAGAGTGTCTGTCATTTAGGGAAAACCTAAATGACAATGAGCCATGGAGGCCAGCCAGGTGTTGCAAGTATCATGATGGCTGACTAAGATGACCTCCCCTGTGCCAGGTAAGTGTTTTGGCTCTGTTATGAGGGGCAGGTGGAGTGCATTCAAGAATGAGAACTGTCAAATTTTCAGAAGGAGGTGTCTGGGTGAGCTCTGAGCAATGTGTTTTGTGAGCCCTTTGAGAGTCAGGAGTTTCTCATCCTACATCTGGTTTGCTTCTCAGTCTGAGTAAAACCAGCCATGGATAGCTTGACAGGGTAAGTGCCTGCGAGACCCAGCAGACTCAGAAGTAGGACATGAATTGAGGTAGATTCAGAGGTAAACCTATGGAAACCTTCAAAAAGAGAACCTGTGTTCTAACAGTAATTGAGTGGTTGGGACTGGGATAGAGCAAGCAGAAACCCATAGGAACAGGCATGCGTTCAACCACCACCAACATGACAGGTGACAGAGGAAAACAGAGAACAAGATCCTGGGGGGAGCCTTGAGGCATTGGTATGGCTTCAGAAACCTCTTGGGCTCTTTGAGAAATAAAAAGAAAGTCAGTGTAGCAAGAAAAGAAAAAATGAATGAGAGGGATATTGACAAAAAATGATGTGCAAAGTAAGACAAGAACCAGATCATTTAATGACTTGCAAGCCATGGTAAGGAGTTTTGATCTCTTCTGATTGTAACAGGACACCATGAGAAAGTTTTAAGTAGAAGAACGATATATTCAGATTTGAATTTTAGGAGACCACTTTGGTTGCTAGCAGGAGAATGGGATGACCATATTTATTGACCATACTGGAAAATATACTAAATGTCCTTTATGCTTATTTTACATAATCTTTAACACATCTCTATGAAGCAGGTCCTTTTATATCCATGTGGCTCAAAGAGAATGATCCAGCCCCAGGTCAACCACTAGTAAGTGATGGAGGTGGGATATGAATCCAGATTTAGCCGACCTCAAAGACTGGGCTCTAAGTATACGTCAAGGTACTCTTGAGGACCTCAATGTAAATTCTCCCTCCCCAAACTCATCACTCAATGTCTGTTGATATTCCCGTGGGCCAATAATTCATACCACAGGATCCATTATCAGCTCAATTGCTGCCCAGTGTGATTTGGGGCTTTGTTTAGGAGTCCCACTTACATAGGGTTGCAGGTGTGCCTCCTTCTATCCATGAATCTTTCATACCTATTTATAAATTGCGCTGCTTTCTCAGTGCTTTGAGGGCAGATTGGGGAGACAGCAGGGCTTAGCCTACGCCAGTAAACTTGGGGCCCTTGATGTTGGGTTTTGACTGGTTCCTTAGCAGTGACCTTATGAAACCCTATCAGGGTTTTATGTGGTTTCTTAAGTGGACATTTGCCCAGACAAATCTTTGCTTGCACAAACATAGAGGATTAAAGTGTACCTTGGGACATCTATCCCTGCTTCTTGAAGACATACTTTTTCTCCTCTATTACATGTATCAGGTCTGTCCTTAAATCTTTGGGAAGAAAGATTCCATGATTTTTGCATTACAGGACAGTAGTTTCATTTTGTATTTACAGAAAGATTCCTGTTACCCAAATGCTACCCAGGAGTAAGCAAACGGCTAGAACACCGTTCCAAGCTCCATCTATGGCAAATTTTTGCACATCTTCCACCATATGGAAGATGCCCTCATTCATTTCCATGTTTACTTAACTAGTGGTGGCCTAGTACACAAAATTTGTGCACATTAAAAGGGAGTTAATTAGAGGAAATATTTTAATATTGCTATTTGCCCTTTCTCTATAATAGAAGTGTCAGAAATGAAAGAAAATTAGTAAAATGTATATGAAAATCTTCCTGCTGTCAGAGTTTGGGGGGCACCGCGAGACCCAGAGTCAAGTCCCAGCCCACCTGCGTGCACCTCGAAATTGCTCAGGACCTAGACCTGGCCAGCCCCACCCGCATTGGGCGAGATCCAGACCCAGCTGGCCCCACCCCCATCAAGCCCTGCCCGGTGGGGGGCACAGCCTCAGGTCCCCTGGCCTGGTGCTGGGTTGGGGGATGCAGCTTCAAGTCCCCTGTCAAGCCCCACTGGGCAGTGGTTGTAGCCTCAGGTCCCCAGGTGCATGCTGAGTGGGGGGCGCGCAGCCTCAGGTCCCCTGGCACACCCTCAGGTCCCCCAGCCAGGTGCTGGGGTGGGGGGCATGGCCTAAGGTCCCCCAGTCCAGGGTGAAGAGCATGGCCTGAGGTCTCCAGCCCGGTATCAGGCTGGGGGGCACAGCCTGAGATCCCCAGTCAAGCCCCGCTGGGTGGGGGGCACAGTCTCAGGTCCCCTGGCCCAGCTCCATGCAGCCTCAGGTCCCTGCTGATCGCTCATTATGGGAACCCCACCACCGCTGTGGGCGCAGCCATCTTGTGATGGCATGATGGTTAATTTGCATATTATATCTTTATTATATAGGATGTCAAATTCTTCACAAGTTTATAAACTGCAGTAATCAACACAAACTGAGACAGCTTCCTGGCCCCTAGTGGTGATTCATTCTTCCTAGCATGTTCACCCTTCTTGTAAAAAACTCTGTACCCTGGTCACAAGTGCCCCACCCCTGGTACCATGTCCCAGTTTGAGAAATGAATGGGTGGTTCAACCCTGGCCAATCAGAGTTCCTCCTCAGATGTTTTTCTCATTAAATCAGAAGAAAGAAGCCTCTCCACTAATGAAGGAATTAAGATATGCATCTGGATGTGCTGGAAGTCCTATTACCCACCATGCAATTGGGCAGCACTGTGACAATGTAGCCACAGGCAGGGGGTAGCAGAGAAGTGAAGCTGACAGTCTT
Source organism: Corynorhinus townsendii (assembly GCA_026230045.1). Classification (NCBI taxonomy): domain Eukaryota; kingdom Metazoa; phylum Chordata; class Mammalia; order Chiroptera; family Vespertilionidae; genus Corynorhinus; species Corynorhinus townsendii. Next base: position 47,570,830 of record JAPDVU010000009.1, read on the forward strand.
CCTGCTTCTTTAGATGGTTAATACCCCTCCTCTCTCTGTGTTTATTCAAGTGAGTTACTAAATTTCTCTTCTTCTTTTTTTTTTTTTTTTTTTTCAGGAACAGGGCCCCAATTCTCATTTGTTGCTGATGAGATAGATGAACTGTGTCATTCATTCTATATCAATATCTGAGACCTCAGCCTTTTTTCTTTTTGTATATTTTATTTTGTCCTTTTAAATTTAGTTTTTTTAAAATTTTATATTCCCATCTCCCACTCCCACCCTTTGGCAACCATCAGCTTGTTCTTTATATCTCTGAGCCTGTTTCTGTTTTATTTTGCTTATTCATTTATTTCTTTTTAGATTCCACATACAAGTAAAATCATATACTGAATCTGTCTTTCTCTGTTTGACCTATTTAACTTAGCATAATACCTTCTAGGTCTATACATGTTACAAATGGCAAAATGTCAGTTTTATTACAAAATAATACTCTATTGTAGTTATAGGCCACATCTTTATTCATTCATCTATTGAAGGGATATCTAGGATGTTTCTACATTTTGGTTATTACTAGCAATGCTGCCATGAACATAGAGGTACATGGATCTTTTCAATTAGTGTTTTTGTTTCCTTCAGATAAATACCCAGAAGTGGAATTGCTGAATCATATGGTAGCTCTATTTTTATTATTATTATTTATTTTTTATTTTTAGGAATCCCTATACTGTTTTTTCTCTTCCTTCTTTAAACTGCTTTTATTTCTGATGACAGCCAACCTCTCTTGGAATAACAAAGAAATACAATGCAGAGAGAGTAGACAGAAACATCCCTATATGATGAGTCACCATAACCATAGATGTGACAATTAGTCCAGCACTAACAGACACTAAGGGAAAGAGCAGATGAGCTGAAAGGCAGGCACAGTGTGTAATTCCACAGTGCATTCCTGGATGTTTATAATACCCGTCCCATATCTTGGCCAAAAGTTGTATGTATAATACACTGTTTAAGTAAGGGATGAAATATTTAACATTTAGAAATATTTAAATCCAGACATGAATTTTTTCTTAAACTCAAGTGTTTGAAGTACTGGATTCACTTATTAAAAGCCACATATGAAATTCCAGATAAATGAAGTATTTTAGAAAGAGGCTACCATATCGAATTTAGCATGTCTTCCAACATTGTAAAATTATTTTCTCCTGCAGACACTAGCTTCTATTCCAAATACAAACACTTGGATAAGCAAAGATTCCTATTTTCTCTTTCCCATTTTCCTCCTCTTGTTGTTTGATTTCTTCCTCTTTCCATTGTTTGGGTTATTTGGCCCCCACTTGCCCTACCTTTAACATTGACCATATCCTTGTCCTCAGGAAAGAGGGTTTAATCAAAGACAATTTAGTTCAAACGGCAGGGACTCTGCTTTCTAGAAGTTCCTCTCCTGTGCTTTAGGGAAAGCCAAGAGCCCAGCTCTCACCCTAGGAACTGGAGAGGCAGATCCATGAGTTAACAGGATCTCTGATAAGTCTTAACTCTAGCCAATACTTGGTCCTCCCAGGATGGTGGCTCTGCCACAGTCTTGCTAGCCTCTCACAGAAGAGAAATCCCTTGAGTAAGTTTTGTTCCACAGCTGGAGCCTTGCTACCAGACTTCCCTACCCCAACTCCAGAGCTCTCCAAAAGTTATGTTTATATTATACTATATTCTATTAAATGTAAATAACATTATGTCTAAAAAAACGATATGCATACCTTAACTTAAAAATATTTTATTGCTAAAAAAATGCTAACCATCAGCTGAGCCTGTTGGAGATTGGCACCAATAGACTGGTTCATTGCAGGGTTGCCAAAACCTTTAATTTGCGAAAAACACAATGTCTATGAGGCACACTAAAGCAAAGCAATAAAACCATGTTCACCTATATATACATGTATCAAATCAACACCTTGTGTATCTTAAACTTACACAATGTTACATATCAATTATATCTCACTAAAAAGAAAATTTTAAATCACACACAGTGTAAAATATTTATAGTCTAAATAGATTTTTGTATTTTATAAGTACAATGGAAAAATGGTTTATCTTAAGGAAAAAACAAATTGAAAAATGCATAACAACATAAATATGGCCAAAGACTATGGAAAGATAATTGACAAAAGAAACTCAAATGAGCAATAAACATATTAAAAATGTTCAACATCAGATTCAAAAATTAAAATTAAAATCATGAGATGCCCTTTTCATTTATCATATTGGAAAGATAAAACATATCCTCAATCTTGGAATTTAAGAATCTTTCTAGGAAACTGTGGTCTCATTGTTGGAAACAAAATGAGTTACAACATTCTCTTTAGAAGCCAGTTCAGCAAAATGTAAAAAAAAAAAAAAGCCTTAAATTATGAGTAGAATCTAGGCAATCTAGGCAGAAAATTTAATTTTTGTTAAGGAAATAAATACTTGCATGAACAAACTTTTATCTAAAGGTATAAATATAGTGGCATTATTTAGAATAGTATAGGAAGGAAAACAAACCCAATGTACATCAACAGTGGATGGTCTGTGTCATTTTTAGCGTGTCCATGTAGAAGACATAGTGCCATTAGAAATCACATGCTATACAAATGTGGGAAAATTGTTACAGTATCTTGCTATGTGGATAAATCAAGTGTGAAAGTAATATGGGTTATTTAATTATAATTAATCTTTTTTCATTGTTAATCCTCAACCAAGGATAGTTTTCCATAGATTTTTTTTTCTAGAGAGAATGGAAGGGAGAGGGAGAGACAGAGAGAGAAACATCAATGTGAGAGAGAAAAATCAATTGGTTGCCTCCCACATGTGCCCTGACCAGGGCCAGGGATTGAATCTGCAAGTGAGATAGATGCCCTTGACTGGAATTGAACCTGGGACCCTTCAGCACATGAGCTGACATTCTATCCACTGAGCCAAATGTGCTAAGGCATTATTAATTATTTTTTAGAGTTGTACAGGTGCATAGGACAGATTATTAAAATATGACAAAATTTAAAGTAATTAGTAGTTATTTCTGGGTTGTCACATTTGGAGAAATTTCTATTTTCTCTTTTGTGCTTTTCTATGTGTTTTTAATTATCTATATATATAAAAGCCTAAGCAACCCGCTGACCAGCTGACTAGCCAGTAGCTATGATGCACAATGACCACTAGGGGGTTTTCAGAGAAGCATCCAGAAGCACTCAGTGCAGGAGTTTCTGAGCTGTGGTGACTTGGCAGCTGTGGTTCTTGGGTGACACACCTAGAACCAGAAAGGAGGGAGCCCGATTCTGGGATACATCACCCGAAAACTGCCCTCTCACAACCCAAGACTCCTCAGGGGATGTCGGAGAGCCAGTTTCAGCTGACCCTGCAGGCCAGGCTGAGGGACCTACCAGTGCATGAATCCGTGCACCAGGCCTCTACTTTATAATAATAAATCTAACTTTAAAAAAATGCATCCTGCCCAGCTGGCATGACTCAGTGGTTGAGCTTCAACGTATGAACCAGGAGGTCATGGTTTGATTCCTGGTAAGAGCACATGCTTGGATTGTGGGCTTGATCCCCATTGGGGGACGTGCAGGAGACAGCCAATCAATGATTCTCTCTCATCATTGATGTTTCTTTCTCTCTCTCTCCCTCTCCCTTCCTCTCTGAAATATATATATTTTAAATGCATTCTTTGGAATCATTGAACATATTTATAATTCAACATCAGTATCCATCTATATTCTCTTTTCCTCTAATTTATCTTATTTTACAAACAGTAATAACTGTGGGGGAGGAACACTCCATCTCCATTTTCTTTCATTGTTAATATTCACTACTCTTGCTTTTTGTTTAGTAAAATATGAATCAGTGATTGAACTATAATTCCCACCATGCCAGTTACTAGAACCTAGCAAATAATCACATGGTATTTACTGGGTTCCAGGAATTGTTCTAAGAGGTGTGTGTGTGTGTGTGTGTGTGTGTGTGTGTGTGTGTGTGTGTTCTCACACAACTGCTCTGCTCTATGAAATATGTCTTAACATCATCCCCCTTTTACAGATGAGGAAACTCCGAAGAGAGGTGAAGTGACCTGCTCAAAGTCACACAGCTAGTGTTTGCCCAAGATTGGAGTCAAGTTAAGTCAGTCTGCCCCAGAAACTGTGTTTTAATCACTGTGAGATACCGCTCCCACAGAGATATCCTAGAAGTAAGAAAAGACCCCTGTGTTGCTCTTGTTTTCTACTATTCTCCATTGCAGTGTTTCAACTTCTACTGAGGTGTGGGTTAAGTAGGAATTTGGGGGGTAGCCTGGGTTCTTAACTGCCATTTAATATTATTTCTATGGGAAAAAATCACTATGCATTCCAAATGAGTGACCTACAAATGAAACTTGGGAATAGTCTATTTGCAAGTTGGAGTTGCCCGTATATCTCACAAGAAAATTATTGCCAAAGAAAGACATGTGTTTCCATCCAAAATAAATGTCTGGAAGTCATTTGGTCTTTGAATAAACTTGGGCTATCCATCTTTAGCCAGGAGTTTACCCTGAGGACTCTTCATCAGGTGCTTACAATGTGAATAAAGACTTTTCAGAATGCTAACATCAAATCGCAGACACGATTCTGGAAGCCTTGCATTTTCACTCAGGCACACATGCTCCTGGAACAGAGTGCTCTCGCTGCCTGGCCTCGAAAAGGAGGCAGGAAAGCACGAATGCTGAGAATTTCCGGATCCTTTCAGAGCAGAATGTGGTGCTCTGGGTGCTTCTCTGAAAATAATGTATCTAAGAGGGAGAAGGGCTGAAGGTCAAGAGAGCTTTACATAATTTTTATTCTTTTAAAATGTATTCTAATATATGCTTGGATTTGCCTGCTGGAAATAGACCACACAATCAACAGGTTGTAACAACTGCTTACCACGGTATCACAATCCAATTTCTAACTGCAGCAGACATAATTTGATTTTGCTTCATTTCACTTTCCAAAAAGTAAAGCTGTCATGGAATTTTATAATTGTACTAGTGGCCCAGTGCACGAAATTCGTACATGGGGGTGGGGGGTTCCCTCAGCCCAACCTGCACCCTCTCCAATCAGGGACCCCTTGGAGGATGTCTGACCTCCGGGATCGGGCCTAAACTGGCGGTCAGACATCCCTCTCCTAATCTGGGACTGCTGGTTCCTAACCACTCACCTGCCTGCCTGCCTGAGCACCCCTAACTGCCTCTGCCTGCCTGCCTGAGCACCCCTAACTGCCTTCCTTTGCTGGCCTGATCTCTCCCCCAACTGCCCTTCCCTACCTGCCTGGTTGCCCCCAACTGCCCTCCCCTACCGGCCTGATCACCCCTAATGGCCTCTGCCTTGGCCCGCATCACCATGGCTTTGTCCGGAAGGAAGTCAGACATCTGGAAGATGGCTGGTCAACCTGGTCTAATTAGCATATTACCCTTTTAGTAGTATAGATAGATTATATAGGATAGGATTGTTTAAATGGGGCGGGGGGGGGGAGCCTTTTTCATCGGAAGGAGATGCTCTTGGCAAACAAAAATACATAATCCTTATATCTGGACTGATAGCCAGCTATATGCACTATACTGCCAAACAGGTCATTAAAAAATTGAACCACTTTCTTACACCTTATAACAAACAGCTGTTGCCCTTAAAACCCCTCCTCAGCCCTCATTTCAGGTTCTGCCTTCGCAGTTCACCCAGATTAGGTTCTGATTGGTTGGTTTCTATGGCAGTCAGCATCAAAAGCTCTGGCTCCTAGGCAGCCATTGGCTCCTTGCACTTCAACCAGATTAAGTTCTGATTGGTTGGTTTCTATGCCAGCCAATGTCAAAAGCTCCACCTCCTAGGCAGCCATTGGCTCCTCACACTTCACCCAGATTTGGTTTTGATTGGTCAGTTTCTTTAAAAAAAAATAAAAAATATATATATATATATATATATATATATATATATATATATATATATATATATTTTATTGATTTTTTAGAGAGAGGAAGGGAGAGGGATAGAGAGTTACTCCTGCACACTTCCTACTGGGGATGTGCCTGCAACCAAGGTACATGCCCTTGACAAGAATTGAACCTGGGACCCTTCAGTCTGCAGGCCACTGAGCCAAACCGGTTAGGGATGATTGGTCAGTTTCTATGCCAGTCAGCATCTTCAGGCCTATCAACGGGCCTGATTAGAGAGGTGGGGCTGATCAGCAGCCCCAGCAGAGGCCAGAGAGAAAGAGAGACACGCCTGCTGGCCACGCCCTGAGAGAGAGAGAGGCAAGGGCTGATCAACAGCTGCCACAGAGGCTACAGATCAGACCCTGCTTCTCTCTCCAGGCCTCTCTTGGGGCCTGATCCGCAGCCCCCTTGGCAGTCAGTGCTGGGTCACCACAGCAACCCAGAACTGAGTTCCAGTCAGTCAAACCTTCAGTCATTTTAGGTATTATGGACCTGGGTTTTTATATCAAACCAGAAAAATCTAAAGACACACTTTGCAATTACTCTGGGGAACAAACACACACTTCATTGGGAAAGCCAATAAAAGAGCAACCAACTGTCCCAAACTCCAAAAACATTAGCCATATTGTCACCAGATGGAAATTTTACAATATTAGCAATGAACAAAATCAAAGCAATGAACAACAGCAAAGTCTATACTTGTTATGGAAAAATTAACCATAGTCCCCTGAAGTCCCACAAAGAACACTGGCCAGATTTAGTATTACAAGAGAAAAAAAAATCTGAATTAGAAAATGACCTTTACCAGTAATGGCTAAGAAACTTATTTTATGGTCAAAATGTGTATGCCCCCTCCAAATTCATATGTTGAAATCCTAATTCTCCTATGTAATGGCTTTGGAGGTATATAATGGCTTTGGGGGTAGGGGCCAAGTCATAATGGTGGATCTCTCATGAGTGGAATTAGTGCCCTTATAAAAGAGACTCCAAGCCCCAGCCAGGTGGCTTGGTTTGTTGCAGTATTATCCCACACACCAAAAGGTTGCTGGTTTGATTCCCAGTAAAGGCACATACCTAAGTTGTGAGTTAGATCCTCAGTCGCAGCACATATGGAAGGCAACCAATTGATATTTCTCTCTCACAACAATGGCTCTCTCTCTCTCTCTCTTTCTCTCTCTCTCTCTCAAATCAATAAACATATCCTCGGGTGAGGATTTAAAAAAAATAAAAAGACTCCAAGAGCTCTCTTGCCCCATCTGCCAAGTGAAGATACAGTGAGAACTGTCATCTGCATATCAGGAACAGGGCCTCTTACCAGATGCTGGATCTGCCAAAATCTTGATCTTGAATATCGGAGCCCCCAGAACTGTGAGAAATAAACATTTGTTGTGTAAGCCACCCAGTCTCTGGTATTTTTGCTATAGCAGCCCAAACAGACTACGATATTCATTCTTTACATACTGCATGCATTCGATGGGTGTTTGAAAACAGATTGCTGCAATAAATACTATTGTAGTGTTTGTCACTAACTTACATTTTACACATAACAGACTTGCAGTTACAGCTGGTTCTTAAAATTAAGAGTTTCATAGATAATCTGTGTACTGAGATATCTTAACAAATGGTAGCTGGTTCCTTTTGATCTGCTGGCTAAAATGGGAATCTGTTTTTAGGATGAGAAAAATGCCTTTTAGTCGTTCATAAGCTCTGTTAATAAATACTGTAAGTCCCACAACATGGGTATCCTCATACAATTATTCCTCACTAATATGCAATTTCATCATGTTAATTATTCTTTTTTTGTTCCAGCTTTTATGTTCAATAATACTGACAACAGGTTAGAACTGTACTCTCCGATGTGATAGCCACTGACCACATATGGCTATTGAGCCCCCAAAATGTGACTGGTCTGAGCTAAGATGCACTGGGAATGTAAAATACTTGCCAGATTTGAAGACTTAGTACCAAGAAAATGCAAAATATCATCATAATACTTTTTATATAGCTCACATGTTGAAATGATAATATTTTGGATTGTGTATACTAAATAAAATGTACTTAAATTTAATTTCATCCATTCTCTGTGCTTCTCTGTCTTGCCACGTGCCCGGGGATGACCTCTGAGGACTGAGTCCCAGACTTCTATGCTGGCAAATTTCCAGTTGAGTTCAACCAATGACTGCCCCCCACAGAAGATCTGAGGATGAGAAGAAGGAGATGCTGGAACATTCTTCCCTCTTCTCCTCTCTTAAAGAAGCTGGTGCCTCCATGGCTTCCACTTCCACCTGGCGGTTCTTCCTCCAATGGCTTCACCTTCACTGGGCTCTATTTCCATTAATCTCTTCTTATGACCCTGATGCCAGAAAGACACCATTAACCAATTTTTATTTCCCCACTTCCCCCAACAGCCAACCTTTACTGCCTTGTATCCTTATTTCGTGTTTCCTGTGGCCACTGGGAATTCCTAATGTTGGCCAGCTCCATCGATGAATCAAAGTTTTCCCACCAGTCTTACAAACTGGTTTATCTGTTATTTTGCTTTCCATTTCCTTCATATTGGCTGAACTGGCCTACTTATCATCCTCCAAATATGTCCAACAAATATGTGTTTCAACACCTCTGTGAGATGCTGTTCTAGCCTTGAATTCCATGTTCCCTTTATCTTTCTCTATTGAAATCTTATGTTTCCAGCAAATCCCTTCCCTTATGATTGTGTTAGGCCAATTTTGTTACAAGAAACAGACTCCTTTAGCCAAAAGGCTAATCTGTTGCATAAGAAGTACAGGGTGAACTCACAGAACCTAGGGAACCACAGGTATCATGTGAGACTGGAGTCAGAGATATCAGAAAATCAGACAAGGAAGTTGTTCTCCCCTTCCCTGGGGCCCCAAGTCTCTATTTGCAGCTCTCTGCATGTCTGCTTTATTATTCTCACTCTCATTTTACTGACTCTGTATTTTGTATGTATGATGACTTATTTGTGCCATCATTTCCAGAGTCCAGTGGAAGCTGACTTCATATGTACTATATCCCAATATCCCAATTCCTTGGAGAGAAAAGCTAAGGAATCCAGCTGAGCCAATGGGTTGACTCCCCTGGGTCTGATGCCCACCCCTTGACCAGCCAACCCTGGAGACAGGCAGAAGGTACATGAGCACAGGTGGGAAGAGCATGAATGGGCCTGGATAATATGATTGGCATCTCTGGTATAGTAATCACCCCACACAGAGTGATCTGAACTTCCACATACCCTACTTACTATATTCACCTTATGCTGCAGTAACTTTATTTATGTCTCACTTCCCCTCTAGGGTACAGGGAACATACTTGATGTCATGTTATGATTATCTTTCTCCAGAAAGCAGACTTTGAAATGTAGTTTATATGCAGGATGCTTATTAAAGAATGCAATTAGTGGGAACAAGGGAAAGGAAGCAAGACTGGGCAGAGGGAGTCAGTGAGCTGCATTGGAAGTCAAATGGCGGCCTCAGCCTAGGGCAGGGAGCTCTGGAGCGAGTGTGACCAGCATTGTTCTAGTTAAGCTGAGGTAGCCAGGCCTCTGTGCTATGCACCTGTCAGCCATCAGGCATGAGCCTTCCCAGGAAGGGGTATGTATTTGTGCTAGAGGGCTGTCTGCAGCTGAAGCAATCCTGGTGGGGTTAACAGCTGAAGGCTGTGTACTCACAGCACACCCATCCGCATGCCCATGTGCTGTCCCCTTTGATTGAAAGGGGATCTGGATGGCACAACACAAAGACTACAGTCAACTGCAGTCTCCATTGTGCATTACACAATGCATGGGTTTGTGTATCTTCTAGCTACTTCAAAGCAGAGAGACAGAGAAGGGGAAGTGAGTGAGAGAAGGAGGGGGAGGGGGAGAATGAAGATAATTGTTGGCAGAAAGAATAAATGGATGATATATACAAATAAATCATTTTTAACAGATCTTACTGGAAAAATAGAATAAAGGAAAATCCTAAGATTTAAAGTTAACGATGTGTACAATTCCAAATTTGCCACTCACTGTGACTTAAAGCAAGTTATTAAACATGTTGTCCCCCTTCTCTCCCTTCTGATTATAGCAAATACGCTCCTGTCTCTAATATTTGAGTGATTCAGAGAAGGCATACAAGTAGAGATCCCTGTCCCATGTGTATGAGTAGGCACCTCAATCCACACAACCAAGCCCTACCCACTCTCCTTCTCTAACACTCTTTTTAGCAGCAGCCCTTTGGACATCCATGGACCTAGGTATGTACCATGGTGATGTGATCCATCCTCAGGTAAACAGACCCAGAAAGAGGCCTTGGCAGGCTCTCAGTGGCACTCCTCTTTGCCCACAATTTTCTCACTTCACCAGGAGGGGGACTGCGGAGGGAAAGTGGGCCCCTCTAAATTGGTAAGTGGCAGAAATCTTTTAGATCATCATTTGTCAGTGGCTTTGCTTAATTCCAGCAGTTCTCCATTGACTTCATAAAGTCCTGGATATTTTGCAAGATTTACAACTTTGTTTTGCAATATGTTTGTAATACACATTACTGTCCTATAGTTGATGGTTGTTCCCAATGTGTGGAGGTGACAGGTGTCATTCACTACAGTTAAACTGGGAGTGATGTTGCAATACAGATTGATTTTACTCATGTTTAGTAAAGTGGTGAACATTCTTGTATTGTGATGCATTTTGCTTTCCCTCTGAGCCATTTTCATTTGGAAACTTCAATAATATATCCTCAGACAATGAGCAATTTTATATATTAAATGTTGCCTTTATGTGAGTGAACTGGCTATTGTGTCAGGATGCCCATTCTGATCCTGCAGACAGAAAAGTGGACTTTCTAGGCTGAGTTCTAGGCAGCTGTCTATGGTCTGAGCTGGAAGGAGACATCAGTAGAAGCCCAAAGAGAAAGATTTTAAAAATGCAGTTGAAGCAAAATAAAAACTGTAACCAGAAAAATCAATGGATCCACGCTACCTGTCACTACTCGAGCCAATTAAGCAGAGACAAGGTCGAATCATGTACGAGTGTTTATTCCAATACTGCCAGCAATAAGGGGGAGCAGCAAGTCAGCCACAAAAAAATCTGCTCTGCAGACCACCATAAACCAGATTACATGGGGAAGTAGTCAAAGGGTGTGCCAAGTGGGCAGTTAACAGGTAAGCAGAGGGCTAGGGATCTTCAAAGGGCTTGGTGATATGCAAGGGTTGGGGTCTTCAAAGGGCTGATGATTCTGGTTTCTGTTAATCTTTCCATGATAATAGGCAGATCCAAATGGGAAGGATTGGCTGCATTTCCAGGTGAGCTCCCAGGTCCTGTGTGTGTAACTGCCAGCCAGGTTAGAGTGTGCCTTCTTTAATCAGAACAAAACAATCACAGTTAACAGAGCATGATTAATATTTCTTACAATTCTAGCTGATTTCCCAACATTCTATTTCTGTCCCTATCCTTTCCCCACTGCTTTTCTTATCATCTCATATCTCTGAGATTAGTTTTATAAGAAAATCTCATCCTGTTGGACTGTGTTTTCTTCTGCCTTAAAATCAGTTCTTGGGGATGGAATACAGAGAATTCAGCATATCAAAAGAGGAAGACAGCTATCAAACTACAAAACATAAACAGGAGAAAATAGTTAAAAAGAATTCCCACAACCCAGACAGGTTGGGTAGCCAGGAAGTTAGGTTGGATAAGTCAAATCCAAAAAAACACTTTCTCATTTTACCTTGGAGATGGAGAAACCATCTAATTTGTTGAATGTTGTTTTCTATCAATTGAGAATTGTCAGAAAGATTAAAATAGCATAGTTCTTAAAATTCCTCACAATTATGGTTATGCCACAATAGCAAATAATCTGTTGCTGCCCGATTGTCTTAGAACTGCCTCCCTGGCCTGGCTCAGCTCTTGATTTTTTCTGTGTATAACCCTGGAAGTGGCATTCAAGGCTTTTACCATGCTCCAAGACAGTCAGGTTATTTCTACATTAAGGGAGCCTACCATTGCAGCCATAACAAAAATGGTTAAAGCCGTATATTCAGCAGGGCTCCCAGGGGGAGATCATCATGAGAAAGCCTCTTCTGGTTCAGACCCTGCGATGTTTCTGAGGCATAAAGATGGTCAGTCCTCCCAAAGAACAAGCCCCCCTCCCCCGGTGTTGTTGGCAGGGGTCCTATCTAATAAAAGAGTAATATGCAAATTGATTGTACCTCCGCTACGCCCACCAGCCAATCAGGAATGAGTATGCAAATTAACCCAACCAAGATGGCTGCAGCCACGGAGCTAGCAGGAAGCTTGGGTTTTCCAGGCAATGGAGGAAGCCAAAGTTCCCACACACCCTGGCCAGCCCAGGACTCCACTCAAGGCTACGAAGTTTCAATTATAGAAGATAAATAAATCCCAGATACCAGGGTCTCCCCTTGGGTCACTGGGGTGTGTGGCTGGCCTGCACACCACCATAGGCCCCTCACCCAGGCTGCCCCATGCCCCAAGGGTACACCCACCCTGATCTGGGACACCCTTCAGGGCAAACCAGCCGGTCCCCACCCATGCACCAGGTCTCTATACTAGCTAATAAAAGAGTAATATGCAAATTGACCATCACTCCAACACACAAGATGGCTGCCCCCATGTGGACACAAGATGGCCACCACAAGATGGCCAGCAGGGGAGGGCAGTTAGGAGGGACCAGGTCTGCAAGGGAGGGCAGTTAGAGGTGACCAGGCCTGCAGGGGAGGGCATTTAGGGGCAAACAGGCTGGCAGGGGAGCAGTTAGGCATCAATGAGGCTGGCAAGGGAGTGGTTAAGGGGTGATCAGGCTGGCAGGCAGAAGCGGTTAGAGACAATCAGGAAGGCAGGGAGGTGAGCAGTTGGGAGCCAGCAGTCCTGGATTGTAAGAGGGATGTCCGGATCGGGCCTAAATGGACAGTTGGACATCCCTCGAGGGGTCCTAGATTGGAGAGGGTGCAGGCTGGGCTGAGGGACACACACCCCTGTCCATGAATTTTGAGCCAGCAGTCCCGGATTATGAGAGGGATGTCCAGATTGGGCCTAAATGGACATTGGACATCCCTCGAGGGGTCCTAGATTGAAGAGAGTGCAGGCTGGGTTGAGGGACACACACCCCTGTACATGACTTTCATGCACCAGGCCTCTAGTATATGAATAAACAGTCATCCCACATATCAGAAATCAACCGGTCAGCAGCTTAGTATGTCCATTACTGTAAGAGAGGGTGAAATTATCAGAACAATTCATATTGTAGTTATTAGATATTTAAAAATGATAACTAGAACATCTGATAAAAGTCAGACATTCACCATAGAAAATTACTGCAGCTACCTTTAGAGAAAATATCCTTGCCCCAAATAAATAGAATAATTCTATATACTAGCCATTGGTGTCCCAACTCCTACTAGGCAAAATGGAAAGGTCGGTTCTACATAGGTTCCTCCATTGCCAGCTTCAGAGAATTTGGAGTGGTGAGAAGCACATCTCTGAGTCCCACCCATTTCTCCTCCAGTTGGCCAACCATCCTTGCTCTGCTTATGTCTGCCTAACTGCCTACCACATCCCCTCAAGGATCTTGGCTCTGAATTCTTTCATGAAAAAGGGACATAGTGTCACTTCAGAAACTACTTCATGCTGAGGAAGGATGGAGTTTTCTTCAGAACCAAGAGATCCTTGCTCTCTGTCAAAGGAATATGAGGCCTAGGGATGGATGGAGGTGGCAATTATCTAGAGGTGGTATTCCCTAAGTGCAAGTAGGGCTTGTAGCCTGGTGGAGACAAACTGTGTTATAAAATGTAGTATTATTGGGCAAAAGTAAGAACAGCAAGAATTATGACAAATGATCTGGTGGAAGGAAAAAAATTTTTCAGTTCTAATAATTCCCTATGGAAACACAAATTTTCCCCTAAAATCACCCTCATTTTTATTAAAGAGCTAAATTAAGACCAATTTATTTACTGTATTAAGTCTAGTTAGAAATTGCCTGATCACTTGCTTGAATAACAGTTGATTTTTAAATATATGCTTTGCTGGAATCTCATGATGAAGCTTTAATTACCCCCACAGGGCAAGAAGCTGAGCCACCTAGCTGCTATCAGGCTTTCCTGCAATACCTGTAGACTTGGGTAATTTCCTCAAGTTCAGGTCCCCAATGATGTCTTGAGGTTCCTGCCTTGCCATCTCTCAGGAAGGCAACCTTGTTCCTTACCTGGAAAGACTGCCATGAACCACGTGACCAGGCAAGGTACCAGGCTTTCTCCAAGGGGCTCTTATTGGTTTCATTCCTTAAAGCTTTCTAGTGACAACCAGAGTCCAGGCATGTTAGACATGACATTCCAAAGTCCTTGTTAATAAAACCACAATTGGAAACTGGCTTTAATGAATTCATGCAAAGAAACATATTGCCATGACTCACTGATTAAGAACTGCCAAACTCTGGAAGGATTAGGTAGGAAGAAAAATATATAATTTACCAAATTGCTTTAAAAATGCTTCCTTATATCTGAAAAACAAAAAATTTAAGCATCTGTAACACTTTCAACAAAAGTACCAAAAACTATACTTTAAACTATAATTTTAAACTATAAAATTATTTTCAGTTCATTCAGTCCCGTGATCAATTTTTTGTTGTTGTTTCTTCTGATTTTTCCTGCCAGTACTTTTATAAATCCAGATACTCTATAGAGTTCTCATAATTTTTATCCAGTTCAAAAGGGATGAAAATGTCAGAATCCTTTCCATAGATCCCTCAGAAGATGTAACATTTTTCTAAATGCATTATAACAAAGTGACTGTCTCTAAATGACAAGAATAAATTTAAAATGACAGAGTTATGGATTGATTATAATTCAAAGGACATGGAATCCTGTCCTTTCTGAAAAACACAATATTCCACAATATTACAACTAACATTTAGTTATAACTGAAAGCATATCAGAATCTATTTTAATAATCTCTATATATAAAAGCCTAAGTGACCATTTGACCATTCAACCAATAGCTATGATGCGCACTGACCACCAGGGGACAGATGCTCAATGCACAGGCATGGAAACATGGAACAGACTGATGAATCACAGAGGGAAGGGGGTGGGAGGAGGGTGGGAAGATATTAACCAAAGAACTTATATGCATACTAGAGGCCTGGTGCATGGATTCGTGCACCAGTGGGGTCCCTCGGCCTGGCATGCGGAGATCAGGCCGAAACTGGCAGTCTGACATCCCCCAAGGGATTCCAGATTGTGAGAGGGCATAGGCCAGGTGCCATATTGGAATGATCTAAAGCCAATTCTAAGTAAAAAAAAAAAAAAGTTTCTTAAAATTCAAGCTGTAGGAAGGTTGTCAAACTTATTTTACCAAAAGATTATATTTCATTATTATTATTATTAAACAGTACTAGACCATTCATTCAAAGTGACAAAAGGTATTAAACACAAACATAGACTCGCAAAACTTCAGTTCTAATTAAAATAACATAGTATATGATCACTTCAATAATTTATAGAACTTTTGCTTCCTAGACAAATACAGGAAAAACTTTATTTCCCTTTTAACAGACTAGAAAAGGACTCAATGAATTCTGTATTAGCTTACTTGATATTAATTTACCTAAT
Source organism: Corynorhinus townsendii (assembly GCA_026230045.1). Taxonomy (NCBI): domain Eukaryota; kingdom Metazoa; phylum Chordata; class Mammalia; order Chiroptera; family Vespertilionidae; genus Corynorhinus; species Corynorhinus townsendii. The sequence goes on from JAPDVU010000009.1 coordinate 47,586,389, forward strand.
TAAATTTATTATTAAGATTACTTATACTAGTGATTTCCTTTTAAGATTTCTCTTCACAATCCTTCTATTACCAAAACCATAGAATTTCTTTCCAACTAGTTAGAATTTTTAACTCTTAGAAACCTTAAATTTTAGGTGACAAGTACATACTTAACACTTCTCAGATTAGTAATACATTCACATTTTTAAGAGATAGATTTCAAATAAAACACAAGACATATTCATTAAAAGATTTAAATCTATCCTCTCTGTAAGAAAAACCCAAAAGTAGACACTCAGATCAATTAATATTTTAGTATCCTGTTATTTCAAAATACCTAGATATTTAAATTTTTTTACTATTTAACCCAGCAAACTCCAAAGTTTTAAATTACCAAAGACTTTGGAAAATTATGTTTAGACATATAATTATCACTGAAAAGCTTTATCATAATCTCTTCATTTTAGTTACATCTATCTATTATGTCTTAATAATGTTGAGATCTTAAAGCCAATTATTATTACCCAAGGCCTTTTCTTGGCAAATTTTGTAACAGGGATAACTTGCAGTCTTATTCTTCTTTACAAAATGGGTGTGGCTCCCACTGCTATTTTGCAGCTTGCTGAAGGGCATTTCTGCAGATCTACTCCTCCTAGGAAAAAGACTTGGGGGTTCTAGGAGGTTTCTATTTCCCATATTTTTCTTTCTAAATAGACTGTAACAATATGAAATCTTGCATATAAGAAGAGATCTTTAAAAAAAACAAAAAACAACACACACAACAAGAGTAAATAAATGAGTACTCTCAAAAGAATGGACTGGGGCATTAGCCTTAGAATTTTATTTTATTTTTTTAATCCTCACCCAAGGATATTTTTCCATTGATATGTAGAGAGTGGAAGAAAGAGAGAAAGACAGAGAGAAATATTGATGTGAGAGAAACAGATTGATTGGTTACCTCCTGCACAAGCTTCCACCAGGGCCTGGGAAGGGGAGGAGCCTGAAACCAACATAAGTGCCCTTGACCAGAATCAAACCTGGGACCCTTCAGTCTGCAGGCCAACACTCTATCCACTGATCCAAACCAGCTAGGGCATATCCTTAGAAACTTATCTCACATTAACCCAGCACAGCAAATGACCTTTGGTTCTGAGTGGTGTAAAGCCCAGATAACAGAGACAGAGGATTCCCTATGTTCATAAACTGGTGAAGAGCAAACTAAGTCCACAAAAGATAGAAAGCAAATAAAGAACTCTCACTAGCTAAGAGTTTCTGCCTTGAAGTTCCTGCAATCCCTGCCATGCATTCAGCCTGCCATAAGCAGCTAGGCCCCCAGCAAAGTGGCATGTGCCCCATCCTTAAACAAATTAAACCAAACAACAAAGAGACACAAAGCAACAATCAACAAAGACACTCATATACAACTAGGGGCCCAGTGCACAAATTCATGCTTCCTGAAAGGAACTGTGGGCCGCGAGGCTGCAGGGGGCTCAGGGGAAGGTCCTGGCCCATTCTCTGTGGCCCTGCCTGGCCCCTCCCTCCATGGCCCCCAGTCCCCTGTCTGCTGGCAGCCCCACTCTTGCCACCGCTGCTCCCACTTGCTGACAGTGCTGGCCCCTCTCACACCCACTTATGGCACCGAGCACTTGAGGTCAGTGCCAGCAGTGGGTGTGAGCGGGGCCTGCTGTCCCGACTGTCCCTCAGGAGCAGGGGGAGGTAGAGAAGCCCTCAGGGGTGGTCAGGGCTGGCAGCTGCTGCTCTCACTGCTGACGGAGCCAAGTGATCAGGACCGGTGCCAGGCGCCAGCAGTGGGTGCAAGCGGCAGCTCCGGCGCCAGCAGCGGGTATGACTGGGGCCAGCACTGGCAGCAGGTGTGAGCACCCAGCAGGACTGCAGCGCATGGGAGCAAGGAATTTTCAGTGACCACCAGAGGCTCACCCCAATGACAGCAACTGGTGCCCCGCCTTGGTCTGGTGCCCCCATTCACCTGCTCCACCATCCCCCTGCGGCCAATGCCCACTACATTCTGCGCTCTGCCTCCTGCAGCTGACACCTGCCATCATCCGTGCGCACCCCCTGGTGGTCAGTGCACATCATAGCGACTGGTTGTTCAGTTGTTCAGTTGTTCTGACGTTTGGTCTGTTTGCATATTAGGTTTTTTTATATATAGATATTTATAGGTGCACACAACCCACAGACAAGAGCTTCACACCATGCTCCTTGTCTGTCCTGCCACAGCCACCACAGAATGCCCTGCATAGAAAAAAGCACTGAAGCAGAACAATGTCTCTTATCTCAGAGGGGATCAGGCTAAGGGCTCAGAGACCAGGCCAAGAACCACTGGAGCTCTGTTGCCATCTGGAGCTGATCAGATTCACCCAGTAAATAAATGCCTTAAGCCCAGACAAAAGGCAGTTCAATGCCTCCTGTGCCATACACAGTACATGCTGCCTTACAAAGGAGCCCAGAGGAGAGCAACTGCTTCTCATGCCAGACAAGACGCTTGATTCTTCTACAAAAACACTTGATTCAACTTAGGTCTTAGGTGAGATGATGGGATTGCTGAGGACTCAAAACAGGAAAATCCCTGGCAGCACTGCAAGTAAGAGTCCAGACCACAGCCCCAAGAACCCCCAGTCCAGGCAGCAAGTGGGATCTCCAGTACTCACCCCAGAGGAGTCTCTCGCTTACATCTCTTCATAGTTGCCAGAATACGTAACCAGAAAATCAATGGGCCCATGCTACCTGTCACTACTTGAGCCAATTAAGCAGAGACCAGGTTGAATCATATATGAGTGTTTATTCTAATACTGCCTGCAATATGGGAGAGCAGCAGGTCAGCCATAAAAGTCTGCTCTGCATCCCACCATAAGCCAGCTGCTTATATTGGATAGAAGAACAAGGATTACATGAAGAAGTAGCCAAAGCGTATGCCAAATGGGCGGTTAACAGGTAACCAGAGGGCTGGGGATCTCCAAAGGATGTAGAGAGTGCCTGGGAAGGCACATGGCATTCTTTAATTATTGTCAGCTGAACCCAAGGCGACAGGCAAAGCCACAGCCTGGGAATATGCTTTGCCAAAAAGGCAAGGGTGTTATCAGCTTGACCTTCATTTCAGCCCAGGTGTGGGGTAGTGGTTTTTGATATGTAAATCTAGTCAAGCACCAGGAATGCTGGGGCCTACTCAAGAATGCAAATAATCTCCTTTGTCTTGACTTTTGGTGAAACTTCCTGGTATTTGGGGGCATAAAATAAACATGCTGCATGGGTTCTGGGTCACTGTCTCTCCAGCAGAAGAGGGCAGTGGTCCCACCTGGTTCCCAGCTTTTTCTGTCTATCTCTGTGTCTTTGTCTCTTTCTTTCTTTCTTTTATTTCTCAATCCCCAGCCACCTCTACTCAGGAATTGGACCCGCTCTCTAGCCACGCTGACCGTGGAAAAGAGAGAAATATTGTTACATCAAAAGGGTTTGGTGATATGCAAGGGCTGGGGTCCTCAAAGGGCTGGTGATTCTGGATCTGATAATAGGCAGATCCAAATGGAAGGATGGGCTGCATTTCCAGGTGAGCTCCCAGGTCCTGTGTGTGTAACTGCCAGCCAGGTTAGAATGTGCCTTCTTTAATCAAAACAAAACAATCACAGTTAACAGAGCATGATTAATATTTCTTACAATTCTAGCTGGTTCCCCAACATTCTATTTCTTCCCCTATCAAAACCTTCTTGTACATCAGGCAAAGGAAAAGCCACATTTTTACTTGTACCATCAACAGTACTAGCGAGTTCTGCTGGTTAAGATGAGAGATCTGAACTGCCAGGTGTTTCTAATTGAGGCCGTGAATAAATAAAAGACACTATCACAGCCAGCACTAGCTGCGGCTATCAACGGCTCAGGTAAATGGAAATAAAAATATTAGAAAAAGTATTGGGGAAAAGTAAAGAAAAAAATAGCATTTATATTTTAACTCCCCACACAGTCCATACCTGCTTCTGGTGCCTCAACCTTCAAAAGGATGGCTGTGTGAATGGATAGTAGCTACCTGGAGAGTCCTGAGAGAACATCCCTCCTCCTGATGCAGACACAGATAAGAAGGGAGTTTCTGGCTTAAACTCTTAAACAGGAAATTCAATAATTCATTTTTAAATGAACAGATCAAAAAAGGAGTTTGTGGGAGATGAATGGAACAAGCTCCTCTCCTGCCTCAGCCCCTCCTACACATCAAGCCCTGACCTCCAGGAGCACCCTGAGTCCTGGACTGCTTCATGTTAATTTCCCAACTGGGGGTTATCACACCAGGCACAGACATGGAGAATGTGGCTCCAGGTATGGGTAGACCTGGGGTTTGACTGCTCAAAGGTTATGTTCTTCTGGTTTTTAGAGACATACTTGGTGTCCAAGACAGGCCCTGTGCATTCTTGCTATGTCTCTGAGCCAAGAGTAGGGTTCATTTCTATGAACTTGAAAATGTTTTGAGGATCCCAGCTGTGCAAAAGAAATTTCAGTAACAGCTTTACACCTCACTAGGGCCAAAGACACATCTCCAATCCTTCATCCCCATCAGGACAACTTAGCCTTAGCCCCAGCTTATAGTTCTGTGCCCAAGTCTCAATGCCCCAGGCTTGCTAGACTGTCACAGCATCCAGTGAGGCTGGGGAGCAGGGGGAGGGGTGGTATAGCTACTGGGGGACTCTATTACTTCTATTAAACTTTGTTTGTCGATTTCATTATGTGCTTGCAGGTGACTAATGAGGAAGAGGCGTCAGTATCAGCTGATTGCTGTATGGTGCAGTTCACTTCCAGTGCACTTCCAGCATTCCCCACTCCCTCCTCTCTCCCCTGTTCTCGCCTCTCTTCCTGCACCCTCCTCTCTCCACCTACCCTCTCCCTCAGCCCCTCTCCTCTCCTCTCCCTTTTCTTTTTCTCTCTCCTCCCTCCCCACTTCCTCTTCTCTCCCTACTCCCTCCTCTCTCCCCATTCCTGATCTCCACTAGTTTCACTCTTGCCTTCTCAACTCCCAGCTCCAGCCTTGCAGCCTAGGTGAGGTAGCAGCCCTATGGAGTTGAAAATACTTGCCAATTACTGATTCCATGTGGCCATGCCATGAAGCTGTCAGTGAGCAAAAAATAAGATTCAGGCAAAAAAGAGGATGAGAATCATAATGCTTCCGGGAAACCGGTTGATATCATCAAGGGTATATTTTGCTGAGTCCTAGACTTCATCTGTCAGTAACATTTAAGAAATTAAGAAAGCATTATCTTTGAAGTGATCCTGGGATAGTGATGAAAATACACACACACACACACACACACACACACACACACACACACACAATTTAAATCTACAAAGCAGATTTGCTTTCTTTTGATTAGAAGAAAAAATATGTTAAATTTAAGGTCACCTCTCACCAAGAGAGAAGAATCAGAATGCTCTAATGATTAAGTGCAAATCCCCCAAACCTTTTCCACTTTCTTAGCCAGGTGCTTCTTTTATTCTCTACTTCTCCTGTAAGCGTTTTCGGACATTTCCTCCTGTGTGGTTTCCTTTCAAAATCTCTTCATCCAGCTGCATTGCTTTTGACCATCAAGTCACGGTGAGATTGACAGATGCTGACCATTGTTAAACTGATACTGAGCGCTGGTTACCTTAGAAATGCAGCAAAAACAAAGATAGGAATGCTAAGGAGCCCTAGGGATGTCTGCCCTCTGGGCTTCAGAAAACTAGTGCGGTAAATGAATCTGAGCCCTACACATCCATCAGGCTGATGGGTGGCTGCATCTTCAAAAAACAGATGAAGAGAGACAGTAGCTGGGGAGAAACAAGTGGATTGTTACCAGCAGTTCCGAGGCAGAAAGCTCTGTGCTGCTTTGAAAAAGTCAATTTCTAGCTTATGATATTATGTGCAAGAGCCACACAACCTGAAGTGTTTTGTGTCTTGACCTGTGAAAATAAGTCTATTAGCCCTCATCAACCGCCCACCATGCAGGTGCCTGGAACTTAGCAAGCCCAGAACACTGAGGTCTCCCAGTTCAGGAAGGAACACTGTCTCTGGGATCAGCAAGGTCTGCAGTAACAATATTGTCATTCGGTATCGTGGTGGGAGAGAGGCACCCCCCTCTTAATGAGGAAACGGAGCACTGTTTTCATTTTTAATTGCTGGGGCTAATTAAGCCGTAGGCTCTCGAAGACCTGGGCCCCATGGGTGCATGTTCCCAGGCGCTTCTGCAGAGCCTCCCACCTGCACGCCACCAGGCAGGCCCCCTGCTGCAACCAGCGCGGCCCCATTCCCATTAAGAACTTTATTACAAAGCTCCCTTCAGTGCCCTAGCATGGGCTCCTTCAGCTTCCCAGGGGAATTCTGAGGGGGCTTGTTCAAGCCTTTATAAGACAAAGTGGGAACTGGCACATCACACAGGCAGTCAAGTGTTAACATGTGCCCGGAAAAAGAAAATATTCAAATCCACCAGGAAAACCAAGCAATCAAAGTTTCTTTTTAACTGAGATGGAGGGGTCCCTCTCTGATTCCTGCAAGCCCTGGGGTGAGGCATGGGTGCTTGGTCTCACACAGTAACCAGGACACATCATGGCAACCACAGAGTCTCCTGAGTAGCTACATATTTTTCCGGCAATATCATGTTCATTGCTGTTTTCACAGAATTCACTGTGATATTTGGAGAAAAGACAGAAAGTAAAGAAGGATGAAACTGGGAAGAATAGGGAATTTGTAATACTCTTTAGTTGCTTATCACATCCCTCATCTTAAAGCCCTTTTTATAATGAGAATAAAGAAAAGAAGACATGTTCTTTCTTTATTATGTCTTAATTCTTCTATATGCATTCCTTATATATCTAGATAGCAATCTATACTAATAATAGGGTAATATGCAAATTGGTCACTATGCTATCATAGTAATGACAGATCAGCAGGCTGTGTGTGCAGCAGGCGCAGGTGGATGGGAACTTGCAGCATCAGGGACAGGGGTTGGGCTGCGGCAGAGAGACCTCTCCACACGCCTGTGCTGGGGGTCCGCAGGCATGCAGAGAGGCCCCTCTGCCGTGGCCCCAGCCAGGGATCCGCAGGCACGTGCAGAGGTCTGCAGGCCTCTGCTGTGGCCCAGCCCAGGGGCGGGGCCACGGTGGGGGCCTCCATGCGCCTGCGCTGGGGGTCGGTAGGCCTCCACTGTGGCCCAGCCTGGGAGTCTGCAGGCTTCCTCCAGCTCCAGCCTACCTCTTTGGGGCGATGGATCGCAGGGCTCCCTCACTGTGACAGGACACAGGCCTGGCTGGGGAACCACCTCCCCCCACTAGGCCCCGAGTGCACGAATTTCGTGCACTGGGCTACTAGTCTATATATATAAAAGGCTAAGTGACCTTCCCACCTTCGGGTACCTATGACTCACACTGACCACCAAGGGGCAGATGCTCAACCCAGGAGCTGCCAAGCTGTGGTGACTTGGCAGCTGTGGTTCTTGGGTGACACACCCCAGAACCAGAGAGGAGGGAGCTCGATTCCTCACAGGGCTTCCTGATTCTAGCTTCAGCCGTGGGTTATGTTGCTGTGGGTTATGTCAGCCCCAAATCTGGTTAACTGCACACTTGCATTTGCATTCCACACCCTGTACAACAGTAACTTTGCAGAGTGTCCTCTCGCATCTGGAACCCCTACCTATCAATCTATACAAAAGTCTAAGTGACCGGCCATACATCCGACACGCACTGGCGATTTAAAAATAAACATTGACTCACGCATGCCTGATACATATAAAGCTCTTGCTAGTGCCAATCGTAAGAGTGTGTTTTGATCTGTCATTGTTGATCTGAATTTTGTTGTTTTTGTGACATTCTGAAGCTAAAAAAAGTGACATTATCAACAGAATATGTCTGAAGAACAACTATTGGTACAATGTTCCTCTGAAGCTGATTTCTTCTATTTAATTTCCTTTCAATGTGCACAAATCTACGCACTGGACCACTAGTAGATATATAAATAGCCATTTGCTAGCTATATAGATATTGAGAGAGAGAGAGAAAAATATTGGGGTTTTTGTTTGTTTGCTTGCTTGAGTTTTGTGGTGTGTGTGTGTGCGTGTGTGCATGCGTGCATGTGTGTGTTTTAATGGGCACAAGCTTTCTAGCTCCAATTAAAAAAAAAATACTGCCAGCCAGTGTGGCTCAGCCATTGAGTGTTGACCCAGGAGGCAAGAGGTTGCCGGTTTGATTCCCAGTTGGAGCACATGCCTGGTTGCAGGCACCATCCCCAATAGGGGTGGGTGCAGGAGGCAGCTGATCGATGATGTTCCTTTCTCATTGATGCCTTTATCCCTCTCCCTTCATCTCTCTCTAAAAATCAATAAAAACATTTTTAATTACTTATTTTTGTTTTGGGGGCATAGGGGCAGGAAGAGTAAGGGACTGAAATAATCAGCCTGTCTTAATACCAGACTTGGGGCAAGAGTAAAATGAAGACTCCTAGACCATGTCTCCCTATTCCTCCCAACTCCACTCCTGGGAGCAGCCACTCTTTCACCATCTCTTGAGCCTAGGGGTAGGCACACCTATAGCACAATATGCCTCTGTGAGGAGAACCTAGTAAAGGGATGGATGTGACTATAGAAGCAGGCTCCAGGCTGTTTGGGCACCTCATTTCCCAATCTCAGATACCTAGACCTTGGGGGCGGGGAATAGAGATGTGGGAAAGACAGCTCTGAGTGGACATGAACCTTTGGCTCTGGGGGCCTCTTACTCTGTGAGAAGGATCTCAACAAGAGGAAAAGCAGAGCAAGTTCAGGGCTCAGGGATGGGTCCTGGGTGCCCATCTCTAAAGGCCACACTGGACCAGAGCTTGAAAATTACGTGGTGTATGTTTACTTATTCAACAAATATATTTTAACTTTCTGCAATGTCCCATGAACTATACATATATGCTACATACAAAAATGTGATGGTGGCTAATCATACAAGATAAAGTGATACTTTTTCCACCCATTGATTTTAGAGAGAGGAAGGGAGAAAGAGAGAGAGAGATGCTGATATGAGAGATGAGAAATATCAATTGGTTGCCGCCCACATTCACCTGACTGGGGATCGAACCCATAACCTGAGTATGTGCCTTGACCTGGAATCAAACCTACCACCTTTCAGTGTATGGGACGACGCTCCCACCAACTGAGCCACCTGCCAGGGTTGAGTGATGCCTTTTAAATAACTGTACTAGAACCTATGTAACCAGATGAATTCAGTTTCTATTGCTCCAGTCATTGTAGAACTATAACTACTCTTTAAGAAATTTGGTTCAGAATCTACAGTATATATAAGAATATATAATATGTATAAGAATGTGTAGGTATATATAAGATTCAGAGATTTGAAGGTTGTACTCTTTATAGATGAAGATACTGAAGTTCAGTGGCTGTAAGTGTTGTGGTCAAAGGAGTTCTGTAGTGGAATTGATTCCAAGCTTCCAGGAAGCCCACTTGCTGCAGAATTGATCAGTGCACATTAATTTCTCAACTGTTTCGATATCATGACCAATTGCAACATTGTGCACAAAGCCTGTCATGATCCCACAAACTGTTTTGCAATTTTAGTTGTCTCCAAGTCAACCAGGGACAAGTCAATATGTTGGCAGAGCCGTGGGTCTGTCTTTCCCAGTCCGGGCATCCCATGCCGAAAAGGGGCTTCCTACTGGAGAGATGGGTCCCTTCAACTGGCTCAGGCTTCAACCTCTCATAAAAAGAACTGACTTTAACAAATCAAAAGCATAGGCTTTGGTATATCTGAGCAAGAGGACGGGAACTTGCAGCATCAGGGACAGGGCACTAATAAATAAACCTGGCCTCCCTGACCTGGGTATTGGAAATAACCATCCTGACCTGCCCCCACACTCTCCATCAAACACTAGAGTGGCCTTTGAAGTGGAGAACATCACTACTGCTCCCTGCCTTGGAGGTAGAAAGGCAGATGGTGCAGCTAGGAGCCTCAACTCCCAAAGGAAGGCCGTTGTCCCACCCCACCCTGGCTAATCCATCATGAGTGTGTACATTAGCTTCAGCCAACACAAACAAAGAGATACTCTTCTGCACAATAAAGAATTTCTCAGCTGCGGCTGCCTGAACTTTATCTCTCAACATCCAGTCACAAGCCAAAGCTACTGAATTCCTAATAAAAATGTATATTAAAGTGTAGACTTTGTAGTGAGTGGCGAGGAAGCAGGTGAGAAGGGTAGAGATAGGTCCATGAGATTCAACTGGAAACATCAGAAGAGACTAAGAAAACTGGTAGACATATAATACTATGTAGCTGCTTAGATATAAACTCTTAAGTTTTACTAAATCCATCGCCTCTCACCATTTATGATACCACATTTCCTCCTACTTTTAGTCTTTGTGTTATTTGTCTGTTGGTTAGAGTTCTTTTTCTAGCAAAACCTGGGTGTGTTACAATGTATTCCCATTTTGGCAGAAGTCTGTGACATGAATCAACTTCTGTGTTGTGAGATGCCAGGCACCAGACTGGAAGTTTTGAGCTGCAGCTATAAGTCAGCCATTCCAGTGCATTCATTTCAGGATATGACCTAGAATCTCTGGTTTTAATTCTCCCCTCTCCTCCATCCTGAACTCTCACTGATATTTTTTAAAGAAATAAAAATAAGAAACCATGTATGTGAGTGAGAGTGTGTTTGAATAAGGTGTATGCTATTAAGAGATCAAGAAATGTGGAGAACTTCTAGTGATTTTCCTTCAAAAAGTACATTATGGAAACAGAGGGAAAAAGTAAATTTACAGTGGAGAACCTGACAGACATGACCTTAGCCAGGTAGTCAACACAACTGTGATAAATCAGGTTGACAAGATGTACTCTGGATACGATGTGATGGAAATAGCAATTTACCCCTATCCTCTTCTCCCCCAAAACCCATACATAGCTCCAGGTTAATCGTGAGAAAAACATCAGACAAATCTCAATTGAAGAACATTTACAAAATACCTGATCAGTATTCTTCAAAATGATTAAGGCCATCAAAAACAAGAAAAATCTGAGGAACTGTCACACAGCCTAAGGAGATATAGTAAATAAATGTCATGTGGTAACTTGGATGGGAACCTGAAAAGGAAAAAGGATATTAGATAAAAGCTAAGGAAATCTGAATAAACTATGTACTTTAGTTAACAATAATGTATTGATATCAGTATTATAACAAATATATCATACTAACATACTTTGTTAGTAATACAACAAACTGGACATAAAGTAATAGGAACTCTTCATACTCTATTCAGGTTTATTTGTTTTTGGTAAGCCTAAAACTGTTCTAAAGCAAAATGTTTTTAAAGCACATGATTAAAGGTCTCAGAAAAGAGTACATCTTACAAAACATGGTTGAAAAAAATAGCGTGCACATAAAATAACAGAGTGTAACTAATGTTCTGTTTCTTTCTCTTCACAATCCCATCGCTGTTAATGCTTATTTCTAATAAGCATTAACTATTTAAATGAAGAAGTAAGGAGTGCCACACAGGCTGGAGAGACAAAGCATATTTAAAAAAGTTTGAGCTGTTGCTAACGTGCTCTCAAAGCAACTGCTTATAGTTGAGAACCCATGTTTCAGAGGCACAATTGGAGTTGCCTTCCATATGGAATACAATGTTCAAGGCAAGTAATACAAATGTGCTAGATCTATGCCATATATATATATATATAATCAAAACTCAATATCCACAACAATTATTTAGAATTTAAAGCAACAAAAAGCTTTTGGGCAAGGAGTATTTATCTTATGACTGGCATTGTTTGGAATTATCAATGCATAGTTACTTTGTAAAACAGACCTACTTTGAGTCAGTTTTGTTATTGTTCAGAAATTTTCTACAAACAATGCACACCTTCAGCTGGGGTAAGATTCTCTCAGCAACAGTCCCTTGGTTTTCTATTGTTCTTAGAACATTGGCTTACAGAATTATCTCAGAAAAAAGAGGATAAAAAGCTGAAAACCTTAAAGAAAAAGATGGAGAAAGAAAGAAGACCCAGATACGTTCAGGAGACTGTATGCATGCAGGTGCATGTGTGCATGTACATGATAAATTTGAAAGGAAAGAGAGAATAAATGAATAAGAAGAAACAATTCTAAAGGAAGAGAACTCAAGTCTTCATATTGAATATACCCATGGAAAACCAAGCCAAATGAACTAGATGATACGCATTTAGTTTTTATGTTAGTTCTGCAGTTTTCAATTTAAAGATAAACAATCTTATACACATTGAACATCAAACCTATAAAAAAAGTTACCAAGAAAATTAAGGTGGCATCTAGACTTGTTCTCTAAATCACTAAATGTCAGATAACCTTAGAGAGCCATCTACCACATTTTAAAGAAAATGATGAATTCCAAATCTAGCCCAACTGTCATTTATAAGCAATATAAGAAATTCTTACACAGAAAGCATCCGACAATATACTCTTCATGAAGTATGTAAAAATAAGAAATTTATTTAAGAATATCAAATTTAACTATACATAAAAATTTTATACATAAATATAATATGCCACAATAAACAAAATTTATTTAAGGAATGCTATTATGGCTCAGAATTAGGACATTTTGAGCAGAAAAATATATTTGAAGGAATAATGGGAGAAAATATCCCAAAATCTACACAAAATGTAACAAAAACTTACCGGATTCAAAAAGCTCAACTTGTGCCCTGTCCAGTTTTGCTCAGTGGTTAGAGCATCAGCCCTCAGAATGGAGGGTCATGGGTTTGATTCTGGTCAAGGAGATGTACCTCAGTTGCAGGCTCTATCTCAGTCCCAATCAAGGTGCATAAGGGAGGCAACCAATTGGTGTGTCTCTCTCACATCGATGTTTCTCTCACTGTATCTCTCCCCCTACCTTCCACTCTCTCTAAAAATCAATGGGAAAAATATACTTGGGTGAGGATTAACAAAAACAAAACAAAACAAAAGCAAAAAGCTCAACTGGCAAAATAATAAATTTGTAGAAAACAACACTTATGTAGTGTGGACAAAAAGAAGATCATATGCTGACCTGACCAGCTTAGGGAAGGCTTGCATGATGGTTTGGCAAACTCAAAGACCTAAAGTAACCACAAAGGATGGTCTAAAATTAAAACATTAACTAAAAGCAGTTTATAATGGGTAGTCATGTCCTAGGCCAGTATCTCCCCTGTAAAAGTCAATCTTTACCTTAACTGAGCCTATTGTCTTTTTGCATCTAAGATAACATGCCTGTGAAATGTCTGGGTATCTTGTAACTTTCCTTTTTCTGAACCCCTAAGGGCACAACCAAATGTACCTTGTGCCAGGACAGAGACCATAAGTCCCTTCATTGTTATTGTTATCATGTTAATTGTTGACTGTTAACTATCCTGCACCCACCTAAGTAAAAGACATATGTGTCTATCATTTTACTTTTTATCCAATCCCACAGGTCCCCCCTTTGCTTTCTCCAACCTCCCCAATCTATCACCAGTGATTTCATGTAACCCACTTATGTCTCCTCCTTTGATTGTAATGTATAAAACAAGATGAAGAACTGCCATTCTCCGGAGCATTATCCCAATCCATTGAGATTCTGCTTCCAAGCAATTGTTGACAGTTTGGCGCAAATAAACTCACAAAAATTCTTTACAGGTTTCAATGTTTTTACGTTAACAGTAGCACATCGTTGTAGAAGTTCTGAAAAGGAAAGACTAAGACAAACCATTGAAAGCAGTCAGATAGACATGTGGCATTCAGAGGAATAATAGTGATGAACACAGATGACATCAGAGAAATCAAAGTTCATTTTGAAGTGCTGAAAGGAAAAGAAACTTCAACCTCAAATCCTATATGCAAAACAATACTCTTCAAAAGGGAAGAAGAAATGAAAACAGTTTGGGGCCTTCAAAAGCTGACAGACTTAATTGCCAGCAAACCAGCATAAGAAAGGCAAAAAAAAATGTTCTTCAGGTGGAAAGGAAATGATACTAGATGGAAACTCATTAACAGAAAGGAAAGAAGGTAACATAAATAAGAAATAAGTAGGTAAATATGTAAAAGACTATGGCTTTTGTTCTTATCATAATTTTATTACCAACATGAATTATTTAAAGAAATAATAACATTGTTAAGTAGCATTTAGTACATACTTAGATGTAAAATGTGACAAAAAAAGCACAAAGGTGGTGAGTAGTTGAATAAAATAATACTGTGTTAGGGTATTATGTTTGTGAAGTAAAAATAAAAATAGAAAGTGAGTTGGGTATTCTTTCCTGAGCAGGATGCAAGGGTGTTTTCTTTCCCGGGTTCTTGTCCAGGTGGATTCAAAGAATGAAGTCATGGACGAAAAGTGGTAGATGAAAAGGGTGGACATTTATTGGAAATAAGTACAGACTCCCACGTAGGGAGCGGGGTCCCAAGAGGGTGACCCATTAGCCCCTTTTTCTAAGGTTTATAAAGGCTGCAGTTCTTTGTTTCTTGGTGCTGCCTTCCAATTGGTTGAATATCAACTTCAAAGCCCAACCCCACGTGGTGCCCCCTCTTGGTCTCCCCCTTCAGTGGTAGAATTCTGTCTCCTGTGAAAATCTCTTTTCCTCTTTCTCCCATTTGTCAGCATCTCTCTATCCTCTGTGAAAGTTTTGTTCCCTGTTTCTCCCATTTGTCGGCATTTCCCTATCTTCTGTGAATGGATGTCTTCCTCTCCCCTTATCCTGTGGCACCTTTATTTCTCTCTGTGAATGTATGCCTTTGGCAGCTCCAAGCCCCCACCTATGGGCTCCATGCCTTCCTCCCCCATGGACCCTCTTTATTTCTAAAACTCCCTATACCTGTCTATTATACCCCTAAAACTTCTTTCAAAAGTGTAAAGTTTAAAGTGAGGAGCGGGAAGTGAGTGGAAAAGAAAACTAAAATTTTGTTATCCCTCTGTGGAAGTGGGGTATCCCTTTTCCCACTGAATGCTAGGGGTCGGGACCTTACAATATCTTGAGAAAAAGAATTTTCTGAGACTCAGTTGGGAGGATGAGTGATTTTTATTTGTGTGGAATTACATCCATCGGTTTCTAAAGTCCCATTTCCTTTTATCCAGTCCTGGGAGAAGCACAGCTGGGGCTTCAGTAGAACAAAAAGCAAAGCCGGTGTCAGTCCATCAGTCCATTAGGTGGGGTCCACAAGGCTGGGGCCCTGTGGGCAAATGCAGGGCGGTGAGCATCCCACAGGGCAGGAGGGCCAGAGGGCAGAGAGCAGCTATTTTTTAGGAGATGAAGTATCCCAAATCTTCCTGCTTTCAGTGGCCACGTCTACTCTGACCAATGACCTATTCCCAGGCCAGTTACTGTTTCAGTCACAGACAAGTATCTTCCCTGTGTCATCTATACTTTACTGGGCACGCGTCTAAACAGCAGCTTCCTGACAAAGCAGCACAAACGGCAAGCCTATACTATTTGGCCTTCCCTTTCTCCTTTTCAGTTATTAATAACGGGGTTACTTATAATAGTATTAATTTCAGGTGAGAAGTGAAATTAAAAAATATGAAGGGTCATCGTGAAATGAAACAGACTCTGATATGTTACTGACACAACTTTTTAACTCTTAAAAAAAAAGACTAATTCTTTTAAAAGATATGTGTCTGAAGCCAATGGAAAAATGAAAATAAAAGAGTAAAAAAATAAAATAACCCAAAAGAAGGCAAAATAAATAAATAAAAGAATACCAAAATATAAAAGTATAAATGGGAAGAAAAGCAAAAGAGCAGACTTACAACTAACTACATCAATATAAATGTTATAACTTAAAGATACAGATTATAAACCCTATAGCTAATACCAAAAGAAAAAGTGAGCATTGCTAATAATAGCAAAAAATATTCAATCCTAAAGAAGGCAAAAAGCACTGAGAAAGGGAACAAAGAACAGGTATGAGAATAGAAAACAAAGAGTAAAAAGGTAGATTTAAACTCTATTATATCAATGATTAAACACATTTTAATAAAAGTATTATCAGATTGGATTAAGAAAAATATGATCCAACTATATACTGTCTATAAGAAACTCACTTTAAATACAATGGCAGAGATGAGTAGAAAGCCAGACTATCTATACCAATATCAGATAAAGTAGACTTCAGAACAAAGATCATTACCAGGGAGGAAAAGAAGCATTTCATAATAATAGTTTAATCAATTCATCAAGGAGACAGAACAATCCTAAATTACTATGCATCCAATAACAAAGCTTCAAAATTAATAAAAAAGGAATGTTAAGAATTGAAAAGGGAAATAAATTCATAATTTCTATTGGAGAATAATCAGTTTTCATTCAATAACTGAGGACTAGTAGCCTGAGAATCAGTGAGGACACACAAGACTTGATCAATATACATGATCAATCAACCAAAGATAACTGGCATTTGTTTATAGAACACTCCACCCACTGCAGAATACACATTTGTTTCAAGAACACATAAAATGTTCACTAACATAGACCATTCATTGGGCCATAAGACAAGTTCCAATGGATTTAAAATTATTAAAATCATACATACTTTATTGTCTGACCAAAGCAGAATTAGATATCAATAACTGAAAACATATCTGGAAAATCCTCAAATATCTGAAACTTATATAACACACATTTTAATGACCACAGTTTAAAGAACCAATTGAAAAGAAAATTAGACGTTATGATTGAACTGAATGATAATGAAAACATGCTATGTCAAAATATGTGGAAAGAGGGAAAATAGAGAGGAAAATTTAGGTCTGAAATGTAAATATTACTAAAATAAAAAGCCCTAAAATCAATATCCTATGCTTCCCCTTAAAAAGCTAAAAAAATAAATTCAACACTTCTTTAGTAAATAAAATAATAAAGATGAGAGCAGATGTCAATGAAACAGGAAATGTTAAACAGAGAAAATCCATGAGCCTGGCCAGTGTGGTTCAGTGGTTGAGCATTGACCCATGAACGAGGAGGTCAGGTTTGATCTTGCGGGGGTTGAGGGATTTTTTCCAAAGGCAATGATTCACTCTCATCACTATATCTCTCCCCCTCTCCTTTCCTCTCTGAAATAATAAAAACATATTTCTTAAAAAAACATATTAAAAAAGAAAATCCATGAAATCAAGCTGGTTCTATGAAGAATTCAATAAAACTGACAAATTTCTAGAAAGACTGATGAAGGAACAATGATACAATGTTGTCTCTTTAATTTCAATATCATAGTTTAAAGGGACAATATCACTATAAACTTTACAAACATTAAAACGATAATAAATATCATGAAAATTTTCAAGACAATAAATTCAACAACCTAAACAAAAGGAGCAGATTTCTTGAAAGACACAAACTGGCAAAACTTATTTAAGAAACATTTAAAGAATTAAAAAATATATCTATATCTATAATAATAAAAGCATCATATGTATATCGACCGAATGGCCAAACAGTGGAACGGCTATCTGGATGACCTTCCAGACAAAGCCAGGGCTGCAAGGTCCTACTCTTGCACTAATTTCATGCATCAGGCCTCTAGCATATCCTAATATAGAAAAAGCTAGGGGCCATCACGACCAAAAAAACCAGAGGGGCAACCAAACACAGGCTGTGTGGGGCGAAAAGGCCAGCAGGGTGGTTAGGGAGGGACAACCATACGACTGAACAGCAGGCTGCATGGGATGACCAGGCCAGCAGGGGAGGCATTTGGGGACAGGCCAATGGGGGCGGGGCAGTGAAGGGAGACCAGGTTAGCGGGGGGTGGGGGGCAGTTGGGGGTGACCAGGCTGGCAGGGTGGCTAGTTAGGGGTGATCAGGCTGGCAGGGGGTCAGTTAGGGGTGGTTAGGCAGGCAGGCAGGTAAGCAGTTAGGAGCCAGCAGTCCCAGATTGTGAGAGGGATGTCCTACTGCCGCTTTAGGCCTGATCTGGCCTAAACCAGAAGTTGGACATCTCCCGAAGGTTCCCAGATTGGAGAAGGTCCAGGCTGGGCTGAGGGGATCCCCCTCTCCCCATGCACAAATTTTTTGCACCAGGCCTCTAATATATATATATATATATATATATATATATATATATATATATATGTATGCCTAAGCGACTGGCTGACCCACTGGTAGCTATGATGTCCATTGACACCAGGAGGCAGACATTCAGCACAGGAGCAGAAACCACAGGGGCATGGAAACATGGAACACACTGATGAATCTCAGACAGAAGTGGGGAGGGGGGACTCCTTGGGGAATGTCAGTTTCAGCCTGATCCCCCCCAGGCCAGGCCAAGGGACTCCACCAGAGCATGGCCTCTAGTCTTACGTAAAAAGTCAGTTTATACAGAACATGACAACATTCTATCTCAATAAAGCAAAAATGAAACACATTTATTAAAGTAAAGAAAGACAAAGCCCTATAATGTTAAGAATGTTTATTTCTGGGTTGTAATATTATGGGGTGTTATTATTCATTTATTGCAATAAACATTTATTAATACTATAATCAGAAAAATATATTTTAAATCCTCATTCCACTTAGGAATGATTTGTGATTATTTCCCTGGTAATATTAGCTTAGAAAAATAAGATATTCACAACTCAACAATTTTGCTATTCTTGTCTCCAGAGAATTCAAATCTGACTTTAAATTGACAATGATCTTGTAGGAATAAAATATCACCAACATTCCATGCCAGGAAACCAGAGCTTTTAAAATTAATTTCTGAGGAATTGACAAAGAATGATTTGATGATGTCTTTCGGCCCATGCATCCCTTTGAGAGGGCTGGGGGGAGGAGGAGCGGTCAGGCACCACAGTCACCCATGACTGATTGCTTGTTGACCCAGATATGCCAAGAGGGGCTCTGGTGCTGTGCTGAGGGTGAGGACAAGGGATAAAAGATGGTCGCATTGGCCTACAGCTCCCTTGTCAACCCAGGTGGGAATTTCCCACAGAGGTTTATATAAATCAAGGAAAGAAACTTAGCATCACTTACATATTTGTTTTTAATTTTTTATTTAGTGATGAGAGAGAGAGAAACATGGATTTTTTTGTTCCACTTATTTATGCATTGGTTGGTTGATTCTTGTATGTATCTGGATGAAGCTCTCACCAACTGAGCTAACAGGGACAAATTTTGTGGGTTTTTTTTTTTTACATGGATAACAATTCTATCCATTTTTAAAAATGCAAGTAATCTTTGGATGTTACATTCTGGATGAAATGGAAACAACAGTGGCAGATGGATCCAACTAGATCTCAGAGGGAAATGTCACAACAAGATCTTCATCGATTTGCTAAACATGGTTAGTGACAGGGCCTCCAGCCACCAATCAGGATGAGAAATGGAATCTATCAGTGGACTTGTTAAGCCTCCCTGGTGTCTGTGGCTGACAGTGGAGTATCTGCCTTTCTCTGTAAACATTAGATCATTCCCACTAGAGAGAGATGGGGGAGAGAATACACAAAATACTAGAAAAAACTGAACAGTGAGAGCTTTAGTTTGGAGATGCCATTGAGAACACAGACGTTCCAGTTAGTAGCACATGGAAATTTATTTTTATGAGTTTTAAGCCTGAGGATTTATTTACAGGTCAGCTTCTGAGACAAAGTAATAATTCACCATGGGCCCTGGGGCTGTGTTTCTGTTCTGAAGCCTTGAGAGTAAAATAGTTACCTTTTATTATGTCTCTGGTTGTGAAAATGAATGCTGAAAGTTAGTGAGGAGTAGGAAGTGTGTCATTCTATACCACAGGTTTGCCAGTTCCTAAATTAATCCTCCTTTCCTGGTGTGCCTCGAGCTTCCTGAGCTCACCCGTCTTAGCGCCAGCATTGCTGCATCACAGCTAGTCGAGGCCATTTCTGCGTGAAAAAGAAGAATGCGGCCCCTCCAGTAATTAACTTAGTGCCGCAGATGCTTGCAGCACACCAGGTTGATGAAGCAGCCCCATCAACAAATGAGGCTCACAGGTGATCAGTAATTCACAGAGTTAGTCACACCGAGACATGTCTGACTCTGAGAAACCTCCACTACAGACAAAGACAAATACAGTCATCACTGCTCAGGGCTTTGATCTCCAACCCTTGCTATCCTCAGGCACATGTGCTGGTGCTAACCTTTTAGATCAGTGTTTCCCAAGGTACAGCTATGATGCTCAGCAATGTAATTTATCCCCTCATCCTCAGATCGTTCAGGTTTTCCAAATGAAAATAAAATTAGTATATGCCATTTTGATCTCAGAGATTTCAGATATAATTATGAGATTATGATTTCCTTCTAACCCTTTCATGTTCCGGTAATCATTATTTTCATAAAGGTTGGTGGTGACTGCAATGCGAGGGCAACTCTTCCCGGCTCACACTCCCTTCACTTGCATGTCTACTGATTTTTGTTAAATGTGCATGTCTAGCTCTCATTACAGGATTGCATTATATTCTCCATCAACAAAGAATGGAAAAAATAAACCATTGACCACAAAAGCGATAAAAACAGTGTGGCCCCTAAAAGTACCACTATCCTGCATTTCAGATTTGTTAAGACACATAAAAATTTATGTTTTGCTTTCAAGTCTGGATTCCCAATTCCTTCTCAGATAAGAAGTCTTGCTTTCCTTACCCTCCATATGGTCAGCTACATTTACAGCTGGAATTTTCACATAGGCTGCCCAGAGCCCAGAAAGCAATCTCTTAGCCCTTATCATAGTCCATCTCTGCTTGCACTTCCAGGTTTTACACTAAGATTGCAGTCCAGTGCAAAAGCTGTGGGCTCCCCCAGAGGACCAAAGCCTGTGCATGTGGTGTGAGGGCGGTTTTGTAAATGCAGATAAGGCCCTGGGAAGGGAGGCTGATCACACTATTAGCAGTTAGCTTGGGGGAGTGGAACCTGGAGACAGACTGGGTGTGAGAAGAGGGAGATGGCACCTTAGTAGATCTCTTCTGAGCCTGTGTGGTAGCAGGGGTTAGACTTGGACAGGAAACGCAGAGGCCCCTGCTCTCAGGGAGTGTACCTTCTGGTGAGAAAGACTAGTGAACACACACATATCTATATATATAAAAGCCTAAACGGCCATCCAACTGTTCGACTGTCCAACCAGTAGCTATAATGCGCAATGCCCACCAGAGGGCAGACGCTCAACACAGGAGCTTCCAAGCTGCAGTGACTTGGCAGCTGCAGTTCTCCGGTAACACACCCAGAACCAGAGAGGAGGAAGCTTGATTCCCAGGTGTGTCAACCGAGAACCACCCTCTGGCGATCAGGACCCCTCAGGGGATGTCAGAGTGCCGGTTTCAGCCTGATCCTTGCAAGCCAGGCTGAGGGACCCTACTGGTGGAGGAATCCACATTAGTGAATACACATTAGTAGTAACGCTATGAGGAAAACAAACTGTCCACGGCACTTACTTGGAAACAAAAATGGGAGCAGATGACAGTTTAGCCGATTTTGTTCATTGAGGATGTGTCATCATTTCCGGCACAGGGAGCGGTAGCGGGGCAGGGGCGGGGGAGGTCTAAGGAGGAGGAAGGGCAACTACAGGGCCTGGAAGGGAAGCTGGCTGCAGCTACTGGAGCCTGCAGCAGGAGTGTCTCCGAGGTCAGGAGGCAGGGGAGGGAGGGAGCTGGGGAGGCGCGTCAGGAGCACTTAGCACACCTTTCTGGGACAGTAAAGACATTTGAGCTGCCTTCAAAGAACATATATCTACTGTACATACATGTTTCTAAAGGGTAACAAAGAAACAGAGTACACCTCCCAGCCCTGGGCATGACTTTGGACTGGAGGCTTTGTGTCAGGACCCTGTTCCTGGGCAGTGGGCTCCGGAGGTGCTGAGGCCTGAGCACAGCCTCTAGGGCACAGAGACGAGCTCTGGCAAAGGTGAGGACCAAGGACAGGAGTGACTGAGCTCCACTCATCTGAGACCCGGAGAGGCTGTGGCAGTGGCGGCGCTGCAGAAGGGTCCCACCTGGCCAACCTGCATGCCTGTCACTGCTGCTCCTAAGGGCAGGAGGTGCCTCAGAGAAATGTGAGCAGTCAGCACCTTCTGACATATTTAGTGAGGTGAAGAGGCCCATTACGATGCAACCTTCATCGGAAGGTGAGTTCTGCCATCTATCTTTGCCAAGAATTTCTGAGCATCTGGGGTCTGCAATCATCCAACAGATGATAACTCTACTCCCCATGAATGTCCTTGCAGCCACCGACTATCTGGACTAATTTCTGGTTTTTCTATCTATTGAGAGTACAGAGCTAAAGGGGAAGCCCAAATGCCAGTCCCATTGGAGATTAGAAGGGCAAGGGGCTGGGAGGAACCATGGCCACTGAGAAGCTCGGCATTCCAGCCCGGCATCACCTAACTTTCCACTGGCTGGTGTCAGCCCAGTCCTTGCTGCTCCACACGCACCTCCCAAGCAAAGGCAGAGGCGCCGAAGCCCTGTGCAGTGCCCAGGATAACCCGGAGGGGTGGAGGCAGCAGAGAGAGAAGGTTTCTTCCACTCGAGGGAGGCCTCCAATCTAGCTGAGACCAGTGGGGTCAGCCAGGCACCACGACCATCGAGTCAACAAATAAAGAAAATGCCCCATTCTCTCCACTGGAGTCGCCTAAAACACTGAACAAGCAGAGCAACTCTTCTGGAAGCAGAGAACTAGAGGCTCTGGGGCATCACCTTGCGCCTGCACACGTGGCTGGGCCTTATGTCCCTGCGTGCGTTTATGCCAGTAGGTAAAACACTTGGCACCTCGAATTCATCATTTGAAAACAGAAGAAAAATTGCCCAATCCTGTCTGTCCCGTTGGGAGAGGCCCAGTCTTCAGCGGACAAAATGGTAGGGAGGTTCCTAGAACCCACAGAGGATGGCTGGACCGAGGTGTATCTCAGGTGAGAAAAGGGGCCACATAAAAACAGAACAGCGGGGCATCCCTCGCTCCTCAGGAGACAAATTGGGAAGGGGCTGCAGCAGGGACCGCCCCTTCTGAGCACAGGGCATAGCTGCGTCTGCTGTCACAGGTTTATTATGCTCCCACTGACCCTGCTCCAGGCAAAAGATGTTCCTCCAGCTTCTAAGCATTTCCTCCTCATCCAGGACATAGGAAATGGATGCAAAGGGATAAATAACAACAGGCTTACGGTTCCTGGGGACACAGGAATGTAGACAAGGGACAGCAATGAGAGCAGTTTGGTAGTGAGCAGAATACACCTGCATGGCCTTGGGAAGGGCGCGGCAGACACAACAGCCTGGATGGAGCTGAGGCACAGAGGGCTGAGGGGACATCTGGGGGACAATGGCTCCGTGGAGACAGAGGTATGGAGGAGGGCAGTGGTGAGCATTGCAATGAGAGTTCAGGGAACGCAGGCTGTGGAGGTCTTTGAACGCCACAGCAAATGCCTGGACAGTAGCCTGTGCACTGGTGGAAATGACTGAGGCTTTTTGATGGAGGAGGGTGATGTGTGTAAAGACAAGCTTTTGTGTTTGGGAGAGAAAGGTCTGAAGGCATAGAGTCCTGTTAGAGAACTTTAAAATAGCCCAGCCTGGCAGTGGGTAAAGGCCTGGCTTAGAAGGGGATGAACTGGAGTTGGGACAGGAAAAAAACACTCAGCTCCATTTGCTGACAATTTAGAATATAGCCCGAAGGACAATGTGGGAGGGAGGCAGGAGTCCAAGGAGACCCTGAACTGTCAAGTTCAGGTGACTGAAAATGGGGGCCCACTGGGCAGGACTCCGGGAGATGCAGGGGAAAGGAAAGACCCCCAAGAAGACACATGTGCAGTGAGGACACACAGCGACCATAGGACAGTAAAAGGGGTGCCTCCTGTTTAGATGCGGAGCAGACTGGACCTGCTCCAGGCCAGGAGCTAGTGGTGAAGTCAGAGGTGTCCTGAGCTGAGTGGTCACTGCAAGCTAAACAACACGCGGAGTCTGTCCCTCCAAGCCCCTTTCAGTAAGAGCACAGGGAGCCCGAAGGTGAGTCACTGCAAAGGGCCAGGAAAGCAGAGCCCCGTCCAGCTCTCCTCTGGAAAGGAAACACTGGAGGGCAGAGGCCAGGTCTGCTCCTTTCTCATCAATGCACAAACCACTCAGGTGAACTGGTCACATAGATGCCAGGGTACTTGGGCAAAAGGCGCGGGGAAAAGGAGCTCTGAAAGGAAGGGACTGAGAGTCACTTCATGGAGGCAGACACTGAACTAGAAGCAGGGGGGACAGAGAACATGTTCCCAGTGAGGACAGCGACTTAGGAACAGGCGCAAGGTGACTACAGCCAGCAGCAAGAAGAGGAGGGAAGAGAGGAAGCAGCTGACTGCCCAGCCTGCCCAGGGCGTGGCACTTACAGGCACAAAGTCACCTCTGACCTTTTCCATGGTGACATGAGAAGCTATTGTCATGTGAACAAAGTGTACATTTCAGCGTAAAGTCGCCCTAAGCACAGAGCCCAGTGCCGAGAGAAACGCTGCTGGGTGAGTGTAAAAGTTCCCCATCTCCTCATCCTGCAGTGATCGTCCAGCAGCGTCCAACCTGATTTCTCTTGAATAAACCTTGCCTGAGATCCTAAACCCCAGCCTTCAGACTCAGGAAGGTCTTTGCCCCTGCTTCCTCATTAGCCTCGGATGGGAGAGAACATCAGGTCAGATGGTCCCTGAGGCTCCCTTGGCTCAGCGGGTAGCCCTGATAGAAAGGTGTGGAAAGGCCTGGGTGCCCCGTGCAGCCCCGCTGCTGGCCCAGGGCAGAGAGGGACACAAACAACTGGAGGCCCCAGGTGGAGGGACCTACTGCCACTCTTCTGACAGCGCTGTGTTCAGAAAAGGGATTCTGAGAAAATGATACTATTGATTCTCGCTGTTTATTTTTTCTCAAAGGCTTTCATGTCAAATTTGCTTCCTCTTCAGATAAACCGTGTCTGTGGGAAGCAACGTAAGAAGAAGCCGAAGGAGTCGGCCTCTGAAGAGCAGTTCTCTGAGCTAGGGAGAGGCCCAGTGGCACGGAGGGCAATGCTCACTCTGCCAATGAGCTGGCCTCCCCAGCAACCCTGAGGCCAGCCCGGCCGGAATGCAGCCTCCCAGCATCCTTACCCTCAAAGTGCTTCAGGTTGGAGCAAGTGGCTTTGGGTGACAAATGAATTACTTTATCTACTTGGCCGAGTTTCTGACCCTCTCCAGCATCAGTTCTTCACCCTTTTACCATAAAAGCATGAGATTAGCAGATGGGTGGTTATGTCCTCTCTTGTCCCACATCGCAATTTGCCTCTCAAATTCTTATAATATCCTGAGGCTCTGGAGGGAAGGAAAATTGAAAGTATCCAAAAACATAGCAAGAAATGGAATATTATTAGTCCAAAATCTATCCTATTGACAGTGAAGCATAAGTCATGGTTTCATTTATCTCATGGAAGTTTGGTTGGTTAAGATTTTATCAAGGTGTTGTCAAGATAGAAACTATAAAAGACCATACACACACCATATCTTCTGCCAGCGCTGGCCAGACACATCCCACCTCTACAGTCTCGGCCCCTCGCCTCGGACCTTGCCCTTGACTGAAAAGCCTCTGGAGCCTCAGCATCGGCACATGGCTCATCCTCTGTTCCTCTCAAGGTGCTTCTGCACGGTGAGGGTTCATCTCTGCTGAGCTGGATTACCTAGGATGTGGTTGGCCCTGAGGGATTCAAGGCTCAAGGTGTGCCATCAAGTTCCTGGGTGAACACAAGGCAGGCCTGGCAGCCAGGCCAGAGAGCTTACAGAATGCACCTCCTGTCCGGCCAGTACGGGGCCCACCTGGAGATCTGGCTGAGAAATGGGTGCAAAGGCTTGACTGGGATTCCAGGAGGAGGCATGACCCTGGGTATTAGAACTAGAGGTGAGACACTGCGACTCTGGAGCTCCCTGGTTATTGGCTGAGCAATAGGGCGCGTCTCACCCCCACAGCTGCGCAGTACTTCCCGCTCCCTTCTGTGGGTCTCTGTGTGTGGTAGGTGGGAACCAGCAGTGTGAGAAAATGGAAAGAAAAACACACCCTCTGTCCCACACACTCCATCCATTCCAGTGTTTAAAGGAGCACACGTGTGCTGTGGGAGAGATGGGTTTGACAAGCTTTATGTAAACACGCTTGATTCTGTCTTTTATGAATCTACTAACTTGTTTCAGAATTGCCTGATAAGTTATATCCACTACTTTTGTGGTGCTGTGTTTCCAAACCTGGATCAATAGTGTCCTGTGAATGGTTAATTGGAACATGTTTTGGGCAATGGCTAAAGAAGTTCTGTTCTGCCCAATCCTATATAATAAAAGGCTAATATGCAAATCGACTAAACAGCGGAATGGCAGGTTGCTATGATGCGCACTGACCACCAGAAGGCAGACACTCAATGCAGAGCTGCCCCCTGGTGGTCAGTGTGCTCCCACAGCAGGAGAACCACTCTTCTAGAAGCCCTGAGCTGGGCTCATGGCTGGTGAGCACAGCAGCAGTGGAAGGAGCCTCTTCTGCCTCCACAGCATGAAGGATGTCCGACTGACGGCTTAAGCCCAAGCCGGCAGTCAGACATCCCCTGAGGGCTCCTGGACTGCAAGAGGGTGCAGGCCGGGCTGAGGGACCCCCCCCAAGTGCACAATTTCATGCACCGGGACTCTAGTAGAAATATAATGTGACCCACAAATGCAACTGAAGTCATGCTTAAGTTTCCAGTAAAGAGAAAAAAGATAAAGTAAAAAAAATAATAAAAAAAGAAACAGATGAAATTCACTTTAATAGTCTATTTTACTTAATACAATAGGCCCTAAATATTATAATTTCATCATGTAAACAATATGAAATTATTTTAAAAGTATGTAATCTCTTTTGTACTACATTTTCATACCCAGTGTGTATTTTACACTCACAGCACATCTCAATTTAGATCAACCACAATTCAAAGGCTCAATAGCCAGGTGTGGCCAGTGGCTGTTGCATTGGACATTATAGTTCTAATCCATTATCAGTGTCATTGCACTGAAAACTGGCCCCCTTCCCAGACTGTCAATACAATAAAACAACACGGGTAAAGAATAATGGTATACAGACATGTCCTAAGTCTCCAGTATGTCCAAATGTTCTGGGATCCAGGGTGTTTATTAACATAGCTGATGAATAATTAAAAGAACTTTTTCTCATTTTGAAAAAAGACACACTTTCTTTTCTGCAAACAGAGCAGAAAGAACTGGCTGCCATCTGTCAAAGGAGCTCAGATGGAGACCATCCATGGACCTCTCAGCTTGAAGAGCCAGGCATCACTGCAAGTTGATATTATGTGCAAAACTAGGTCAGTGATAAGCACTTGTATTGAAATTATGTGCCTATCATCCCGATATTTTCCTAACACTTCTTAAACATACATAGCATGTAAAGAACGAGTGTTTCACCATTACTGGTAAAGGTCATATT
Source organism: Corynorhinus townsendii (assembly GCA_026230045.1). Taxonomy (NCBI): domain Eukaryota; kingdom Metazoa; phylum Chordata; class Mammalia; order Chiroptera; family Vespertilionidae; genus Corynorhinus; species Corynorhinus townsendii. The sequence continues at coordinate 47,613,740 of JAPDVU010000009.1, forward strand.
TTTTAATTCAGAACTAGGAAAGAACTTCCCATATGTCCCTTTGGGAAAAGATAGAAGATTAAAAAAAAATTCCCTAGAGCCTAGTCATCATAGCCAGAGAGTCAGAAAGGACTGAAACACCTTGTCTGGTCCCCATCCAGCTCACTGCCAAGTGCAGACAGAGAGACCCCAGCACTGCAGTGGGAGGGACACAGATGGGCCAGAGGAGAGTGTCCAAGGCCGTGGAAATGCAGCACCAAGCGTGACCATGGGATAGCAAGCTCAGGAACAAAACATTGCTAATACAACACTTGTAGCTATTGTAACAACTCATGTGTGCTAAAGCAATGAATAGCTGATCCAGAGCCAAAAACTGTCATTTAATTGCATGAAAAAAAATATGGTATAATGAGAAAAATGATTGATGGGGTGGGTGGCTTATCAGCATATTAAATATTTTTAGGCTAATGAAATGTGCTGCAGAAGATCACTGTATTCCTGATCTCCAGCAAATGGCTTTGTGAGGGTGCCTTACTTGGTCACATCTCTGGTCTCATGGAAAACATTTCCTTTTAATCTACTAATCAACTAAGGAAAATCAACCCTAATGCAAATGCATCTCAAACCGCAGTCCTACCATCCTCCTGTAGGAAATAGAATTTTTTATGATTATTCTTTTGCCTTTTTATAAGTAACTTCTCATGAGAATACTGGATTTTTATAAATGCAATTCAAAAGAGACTGGGAAGTGAAAGAACTTGAAGTATTATGAAAACCTCAGTTGGTTTAAGATTGGATGTGCTTTTGAGTCAAAGCACTAACTTGATCAGGAGGTTCCGAGGTTGAAATATGCTCCATGTGACAGACGCTGCCATGGAGACATTAAAGAAAAGACCTAGGTGGAACGGCACTTCCAGCTGAGAGAAGCTCTGGGACCGACTCCCTGGAATCCTCCCATGATTTCGAGGGGCATGTTCAGGAGGAATTGGTGTAAACAGGAATATGACTGATTTATAATAAGATACAATTTAGGGGATGCAGTTGAGGTGGTAGAAGCTGTAGTGCGATAAACCAAGACTATGAAAACCAGGTCTAGAATCAGATCAACATTAACAGCAGATATGCCTTATAGCCCATATGTTAGAGTGATGACTACCTAATGTTTTTTGTTGCTTTTTGTCCAAGTTGCACTGGTAGAAGCAGATTACCCTCCCCCTGGACCCCCACCCTAATGCAGAGCTTACATGGAGAGTACCCCTCTGATCTTGGGGAGTGAGACTTGGACAGCAGATCACTCATTATAATCCCTTGTGGCAAAGCTCTCTCATCTGTGAATGGAGGCCCTTAGAGGACTTGAAATTTGTGGGTTACCTAGTTCCTATGACCGCACTGGCCCAGCAGTATCTTCTTCCCCTGAACTTCACCCTTGTGTTATTAATACTATTTCTATTCATTCATTCAACAACTATGTGTTGAATGTCTTCTCTGAGCTGCATAAGGCACTGGGGATAAAACAAGGAACCACTCCTGCCCCCCTGATTCTCACAGTCAATGAGGAAGACAGTCATTTGTTAATTCATAAAAATGTTAACATGCAACTATGATAAAAGTTTCCAAAGTAAAGAACTTTGTGCTAGAAGAGAGTCTAAAAGGAGAGCCTTAATCAGAGGAGTCTGGAATTCAACTGAGTAGTCGAACAGATAAGTAAGATTAACCAGGTGAAGAACAGAGCAACAAAGATTCCAGGTAAAGGAATAGCATGTGCAAAGGCACAGAGGTATAAGGAAGTGTGCCGAATGGTTAACAACGAAAAGAAAGGCAATATGACCAGGGGAGTGGAGGAAGGAATTCTGGAAATCTAGATGGAACAATGGTAACCTCGAACTAATGTAGCAGCAAGAGACTTGGAGAAAAGAGGGGGACTGGAGACAAAATGGAACGGATTTGATAATAGATTAGTCAGGGCATTAGTTAAGAGGGGAAAGGAGCAGTAAAAAATGACTTCTATGTTTTCAAATTAGATAAATGAGTGGTAACACACAGGAACATGGAAAAGCCTGTGACTGTGTGTTGGAAGACTTGTGTTGTATCCAGAATGGAATGGTTTTCTTTGAAGGGAAGAAATGCAAGGATTTCATTTTGATGATGCTAAGTTCAAGTGTTGTCTGCTTCCTCTTCAAGGAATGAGTCAAGAAGGATAAGCAAATTTGGACTCATAAGAAAGGCCTGGGCTTTAGAGAGAAAGTTGATTTCATCAGTCAAGATCATACCTAAACAGGGCGACATTGAGATGCTCATGTAGGAGAGTGTTCAAATGAGAAGAGGAGTTGGCTGGGCCTTAACAATGCAACACATTGTTAGGGGATTCTGGGGATCAGGCCTAAAACAGCAGTCAGACATCCCCCGAGGGGTCCCAGATTGGAGAGGGTGCAGGTTGGATTGACGGGATCCCTTTCTCTGCATGAATTTCATGCACCAGGCCTCTAGTACAAAAATAAGATTGACTGACGCCTCCTGTCACCTGCATAAAGACCATAGCTAAACTTCCCCATGCCTCTTTGAAGCATATGTGGCTGCCATCTTCAGCCCTTACAGTGTGTGACAAGCCTTGAGATAAGCATTTTGTGTGTATTACCTGATTGGTCCCTAAAAGCTGGTTCATGAGCCAGTAAAATTTACAATATGTTCTTTTCTCTGGTCTGCAACATATTAGAAATACTTTCTAAGAAGCCAAATATATTCAATTTAAAGGAATGTTCTATATTCCAAAAATATATCATTTCTACTTTTATTACTAATTACTAATTTTGTTACTAATAATGCCCTTTTATTAAATAATAATGGATAGTTTGATTTAGAATGTTTTACTTCAGTATTTATGTTCTTAATTGACAGACTATGTGAGTTTCCTGTATTAGTAAGAGTCCTTTGATTTCAAGTAATAAAGAACTAGACAAATAGGCCCACAGAACTGAAGTGGTATATGACCTTTAGGTATGGTTTGATCCAGAAGCTCATGATGTTATTTGGTGCTCTGTCTTCCTTCTGATACTATTTCCTCTACTTGGCCATTCCTTTTGACAATTTCATCCTCAGGCTGGATTCTCTTGTTGAGGCCAAATAGCTGTAGCCATTCATTCCAAGCCTCAAGCCTCATGTCAGCATGAGGCACTGTTCAAAGAATGCAGAACAGTTTTTGTTGCTGTGGTCCAAGAAGGATCCCAAGGTGCACTCTGATGGCACCTGCTGGGTAACTTGTCTACCCGGGAGCAAATCCCTGTGGTCAAGGAAGCATCACAGGATGGAATGCTTTTTGTTGTAACTTCTGGGAGAGAAGCAGGTGCTTTTCCTAGTGGAGTTTGAAGTTAGAAGGACAATAACAACATCAACAACAGCTGACAGAGAGAACTAGGTGCCAGGAGCCTTTGAGTGCTTTCACATAGATCACTTGATTTAATCTTCACAGCCACCAAAAGAGCTACATTTTAGTAGGAGCCCTTATCACAGACGAGGAAACTGAGGCTTGCAGATAGAAGTAACTTGTGTAAAGCCACCCAAGTAGTAAGATTAGGAGCCAGGTGCACTTCCCCCGAAGCCCACGCTCCTGCGCACAGTGTGGCTGTGCTGTGCTGCTCCAGGTGGAGCCAAAACACAAGAAGAGCATCAAGTCTTGACCACTTTATTAGATCAAACCATGTATCAAGCTAAAATCACCTATGGTGAAGCTGACCATGCATGAGGCTGAAACCACTGCTGGACTAAGATGTTGCCAATAAACTCTCTCTCTCCTGTAGAGTTGATCTTTCTATCACTTGCAACAGAAGAAAACAAACACAGTAATGAACTACAAATATTTCAGGCTGGGACTTTAGAACTGCTATGCAATAATAAACTGCAGCATTAAGAATCGATGTTGCATGGATCAATACCAATGTACAGCTAATCCTTGTATGTAAGTGTGGTGTTTGGTTTTTAACATTACCTAAGTTTCGCTGAAGTCAAAGGACTGTTTTCAACATGAACGAAAGCATTATAAACAACCAGCAGCTGGTACAACTGGCCTGTGCACCATTATCAGATGAAACATAATTTCTCACCCCCTGGGGGCGCTTCTGTGTTTTGGTGAAGGACATCCTGCAACCTGACATCTGAGGCTGTATAATCCCTACAGGCTTATAAATCACAGCAAAGATCATGATTTCTTAATAAAATATGATGCTTCTAAAGAGATACGGTCTCCTTGAAAGAACCCTGCACTGGTAATGCCTTTACAGAGATGAGAGCCTAGACTCACTGTTACCAAAAACGGATTCTCAGCTAGGATTGTACGGGGTCACTGGTTGGGTACGGGGGCACCATTTACACAGCAGAAAGTGGAAACAACATGATTAGCGATAAAACCAGGCAAGACACAAATCTCTTACTTGTAAGCCACATTCTAGCTTTGCTTGCTTGTTCTGCATGATGACTGTGACATCACAGTCTTTCCAACCAGCCATCTAAATCCTCAGGCTGTCTGTCCCCTGATTCCCCTTTCCTGGAGAGGGACATGAACATTACAGAGCAACCAGGAAAGGTCACTGGCAAAGGAACACCAATCCCTGACCACATTGGGGCTGGGTCTTGTTGTCCTGCAGAGCCTGAATAGGAAATAAATGTTCTGGGGAAGGGGGATTACACTATAGTAATTATGCTAATTAAGGATCCCTTTGTTGTAGGCTTTCCAGAGGAAGAAGCGGCTTGTGTCAGAAATTTACAGTAGAAATCCTAAAAATAGGGCCCCAGGTGTGCCCCCCAGGGGGGTGGGGGGGGGCGGTCCATGGCCGAGGTAGCTGGGAGGTTAATATGGAAACAAAGAATATGTGCTGGAACCAGACATTAACAAGCACCAACATTAAGGTCTGAGACTATGAACCTCCTGAATCAGAAGTGGAGGGGGGAGTGCAAAGGGAGGGGAGGCAAGCGGCAGCAAGCTGCGCAGATATGCATCCCCTCTGGAAATGCAGGCAGGCAGGGATGCAAATGGTAAAGCCAGAAAGTGACTTCATGTTTTGATTTTATTATTTTATTTTTGAGACGTAAAGTTGCATTTTTATTAAATACTGTTTCTCCACTCAGAAGGAACTACTGGTTTAGCTTCCCTTAACTTTCTATTTTTAAACTTAATTTAAAAAATTTTCAGTAGCAGTTGACATTCAATATTGTTTTGTATTAGTTTCAGGTGAACAGCATAGTTGTCATACAATTATATAATTTATGAAGAATCCCCCATTATTATAATGTTATTGACTATATTCCCTGTGCTGTACTTTAATCCCTGTGACTATTTCGTAGTAACTGCCAACTTGTACTTTAATGCCTTCACCTCTTCCACTCAGCTCTGGAACCCCGTCCCATCTGGTATTCCTTAGTTTGTTCTCTGTATCTATGAGTCTGTTTCTTTTTTGTTTGTTCATTTATATTGCTCTTTATATTCCACATATAAGTGAGCTCATATGGCATTTGTATTTCTCTGTCTGACCTATTTCACTTAGCATAATATCGTCTAAGTTCATCCATGTTGTCACAAATGGTAAGATTTCATTCTTTTTTTATGGTGGAGTAATATTTTATTGTATATATAGTACATACCACTTCTTGTTCCAATCATCTATTGATGGGCACTTGGGTTGCTTTCATGTCTTACTTATTGTAAATAATGCTGCAATAAACATAGGGATGCATATTAAAATTTTGTTTGAATTAGTGTTTTGAATTTCTTTGGGTATATATCCAGGAGTGGAATTTTTGAGTCATATTTTTTAATATTTTGAGTATCCTCCATACTGTTTTCCATGGTGGCTGTATCAAGTTGCATTCCCATCAACAGTGCACTAGGGTGCCCTTTTCTCCACATTCTCCCCAACACTTGTTGTTTGTTGATTTATTGATGATAGCCATTTGACAGGTGTTAGGTGATATCTCATTTTGCTTTTAACTTACAAAATGATGATTAGTGACTTTGAGCATCTATTCATATGTCTATTGACCATCTATCTGTATGTCCTCTTTGGAGAAATGTTTATTCAGATCCTATGACTATGTTTAAGTTTAATTGCTTGAGGTTTTTTTGGTGTTGAGTTGCATAAGTTCATTACAAATTTTATATATTACCCCCTTCTCAGATGTATCATTGGAGAATATCTTCATCCATTCAATAGATTGACTTTTCATTTTGTTGATGGTTTCCTTTGCTGTGTAAACACTTTTTAGATTGATGTAGTCCCATTTTCTTATTTTTTTTCTTTTGTTTCCCTTGCCTGAGGAGTTATATCATAAAAAAAAAACATTGCTATGAGAAATGTCAGAGAGATTACTGCCTATGTTTTCTTTTAGGAGTTCTATGGTTTGAAGTCTTACATTTAAGTCATTTAATCCATTTTGAGATTATTCTTGTATATAGTATAAGAAGGTAGTCCAGTTTAACTTTTTGCATGTATCTGCCCAATTTTCCCAACATCATTTATTGATAGGCAGTCTTTACCCCATTGTATAGTCTTGTTTCCTTTGTCATAAGTTAATTGACCACATAGGCATAAGTTTATTTCTGAGCTCCCTATTCATTTCCATTGATCTATGTGTCTGTTTTTATGCTGTACCATGGGGTTTTAATTACTATAGTATTGTAGTATTGTGTGATATCAGGTAGTGTGATAACTCCAACTTTTTTTTTTTTTAAGATTCCTGTGACTATTTGGGGCCTTTTGGTGTTCCACATAATTTTTTGGATTATTTTTTCTACTTCTGTAAAAAAATTCCATTGGTATATTGATAGGGGTTGCATTGAATCTATATATGGATTGCTTTGTGTAGTATAGACATTTTAAGGATGTTAATTCATGTTATCCATGAGCACAGTATATGCTTCCATTTACTTGTATCTTCTTTCTTCAATGTCCTACAATTTTCTGAGTACATGGGGTTTTTACCTCCTTGGTTAGATTCATTCTTAGGTATTTTATTTTTTTAGATGCAATTTTAAGTGGAATTGTTTGCTTAGTTTCTCTTTCTGATAACTCATTATCTATATATATAAAAGGCTAAGTGACCAATCATACGTCTGTCTGACCATCCCACCGACTGACCAATTGGATGGTACATATGATGTGCACTGGTAATTTAAAAATAAACATTGACTTGCACATGCGCAGTACATATAAATCTCTCACTGGTGCCAATCTAGACAGAGTAGGAATATTCCTACCTGAACCCATTTTGGGACATGGTCAGTTATATGTTGCTTTCTCTCAAGTTCGAAGAGCGTATGACGTTAAAGTTGTAAATACTTCATCACAAGGGAAATTAGTCAAGCACTCTGAAAATGTTTTTACTCTTAATGTGGTATACAAGGAGTCCCATTTTCTCATTGTAGAATAAGTTTAATCAGTTTATCATTGTTTTATCAATGTTGTTTTTATATCATGTTTTCATTGTTTTTATATCATGTTTTTGTCATTTTTATATCATGTGTTGTTATTATGTCATGTTGGTATTGTTTATTTATTAATCAATTTATATTATTTTCATATACATTTTACTAATTTTCTTTCATCTCTGACACTTCTATTATAGCGAAAGGGCAAATAATGACATTAAAATATTTCTTCTAATTAATTTCCTTTCAATGTGCTTGAATCTGTGCACTGGGCCACTAGTTGGTGTATAAAATGCAACCCATTTCCAAATATTAATTTTGTAACCTGCTACTTTACCAAGCTTATCAGTTCCAGTAATTTTTTTTTTTTTGGTGGAATATTTAGGGTTATCTCTATATAGTATCAGGTCATCTGCAAATAATGACAGTTTTACTTTTCCGTCCCTGTTTGGAAGCCTTTTATTTTGTTTCTTGTATGATTGCTGTGGCTAGGACTTCTAATACTATGTTGAATAAAAGTGGTGAAGGTGGATACCTTTGTCTTCTTCTTGATCTTAAGAAAAATGCTTTATAAAGTTACCTTTTATATCCCATTGAGTATGATCTAAGCTGTAGGTGGCATTATTTGAGGTATGTTCCTTCTATTCCCAAACTTGATTCAGTCTTGAAATATTGTATGTTTCTAGGAATTTACCTGTTTCTTTCAGAATGTCCAATTTGTTGACAATTGTTTATAATATTTTTTACAATCTTTTGTATGTCTGTGTTGTCAGTTATCATTTCTCTTTAATTTCTTTTGTTGAAATACATTTTTATTGATTTCAGAGAAGAAGGGAGAGGGAGAGAGAGATAGAAACATCAATGATGAGAGAGAATCATTGATTGGCTGCCTCCTGCATGCCCCATACTGGGGATGAAGCCTGCAACCCAGGCATGTACCCTGTCCCAAATCAAACCATGCAACCCAGGCATGTATCCTGACCCGAATCAAACCATGACCTCCTGGTTCATAGGTCAATGCTCAACCACTGAGCCAAGCTAGCTGGGCTCTCTTTAATTTTTTATTTTATTTATTTGGGTTTCCCCCTTTTTCTTATGAGTCTGTTTAAAGGTTTATCTATCTTGGTTATATTGATCTTTTTTGTTGTTTTTTAGACTCTATATTGCTTATTTCTGCTCTGATCTTTATTATTTTCTTCTTTCTACTCATATTGGTCTTTCTTTGTTGTTCTTTTTCTAGTTCCTTTTGATGTAAGGTTAGATTGTTAGATTGTTTCTTTGAGTTGCTTCTTGAGGTTGCCTGGGCCTGAGGTGCTTTTAAAAATACACTAAGTAGGCCCTACTCTGGACCAATTTAGTGAGACTATCTGGCTGGAGTCTGGGTTGTCCCAGTGATTCTAACATTTCATCAAGGTTGATTGTTCTTCCAATCTTTGCCCTTCAAGCTTGGCTTTTTTCTTCCTCCTTGGGGTGAGAAATTATGAGCACTGATCTAAAGCAGTGGCTCTGGGGAAAGAGAAAAAGTCAGCTTTGAGATATTTTTGGGATCTAGAAATAACTCTACTTAATGACCAATTACATATGGGCACTGGAAGAGACAAAGAACTCATTTATTTTGTAGTAGTAAGTATAGAAATGATATTTCCAGCCCTTTTCAAATACTGGAAATCTGTAGTCAACATTGCACCATGCCAATACTTTTACACAAATATTATGGCAAAACCTGTGTCCACCAGATGGAAAATGGTTTATACTCATCTACTCAGTGATCAGAATATATAACTCTCCTTGGGACCTTGCCAAAAAAGTAATTAGGCCTATTTGGAAACAAGCTTTTGTTTTGGTTTTGTTTGTTTCACATTCTTAAAGGTTTCTTTTCTTCTCTTTTCTTCCCTTTTCTTTTCTTTTCTCTCCTGATAAATCCAAACCTTAGTAACAACACCACCCTTAGTGTTTTGGTGTTTATTTTCTTTCCCTGCAAAAAACATTAACCCACAAATAGCTTTTCTTCTCTCTTTTCTTTTATTGTTTTTTTCCCTGTTGGCATTCAAAATAAGTAGTCATTTGTTTCAGGAATGCAAGATTGATCAATATTAAAACATTTATTCATAAAAATTATTACAATAGCAAATTAAATATATAAACGTTGAAAAAGCACTTAATAAATTTCAACAATCACAACTACTGCTGAAATAAACAGAAGTGCCTGAGCATGATAAATTATATTATCAAAGCCGACAATCAAACATTATATTAAATGTAAAATAGTAAGCAATCTCATTAAATCCAGAAAGAAAACGGGGATGTCTTCTTGTATTCAAGATTGTTTTGGTGATTTTAGTTTATGCAATAATAGAAGAAAATAAAAGGAGTGGTTTAAATTTGGAAATATTGAACAAATTATCTTTATTATAGATTATATAATCATACTAGAGGCCCGGTGCACAAAATTCATGCACGGGGGGCAGGGGGGCAAAGGTCCCGCAGCCTACCCTGCACCCTCTCCAATCTGGGACCCCTCGGGGGATGTCCCATGGGATCGTGCCTAAACTGCCAGTTAGACATCCCTCTCACAATCCAGGACTGCTGGCTCCTAACCATTAGCCTGCCCGCCTGCCTCATCAACCCCTAACTGTTTCAACCTGCCAGCCTGATCACCCCCTAACTGCTCCCCTGCTGGCCTGATCAATGCCTAACTGCTCCCCTGCCAGCCCGATCACCCCAACTGCCCTCCCCTGCTGACCCAATCACCCCCAACTGCCCTCCCTGCCAGCTTGATCGACCCCAAATGCCCACTCCTGCCGGCCTGATCTCACCTCCAACTGCCCTCCCCTGCCAGCCTGATGGCCCCCAACTGCCCTCCCCTGCTGACCTGGTCACCTCGGTGGAAGCTACATGGAGCAGCAGCGGGGACCTGCCACCTGGCAGGGAATTCCGCTCCACGAGCCTGCTGCCATGCTCCACCTTCTGGCATGGCCATGGGAACCCCAGCAACAGGTGCATGGAGTGGCCACTGGGCCTCCTGCTCTGCCCCCAACAGGGCCACAGGAACTGTGGCAGCAGGTGCACGGAGCAGCAGCTGGGACTCACTGCCCGGTGGGACTGAGGGAACTCTGGGGAAAACGTATGGAGCAGCAGCCAGGACCCACCCCCGGCACAGCCATGGGAACCCCGGCGGCAGGCATGCAGAGTGGCCACTGGGCCTCCTGCCCCCCCGCAGGGCCATAGGAACTGCAGCAGCAGGCACGCAGAGCAGCTGTGCACACTGCCATCTTGTGACGGTGTTACAGCGTGAAGGTTAATTTGCACATTACCTCTTTATTATATAGGATGCCTAGAACACCCAAGAAAATATAGTAATATATTTTTAAATGATTGAAATTAAAGAGGAAATTTGTGCATGTTTTTAAGTTTAATAAATACACAAAGATGTAAAAATCATTTTTGTATAGCAGGAGTCATTGAGGATGAAAAAGGAGTTATAAAAATTCTTTTAATTATCACATTAGAAACTTTAAATTGCTAAGGAATCAATTTAACAAAATTTCTATGTGAAGAATACAATGAAAAATGGCATCTAAATACATGGATGGAAAAATATCACCAAAAAAGGCAATCCTCAATATAAATTAACTTATTTAAGTCATAAAGAGTTATTTAATGAATGAACAACATGATTTAATATTTTAAATTTAAAAGCCAATTTATAAAACTGCTAAGCTAATGTAGATAAAAGAGTAAGAGAGGTACCATATATTAACTGGTGCAATCAAAATAGTATATACTGGCACAAAACTGGTCAAAGAAATCAGTGGAAGAGCTCAGAAATAGATTCAAGTAAAAATAGGAACTTAATATATGATAAAGGTGGTTTTTTTTTAATCAGTCACGAAAGAATAGTTTATTTTATAAATGAGACTGGAGTGATTGGCTAATAACCTGGAACAAAGCAATGTTAGTCCCTTACTTCAGGCTACAGATAAAAAAGAACTTCAGATGGATTAGTGACCTAATTTGCAAAAGTAGAGGAATATGATTACTGGGGCAAGATTCAAGGGAATATTTTTCTAGCGTTGGGTGAGAAAATACTTATGAAACAAGAAAGAAACTCAAAAGTCATTAAAAAAATAAATAAATAAATTTCAGTAATCAACAATGTCTAAATGGTGAAGAACACCATAAATAAAGTCAATAGGACTATGATAGATTTTTAAAATTGTCAATATTTGAGAGTTGAGTTAATATCTCTTTTTTTATCAAGAAAGATAAAATAATTATTTTAAATCAAATAAACAACAGAAAATGAGCATAGAACAATACATAGGAAATTTATGCAAGGGGATCTGCAAAGGGACAAGTAACATGAAAAGAAGATCAATCTCACTAGCAAATAGACAAATGAAAGTCCAAATGCAAACAACATGTTTTTCACTGCTCTCCTATAGTAAAAAGAATGCACTAGTGAAGATGATGATGATGATGACATGCCTAGAATGTACTTACCAGGTGCCAGCCTACGTGCTAAGCACTTCATGTATAGTAGCTCATTTAATTCTATCAATTCTCCCTGAGTTAGGCACTATTAGTATACCACTTTACTGATGAGGAAACTATGTATACACATCTGAAATAAAATCCTCATAAGACAATATCTATCCTTACCACATTCAGAGTTATCTGGTAATTAATATTTTATTGATCAGTATCCCATAAATTGATTTTATGATACACAAATGGTTAAATGCACAGTGTAGAGAACACTAACCTAAAAAGACATTCCTAAAATATTAACTTCGAGTTACAAGTTTCTGAGTAATGTGTGTACTTAGATCTTTAGAGAGAGGAAGAAGAAAGGAAAAGAAAGAAGGGAGGGAGGATGCATCCTATATGTGAATATGTGCTTTGTAGTGATGTTTACAGATGTTTACTAGTACAGAAGTGGTGTGTAAGGAGCCGCCTCTCACTATTTATACCGGATACCTAGGGGCTGGGCACAGTAGGAAAGAGACTTTCTGCTCTTTCTTAGATGTCTCTTTTTTGTCTCTCATTCTGTTCAAAGAATGCTTTGCTTCTGGAGTTTTTAAAGTACAAGTTAAGAAATTAGGACAAAAGAGTTTCTTGATCTGTAAACTTCTGTGCTCTGAGATAAAATCTGCTTTTAAAACATTATTGGATCTCATGCTTGAATGACTCCCATTCAGCATTTGGCTCCCATTTATTAAAAAATATAAATCTTTCAGTTTCATTTATAAAACCTACTGGGAAAAGGACAAACCTGGTTATGGAGTCTTCTTATCAAAGGAGAAGGGTAAATGATTATTCTCATCTACAGTAATAAAGCAATTCAATGAAAGGGATGGGATCTCCATGGAAAAAAATATCCAAGAGGAATCACAAAAGATGTTTATAATTCCATTTGAGGAAGTTTCTATCATTCATCATTCATTCATTCGTTCATTATTTCATTCAACATGTACCTAATTTACATTACATTTTCTCCCCAATTGTCTTTACATTTTGCACTGGGTACACAATAGTTCATTTAATTGCTAGAGGTTTTCCTTATAATCCAGGAGATTTAGTATCTCTTTTAGTCCTCTTTCAATTGAATTTTCAGGATTCTGTGGGCTTATTTGGTTCAAACATCAAATAAGTCTGGTTTTTTTCCCAAAGGCTAAGAGAGAATAAATACTTAGAATTTTCAATCAGTGACTGTGGTGTTGTTAGTACTGTTTGCAGCTCCATCTGGGCACATACTAAGATTATAGTACTCTGCCAACTTGGGGTTAGATGTAGCCAATGAAATGAAAACAGAAGTGATGTCTCATGTCCATATTTGTCACATCCTTTTCTGCCTCTCAAGAAGAAATCTCCATCAGTCTGATGGACCTAAAGAGGAAGTGAGAAATGACCTTGCTTTGTGTGAAGCCACTGAAACATCAGCACTGCTTGTTACCACAGCACAACAGCTTATGCTGACTGACCCATTCCGTTAGCACTTAGTTGTTGTGCAAGCGTCGGGTGTGCATTGCTCTACCTTGCCATTGAAAGAATGTTTGTCCACTGTGGTGTTGATTTGCTCTCTGCAAACCTGCCAGAGCCTAAGTGGTGCATGCAGTGGGCTTTGAATGGAAACATTTTTAGTTACACTCAAATGCTTAACCATTATTTTCTCTGAAGCACAAGCCTCCTGCATGGGTGTCTTGCACCTGAGTCTCCAAGGCAACTACTCCCATCCTGGAGAATCTCTCTTTGGAGGTCCTTATTTGATCAAAAATCTTAGCTAAAAGCCACGTCATTATAATTTCAAAAATTGGAATAAGGGTTTTAGATTTTGATCTGTTGCCCCAGTGAAAGCCAGGTTCCAGATGCAATAGGTGAACCCCTTCCAACGAGTTCATGCTAAAGAATCTCAGGAAGAAGCAGCCTTCATCAGTCCCTAGAAGATTCAGTTACATTCAGGGCTGGGCCAGAGCCAGCTCGCATGGCGCCCGAGAACCAAGTGTGCATCTCTGTTCCCAACACTGCCTTCAGTGACTCGTGCTGAGAGCTTGAAGTCAACCATGGTGAAAATATTAACACAATAGAAATCAGCCACTGCTACATGACAGGATTATTGTTTTTTCCTTGGAGATTCAGTTGTTAAACACCACTGAATACATCCATCCCCCTCTTCTACAGGCACCTACTGCCTTATGATTTCATAACTGGGAGGGCTCACTAAAGTGGTTCTTCCTATGATAAGAAGAATCATTTCACCTTTTATTGCTACTTGCCCCTGTGACTTAGTACCAACTGTCTCATTGTTTTAAATTTCACTTCACTTGATAGCCTATTATAAAGAAACTATATTAAGCACCTACTGTGTGCCAGGTAATAAGAATACAATGACAAGCAAAACAAATTCTACCTTCTCTGTTAGAGCAAGCACTTTTTTCTAGAAATCAAGAAGAACAAGGACACATACCACTAATAGAATATTTTTATTATATCATACCCTTTGTTATATCATACTCTTTTGTTTAGTTTCCACAGTTACTGAATTGTTTTGTATGATTATTTCAGGTATAGCAGTTGTAGCAGCCAGCTGTTGCTGTTTTGTTTGGCCCATAACACTTCCTTTTGGAAACTGCTCTGCTCCACACCGTGCAATTCTAGAACTATCCATCTAGGTGCTAGTATCTCCTGCCCTAGTGATAGATACATGGCTGAGGATAGTAAGCATACATATCCCACTCCCCTGGAGACAGACTATTCCAGGAGAGGCATGTGGCCCAGCTATGGCCAATTAGAATTCCTTTGCAGAGACAGACATGGATTATGGAAATTGGGAAGGTTATCAATCCTTCTGAGAGCATGAAATATAATAACCTTATAAGCTTTGGAAAGTCGCATCACATGGAGAGAGTCTATAAGAGAATTGAGTCAATGCAGGTGAAAGCAGACCCATGAAATGGAGAAGAAGTGAGAGAGGAAACATGATAATGTTGTTTATTTAAACCTCAAATCCATCCATGCCTAAAACCAAACTGACACATGGACTTTGTAGTTACATGAGGCAATTAATTCCTTTTGGCTTAGACTAACTTGGGTTTCTATCGGGGGAAACTGATAGAATCCTGATCAGTACAGCAAAGGATGGGAGCACTTAGAAAAGAGCATCCGGTAAATGACCTGAGGGCAGGTGTGAAGAGGCCTGTAGGAGCAGAGGAGTTCCTAGGAGCCTCCGCCTGCAGGAGCTCTGGTCCTTGGCAGCCTCTTCCCTGGCGGGTGATAACAGTGCAGATGCACCCTAACTCTGTTTATGTCTGGTAAGGACACATCCACACAGAAACAGAGATCTGCAGAGAAAACCCTCATGCCTGGTGAAGAAAAACGGGAGAGAGGCAAGATTCTCCCAAGGCAGTGCCACTACTTAAATATTTGCAAGCAAGTATTTTATTCTCTTTACTCTTTTCTTGGTGATCCTCAAAGGAAGCAACGAGGGCACCCAGCTGCAATTATGAGTTTCAGATGATCAATGTCACCGCTCCTGACCTCCTAGTCTTTCTGCCTCCCTCTCCTTTCCCTTCTTCTTAACCAATGACTTGGGTGATCTTCTCAAGTATACCTGAGTTGCTTACCAATGGCTTTTTGACTTAATAATTGATCATCTTCTTCATTTGTTTCTATTTTTTAGGTAAGACTCATTTAATTATTCAACAGGAGAAGACACAAGAGCATAGGTTCTAATAAAGGAATCTGGTAAACGCTAAGGCAGTAAGACGTGGTGGGGATGAGCTATCCCTGCAGGATGGCTGGGGAATGGCAAGGAGATGAGACTACTGGAGATGTCAATGATACTTGGCTATAAATGGAAGGGAGGTGGTCTGTATCCAAAAGGGTTATGAATACTGTAAAATTTTATTCTACTCATTTGGAAAAAGGTCCAACTTCCTCTAATTTTAACAATGGAAGGAGTCTAAGGAGCCAAATCTGTGGCTCTTCAATTCATCACTGTCTTCCATGCTGGAGTAGCCAGTCTGAGGTTATACTCCCTGAAGATCCGAAAGGCACCCCGAGTTCTGCTAGGATGGGTGGTGGTGTATATGACCAACCATACCATGTGGATTCCCCAATGATATATCTGCTGAATTACCAACTGAATTGGGATAATAGCCTCTAATTCGGTGTAGGCTTTTGAAATGATAACTTGTGGCAAAAGAGTAAAACCACAAATTACACCCAAGGTTAAACACACCATGGACATATCCCAGATCCTTTGAGATCCATGGAAATAATCTCACTTCCAGGAGAAATTGGCCACCGTGCCAGACATGCACATGCTCCCGAGACATGCGCAGTGAGATGCAGGCGGGCTGCAGTGAGAGCTCAGAAAGTATCCCAAAGCCATATGTTATTTCATAAATCTCTGTAAGGAAAATGGATATAAATCAGATTGATCATTTACTTAGCTATTCATCCCTTGATGTACTCAAATCATAATAATGTGGAATAAATATATCCTAAGAACACAGGTGTGCACCACATACTATGGGGGTGTGGGGAAGAGAAGGAAAACTGAAGTCTGGGTTCACAGAGAGCTGGGGAGAAATACAGAGAAAGGTCATTTACCTGAACGGAGACCCAGGAACCCTAAGTACTGGTTCCCATCGGTTACTGGCTAATTATATGACATGATATCGGGGAAAATGGCTCAGTTTTCCCACTGGAAAGTGAGGTGTGGCCTTTAGTTCTGTGGGTGTCATGGTGTGTGTGTACAGGGGGGTGGGGAATCTGCCGAGCACAGAGGATTTGCACAGAGCAGAACGGAAAGGCTGCTGAGAGAAGGAAAAGCACTCGGCTCTCTTTATCTTTTTGTCTGTTTCCAAACACAGTGCAATTTCCTTGTCCTGTCTAATTAAGTTGATCTTAAACAGACTGTGATTTAGAGAAAAAAAGAACACTAAGTATTTCTAACAGTTTCAGACCATTTATCTTGATTAAAAAAGAACAGCCTTTATATCCAAAGAGGCCTGTCTTATTTAAACCTGCAAGAAGAGAAGGGGCCTTCATTCTAAGTAATGGATGACCAGTATTTTCTAGAACCCTTCATAAAATCCGAGGTGAAAGGATACCTTAGAAACACACAGATAAATCTAGAAATAGACCTATTTCCCTGTTAAAATGAAACCAAAACCAACAAACCCACAAATAAAAATTTAGAACCCTATATAGACCCTCAGTTATCACCTCTTTCCTTCTCTTTACACTTGAAGGCCAGGCTGTCCCTGAGTTCCTCCCCTCCTTGCTGTACCTGCAGCCCTCTCACTGTCAGTTCCAACCCAAGCTGCTCTTCCCAGGTCATAGCCTCTCCTTGTGCCCAATCCAGGAAGCTCTTCATGCCGTTCCAAAGAGCAAGGTCCAGATTTTCACAGTTGTCTCTTCCCGGGCCTCTGGTTACTACTCCCTCTAGGTCTGCCTAACTGTGCCCAGAATTCTGCAAAGCACTTTACATGTGTCCTTGTGTACACATCACAACATCCCTAGCAAATGTATGTGACAACTGATTATCCCTTCACAGAGGGAAAGCCTGGAAGAACTTGCCCAAGATCTCAAAGCTGACCCGGACCGTGGCTGCGTTCCTCAGGCTGCCTCTGGGTCCCTGCTCCTCTCTGCTGTAACCATGAGGATAAGAACAGGCGCTGACCTATTTTATCATCTGATTTCATCCTGATTCTGAAGTTCGAATTTTAAATGAAAAAGGTCTCTTAGGCAAAACAGAGTGTTCCTGCAAATTCCTTTGTGTCGTGCACCAGGAAAGGTTTGCATATACTCTTCCTCGGATCATCAGCAAACAGGCCTAGGAGATCATCGGTATTATCATCCTCCCCATTTTACAGTTAAGGAAACAATGGTTGAAGAGGATGCCATTATCACAGAGCTCCTGAGTGGCAGGGAGGGGCCCAAACTCCTCCTTAGGTAGAAGTGACTTTAAAGCCAGTGCCCAGACAGATGCCCTGTGGAGCTGCCCCTCCCATCTTCATTGCTTCCTCTAACCTAACCCTCCCCTCCTCCCCTCACTGCACGCTTTACCCAGGAGCACCTCAGCCACTCACATGAATTCAGCACTACACTGTTGGCCCAAGTCTGCACTTCCAGCTCTTCTAGGTCCAAAACCATTAACCTCTCTCACAATGACAGTCTCCACTTTCATATTCTCATCATTTCAACCAAAGGGAAAAAGTAAAAAACAAAAAACAAAAAACCCCACAAACACAGTCATCTTTCCACCAAACATAAAAGTCTTCAGCCTGCACTACCACCATTTGCACTATCAATTGCACAAGAAATGTAAGAGTTGTTCTTAATCTCATCTCCCTCACCTTCCTCATCAAGGTGGTCCCCAAGTTCTAGTAGCTCATTCTTACAGTAAATTGTAGCAGTCCATCAACTCTACACTCACATTGCCCCCACTGCCATCCATGCCCTCATCTTTCCTTGCCAGGATTCCTTCAATTGCCTCCTGACTGGTCTGTCTCCAACACCACCCTCTGACATTTACATCTACAATGTTGCCAAGCAATCTTTCTAAAGCTGAATTGTCTCCCTGTTGCTTAAACTCTAAACTGACCTTGCTAGTTGCCTTCTCAATCTCCATCTCATCCATTCCCAGTGGGACAGCAGCTCTGCATTTGTGTGGGTTTGACTCCTCCTCCAGTTCATGAATAGGCAATATTCCTGACTGAGCCTATCCACAAAGGAATCCCCTAGCTCTGATTTAGGGAGAGTGTGGGACCAAGTTGGCCTAATCAGGATTACAGAATGATTTTAGGATGTTGGTTGGATCGTTAGGAGAGAAACACTAACATTTTCTTACCTCTGGAAATAAATGAAAAGTGACTTTATAACAATAAAGCAAGTCAGCCTTCCATTCAAGATGACACTTCACAAGGTCCTTAGATCTGAGGAGTTTTTTTAAATCATTCAGGAGAACGTGCATGTGTCAGGTCTTCCGGGACATGCCTTTCAATCTGGAATCCTTCCTCTATGAATACAAATGACACTGATAAAAACTCTAGGAAGACAATAGTTGTATTTGTCCTAAATCACATTACATTGATCCATATGAAATTGACATTTTTGTGGGTTATAAATGGTAGAATGTTGCCATTTCGTAGGTTCAACCTGATAAATGTCCATCTCTCCATCTCTCTTTGAAGTTCCTCAAAAGCAAGGACTACTTTTGTGCTGCTAGGGCCCAACAGTGTGTCCTTTCAGTAGTTCAGTAAATGTTTATTAAATTGAATTGAATGGATAAATTCACTCTGCTTCTAAGACAAGACTCTACATTCCTTCCTACTTCTCCGAGGCCTCCTTGCCAATAACCTTCTTTCCTTATCCACAACCCTCTCAATGTAAGAATTCCCAAGGTTCTTCTTCTTTTCACTTAAGTCACTTTTCTTGTAGTCTCCTGGAGTTCTACAAATTTGTCTACACACACACACACACACTCAGACAGAGAGAGAGAGAGAGAGTGAGAGAGAGAGAGAGACAGCAAACACAGATATCTGCTACACTTATGTCTCCAGTTTTAACTCCTCTCTCAAACTACCCTGAAATCTCCAGTTTCTATTGAACAGCTGTGCAAATGTCTTCTCTCTGCAGATATCTCAAAATAGATCTCATCAGGTATCTCCTCCCTCCACACAGACCTATAGATCTGCTTTTCTACTTTATAGTTCATCTTGGTTAATGGCATCGTATCTTCCCAATGGTACAGGCTCAAAACCTTGTCATCATCTTAGTCTAAATCATTGTCAATTGTCATTGTCTGTTTCTAAACCATCTTTCTTCCATGTCCTTGTTGCATTCACTGCCAACACCCCAGTTCACTGACAAGTTCCATCCCCCTTCAACTCTATCCTATAGCAAGAGTAATCTTTCTAAAATGTAACTCTTACCATATATCTTCCTTTCTCAAAACCTTTAATGGTTTCCATTGCTATAACACAAATGCACAACATAAACATTAAGAGAAGATTGTTTAAGTAGAAGAGTTACTCTGGATAGACTGCCTGTAAGAAAGCAGCTTTGAATCAGATTTTTCAGGAAGAAATGGGAATAATCTTGACTAAGCCCAGCAAAGCAGAGATGTTGAGAATAGAATTAACAAGAATTCCTTTCTGATCCCAATGCTTCAGAAATTACTGCATCTAAATCAGAAAATGGTATTTGTCATATTTTCCATATCAGGTGACTAACATTACAGTAATTATTTTTGACACTCTAAGTGTTCCCAGTGAAAACTTGAGAAGCAAAGCAGAAAGAAAAAAACATGAAGACTTCTGTTGTCCGCATTTTTATGCTGCTGCAACACTCTTGCACTGATGATTCAAAGGAAATGGATGTGTGGACAGTTTTGCTACTGAGAAAGTAATTGAAGAGTTACTTTTCACCGTTGCAGATTTAGAGCATATTTGAGTATTTGTTCTAGGAATACATTTTGAGATTCTGCCAAGCAAAATCAAGATTCCCCAGGATCAAGGTGGTAAAGAACAATTTCAAATATTTTGTAAGTAGGTGAGGTGTACATCAACCAATCAACAAAAATCTTTGGACTCATTTGTTTCAATTCCTGTATTGCCATGGGACATACAAAAGGTAACAATCTGGTTTTAAAAATATTCATACCCAAATAACATAACACCCAGGTCAGCCCAATATCACATCAACATCCAAAGTACTTAATACATGGAGTATAAGTCAGAATAATTTCCCCAAACCTTAGGACACTTAACAACAGTCTCATTTCAACCACAAGCTAACAAATTCCAAATCTTTCTCAGGGTTGTGGTGACATTCTAATATTAGATAGTTTCAGAGCAAGGGACCAAGGATGCCCCATCCTGCCCACCTTCTTTGCCATGCAGTTCTCAGGGAAGGTGTTCTTAAGAAAGAGTAACTAAATGAAAACAATATCGATAATAATAATAATAAACAATAATTTATGTAACCCAGTAATACATTATGTAAGGCATCTGGTAGAACCCAGTTTAGTCATTTGCTAAAGAAACCTCAAGACCTAAGCGGGGTTCCCAGTCTCTCCCGCTGAATCCAGCCTCCACATGGGGGAGGAGGAGTGTCACAGCACCCTCACCGGCTTGTTCCAGAAATGCAGGAGGGAATTCTGCCTACATCCCAATGGGCCTGAACCCCTTCGTTACCGTCACAGCCCCGTGGACTCAGCCACTGAGAGAAGAAACATTACCACACGGAGCCAATATAGAAAGAGTGTCAAAAAAATAACACTCATGGGTACAACTTTTTAATGTGGTTTAACTCCACCCACTAGAGGATATGTCCAATGATTGAGTAGGGCAACCAAGGTGTGGGCAGAAGCAGATGTGACATGAAGGATGTGGCCATCACATCCCTCCCCCCATGGGGCTGTCTTTGTAAGTGTCTGACCACAAAGATGTTCATCCTTTGGCACCTTCCCTGTATCATTCATTCATCTAACACTTGAGCCACGTTCCGCCAATCATTGTCTATTTCCCATCTGCCTGAGAGATGGTTTGGTAGACTTCTGCCCACCTTGTTATTCCCAAGCCCACCTTTCAATGCTGCAGAAACGCTGACCGGTGACCTAGAGGGTGGGGGCTTAAGTCTCCTTTTCATCCCTTTACCACCACTCAGAGCAGCATTTTCAGACTTCTAATGGCACCTCTTACAAGGCTAATGAGCTGTGATATCCTTTTTTATTTTCATTATAAAAGAACTTTATGCTTTTTGAAGGAATAATCAAACAAAATTGAAATGTATAAAGTTAAACATGAAAATTGCCATACCTCAGCATCTGTTCATATTGGCTAGGAGTTACACATTTGTCTTAGTCAGCTCAAGCTGCTATAACAAAATGCCCAGACGGGGTCTTAAAGTCTTGATTAAGATGTCAGCATGGTCATTTCTGGTGGGGCCTCTCCATGGCTTGTAGAAAGCCATCTTCTTGCTATGACCTCACATGGTAAGGAAAGTGCCAAGCAAGTGCTCTGCCGTAAGGGCACTAATCCCATATGAGGGCTCCATTATAATGACTTCTTCTCACCCTAATTACCACTCAGGGGCCCCACCCCAACTGTCACATTGGGAGTTAGGGCTTCAACATACAAATGTGAATGGGCACAATTTCATCCACCACAACAGTGTTAAATATTTGGTGTGCTTTCTTCAAGATATTTCTATAAACCAAAGGGGGAAGGTGGAGGAGAGAGGACTAGGAAGAGAGTGAAAGAGACAGAAAGTGATTATCATTTCTTATTACAAACCTACTATTCTGTAGCTACTTTTATTCAGATATTTTCATGGTTATCTTTTCATGTCAGTGAAGAGAGAGAGATCTTACTTTTGAATCTATATATACTGTAAATAAACCTAAGCAATCATCTGACCATTGGACCATCTGACCAGTAGCTATGACATGCACTGACCACTGGGGACAGATGTTCAACGCAGGAGCTGCCAGTGACAGCAACTTTGCAGAGTGCCCTCTCACACTTAGGATGCCTTGGGGATGTTGGACTGCTGGTTTTGGCCCCATCCCCACAGGCCAGGCCAAGAGACCCCACCTGCCTGAGGGGCCCCGCTCACTCCACAGACGCCCTTCCAGCCATGGCACCGACCACATGTGGCCGGCCTGGGAGGGACTGCAGGAGGTTGGCTCTATGGCATGCCCTGCCCGTCTCACCCAGTCCTGTCCCACCAGCCACCTTCTAATTAATTTCCTTTCAATGTGCATGAATCTGTGCACTGGGACTCTAGTAACTTCATAATAGTTAACAGTGTGGAGTATAGCATTAAACAATAAAATAAGATTTTGGTTCAAAGGGCAAATTGAACACTGACCAAATCCTGCCCACCATACACATGTATATGTACCCCCTTTCAAATGTTCCATTTGAAATATATATATATATATATAAATTATACATACATATATAAATTATACATTATACTGTATATTTGAACAATATATATTTGTATTATTACTATATGTAATTTCAAATTATATATTATACATATTATTATATATAATTTAAATATATATTTTATATCATAATAGCCTTAAACCCCTGTAAAGCAAGAAAATTATCTCAAAAACAGAATAGATGTTTTGAGTAATTCCTGGTAAAGATAAGGTATGAATATTAATGAAAAACTCCAAAGAGGTTTTCTCAACACATAGAAAACAACAAGACTGATCCCAGGCAGTCACAGGAGGGATATTTCACTTACAAAGTCCCTTTCAAACAGCTGTGCCTGGTGGGACCCTCCCCCTCCTATTCTCCTCCCACCCAGGCAGGGAGGCTGCCCTTAGCAGCTGGGCTTTTGCCTCTAAGATAAAGCCAGAGAATGGGGCCCTGAGGGGGTGCAGGCAGTGACCACAGGGGCCTAAGAAAGATGCTTACAGGGAGGGGAGTTTAGGTTGAAGCAGAAGAAAGACACTGCTGCTGGGAATGAATTAAACAAAAACTTCCAATCTCCAGAATGAAAGCCTCATATGGCAATTGCCTATTGTCCTGTGGGAGCTCCACTCCAGGAGCGCTCTGGTCTTTGCTAGTCCACAAGGGGAGCCAAAGGGAAGTCACAGCCTCTATTACTTACACTAGAGGCCCGGTGCACGAAATTCGTGCGGGGGGGGGTGTCCCTCAGCCCAGCCTGCACCCTCTCCAATCTGGGACCCCTCGAGGGATGTCCAACTGCCTGGAATTGGGCCTAAACAGGCAATCGGACATCCCTCTCACAATCCAGGACTGCTGGCTCCCAACCACTTGCCTGCCTGCTTGCCTGATTGCCCCTAACCACTTCTGCCTGCCAGCCCAGTCACCCCCTAACCATTCCCCTGTCAGCCTAATCAACATCTAACTGCTCCCCTGCTGGCCCAATTGTCCCTAATTGCCCTCCCCTACTGGCCTGGTCACCCCCCTAACTGCCCTCTGCTTCAGGCCTGGTCACTCCCAACTGTCCTCCTCTGCTGGCCTAGTTCCCCCCAACTGCCCTCCCCTGTAGGCCTGGGTTGCCCCCAGCTGTACTCCCCTGCAGGCATGGTCACCTCTAACTGCCCTCCCTTGCAGGCCTGATCACCCACAACTGCCCTCCCCTACAGGCCTGGTCACCCCCAACTGCCCTCCCCTGTTGGCCATCTTGTGGTGGCCATCTTGTGTCCACATGGGGTGGCCATCTTGTGTGTTGGAGTGATGGTCAATTTGCATATTACCTTTTTATTATATAGGAGGATAGGGAAGACTGGATGGCAGCCTTGGTGGGTGAGTTTCTGCACTAGGCCAGGGTCTGATAAGGGAGGGAGCTGTGCTGTAAAAGGCCTGTGTTCACACTAAGGCCAAACAGTATGTGAGGCCTATTAGCCACCAAGGACGTCAGGGACATGAGAAACACTGGGGTCTGAGCTGCTCTACTCCTTCTGGCCGCTGGCAGGCAGACACCATTCCACTGACTGCAGCGGGGTGGGGTGCGGGGTGGGGGGGGGGGGGTCGGGAAAGGAGAGGGCTGGGCAAGCTCCTCCCTTGACCTATACCTATAAATACCTTGTTGTCTGTCCAAACACCTACACAGCTTCTTGACTCTGAGCAAGCCCACCTCAGATGCACAGCTAGCAATCAGCCTGTCCATTCAAGGAGTCTGTAAGCAAGGAAACACACTGGCATTGTATTCCGGACAAGCCAAGCTGAATCCCTCCTGTGCAGAGTGGTCTAGCAGGCCACTAGGTCTGAGAACTTCATGCCAGGTATAGCAGATGCTCTTGGGGCCCCGCCCAGAGCCCATCTGCAGGCACTCACCTTTCTGAGTCAGCTTGATGTCTTCTTCCTGCATGTTCCCACAACATAGGGCTTCTCTGGCTACAAGAGTGTTCTCAGCCTGTGCAGGGCAGCTACCAGGGCCAGAGCAGCCCTCCCTTAATCATGGATGGGAGTGAGTGAGACACGCCACAACTTCCTCATCCATCAGGTGTCGGTGTGCTCTGCATCCCAGGGGGATGGAGGGCCAACTGCGCATTGAATTCATCTGCTTATTAATGCACCTGTATCAGCTCCCTCCCTCCCCTGTCCTGTCTCACATCCCCTGACTCTGCCGCCGCTTCCCCAGCTGACCTCCAAACTAAACTTCTTGTCCTTGAGTCCTCGTCTCAGTCTCCTTTTGGGGGAACCAAACCTAAGGCTCCAAGCCTCAAGGTCTTCTCTCTTATTTGTAATTTTTATCCTTTTCCAATGTATAAAAGTCAGAGAAGACTGGATTAATACAAGGAAGGCTTATACTTCCAGGAGTTTTTAGAAATGCTAAGAAAATAAAAATAAAGGGAAGTAGAATTAATTATTAAAAATGCACCTGACTATAAATGTGACCCATTTAATTTTCTTAGTAGACATGTTGATAACAAAGCTTTTCGTTCCCAATGCTCACATTACCAAGAAGTCCAGGACCTCTTCCTCCTCCAACAACACCCTCACGTATTGTCCCAAAACCCCAGGAGGGAGAGAAATGCAAGTGGGACTAGTCCTAAGAGGACCCCGGCTGGGTTTGCCATGGTTCTAACTGCTGACACTGACACTGGTTCTCTATGTCTCATTTTGTCCCGTCACTGCCCTGGGGGACCAAGTTCCCAACCAAGCTCCATGTGCAGGCTCTGGAGGCCAGATTCCCAGGCGGGGCCTTGGGGCCATGTGTGTAGCCACAGGAGTCACCTGGGTGTTTAGAAGAGTCACCAGCATCTGCTCCAAGGAGACTGTGCATTTGCCCGAGCCAGGGGGCACTGGCATCCCTCTTGGTAAGCCTATATGTGCACTAGCCCCTGGTCCCTGCTACATATAAGTCAACACTTCCAGTAACTGGAAGGACGGACATCACAATTTCATGATGTGTGTCCACATGGTGAAACTGGCATTGGTTTTTCTTTCTCCTTCAGTTTTTGTTTTTTTCTAAATATCTTAGTGCTATCAATTTTAAAAACTAAAGAGAAATTACCACAATGTCCACGGGATTATTTAACAAATCTCTATGGCTGTTTCTCTCTCATACGCCAGCCACTTGGCAGGCACTAGGCGTGCATGAAAAGAACAGGCTGAGCAACACACCCCCTAGGGACCTTGCATTCCAGTGAGGAAGACACACTAACTACTCAGCAATTAACCCCAACCTAAGTCAGCCACAGTGTGGATCTGGGCATACTAGAGCAGGATGAGGCATAGAGAGAGGTTTGGGTGGAGGGTATAGGCAGAAGGGTGCAGGGCCTGAGTGGAAGGGGCAGGGTCTGGGTGAAAGGGGAGGGACCTGGGTGGAATGGGTGGAGCCTGGATGGAAGGGGGCGTGGCCTGGGCAGAAGGGAGGAGGGTCTGGGTGGAGAGTTGGCTGGGAACCTCTGAATGAGAAGCCATCCGGACCCTCTCCATTAAGGAGCTTCGGCATTTTATTTTTTCAGGAAAATTAAACAGAAAGAAATGTATCTTGTAGTTCAGACTGAAACCATATTATTTAGCTTTGGGATAAAGCACCTAAAAACATTTTTAAAGTTGCTTCCGAAAGACAAATCAGTCTTCTCTTAGGCACCTAAAGTAATCTAAGAGAAGACTGATTTGTCTTTCAGAGCACCTTTAAAAATGTTTTTTCACGACTAAATTTGGGTTTTATATTATCATTGTTCCTATTTTTTTAATTTTTCCCTCTTCCTCCCTCACCACCAGGCTTCTGCTCCCCAGGCCCACTTCTAGCACATGGCAACAGGTGGC
This sequence comes from Corynorhinus townsendii, assembly GCA_026230045.1. Classification (NCBI taxonomy): domain Eukaryota; kingdom Metazoa; phylum Chordata; class Mammalia; order Chiroptera; family Vespertilionidae; genus Corynorhinus; species Corynorhinus townsendii. The sequence goes on from JAPDVU010000009.1 coordinate 47,640,413, forward strand.
ACAAGAGGACAAACGGCCATGGCCGTAGTGACCTCTGGGTCACCTCCATTCCTCAGAGCCCCATGTCATTCTTTCTCATCAAAGCCTTTGGCCAGCATCTGCAACAGCATGGGTGGGCCTCGAGGGCATTCTGCCAAGGGAAGTAAGCCAGACAGAGAAGGACAAATCCTATATGATATGTGAGATCTAAAAAAATCATCGGAAAACAGATCAGATGTGTGCTTACCAACACCAGTGGGTTGGAGGAGGGAAAATCGGGGAAAGGTAATGAAAAAGTAAAAACTTGCAGTTATATGATAACTAAGTCCTAAGGAAGCAATGGGCAGCATGGTATTCACACCGCTGTGTAATATACAGAAGAGCTGTTAAGAGAGTAAATCCTGAGTTCTCATCCCAACAAAACACTTTTTCCTTTTTATTGTATCTATACAAGATGGTGGATATTAACTAAACTTCTTGAGTTAATCATTTCACAATATACCTAAGTCAACCATTATTCTGTACAACTTAAACGCATACAGTGTATCAATTATCTACACTAATAAAAGAGAAACATGCAAATTGACTGTCTCTCCGCTACACCCACCAGCCAATCAGAGTGAGTATGCAAATTAACCCAACAAAGATGGAGGTTAATTTGCATACACAGGTGCGGAGTGAAGACTGAAGACAGTGTAGAAGGAAGCCAAGTGCTACAGAAGGGACCAAAGCAGTGAAGAAGGGCAGGAGCTAAGGCAGTGGAGAGGGGAGTGGAGCAGGGAGTGGAGCTGAGGCAGCAGAGATGGGATGGAGCCAAGGCAGTGGAGCAGGGAGCAGAGCCCGCCTCAGCAGGCTTCGCTCCCTTCTCTACTTCTCTCTGGCCACAGGAAGCCCTATTTTTGCAGGACTAGGCCTGAGGAAGCCCTATTCTTTCAGGAATCTTCCTGCAACGGGCCTCTAGTATCTCAATAAAATTGGAAACATTATTTAAAATCAATAAATCATCAGGCTTGGCAGGCAGCCAGGCCTCAGAGGGTAGGCCTGGGAATAGTGGGTTTCCCCACATGGGGGCATTGCCTTTTCTAGCCCCAGCACTCTCCTCCTGGAAGCTGGCCATATTTTTGCCAGAAATTAAAACCAAACATTGTTCCAGTTTCAATTTGCCAACACAGTTAAAAGAATCAAGCATTGGGGCTCTTCCTCAGCCACCTGCCACTGCCTCTGGCCTGGACCTCCCTCCCTACCCCTGGCCAGCCCCGCTCCCCAGTGAACTCCCTGTCGGGGGGACAATTTTCATACTACGCTTTTATTATATAGGATTCCTCTATCATTTCTAACTCTATGCCCCCTCCAAGGTTAAGTTATACATAAAATACAGTGAAACTGAAGTCAGGGTGACTATAATTTCTTATTATAAATCTACATACAGATTTATAACAAAAACTAGTAGCCCTGCGCAAAAATCCATGCACCAGTAGCTCTCTGTGGGGCTGGCCGCTCCGCGCCCGCTGCCCAGATGCTCTTCATGGCCCAGAGGCCCATCCAAGGTTGGGCACGGAACACTTGCCTCATCGCCGGGGCAATGACACAAGTGTTCCTCCTACTCCAGCTGCTCCATGCACGCTTCCTAGAGGCCCTCTATGGCTGGGGTGGAACACTTGCCTCGTCACCGTTGCAACGAAGCAAGCATTCCACCAGGCCGCTCACACTGCCTGCTCTCAGCGGCCACTCCCCCAGGACTGGGGGACTCTGGCAGGGCAGAGAGGACTGGGCATCACCATCTTGTGGCTATGGGTGCTGTCATCTTTGTGATGGAGTGACGGTTAATTTGCAGTTCAATATGTTACCCTTTGTTCTCCTTGCATGATCTACAATAATAAATCTGCTTCGTGCTGATATTTACTTCTGTGTTGCTGACAATTACCTGTAAGAGAAGTTGGGGTGCTTCACTGGGCTGGAAAAAGTTTAACTAAATCAGAAAGCAGGTCTAACCAAGCAAGTTTGTTCTATATCTATAAAAGGCTAAGTTGACTCGTGCATGTGCTATACATATAAAGCTCTCACTAGTGCCAATCACACACATGTGTTTCTATCTGTCATTGTTGATCATGAATTTGGTTGATACTTCTATTATAGAGAAAGGGTGAATAGCCATATTAAAATATTTCTTCTAATTAATGTCCTTTCAATGTGCACGAATCTGTGCACCAGGCCACTAGTGATTCTATATTTGTAAGCCCCAGAGGATCCAACCAATGGCCCAAGAAAGAAAACCACATGGGAAAGGCCTGCAATAAGTGGACCACCTGTGTGAATGCCTGGATTCCAGAAGTAGCTCATCGGTTTATTAATTAACCTTGTGTCTCTCTTGTCCTGCCTTCACCCACTAACTTTTAGCATCTTGAGTTCAGTGGTCACAAGTGCAAAGCAAGACACCTTTGACAACTTGCACAGGAATCTAAGATGCGATCTGTGCCCCTCCAGGAGCAGCAGAGGAAAATGTCTGGGCCCCTGGGAAGGTTGAAGGAGTGTCCTTACACTCTGCCCAGCTCCAAGGAGCAGGAAGAGAGCCAGTGCCCATCCGAGTTGCCCTCCGCTGGAACTGACCACTTCAAAGTGAAGATCTGACCTTTGTTTTTATGTCCTCACTGAAGAGTTCTACACACCGAAGTTGTCCACCTTGATTTCAAATTACGCAGCCCAGAGAGAACCTAGAAGCAGAGGCCTCCCCAAGTTATGGGGTGCAGAGAAGGTAGCCTCACACTAATTCCTTCTGATGAAAGAGAAAGTGACCTGATTCCTGTGTATTAACTGGATGACCCCACAGAAAGAACACATTTAAAGAGAATGTGTTCCAGGTTCTAAGGAGCCACTGGTGTCCCAGAGCAATGGTGTCGTTCCCTAGCCTTTGAAGTCTGTGTGAAATGGGAGTATCCAAAGAAGGTTCCACAGCCTAGTGAGGCCCGCAAGACTGTACGCATGGGGCCTGCAGGCATTCCTCCCTGGCTGCCATGCATAAACTCACCAACCTTAGATAGACAGCTGCTGTTCAGGCTCTTAAAATGGTATCTGGAGGGAGACCTAGGGCTCCTCTCGAGCCGCATCCCCCCCTCCCAGCAGCCAGTCTGATGAGAAATGCAATTGAAAGAACAGACGGGGAAAGTCAAATACCTGTCAGGCTCGTTCACACTCCGGTGCTGCCAGAAGGTCTATAAAAATGTCACTATAGCTCAGCTGCCGGGGATTAGATTACCCTGTACATTGACTGTTGGTAATAAAAATAAAAAGCAAATATCATTTTGTGCTGCTATGGCCTTCCTCTGGCCTTCTTCAAACAATAATAGACTAAATATAAAGAGACAGAAGTCATTACTTGCTCTTTAACTAGTGCCAAGGAAAATGAATAATTAAGGAAACATTATTTGAAAGAAATTTACACGGTTGCTTTTAAGTTAGAACCCAATAAGAGCTCTTTAAAAATACACCATTTCCTCTTTATCTTAAGAGAGTGGTCATGCTCAGGCATAATATATTATGGTTGCTACTGTTTAGATATTACCAGGAAAAAATGCTTTTAGTTGCCATTATCCTATCATAGGTCCCAAATCAAACAGAGAGCTGAGATAAAGGCGGAGGGGGAGTGCAGGCGGCTCTGTTTGCAAGTTTCCTTCGCATCTAGTGCAGCAGCCAGCGTTTGAGTGTGTCACCCAGAACTTCTGCACATCCCCAACACTGCTCTCTGGCTCCCCTCAGCATCCACCTCACTTGTCAGAAGCCTGTGGGTGGGTCTGTTCTTTAAAGGCACCAGTAACTGGCATGCACAGGTGACCTTGCTCATGCACAGGTGACCTTGCTCATGCATCAGCTCTGCTGGGCAAGGCTGTTTGTTGCTGGGCAACAACCAGTCCTATCTATCTATCTATCTATCTATCTATCTATCTATCTATCTATCTATCTATCTATCTATCTCCATCTCTCTTCTTTCCCTCACTAGGTCTCCAGCCTCCCTTAGGCAGGGAGGATCCCAAAGAGCCGGCACTGGACCAATGCAACACCCTTCACAGTCTCTGCTCCGGTGCAGACATTGACCAGTAAGAGGAGACAGCAGAAAGTCCTGGGTCAGGAGAGACTTACTCAGCCCGGAGTGATGGCAGCAGGAATTCTGAAGCTGCAGGCCTGGCCTGTCCATGGCGGTTGTGCCTGAACCAGAATTTGCCTGAAGCCTGTGTCAGTCCAGGCTCCTTAATGTGAGGCTACATCAGAGCAACACCAGGGTCCCTGATGTTGACTCAGTAGATGTATATGTGAGGCCAGGGCAGTCCCTGGGAAGCATCTGACTGACTGGGCTGAATAGATGGCCTGTGTCCTCTGTTCTTGCTTGCCCTGGCACTCCACTCCTGGCTGCTGCAGTGGGCAGAGCCCTGCTCCTTTCCTTTATGTTATGGGCTGACTTATGTCCCCCCAATTCATATGTGTGTTGAAGTCGCAACCTCCAGAACTTCAGAATGTGACTGTATTTGGAGATGGGGGTCATTAAAGGGGTGATTAAGTTAAAATGAGGCCATTAGGGCAGGGCCCTCATCCAAATGCTTGGTATCCTAAGTAAACAAAAGACAGCAGGAGTACAAGTGTCCCGAGGGTTTACCCCCTAAGGGCCAGCAAGAAGGCGGTCATCTGCAAGCCCAGGAGAGAGTCATCAGAGGAAATAGGCCCTGTGCCACCTGGACCTCAGACTTCATTCTGCAAAGGGCAATCTTTGCCCCTCCTGGAACATTCCAGCATTCATTTCCTGGGGCAGCCAAAGCAAGGTGGCTCAGAACACAGAGAGTAATGTCTCACAGACCGGAGACTAGGAGTCCAAGGCCCAGGTGTGGGCAGAGCTGGTTCTTCCGAGGGCTGTGAGGGAGTCTGCTCTGTGCTCTCTCCTGGCTTCTGTGGTTGTGAGCAATCTTAGTTGTTCCCCGGACTGTCAGAGCATCGTTCCACCTCTGTCTTGATCATACACAGCATTCTCCTGTGTGCATGTCTGTCTCTGCATCCAAATTTCTCCTTTATAAGGACATCAGTCATATTGGATTAGGGTTCATCCTAATGCTCTCATTTTAATTTGATCATCTACAAAGACCCTATTTCCAAATAAAGTCACATTCACAGACACTTGGGGTTAGGACGATCCCTTCTTTTTAGAAGATACAGTTCAACCCATGGCAGTACGTATAACAGTACAGTTCCAGAATGCCAATGCCAGACAGTTATTTATGAGTGAACACAGGTGAATCCAACTTCACCCCTGCTTCTAAATCTTCCCCAATCTACTAACTGATGTTTTGAGTTGTCCTAGAGAACAAACTTTTCTGGGCCCAGTGAGAAGGGGGGCTTCAGCCTGAGAAGAATCCTTACCACAGTGCACATGCCCAAGAGTGGAGTTTTCCTGGCAGAAGGTATCATTACCAAGAAGGTGCAAGAGCTGCTACCTCAGGGGGCCCTGGTTGGGTACAGATGGCTAGAAGAGGAAAAGAAGGAGGAACTGAAAGAGGTTGGGAGGTGCAGAGATCTCTGGTGTTGATTCAGACCATTGCATTTTTCATCTGTGTATCTGCTGTCTGCTCCACCTGGCATTTGCATCCAGATGAGAGAAAGGTGGTTAAAGGAGTCTCTGACGAAACTCACATGGCCACACTGGGCTTGCAGAGAACAGGGAGCTGGGCCGCAGATTCTTCTGACACGTACAAGACAGGAGGAGAAGAAGGAAGATGGACTGTCGTGAAAAGCCATGGAGACTTGCTTGCCTCAATGGAGGGGATTAATTGTACATCATTGCAGGAGTTTGGAAATGCTCTGCAATGAACTACATCCATTTGTGCTCCACGGAGCCGTCCAGGTGATTAAGGCAGGAGGGAGGCCTTGCATGAAGAGAAACCTTCAAACAGTTCCATTCAGCACGTGTTTGCTCTTTCAAAGCAAATTCAGCTGGAACTCCAAGTCACTGATGCAAACCTTGTGGTTAATTTGTTCCCAGGGGAAGATTTGGGGCCATTATCCCAGAAGCAGACATGAAAATCCCGTTACTTGAAATATATTTTGTTTAATTCTAAGCTGTACATTGAGAACTTATCAGTAAATAGGCAGACAGTTGAGAATGTTAGGAAGTATTAATTTCCTAGGGCTACCATAACAAAGTGCCACATGCTGCTGGCTCAGAACACACAGATTATGTCTCACAGTCTGGAGACTAGGAATACAAGGCCCAGGTGTGAGCAGAGCTGGCTCTTCTGAGGGCTGTGAGGGAGTCTGCTCCATGCCCTCTCCTGGCCTCTGTGGTTGTGGACAATCTTTGTTGTTCCCTGGACTGTAAAAGCATCACCCCACTCTCTGTGACTGGAGGTGCTTCAGAATTTGTTTTAAATTCATGTGTAGCAACAAGTCCTGTGTGGAGGAGTGTGTGTGTGTGTGTGTGTGTGAGAGAGAGAGAGAGAGAGAGAGAGAGAGAGAGAGAGAGAGAGAGAGATGAAAATACAACCTTGGTGATTTGTGTGAATTGGTGCCTTGTGAAGTGGAAGTCCAGACAGTCATCCCACAATTCTGAATAATTCTGAAAGTCCTTGTTTCAGGAGAATCCACTGCTTATGCCACCTCCGAACTTTTCAAGTACACACGGTAAGGCACACAGTGCACATCACTACTTTTCTGGGAAAAAGATAAAATGTCAACAAGGTGCTTTACATAGAAGGCAAGGCTCCCCGCTATCATTTCCCTGCAGTATTACACCTCTTAACCGCTAGATCTATAGCTCCTGCCCTGCACTTGCCCTGTATTGCTTCACCCAGCACAGCCTGGACCACACCCGGGCCTCCCCCACCTGTTTTGGCAGCCATGTCTACTCTCCATGATGGGGCTGCTCACGCATCGCCCCTCCCTGCTTCTGCCACCTTTCCGTCCCTGCTGCATGAGAGACCCTCTACCCTGTGAGTGTCCTGAGAGCCCACACCATGCCCAATGTCTTCTGGAAAGGGCCTGCCCAGGCATTGCTCAGATGAGCCCACACCTGCTGCACATTAGTGCCGAGAAGGGAGCGAGGACCAGGCTGCCTTCCCTACAGCTGCTGCGACCCCAGGGCCCATTCCCATTCCCAGGTAACCCCGATTCTGGCAAAACTAGAATCGTAGAGCTGGGCTGTCCCCTCTCTTTTGCACTAGTGATCTCTCTGCCTGGGTACCAGGCCTGTGTTCAATTTGACCAGAAGGAGTCTAAGGAGCCCCGAGATAGTCTTCAAGTTTTGCATATCTTCTCTGCATCCTGTGACATGAGGGCCTAGTGAACCACAGTGCTTTACTTTGCTTCTCTCCTGCCTCTGCAGGCAGAACCCCAGCCCCTTTATCCACTCTTCTGACACCAAAACCTAAGGAGAAACTTCAGTGAACCATCACTATCATTCAACCAGCCCAGCCTTCACGAGGGGCCAGGCTTGTCCTAGAGACCTACCTTGCCACGTCAGCACTTGATAGGGAAGATAAGGAGAGAGGCAGCCAGACAAACGCCTTTCTTGCATGCCCTGAAGGAGTGGATGAGCCGCCTCTCTCCTGCCTCCCTCCACATTGGACCACAAGCATTTCCTCAAGGCGATCAGGTCAACGCAGAGGTTTGCTCTCTGACCCTTAATAGAACCTGAGGGAATCATGCATTTGTGGAAGGAATAGAGACATGCATTATACTTTCAAAACAAAGCAAACATAAGGAAAAATTGGTATAAAGCAAAGGAAAATAGAAATAGAAATAGCAGCCTAGCTATTTTAGGTCTTAATTGACTTGTGATTATTGTCTGATAATCCATTCTCTGGCTCCTCTAATTACAACTATTTTAAACAGAAGCTCATTAATTCTGTATTAATGTTGATTTTCTAATGAAAAGTAGATTAAGACTCGCCTTCCTAATTGCCCTGGACTGACTCCTTTTAGTTATAACAATCTGCCTACAAGTTCCTACTTAAGGCCCTGCTTGGTTGCAGAACCTTTAAGTGCCTCTCGCAGCTTCTTTGTTGCAATAAAAGCGCGTGATGCCCCCAGTACTATGGCTGCACACAACCAGTCCCCAACCAGGCTGCTGTGGGTGAATGACTCAGCAGCCTTTCCAAGGGCCTGGCTAATCTTTATGCATAAACAACATATGTTGCAACAAAGTTAATCCAACATGTAACATCGAGAAATTAAGCAGATTTATTCACGGGGGTGGGGGGAGAAACTACACAAGCAAATCCAAGAAGGCAGGGAGCATGCGGCATGCTCAGCAGACAGAGGGAACTCTGCCTGTGCCTTGCCAGGAAGAAATGTCCTCCCTCCCCAAGGTCAGCCAAGTCCTTGCCATTCAGACCAGCATTGCCATGTGCCACTGAACTTGGCTGATTTGGAAGTTTATATATATATATATATATTTTTTTTTTTTTTCAAAAAAAAGGAGTTTGTCATCAAACAACTTTGAGAAATTGTGATCTAATCAAACAGGTTTGTTTTTCTGTTTGTTTTTTAATTTATTGCAGGAGTTCTCAGAACCTTTAGGATTGCAAATGTGCACAGTGAATCTCCAGGAGGGCATTTCTCAAAACTATCTCAACCAGCCCAGCCGGCGTGGCTCAGTGGTTGAGCATCAACCTATGAACCAGGAGGTCACAGTTTGATTCCTGGTCAGGGCACATGCTCAGTTGTGGGCTCAGTCCCAGTAGGGGGCGTGCAGGAGGCAGCCAATCAATGATTCTCTCTCATCACTGATGTTTCTATCTCTCTATCCCTCTCTAGTACTCTCTATAATTTTAAATCAATAAAATTATATATTATTTTTTTAAAAGTACAAAAAAACACCTTTCTCAGCCTAAGGTCTTTTGTAGTCATCAGTACACAATTTAGGAAACAATGAGTTAGATAATTGAATATTTTATTGGGGAATTATATTTCCTGGAAAAGTGTATAATGCCCCCAACCACTCTGAGAAAATTGCAATAAAATACTCAGAGTTATCTAACCTGGAAGGCAAACCTCAACTAAACACTTACACTTCTTTATGGCTAAAGCTTGGCCCTTCCTTTCCATTACAAGGTACTTCAATGTTACTGCCAGGCTGTCTACAGCCCGCTTCTTCTGAGTGTGGCCCCTGAACCAGAGAATGGAGATCTCTGGGAGTTTGCCAGAAATGCGGCATCTCAGGGGTCAGTCCAGACCTTCTGATTCAGACCCTGCTTTGGACAGCCCCCAGGTGATCTGTCACATAGCATGGGGAAGCGCTCCCCATGCAATCCCTGGCTTACCTGTGCATCGGATCTCCGGAGGGAAGGCACACCGGGAGCCATGCCTGGCATTTTGATGCAGCCCCTTTGACACAGCTGTTTTGACCCTGTGGTTGATAAATCCTGAAACACCATATTTAATGTACAAAACAGGCATTCTCAGCTCACCTTGGAACTGAGGCTTAGCCTGTTTTTGAAACTCACAGCATCCCTCAGCCTCAGCTGGTCCTCCCAAGGAAATGGAATGTGGGACAAATACGGATAAGGAGGGAGTCAGGGTCTTATGTGTACAAAGCTTGGGAGTAATTGTAAGCCTTATACTTTTTCCATTTTGGTGTGACCATTTTTAAGCAGCAACCGTGGCCCACAGTCCCCCAAGTGGGCTGAGCCAGAATTTCCAGCCATACTGGACATTATGCATGTAACCATCACCGAGTATTCTGTAGGCCTTGCAAGTAGAGGAACTCAAGCATGAGGCTAGTGCATTGGCCCTGCTGCAGTGGCTTAAAGCATGAGGGCACTGCATGGTGAAGAGGACAGGACTGAGTTTGTGCTGGATTAGGCTGCAAAGCTCTGCTCTAGAATTAAGAGTTCAGGTCTTGGTCATGAAACAGTTTTCATCCTTGTGAGGTAACCAGGGAGCAAGCCACAGACTTAATCCCATTAGCATTGGGCTCTGATGAGCCCGCTCAGCCAGGTGGAAGGAAGCAGGTAGCTTCGGGAGCCAGAGAGCATATATATGGCTAAACAATTGGCGGGGAGTGGGTTCCTTCTTTAAAAAGAAGAACTGTGCTGCGTGGAACTGTAAAAGCCAAAGTCCAAGTGTTGTCTTGGCCACTCCATCTGGCTGATTAGAACATGGTGGGAGGGGAGAGAGGAAATGTAAAGCAATGCTGTTTGAAGTGTGACCATGTAGGTTTTCAAAGGGAGTTTTTCCAGAAGCCTAACTGATTGGCACACTCTCAAACCTCTGCAGGTCAAAGTCCTGGGTTGAAGCTGCATCCTGGCCAGGGAGCTGCTTTCTATTAATGATAGACTCGTATTCTCCCTGCAGGGAGCTCCTGGGAAGTACTGCATGAAATGCCGTGCATGTGATGGGAAGACTCCTCGTTTCTCTGGAGGAAGAAAACACTGGAGATAAGAGGTCCCTCCTACTTGGAAGCCCCTGACTTTCCACATCTCCATTGTTGGAGGTTGCCCTCAAAAGAATGTGCCCCGTGAGTGACTACTCTCCAGGAATTCCAGAGACCCGGCCGACTCAGAGGGCAGGATGTGCATAATATAGAGCAGCCTTGTGTTTCAATAAACCAAGGACAAGTACCTTTACAGAAGAGCATTCTGGAGAGGCTGCTTCTGTGTGTGTGTTTTCTCCTCTAATCCCGTGTTAACACTCTCAGAAGTAAAGGGGACAATCCTGGAGCTCTGTCTTTAATTTCTTTTAGTGTCCCTTCCTTTGAGGGGGCCACCTGAGTCACTGATTACCCAGCCAGCAATTTAGATCACAGTAATTTATTTAACTATTGTTTGAGAAGTCTGAGAATAGAAACTCTCTGAAGTGGTTAGATTACGATGGATGCAGTAGTTAGGTGCAAAATGGCCATGAACTCCACTCACTGGTGCAGACCAAGAAATCCACAATTATAAAATAGTAGGACCAGTACCAGATCCAGGTTTACATATAAGACTGGTGAAACACCGAGGTGTGTGCCTGCTCTGGGGTAATCTGGAAAATCTTTTTAAGAGGTGGAAATGCTTTAGATTTAGGTTTTAAAAGAATAATGAGTCACTTAGAAAATCAAAGAGGAAAGGATATCTAGGTCAAGGATAAAGCCTATGGGAAGATAAAAGGAATTGAAAAGCTTGGTTGTATGGGAAGTGAAGCCAGAGAAGCAGGAAGATCAGTGTTTGTGTGGGGGGGCAAGAGGGGAGGAGGCACTTAAAGTCAAAGGGCCCTGTTAATCAAACTGAGGAGTTTGGATATCATCCTAGGGTCTCTGGAGGACTCACAGCATTTGATATGGCCAGATTCACCTTTCAGACCCATCACTCCACCAGCAGTTTGGAGATGACATGGAAGGAGTTGAGACTAGAGACAGAGAGACCAGTAAGAGAGCCATTGCATTGGTTCAAGAGGCAGGGTAGTTTATATGGATAGGAGAAAAGACAGAATAAAGAGTGTAAATTCCTGGGATGTTCTGCACTATGTTAAGGATTAAATCAGCCCCTTACTGGCCCATGCTCACCAGGGAATGGGCTCAGTGAAGTTGAGAAGACTGGATAGGAATGTCAGCCTCAGGAACAGCAGCTTTAACTTGTAAATTTTTCTCTCTTTTCTGCATCCAGCACTGCTAGAGAGTGGTCCAGTTCCTGAGTAGGGGCTGCTGGGGATTGAGAAAATGAAAGAAAGAGACAGACATAGAGACAGAAGGAAAAACCTGGGGCCTGGTTGGACAGCTGTCCTCTGATGAAGATACAGTGACCCAGAGCCAATACAGTGTGTTTATTTTATACAGCAAAAACCAGGACATTTTACTAAAGCCCAAGACAAAGGAGATTATGTGCATTCTTATGGCTTCTTTGTAATCACTTCTTGGTGGGCCTGGATAATCATGTTTGTTCCTGGTGCTTGTCTGGATTTAGATAATGAAACCCACCGCCTGGTGCCTGAGCTGAAGGTCAAGCTGACAACACACCTGCCTCTGGCAAGGTGTGTTTCCAGGACATGGCTCTGCCAACACCAGTGGATTCAGCTGACAATAATTAAAGAAATGCTCATGTGCCCTCCTGGGCACTCTCTACACTAACTCAGGCCTCATCCTGCAGAAATCTACACCTTATCCCTGCCTCCTTGGGGCATTTAACCACAGTGCTGGTTGTAGTGTGAAGTTTCCTACAATCCAGAAAAATATCAACCACCTGGTCCCTTCTGAGCATGACACTACACCCCACGACTCCTGCCTCTGCTGATGGAAGAGGAATGTCTCAGAGCCCTGAGAATCTCTCAGTGTTGGAGATTTCCCCTCCAAGGGCTTAGCATTTAATCCCCTGTCCAGTGCCCATAGAGCCCTTGATGACTGGTCTTTCAGATTAGTGATCCTAACCATCCAAACGAGTGGCTTTGGGGCAACTGTAGAACAGCTGGTAATAGTAAAGCTCTGTGAGAAATCAAAACATGTGCTATTCATCAGCAGCAGGTCCTGATGTTTCCTAAAGAGCCACATTTAACCCTGTTCCCTCTCTGACCACCACCACCAGCATGGTGATGTGTAGACAAGTGTTCTAGGATCAGTGGAAGATTGTTAAAGGAATAAAAGCACAGTCCCCATCCTAGAAGACTTATCATATGGCTGGAAAAAGCAGAACATTCACATATGTACAAAACAACTTAAAAACACATTTACAGAGACACATAATCAGAAGCATACTTGGATTAAACCACTTCCTGAATTGAGTCACAGGCATAGGATGTACACTGGGTACAGAACAAAGAAAACCTACCTTTTAAACTTCGTCATCAATTTGTGTTTATAGTTCACCTTGTTCTGAAGAGGTTTTCAGAATATATATAAGAATATGTTTACTGTTATAAACATAGAAAACTAAAACCAAGGAAAATAAAAGCCCAAAAATGTTCAACGTAAGTCAACCTGTGTGCTATAGCTATGCTTCAAATCCAGGTCTTCTTTTCCCTGGTGAAATGAAGAAAGGATTTGTTGTTTGTTCCCTCAATCAGAGTAACAATGAATTCTAAAATTTTATTGCTTGAACTATGGTCTTTGGACCAGCAGCAGCAGCATTAATGCGAGGCCCATTAGAAATGAAAAATCTCAAGTTGATTCCACATCTACTGAGTTAGCAGCTGCATTTTGAGAACATCCCAGGTGATTCGTCTGCACACAAAAGATTGAGAAACACTATTTAAAAGTCACCCTTCACCTGGAATTTCATAGAAGAGATCCTGAGTAATAAAACAGGTGATCAATACACAGGATTTTTACAACATATGAGATAAGTAGTGGATTGTCTGTTTCTTACAACAGTTTTTGAAATGGCAGAGGATCTAATAATACAATTAAACCTAAAGTGGAGTTCTTAAACTGACACCAAACAGTTCATAACGAATTCATAAATAAAAGTTTGGTAAACTGGACTTCATCAAAATTTAAAACTTTTGCTTTGTGAAAGACTCTGATAAGAGGATGAAAAGACAAACTATAATCTGGAAGAAAATATTTACAAATAATATGTCCAACAAAGAACTAGTATCTAGAACAAATAAAGAATCAAGACTCAACTGTTAAAAACACCAATTAGAAAATAGCCAACACTTCTGCTCAAGATGGCAAAGTAGGTAAATGCTGTACTTGCCTTCTCATCAAAATTACAAAACTACAGAACAACCATAATGGAGAACTACCTGAAATCTAGGTGAACAGAACTCTCATAACTAAAGATATAAAGAAGAAGCCATGTCAAGACTAGTAAAAGAGGGAGAGATCAAAATAGGTTGGTCCCACACCCACTTGTGGTGGTTAAAAATCAGGAGAAATATCTTGGCTGCAGGAATTTCCCCTGAAGAGTGAGGGGTCCCAGCCCCACAATGGGCTCGCAGGCCAGGGTTTCAGTGTCAGGAAGAGAAGTCCCATGACTTCTAACTGTGAAATCCAGTGGGGAGTGTGGCTGAGTGAGATGGAGGGCTTCTGGACTCAGGCATTTCTCTTAAAGGCCCAAATACAGATTCACCTGCTGACAGACTCATTTATTCTGAGCTCCAGTGAAAAGTGTCAGGGATGTACTGAATTGGAAGAAACTGAATTGTCTGGCTTCAAGGCGAGGGCTGGAGGGACAGCTTTCTCCCAGACAGAAGTGCTGGCAGAAACCACTGTCCCTTTGCTGTGTCCTTCCATGTAGGCTCAGGTGGATGCCATGTCTGAGTCTCCATCAACTTGGATAATACTGTTTACCCCTCCCCACTCAACTTGCAGGCCCACCCAAATCATTTCTGGTTTTTCCATACAAATGGCCTCTCTCAGTTCATGCTGAGGACTATCCTAAAATCTCTCAAAGGTTTACAAATCCCAAATCTTGCTCCATGAGGTCAGCTCCTGCAAAGCAGTTTTTCTGCAATAGCCATGACTAGTTTTCACTGCCAAGTAGCCTAAGAGTAGCCAAATCCCTCCCATTGATGTGCCAACAGCAATTCAGGCTCAACTACAACAGGAGGGCACACAGAACACACACAAGGGACACATCTGGAAGACCCAGCTCAGGTGTCCAAGGAAACTATACAAATGGGCTCCACAGGACACCTACTACATAAGGCCATTCTACCAAGATCAAGAGATATACCAAGACTGAGAGATGTAGCACCACATGAAAACAACACAGGGAAGCAGCCAAAATGATGAGACAAAGAAACATGTCCCAAATGAAAGAGTAAGACAAAACTCCAGGAAAAGAACTAAACAAAATGGAGACTAGCAATCTACTAGATGCAGAGTTCAAAACACTGTTTATAAGAATGTTCCATGTTCTCAGTGAGAACTTCAACATAGAGACAGGATACATGAAAAAAAAAAAAAAAGAAATAGAAAATATAAATAAGAACCAGTCTGAAATGAAGACTACATTAGAGGGAATCAATTAGATTAGATGAAGCAGATCATTAAATCAGGGATTTGGAAGACAAGGTAGAAGAAAACACCTGTCAGAACAGGGCGGGGGAAAGTATCCAAAAAGTGAAGCTAGTTTAAGGGACCTCTGTAATAAATCAAGCATACCAACATACAAATCCTAGGGACACCAGAAGGAGAAGAGAGAGAGTAAAGAAATGAAAACATTTTGAAGAAATAATGGTGGAAAACTTCCCTAACCTGATAAAAGAAACAGACATACAAGTTGAGGAAGTACAGGGAGTCCCAAACAAGATGAACCCAGAGAGGCTCACACCAAAACACATCATAATTAAAATGGCAAAGTTAAAGACAAAGAGAGAAGCTTAAAAGCAGCAAGAGAAGAGCAGTTAGTTACCTACATGGGGGCTTCCATATGACTATCAGTGGATTTTCCAACAGAAACTTTTCAGGCCAGAGGGAGTGGCAAAAAATATTCAAAGTACTGAAAAGTAAGGATCTACAACCAACATTACTCTACCCAGGAAAGCTATCTTTTAGATTCAAATATATATAAACAGCTTCCCAGACAAGAAAAAGTTAAAGTTCATCACTACCAAACCAACATTACAAGAAATGTTAAAGGGACTTAGTTAGAAAAAAAGAAGAAGAAAAGATAAAAAATATGAATAATAAATAAAATGGCAATAACTACCAGGTACATACTTATTAATAATTACTTTACATTTAAATGGATTAAATGTTCCAACAAGACATAAGGTGGAAGAATGGATAAAAAAACAAGATTCATACATATGCTGTCTATAAAAGACACACTTCAGATAGAAAGACACACACAGATTAAAAGTAAATGGAAACAAAAATAAATAAATAAATAATCTAGGGTACCAATATACATACCAAACAAAATAGACTTTTAAAAAATGGCTGTGACAAGAGAAAAAGAAGGACCCAACAATTCTACTTCTGGGTATTTATCCAAAGAAATCCAAAATATTAATTTGAAAAGACATATGCATTATTATGTTTATTACAGCATTATTTAAAATAGCCAAGTTTGGAAGAAACCTAAGTGTCCATGGATAGACAAATGGATGGAGAAGAGATGGTACATAGACACTATGAAATATGTCATAAAAAATGAAATCTTGCTATCTGTAACAACATAAATGAACCTAGAGGGTATTATGCTAAGTGAAATAAGTCAGACAAATAAAGACAAATACCATATTATTTCACTTGTATGTAGAATCTTCAAAACAAAACAGAAACCAACTTACAGATACAGAGTACATTTTGACAGTTGACAGATGGGAGGGGAGCTGGAGGGATGGCTGAAAAAGGGGAAGAGCAAATTGCCAAGTATAAAACAATCACAGGGATGTAAAGTATAGCATAGGGTACATAGTCAATAATATTGTAGGGACTATGTATGGTGTCAGATGGGTACTAAACTTATCAGGGTAATCACTTCATAAGTTATATAAATGTCTAATCACTATGTTGTGCACCTGCAACTAATATAATATTGCATGTCAACTATAATTGAAAAATTATTTTTAAAAAGAAAAAATTAAAAATAGGCAAAAGTTATGAACAGACATTTCAACAAAGAGGAGATACAGGTGGCAAATAAGCAAAGAAAAGATGTTCAGCCTCATAAACATTTTTTTTTAATATATTGTTATTGATTTCAGAGAGAAAGGGAGAGGGAGAGAGAAATAGAAACATCAATGATGAGAGAGAATCATCATTGATTGGCTGCCTCCTGCATGCCCCCTACTGGGGATCGAGCCCACAATCCCTGCATGTGCCTTAATCAGGCATTGAACTGTGACTTCCTGGTTCATAGGTTGATGCTCAACCATTGAGCAACACTGGCTGGACCCTCATAAACTATTTGGAGAATGCAACTTAAAACAATGATGA
Organism: Corynorhinus townsendii; assembly: GCA_026230045.1. Lineage (NCBI taxonomy): Eukaryota > Metazoa > Chordata > Mammalia > Chiroptera > Vespertilionidae > Corynorhinus > Corynorhinus townsendii. The sequence continues at coordinate 47,657,229 of JAPDVU010000009.1, forward strand.
TATATCACCACTCACTATTAGAACACCTAAAATGAAAAATAGTGATACCACCCAGTGCTGGTGAGTATGTGGATAAATTGAGTCCCTCACATATTGCTGGTGGGAATGTAAAATGGTACAACCACTACGGAAAATAATTTAGCAAGTTCTTACCAAAGTAAACATGCATTTCAGCCTCACTCCTGGATGTTTATCCCAGAGAAATAAGAGCTTGTGTTCATACAAGAACCTGTTCACAAATGTTCATAGCAGCTTTATTCATAGCCAAAAAGAGGAAACAACACAAATGTCCTTCACTGGTGAATGGCTAAACTCCAGGACCTTTGTACAAATAATCCTACTCAGCAATGAAAAGGAACTATTGATAGATGCAACAGTTTACATGGAGCTCAAGGACATCATGCATGGTGGAAAAAAGCCAGTTTCAAAAAGTTACATACTATCTGAGTCCATTTACATATCCTTGTCAAAAGGACAAAACTGTAAAGAGGGAGAATAGGTTTGTGGTTTCTAAAAGACAGAGATAAGAAGTCGCGGGGGGGGGGGGGAGTGGTATTACCCTAACTGGTTTGGGTCAGTGGATAGAGTGTCAGCCTGCGGACTCAAGGGTCCCAGGTTTGATTCCGGTCAAGGGCATGTACCTTGGTTGTCGACACATTCCCAATAGTGGGTGTGTAGGAGGCAGCTGATCAATGTTTCTCTCCCATGGATGTTTCTAATTCTCTATCCTTCTTCCTTCTTCTCTGTAAAAAATCAATAAAATATATTTTTTTAAAAAGAAGCAGTGGGTGGTGATTATAAAAGGATAGCAGGAGATGGAGCAAAAAAAAGTGTTATGTTCTGATTATGGTGGTGGTTGGACAAACTATCCACATTATCAAATTTTATAGAATATTCCAAATACATACACACACACATACACATACACACACACACACACACACACACACACACACACACAAGTTCATGTAAAAACTAGTATAGATTAAATAAGCTTTTTAGTTTAGGTAACATTACTATACCCATATTAATTTTCTGGTTTTGATATTATGTTACTGTCATACAAGAGGTCACCTTTGATGGGTTTGTGGCACTCTCTGTAATATTTTTGCAACTTCTGTGAATCTATAGTTATTTCAAAATAAAAAAGTTTTTTAAAAAAAGTGAAATGAGGCTAAACTCAAGGCCTCTGTTATATTGGTAAACCAGCTTTGCAGAAAACAAACACCCTGATTCTTAGTCAATTTCCATAGTGTAATCCTCCTCCTAATTGGCAGGAGGCTAATTTCAAGCTACTGGTAGGTTAGCAACTAGCTTGCAAATTTCCTGAATAGATAATAATCAGCTCTCAAAAGCCAGTAGAGCCAGCTCCACCACACCACGGCCCAACAGGGTCACATGCGATTCTCAGACCATCATCATCAGACTCACCTGGAGGAACTACTAAAAAGTTGTATTCCTGATCCCCACACCAGAACCACTGAATCAGAATCCTGAAGGTTCACCAGGGAATGCACATGTATAGCAAGTTCTTCAGATTGTCTTAATGCTCATTAAAAGTTGAGCACCACTAAGAAATGGTGATCATAGCTCTCCTGAGACCTGGCTACGGAAGCCTCCAGAGGTTAGGCAGAGCCAAAACCCAGCTTCTCCTACAAGCAAAGGGAGACTGAGCCCGGGATTTAGCCTGAGTTCTTTTTCACCAACTAGTCCAAGGAGGTCAAAGGCTGACTGGTTTGTGGGTAGTTGAAACCAACTTCCTCTCAACAAATGGATATCTTCATAGCTATGTTTCATGATGGCTTCTGACTTGAACAGGAGTTTCACTGCACTTTCTAGTCTCCTAAGAAAAACCAGGTTCTAATAAAGTTATTGATAAGAATGTTTTTAAAAACTATCTAATATTTACTTTTAATGCTTGGTCTACTTCATTGGTTCCCAGCTTTGCATACACAGTGGAGTCATTTGAGGAACTTTAAAGAATACCAAGGCCTGGCTCTCCTGGTGAAGATTCTCATTCCATGTGCTGGGATGTGGCTGAGGCCTTGGGAGCTATAAAAACTACCTAGTGATTCTAAAGTGGAGGAGAATCACTGCTGAATCCTAATGCATTGAATTTGGTTCAATTTTTTAATTTAATGTGAAATTGTATTCTTTTTGAATTGGTAATATGTTTCACAAATCAAAACAGATACAAAAATATATAGGGAGAAGTTCTGCTCCTACGCCTGCTCCATTTATCCCATGACCCCATTACTGCCCTTCCATGCGCACCTGCACATTTACACAGGTATTTCCTCCCAGAATTTCTTTTTACTTACAGTGTAACATTTGTGCATTTAGAATTTGCCAGCTGGACTCAGTTGAGATGAACCCAGTTTTGTTGGCAACATCCAAAGCATCACAGTTGGGAGCCAGTCGAATATACACCTCCTTCTCTCCATCAGGCCTGGTCAGGGTGTGACCTTGGCCACGTCAAGGTCAGAGCTTTTCACAGCCTGTTTGATCTGGTGCCTGTCGGCCTTGACATCCACAATGAACACCGTGTACCATTGTCTTCTATCTTCTTCATGGCTGACTCCTGGTCAGGGGATCTTGTTGATGGCACAGAGGTCAGCTTGCTCCTCCGGGGGCGCTCTTCCCAGGCTCTCTGGGCTGCCTTCCCAGCCGAAGCGTCTTCAGCATGGGAAGGTGGTGACATGCGCAACTTCTTTTTTGTGCCTGGGGACTCCTTTCAGCCTTTCTTTCCTTCAGAGCCTTTGCTTTGGCTTTGGCTGTGGGAGGGCCAGGTGCTCCCTTCTTCACTTTCAACGCCATCTTTGTGAGAAGGTCCTTATAGGATTTCTTTCTGCAAATTCTATGTACACAATTATATGCATCTGTAATATATTCATATTTGCATAAAGTCCAAGGAGAAAAAAACAAGGCTATAAATATGCATATATAATATATTGTATATATCATATATATGTGTCTTTAGAGCCTTATATTGTCTCCTTGGAATTTTTTTTCTAACTAACTAGACAATATGATTATATTTTCTCCAGCCATAGCCAGGCATCAGCATTTCCTTGGTCACAATGATACAAAATAGAGCAGAGAAGCAGAGCCTGGGCTCCAGGAGCAAAGGTCATATCAGTGTGTGTCTGTGTGTGTGTGTGTGTGTGTGTGTGTGTGTGTGTGTGTGTGGAGTTTGGTTACTCTAGTTCTTGAATAAACTGATAACATTAAATTTCTGAGCTTTAAACATTAGAGGAATTAGGGTTAGGCAGACACTTAGAAATACCTACCATGCCAAGGGTTCCTACTAAGACAGCCCAGTAATTTCATCCACTTCTTCCCAACATCTCCCAGTAACAGATTTAGACTCAGAAAAAATTTCCTGAGTCTAAATCTATTCATCCTGAACCCTAAGCAAGAGTTGATGGTCACCAGTTGGACCAATTGTCACTGAACAAATTTTGTGACGTCTATGTGGTGCTCTTATTTCTCAGCAAGCATTTTCAAAGTTGAGAATTTTCCTATAAATATACAGGTTTTGGGCTTCAACTTTCCTCAGGGAGCTCACATGCCCTGGTGACAGCAGCCTGCTGGGCATGAGTATGGCTGTGCCCTTTACACACGATCTTAGAGCTGCCCCCATGCACTCAGTGGAACACTTGGTCTGATTGACTGATTTCTGTCACTGCCTGGCTGCCTGCGGGCCTCTGAGCTTCCTCCATTCTCTGGGGGAAGGTTTGCTGCACATTTACTGTCCACATTGTAAAGTGAGAGCCAGCTGGTCAACAAGTACCAGGCATCTGACACTTATCCCGGTTCTGCCTCTTTCCAAAGTCTTGCCCATGTCAACCTTGACCCCACAGCTTGTTCCAGTTTCTCCAAGTGTACAACACCCAAGGGTCAGATACAGGGGTAGTGGCAACTCCCATGGCTGAGCAGCTTTGAAAACTTACTTTGAGGGTGCTTACTCGTGTCACCCGGACTGATTTAATGCCAGGCCTTGGCATCTAACGGCCCTTTGTGATTAATGCCAGTCATTTGCTTAAAGTTAACAGCCCCAGAGTGACAGCCACAGATAAATTAACAACATTAGAAAAACACTAAAGCACGCATTTATAGAGTGGGTCGCTTCAGAATACGATAATAATATAGATTGGCTGGGCTCATGATGTGCTATTAATAAATTTTATATGTTGAAGTCATTTTTACCCAGTATTTTTTAATTATCCTAAAGTTGTCCATATTTATCTTGATTAAAAAACAAGCCAACTCTTGGAGACGTTAATGGGTTTTATGTGCTTCGCAGTGAATATTATAAGCAGATGGAGGAAGTGGGGGCGGGGACAGGGTGCTGCACCACGTTGCCACAGCACAGTTTGCTGCAATGAATCCAAGGTGTCAAGGAACGGGCTGCTATGGCTCAGAGGGCTGTGGACCTCTTCATGGCTCCAAAGACATGGAGCCAGATGTGGGCCCTGCCTTCCTCCAGGCTGTGCCTGGCTAGTCGCTCTGTGCATGTGAGATGGCCGCAGACGACTGCTCTCACCTGGTCCCAGTGTGGGAAGGCCATTCATCAGGAGATGGATTTAAATACTTATTGGACTCTGTTACCTTAGCAAGAATATTTAAGCAGAGAGTAGAGGTCTCATTTTTGAAGAGCAAATGATGATTTGCTCATTCATTTGAGAAACAGCAATAATATCACTTAGAAAGTTACAGACTGGGAGGGACCTGGCTCCCACATGTGAGGGGTGAGGAAATTGTGAGGGGGTGACCTACAGAGCCTGAGAGGTGGCGTCAGGGCTGCATTGTTTACCACACTCCCCGCCCTTAACCCATCTCACTCCACCAACACTCCCCACCACAGGCAAAGGAGGAGGCTGATTAACTTCGTGGCAGCCATTTGGGAGTTACCCTGGTACAAGATGAGACAATAAAATATACACGGCAGGACTAGTGGGGGCTGAGCTCATTCTCCCTGCAGCACACCTTCCCTCGAGGAGCACCAGGCCCCGGGCTCAGTCCCAGCACTGTACTTAGCATGACTTGCTGAATCCTTGCTCCAAGAGCTACCAAGCCCAGGAACCCCTTTTTTCACCAACAGGCTCCAGGACCTAAACCTAACCTCATCGCGGGAATTACTAAAAGAGAGAAGGCTCCTCCTACGTCTTGCTTTTCAGGTTTCAAAGGCAGCCTTCCGCATCTGCCCTCACCTGCTCTGTGACTCTGAGATGCAGCCTTGAGGAGTCACTTCCTCCAACCACAGCCACAGAGCAATGGACTTCACTTAGGGGATTTTTGTGGTGACTGAGCTCGCCCAGTCGGGGCACCACCCATGCAGAGCTGCCGCTGGGCACTCATCACAGGGCTCCACCGGCGTCCAGCTGTGTGTGAGCAGTGACTTCTAGGGTCAGGGAGCAGTGGAGCATCACAGAAAAAAAATGCAGAGTCAGAAAACTCCCTGCTGGAATTGGCTGCCATCAGCAGTGGGCGTGGGCTTGTCTCCATCCTTCTCAGTAAAATGTGTGGGCTGCACAGGACATGGGTGAACCTCTAGTCGCAGGCCACCAGGCCTCTCCAGCAAACTCAGAGCTGCACAGGGGCACATGCAGGAGAGACAAGGATGCCAGGCTGCTTAGGAAGGCAGTGGTTGAGAGCTCATGTAGCTGCCTGACCTTTGCAAGCACTAGAGGGTGGGTCAAAAATGGGAGTTCGTGGGGGTGACAGAAGGACAGGAGGGTTGGCTGTTTGTGACAGAAGGGGAGGGGGCATTCCTCTGCCTCGAGCCCCTTTCTCAATGTGGCTGCCCCAGTGAAGTAGGAGGAGGAACTGCAACAGAACGGATATGTGGCAGAGCCAGCAGGTAGGGCCACATATCTTTGTGACACCTTTCCCAACCCAACTTGACAGCCTGGGCTGGAACACAGATGCTGTCAGCCCTGCAGAAAACACCAAAAAGGCCCCCCTGACACCGATGTCAGGACAGAGAAACAGCCTGAGTCCCCAGACCCCAGGGTAGCATTGACTCGGGAGGTGGACATCAGGAGAGAATGGGCGAGGCAGTGGGAGAGGAGTTAAGAAAAAGTATAAACCTAAACAAAAGCAAGAGACTGGAATTGGACATAATAGTTCCAAGGCCGCCTGTCACTACTTGAGCCAAATTAAGCAGAAAAACGGTTGAATCATATAAGAGCATTTATTCCAATAATGCCGGCAGTATGGGAGAGCAGACAATCACCCTGGAAATCCTGCTCTGACCTCCCTCGCCAGTTGGCTGATTATACACATACTAGAGGCCCAGTATTTATACAAATCCAGATACTCTGTAGAGTTCTAATAATTTTCATCCAGTTTAAAGGGATGGTCTGAAAGCTTATTCTCAGAGATATGTAATTCTTTCAGAAGATGTAACATCTTTGCAAATGTATCAGAGTAAAACCGTAATTGTTAATGACCAAAAAAAAGAAACTTAAAATGGCACGATTATAGATTTAATTACAATGCAATTTACATGGAATCCTGTCATTTTTGCAAAACACAACTTTCCAGAATAACTATCAGTTATAAATAAAAGTATATCAGAATTGTGTAGACTCTTAGAGATTTTTTATATAATCTCTGGAGCATCCATTTTAATAATATGTATATATAAATAGAATATAGTTATTATTATCTATAATAGTAAAAGCATAATATGCTAATTAGACTAGACAGCTGAATCACTTTCCAGACATCATTCTGGACATCCTTCCGGATGAAGCCAGATGGTGGGCCCCGAGGCAGAGGTGGTTAGGGGTGATCAGGCAGGCAGGTGAGTGGTTAGGGACAATGAGGCAGGCTGGCAAGCAGTTAGGGGTGATCAGGCAGGCAGGCAGAGTGATTAGGGGTGATCAGGCAGGCAGGCAGGTGAGCAGTTAGGAGCCAGAGGTCCTAGATTGCAAGAGGGATGACTGACTGCCAGTCAGACATCCTCTGAGGGGTCCTGGATTGTGAGAGGGTGCAGGCTGGGCTAAGGGACCCCCCCCCCATGCATGGATTTCATGTACCAGGCCTCTAGTGATTATTATAAAATCATATTAAATTATTTATTCATTCAAAGTGAAAACCAAAGATATTAAACAAAAATTTCAATTTTTATGATTAAGAAGATGGGATTTTAAGTAACCACATACCTTATTAACATAACATAACCATTTCAATAATATATATATATATATATATATTTGCTTTCTAGGCAAATACAGGAAAAAATTATTTCCCTTTTTTTTTTTTTTTTCAGAACATTTTTTTTTAATTTTATTTTATTTTTATTGTTTTAAGTATTACAAATAGTAGTACATATGTCTCCTTTTTTTTTTTCCCCTTTGATCTCCCCCCGACCTCCCCTACCCCCCAGGACATGCCTTCACCTGCCCACCCTCCCCCCCCACCCCAGTGTCTTATATCCATTGGTTGTGCTTATATGCATGCGTACAAGTCCTTCGGTTGGTCTCTTACAGCCCTCCTCGCCCAACCACCCCTGTCTTCCCAATGTAGTTTGACAGTCTGTTCAATGCTTCTTTGCCTCTGTATCTTTTTCCCACCATTTCTTTCCTTTAAAAAGTTTTGCCTTTGCAGACTGGAAATAAACATATAATAACAAAACAAGACAAAACAAAAAAATGTTTGAGTCCCAATTTCAATGTCCAACAGTTCCTTATGTGTACATGTCAGCAGTGATATCTGGATGGTGGGCACATGGTGGCAATGCAGGTCCGACCCTCTCTGGTTTGGTCCTAGGTAACCTGCAGCGGTGCACAGCTGCTGACTGCTCCCATGGCAAGGCGTTGTCAGCGTCTTCCATCTCTGGACTGTTTTTTCCTCTTGTCTTCGTGGTTGGAGCACTCCTGTCAATTCCTCTCTGTTGCAGGAATCCATCTGGTCTTGGGGTTGTTTTCTGAAAATATACAAATATATTCTCGACCACAAGTTAATAAAGGAATCTTTTCTATATAATTGATTTGGGATCCTTTTTATTTTTGTTCAAACGATTTTCCTTTGTCTTATTTAGACACCAAGTGTGTTTTTAATGGCCGTCTTGCTGTTAGCATTGCAAATGAACCTTAATTTGGTAAAGTAAAAATTTTCTAGATGTAATTTACTTATAGGATATTTTTCCTTACATGATATTGCCCTACTATCCCCCCCCCTTTTTTTTTAATGGAGGTTTTTGTAAATTTTATAATGCAGTCTTGATAACTTTAAATTAAAAAATTTTTTTTTTCCCCCCACACATATGACTGCTTTAGGTTCATTGCATATTCAGGAATTTTACCATGAGATGAACTACCAATAAAAATTTTAGTTATTACTTTAAGAATAGCTTTTTGTCCAGTACTTGAAATTTCACTTATTTCAATGAGCCTATTTAAATTAATCTGAAAACTCGATTACTATTTTACTGTCAATTTTAATACTCTACCAACAGTCTTAGTTTACCCTGTAAATATTAGTGGGAAGGATTATTTGCATTTTTGAGTGGGCCCTGAGCATTCCAAATGCTCAGCTGAATTTAGATACAGGGCAACTGCTGTCGGCCAAGTCTCTTGTCTGTTACCTGGGTCCCGATCTGAGCTGGGCCAAGTCTCTGTCTGTCACCTGTATCTCGATGTGAGCTGGGCCGGGTCTCTTTCTGTTGCCTGGGTCCTGATCTGAGCTGGGTGTGGGAAGCGCGAAGCAGCCATGGGGGTAGGAGACCTCCTTTAGAAGGGGGTGAGGGTTCAAGCCCCTGCAATGTTGGGGGGGTGAGGGTCTGTGCCCCACTTCTGTTGCCCCCCCAAGTTGTCTCCTGATGGCCCCTCTGTGACTGTGCCTGTCTTAGGTTGTTCCTTCCTTGAGGAATCTTACCCGTCTCTGGCTAACCAGCCATCCTCCGGGGCCAAGCAGGGTGCTGTGAGGTTCAGTTCTGTCTCCTTGGTAGCCTATGACCCCGTGGCCTCCACACCCAGCACCTGCCTTGGGAACCCCTGGCCTGCTGGCAGGGTCCCGGTGCTGATCACATATCTCGGGGAACTCGGGTTTCTTCTCCAGTGAGGGCCCAGCTCATGCAATTGGATGTGAGACAGATCCCTGGTACCAGCCCCCACGAGGCTTCAAGCTCAGCATGAACAGAAAGCTCAGGTAACAGCTGAGGGCAATTGGATTGTGAGAAGAGGGTCCCTCTTGGCACAAAGGGCAAGAGGGGCCAATATAGGATGCTCAAGTGCCTACCCAGTGCCTTAATTCCTTCTGCAAGGGATTAAATCCTTTCATGTCCTTTTTTTTTAAATTGCTGCCCACCATTCAAAGAATTAGTTTGTAAGTTTGTTTGGGATAATTGTAAAGTATGCTGTTGTAAAATATCTAAGATTATAATGAGATTGTAGAATAATATCATGTAAGGATATTCTTTGCCCTAGGCCCTGGCAATTCCATTTCAAACTGGCTGTCAATTTCTTTTTGTAGCTTTATATAAACTTTGTCAGGGAGGCAAAAACACAAATTACTTACTTTAGTTCAAGCGGCCAAATATATTGACTTTCAATTACAATCCTTATGACTTTTGAAGGAAACTTCTCTTTGTTTCCTTCCAAAATAATTTTCAGTCTACAGAGAGTTTCATTTAAAAATTTTTGTCATATGGAACAATTTCTCTTAATGCCCTGCCCCCTTGTTGACTGTGTCCATTGATTAGGTTCATATGCATGCATACAAGTCCCTTGGTTGATCTCTCCACCTTACCCCCACCCTCCCCTACCTTACCTGAGGTATGATCTTCTGATTGACGTTTCTCAGCCTCTGGATCTGTTCTTGTTCATCAGTCTATTTCATTCATTATATTCCACAAATGAGCGAGATCATGTGATATTTATCTTTCTCTGCCTGGCTTATTTCACTCAACATAATAATATTCTCCATCTCCATCCATATTGTTGCAAATGGTAGGAACTCCTTCTTTTTTACCGCAGCATAGTATTCCATTGTATAGATATACCACAGTTTTTTAATCCATTCATCTGCTGATGGGCATTTAGGTTGTTTCCAAATCTTGGCTATGGTGAATTGTGCTGCTATGAACATAGGGGTGCATATTTCCTTTCTGATGCCTGTTTCTAGATTCTTGGGATATATTCCTAGAAGTGGGATCACTGGGTCAAATGGGAGTTCCATTTTTATTTTTTTGAGGAAACTCCATACTGTTCTCCACAGTGGCTGCACCAGTCTGCATTCCCACCAGCAGTGCAAAAGAGTTCCTTTTTCTCCGCATCCTCGCCAACACTTGTTGTTTGTTGATTTGTTGATAAAAGCCATTCTGACAGGTGTGAGATGGTACCTCATTGTTGTTTTGATTTGCATCTCTCTGATGATTAGTGACTGTGAGCAGGTTTTCATATGTCTCTTGGCCTGCCTTCTGTCTTCTTTCGAAAAGTGTCTACTTAGATCAGTTGCCCATTTTTTGATTGGGTTGTTTATCTTCTTTTTGTTAAGTTGTATGAGTTCTCTGTATATGTTGGAGATTAAACCCTTATCATTGATATCATTGGCAAATATGTTCTCCCATGCAGTGGGCTTTCTTGTTGTTTTATTGATGGTTTTCTTTGCTGTGCAAAAGCTTTTTATTTTGATGTAGTCCCATTTGTTTATTTTCTCTTTAGCTTCCATTGCCCTAGGAGTAGTATCAGTGAAGAAGTTCTTTCGGCATATGTCCGAGATTTTGCTGCCTGTGGATTCCTCTAGTATTTCCATGGATTCCCGTCTTATGTTTAAGTCCTTTATCCATTTTGAATTTATTTTTGTGTATGGTGTAAGTTGGTGATCTAGCTTCATTCTTTTGCATGTATCTGTCCAATTTTCCCAACACCATTTGTTGAAGAGACTGTCTTGACTCCATTGAATGTTCATGCCTCCTTTGTCAAATATTAATTGAGCATATTGATTTGGGTCAATTTCTGGGTTCTCTATTCTATTCCATTGATCTATATGTCTGTTCTTGTGCCAGTACCAGGCTGTTTTGAGAACAGTAGCTTTGTAATACAACTTGATATCTGGTATTGAGATCCCACCTACTTTGTTCTTCTTTCTCAGGATTGCTGTAGCTATTCGGGTTCTTTTTTTATTCCAGATAAATTTTTGGAAATTTCGTTCTAGGTCTGTGAAATATGTTGTTGGTATTTTAATGGGAAGTGCATTGAATTTATAGATTGCTTTGGGTAGTATGGACATTTTGATGATGTTGATTCTACCAATCCATGAACATGGTATGTTCTTCCATCTGTTTATGTCTTCCTCTATCTCCTTTTTCAGTGTCGTGTAGTTTTCTACGTATAGGTCTTTTACCTCTTTAGTTAAGTTTATTCCTAAGTATCTTAATTTTTTTGGTGCGATGGTAAATGGGATTGTTTTTTTAATCTCTCTTTCTGTAAGTTCATTATTGGTGTATAGAAATGCCATAGATTTCTTGGCATTAATTTTGTATCCTGCTACATTACCGAATTCAGTTATTAAGTCTAATAATTTTTTTATGGAGTCTTTAGGGTTTTCTATGTACAGTATCATGTCATCTGCAAATAAGGACAGTTTTACTTCTTCTTTTCCAATTTGAATGCCTTTTATTTCTTCTTCTTGTCTGATCGCAATGGCTAGTACTTCCAGCACTATATTAAACAGGAGTGGTGAGAGTGGGCATCCCTGTCTTGTTCCTGTTCTTAGGGGAAATGGTTTTAGTTTTTGCCCATTGAGTATGATGTTGGCTGTGGGTTTGTCGTATATGGCTTTTATTATGTTCAGGTATGATCCTTCTATTCCCACCTTGCTGAGAGTTTTTATCAAGAAAGGGTGTTGGATTTTATCAAATGCTTTTTCTGCATCAATTGATATGACTATGTGATTTTTATCTCTCAATTTGTTTATGTGATGTATCACGTTTATTGATTTGCGAATATTGTACCATCCTTGCATCCCTGGGATAAATCCTACTTGGTCATGGTGTATAATCTTTCTGATGTACTGCTGGATTCGATTTGCTAGAATTTTGTTGAGGATTTTGGCATCTATGTTCATGAGGGATATTGGCCTGTAATTCTCTTTCATTGTGTTGTCTTTGTCTGGTTTTGGTATTAGGGTGATGCTGGCCTCATAGAAGGAGTTTGGAAGTGTTTCTTCTTCTTGAATTTTCTGGAATAGTCTGAGGAGGATAGGTTTTAGTTCTTCCTTGAATGTTTGGTAAAACTCCCCTGTGAAGCCATCAGGCCCTGGGCTTTTGTTTGCTGGAAGCTTTTTGATGACTGCTTCAATTTCTTCCATAGTTATCAGCCTATTGAGATTCTTAGAATCTTCCTGTGTGAGTTTTGGAAGGTTGTATTTTTCTAGGAATGTGTCCATTTCCTCCAGATTGTGTAGTTTGTTAGAATAGAGTTGTTCATAGTATTTTTTAACAATCCTTTGTATTTCTGTGGGGTCTGTTGTTATTTCACCTCTTTCATTTCTGATTTTGTTTATTTGGGTCCTCTCTCTTTGCTTCTTGGTGAGCCTGGCTAGAGGTTCATCAATCTTGTTTATCCTTTCAGAGAACCAGTTCTTGGTTTTGTTGATCCTGTATATTGTTTTTTTGGTCTCTATGTCATTCATTTCTGCTCTGATCTTTATTATGTCCTTCCTTCTGCTCACTGTGGGCTTTTCTTGTTGCTCTCTTTCTAATTCTTTGAGTTGTTGAGTTAGAAGATTTATTACCATTTTTTCTTGTTTTTTGAGGTAGGCCTGTAGAGCTATAAACTTCCCTCTCAGGACTGCTTTCATTGTGTCCCATAGCATTTGCATTGTTGTGTTTTTATTGTCATTATTCTCCAGGATGTTTTTAATTTCTTCTTTGATCTCGTTGATCACCCAATCATTGTTTAATAGCATGCTATTCAGTTTCCACGTGTTTGAATTTTTTGGTATGTTTTTATTATAGTTTATTTCTAATATTATGCCATTGTGGTCTGAGAATATGCTTGATAGGATTTCAATCTTTTTGAATTTAGGGAGGCTTTGTTTGTGACCCAATATGTGGTCTATTTTTGTAAATGTCCCATGGGCACTTGAGAAGAATGTATATTCCGAGGCTTTGGGGTGAAATGCTCTGAAGATGTCAATTAGGTCCATCTGATCTAGTGTGTCATTTAGAATTGCTATTTCTTTGCTGATTTTTTGTCTGGAGGATTTATCCAGTGATGTCAGTGGTGTATTAAAGTCTCCTACTATGATTGTATTGTTGTCAATCTCTCCCTTGATCTCTTCCAGGAGTTTTTTTATGTATTTGGGTGCTCCTGCGTTGGGTGCATATATGTTTACCAGAGTTATATCTTCTTGTTGAATTGCTCCCTTTAGTATTATGTAGTGGCCTTCCTTATCTCTTGTTATGCCCTTTACTTTGAGGTCTATTTTATCAGATATAAGTATTGCTACCCCAGCTTTTTTCTCATTTCCATTTGCTTGAAAAATATTTTTCCATCCCTTCACTCTCAGTCTGTGTGAATCCTTTGCTCTGAGGTGAGTCTCTTGTAGACAGCAAATATATGGGTCATGTTTTCTTATCCATTCAGCTACCCTATGTCTTTTGATTGGTGCATTTAATCCATTTACATTTAATGTTATTATTGACAAGTACATGTTTGTTGTCATATTTTCCCCCTTAGTGTTTGTGTTTCTTTTTGCCTTTCTCTTTCTTCTTTTTACAGCAGTCCCTTCAGCATTTCTTGCATTGCTGGCTTGGTAGTGATAAACTCTCTTAGCCCTTTTTTGTCTGTGAAGCTCCTGATTCCCCCTTCAATTTTGAATGATAACCTTGCTGGGTATAGTATTCTTGGATTCAGACCCTTGCTTTGCATCACTTTGAATATTTCATTCCATTCCCTTCTGGCCTGGTGTGTTTCTGTTGAGAAATCAGTTGATATTCTAATAGGAGATCCCTTGTAGGTAACTTTCTGTCTCTCTCTGGCAGCCTTTAAGATTCTTACTTTGTCATTGGTATTCGCCAATTTAATTATGATGTGTCTTGGTGTTGGTCTTTTGGGGTTCAACTTGTTTGGGACTCTATGTACTTCTTGGACTTGCATAGTTTTTTTCTTGCCAATATCAGGGAAGTTCTCCGTCATTATTTCTTCAAACAGGTTTTCTATTCCTTGCTTCTCTTCCTCACCTTCTGGTATCCCTATTATTCTAATATTGTTTCGTTTTGTGTTGTCCCAAAGCTCCCTTAGGCTCTCCTCTTGCTTTTTAAGTCTTCTTTCCATTTGCTGCTGTGTTTGTGTGTGTTTTCCTACCTTGTCTTCTAATTCACTGATGCGGTCCTCAGCCTCTTCTAGTCTACTGTTTAAGCCTTCCAATGTGTTCTTTATTGCAGCTATGTCATTCTTCATCTCCTCTTGGTTTCTTTTCACGTTGGTGACATTTTCATTCAGTTCCTTGTAGTTCTCATTGAGTTGTGTGTATTTGTCATTGAGTTGTGTGTATTTGTCATCCATCCGTTTAAACATCCTTAGAACCATTACTCTGAATTCTCTCTCTGTTAAGCTGCTAGCCTCAATTTCATTTAACTCCCTTTCTGGTGATTCCTCTTTTTCTTTCCTTTGGGTATTGCTTTTTTGTCTCCCCATGTTTTCCTGAAATGTTTTAATTGTAGATCCAATTGCTTTGCTACCCAGGTTCTTTTGGTGATGGTGCTACTGGTGAAATCTGTTCTCCTGGGCTTGGTTATCTAGTGTAATTGAGGTGCTTAGCTTCTAAAGATTTCTCTTTAGAATAGATCCTATGGCCTCAGGGAGTATTCAGATTCCTTGGTGTTAATCAGGGTGGAATCTGGGTGTGGCTATATTGGTTGCCTGGAGACTGGGGGGAGGGGCTATCTCTCAGGAGAAAATGGATTCTGTGGGCTTAGATATGACTCAGCACCAGACTTGCTACCACTTCTCCTGGACCGTCCGTTGCCCACTCTGCCCAGGCTCCACAACTCTACCCCTTCTCCCGCACTTCTGTCACAGGTAAGCGCCTGTCTCCAAAAGGTCCCACGAACTAGGTTCAGTGGGGAAAAGCGCAGGTCCCAGCGCGAGGAAGGACCGCGTCTCTGCCAGTTCCTCTCTTGCTGGCACTCCCCGGTCAGGCAGCTCTTAAAGGCTGCCTTTGAACTCAGATCCCAAATCCAGACTCTATGGTCTAAAATCCTTCAGACCTTGCCTGTCCTCAGGGACGCGGCTTGGCACTGTGTAGTTTCTCCCTGACCTTCTGAGCACAGAGGTCCGGGAGATTCTACTGCCTAGATCTTTGATTTTACCTTTATCCGGGGGATCCCTGCTCTTCCCAGCTGCAAACTGTCTCACCAGCTGTGCCTCCTTCGCCAATTCGGGCTGGATTCCGCTCGCCTCAGCTGCCTCCTCTATTTGCTCCAGGAAAAGGCTCAGGACACATCCTTCTATTCTGCCGCCATTTTTCAAATTATTTCCCTTTTAACAGCCTGAAAAAGAACCAAGCAAATTCTGTATTAGTTTACTTTAGATTCATTTTTCTAATTCAATTTATTATTCAGTATACCCATGATTTCCTTTTAAGAATTCTCTCCATAGCCTCTTTATGACTTTCACAAACCTTCTTACCCATTCAGAAATAACCATCTTTAGAACAACTCACTTTCCTTTTTCCTTCAAAATGCATCTCCATACCTCATGCCTTCTGTTACTAAAAACATACAACTTCTTTCCAATTAGTTAGGATTCTTAACTCTTAGAAACAATTTTTAGGTGACAAGTAAGTAACATTCCTCAGATTAGCAATACCTTCAATTTTAAGAACTATATTCCAAATAAAATGTAAGCTATATTAACTAACACATCTCAATCCATTCCCCAGCATCTCTGCAATAAGAAGCCCAAAGTAGGCAAACTCAGATCTATTACTATCTCAGTATCCTATTATTTCAAAATACCTAGATATTTAATAATTTTTATTATTTAACTCAGCAAATCTTCAACGTTTTAAGTTACCTACATTATCAAAGACTTTGGAAAACCACATTTAGATAGATATAATTATACTAGAAGCCCGATGCACAAAGATTCATGCTAGAATGCACTTTCCTTTCCCTGGCTGCCAGCACTGCCTTTCCACTCTGGCCCAGCCCCTTTCTGCTCCAGCCCGGAGCTTCCTCTTTCCACTCCAGGAGCCACCTCTTTCCACTCCAGCCTGGCCTTCCCACGCTGCCCAGAGGCCCTGAGAGACCGGGGGTAGGGTGGAATGCCTGTGTCATCGCCATGGTAACAATGCAGGCATCGGGCCTGCCCACCCCCTTCACTCAGCACCTGTGTATGCAAATTAACTTCCATTTTTGTTGGGTTAATTTGCATATTACTCCAGATTTGCTGTGGGTGTGGTGGAGGTATGGTCAATTTACGTGTTTGTCTGTTATTAGGTAAAATTGTAAAACTTTATCAAAACCCATCATTTTAGTTATATCTATTCATTATGTCTTAACAACGCTATGAGATTTTAAAGTCAATTATTACCCAAGGCATTTTCTTGGCAAATATTGTAACATGGATAACCTGACCTTGACAACATTTAGGAGGCTAAAGAAAAGGCGAGTGTGTGTGTGTGTGTGGGGGGGGGGGGTTAAAATATTTATCTCCCATATTTTTCTTTCTGAGTAGAATCCTTATGATGTAACAACATGAAATATTGCCTATGAGAAGAGATCTCATCCCATTTTAAGACAGAAATAAAAACAACCTCTAAAATAAAATAAATGAATACTCTCAAAAGGAGGAACCAGGGCATTAGCCTTAGAATCCTATCACACCAACCTGCATAGCAAATGCCCTTCACAAGGTCTGAGTGGCACGAAGCCCAACCAGCAGAGACAGGATTCCCAGTGCTCATGAAACCAAGTTCCCAAAAGATAAGAAAGCAAGCAAAGCACACATATGACCAGAGTTACATTACAGACAAGAACTCTCACCAGGTAAGTGTTATGGACAGCCCATGCCCTGAGAGAAGCAGGGAGGGTCCCCAAGATAGAACTCTTGACTGCTACTGGGAAGTTCCTGCAGTCCCTGCCACAGGTTCAGCCTGCTGAAAGCAACTGGACCCCCCGTCAAGTGGGATATATCCCATCTTTAAACAAATTGAACCAAACAACAATGAGATACAAAGCAACAATCAACAGAGACACCTATGTACACCTATATTTACAGGCAGCACACACAATCCGCAGACAAGAGTTTCACACCATGGTCCTTGTCTGTCCAGCCGCAGAAAACTCAGAATGCCCTGCGTTAAAAAAAAACCACCGAAGCAGAGCAATGTCTCTCGACCCAGAGGGGATCAGGCTAAGGGCTCGAAGACCAGGCAAGGACCGCTGCAGTTCTCTTGCCACTTAGAGCTGACCAGGCTCGCCCAGACAAGAGGCATTGAATGCCTCCCATACACAGTAAATGCTTCCAGTACCTTACAGAGAAGCCCAGAAGAGAGGCAGCAAATGCTTCTCCTGCAATACAAAAACACCTGATTCAACTTAGGTGCAAGGACAGGGATTGCTGAAGCTAAGCATGGACTCCACAGGAAAATGCCTGGCAGTGCTGAAAGTATTAAAAAAGATCTCCATTTCAGCCCCAGGACCCCCAGTCCAGGCAGCCAGCAGGATCTCTGGTACTTACCGGGAAAGAAATCCCGCTTGGGGTCCTACTACAGCTGCCAAGTTTGAAACTGGCCACAATAGGTCTGAGGCCACCTGTCACTACTTGAGCCAAATTAAGCAGAGACACGGTTGAATCATATTTGGGCATTTATTCCAATAATGCCGGCAGTATGGGAGAGCAGGCGGTCACCCTGGAAATCCTGCTCAGTTGGCTGATTACATATACACAAGGGAGAAGACAGCTACATGCTGCTGCGAGCTGCAAGTGTAACAGGGAAAGGGGAGGGGAGGGTCTGCAGTCTGGCCTTCAGGAGCTCCAAATCTGATAACAAGGTGGCTAATCTTCTGTGATGTTACAAACAGTTCAGCTTGTTCCTGGGACCGGAGAATGGTCAGCGTTCCTGAGGCAAACTCCCAGAGGGGGTCAGGGTCCGGGCACAGCAACCAAATCAAAGCGTGTCCTGTCCTTGGTCTGTTCTCAAAATGTAGTTCTTTTCTTAGTCATGGACCCATCAAGGCATCTTATCTTATTTCATCCTCTGGTTTCCCAGGGTCTGTAAGAAAACATCTCATCTATAGTTAGTAAGGTGAATAATTACTAAACAACTGTGGCTCTATTCATATTAGTGCCCTTCCCCACTATCAGTTCAAAACATTAAATGAATCCACTTCCACAAAATAACCAGAATGGAGATACACACAGTGAATGCTAGAGGAAGCTTTGAACTCCCAACCCCTGGGCACATCTGTATGGGGCCAGATTAGGGCTTTCCCACCTTCTCTACTACCAGGAATATTCCTCCCCAAATAGTTTTGGTGCTCAACAGGTTTCCTGGTATTAAAATTACCTTCTCACTTGGTAATTATGTTGTTGATTTCTTGTCTGTTGTCTGAGCACCCCCACCCCTGCCATCACCCACATTAGACTGTAACTTCCATGGTGGTGTCCTGCTTCTGGGCCCGTGGAGACACTGCGGGTCCCCTTCAGCATCTGTGGAATCAATGAAAGAATGACTGGTGTGGGAACTGCACCAGAGTTTCCAGACAGCCAAGGCCACTGAGACGGTGAAAGGCCTTGTTGACAGTACGCCGAACAGCCAAGGCCACTCTGAACACAGCTGCAAGGCCACAGCGATCTCACGGTACACTGTGCCCTTCTATAGCCCAGTAGGAATTGTGTAACTATTGGCACAAAGCTTCTTTGTCTAAGGAGTAATATACTGGTCACTGACCAGCTAGTGTGCTGGAATGTGCTACACAGAGATGGGAGGCTACAGAGACCCGCCAGTGTGCGGGGCCGGAGAGACAGGAGAAGCGGCTGAGCCAAAGAGTTCAGATACCGCTGCGATGTAAGGCGATGAGTTTAGGGCAGCGGCGGCTGCTCAGATGATGCCTGTAGGTACAGAGACTAATGCTACTCTGTGGGAAAGATATCTATTCACCAGCCGGTGTACAGCTGCCTGATTGGGACACTGTTATGAAGGACTGACTTGTCTAATAGCTGATGGCCACTGGCTTCTGCAATAAAGACTCATCCTTATACACCTACAACTGCTCATGGCTTCTCCATATAAGACCTGATGTCCAATAGGTCCAGCCCCAGGTAGAGGGGTTTGGACCCAACAGCTGTAACTAGTGAGCAGAGGATAAAGGAGGCACTTGGACTAAGTTCCCAACAGTTAGTGTAGTGGGCAGGATTCGAGAAGGACCTGCCCTGGCGTAGTCGGGAAAAATTCAGAAGAATACATGGACTCAGAGCAACTGGGAGCAGCAGTGCTGCACAGGGCTCCTGCTGTCTCTGACACCTGGTCACTCAGGTGCTGCTGCCTGAGCCCCCACCACCTTGACCTCTAGACCCGCTCTGTTCCCGACTGCCCTGTGCGGAGCCCTCCTGTGCTGGTGAACACAGGGTTCTGGTTCCACTTGCTGGGCTGGAACCACATGGCCCTTCATGCCAGTGTTGTGCTGGGACCAGCCTGCCCCAGAAACTCCAGCTATGCTGCCAACTCTGACGCCATGAACCAGCCTCATATGGGCCCTCACTGGAACTGCTGTGCCTGCTTGCAATCGGCCTTGGACAGACACCGAATGCATCCCACACATTCACAACCTGAGTGTCCACAGACGCCTGCTCTGCTGAGTGCCTTCACTGAAGGTCATGCTGCCCATACACAGGGGGCTGGCAAGTAATGCGTGGGTGTCTAGTACCTTAAGGAAAGTGAAGAGGAGGGAGGCTGAGCTGCCTCCGCCCCAGCAGAGTCCACTTGCCAGTCCCAGATCAGCCCAAGGAATGTGTGTGACAGCGAGCCCAGGCCATGCGGACAGAGCCAACCAAAGCACTGGACCATCTCAGAGAAGCAGTGGCCTCTTTGCCCCACGTGCATTGTCACTCAGTGGCACAAACAGGACATGTGCTTTGGGTACCGTGGCCTGAGTTGAGGAAGGACCGGAGGTGTGGTTTCCAGCATTCATCTCACTTCCATGTGCTTTAACAACCTGCGTTGCAGAGATATGGCCACATCCCTAGAGGTAAAAGTCAGAACGGGATGCAGGTCTCCCAGTCAATTCAGTCTGCCATCACAGTGCTGCCACTAAAACACGGTCGTCCTACTCTCACATCTCCAACCCCTTCTCCCTACCTCAGTGCTAAGTAAGTTAGCCAGGTCAGAGAGCACACCTGAGGACCAAACACCACTGTTCTCATTGGTGGAGGCTGGCCTGGAGGTCTGCTCTCTGCGAGAGGTCAGTGGGCCCACTGGCTAAATTCCAGAACCAGTGGTGGGCTGGGCAGGACTCTCTGCTCCCCACCGTGCACACCAGTCATGGTGCTTGCTCAGGCAGGACCCAGGCATGAAAACCTCCAGCTCTCTGCAGGTATTCTTCTTCTTCTTTTCAAAGTTGCTGATCACATGGTCACTTTTCTTCTCTAGAGGCAAAAGAATAAGAGCTGGGCAGAAGCCAGTTACATTATGAGAAATCCCTAGGCCAGGTATGTAGGGGCAGAAGCTTCCTACTCACCAGCTGTCTGAAGGCCTCGGGGAGCCATCACATCTCATCCACTGAGCAAAGCCCTGGTCTGGACGCCTTTCTCTGCACTTGCTTGATGACCTTGGGCAGCTCATGCAACTCTCTGGGCATTGTTGTCATCACGGGCCACACAGGTTTTCTCCCCTTTGAGATGTTCCCATTCAGGATGAGAGAAAGAACAGCAGGTGGGGGCTGTGAATTTCACCTCCCGGTTCTCACTACACAATCCCTTGGCGTCTTGGCCCACCTGGGCCTCGCGCTCAGAAGGAGGAGCACCCAGCCCACTCTGCAGCTGAGCGTGCTGATTTCCCTGCGTGTGGGGAGAAGGAGCCAGTCCCATGCCATCAGCAAGGATATGAAGACAATGACAGGAGAGGGGATGCCATGCTTGCTCCTTCTGCCTCCTGGCATTGCCACCCCAGCTCCGAGCCCAGGCTGCCCACCATGCATCCAGGCACCAGTCTTTCAGGGTCACTAGATATTGGGGTCTCCCTTGCACCATGGGGACCCCTGAGTTTCCAAACAGCCAGATTTTCACTTTGTCATTCAAACCAAGACCCTCCTGGTCTGCGAGTTTCCCTTTTAGGAATTGAGGTGATAAGTAACTGGCCACTTAATCTTGTCCTATGGCTGGTCCAACATATAATGCCCACATGACAGCCATTCACAATGATGTGTGACACGATGTTAAAACAAAACCGCCCCAGCCTCTGTCTTGAATGGATTAATGTGCTCTGTGTGTGCTCTGGCACCCCCATGCACACACTGGGGTCCATTTGCTTTTGAGCAGCGAGTGTACATTTACAATTTGAAAATGATTTATAGCTGAAACTGCAAATAGACTTGGTCTTACAAACTGCAGAAAGTGAAACTCAACCAAATATTATTCTTTAGTCAACCTATGAAGACTATCACCTGTGTCAGATTGATTTTAAAATGCAAGGATTTATCAAAATCTGGAAAATGTGGTTAGAAAAAAAATCATATATCTATTAAATGGGAACATGAGTTTCAAACAATTGAAAAAATAACTACATCCTCTGAAATGGCTAGCTAAACATTTTTAGGAAATAGACTTTTTTCAGAACATGAATGAATGGGAAAGTGTCTCCACTCTTTGACAAGGTTTCACATAATATTTCTGTTGTTTGGAGAATAGTTCACTACTTTCACCACTGCCCTTTCCACCTACGTTCAGATGCAGGGGCCTTGCCATCTAAACCACTTTTCAGCCAGTTACAGAGGACTCACACTACCTGCTACAGAGGACATAATAAGTCCTGGGCTATTGAAAGGGGCAGCTGGCCACATGGGGCAATCTGAATGGATAGACACAACCTGCAGGCCTCCCCTGGCATTCTGTGGTGGATAATGCACAGTAGATGCTCAGGCTTCTGTTGAAGGAAGATCCTCACCCCAACACAACAAGATTAACAGCATCCTGGCCCCTCCACAGGAACATCATGCAGTGCCACGTGCCCTGGGCTGGTGAGGACAGTCTTTGAGATATGGCTCGCGTGCTCCAGGCTCCAGGCACTGCCTGAAGATGCTGCGCTCCAGTGTAGATGCTGACCCCGCCCTCCAGCCATGACAACCCCTGGTCCAAGTGAGGCATCCTGGTCCAAGCTTCCCCAATTTCCTTGAGGGCTAAGTTCTGTTTCCCTTGTCCTGCCCACTTCTGACACAGCAACATCTTCTTCTTGCATCCCGAGGCAGCCTGGCTCCTTCTGGAGTATGTTTCTAATCTATTTTTAAAGCTTAAACTTCACACTATGTTTTCCTTGGGTCTTCCCTTTCATTTCTCAGTTTGAAAGTTTAACAAGTGAACATTTGGTCTTTCTTTATCTTTACATTCCCATCATAACAACTCTAGTTCTATTCAATGTGATGTTAGTGTACATGACTGATTAAAGGATACGTCACTTACAAGTCAATGAGGGAGAGAAATGCAAAAACATTAAGATCTTAAGAGTATCTCAGCACATTCAGACTCTTTTGATGTCATGTGTTTCAAATATATTTTACCAATTTATCACTTAGTCTGTATGTATGGTGGCGAATTTTTGTCATTTCTTTTCTTTCACAGAAGTTTTCTTTTATACAGTATTTTTTAAGATGGTAAAGTGCTTAATATTTTTGGAGTCAGGTCTGCTTTTTCTTTAGTTTCCTATTATATGCTTAAGATGACTTTCCCAATTTTAGAAAATTCACTGTGGTAGAGAATGTTTAAATTCAACATTTAAATAGAAAAATAGCCATTTCTCTGTCATTTAGTCCTTAGAGCTAATCTCTCACTTCAGAAACTAAAAATGTTAGTCTCACTTTCCCAGCTTTTCTTAGCTAGAGTGGTCATGTGACCCAGGCCTGGCCAATGAGACAACATGGAGACTATTCTGCAGACTATTCTGGGAAAGCTTTCCCTTTATAGAAACAAAGAGAGGAAGAAAGTAAAAAAGAGAGGGAGGGAGGGAGGGAAGAGAGAGAGAGAGGAAGGAAGGAAGGAAGGAAGGAAGGAAGGAAGGAAGGAAGGAAGGAAGGAAGGAAGGAAGTTAGGCCATAGAGTTCCTTCCACCACCCCTGCTGTGCCTTCCCTTCTGGCCTTTGGGAGCCTGTCTGTGGGAACAGGTGCTCAGAGCTGTGGAAGTGTCCATACTACTTCCAGGAGAGGATATGACTAGACACAAAAGTCAACATGAGGACACCAGGGCCAAAGGACAGAGAGAGCCTGACTATGTTATTGGGCTCCTGAATCAACCTATGCCTCCCTTACTCCAGAATTCTTGAAATTTGACATACTTAACAGCCTTCTTTGTTAAGCCACTGTGAGTCAGGTATCTTGTGACTTGCAGATCAAAACAACCTAACTGATACTCCCACTCATTTCTTCTTTGTATGTGTGTGTGTGCATGTGTGTGTGTATGTGTTTTATTTACCCACATCCATTTAGGATTTGTTTTGTTTTCTGTTGTGAATTTTACCTTGTTCTGATAAAAAAAAAACTTATGAATATTCCCATGAACATTTATTTAATGATTCATAATTTACTTAATATTTTAAAATGCCATCTTTGCCTGGCCAGTGTAACTCAGTGATTAAGTGTCAACCCACGAACTAGGTGGTCACAGTTGGATTCTCGGTCAGGGCACAAGCCCCGATTGGAAGCTTGATACCCAATGTGGGGCATGCAGGATACAGCCAATCAATGATTCTCTTTCATCATTGATGTTTCTTTCTCTCTTTTCCTCTCCCTTCCTGTCTGAAATCAATAAAAAAATATTTTTTTAAAGAATAAGATGGTTTTTTTTAGCATTTCCTATTTCAGATAGGCACATATTTACTATTAAATTTAGCACTTAAAAAATTCCCCACCTACCTATTGTCCACTTCCTTGTTTTACTTCCTATATTTATTTGGTGAAGTCTAGAATTCCAGGCCCATCCTATATAATAAAAGGCTAATATGCAAATTGACCAAACAGTGGAACAACTGGTTGCTATGATGCACACTGGCCACCAGGGGGCAGACGCTCAGTGCAGTAGCTGCCCCTTAGTGGTCAGTGTGCTCCCACAGGGGGAACGCCACTCAGCCAGAAGCCCTGAGCTGGTACCACAGCTGGCAGGAGCCTCTTCTGCCTCAGTAGCATTGCTAAGGACTCGTCAGGATGTCAGACTGCTGGCTCGCTGGCTCCTAGACTGCAAGAGGGCACAGACTGTGCTGAGGGGACTGCCCCCCGTGCCCCCCATGCCCCCAACAAGTGCTTGAATATCCTGCACCAGTCCTCTTGTATTATTAAAAACTATAGGCCTGATGCATGAAATTCGTGTGAGGGACTCAGCCCTTGCAGCTGTGGTGGCTTGCCTTGGCTCTCGCAGCCCCGGCTTCATCCAGAAGGTCATCCAGAAGGACGTCCAGAAGGTTGTTCAACTGTCTGGTCTAATTAGCATATTACCCTTTTATTATTATAGATATTGTTTTTATATTAAGTACCTTCTTTAAGAAAAAAAAATTGACATTTTTATTTAGCTTGGGAACCAGATTAAACAACTTATCAAACTTTATGTTTATTTGATAGAAATGTTTACCACCTGCACTCATTCTTTTTCACCAAGATTTTCTACAATCTCAAGGCTTCATTTTTATTTTCTCTCAGATGGATGCCATTTATTTTAAATAACCTTCTTCCAGATGCTTGGGCACATATCAGTGACAAGTTCTCTTGCAGAGAATGCCTTGCTATTGCCTTCATGTGAAAAAAAAAAGAACCTTCTTGAATCACAGTAAGGAAGGAAAAAGTAGACGAGGAGGTTAAAAGATAAAGGAGAGAGGCTGGTTGTCATAATGTAAAGGCCGAGTAAGCCTTTGGAGAGATGTGGGCTTTTCCTGTGAGCATACAGGGGAGTCAGTGGAGGGTTTTGAGCTGAGGAATGGCATGACCTGACTTCCATTTTTAAATGATGGTTCTGGCTACCGAGATTAAAATGGGCAAGAGACTATTATAATAATCCAGGCAAGAAATGAAGATGCTGGCAGTGGGTAATGATAGTAGATAGGGTAGCAGCAGAGTTTCTGGACCTGTTTTGGGGGTAAAGACAACAGAATGTCCTAGTGAATTTGTTATCATACGTGAGAGTGAGATGAGCTTGACTCTGAGGTTTGGAGTCTGAACAACGGAAAAAAATGGGCCTGCCATCACAGAAGTAAGGAAGGCTTTTTAGCGCAGGTTTAGGGGAGGGGTGCTAGGAGCTTAGATATGATGAACCTACGATGCTTATTAAATGTTGAAGTGCAGATGCTGACTGGGCAGTTATGTATATAAGCCTGGAGTTTGGGAGAAAGACTGAGGAGAAAGAAGATCTACATAAACAACTAGAGCAGTGGCTCCCAGCCTTTTGTTGGCCATGCCCCACCTAAGCATCTCTAAAATCCTGGTGCCCCCCCCCCCCCCCGCCCTGCCCATGATGTATAATTCTTATTATCTAAAAAGCGAACTACTATTCACATGGAGGAAGCCTAAAAGGCCATTAACTTGGTCTAAACAAAACTTCCAAATAGCATGGCATTCATGAAAGAGAAAAATAAAAGAATGAAAGGACAGTTGAAGTCCTGAGAAAGAAATCACTAAGAAATTGTTAAAAATAATAATAATAATATGAAGTGATATGAAAAATAGTAAATAAAGTTTCAAAACATATAATAGAGACCTGAAATGCATAAATATGTCACAATATATATTTATACTAGAGGCCAGTGCACAAAATTCGGGACCCCTTAGGGGATATCTTGTACAAATCCTCGGGATTGGGCCTAAACTGGCAGTCAGACATCCCTCTCACAATCTGGGACTGCTGGCTCCTAACTGTTCACCTGCCTGCCTGCCTGAGTGCCCCTTACTGTCCCCCCTGCTGGCCTGGTCACCCCATGCAGCCTGATGTTCAGTCATTTGGTTGTCCCTCACTAAACCCCTGCTGGCCTGGTCGCCGCATGCAGCCTGCTGGTCATTACTGTCACTGTGATGGCATCCCAGACAATTTGCATATTCCTCTATTATTAGTATAGATACTGTATATGAGGCCCCTAGAACCATAAGGAAAGCAAAAATATTCACTATTAATAACTCATTCTCGAATTGCCCCTCTTAAAAATCAAATGACCTCCCTGTGGGATGTGTGCCCCATGTTGGGAAACCCTGAACTAGAGGGTATTTAGAACCATATGCCTAGACAATATTTTTATTGAATTCTTAATTTATTTTTATGCATATGTGAATAGGAATAGATATTGTTGATTTGTTTCAAGACACTGGGTATCTAAGGAAAGAAAAATTGCCATTGGCCTTGGTCCTGTGCACTGCCTACTTGGGAGTCAGCTGATCCTCCCTCAGACCCACAGCTAAAGCATAGGCTTGTGCATACAGCTCCTGTCCCATCTGCCAGGCACTCTTAACATGGTTCTATTACTGAGGACAGGTTTGCCTCTTCCCACTCCTGCCTGGTCCTCTGTCTGGTGCTGAAAAGGAATAAAGTGCTTAGCAGCACACCCAGCATGCACTGCGCTGGAGCCCTTCCCACCTGGCACATGGTCACCCACCATGGAGGCCCTCCAGTTCACCTTCCCTACTAGCTTTTCTTCCCTGGAAGTTATTTCTTTAAGAATTGCAAAAGGGTAAACCTGTATAATAAATAGACACCTCCCCAGGCTCACAGTGTGGAGTGAGATAAGTATCTCCTCACCTTGGTTTCAGTAGGAATATTATTCATGACTAGAGGCCTGATGCATAAAGATTTGTACAAGAACGGGCCTTCCTTCCCCTGGCTGCCAGCACCACCTTCGCTCTGGCTGGAGCTGCCTTTTTGCTCCTGCCTGGAGCCGCCTTTCTGCCTTTCCATGCTGCCCAGATGCCCGGAGTGGCTGGGGTGGTGCAGAATGCAAGCATCCCACCCCGCCCCCAGCTGCTTGGTGCCTGTATATGCAAATTAACCTGCCATCTTTGTCGGGTTAATTTGCATACTCACTCCTGATTGACTGGTGGGCATCACGAAGGTACGGTCAATTAGCATATTACTCTTTTATTAATGTAGATGAGATCAAGACTGAGGTAGCCAGCAGGAACACGGGCAGTTCTATTCCCTCAGGCCCCATCTGCCTGGCCCCATCTTCTGGCATTGGGGTGTTTGTCATGCTGAGTTTTAATCTCACTCTGTCTTCGAAAATACTTCAATGGGAAACCAAAAGAGATCCATAAACATCCGCTCATGAGATGCCATTTTGTGCCATTTCAACTACAAAATAAATTTCGCATATAGTTCATGTTAACATTGTAAGTTTCTAAACCCTCATCACCAAGGCCATCATGCTAAAGTCAGAGAAATTCCAAACAGCTGATGGTAAGTTTCCTCTCGCAGGCCTCTAACATTTTATATAAACTATCTCGCTTATCTCTCCAGCTGCAAATCGCTCCCAGGATTTAACTGGCCATGGGAGAAAGTTTGAGTCCAGTTTCACAAGGTATAAATTCCACAGCCAGTGACAGGAGTAGTTTCTAACCTCTAAACACACACATAATGATCTAATGTAGGTAACATAAAATTAGAATATGCAAATAGTTAAAGAGATTTGGTCTGAGCCCCATTATTCCTGTCCCCTCTGAACCCCCATTTTGGTAATTGACACTTACTGGGTTTAATGTTCTCCACATGTAAGATGTCTATAGCACTCACCCCTCTTTATTCCCTCTGAGCTATGAGAAAGCAGAATACTTCTTCATTTACCCCTTCCTGGGTTGTGGCTGCTAGAAGGAAAAGGGGAAATAAGTCAGTATTCCACTTTATGGTCCAAGACACAGCTCACATAGTGCACTTTTCTCTGTGGGATGCAAACACGTCCAATAAATAAAGGACTAATGGGTGAGCAGTTTGTGATTGGAGTTCAGACTCCCTTGGACTTGCCAAGGTGTCCGGGAAGTTCATGTGTGTGGCCAGTGGACTGCGTAGAGCAATTGAGACATATGGTAAGAAAGCCAAGCGAGAGCAGGGGCAGGCAGCACCTCAGGTCGGGGAGGGGGAACTCAGAGCACAGGATCAATTTGTCTTCCTTTGAGTTGCCAGAGTTTTACTTCATTTGAAACTCTCCTCTTACTTTCCTGACAATGCTTTCTGCTACAGGAACTTCAAAATCCACCCTGGAAGTCCATAGGAGGCTGCATGCACAGTAGTCCTCCTTCAGTGTTTGCTGAATTGAGCAGGATGGACCTATGATGTTCTAGATGAGCACACACGCACACACACATGCACATGGTCAGATTTCACCCAGAAGCACCCAAGCCCAGGAACAAGAACACATTTGAAGTGGGTTTGGTGAGGTGGCAGTGGGGTTTGGTGGAAGAACCAGGCTATTGGGTGTTACGAAGGCATCACTGGAAAAGCTGATTTAGGCAGAGAAAGGGAGAGAAGAGTGCAGGAAGATGATTTCAGGGGATGAAGGAGGAAGCTACAGCACCAGAGGGTAAAGGGGAAAACAATTCAACAAGAGGAAGGGCAAGGAAGATGCTGAAAATAAGGCGATTGGTAAGCAAAAGCCAAGCTCAGAGCTGAGGACCACAGAGACCTTCAGAGTCCCGAGTCACAATGAGATCCCTGTGGCAAGGACCACACAGGCAAGAACAGGAAGGACAGCCCTGCAGTGGTCAGATGTGGCCCCGCAGAGGCGGTGCAGAGGGCAGAAGGGCTGGAACTCCGCGGTCAGCACATCAGCACAAGCATCCCATCCATGTGGCAGAGCAACTAGGGACATGGCAGGAGGCAGGCGATGAAGGCGGCAGCTTTCCTATTGGTTGTTAGCTTCCATGTGTAGATGTCGAACTGAATTATTCAGTGAGACCCACAAGATACCATGAGAAACCCTAAAATCCTCAGCACATGCTTTTTCTATCTTTCTTTAAATTAGTGAACATATAATAATACAAAAGGGAATTGATTTATTGGTTCTCATTGAGGGTAAGAAAGAATTTGTTAAATCTTACCTAAATAAGTTAAAGTAGATACTTGTCAAAAGTGGTAAAACAGAGTCATAGTGACAATTACAATCCAGGAAAGAACCCCACGAGGTGCAAATCGAGGGCCCAGCATCACTGCAAGGGTACTTGGAAGAACAGCTACTTTCTAAAGTTGGCCATTTTCATAAGAACCCACACAACAAAAGGCGTGGAAGTGGCACCTGGTGACTAAAGGCTTGGGAGCCCTGCGGTCCATTTCTGCCTGGAGTCTAGACACCCAGTTTCCACTCTTTGCCAGAGGTAAGAGTGGGAGTGTTTCTCTTTAGCAGAAGCCTTTAGCCAGAGGCAAGAAGGGTTTGATTTTGTGGGCCTCACTTGTGTGTGTTTTTTGACCACTGATCTATGCTGAGAATCCTTCTTCACAGCTAGGTATTTGTACTGGTTTTTGTTTGAGAGTATTTGTTTCAGGAGATATCCCTGCGGAAAGGGACTGGGACAGTCTGCCCTGGGAAATCAAACTTCCTCTCCATCCAAGCAAGTCTCATGGGCTGGGACTTGCAGAGGGGACACTGTTTTCACCTGGACTCTGGTGGGACAGTTGGGACACTGAGGCTCAAAGATGCAGAGACAGCAGCCAGAGCAGCCATATCAGTTAACCCACAAAACCAAGTGAAGTGTCCGGGGTCAGGGAACCTGAGGCTACACCCCCTGCCTGGCAGGGCTTGACAAGGGTGGGACTGGCCAGGTCTGGATCTAGCCCAATGCAGCGGGGGGGGGGGGGGGCCGGGGAGGAGGCAGCTGGGTCTGGGTCTCACATGATTTTGAGTTGCATGTGGGTGGGTGGGGACTTGACTCTGGGTCCCATGGTGAGCCCCAGACTCTGACAGTAGGAAGGTTTTCATATACCTTTTACTAATTTTTTTTCATCTCTGACACTTCTATTATAGAGAAAGGGAAAATAGCAATATTAAATTATTTACTCTAATTAATCCCCTTTTAATGTGCACGAATTTCATGCACCGGGTCACTAGTCTATATATATAAAAGCCCAGCTACCAGAACGGTGGAACGACCAGAATGACTGGAACAAACAGTGGCTATGACATGCATTGTGGCAGCCAACTAGCCTGATCTGGGCCCCGATAGGTGGCCCTTCCTCCCTGGCTGGCCTGGCCCCTAATTGGACCCTAACACCCCTATCGAGGGTGTGGCCAGCCGGCCAACCACCTGTGGCCCCTCCCCCCACCAGCCTGGCCTGATGGGCCCCCATTGGGTCAGGTCAGCCTGACCCCACCCATGCACAAATTCATGCACCTGGCCTCTAGTAAGCAACAAACTTTTCTCAAACCTTTTATTTAATTCCCAGTGATGCTTGATAATGATAATAACACCTTTCTTCTCAAATCCTCCCTTGGTTTTCTGGGCATTCTTGTGGTTCTTCTCTGTCTCTCTTGCAGGAACATGTTCCTCTCTCCAACCAATAAATGGTGGAGAGCTTCGGAACTGGTCCCAGGTTTTCTTTTCTCACCCTGCACTCTCCCTCCAGACTATCAGCTATACCTGTGGCTTCAATTAGTTATCACCCATAAGTAGATAACTGACACATTTAAGTGTTAGTGGGTGACTACCATGCATTTGGACCTCAACCCTGAGCTCCAGTCCCCTTTACATATACCTTCCTCATGGATGTCTCAAAATTCCCTCAGACCCAACATAAGCAAAAGTGAATTCATTGCTATATCAATCCTCATGTTGGCAAGAAAGCAATGGCACTCAAGATATATTAAGAAGCATTTTTTTATTATATTTACCAAGGTGCAGGCAAAGTGAAAGGAAACCAACAAGGACAGTGAGCAGGGAGAATAAATACTCTGCCCTCACTCGCCTCCTGGCCTGTAACCTCCTGGCCTGTAACCTCCTGATCATTGGCAAAACTCAACCAGAAACTGTGGGACCTGTGGAGGTGAGCAGTCCACAGCTCCAGGGGCTCAAATCATGGAGGAAAGGGGGCAGAGCTGGAGGGACACACGAATAATACTCCCACCAAAACCAGTTCTCTCCCAGCATTCCCTACTCAAGGAGCAATGCCACCATCTACCCATCAAGCCTTCGGAAACCTAGAATATTCTCAACCTCTCCCTGACCTCTACGTCTCCCTGACCTCTACGTCTAAGCCATGACATGTCCCATAGGACTCCTCAGAACAATCTGGCCTCAACTATTTTAAAACACACTGCTTCAGGTTTCATGTACATCCCTTTCAGAGCACTCATTACAGTGAATGCTGTATTTCTGGTAGGACTGCTTTATGGGCATCATTCCCCCTCCAACCTGTCAACACCATGCAGCAGAGACTCTGATTAATTTCACTCACCATCGTCTCTCCTGTCTCTTGCCCAGTCCCTGGCATGGAGAAGGTACTGAACACTATTTGATGAATGAAAATGTGTTAGAGCTTGTGGGGACCTATCATTCACATGCTCACATCCTATTGTCCTAGGAAAGGGCTGGAATTCAAAGATGTAGAGCAACTTGTCCAAGTATTCAAAGTAAGTTAAGAAAAAAGAGATAGTTTGACCATAACATTTCCAAGTGGTTTGGTCCAAGCATAGCAGGAATGACTGTCAGTGCACAACTCAGACATGCAGGAAATACCCATTTTTTTTAAGTCCAATAAAATCTAACTTTAGCTGTACTGCCACTAAGCTAGAGGAAAATTCAGGCATTTGTGAGTCTTCACCCTTGCTCAGATTGCAACAGAATCAAGACGCTTGTGCAATACCCAGCAATGGTGAGAAAGGCTCCTAGTGTCCAGTGCACCACGACCTTGCTGAAACTCTCATTTTTCTGGTCTACAGTGATTTGTTGAGCTTTGGGGGCTATCAACTTATATGCCACCTGTGGGTGAAATGTAGGGATTGGCACCTGGGCTGGAAGCCTTGGAACCTAGGGTCCAGCTCCACAAGCTTCCTGAGAAAAGCTCCCCAGCTTCCCATCATCTCTTGACACTTGTGGAGGAGGTCTGTGACTGTGCTTTCACCACACCCTTGCTTCTGTCCCCCGTTTTTATTGTAGGTAACAAATTTGGTCATCTCTGTCCCTTCAACTCTCCTTTTCTCCTGGTATCTTGCGAAAGGGATTCCTTAGTGGAATTTCAACAATGAGCTCAAAATTCAGTAAAAGAGAAGCTGGGAAAGAAAGCGGCTTGCAGGCAACTTCTGCTATAATTGAGATCCTTTTCCAAAGCAAAGAGGCACGGAAGAGCTGTTTCCTTTAACGGAATAGATATTGGGGAGGGGAAATAGGAAAACCAAAAACACCTGCATTTTTCAATATGTATACTGCTACACTATTATTATCTCATTAAATTTCACAACAAACTTGTGATTTAATGACTCTATACTCCAATTTTTAGATGCAAAATTGAAATTAAGCAGTCTTCACTATCCAAGGTAACCCAGCTGGTAGGTGGCCAAAAGTTCAAGTTTAACATGTGACTAACCTGAAACCTATGTCCTTTTTTCTGTGCCTGTTTTGGGGGAAATGAGAAGGAAAAGGATACCTAGATAAGGCACACTGTTATCACAGGCCAGTGGCCTGGGCCAGCCAGCCCACGGTGGGATGCAGTACCGGTTCTCACTGGAACAGAGGGTCTGCGGTAGAGAAAAGACAGTAGGAAGAAGTTTGAGCATCAGAAAACAACAACAATAACACTGAATTATCAAATGAGGAGATTTACAAGGAAAGGTGCCATTGGACTTACTGCTGTGGGTCTGGACTTCCCGCCCATGGCCTTGCAACTTTCTCCAAAAGGCAGGACATTTTGCAGCAGCACCTTTGAGCTGGGATTTCTTTAATGGATTCCAAATGAAATCCTTGTCCTCTTCATGGGACAATCTCTTGTTCTAATGCCAGAGCCTTGCTGTTTGATGGAGGAAATATTGTCAAATATGGTTCCCATTCCATATTCATCAGAAAACACATGGGATACATAGACTTCCTGGGCACACACACACACACACACACACACTAAGTAATCTGATGATGACATTTGGAATTGATCTCACACACATTACATGCTCTGAAAGTCCTGTCTGTGCTTGTTGCCTACAAAGGTCAAATGCACCCTCTTGTGGTAAAATGGCACATTTTGTTTCCAGATTATTTCTGTAGCAGAGCTCACAAAATGATAGTTTGAAGAATAATGACTACTTGAGAAGAAACAATGAAACTTACAATAAATTTTTAAAATGTCAATGATGTTGCCCAGGAAGCATGGGTCAGTGATTGAGCTTTGATCTATGAATGAGGAGGTCATGGTTTGATTCCTGGTCAGGGCACATGCCCAGGTTGTGGGCTGGATCCCCAGTGCAGAAGGCAGCCAATCCATGATTCTTTCTCATCATTGTTGTTTCTACCTCTCTCTCTCCTTCTCCTTTCCTCTCTGAAATCAATAAAAATATGTTTAAAAATACGAATACTAAATAAATTAAATATCAATGATATTGATCTCATGTTCCCATAGTCTCTAATTCTCAAGTGGAAAAACTGAGGCTCAGAAGCCTTACATAACGTGTCCAAAGTAGCCCAACGAAGGAGCAGGAAAGTGAAGCAAAGACTGGTTGTCTTTCTTCCCTGTTGCAGCAGACAGAACACAAGAACATGGATTCCAATGACTGTGAGCATAAAGCTGGAGGACCTTGACCCTGACGAAGGTTAATGCCATCACGGAGAGGGGTGAACTGCCATAGCGCAGGGAACAGCCCACTTCCCAGGACGGAAGGGCCTCTCTTTCCAATGAATACTTACTGCTCATTGGTCAGTCATGTATGGAGACAACCCATCCAAGTGTTTGAGGGCCTGATGCTTGTAAGGCTGTCCTTGGAGCTAGACATACAATGCTGACCGAGACGACATGACCCCTGACTCAGGAAGCTTACATTTTCTGGGGTGAATTAATTTTCTTTCTGTGCAACAAATCTCCACACACTTAGAGGTTTGAAATCACACATATTTAGGGCAGCCAGTTTTCTAGGTCAAAAGTCTGGACATGAAGTGCTTGGGCCCCTATTTAAGGCCAAAATCAAGGTGTCAGCCATGCTGAGCTTTTATGTGGAGGGAAGAATCCATGTCCTTCAAGTTCCTTCAGGTTGTTGCATAATTTAGCTCCTTATGGTTGTAGGACTGAGGACCCCAGCCCCTTGCTTATTGTCTGCTGGGGCCTCTTTCAACTCGTTATCATTTCCCATGTTCCTTCTTGTACGGCTGCCCTCCATCTTCAAACCAGCAATAGCACCTCCTGTCTTTGCCATGCTTCCAAGCCCACTGCCTTGCCCTCTGCCCATGCCAGAGAACTCTCTCTGCTTTTGAAGGGCCAGTGTGATTTGATTGGGCCCACCTGGATCATTTTCCTTTTGCCACATAACAGAGCAGTCATGGGAATGAGACCTCATCAGAGTCCCTTGGAGCTGGAAATACAGTGATGACCGAGACCACATGAGCCCTGACTCAGGAAACATATGGTGTGTTTGTTTTCTGTCTGTGCAACAAATCTCCACACACTGAAAGGTTTAAAACCACACCCATTTAGAGCATCCGGTTTCCATCCACAAAGGGAGAGGATCACACAAGGTGAGGGTCACGGAGAGGCATTCTTAGAAATCTGTCTCCCACAGTGGGCAAGAGAGTAATGAAGACAAAAGAGTAATTCTTGGTTATGAAATCCAAGGAGGGAAATAAACAGGGTATTCTAACAGGAAGACCCGAATCCTGAGGACAAGCTAGTCACATGACAAACTGCCAGCCCAGAGCACAGTTCTCAAAGGTCCGCTGGGACACACGTGGGCGTCGGAGGAGAGAGAGCTGCCAGAGAGCACCGCGAGGTAAGGTCGGAGAGGTGAGTCCAGCAAGATGGTGTGGGCTTTGCCGGCCTTGGTGACGAATTTAGATTTTTTTAATGTGCTTGAAAGCCTTTGAAGCATTTACACTAAAGAATAGTATGATCCAACTTGTATTTTAAAAAGGCATCTTTAATGCTGAATAGGGAGGGGGTTAGCAGGGAGGAGGAGTGGAAGCAGAGGGAGCAGGGAGGGGCCCTTGGTGGGTCGAGGACAGAAGCTGGTGGGCAGTGGGTGGTGGGCTGTGAGCGGTGGGCCGTGTGTGGTGGGCGGTGGGTGGCAGGCGGTGGGTGGTGGGCCATGCATGGCAGCAGTGTGCAGTGGAGGCAGCAGTGGGACAGTGATGAGCACTCGTCAAAGATCCATGTGGGAGCTGTGATTGACTAGACTTCCTGATGGACTTAACTTCTTTGATACATATTATCCCTTAAAATTGGGATTTAGCATCCTATCTAATAAAAGAGTAATATGCAAATTGACCATACCTCCGCTACACCCACAAGCCATGCCCACCAGCCAATCAGGAGCAAGTATGCAAATTAACCCAACCAAGATGGCTGCAGCCACAGAGCGAGCAGGAGGCTTGGCTCTGCTCAAGGTTACAAAGTTTCAATTATAGAAGATAAACAAATATCAGACACCAGGGCCTCCACTTGGGTTGCCAGGGGGCATGGCCAGCCTGCAAACCACCATAGGCCCCTCACCCAGGCCACCCCACGCCCCAAGGGAACCACCACCCTGATCTGGGATACCCTTCAGGGCAAACCAGCTGGCCCCCACCCATGCACCAGGCCTCTATCCTATCTAATAAAAGAGTAATATGCAAATTGACCATCACTCCAACACACAAGATGGCTGCCCCCATGTGATCAAAGATGGCTGCCCCCATGTGGACTCAAGATGGCCAGCAGGGGAGGGCAGTTGGGAGGGACCAGACCTGTAAGGGAGGGCAGTTGGGGGCGATCAAGCCTGCAGGGGAGGGCAGTTAGGGGTGACCAGGCCAGCAGAGGAGGGAAGTTGGGGGAGACCGGGCCTGCAGGTCAGGGCAGTTAGGGGGGAGCCAGGCCTGCAGGGGAGGGCAGTTAGGGGCAAACAGGCTAGCAAGGGAGCAGTTGGGCATCATTCAGGCTGGCAGGGGGTGATCAGGCTGGTAGGCAGAAGCAGTTAGGGGCAATCAGGAAGGCAGGCAGGTGAGCAGTTGGGAGCCAGCAGTCCTGGATTATGAGAGGGAGGTCCGACTGCCAGGATCAGGATTGGGCCTAAATGGGCAGTCAGACATCCCTCGAGGGATCCCAGATTGGAGAGGGTGCAGGCTGGGCTGAGGGACACACACAGCCCCCTTCCCCCCCCCCCATGTGATGTCTTTGCAATAAACATGTTTCTGCACATAAAAACAAGGTGACTCGCCCTGACTGGTTTGGCTCAGTGGTTAGAGCGTCAGCCTGCGGACTCAAGGGTCCCAGGTTCAATTCCAGTCAAGGGCATGTACCTGGGTTGCAGGCACATCCCCAGTAGGGGGTGTGCAGGAGGCAGCTGATCAATGTTTCTCTCTCATTGATGTTTCTAACTCACTATCCCTCTCCCTTCCTCTCTGTAAAAAATTAATAAAATATATTATAAAAAACAAAACAAGGTGACCCACTACACCCTCGCAGGAGAGAAGAGGGGCCAGTGGCTGGGTGCCAAAGTTGAAGGACGGCTGAGAACTCCCCTGGCGGGAGTGCTGGAAATGGCATACCATCTGGCAGCTCGGGCTCCAGGGCAGGTGTGGTGGATGCTGAGGCATAGGACGATGGCACTCCCCACGCCAGGCAGCCCACGGGGACTACAAGCTCTGAATTGGCAATGGACATTGGAGGCATAAATTCTCCCATTCCTTTGGTCTGTTTCTGACGATTTGAAAAAGATTCGCATAAATGCTTACAGAATCTATGCAAAAGTCTCAGTCATGGTCAACACAGACTTACTGTAAGCATGAAACCGATATAAGGAATCAGCGCAAAGTACTTCATTCAAAACAGACTCAACACAATTAGCAGAAGAAAAAGTTGTGAAGAAGTTTGTATTCTCAAAGACATTTAGATGTTACCCCATTAAGAACAAAGCACGGGAACTGTACACTGGAACAAGATCCAGTCTTGCCCCTCATTACATAAAATACTATGTGTACATATAAACTATGTTAAAACTCACACACCATTACACACACCTCATACATCAAACACGCATCACACACACATCGCACACGCACGCACACACACATCACACACACATCACACACACATCACACACACATCACACACACCTCACACATAAAACACACACATCACACACACACACACACACTATTACACACACCTCACACATCAAACACACACACATCACACACATCATACACCATTATACACACACACACACACAACACTGCGGTCTGGAGTGTCAGGGAAATGCAAGACATTGTCTGTCCTACTGTGCCCATCTCACAGGTCAGCCCACCCATGCCTCCTTCCTTTCTCAGTGGGGCATCTCAATGTCTGTTTCTGTACATTCTGTGTTCGTTCTAGTTTCCTAACTCTTCCTGGTCCACTTCAGATGTTTATATTTAAATAGGAGCCTTTTTGTGTTCTCAGATTTTTAAATATATTGCCATATTGTTGTACATAGTAATCTCTGATACTTCTTTTAATCTCTTCCATATTTGCATCTCCTTTCTTGTTGCTAACATGGTATAACGTTGCTTTCTCTCTTCCTACTTCATCAGAGTCAGCAGGGAAATATCTACAACAATCATCATTTCAGATGCCAACTTTTGGTTTCATTTATCTTTTCAGCTCTTCCTTTGTTTTCTAGTGAATCAACATAAGCTTTAATCTTTATTAATACACACCTCCTGCTTTCATTTGTAAAAATAATTTCTGAGGTTATACTTTGTTCATTTATTTTTTGCATTTTTTCAAAATTAAAGTTATCATGTATGGCTCTACAATTTTCTATAAACTTTACTTGCATCTGATAGGCTTTGGTAATGAAACATTTTCTCCGTTATTAAAATTGAGGCTTTTTAAAAATATGATTTCCCATTTGGTTAAGAGGTTACTTATGAGACTGTTCATCAATTTATTTTTAAAAATCACTTTGGTCCACTTTTGATTGTTGAGTCCTAGTTTTATTGGATTATGAAGAAAGAATGTGGTCTGGAAACTTTCTACTTTGGGTGAAATATTAAAGTTTTCTTTTAGTCAAGTATGTCATAGAAATTTTATTTGTTCCACAGACATTTTTTAAAAAGTTCTTAGTGGTTAGAGCAACAGCCTGAGCACTGAAAAGATCATGGGTTCAATTCCTGGTCTAGGGCATGTACCTGGGTTGTTGCAGGTTTGATGCCTGGCCCCAGTCAGGGGGTGTGTGGAGGCAACCAATCATTGTGTCTCTCTCACATCAATGTTTATCTCTCTCTGTCTCTCTCTATCTCTCTCTTCTCACCCTCACTCCCTTCCTTCCACTCTTTCTAAAATCAATGGGAAAATATCCTCAGGTGAGAAGTAACTACAACAACAACAACAAAAGGGTTCTGTTTTCTCCTCAAGGCTGTCATGTTCTCCCTTTATCAGTGGTGTGTGTGTGTGTGTGTATGCACCAAGTAACCAAATTTCAATTATATATTACTTTATAGGTTGTGTTATTCAAATGCCATATATACCTGCTTAATTTTTCACTTGCCAAATTTTAAATTTTTCCAATATAATTGCATTTTTTGTAAATCTCCCTCTATATTTTTAGGAGTTCTTCAGCCATTACAATATTTAACAAATATTGCTAACATGAATTTTTTTCTCCATCTAGAAAAAACAAAGCCAGACTCATCCCACATGCAGTCATTCACTGCACAGGAATTAAATGTTTAAAAAGAAAATCAAAACCACTAGGAGAAAGTCAGGAGGATATGACTCTAGAGACATTTCAAGGAAGGCTGCAGAAATCAAAATCCATACAGACATGTTTGCCTATATAAAATGTTAACCTTTTCCAGAACAAAAAATACTACACACAAAGGTGGCAGGCAACAGAAGACAGGTGTCATGGCAAAGGTTCCTGGGAAAAGCCCTTTGGGGGCCTGGGCCCCTCTGCATGTCACATAGTGCAACCTTGCTTTCTCTCTGTGGTCACTGAATTGTCTTGCATTAGTTGAAGTCTTGAGGCCTTGAGTATGCAGTAGCCTGTGCCTCTTGATCAGCAGGCATGTAAACTTAGGAAGCTGTGCCGTGTTTGACATTTAAACAGGGGCTGGCCTTTGCCAGCATCATTTCAAGGAACCAATGGGTTACCTATGGGAGTCTAGCTCTTAAATGCCTCGTGATGTGAAAAGAATCACCTGCCACTTACAATTAGGAAACCCCACAAGGTGCGGGTGTCGGGGCCTCTGCTCAGAGGAGATGGAACGGCGTCCAGACGCCAGTTTCTGCTCATGACTTTTGTCCTGAAGAGGGAAAACATCCATTGCTTGAGCTCTGAGGGCTCAGAAACACATCGGAGCCCCACTGCTGCCGGCCTGGGGAGAGGGGTGCCCTGGAGCCCAGTGAGTGAGGGATGCTCTCCTCTCTGCCCCACTGGGACAGGAAGCGGAAGACGCATTGAAGCTGCAGACTTTGCTCTAGGACCCGGGGTCACTCACAGGACAGCAGGATGTGGAACGAACAGCGCCTCTCCAGTCCACCAGCGGACAAGCGCTTACATCCTCCACATGAAAAGAGCACCTGGAATCAGAGGGAAAGACAGCTTGGTAGGAAACTGTGCCGGCCAGAGGGGAGGACATCCACGCTGAAAGACTCTCGACCTCACCAGTGGTTAGGAAATACAAACCGCAGTCTACTGCCATCTCCCCCTCAAGGCTGGCAAAGATAAACGAGCCCAGTGCCCAGTGCTGGAGAGAATGAGAGTCAACGGGCACGCTCACACATTGCTGGCATGAATGCCACTTAACATAGGGCCTTTGCAAAATACTCGTATTCTGCCAATATTTTGTTAAAACTGTGGATGCGTGTCCCCACAATCTCACCTTGGGAATAAAAATAAAAGCACTAGTGAGGCTAGAAGTACAATGTCACTAAATGTGGCAGCATCTTCAAGAACATCCTGCAAGTCTCTGAGTGCCATTAGTCTGGAGAAAGCTTAGGTTGAGACCACTCAGTTCCACTGAGAATATTCAGGCACGAGAAACAGGAAATCAGACCCACATCCACTGGCCTATATGGTCTTCCAAAAACAGCACTTTAATAACACTAGTCAGAGAGAAAAAATGCTGAGTCAAATACAAAAGAGAGGAAAAAAGCAAATATATAACATTTAGAAAGGAGATAACAATTCATAGGAAGAAGAATCAATGAATGAGACTAGTACACACACCTTGTACACAAATGTATGCAATAGTAGATACACATATATATGTTTTGAAAAACTGATTTCTATGAAAGTATAAACTACACAGATTCATGCTTTTCAGTGGTGGAAAACCTGACTGGACAAATATATATGCACATTATCTTTTAAAAAGTTATTCAGGACTACTACCCTCAAAATGTGCTGACTCAGATGAAATATGGCAGAATTTTAACAGTTGGGAAAATAGCTATGTCCCTGCTAAGTAAGCTGCTGAGGGTTGCAGGGGACCCCACTCTGAAGCCACATGGTGGCCTGATACAGAAACGTGGTACAAAGCACACAATATGAGAACTAGCTCACCTTCCCAGGTATCGGTGCGCAAAATTATGAACACTTTATAACTACAACATTTGATTAAGTAACATAAAAATCAAAATATGCATAAACAGCCCTAGTCGGTTTGGCTCAGTGGATAGAGTGTCAGCTTTCGGACTGAAGGGTCCCAGGTTCGATTCCAGTCATGGGCACATGCCTGGGTTGTGGGCTTGATCCCCAGTGTGGAGCGTGCAGGAGGCAGCCGATCAATGATTTTCTCTCAATGATTTTCTCTCATCATTGATGTTTCTATATCTCTCTCCCTCTCCCTTCCTCTCTGAAATTAATAAAAATATTTTTTAAAAAATATGCATAAGCACACCATAACTTTGTGTGTGAAGGTAATTCTGTGAATATTCCAGTTCTTAAATAACTGGATAAAGTTAATGTACTGCTAATTAAAATCCAATACTTCTGTTTTGTTTTGTTGGTTTGTCTGTTTCTGCAAAGTGACGGATAGGGATGGAGTGTCAACAAAATTCTGAAGGTCACCAGAAGAATAAGTATGCAGGCGAAAGAGATTTTAAAAGAATAATACTGGAGGGAACTTCACCAGAAATTAAAATGTTAGAATCAATGTGCTGTGGGCAGAATGAATAGACAGGTGGGTAAAGAAGAATAGACAACTCCAAATATCCTGAATGGCAGAAGACACACAAATTGAGTAAGTGATATACACAAACTTTCAGTGATTTACAAAGAACAGACTTCCATAAATATTATATTACAACTTGGCCAGCTGCTTGAGGAAACAATCAAAGAATGCAAAGGAAAATAAGGGATTATTGCACTTTCATTGTCTATCCCATCAGGAAGGATACAGATACTCTGATCAAAAGACATTCTCTCTGTCGGTGATGAAGGGAACCAAAGTTTTGCCACCCTGAAGCTGCCTTTTTGAATATTGATTTTAAGCTGTTTATTAAGAAACGCAAGACTCAGAATGAACCTTTTACTAGCCCCTAACTTT
The DNA here is from genome assembly GCA_026230045.1 of Corynorhinus townsendii. Classification (NCBI taxonomy): domain Eukaryota; kingdom Metazoa; phylum Chordata; class Mammalia; order Chiroptera; family Vespertilionidae; genus Corynorhinus; species Corynorhinus townsendii. The sequence goes on from JAPDVU010000009.1 coordinate 47,699,051, forward strand.
AAAATATATATATTTTTTATTTATTTTAAAGAGGGAGAGATAGAAACATCAATGATGAGAATCATTGATTGGCTGCCTCCTGCATGCCCCCTGCTGGGGATCAAGCCCACAACTCAGTCATGTGTCCTACCCAGAATTGAACCGTGATCTCCTGGTTCATAGGTTGATGCTCAGCCACTGAGCCACACTGGCAGAGCACTGGCCCCCAAATTGAGTTAAGTGGGAAATAGGAGGGCTTCAGGCACAGTCCTGAGTGTCTAGTGAGGGTTTCCCGCCATGTGTGTTCTGCTCATCCTCAACTCCCTGTAAATGGCTCATTCTCCCTTGTCCACACTGTTGGACATATGCCCAATGGTGCCTCGCTGTCTTTGGAATTTCCATGCCTATGTGAATTCCTCATGTTCATGTATTATTCTGTCTCTGTTAATCTATTAGCTTAGCTAGAAAAACTTAGAAGATAAAAATAAAAGTATGGGTTATTTTTCACTTCCACACTGGTATTAAAAAATGGGCAAACGTTTCTGCTGTGGCCTTCATCATGTGTTTCAGTGTTTAAAACCCGACACAGCCCTGGATGGTGGTTGAGTTGGTTGGAGCATCATCCCCACACCAAAAGGTTGCCAGCTCAATTCCTAGGTTATGGGTTCCATCCCTGGTTGGGGTGCATATAGGAGGCAACAGATCAGCTTCTCACATTGATGTTTCTCTTGCTCTCCCTTCCTCTCTAAAAGTCAATAAAAACATCCTCAGGGAGGATTCAAAACAAAAACACCTGACTGACCCAGTAATTTCACTTCTTCATTTATTAAGTAATAGGTACGTGTGTGCAACCTGTCAAGATGTTTAAAATCTAGAAAAATAGATTTCCTACTGAAAACAAACTCATAAAATAAACCCAACAAGAGTGATAAGTAAACTAAAGAAACTCATAAGAGTGAGAAAACTAGACCAGCACATCCCAGAGAACCAGCTGGCGAGGCGATCACGGAGCAGCCACTGCAGAAATGGGATGGTTTTGGATGACTTTACGGCTCAGTTCAATACAATCTGAAGGAACAGTCATGCCTCTGAACATTCTAACAATACAGCCCAGAGACGAGAGCGCAAACACCCATGAATTGCACGGAGACAGGCAACTCCACAGGGCCACCCACGTGGACTTCTCCCTCCACCCAAGGGAGCTCCCTCTGACCGGCAATGCCCCACCCTCTCCAGGGCAGCTTCCTGCCCTCCCTGAGTTCTGCCTTGGAGAGACAGCCCTCTGTTGCCTGGCTGGGAAGGCTTCAGAGACCTTCCCTTCCCTGGACCAGGGTAGAGGCCATTGGCCAAGAATGAGATGTGTATCATCTTACCTTGTTATTCTGCCATATCGTGTATGCTAAGTTTCAAAATTATTTTTCAGCAGATATTGTCAGAAGTATTCTCTATTCTTGTAATATTTTTTTTACTAATTCTATTTTCTTCCTTATAGTTTTATATATTGTTTGAGGCTCTGAACAATAGACATGTTTTTTAATAACAAAATGATCCATTTTATGTCAAAAAATAATCTGTAGGAATGTATAGATCAGTTGAGGAGACAACTGATGTCTTTAGCATAGTAAGTCTTTCTGTGTAGGATAACGTGGAAATCTACTCCACGCATTTGAAGTCCTGCTTAGACATATCAATAAATTTTGAAGTTTTCTTCACATACACATAGATGGTTCCTGCTTTGTTAATACTATTTTTTACTTTAACTTCCAGCTGGTTGTTGCTGGTGGACAGTAGGAGATTGAAACCTGTGCATTTCTGTGGGCGGGGCTGTCGGAGGAAAGCGGACATCCTGGCTTTGTAATGCACCTGGCGCAAATGCCTTTGGTGTCTTGCCCTTTGGCTTCAGAAAGATGTCCTTTGTCTTGGGAATTATCTTGTGGTTGCCAATTTACCAAGCAGCCGTCTTTTTTCCAGGAATATTTCCAAACTGTTTTAGTAATGTCAAGATTTTGTTATGGTCAATTCTTCTAAACTATTAATGTAATCATTATTATTTTATTTCTAAGACTAAATCATCCCTGGATTTCTGGACAAAACATAAATAAAACACCACATCTTTAAGGTGTTAGTGCAGGTAGTGCGCTATTAATACAGGAAGGGAACCAGACATTGAGCCTAGTAAGCCAGGGCACTGAATGGGACAATAAGCCTGTTGGCTTCACTAGGAGTTACAGCTTCACACACCCCCAGGGCATCTTCCCGCCCTTGGGGACCTAATCCCCCAGGGCAGGCAGGGTCACTACTGGTCATCACCTGGGGAAGAAAGATGAGTAGAGAAATTTCTCTGCTGGGCGCATGCCCAGTCCAAGTCAGGATGGAGCTGGAGAGTTGCTTCTACTATGAGGCCTGTCTGTCTAGCCTGGAAAAAGGATCGGATTGGACAGGGGATATAGAATCCCAGCAGATATAGGAAGTGGACTGGTTAGGACTGGGCCCCTTAGAAGCCTGGGAAAGATGGGAAAGTTGATTGGGTCATTTGAAAGGGTGCCTGGGCCTTCCAGAGCCCAAGATAATAGGACCCCAGTTTAACAAAGAGCCCTCATCTCCATAATGCATGCCTACTCCCAGTGTTCTCCCTCCACAGCAGCCAGGGGCCTGGACAGCTGTCAAGGGCCCAGTGGGAACCGACTACCCACCCACCAGCCAAGCCGGGCATGGGGACTGACGTGGCCTCAACCAACGGCACAGGATCTCTGGACTCTGGCCCTATGTCTGGGCTTGAAGAAGACAAGGCTGCACCTTTTCCTCAACAGGAGGAGTGGGACCCCGGGCAGCCTGTGCAGCTCCACAGCCTCCATGTGTGGGTCCCTGGGGTACTTTCCCGCGACTCAGAGAACACCACTTGCCCTGCCAACACAGATGTTGTCTCCTTGTATGATAGCAATTCTATTGCTAATATTGTTCTTAGGATTTTGTTCTCACATTTCTGTACAAATGACTTACATATATATCATTCTGTTCTTATACACTACATTTGAAAGGCTTGCCTACCTGTGCTCTGCTAACTTCTTAGAATTGGAAGGTTTTTCATTATTTTCTATTTGTCCGAGGGCTTAAATGGTATAGAAACTGTTTTTACAATGACAGGTAGACCTTATGTCTAAACATTTCACAATGAACATAGTAGATTAGTTTTATAATCTAATAGAATGAATACTTTAATATACAAAATATATTGAAGAACTCATAAATAAGATGAAATTAAGTACAAATGGAATTGTAAGAATCATTTGTATGGAAAAATCCCAAACAGCGATGAACACATTCCATGACATGAACTGGGAGGAAATATTACCAAAGATTAACGGCGGCCGTTCCTGGATGACAGGCTGGCCAGTATGCCCACCTTCCCCTTTGGGTGTTTCTGCATCGCTCCATGCCTCCCGCCAGTCACATGTAACATGTTGGGGAAGGGAACCAAAACTCCCCCCCCCCCCCCGTGTAGGTGCCTTTGGGATATTGATTTCAAGCTGTTTATTAAGAAACAAAAAACTCAGGAAGAACCGTTGGCCCTCCCCCATGTCCTGCCCAGCAGAGGCACACAGAGAGCCCTGTGTCGGGGGGGAGCCTCAGCTTAGTCACCTCAAATCCTTCCCACTAGCCAGGTCCCTCGTGCCCAGTGTCCCCTAGTCACTGCAAGGATTTCCCTGCACATGTGTTCCACTCTTCTTTCCAGGACTACATGTAAATCCCATGCTCACTTCCGAAATCTAATACCCCTTCCCCCCTTTCTCCAGAAATGTCACAGATACCCATATTGCCTCACTAATTTTGGAATTTCCATGCCTATGTGAATTCCCCATGTGCATGGATTAAAACTTGACCTTTTTTCTGTTAATCTGTCTCTGTTAATTGGATGATTAGCCCACCCAGAACTTAGAAGGTGGAAGGGAGAGTATTAATACTTTTTTGCCTCCATAGTTGAAGTTAGGAGTTAATTAGTTCCTTATTTGTTAAGGACACTGATATTTTGCATCTACTACAAGGTGAGGCTGAGGCCCAGGACACAGCGGCTCTGGAGCAGCCGGTCCCCACAGAGGAACCCTGCGCCCAGGCTGTAGGCATGTCTGTCACTTCCCAAACCACCATCTATTTGGGGAGATGAAGTTTTGTCTAGAAAGGTCCCCCATGCCTCTCCTCTCTGCATTACTGGTGACCTGCAGGACATTGCAGGGTAGAGAGCAGGTTGAATGGACCATGAGCATCCTAGGCAGCTATCAGGGAGAAGGGCCAGCCGGGGCCTCCTGGGGGCAGTCACCAGATGGAAAAAGGTGCCAGCAACTCTAATGAGCTCATTCTGCAGGCATTTGAAAGAAAAAGTTAACTATATTTAGAAAGATGCTGCCTCCGTATTCTACTACAGCTTACACATGATGCTGATCGCCTTGGCAGCCACTAGACGCAAAGTGAAACAGCAGACTTTCCCAGGGGCACTGGGAGCAGATGGCCTCACCTGGCGATTTAATCTGGCCAGGAAGCCTCAAGCACATCAACTCCCCAAGCCCAGGAGTCACTCTGGCTTCTCTCTGCTCCCAATCCTGTGCCCCCTCCACAGACCTCTCCACCCCTCCCAGCCACGGCCCTGCACAGCAGCAGCCACGGCCGTAAGACAATCAGAGAGAAACTGCCATTCATCCCTTTTCAGGTGTTTCTCTCTGGTGTCAAACATCATTAGCTGGTGGGAAGTCAGTGGAACCAGCTGCATGGCTTCATGTGGACACAGAGGTCAACCCATCCTCCTGGAGCCAGAGCAGACCAGAGTGTTGGTCCTCACGCCCTGGTCTCCACCCCACAGCCTTCTTGTACATGGGAGCTGTGGGGTAGTGAGGTGCCCTGGTGCCAGGTTATTGCAATGCCTGAGCACGCAGATAAGACTGCTAGCCTCCCAGCCCTGGCCTGGCTGCCACAGTCCCTTCTGCGAAGAGGGAACGCTCCTGCCCCCACCTTCTCCCCTCCTTTCTTTTCTCTCTTTCTTTTTTATGGCAGATGAGGTGTCAGGCAAATTCCTAAGCTAATTCAAGAGTCATTTCCTTCTCAAAGCTGCCCAATCCTTTCATACCTACCTCCTCTCTAGCAGTTTATACTAGCACCCAGTTATCCGCTTGCCTCCTCAAACAGATTTGAGCTCTTGAAAAATCAATAATTACTGTAACAGGTAGCTCGTACTGTTTTAATTGCTGTGCTAAGCACTTAATATTTATTAGTTTTGATAATATTTATATGATTTATAATATTTACATCCATATATCATTACCCATGCTTTATACTTAATGTATTATTATGCATACATGGTACTTAAAATATTTATATGATTTGTTACAATAACCTACATGTAGAGTGTATCATTATTCCCATGATACAGATGCATAAACTGAGGCTTAAAGAAATGAGTTAACTTGCCCAAGGTCACTAGCTGGTGGATGGTAGACTTCATTCAGCTCCATGATGGTCGTGGGTACAACACAGGCTTATTCAACTCTTTAGCCAAGGGCCCACAGCCTGCCTGAGACACAGGATACCAGGGTATAGTGACTGAACACGCACCTGACACATTTAACTGCAAAGCAAGACAGAGACCAGCTGGCAGAGGAAGCAGAGACGCCTGGGAAAGGTCCTGGGGATGCCCTACAGCACCCCCAGCTTTCATGGCAGCCTCGGGGCACTAGCTACACTGTGTGCCCACAGACTGAGTCACCCAGTCACCGCCAGCTCCCTAGCTCCCGGGCTTGACTTGATGATAAAGTCCTAGAGAAGATCTGCAATCGCAGCACCCTGCTGCCTGGCACGCATCTTTCCTCCAATAAAAGAGGAAGTGAAGGAGTGAAGAAGCGAACGAGTGAACGAGTGAATGAGCGAAATGCGCCAACTCCCCGCAAGTGCAGCTCATTTTCACGTCTCCGTGTTTGAAATTAAGAATGCCAAAAGTCTCCCCCCGCCACCCCACCCCCCACCCCCCGCATTCAGGCTCAGAAACATCCACCCACTAAACATGACAGATGTTTTTCTGTGCTTGTCATTTCCCTCCCGCAGGGCAATTCAGTGAGCAGGTTGGTGGTGGGGGGCGTGCTGAGAAGTTAACTGGGACCCCTCCGGGGAAGAGGACCTCAGGAGAGCAGCCTCCTGCCAGCTCCCCACGCCTCGCCTCCCAGAGTTTGGTTTGATTTGACTTTAAACAAATAAAGAAATGTGACACTTATTTATCCTTAAGTATCCTAAAGCAATAATCTTTTACAATTTTCTTTTCCTTTCCTACCGAGCCCAAATAGGTTCAGACCCTCGCCTCACATCAGACTGTGTAAATAACCTCCTTACCATAAATCAGAGGATTTCCGGCGGAAGGGAAATCTGAGAGTGGATCGGTACCACACACACAGCCATCGCCTTAGTTCATCTGAGAAAACAGAGGCCGAGGCTGCAGAGTGGCTTAGGTGAGGCCGGAGGCACCGGAGCCCAGGCCGCCCAGTCTGGTCTCCTGTTAATCACCCAGTCGCCTTCAGCTGCCCTCCATTCTTGGGCTCACGCTCTCATTTCTGAAGATCGTTTTATAGCCTGTCTCCTTCCTATGTTAATAAGCAGAACTAGGCTGTTCAAGAATCTAGGAAATTGCACATTTTTGAAACAACAGATTGATTGTGAGCTGTGCAGAGCTAAAAGATTACATTTCCCATAAATCTGTTTTCACTCAGGCCCGGGTTTGCATTCAGTGGCCTCTCTCGCCACCTTGTGGACACAGCTGGGTACTGCGTGCATAGAAAAATGATCCCAGCAAACATATGGCTACAATTTTCTTAAGGATGTATTCACAAATGGATTTTGGCCCACTTTCTTTTCTGTGTCTGAACTGAGATTGCCTGACTTGAGCAGTAGGGCCACTTGGATATGAGGGAATTCCAGAGAAAATGGGAAATCCCACTGGAACTCACGAGTGTTCATTTCCCTTTAAAATGTGATGCTAAGGGAGGGTCTTTAGAAAAAGCGATTTAGAGCCATTGAACGAACTTGTTCATTATTTGCGCTCTTTTGAACCTACGTGACATAACTTATATCCTCCCACCTATGTCCACGTTCCACATTTGCAATATCTCAGACAATGGTCTCCGTGCTCCTCCCACTGCTCTTGAAAGCAGATGTTTACAATGCACCCAGCATTCCTGCTCCTCAGTTGGATTAACGGAGCAAGGAGACTTACAAAGCCCCACACTTACTTGCAGAGTGTCAGAGGCGCACAGTGATCTACACAAACCTGCCTGACGGTCCACAGTGGCTCCAGCACCTTCTACACATTCAAGAAATTCAATTTGTAGATGTGAAAAATACAGAAAATTGAAAAAAAGAACACCAACCCATGAATGAATGTCTCACCCCTGTCCAAGATTTGTGCCAATAATTATAAAATACGAAGTAAATCAGAGGCAGAACATCTATGAATAGTGTGGGGGCTAAGAAATATTCATACGTTTCCTCCCACCTCCCAAGTTCTTCTGAGGGGTTAATAAATTAACAGAGGCATGTTAACAGGAGAAAATCAAGTTTTAGTACATGCACATGGGGAATTCACATAAGCATGAACATCCCAAGGATGGTGAGGCAGCACTGGGTATATAAGCCAGTGTGGACAGAGGAGGGGGGGTGGGGGTCTTAGGTTTCAGAAGTTAGGAGGGTGGTTTACAGGTGTTTGAAAAAGAGCAGAGCGTGCATGGCCGGGGAATTCTTGCCAGACACTCAGAGACATGGGTACAGGGGGTTCTAGCCAAGCCTGTCTGGAACCTCTATTTACCATATTTACCCAATTAGGCTAAGGCAAGCATCCTAACATTCCCTCCTGGAGCAGGCCTTGTCTTCTCGATCTCTTGGGCAGGAAAGGAAAGGGGGGGGGAGTGTCAAAGGTTCTTTCTGAGTCTTGTTTCTTAATAAACAGCTTAAAATCAATATCTCAAAAAGGCAGCCTCAAGGTGGCAAAACTTTGCTTCCCTTCCATAGATTTAAAAGGCTTCCCCCAAATTATAAAATTCCATCTATGGTAGATACAATTTTTCTTGTGCTACTCAGAAATGGCCATTTGTTCATTTAAAAGGCTAAATAATTCATCAGTCTTTTTAAATAACAAAAGTCCAGAGTTTTGCAAAGTTGGCTTATTATGGTCATCAAGGCTGTGAAATACCAGGAAATATATCCTATATAATAAAACCCTAATATGCAAATCGATCAAATGGCCAAACAACCGGTCAGTATGACATGCACTGACCACCAGGGGGCACATGCTCAACAAAGGTGAGCACAGCAGCTTTAAGGATCAAGGGTCCCAGACTGCGAGAGCCCCAGACTACAAGAAGATGTCTGACTGCCGGCTTAGGCCCGATCCAGGCCTTTAACCTTTAATATATATATTAAACCCCCTGTACTCACATCATACACACACACACACACACTAGTGGCCTGATGCACGAATGAAGATTCATGCAAGAATGTGCAAGAATGTTCAAGAATGTGCAAGAATGGGCCTTCGTTCCCTGGCTGTTGGCACTGCCTTCACTCTGGCCAGAGCTGCCTTTCTGCTCTGGCCCAGAACCACCTTTCTGCCTTCCCACATTGCCCAGAGGCCTCGAGTGGCTGGGGTGGTGCAGAACACCTGTGTCATCACCCGACGACACAAGCGCCCTGCTCCATCCCTGGCCACTGGGAGCCTGCATATGCAAATTAACCTGCCATCTTTGTTGGGTTAATTTGCATACTCACTCCTGATTGGCTGGTGGGCATCACAAAGGTATGGTCAATTAGCATGTTACTCTTTTATTAGGTAGATATATATACTAGAGGCCCAGTGCACATGTCCTCTCGCAGTCCAGGACACATCGCTCTTTACTGCCCGCCTGCTTGCTGCTCCCTACCACTCAGCTTGCTGCTCCTTAGTGCTGCCGCTGCACTCACCAGCTGTGAGCCTGGCTTCTGGCTGAGCAACGCTCCACCTGTGGGAGCACACTTACCACCAGGGGGCAGCTCCTACATTAAGCGTCTGCCCCCTGGTGGTCAGTTCATAGTGACCAGTCATTCTACCATTCAGTTGATTTGCATAATAGGGTTTTATTATATAGGATAGGCTATTGAATGTGAACTGTAAATGAAAAATAAAATTTTAAAAAGAACCAAATAAAGTTTTAGATCTGAAAATTTTTAATATATATATATATATATATATATATATATTAATTCTCACCTGAGGATGTTTTTAAAATTGATTTTTAGAGAGAGAAACATCCATGTGACAGAGAAATACCAGTAGGCTGCCTCTGCACCTGCTGACCCACCAGATCTAAACTAAACCTAAGTATGTGCCCTAACCTACAATCCAACAGGAAATCCTTTGGTGTACAGGTTGAGACGCCAACCAATTGAGCCACCTGGCCAGGGCAGATCTGAAAAAAAATTTTTAAATGTACCTCCAGGCCCTGGTCAGTGTGGATCAGTAGTTAGAATGTCCTCCCATGCACCAAAGGGTCATGGGTTCGATTCCAGGTGAGGGCACATACACAGGTTGTGGGTTCCATCCCTGTCGGATTGCTTGGGCAAGTGATAGATGTTTCTCTTTCTCTTACCCTCTCCCTTCCTCTCTCTCTAGAATCAATGAAAAAAAAACATATCCTTAGAGGAGGACTTAAAAAGAAAAAAAATGCTGGTTTGGTTCAGTGGATAGTGCTTCTGCAGGCAGACTGAAGGGTACCTGGTTGGATTCTGATCAAGGGCACATACCTGGGTTGCAGGCTTAATCCGGGACCCTGGTCAGGGATTCAGCAAGAGGCAACCAATTTATGTCTCTCACATTAGTTTCTGTCTTCCTCCCTCCCTTCCACTCTCTGTTAAAAAAAAAAAAAAATCCGTTCAAAAATGTCCTCAGGTGAGGATTAACCAAAACAAACAAACACCCATCCCCAGTGTGATTATTGAAGGAGCATATGAAGTATTTGTTGAATGAACAGGAAGGGATGGGACTTCACTTTCTAACTGTTTTAGCAACTCTGCAAGCCAGAGGGTTTATTTTTATTGATTGATTATTTTAGAGAGAGGAAGGGAGGGAGAGAAACACCAGTGTGTTATGCTCTCTTTGGTTGCTTCTTGTCTGGGCCCTGACCAGGGATCCAACCCGCAACCTTGCTGTATCAGGAGGAGGTTCTAACCCACTGCGCTGCGGGCTGCCCGTCAGAACCCCTCAACAAAACCCTCTGGCATGCCCTGGCCCCTGCTGTGGGTCGGGGCTCCTCTGCCACAGCAAAGGTTTGGGTTCCATTCTGTCAGGGCACCTATTTAGGTTTCATGTTTGACCCCCGGTTGGGGCTGATTGCTGCTCAGGAAGTGACCGAGGACCATTGAGGTCCATGTGTTCCAGTCATTCGGCAGGGAGCTGGGGTTCCATTGCCGACATGGCCGACTCTGATCCCCACAACCCCCGCTCCTCCATCGAGGACAACTTCAACTATGGCAGCTGCATGGCCTCCACCAGAGTACCCATCCGCATGGGTTGGTCGCCGTCTCCGCGGCTCACCAGGCCTGGCTGCTCCGCAGTCGCCCCAGGAAGTGGATTTCTAGGTTCCCAGGGAGAGCACCCTCCATGCCAGACTCCCAGGGAGAGCTCTGCCTCCCTTTGGGGCTCCCTGGCCTGAGTGGAGCGCCCACCCTGTGCAGGGCTCAGAGGAGAGAGCCGCCCCAGGGAGGTCTCCTAGCAGGGTGCTGAGAAAAAGAAACTGGAGCCCTCCTCCTTGAACCCTGTCATCTTCGGGGTAGAAAGGGACAGAGGAAAGCCTCAGCAGCCTTACTGGGGCATCTTTAAGTGAAGATGCTAATTTTTTTCATGAAAATAAGTTTATTGTGTAATCAATATTATGTAATCATTGTGATTCATTGTGATTACACAATAACCTGCATTGGGTTATCTGCTGGGATGTTTGTGCTTTAGGGCATGTGAACACATTTGACGCAGCCTCACATCTCCCGGCCTCGTGCGTCTCGCAGCCACGCCCACCACTCCTGCTGGTCGGTACTGTGAGGGTGTCCCAGATAATTTGTGTATTCCTCTATTATTATATAGGGTATCTTCCTGGCGCAGGGCTCCTGAAACTCTGTGATTTCCCAAGTGCTAAGAGCACTAGGACATCTTTTGCTCTATGAGGTGACTGACTCCTCACTGGCCCCTGGATGATTCGCTTAGAAATGTTAGCCTACCCCCATTCTCTAGATGGAAATGGACTTAATAACAGATAACGAGGAACCACCATAAAATTCCAAAACTACAGGTTTAGGAATTTCCAAATTGGTGACACACCCCAACTCCACAGACAAGTTTCTGTAGCTGGGATCCTCTATATCTCTTCATCTGGCTGTTCATCTGTGTTCTTTATTACATAACTAGAGGCCCGGTGCATGAAATTCATGCATGGAGGGGGTCCCTCAGCCTGACCTACACCCTTTCCAATCCGGGACCCCTCAGGCAATGTCTGACTGCCACTTTAGGCCTGATCGATCCTTGGGCCTAAACTGGCAGTCAGACATCCCTCTCACAATCTGGGACCGCTGGCTCCTAACTGCTCACCTGCCTGCCTGCCTGATCGCCTCTAACCACTCTGCCTACCTGTCTGATCATCCCTAACCCCTCTGTCTGCCTGCCTGATTGCCCCTAACTGCCTCTGCCTGATGCCCCTAACTGCTCCCCTGCTGGCCTGATTGCCCCTAACTGTTCTCCCCTGCTGGCTTAATTACTCCTAATCACTCTGCCTACCTGTCTGATCACCCCTAACCCCTCTGTCTTCCTGACTCATTGCCCCTAACTGCCTCTGCCTGATGCCCCTAACTGTTCTCCCCTCCTGGCCTGATTGCCCCTAACCACTCTGCCTACCTGCCTGATCACTCTTAACCCCTCTGCCTGCCTGCATGAGTGCCCCTAACTGCCTCTACCTGCCTGCCTGATGCCCCTAACTGCTCCCCTGCTGGCCTGATTGCCCCTAACTGTTCTCGCCTGCTGACCTGATCACCCCTAACCACCTCTTCCGCAGCCCCCACCACCATGGCTTTATCTGGAAGGACATCTGGAAGACGTCAAATCTATCCAGTCTAATTAGCATATTACCCTTTTATTAGTATAGATAAACTGGGAAACGTGTTTCCCTGAGTTCATGGGACTGGACCCTCACCTGTGGGATCTGATGCTATCTCCAGGTAGATAGTGTCAAGATTGAGTTAAATTGTAGGACACCCACCTATTGATGCTGCCAATGGACATGGGGAAGAATTCCGGGAGACCTAGGGATTGGGAGGATGTGGTCTAGTTGTAAGTTGTTGGGATGGAAAAAGAAGGCTGCTAAAGGCTCCAATGTCTCATCTTCATCCATCCTGTTGTGAGAAAAGTGCAGCCTGCCTTCATCAGGCCCAAAAGCAGGGCCAGCGTCCAGATGCGTTGCACCTTTGGCTCAGTCCCTGCCTGTCCTCATCCGGCTAGCCTAATCTGAGTTTGTGCCCAGCTGGCACTGTGTGGCTGTACCCGGGCTTGCGCCTGGAGCCCAAGCCCCAGGCTGGTGGGCCCACATGGCTGCTGTGGAGAGAGAAGACTAGGGCAAACGGGGTGAGCAAGTGTTACCAGGTGAGAGGGTGAGAAAGAGCCAGAGCTCTTTGTTAAACTGGGTTAAATTATCCTGAGCTAAGGAAACCAGGAACTTTTTCAAAGTAACCAATCACCTTCCCAATCTTTCCTAGGCTTCTGATGGGTTCAGCCCCTAACCCAGTGGAGGGCAAACTCATTAGTCAACAGAGCCAAATATCAACAGTACAATGATTGAAATTTCTTTTGAGAGCCAAATTTTTTAAACTTAAACTTCTTCTAACGCCACTTCTTCAAAATAGACTCGCCCAGGCCGTGGTATTTTGTGGAAGAGCCACACTCAAGGGGCCAAAGAGCCGCCTGTGGCTCGCGAGCCGCAGTTTGCCGACCACTGCCCTAACCAATCAATTTCCTAGATCTTTGAGGTTTGTGTGCCCCTTATCCAATCAGCTCCTTTTTCAAGCTTGGTTCTCCCCCTTATGGTCACCAGCAAGCCTCATGAAGCACCTCCCGTGCGCCAACCTGACTTGGACTGGGCATGCACCCAGGAGAGGATTTCTCCTGCTTCTTATATTTCTTCCTCGGTGATGACCAGTAGTGACCCTGCCTGCTTCTTGGGATAAGTCCCAAGGGCGGAGGATGCCCTGGGAGTGTGCGAAGCTGTAACTTCTAGGGAAGCAAACAGGCTTATTGTCCCATTCAGCACCCTGGTTTGTCAGGCTGGATGTCCAATTCCTGCAGCTCCCTTCCTGTGTTAATACCTAGCTCCCTCACTAACATTGTCACAGAGAATCGCTTGGTGTGAGGAAACACACACACACACACACACACACACACACACACACAATGTCAGAAGTGTGAATGTGGAGTAGAATGAGAGTAAAGGAGAGACAGGAGAAGTGGGGTTTTCCCTACTCAAAACCCCACGCTCTTGTTATTTTTCTACCCCAGCTTCCATCCTCCCCTTGTGGTCATGAGACAGCTACTATTCCAGGCATCTCTTATAGACACAATACCCTGCTGAACAGGAGGTGCATTTGCACCCATGTGTCTAATCAAAAGTGAACCCCTCTCCCAGAAGCCACTGGCAGGGTTCTCCTTGGGTCCTATCATCCAGGATAGGGCCACAGCCCTGTCTTAGCTGCAAGAGAAGCTGAGAACATACTCGAGGCATTATGTTCAGGCTTATTATGAGAGGGGGTCCTACCAGGAGGAATAGGCAGATGTGACCATTTGGTAGACCACTAATTATTCTATTAACATTACCTTTACACATCACAAGCAAAAAGCTATTGTTTTTCTTTTTTCTTTATTTGCAAGTGATCAGCATTATACTATGAACCCTTTCCCTGTAAGCTGCTTCTTACACATGTACATCCCTCCATCTCTACATGCATATGGAGAGGGAGAGGGAGAGAAGGGAAAGGGAGAAGGAGATTCAATGCATTAATTCCGCCAACAAATATATATTGATTGTCTATACATTTAGACACAATGCTGGATGCTGGGTATCCAGGAGTAAACAAGGGGGCTTGTGGCTTGGTCTCTTCCTCACAGAACTTATGCTTCAGGCAGGGGAACTACCCAGGCCACAGGCAATGGCAGATTGTGATGGAGAATAAGCCGGATGGGGCGTGGAGGCAGAGCACATGAAAGGTAAAGTGGGGGCAGAGCTCCCTGGGCCTCGCTCTGGAGCCAGCCAAGACTGAGTCTCCACCAAATGAGGCTGACCTCTGAGCACCTGCCCGTCAGCCTATGGTAAAGCCGGGAAGGGCCAGGGAGCTGTGAGTAACCTTCAGGGGAGCAGAAGGGAGAGTGGATCAACAAGTAAACTAGGGAGGGCAGGAGATGAAAGGGAATTGTGGGGGAGGGGATGAGGGGAGGAGGTAGAGATAAAACTCCATAAGAAGACCTGTCTAACCCCTGTCTTTCTATTCACTCAACTTTAATTCTGTATTGACACAGGGGTTTGACAATAAAGAAGGGAGATGGACAAGCAGTGGGGCAGGCCTGAAGCAGGTCTGTGTTTAATGGATGGCCTGCCCATGGTGGGACCAGAACCAAGCCCAGCTGTGTCCCTTTGTCTTCCGTTCCAGCACCAGCAGCTCTGTTCCCTCAGGGTTTGGGGGAAAGAGGAGGCACCTGTTGCCTTTGACTCTCCTTCCATCACAGACACAAGGAGAAAATGGAGGCTTTAAGGAAGGCTGTGGGACAAGGAGAAATGATTTAGAAACAAATTTTTAAAAAGACCCTTGGTCCAAAGCACATTTTTTTTCTCAACTTGCAGCCTGCTGAAGGGTTCCAATTTGGGAGACGGAGTCAGTTTTCATTATTTAGAGAGAAGTGGGAGAACTAAAGCTAGACGCCCAAGTGGAACAAGACACTGTGTGCAACTGTGTCCCAGGGAAGCTGCAGCCTGTGATGCTGGAGGCTGGTCCATAGGCCTTGCCTGGAGCCCTGGCAGGGAAAGCACCCAGGACTGGGGGGTGGTTGGGGGGGCCAGTCTGGGGTAGATGGGACTGCAGGAGACGGAAAATCAAAGATTGGGCCTCCAGTTGCAGAAAATTAAAAGTCTTAGCCATCAGCCAAACCAACTCTGTCATCAGCGGTTTAAGGCTCTGTAGAGAGAGGAGTTCTGCTCTGTCCCACGGCCACAGGGCTGGGAGCCAAGGGGAGACCTAAGGGCTTGCGAGTGTAGTATCGCCTTTAAACAGGATGCTTATGGGGAGGAAAGTGGCTTTCTCCTCCTACCCATCCTGGTTCTTGACTGGGTCTCTGTAACAAAGGACAGCTTAACAAGAGAAAGGCTTGCATGTGTATGTAATACACGTTTTACGTGATCGTGGAGCCCTCATTAGGAAAGGAAGACCCAAATGCTCAACCTGAGCATTTCTATGCTGGGCTGCTTGATAGGAGGTGGGAAGTCGTAGGAAGGCTTCAAGAACACAGGGTGGAGCTGAGTGTGTAAACGGGGGGACATAGGAGCCAGTTTACTCTGACTCCTCTGGACTCCCTCCCTCTGCAGAGATACAGAAGCTCCTCTCCTCTGGGTAAGGAGGGTGCCTCCTACCCACTTGCTGCGGAGCGGGAGAAAGGGGGGGCAGGGAGTCAGGAAGTCCTTCCTGGACCTGTCATTTCTCAAATTCCTCGGTTACAACATTCAATATGGTAAGTGTCATGTTTGGGGATAATGTGTCCCGAACCTTGTCATGCTTATTCACAGAAAGATATTGGAAACAGATGCTAGACACAATCCAGCATGCATTCCAGGTGTTGTCTTAGACTCCCTGAGATTCTACCTCGAGTGAATTATTTAACTTCTCTGTGCCTTGGTTTCTCTTTTAAAAATCTGGGCTGTGGATATTCACCCTGGGCCCTGTAAGCTCTGAGCCCCTCCTCAGCTACTGGTGGGGTGCACCTTGAATGCAGCCTGCATGCATGGAGGACTGTGGCTGCTGGATGCCATCCCTGCTACTTTGAGATGCATTGGGAGTTCTTAGACCAAGTGTTAGTGGCGACACTACTTAGAATGTTACTAGCAATTAGACATCGGTTCAGCAACCTCAGTACTTCAGTTCTGGCTATGAAAGAATTCAGAGCCAAGACTCAAATACAAGCAAAAGTTTATTTAGAAAGTCACAGAGGTAGAAAAGTGGAGCCAGCCGGGCTGCATGGGCTCAGGAAACAAGTTACAGAGGCAAAAGAAGGGCCCTTGGAGCTTGGGAAAAGAAAGGCAGGAAGAACTCGCCTAGGGAAAGAAGAGGGGAAAGTACAGTGTGCTCAGAGAGGGAGAGAGAGAGAACACTGGGTCCTCCATCCCGGGGGCGTTTCTGGATGTCTCAATAGATTATTCACCAGCTTTCCAGGTGTGTCCTTTTAGGGTCATGGTCTCTGTTGATCGGTGGGCACAGGGCAGGGTCATTAGTCATCAAAGCCGGTCTTGACGTCAGCCATGGCATTACCCTCCTGGCTTTGCTGCTTTTCTAGGCCTGGAGCTGAAACACTGAGGCCTAGATGTGATCTCTAAGACTTAATGCTTAAGGGAGTGGTTGTGCAAGGGCTTATGTGGGAGCCAATGAGGCTGTTCTCTGGGCCCCGTGTTCTTCATTGAGAGAGTCTGCAGCATGACTAGGGATATAAAAGGTCAGGTGGTGTACACTGCATGCCCCGGGAGGAAAGGCCACCCTGGGGTGAGGTCCAGCCCATTGAACCTGGGGCTCTCACCCCGGTGGCCCTCAGTACCTGGCCCGTTGTCCCTGCTCTGCACCAACCCAACTAGCTGCCACCACACAAGCGCCCCCTGTGCCTGTTTCAGTCTTCAGCCCGGGACCTCTCAGCCGAACCCGCTCCGGGCTTAAAGTCTCTCAGGGGTTCTGTGCTAAAGATGCCCCCAACGAGATGCTTCCTCCTGCCATGCAGTTGCTTGCCTCACTCTTGTCAGCATTCCCCATTCCTCCCTGGGCAGTTTCTCCTGCTCTCTCTTGAGGAAAAAATAAGGTTTTCAAATTGACCTGATGTGAAGAGAGACAGACCAGACCTCCAGGGAATCTCTAATTGGCAGCTCAGCCCCAGCCCCTGCTCCCCCTACCCCAGAGGCCTCAGCCCATCTGCTCCCACATCTTCCTGCAGCCCATTTAGCCACTGGGCTGACTTCTGCCTGGACTGCTTCCCAACCTTAGACAGAATGTCTCTCCTGAAACCGAGATTAGCTACTTCCCCCTCTTGAGAGGACCCCTCATTTTTTGATGAACGAATTCTACTGTGTGTGCATAAATATAATACACATTAACAAAGAGGGCTCCCATGGCTTTTAATGAATTAATTATGTAATATAATACAGTTCCATGTGATTGCATATTACACAATTATATGATATATACAGTTAACACTTAACTATGTCTTCCTACAAGAATAAGAGCTACTTGAGGACAAAGGGTGTTTTCTCTATCTATGAATAACAAAGACTAAATAAATGCTAATTAAATGGATGGATCTGTTATAAACTTGCTGTGGGTATAGAAACCTATTATTATAATTTTTTAACAATTAAATATATTTTAAAGTAATAAAGTCATCAGCTTTCTATAAGAAAGCAGGTGTAGGGACTTGGGAACTTCCTTCTAACCCCTCTAGTTCTTTTGTCTGGTTGAATAATCCAAATGGCACACAGCAGAGTAGCAGGAGAAAATCAACTTTAAAATATGCACATGAGGAATGCATATAGGCATGAAAACTCCAAAGGTAATGAGGAACATGACATACACATGTCATTTGGGACTAAGAGGGGGAAGTAGACAATTCACAGGTAGATGAAAGAGAGCAAACACTTGATAAGCAGAGTCTTGCAGGGCCACCCAGAAGCCGTGGGACACAGGGGAATCTAGGGAACAGGTTATTGCTTGGGTCCTTGTCTGCCGCACTCAATTCATTGGTACTAATCCTATGGTAAGAGTCCCTCCCTTTCTATCTGAGTATTCTTAGACAGTAAGAGGGAGGGAAAAACTCTCTTGCTGAGTTTATTGGGCTTTAGTTGTTCTCAGCTGAAACAACTGGCATGCCAGGGTGGCTGGCATATTCCAAGAAGACTGTCTCCCAATCCCTACAAAGGAAGGAACTGTTGGAAGTTCTTTCTAAACAGATCACAAGTTCTAGACCCACAAAGAGAAAAACTGAGTAATTCATACACAAAAAGGTGTTTTAAAATCTCTGTATTATCAATGAAAAATAAGATCATAAACTCAAAGACCAAAAAAAAAAAAAAAAAAAAACATGAACAGAAATATGAGCAATACAAGAGAGCCAGATAATTAATTCCCATTGTTTTTGCAAAGCATTTACACAAATCAATTTAAAAAAGGTGAGCAAACTAATGGAATAACTATTCTAAAATATAGGTTTTTTGCCTCGCTGGTGTGGCTTGGTGGTTGAGTGCCAACTCATGAACCAAGAGGTCACTAGTTTGATTCCTGGTCAGGGCACATGCCCAGTTTGCAGGCTCAATCCCCAGTAGAGGGCAGCTGATCTATGTTTTTCTCTCATCAATGTTTCTATCTCACTATCCCTCTCCCTTCCTCTCTCTCTAAAATTAATAAAAACACATTTAAAAATAAAATACAGGTTTTTAAGCATACTAGTAAATGTTTTAGATAACACCTTTTAAACTGGATGAAATTTTATAGAACTCTAAGGGATAACTAGATTCATAGAAATACTGGCAAATGATTAAGATAAATAAAAATTGATTATGTAGGACTGAATAAACTGAGGATAATTCATATTTTTATAACTTTTGTTTAGAATATTATTGCTTATATTAAAATCCTTTGCTTTCCAGTGATTTCTAGTCAAGATGGTGACATAGGTAAATGCAGTACTCACCTCCTCCAACAACCACATCAAAATGACAACTAAACTACAGAACAACCATCATTCAGAACCACCTGAAATCTGGCTGAATGGAAGTCCTACAACTGGGGAATTAAAGAAGAAGCCACACTGAGACTGGAAGGAGGGGCAGTGATGTGTAATGGGATGGCCCCACACCCACGTGTGGCAAATAAAAATTGGGAGATATCTCAGCTGCAGACTCCCCCCTGAGGAGTGAGGGGTCCAAACCCCATTACCAGCCCCTCCTCTTCCCTCCCTGCCCCCAGTCCAAGGTTCTAGTACCAGGAAGAGAAATCCCCATAACTTCTGTCTGTAAAAACCAGCATGAATTGAGGCTGAGGGAGACTAACTTGCTGGAGGCCCAGAAAGTTCCTCTTAAAGCGCTGGCACATGGACTTACTCAGACTCACTGCCTTTGAGTTGCAGCATGGGGATGGCAGCTTAAAAGGCACCACAAACATAGGGGGAGAAACTAAATTGTCCTGCGTCAGGACAAGAGTTGGGGACAGGGGTGGTGGTGGCAACTTGCTTCCAGACATAAGGATTGGCAGGAGACATCCTTTCTTTTCTGAGAACTATCTCCCTCCACAGAGCCAGCAGCTGGGCACCATACCTGAGACTCCGTCAACCCAACACTCACACTGTTTGCCCTGCCATGGTGATTCACTGAGGCCCCACCAAAACCAACTTTTGGGCCCACTTAAGCTGTTTCCAGTGGCTTAGCTCATGCCTCAGATTTTCCTAAAATCTCTCAAACATGCAGCATCTGGCCCCAGAGAGCCCTGTACCTCTCACTAATTGGCCCCAGGCCCAGAACTAGCAATAACTGGCCTTGGTTCACAGCTTGGTCTTACCTGGGAACCTCCAAGCCCAGCACAAGTGGCAGTCATCTGCAGATTGCTTTGTAGCTCATGCTGGGTGGCCCCATGCAAAACACAGGCAGCACATGTTCTTGGCTTGCACCTTCTGGGAAGTACTTGTATGAGTGCACCCAGTAGAAAGCTTCAGAGCATTTCAAAGCACCACCACTCAACCACCTCCACAAGTGACATACTCAAGGGAAAGACTCAGTGGGCACCAGAACCCTGCTGAAATAAGCTCTGCTCTGTGGGGTGGGCTCCTGCACAGCTGATCCTCCACTGTGGCCAGAGGTCAGTTGTTCATGGTTACAGCCAGTCCTTGCAGTTGATTGGCCTGAGGGATAAGTCCCTCCCACTGATGTACCAATAGAAATCAAGGCTCAACTCTAAGAGGAAGGTGCAAACACCCAATTGAACAACCTTGAGTGCTCAATTTGGTTGATAGGGGAGGCTGTGCCACTGGACCCTCCAGGACACTTACTATATTAGGCCACTCTACTAAGCATGGGAGACATAGCAGCTCTACCTAATACATAGAAACAAATAAAAGAAAGCTGCCAAAATGAGACAAAGACACATGTTCCAAATGAAAGAAAAGAACAAAACTCCAGAAAAAGAACTAAACAAAATGGAGACAACGCATCTACCAGACGCAGAGTTCAAAACACTGGTTATAAGGATGGTCAAGGAACTTAGGGGGAGAATAGATGAACTTAGTGAGAACTTCAACAAAGAGATAAGAAACATAAAAATGGAGATAGAAAACATAAAAAAGAACCTGTCAGAAATTTAAAAAAAAAAATACATTAACTGAAATGAAGACTACATGATAGGGAATCAAGAATGGAGTGGATGAAGCTATTATCAAATCAGAGATTTGGGACATAAGGAAGCAAAAAACACCCAATCAAAACAACAAAACAAAAATAATATTAAAAAGATGAGGATAGTATAAGGAGCCTTTGGGACAACTTCAAACATACCAACATGCACATCATGGGGGTGCTAGGAAAAGAAGAGAGCGAACAAGAAATTGTAAACCTATTTGAAAAAAAATGACAGAAAACTTGTCTAACTTAGTGAAAGAGGATAGACATACAAATTCAGGAAGCACAGACTAACCCAAAGAGGCCCACACCAAGACACATCATAATTAAAATGCAAAAGGTTAAAAACAAAGAGAGAACCTTAAAAGCAGTAAGATAAATTCAGTTAGTTACCTACAAGTGAGCTCCATTAAGGCTGTCAGCAGAAACTTTGCAGGCCAGAATGGATTGGCAAGAAATATTCAAAATGATGAAAAGCAAAGACCTACAACCGAGATTCTGATATTAATTTTAAGGTGTTTATTGAAAAACAAGACTCAGAAAGAACCAAGAGATTCAGAGAAACTTGCTTCAGGAAGGAGAGCTTAGGATGTCACCTTGGCCTAATTTGAATTCAGTTTGGTAGATAGAAGGCTTTAGACAGAGGCCTGCACCCTCTTGTCCCACTGCCTTTTCCTGAACTACCTATAAGTTGTGCATTCTCACTTCCGAAATTGAATAGCATTTCCCCACTTTCTCCTTTGTTAAAAAAATGTATTATATACCCAAATATTGCCTCACCATCTTTGAAATTTTTATGGGGTTTTCATGCTTATATGAATTCCCCATGTGTATGTATTAAAACTTGATATTCTGTTAATCTGTCTCTTTTAATTTGATGATTAGCCCAGCCATGAGAACTTAGCAGGTGGAAGAAAAAGTATTAGTTTTTTTTTAGCCTCCCTCCCCGTTAGCATACTCTCATACAGAGCTAGGAGGGTGCAAAAGTATGCAACTTCTTGGAGGAAGATGGGGCCATATCAACCAGAGTTTAAAATGCATGTGCCATATAAGCCAGAATCCTGCTTAGAACTGTTCGTGTAACTGAGCAGAAACTTCACTTCTTTAATATGACCTTTTCTATTTTCTTTTGATTCAAACTGGCCTCATCCTGCTCCATGACTCCTCTGTTCCCTCCTTCCTTGCATGACCACTCCCTTGACCATTAAGCCCACTCAGGACAATTAGTTCTGGTCGGATTTCAAGCAGTCCTAGTAGCAAAGCCTCAGGTCTGTTGACCACAGAAATGGTTTCAAATTAAAGATAACATCTAGGATTCCATTGTATTTCAGCCCCAGAACCAGAAAAGCAGAACAACCCCACTGAGTACCTCCTTACAAAACAAGAGAACAATGCCATGGCTGACATTAGTGTCAACTGAAAGGAACTGGGCCTGGAGCAAGTCTGCCTTGGGCTGGCGGTAGTGTGGGTTCTTGACTTCATGCAGGAAAGAGTCACAACACAACTCCAGGTGATTTTGAGAGTACTGTTATTAAAGCTTGGAACAGTGAAACAAAGGAAGGGATTAGGACAGAAGAAGCAACAAGAGAGAGCAGTGGTTGGCAAACTCATTAGTCAACAGAGCCAAATATCAACAGTACAACGATTGAAATTTCTTTTGAGAGCCAAATTTTTTAAACTTAAACTTCTTCTAATGTCACTTCTTCAAAATAGACTAGCCCAGGCCGTGGTATTTTGTGGAAGAGCCACACTCAAGGGTCCAAGGAGCCACATGTGGCTCGTGAGCCACAGTTTGCCACTCTGTTGACTAATGAGTTTGCCGACCACTGACCTAGACTCTCGATTCCAATAATTACAGGCTGTTGTTGTTCCTTGTGATTAAGCCCCTATCCCAGTGGTCAGCAAACTTATTAGTCAACAGAGCAGCAAACTTATTAGTCAACAGAGCAGCAAACCGCGGCTCATGAGCCGCATGTGGCTCACGAGCAGCAGTTTGACGACCACTGCTCTAGACAAACGTTACAGGAAAGAAGTGAGCCACGTGGGGCTGTGTGGAGTCCCTGGAACATAAAAGTCACAGTGACAGAAGTGAGCCAAGGTGGGGCTGCTGTCAGCTAACTGGAAAGTCAGAGAAAAGGGTGGCTTGGAGACAGGTCCAGCAGGTTCGCCTGAGATGAGCTGCCACTGTCTGCTGCTCCATTGGTTTCAAGTCTCATGAGGACCCTTAGAGTTTAAAAGAAAGAGCAAAATTGCACACCCAAGAAAAGGAGGGTCCCCCAAGAAGCAGGTGTAAAAGGGTTCCATGAAATTCATTGGTAATAGATTAGGGAGAAAGTAAAGTGGGGAAATTTATGGGAGTGGATAAAAAGTAAAACAAAGAGGACATTATATATATATTAGAGGCCCAGTGCATGAAATTTGTGCATGGGTAGGGTCCCTAGGCCTGGCTGGTGATCAGGGCCAATCGAGGCCTTCCTTCATTCCTTGCTGCCCCCTGGTGGTCACCACACATCATAGGGAGCAGTCAAACTCCCAGTCAAACTTCTGAGGGGCAATTTGCATATTAGCCTTTTATTATATAGGATAAGTGGGTATAAGATAGTTGACAATTAACACTATTAACAACAGCAATAAGAGAATTTGTGGTCTCTGTTCTGGTGTATTGGTTGTGCCCTGAGGGGTCCAGAAAAAAAAAAGTTACCCTGACATTCCAAAGGTATGTTATTGTAGATATAAAAAGACAGCAGGCTCAGTTAAGGTAAAGGCTGACCCTTAGATGCCAGCCTAGGACATGACTACCTGCCCTGACCTGGTTTTAGGTAGGAAGTTTTAATTTCAGACCATCCTATGTGATTAGTTTAGGTCTCTGAACTTGCAAGGCTCCTCATAGAGGCCTCCCTTGAGCTTGTCAGTTGAGTATGTGGCCCCTTTTACATTCACAGGAGAAAGAGAGCAGATGTACACGCTCAAGGAAAGGAGGGGCGAAGGCGTGCTCCAAGAGCATACCCTGGCTTCCTTGACTTTAGGGTTTCTATCTGTTTTCTAAAGGTGGAGATTTTAGGGGAGGTCTCAGGGAGGATCTCAACAGAATGTTTATCAGCTTTCCAGGTGTGCCCTTTAATATGCTGATTCCTCAAAAAAATGAGTGCATAGAGGGGTCAGGGTCATTCTCTGGTCAGTTTCACCTTCAAAGAGTGTCACCAAAGAGGTGCTGGGACCAAGATGGTCTTCCCTGCATTGGCTGCTAAGCGTCATTGATTAGAGAAGAAAACACCTTGCGATTTATTATCTGGTTCTAAATTGCCTGACCAGTTTCTTCAGCTATCTGCCTCAGTTTCCCCCTTCTACTTGCCAAGAAATTTTCCTAGCTTTTTACTCTCCTGCCTAGTTAGGGCCAGATGCAATGACCAACTACATACTACATTGGCTCCAAGCAATCAGTAGAGGCCACAACCTTCACTCCCTTAGTGACCGTGATTCACGATCTCCCCCCCCACCCCCCCGCGATTAGCCCATTCCCTAGAACAGTGGTCAGCAAACTGCGGCTCGCAAGCCTCATGCCTCTCTGTTGACTAATGAGTTTGCCAACCACTGCCCCAGAAGTCTGGTCTTAGACCACAGTTCCCCTGTGACTCCCAGCTTAGCACCATTTTCTTAAACATTTACTTTCTTTGCTGCAAATCCTCTTCCAGTTTGATTGGAGCACTTCTTATGGATATACTTTTTAAAAATACCATGAAATATAGAAAATTCAAGACTCTTCTTTCAAGGACTGTTTCTAAGAGCAAGGAAAGACTAAATTTGTTCCTATCGAAGGGAACAAATGTTTAGCCACTCAAAAGCTGCCTTTTGGGGTATTGATATGAAGCTGTTTATTAAGAAACAAGACTCAGAATGAACCTTTGACCCTCCTCTCTTTCCTGCCATAAAGATTCAGACAAAAACCTGCTTCAGGAAAGCAGTCTTCGGGTGTTACCTTAGCTGACTTTGAATTAAGTGTGGCAAATAGAGGGCTTCAGACTGGGGCCTGTTAGCCAGATACCCCTGTGTCCCACTGTTTCTGGGTTGTCTAGCAAGGCTTTTACTGTCACGTATATCCTACTTTTCCTCAACTACCTATAAATCGCCCATTCTCCATTCCAAAATTTAAGAAACATTTTTCCACTTTTCTCCTTTATTTAAAAATATCTTATATATCAACTAGAGGCCCAGTGCATGAAATTCATGCACTGGGGGGAGGGGTGTCCCTCAGCCCAGCCTGCACCCTCTCCAATCTGGGACCCCTCAGTGGATGTCCGACTGCCAGTTTAGTGCACCCTCTCACAATCCAGGACTGCTGGCTCCTAACAACTCACCTGCCTGCCTGTCTGAGTGCCCCTAACTGCTTCTGCCAGCCTGATCGCTCCCTAACCACTCCCCTGCCAGCATGATTGACACCTAACTTCTCCCCTGCCGGCCCAATGGCCCCCAACTGCCCCTTTCCCCCCACCCCCCCCCGCCAGCCTGGTCACCCCTCACTGCCCATCCCCGCTGGCCTGGTTGCCCCCAACTACCCCCACTGCGGGCCTGGTCGCCCCACGAAGTCTGCTGCTTGGTCATTTGGTCACCCCTCACTAACCCCCCTGCTGGCCTAGTCACCCCACGCAGCCTGTTTGGTCATCATGCAATGATCGCTTAGGCTTTTATACAGATAGATGTTGCTTCACTGTCTTTGGAATTATCATGCTTATGTGAATTCCTTATGCACATGTATTAAAACTTTTATTTTGTCCTGTTAATCTGTCTCTGTTAATTGGACTATTAGCTCAAACAGAAGAATTTAAAAGGTGGGAGGAAAAGTATCATTATTTTTCAGCCCTAGTTTCCTGGTGTGCTCCATTCTGCCTCAGACTGCCCCAGCCATGGCTGGTACCCTCCACTGCACCCAGCACAGCTTTGCTCACAGTGGATGCCGTGTGAAGGAAAGGGCACTCTATGCCGTTCTGCACTGAGTAAAGCGGGAAAAGCAGGAAGAACAGGGCTATTGGTGCAGGTGTTTTGGTGGCAGAAGCAGTGTCCGGCACAGCAGGAAGAGGGAGTGGAGCCCCTGATTTGCAGCACAGGATGGTTTCCTTGGTGTAAATACCCCATCACGGCTGATTTCACATTATGAACATGAAGTCATGGAACTCGGACCTGGACAAGATGCACACAGGCTCTTTTAAGCCAAGTGGACCCTGTGCTTCAGGGTTTGGGTGCCAAAATTAGAAGTTACCTCAGTCATTTGTATAGTGAAACACATCCACATACCAGTGAATTTTAACCTTTCAAAGCAAATCGTAAAGTAACTTTATTAATATACACTTACATCTTCTTATATAACTTAACAATTGTATTTTTGTCAGCTCTGTAACATAACCCATACATATATCCTAGCAGGTAGCCTAGCATATATTAACCCTTATTTAGAGTTTATAAAACTGCCTTGATTGTCCTGCCTGGTTTGGCTC
This sequence comes from Corynorhinus townsendii, assembly GCA_026230045.1. Classification (NCBI taxonomy): domain Eukaryota; kingdom Metazoa; phylum Chordata; class Mammalia; order Chiroptera; family Vespertilionidae; genus Corynorhinus; species Corynorhinus townsendii. The sequence continues at coordinate 47,725,233 of JAPDVU010000009.1, forward strand.
AGGGTTAGAGTGTTGACCCAAGGACTGAAGGGTTGAGGGTTTGATTCTGGTCAAGGGCACATACCTTGGTTGCAGGTTCGATCCCCAGGAAGTGTGCAGGAAGCAACCAAGTGATGTTTCTCTCTGTCTGTCTCTCCCCCTACCTCCCACTCTCCTTTAAGAAATCAATGGAGCCCTAACTGGTTTGGCTCGGTGGATAGAGTGTTGGACTGTGGACTGAAGGGGTCCCGGGTTCGATTCCGGTCAAGGGCATGTACCTTGGTTGCGGGCACATCCCCTGTAGGAGGTGTGCAGGAGACAGCTGATCAATGTTTCTCTCTCATCGATGTTTCTAACTCTATCCCTCTCCCTTCCTCTCTGTAAAAAATCAATAAAATATATTTAATAAAAAAAAAGACTGTCTTTAAAAAAAAATCAATGGAAAAAATATCCTTCGTTGAGGATTAACAAACAGCAACAACAACAACAACAACAACAAACTGCCTTGATTAGCCTGTAATGCACTTAAGTTACTCTAGATTTTATAAAGCTTGTATAATGCGCATCTTGTCATTTGCTAAAAGTTTCACTGAAAGACCAAAACATAGATGTTCAGCCATCCCTAGGCCATCCCTGACAGTGATGAATATCAGAGCTCTTTTCAGGAACAGGCTCATAAAGTCTCGCAGGACCAGGGGTGAGCCTGGGGGACCCACTAGCGACTTCCTTGTGAATGTTCTCATGCCCTCATTATAATTTCATGTTTGAAGATGCAATGTATGTATAGGTATGTTGTCTAACTGCACATAAGATGGAATGTCTACACCTACACATGCAATGACAAAGTTTTCTACCTTGAAGCTTATGCATGATTTCTCTCACTAAAACTAGAATAGATGCTCTCCTTGTTCAGGAAAACTGCTCTGGCGGCAATCCTCAGTGTGTCCCTTGCTTGCTGGCTTGCAATAAAATTCTTCTCATAAAATCATCTTGGAGTTGTCCTTTGTCAACTACTGAGCATTTGGACCCAGTTTGTCTGGTAACAGACCCTTTCCTGTACTCAGTACACAATGTCTTTCCGTGCCCAGAATCACTCTGCACCTATCCCATTCATAGTGATGTGGCCAGGAACACCAAGGCTCAGAAAGGATGGGCAGAAACGAAAAACTCAGTGTTTATTCACTTATGATACATGTGTAGCTGTTGGTGTAAGTAGCTAGTTATTAACAAAGGGAATCAGACATTAAGAAGCCTAATCAACTAAGGAGTTGAGTAGGATAATAAGCCTGCTTTGCTAGGAGGTTGCAGCATTTCCCACCAAGGGGATTAACAGCCATCCACCACCCCTCACCCCATGTAGGGAGAGAGGACCAGATTTCTAATCTCCCCACAGATTACTGAAGGAGGAGCAAAACAATAAAAGGAAGCTCCTCTGCTGGGTACATGCCCAGTAGAAGTCAAGATGGCACAGGGGGAGGCACTTCCACTCTGAGGCATGTGCAGTAGGAACTGAGATGGCAACCATAGAAGTGTCTAGTCTGGAAAAAAAAAATCAGATTTGATAAGGGACACAGAACTCGGGAAGATCTAGGAAATGGATTGGCTAGGGGAAGGATCCAATGCTAGCCTGCAAAAAATTGGGAAGCTGATTAGTCTGAAAGAGTTGTTGGTTCTTCCCAAGTCCAGATCACATAACCCAAGCTTAACAAAGAGCGCTTTCCATTTGTCTGTCTGTCTTTCTCTCTCTCTCCCCCTCTATTGTGGGAGCACGCTCAGTAACACACATGCATCCCATTTGTTCCCACATTTTCTCTACAGAGCAGCCACGTGTCCCTGGCAGCCACCTGGGCCCATGACAGAGTGCAGGGCAGGGCACAGTGCCAGCTGGAGCAGAGCCAGAAACACAGACTGAAAGGTGGACATGGTGGATGGTGCGCAGGCAGGCTAAGTAGCTGTCTCAGACAGTGGGTGAAGAAAAATGGAATTTATCTAAGGAAAGGGTCTGGGGGATAGGATACCCAAAGGGAAGGGCTGCACAGCACCAAGTCAAGGGGACATGGGGTCGAAGATGGCAACTCCTATGAGCTGGAATTTCATCCTTATATGCATCACTGGTGGGAAGCTCTTGCCTTCAGTGGGTCTGGGGGCTGATCTGGTGGGCTTGGAATCAGATAGAATCCATGTGTGTGGTCAGGTGTCTTCAGGACAGTTTCAGTTCCTTGTATCCAGCAAGTTTTTCCTGGTCTTTTGTTCTCCTATGGCAGAAAGCTTACAAATGGTCTTTAAGAATTGTATTGCCCAACAGTCCCAACATAGACTAAGCTAGCCAGATGCAGACAAAGACGTGGACTGAACCAATGGCATAAAACATCTGGACACTGGCCCTATTTCTGGGCCTGATCAAGACAAGGATGAACTTTCACTGTGGCATAGACGGAGCTAAGACACCTGAGCTAAACCTGCGACTGTTGTTTGTGTTTGTTCCAACTCCAACAAACCTTCCCACTGCACCACAGCTTCCCATAGGTGGATACTGTGAAAGGACCTCCAACAGCATAGCTATATGCTAACCCGACTCTTCCTTTTCTTCCCTCTGCTGTGTTTGGGGTAGCTGAGAACAAAGTGGAGAAGAGGATAGTGGAAGAGACATGTAGAGCAGTGGTTCCCAACTTTTCTTTGGCCCACCTAAGCAGCTCTAAAATCTCAAACCCCGTCCCAGCTTCCTCCCCTCCCCCCCACTCCCCCAGGTGACATATAATTCTTATTATTAAAAAAAAAAAAAAAATGAACTCCTATGCCCTAGCTGGTTTGGCTCAGTGTAAAGAGTGTTGGCCTGTGGACTGAAGGGTCCCAGGTTCGATTCCGGCCAAGGGCACATGCTTGGGCTCAATCCCCAGTAGGGGACGTGCTGGAGGCAGCTGATCAATGATTCTCATCATTGATGTTTCTTTCTTTCTCTCTCCCTCTCCCTTCCTCTCTGAAATCAATAAAGAAATATATTTTTTAAAAATGAACTCCTATTCACATGGAGGAAGCCTAAAAGGCCATTAACAAGCTTCCAAAGAACATGGCATCCATGAAAGGGAAAAATAAAAGAACCAAAGGACAGTTGAAGTACTGAGGAAGAAACTGTTAAAAAAATAATATGAAGTGAGATGAAAAAAATAGCAAATAAAGTTTTGGAGCATATAACAGAGAACTGAAATGCATAAATATGTCACAATATATATTTGTATACTGTATATGAGGCCCCTAGAACCATAAGAAATGCAAAAAATTCACTGTCAGGAACTCATTCTCTAAATTGCCCCCCTTAAAAATCTCATTGCCCCCCTGTGGGGCGTGTGCCCTGCATTGGGAACCACTGATCTAGAGGAAACAGACCAAGCGTGATCTCGGAAGGTGATCATTTCTCTGTCATTTTCTGGCTGATGCTGAATTGAGCACCTAATTGTTAATAGAAATGAAGCAGGAAGGAGAATGCACTAGAACCATCTTCTTATTTTTTTAACTACAAAACTGCTTTCTACTACCCTCCCAATAAAGAGGTGTTCTTAATCCCCCTCATGCTCCCTCCAAAGGCCTTTCTCTTATGAATATTTTCATGTTTCTAGCATATTACTGCTCACAAATTCTCCAGAGAGTGAAATAGGAAGATGTCTAGCTCATTCTAGTTGAGCATTATGTACTCAGAATCAGCACTTGAATTTTTAAAATCTGCTCTCTTGGGAATCCATGTTCAAAGTAGCAGATACTGTTAACGTAAGAAACATTCAAACCTATAAAGAATTTTTGTGAGTTTATTTGAACCAAACTGTCGACAATTGCCAGGAAGCAGACTCTCAATGTATTGAGACAATGCTCCGGAGTATGGTGGTTTTTCACCTATTTTTATAAAATTACCATCAAAGGAGGACATGTAAGTGAGTTACATGAAATCCATTGGTGATAGATTAAGGAGGAGGGAGAAAGCAAAGTGAGGAAACCTTTGAGATTGGATAAAAAGTAAAATGATAGACACATGCTTCTCTTACATTGGTGAATATAGGACAGTTAACAGTCAACAATTACCAGATAACAATAACAATGAGGGAATCTGTGATCTGAGCTCTGGTGCCTTTAGTTGTGCCCTGAGGGATCTGGAAAAAATGAAGTTACAAGTTACCCTCACATTCCAAAAAGACAATAGGCTCAGTAAAGATTGAAGCTGATCTTTGTTAAGGAAGATACTGGTCTAGGACATGACCACCCATTATAAACTGCTTTTTAATTAAAAGGTTTTAATTTTAGACCAACCATCCTTTGTGGTTACTTTAGGTCTCTGAATTTGCAAGGCCACCACACAGGCCTTCCCTGAGTTAGTCAGGTTAGCATATGTCCCCTTTTCGTCCACAATACAAATGAGTGTAAAATACACCATTTTCTTTGAGTCTGATCTTGGTATCCAGACATAATGCTTATGACAGATCAACACCATTTGGTAAACCGATTGAAACCAGGAGCTTACTGGGAACGCTCATTAATCTAGCTGCAGCTCCATCACTTGTGAGCATATCCACCTCTGGGTCTTTCAGGGGAAATGTACAGAAAGAAATGAGGTCAAGCTGGGATTTTCAAACTCAGTTAGCAGCTCTAAATAGAGGCATATGGATTTTGCCTTTCAGTTGTGTAAAAAATCTGCCAGGGGCTGAACTTTCTTGTTAGATTGGCTTCAAGGAGGAGGAGAAGTCTAGCTGGGCTAAGAAAAAGGGGGGAGGAAAAAAGGGAAGAAAAATGTGGCTTACTGTGGTTTTATGAGGGTCACATCAGTCTTAGGAAGTAGGGACACTGGGAGCAACTAAATGTATGCAAATGCAATGCAACTTTTCAGAGGGGATTTGTTAAGTTACTTCATTAGCACCAAGGCCAAGGGCAGTCCAGAGCTCATGCAAAGTAGATCTGAGGGTTCCCTTTTGTTTGCGCCCAGGTCTTGGGGCAGTGGGAGTAAAGGGGCGAAAAAGCTGACAGTGTTGTCCTTGAAAGATCAGAACCTGTGGGCTCTCCCAAGCCCTCTTGGCGTGAAAACCAGCTTTTGTCTCCTGAAGGCTCCCTGAGAGTCCAAGTAATGAAGCCCTTGATTAAGACCTCATTAAAAGTTCATTGACATTCACCAGGGCTGGAGCCCTGCCCAGCCCAGAGAGGTGGAGGGAGGATACACCCAGCAGAGAAGCATAACATCTGTGTGTCAATGCCCTTTCTGCCGCTTCACAGCATTGTTTTCCTGGGTAAATTTTGTAATCTCTTGTGACACCACTTTTCTCATCTCCAAATAACACCAATTCAGTGCTGCAATAAGCGAGTATTTTGAAAGATTTAGTAAGTTTGTGTGTCCTCATTCTTACCACTCACTCCTTTCCTTTCTTCTTCTGGTACAGCAGGCCCTTTAGGATGGCCAAGGACACTTCTGTCTTGCCTTGCAGCACTGTGGAGCTTCCACGTCAGGAAAGACCTGAGAAATAGAGTCAGGCTATTGGAGAACACAAGAGCCTCTGGCCTCTGGCAAATGCGGTAGCAATCCACCTGGCCCCCAAGAGAAGAAAGTGCAGCCAGCTTACAGCATCTGTGGGCTGTTGGTCAGATACTGTCCAAACGGTATTTACTAGTATAGATGACTAGAAGCCTGGTGCATGAAATTTGTGCAAGGGACTTGGCCTCGCAGCCCCAGCTTCATCCGGAAGTTCGTCTGGATGGTTATTCTGCTGTTCAGTCTAATTAGCATATTAGCTCTTTATTATATAAGATAGTGATAATCAGGCCACCCTTTTGTCCCAGTTTAAGCCTCAGATCCAGGAACTAAGCACAGCAGCAAATCCTGGGGTGTGTTCCATAGAATACTCATTGTATTCCATTGTATTCCAGATATTTGGTATTCTCGTAAGTGGGTAGAGGCAGAGAATTCTAGGCTCCTTTCTCAAGGAAGCTGCAAGGGCACCCTCATATCCATCAACCTCAGCCAATGCAACTAACATCCATGTTTTGTTTTTCTTTTGTTGCCTGGACTTAGGCCTGTTAGAAGAACAAAATTCAACTGAACAAGTTTTAAAGACCTTACTGATTTTATTCAATACTTTACGAATCAGGAGCTTCCCATCTAAAGATAAGAACTCTGAGGAGCTGTACAATGTGAAAGACAGTTATGGGCAGAAGGGAACAGGACATGAAGTTATGCTGGCAAAAAAATGTGGGTCTCTCAGGCAGATGACCTCACTAGAGCTGGCCATGCTATTCCTGATCGACTGGCTTAAGGTTCCATTTCTGGGAGACCCCAAACTGTAATTTGGTCTTCATTTGTTGATAAGGGACTTAGCAGAAGTGACTCCATTTGGGGCCTGAAAATGCCTCTTCTGCTCTGGCATCCTCCTTCAGCTCTGGGAATCTCCTCCTCTAAGATTCGTCAAGAACTTCCATTTTTCAATATCACCTCCAACCTCAAATAGCTTCTCATTCTTCCTTTCTTACCTATGTTTGATGGTTTTCCTTATTATGAGCAGAGAAAAGACTCTTATTTCATTGCCAATCCTTCCCACACTCCAATGGATAGTATACATTTGATGTCTGATTCCTCTACTCATAGCCACGTTTCTAAGAAGTCAAAGCTTTGTTCTTTTTTGCTGAAGAGCCATGGCTTTTAAATCTGTATTTGAGATATCTTTATAAAGGCTTTTCAGAGCTCAAAAACCAGAGAATTCTTTGTTCTCTCTGGTTCTTCCCTACCCAGAAGGCATATTTATAGAGTCCCATAGATGTATGGCTGTTGGATGGTGATGACAGTGGCAGTGTCTGCACTAAGAGGGATTATAGGTAAGTGGTATTGGCATTCTATAAGGCCAATAAATTAACATGTTCATTTTTCTCTTCCCAAGTACAGAATGAATAAAAGACATAGGAATCAGATGAACATATGTATTAGCTTGATTACTGATTAAAAACAAACAAACTAACAATAAAACCTGGATTGGATGATGTGGACTAGACAATCAAATGGGCTTGATCACCTGAATTTAACAATTTGGCCCCCTGGTCACTGGCCAGGCTGAAGCCTGGAGGTGCTCCCTGTGATGTTAGCCTGTGGAGAGGCCAAGGAGGCTTACATCTGAGCACAGCCTGTTTCCTAAGCGATCCAGTGGCCCGGCATCCTCTTCAGCACTCACCATTCAAGTAAGTCATTTCTCCTCCATCGAGAAGAAGAGAATGAGGAGGGACGTTGTGGAAATGTTCCTTAAAACATGAAGAATTGGAAAAATACCCCATTAAATACCAAAGCATTATTTGTTATTTACCAAAGCATTATTTAGTATCATAATAAAGTTCTGAATTCAATTTGCTAATATTCTATTTCAATATTTTTGCATCTATATTCAGAGGTTAGATTGCTCTCTGCTTATATTCTTTGTGCAATCCTTTTCACGTTGTACCCAGACATTGTGGCACCATGGTGTACCTTATGACCTCCATTTGCCCCTTCAGAGACACCTCCATCTTTCACCTGTTCTCTGCCCTTGGAGGCTGGCTACATATAGCCTGTACAGCTTCCAGTTGGGTTTGGCCAATGAGGGACCCAGGAAGAAAATTGAAGGGTGGAAGGAAAATGAGGTGAGGGCATCCATTCTCCCAGCCCTTCCCTGAACAGTCTAGGGAAGCTGTCTGGGACCTTCCAGCAAATATCCCAGCTCCAGTCAGGCCTCCCACTAGGTTCTGACAACTATGCTTTCCCCTGCCCCTTCAAACCATGAGTGGGTAACAGGACTGCAGCACCACTCTTCCCACACCTGTATTAAACACTTCAAGTTACCCCAGGTGAGTGCGACATCACTTTTCTGCTGAGGAAATGGCTGATGCCTGTGGTTAAGTTAACTTAGTAAAATGAACTGGGAAGTCTCCTGTTTTTATCTGTACTCTGAAACACATTAGATGTAGCAAGAATTTTCTAGTCTTTGAAGGTCAGAAAACTAATTTTTAGTGCCCTCTTGGCCTAGTATTTGAGGGGTGGCATATTTCTTTGACAAGTGTTTAAAATTTTTCTCACGTTTATTGCTTTATTTAGGTTTCTTCTTCTTTCATCAAGTTTGGTAACTGATATTTCCTAAAAGAGCATCTACTTCTTTCAGTTTAAATATATCAACATGGAATTTTTTACACTCATCTTTACTTGTCTTAATCTGCTCAGAATCTGTGGTCACCTTCCCTATCTCACTACTAATGTTGTTTTTCTTATTGTTTTGATTGTGTGTGTGTGTGTGTGTTTATTTAAAAGTTAATTAATTTATTTTTAAAAATACTCCTTGCAGTTCACGAAATCAATGTAATCACTTACCAACTCTAGAGGTGGGCTCTAGAGTTCGAAAGGCACCACTACAGAGAACTTGTGCACATGCGCCAGTTGACATATGAGAGGATACTCAGAGAAGATCTGGTGAAAACTGGAAAAAAACATACGCCCAACAACTGCAGTAAAACTGGCCAGAAGAATGGCTAATAAACTATGGCATATTCACAACAGACTATTATTCAAATGCCAATGAATGAGAGGCAGCTATTCAAATTTACATCAAAGACTCTCAAAAACATGATGAGGAGCAAATTGCAGAAGAATTCTTTCTTATGAGTCTATGTTCACAATAGTGAAGGATATATACATATTTGATAAAACTATTCAGATAAGCAAGAGAATAATAAGCAGAGTTCATGAAAACAATTATTTGGAAGAAATAATGTTGGGGAAAATAATAGGAGAAAACAGGGTGCTTCTGGGTAATGTTCTATTTCTTAGCAAAGGATTTACAAGTGTGGGGTTTTCTTTCATCATTTTCATGATAACAAATATGCAATTCATGTATTTTTTGATGTTCACATAGTTCACTTAAAAAATATATGTGTTAAAATTTTATAACTGTTCCATGGATATTTGTTGAATAGTCTCTGTTTGAAGGAGAGAAAGTTCTGTATCTCTTTGAAATTTTGGCTATCTGACCTGTCTGTGGTTTTTAAACTCTTACTCTAGGATTGTAAATTTCTCATTGTGCTTTTAACTATTCTTGCTTTATATATTTCATTGTGATGCCATTTGGCACATAAAATTTTATGATGTCATTATCTTAATAATCACATTTGCGCAGTGATTATTTTATAAACAAAAAAACAACACTTCTTTTTCCTTTATTGCCCTTTGACCTGATTTCAACTCCATCTGGTATAAACATTCTTGCTCTGCTTTATTCTATTTACATGACCTCATCTCTTATTTTAATCTTTATGTGTTATTGTTTACTTTGCAGTTGTTTTATTTTCCTTTAGTACATAATGTTGTTCTTTTTCTTTACTTACAGATTATTTGGATGTTACACAAACTTTTATTATTCTACTGGTAGTAACTTCTAAATAATTTTCTACATATTACTTAATGTTATTCAAAATTTTAAAATAATTTATTTTTTTGCTATTTACTAACATTGAAATGATTCATTCTTGAATAAGGTGAGAAATGCAATTTGTTTTTACTTCTACCCTCCCCTCCAGATCCACATATCTCAGTTTGTGATGATCCTAATGTTTTAGATGATAATTTTTCTAGTAAATTTAATTTCTAAATTGTGTAGCTTCTCATTGAAGAATTACTTTTCACACTTTTGCAGTTTTATAATAATTGGTTTATCTATTTTCCTATTCTCATTTCATTTGTAATACTTCTCCCCCACTCTAAAATTCCTTATTATTATTCACTCTCCCACTGAGTTGTAAAAATAGCGCTTGACAATATTTTTAGAAAATTGTCAAATTTTGTTGGTATGTATGTGACATTACATTGATGGGAATTATTTGGTTCACAAGCATTTTCCTTTAACATTTTCTAAAACAGATGGGAAACCAAGATGGCGGCATAGGTAAATATGCTGCGCCAGCACAGCCAAGGGTTCGGCGAGCCTGAGGGAGAGTGGTGAAGGATGAAGAATAAGACAGAACAAAAGAATAAGCTGGGACTAGGTGGATCTTCTGTGCCTTGCTGAGGCCACAGAACAGATCCAGACAGCAAAGCTGATGCTTTATTTATAGTCAGGGGTAAAAAAGGTAATTTACAATGTTCTTGTAAGTTTCACTTGTTTTGGCAGCACTTGCTGCCCCTCCCACAGCCCATTAGCTACCCAGGAAAGATCTAGGGAGCAGTCACAAGATCAAGCTTTATGCTTAGAGGACTGTGCCCTCCAAGCTGGGACTTGTTTGTGACTTTGCCAGCAGGTCAATCTGAGGCTTAACCCCATAACTCCTCCCTACACCTAAACTGCTGCCTTGCATAACAATTTCAAAACTACAACTAAAAGACAAAACTGACATCATCCAGAACCACAGGAAGGCTGGCTGAGTGGAAATTCTACAACTAGAAGGAAAGAGAAAAGCACACTGAGACTCAGAGGAGCTGCAGGAGGCAGAGGTACTGAGACGTGCATGCAGAGAGGACTGGCAACTGAGTGCACAACTGGCTTTCTCAAGCGGGAGGGAGACAAAAGCTCCCAACTGCGCTGAACTCCAGTTCTGGGCGAGACTCTGGGGAACCAGACTTATACGGGGTGAAACCGGACTGTCAGGAAAGAGAAAAGCACACTGAGACTCAGAGGAACTGTGGAAGGCAGAGGTACCAAGGCGCACGCGCAGAGAGGACAGGCAACTGCGTATGCGGCTGGCATTCTCAAGCAGGAGGGAGACAAAAGCTCCTACTGCACTGAACTCCAGTTCTAGGCAAGACTCTGGGGACCCAGACTCATTTGGGGAGAAATTGGACTGTCTGGCAGTGGGGGAACTCGAGGGCAGCTTTCTCTCAGAGGTGCTTACAGCAATTACCATGAGACACTGAGACACAGGGGCCTATTAGGGCAGGGCTGATGGGAAACCAATGCTGTCTGCTCCACCCTGAGACTCCGCCCCATCCAAGCTGAGCACAGAGACTTTTGCAAGTCCTGTCTCATAGGGTGTCTCCAGCACAGAAGTTCTCCCAGTGTACACACAGCTGATCCTCACAGCCAATAGCCTGGAGATCAATTCCTCCCAGTGATACCAACAAGAGTCAAGGCTTAACTACAACAAGACTGTGCACACAGCCCACAAAGGGGTGCACCAAGAGTGTCCACCTCAGGTAACTGGGGAGGCTGAGCCACTGGGCCCTATAGGACACCTAGCACACAAAGCCACTCTATCAACTCAGGGAAGCAGCCAAAATGCGGAGACAAAGAAATAAGTCACAAATGAAAGAAATGGAGGAAAGCAAATGACTGGATACAGAGTTCAAAACCACGGTTATAAGGTTTTTCAAGAATTTTCTAGAAAAGGCCAATAAATTTAGTGAGACCCTTGAGGATATGAAAAAGAACCAACTAGAAATTAAGCATACACTTACTGAAATAAAAAACATTATACAGAGATCTAACAGCAGACTAGAGGATCACAAGAATCAAGACAAAGATTTGAAATACAAAGAGGTAAAAAACACCCAACCAGAAAAGCAAAAAGAATCCAAAAATATGAAGATAGTGTAAGGAGCCTCTGGAACAACTTCAAGCGTACCAACATCAGAATTATGGGGGTGCCAGAAGAAGAGAGAGAGCAAGATACTGAAAACCTTTTTGAAGAATTAATAACCGAAATCTTCCCCCACCTGGTGAAAGAAATAGACTTACAAGTCCAGGAAGTGCACAGAACCCCAAACAAAAGGAATCCAAAGAGGACCACACCAAGACACATCATAATTAAAATGCCAAGAGCAAAAGACAAAGAGAGAATATTAAAAGCAGCAAGAGAAAAACAGTTATTTACCTACAAGGGGCACCCATATGACTGTCAGCTGATTTCTCAACAGAAACTATGCAGGCCAGATGGGAATGGCAAGAAATATTCATAGTGATGAATAGCAAGAACCTACAACCAAGATTACTCTACCCAGCAAAGCTATCATTCAGAATTGAAGGACAGATAAAGAGCTTCAGAGATAAGAAAAGGTTAAAGGAGTTAATCACCACCAACCAGTATTACATGAAATGCTGAAAGGTATTCTTTAAGAAGAGGAAGAATAAAAAAAAGGTAAAGATAAAAATTATGAACAACAAATACATATTTATCAACAAGTGAATCTAAAAATCAAATGAATAAAAAAAATATGATCAACAGAATAAACTGGTGAATATAATAGAATCAGAGGCATAGAAAGGGAGTGGACTGACAATACTTGTGGGGAAAGGGGTGTGGCGGTGCGGGAAGAGACTGGACAAAAATCATACACCTATGGATGAGGACAGGGGTGGGGGGTAAGGGCAGAGGGTGGGGTGGGAACTGGGTGGAGGGGAGCTTTGGGGGAAAAAGAGGAACAATTGTAATAATCTGAACAATAAAGATTTATTAAATTTAAAAAAAAAGAAAAAAGAGAAGATGGATGCTGGTGGAACCCGTTATGGTAATTGTGCCACAAATATGTAAATCAAGCCATCATGCTATATGCCTTAAACTTATACAATGAGGTATGTCAATTATTTTTCAATAAACCTTGATAAAAGCCAAAAAATATTTTTTCTAAAACATTTAATGTTGCTGAGAAGGCTGATGATAAACATCCTTTTTCCTTCAGAATTAATGAGAACGTTTTCCTTTAATTCATGTAGGCTATTTTCTAAACTTTAAAATTAAAAGTTTCAACAGAGTATGTCTATATGTTGGTCCTTTTTTTTTGACAATTCTGTCTGCTACGTTGGAGGTTGTATCCCAGGCCCAGCTGTAAAAACAAGTTGATGTCTCTATGCTCAACAGGAGTAATGGTGTCCTCATGGACATGCTCACACATGGCTTAAACTGGTAGCTGTTGCTGACTCCATAGCTTCATTCTGGTGAGGTAGCCGATTATTAAGGGTTGAAATGTGTTACACCCCAAAATTCATTCATTGAAACCCTAACCCTCAGTCCCTCAGAATGTGACTGCATTTGAAAATAAGGCCTTTAAAAGAATGATTAAGATAAAATGAGGTCATTAGGCTGAGCCCCAATCTAATATCACTGATGTTTTTATAAAAGACAATTAGGATACCAGAGAGAAACTAAGGATGCTCTGCACATACAAAACACCATAAAGACAGCTATCCTCAAGCCAAGGAGAGAAGCCTCAGAAGAAACAAACCCTGCTAATACCTTGATCTTGTACTTCTAGAAACAAAATTGCAAGAAATAAATTTATGTTGTTTAGTCTACCCAGTCTGTGGTATTTTATTATAGTAACCCTAGCAAACTAATACATTGATATTATTCAATATTTTTGTGGCTGCTAGAACTTGCTAAAATGGTTTTAGTTGTTTGAAACTAAGAACACTGATTCCACACATATTATATTTGTGCACTAGAGGCCCAGTGCACAAATTTGTGCTCTGGTGGGGTCCCTCAGCCTAGCCTGCTCCCTCTCGCAATCTAGGACCCCTCGGGGGATGTCAAACTGTTGGTTTCAGCCTGATCCCAGGCTGGCCTCTGGGGATCGGGCCAAAACCATCAGTCCTGAGGGATGTAGTAGTGGGACTGGGCACCGTGCCACCCTAGCTCATCCAGGACCTGTTGTGCCTGCCGCCGCCACTTGGTAGCACACTGCCACAGAGGTGGGAGAGGCTCACACCACCACAGCTGTCCTTGCCATCCCTGCGCCCAGCTTCTGGTGCCTGTCAGTCAGCTATGCAGCACTCCCGCTATGGGAGCACATTGACCACCACAGGGCAGCTCCTGCATTGAGTGTCTGCCCCCTGGTGGTCAGTGCACATCATAGCAACTGGTGGACTGGTCACCTGGTTGTTCAGTGTTTGGTCACTGGGCTTTTATATATAGATTGTAGAGATGGTGTCCCTTTCTGATATGGCTGAGTGATTTTTTTAAATATATTTTTTATTGATTTCAAAGAGAAAGAAAAAGGGAGAGAGTGATAGAAACAACAATGATGAGAGAGAATCAATGGTTGGCTGCCTCCTGTACGTCCCCTACTGGGGATCCAACCACAACCCAGGCATGTGCCCTGACCAGGAATTGAACAGTGACCTGGTTCATAGGTCAACTAGGCCACGCCATCTGGGTGCTGAATAATTTTTTATTAGACCAATCCTCCTGAAGATTACAACCATAAATTCTGGACAAAATTTTTAAAAAATATATTTTAAAACATTGTTTTAAGGCACTGGCGAGAAACTAAAAGTAGGCATATTCTGGAAGGGATTTGACATTTGACAAATTGGAATAACACTGGATGTTTCCCATTTTTAAAACGTTTAGTCTGAAAACAGGCCCCAACCTTCACCATGTGGAGAAGACCAAAGCTTTAATGAAAAACCTGCCTCAAAAGCAGAAAGAGTTTGGCTGAAAGAGCTGGAAGAGTTTGAGGAAACCACAACCACTAGAAAGTTAGAAAGGAACTTTAGGAATGACAGAGCCAGAGGAGAGAGCCACAAATTCTGTGTATATACTTGGATTAAATTTCAGGCTAATTTCTGAACTGCACATGTATGGACAGACTCCAATTAGCTTACCAAGAGCAAAATAACGGAACTGAAATTTGAGCTGTTGTCTAAGGGTAACAAATCTGTACTTTTAGTCATACCAAATGAATTGCCTGCTAAAATGAGCAAACAGAAATCAATTCTCTTCAGAGGAATATAAAAAAATACAGAGTTTTTATAATATAATATTAATAATGTCCAAATACATTTCAAAATATTTGACATAAATAAAGAAGAAAATGTGAGTTATTCTTGAGACAAAATAATCAATAGATATTACTCCAAGATGACCCAGGTGGATAAGTTAGAATTTTAAACCCCCATTATAACTATGCTCTTGGGAGTAAATGAAAATACACTCAAAATGAATTTAGAGATAGTAATTTTTAGCAGAAACATATCAACAGTAATAACAGAGCCAAATGGAAATTCTACAACTAAAAATATATTTTAAATAATTATATGTACAAATACATAAGGATACATGGGAGTCTGAAAAAAGAAAGGAAAGTGAGCAATTGCTTCCATAAGAAAACATTCTCTTTCAGTCTAGGTGGTGTGTAGCCCAGAACATGGGAGAGAGAACCATGGCCCATGACCCTCAGAAGGCTGCCAGACACTTCATGAAAGGTAAACAGAAGAGGTGGGATAGGTCTACTGAATCCATAGGCAATAATTGCCACCAAAGTTAACTTATTTTGCCAAATAGAGGTTTTTTAAAGTTTGCCTTCTACCATCACCATCTTTTTATTTAAAAAAAGAAACCTTCAAGTGAAAAGCATATAATTTCAATTCTTCCCCCCAAAAGGTATAGTTGGCAATCTTATATTAATATGTCAAAAGGGGGAGTGGTAGAGAGAAGAATATATCTAAAAAATACTAATGCAATAAAACTACAACTCAAAATGTCATTTGATGGTACTGTATCATATGTAAATTGTTTCCTGACACAAATCTTTCCATTTGAAATCTATATTTTACATTATGATGTGTTTCAATACTTCATTTTTATTTTAATACAGTTAAAATGCAAAAATCACTTCATGCCATTTTTTAATGAAACAATATCTTTAATGTTATTCACTTAATTTAGAATATTCTGAATTAACGAAGAATTCTCAAGGAGAAAAACTCAACCTCTTCTTGAACCATTTTACCTCTCGGCAGGAAAGAAAGCAGGTGACAGCAGGAATGATTCAGATGGTAAGGGCTGCAGGAAGGGGGCTGAAGATGCTCCCTAGTCAGTGGCTTCTCACCTATGGTCCAGCGTGGCTCAGAGCCAAAGGAGTTTATTGCCTTGTTGACAACTTTGATATGGGTTAGCCATGGTAAAATATTTAGTGCCCGCTGACCTAGTGTCCTGAGGAAATACGATGCACGGCTGGCTGCTGACTTGGTCAGTAAGCTATCTACCTGGCACCTAATTTGCATCCTGGAATTCAGCTGGGCCAACTCTAACACTGATGAGTTAGAGTTCAAAGACTTTGGTTCTACAGTACTTCACAGTTTTCTCAGGATCCTCCATGGGCTCCTTCAATCTTTCCTGCCTCCTAGGCCTAAAACTGAGGTCCTAATTTTCTAGCATGAGCCAGGACCACTTGTCTACTCAAGAAACCGATAGTATAAAATTTATATTGCAAGAAATCATGTGAAGCAGATGGCTGTTTAATAGGGAAAAATATATGTAAACTCTCCTAGACCAGAACCCTGTAGCACTAATCTATTTTTTCTTTATTTTCATGTCTTCAAATTTATGCCTTCTAAATCTGATGATTTTCAGCACAAATCAAAATGTTTACTACCTTCAAGTTTTAAATTTGACAATGGTTTCATCCTCAGGCAATCTTGCATTGTTTTCATAACTCACATTTTATAGATGCAATGTCATCATGAATCTTATTAAAATACCAGTTGGAAGAGATTTTTTTCCCTTAAGTTCTCTTCATTTTATAAAGTAATTTTGTTTCAAAGGAGAACTTTATTTTATATCATATTGCTTCTTTTCTTGAACAACTATATCCTTTCAATCAATGACTGATTTATGTGGGATTTTTTCTCCCAACCTGTCAAAGGGTATTGATCTAATATTTAGAACAAAGATGATTTTTCCAGGAATTTCCTTTTTAATCGTTAGCCCTTCTGGGAAAAAGAAACTGCTTAAATTTACTCTACTGTCAGATCAGAGAGTGTGAAAAAATAAGGGAGTTTTCTCCCTTATAGAATTCCTCTTTCAGTTTGTTGTGAGTAGTTGGAAGTTTTGTGACCAACAATCCCAAACCCTGAAAAACACAACTCTTTTGTCAGGACCCGTGTGGTAGCTCCGTTGCATTCTGTTGGCCAGGACTGCGCCAGGTGCGTGGCTGGAGAGAACACCACAGGGCACTTTCTGCGGTGTGATCTTCCACACCAGGTGCTTTCCCTGAATGTGTAGCTGAAGTTTGCATCCCAGCCCATCCCTTGTGACCACCAAACCCGGTGTTCACCCTCTTTACCAGCCATCTCTCATCTAAGTTAGAAGGTTTCAAAGAGGTTTGCACTTACTTCTTAAATGAGCTTTCTTTATATGTGAAGCAGATTGATGGAACATTCTCTTAAAACAATTGGATATTGAGCAAATGTACTTTGAGGTTTCTAGTATATGGTTTCATGCTCTGTAGGTACAAATTTTTCCTTATTTTTAAGTAAATTTGATAATTAAAAAATTGAGGCTTAAGGATTCACATAAAGAAATATATGTGATCAAGCCATCATCTTTACTCAGTTATAATCTTCTAAAGTGCACGTGTAAATTTGTCTGACCCCCTTCCTCAGGAAACCACACCTTCATCCTTTGTCCATGTGGCTTAGTGCAGCTAACCCCATTCCCACTACTACAGAAGTGGACCTGTGATGCAGGCCTGGCCAATTAGATTTTTAGTCCCCACCCACACTGGTCCAGAGACTGACACATGATCCAGGTTTGTCTATTCAGAGTCCTCCCCAGATCTTGGCCTTGCAGTAGTTATCAACAGGATGCTCCTCTTCTTCTTGCATATGGGGCTCCAGAACTGTATGGGCTGGGAACGCTGGAGTCCGTCCTGCAGCCATGTGGAGGAAGCCCATCTGAGAAACGTCCAACCACAGGCAAGAACTTCCAGGGATGAGGAGAGAGGCAGCATCCTGATGATGATAACACTGTTGCCACGTGCGCCTGTGTTGAGAAACTGCAGTCTTCCTCCTGTGTCTCCTTGGCTCTCACTGACCACCATAGTTACACTTCTGACACCGTGTGTGAGGGTTTCCCCCACCAAGCAATTCTCCGTGACTGCAGCTGGTGTCCTACAATTTAACTCTATTCTGACACTGTCCACCTGGAGATAGCCTCAGATACCAGACACCCCCACTTTAGATGCCATTTGCAAGTTGTAGGTTCCCAGGTTACCCCCAGCATAAATCTGACTTGACTACAAATCAGAGGTTCCCATGACCCCCTCTTCAGGCTCAATTAATTTGCTAGAGCAGCTCATAGAAGTCAGAGAAATGTTTACGTTTACCAGTTTACTAAAGTATATGATAAAGAATAAAGATGAACAGATAGAGGAAGAGGAACAAATGATCTAGGAGAGTCCCAAGCACAGGAGTTTCTCTCTCTCCATGGAGTTGAGATGGGTCACCTCCTGGAGTGGATGTGATCACCAACCTAGAAGCTCACTGAACCCCCCTACTGTTGGGATTTTATAGAATACTACATACAGGCATGATCAATCATTAACTCCATTTCCAGCCCCCTCCCTTGCCTGGAGAATAGAAGGTGAGACTAAAACTTCCAAGCTTCTAACCTAATAGGGCGTGGTCTTTCCTGTGACCAGCACCCATCCCGGAGCCATCCAGGAGCCCATCCAGAGTTGCCTCAGTGGAACAAAGGACCTTCCTATTTCCCAGGAAATTACCAGGGTTTTAGGAGCTCTGTGCCAGGAACTGGGAGCAGAGGGAAATATACACTGAGTGGCCAGATTATTGTGATCTTTGAATGCATAATAATCTGGCCACTCAGTGTATACCCTATATAATAAAAGGCTAATATGCAAATTCTCCCCTCAACCAGGAATTCGACCAGCAGGCAGGCCAACCAACCGCCCATGTCCCCTCCCCCTGGCCAGGCTGGCTGGACCCCACCCATGCATGAATTCATGGGCCTCTATTATAAAATATATAATATATAAAATGTATAATATATACATATATATATGAATAATACACATACACACACACACACACACACACACACACACACACACACACTCACACTGAGTGGCCAGATTATTATGCATTCAGAGATCATAATAATCTGGCCACTCAGTGTATATTTTTCATTATCTCATAGTTCCTGATGCCAAATCTGTGTCCTTGGACTTTCCAGTTACAAATGCTAATAGACTCCCTGTCTTATTTAAGCTGCCCTCTATCTAGATTTCTGACAGTCCCAGTCAAAGTAGTCTGACCATTATATAAGCTGATTTCTCTTGCCTAAGCATTTTCATAAAATCACTAAGCATTTTCATAAAATAACCTTTTTATATTCTATCTGATTTATTTGAATTATGTGCCCTACTCCATACTTCCTACTCTAGCTATCAATCACTCACTATGAATAAACAAGATAATGAGAAGTGGAGGGCTGGATGAAATTAATATTTACTGAGCACATATTAGGTGTCAGTGACTTAATTTAATTTTGCAATCATCTTTTGCTATTACATTTAATTTTACAGTGACTCTGGAGGTTGATGTATATTCACTGTTTTACAGATAAACACCACCCCCCACAGAGTTTCTAAAATGAATTCTAAAGCCCTTTTGCCACCATTACTTGCCCTCCTTCTCTCCCTCTTCCACCACTTAATTTACATCACAAGAATGAGAATATAGTGAAGTCATATTAACACAACGGGGTTAAATACTGCATAGCCACATTTGGGTTTCATGAAAATCCATGGCTTTTATAGCATTTTCTTCTTAATTTTGACACACTTTTTTTTTTTTTTTTGCATTTTAAACCCATTATATTGGGATGTCTGCAACTGATGTCATGTTTAATGGATGCTCTTCTTTTTCTTGAGAAGTTTTTATTAAAGCAATGACACATCCTCCAATAGAGGCATGTGGGAATTAGGGGGAAAAGTAATGAACCTTCCTATACTGTTCTGTTGTGGAATAAAGAAGGCAAATTTGATTACCTCCCTTGTTCAGCTGACTTGCCTAGAGTAGATCCTTAATAACAATTTACTTCACTGAATAGATAAAAATGAAGAAACCATGATTCACAGATTGTGTGTGTGTGTGAGAAAGGGGGGTGGGGGGGGGGGGCCTTGCCCTTGGTCATCAGAAGCAGAATTTAAGTTTTCTAGTGTCTAGCCAAAATAGTTTGTCTGAGTCTTTCCTGAGCCTCTGCCTGCCAGTCTTCCTAGCAAAGCATCAACATGAACCCCAGATCTGATCAGGGTCAATTCCACAGTGAGAGTTTAGAAATCAGATGGAGGAGCTAGTAAGTTTGTTCACAGTTCTGGGTCCTTGAGGCAAAGTCATATCATGGGTCAGGCCTATGACATAAATGATGACTCTCAAGCAGATCACCAGGCAGATAAGAGGGAGGGCAGAAGGCTCCACTATGGAGATCCAGATCTCTTGATCTTCTGGGAGATAATACTTTTAATTTTCATGAGCACAAGACTACACCCCAAACCAGAAGGGGTTTGCCTAATCCATCATGCTCCCTGGCCACACAATGGGACCCCTGACAAGCAGAACATCAGGAGTAAGAGAAATGGACATCATGAATACTCATGAATTGCAAATGCTTCTTCATTAAAGGATGCTATCTTGCTTGGGACCATCTGCTTGATATAACTGGGCCCAGGTCCTCAGGCCAGAAACATCTGCCACTTTAATAATTTCACCTCTTAATTAAAGTACAACCAAAAGGAGGCCAAACATAGCTATGACCCTGGCCATGTCAGATTTAGCCACACAGAGCAGAGAACACATCTGCCTTGGTCCGGCATCAATAGGAACACATAGGTATGCAGTTCATTCAATAGATGTGATAAAACAAATTTGAGCAAGTGAATCCCCTTCCCCCATTGTCTTTATGCATCATATCAAAGACATTTTGTCTTCAAATTTAATTGATCTTCCACTGGTAGGGCCTCCTGACCAGTTGTCCTTTAGTTGCTCTGCCCTGGAGGCATCTTGGTCAAGCAGTTAATGACCTATAAATAAACACTTTAATACACTAGTAGAGATGCTATTTAAAGGAACCCTGAACTAATCCTTTTGTACCACAGAGAATTCTTCTGTAATGCAAATAGTCCCCCTTAATTGACCTGTTTTGTAAGTTCAGATTTTCATATCAATTTCACATGCAGCATCAAAGAAACAATGTGTGGCAACACTCCAGCACTTCACAGGAAGGCACTAAATAAATGGAGGGTGACACTATTATTTCTCACTTTGGGATGCAACCATGTCATTTTGAACTTTGATCAAATTGTAAGTATGCCACAGAGATTCTGGGTATGCATCTGTCTACCCCATTCTATTTGTCTGTAACCTTTCTAAGAGCCTAGATGCTTAAATGTCTTCTTTTTTTTCATATAGTTATCCTACACTGAGTTCTGTACCCCAGCAGTGGATGCTGGCAACTTGATTAAGTGAGAAACAGGACCCATCATTGTTTATCATTCATTCACTCAACAAGTATTTATTAAGCATTGTTTTATGCCCTTAGAATGCAGCCATAAACAAACCAAGGTAATAACTTTAGAGAGCTTTGTTCAAGTGAAATAGAGAGAACCAAATACACACATATCTATACTAATAAAAGGGTAACATGCTAATTAGACCAGGAGACCTTCCTGATATCCATCCAAAAAAAGCCATGGTGGTGGGGCTGAGGCAGGGGCGGTTAGGAGCAATCAGGCTGGCTGGGGAGGGCAGTTGGGAATGAGCAGGCTGGCAGGGGGGGCAGTTGGGGGGAGCAGGCTGGCAAGGGGAGGCAGTAGGGGCAATCAGGCTGGTGGGGGGGTGGCAGTTGGGGGCAAGCTGGCCAACAGGGGGGCAGTTGGGTGCCAGCAGGCTGGCAGGGGGGCAGTTGGGGGGTGAGCTGGTTGGCAGGGGGTGGCAGTAGGGGGTGAGCAGGCTGGAAAGGGGGCAGTTGGGGGCAAGCAGGCTGGCGGGGGGGCTGGTGGGGGCAAGCAGGCTGGTGAGGAGACAGTTGGGGACGAGCAGGCTGGCAGGGGGGCAGTTGGAGTTGATAAGGCCAGCAGGCAGAGTGGTTAGGGGTGATCAGGCAGGCAGGCAGGTGAGCGGTTAGGAGCCAGCGGTCTCCTAACCGCTGGATTGTGAGAGGGATGTCCAACTGCCGTGGGATTGGGCCTAAACCGGCAGTCGGACATCCCCTAAGGGGTCCCAGATTGGAGAGAGTGCAGGCCAGGCTGAGGGACACTCCTTTCATGCATGAATTTTGTGCACTGGGCCACTAGTATGAATAAATAAAATTTCAGTAGTAAATGTTAACTATGAAGAAGAATGAAGCAGGTGGAGAAACTATTTTAAACCGTCTTTCTCAAGGAACATCTCTCTTTGGAGGTGACAGCATAAAGCTGGGAGATGCTGGACAATGCCATGAAGTAGGTAGAAGGAACAGCAAGTGGAGTGGCCCTGAGGGAGAAGTGGGTTTGGTATTTTGGGGAACAGTAAGATCCATGGAACAGAAGGATTAAAGGCAATGCTGGCAGAAAGCGAAGTTTAAGAGGCATGTAAGGCCCAGGTCACATACAGCTTGCATGAATGGTAGAGACTTAGTCCTAAGAGGTGTTTGTATAACGTAGAAGGATGATGCCAAGCTGCAGTGACTACAAAAGGCAGGACTTGTCATATTTTGTTCAGCTCTTTCTTCCCTGGAAGGAAAGGACAAAGCAGAGATTCTGAAAAGCATCACAACATCACAAGCCTATAAACATCCACCAAAGCCCTGAAAACTCTTCAAAGCTTCTAAAGCCACCAACGTGTCAGTGAGGACCCTAAGGTCCAAGATCCTCATTTGAGAGTTGTTAACCTGAATAAATTCTGGTATTCTCTATGATCCAGGTTCAAGAAAGTGTTTCCCAACCAAAAGTAAATAAAAAGTTATTCAAAAAACCCTGGCTGGTGTGGCTCAATTGGTTGGACATCATTCTTTTGTCTGTGTCCATGGGTTATGCATATATGCATACAAGTTCTTTGGTTGATCTCTTCCCACCCAACCACCCACCCCCACTCTCCCTCTGAGATTTCACAGTCTCTTCTATGTCTCTGTATCTATTTTGTTCATCAACTTATTTTGTTCATTACATGCCACATATGGGAGCCATCATGTGATAATTATCTTTCCATGACCGGCTTATTTCACTTAGCATGATGCTCCCTAGGTCACTCCACACTGTCTTAAAGGGTAAGAGATCCTTCTCTTTTACTGCTGCATAGTATTCCCTGGTGTGAATGTACCACAGCTTTTTTAACCACTCACTGTGATGGTTTTTGATGTGTCAAATTGGCTACAATAAACTACAAGGACAGAAGGAAGAACAGCAGTCTTTTTGTGACATACACATACCTTCTCCCAATTATTCAAGCAAACACTAATCAGGTGCTACAGTAAAGGGATTTTGCAGATGTAATTAATGTTCCTAATCAGTTGGCTCAAGAAAGATTACCCCAGTGCAGTGGTTGGCAAACTTCGGCTTGTGAGCCGCAGCTTGCCGTTCTGTTGACTAATGAGTTTGCCGACCACTGCCCCATTGAGCCTGACTCAATCAGTGAAAGCTCTTTCAGGGAGGGCTTAGGCAGTCCCTGAGCCAGACTTCAAACAGCAATTGAGCCTAGAACTGTTTTCTCTTTATAAAAAATATCTTTATTGTTGAAAGTATTACATATGTCCCTCTCCCCCCCATTGACCCCTTCTAGCCCACTCCTGTTACCCCCACCCCCTGCCTTCACCATCCTATTGCCTATGTCCATGGATTATGCATATATGCACTCAAGTTCTTTGATTGATCACCTCCCACCCATCCACTCTGAATTCTCCTCACACAGCTCTAGTCCACTCTGCCCTCCCTCTGGGGGAGCCCAAGGTGAATGGCTGCACATGAAATTTTGTGCATTGGCCCTTTAGGAGGGTACCTGAATTTCCAGCCTTCTCTCCCTGGCAGACAGCAACCCCACTGCTTTTCACAGCCAGATGTTATGTGAGTACCTTTCTCAGTTCTGGTGCTCTGAGCTGGAAAGCCCAGCTTAAAGTTTAGACCCCAGAGTTCTCAGTGGCAACCCCCCCCCCCCCCCCACAGCTGATATCTCTCTCTCTGGAACTTTAGCTGCTGCTTGTGGGAGTCCGGCCAGCCCTCTCAAGCCTCTGCACTTTCTACCAGTCTCTATGGGGTCTCCACTTTCAGTCCTTGGTTATCAGGGCTCTCTCCAGCCAGTCTTCGGTTGATTATTCAGGGTGGTTTTTCTGTGTTTTAGTTGTAATTCCAGTTTGGTCCTGGAAGAATGTCAGCGTAGCTTCCACTGACTTCACTGCTGCCGTTTTGGAACTCCCAGATATCTTTTCCTTATGCCTAGTTTGTCAAATGTTTTCTACCATGAAAGCGTTGAGATTTGTCAAATATTTTTTTCTGAGTCTATTGAGGTACCACCTGATTTTTATTTTCTGTTTTGTTGGTACGATGTATGACATTAATTGATTTTCTGACGTTGAAACAATCTTGGTTTCTAGGATAAATGCAATTAGTTTGTGGAGCATTGTGCTTTTTTATTATGTTGCTGGAATTGGTTTGCTAGTATTTTTGAGAATATTTTAGTTCCAGAATATTTGTTGGTCTGTAGTTTTCATTTTTTGTGATGTTTTTGGTTTTGGTGAGGATAATATTGGCCTCATATAAAAAGTCGGAAGCATTCCTTCACTCTTCTATTTTTTCAAAGTGTGAAGAATTGGTATTAACTATTTTTTTAATATGTGGTAGAATTTGGTGGTGAAGCCATCTGGGCTGGGGCTTTTCTTTGTGGGTAGTTTATTATTATTATTATTATTATTATTATTATTATTATTTGCTAATACTCACTGGAGGATTTTTTTCCCATTGATTTTTAGAGAGAGTGGAAGGAAGGAGTGGAGGGAGGAAAGGTGGGGAGAAAGTAATAGAGAGAGAAAGAGAGAAAAACATCCATGGGAGAGAGACACATAGATTGGTTGCCTCCCACACTCACCCAGAAAATGGGGCTGGGATCAAATCTGCAACCCATGTATGTGCCCTTAACTGGGAGTGGGACTTGAGACCCTTTTGTTTTCAGGCTAACAATCTAAGTTCTGAGGGATACCGGTCAGGGCTGTGGCTAGTTTTATTTTATTTCATTTTATTTATTTCTTTATTTACTTATATTCTTTATTGTTAGAAGTATTACATATAGTATTACATATGTCTCCTTTTTCCCCCACTGACCTCTCCTGGGCCACCCCCAACCCCTAGCACATGACCTCACCACCCTCGTGTCTGTGTCCATTGGTTATGCTTATATGCATGCATACAAGTCCTTTGGTTGCTCTCTTATCCCCATTCCCCTGCCTTCCCTCTGAAGTTTGAGGGTCTTGTATGATGCTTCACTGTCTCTGGATCTATATTTGTTCATCAGTTTATGTTGTTCATTATATTCCACAAATGAGTGAGATCATGTGATATTTATGTTTCTCTGACTGGCTTATTTCGCTTAGCATAATGCTCTCCATGTCCATCTATGCTGTTGCAAATGGTAAGAGTTTCTTCCTTTTTACAGCAGCGTAGTATTCAATTGTGTAGATGTACCACACTTTTTAATCCACTCATCTGCTGATGGGCACTTAGTCTTTTCCAAATCTTAGCTATTGTAAATTGTGCTCCTATGAACATAGGGGTGCACATGTCCTTTCTGATTGGTGTTTCTGATTTCTTGGAATATATTCCTAGAAGTGGGAGTACTGGGTCAAATGGGAGTTCCATTTTTAATTTTTTGAGGAAACGTCATACTGTTTTCCACAGTGGCTGCACCAGTCTGTGTTCCCACCAGCAGTGCACAAGGGTTCCTTTTTCTCCACATCCTTGCCAGCACATGTCCTTTGTTGATTTGTTGATGATAGCCATTCTGACAGGTATGAGATGGTATCTCACTGTCATTTTGATTTGCATCTCTCGGATGATTAATAACTTTGAACATCTTTTCATATGTCTCTTGGCCTTCTTTTGCCCTCTTTTGAAAAGTGTCTAAGTCCTTTGCCCATTTTTTTATTGGATTGTTTATCTTCCTTTTGTTAAGTTGTATGAGTTCCCTATAAATTTTGGAGATTAGGCCCTTATCAGATACTAGAGGCCCAGAGCACGAATTAGTTCACAGGTGGGGTCCAGCCAGCCTACCCGAGTAGGGGCCATCGGGGCCAGGCCAAAGGGCGGGTAGGGGCCATGGGCAGTTGGATGGCTGGCCAGGGAGAGGGGCCATGGGAAGTTGGAGGGGGGACAATTGTGA
Source organism: Corynorhinus townsendii (assembly GCA_026230045.1). Classification (NCBI taxonomy): domain Eukaryota; kingdom Metazoa; phylum Chordata; class Mammalia; order Chiroptera; family Vespertilionidae; genus Corynorhinus; species Corynorhinus townsendii. The sequence continues at coordinate 47,751,320 of JAPDVU010000009.1, forward strand.
TCCCCATCAGGCCGGTTGGCCACCACAGTGCATGTCATAGCAACCAATCATTTCAGTCATTCCGGTCATTCCAGTTGTTCCATCGTTTAGATCACTTGGCTTTTATATATATATACTAGAGGCCCAGTGCACAAAATGTGTGCATGGGTAGGATCCCTAGGCCTGGCCGGCAATCAGGGCTGATCAGGGCCTTCCTTCCCCTGGCTGGGGCCTTCCTTCATGCTTCACCGCCCCCTGCCTGGTGGTCAGCACACATCTTAGTGAGCAGTTGAACTCCTGGTCAGTCAAACTCCCGAGGGGACAATTTGCATATTAGTGTGTGTGTGTATATATATTACATTAGCAAATATGTTCTCCCATGCAGTGGGCTTTCTTGTTGTTTGGTTGATGGTTTCTTTGGCTGTGCAGAAGCTTTTTATTTTAATGTAGTCCCATTTGTTTACTCTCTCCTCCATTTCCATTGCCCTGGGAGCTGTATAGTAAAAGATATTGCTACAACATATGTCTGATATTTTGCTGCCTTTGGGTTCTTCTAAGACTTTTATGGTTTCCTGTCTTACATTAAGTCCTTTACCCATTTTGAGTTTATTTTTGTGTATGGTGTAAGTTGATGGTCTAACTTAATTTTTTTTACATGTATCTGTCCAATTTTCCCAACACCATTTATTGAAGAGACTGTCTTGCCTCCATTGTATGCCCTTGCCTCCTTTGTCAAATATTAATTGAGCATAATGGTTTGGGACAATTTCTGGGTACTCTGTTCAGTTCCATTGGTCTATATGTCTGTTCTTATGCCAGTACCAGACAGTTTTGAGAACAGTGGCTTTTTAATGTAGCTTGATATCTGGTATTGTGATCCCTCCAACTCGATAATGCTGCAGCTATTTGGGTATTTTTTTATTCCATACAAATTTTTGGAGAGTTTGTTCTTGGTCTGTGAAATATGCTGTTGGTATTTTAATGGGGATTGTATTGAATTTATAGATTGCTTTGGGTAGTATGGACATTTTAATGATGTTGATTCTACCAATCCATGAACATGGTATGTTCTTCCATTTGTTTATGTGTTCCTCTTTTTTCAATGTCCTGTAGTTCTCCAAGTACAGGTATTTTACCTCCTTAGTTAAGTTTATTCATAGGTATCTTAATTTTATTGTGCAATGGTAAATGGGATTTTTTGTTTGTTTGTTTCTCTTTCTGTGAGTTCATTATTAGTGTATAAAGAAGCTATAGATTTCTGGGTGTTACTTTTCTATCCTGTTACATTGCCGAATTCATTTATTAAATCTAGTAGGTGTGTTTTTTTTTATGGAGTCTTTAGGGTTTTCTATGTACAATATCATGTCATCTGCAAATGACGACAGTTTTACTTCTTATTTTCCAATTTGGATGCCTTTTATTTCTTCTTCTTGTCTGATGGCTATGGCTAGCACTTCCAGTACTATGTTGAACAGGAGTAGTGAGAGTGGGCATCCCTGTCTTGTTCTTGTTAGGGGAAATGGTTTTAGTTTTTTCCCATTGAGTATGATGTTGGCTGTAGGTATGTCATATAAGGCTTTTATTATGTTGAGGTATGATCCCTCTATTTCCACTTTGCTGAGAGTTTTTATCAGGAAAGGGTGTTGGATTTTGTCAAATGCTTTTTTCTGCATCAATTGATATGATTATGTGATTTTTGTGTCTCAATTTGTTTATGTGATGTATCATGTTTATTGATTTGTGGATATTGTACCATCCTTGCATCCCGGAATAAATCCCACTTGGTCAAATGTAAAGTTGCATCCAATTTGCTAGGGTTTTGTTGAGGATTTTAGCATCTATGTTCATCGCAGATATTGGCCTGTAGTTCTCTTTTTTTGTAGTGTCTTTTTCTGATTTTGGGTGGGTAGTTTTTTGTTGTTGTTATTGTTTTTTATAACTACTTGAATCTCTTCACTTGTTATAGATCTATTCAGATTATTTATTCTTGAGTCAGTTTCTGTACAGTAAACCATCAATTTTGTGGACCTCAATTTAACAGACTTTGGACTTAGTGGACAAAATTTCCTGTCCATATGTCATGTGTGAAAATTAATGCCCTGTTAATTTAAAAATGTGTTTAACCAAGATTTGCTTATAATTAACTTAACAGGTTTTTTTGTTATTAATTCACTGTTATTATTAACAAATTTTAGCGAATAGGCCATATATTGGAACAACACTGTAATAATTTCACATACATAAATCAATATTGTGTACCTGCAACTATAGTCTACATATTTAAATCCAAGAATCACTGCTTGTAAACATTGTTCTGAGAATGATTAGCATGTGATCACACTGCATCCTGGGTGGCACTGGTTCTGTTGTCTCAGGGTGTGACTTTCTGCAGCACTTTTAACCCCTGCAGACTGATGTTCCCAGGTGTGCTAAGCCTCACACCAGCCAGATACCTCTGTTTACTTGAGGTAACTGATGAATGCACACATTTATTGGACCCAAATTAGTCTATTATATCAAGGTTTTCCGGTAATTATATCTTTCTAGGAATTTGTCATTTCATCTAAGTTATCTAATTATTGGCATACAATTGTTCATAGTATTCCTTCACAATCTTATAGTATTCCTTCACAATCTTTTTTATTTTTTAAATTTCTTTAGGGTCAGTATACTATGCCCTCTATCATTTCCGATTCTGGTGATTTTTTTTTTTTTTTTTTTTTTTTTTGTCATAAGGGAAAACTGTTTCTCTAGTCACAAATTCTCTATTCATAAATCACGATATTTCTGATACTAAATGTGCAGGGTTTTCCACATCAAGAACTTTTCCAGTTCTCTGCAGAAATCAGCTGGATGTCCTATAATTTAATTCTCTCTTGACACTGATTACCCAGAGTTAGTGTAGATCCCACAGGTTAAGGGCTCTGTCCTATAAGACTGTCCCCACTTCAGATGACAGTTACAAGTAGTGGGTCCTGGGGTTACCCACATTTCGTCCAACTTGGATCCAAGTCAGGGGTTCCCAGGACACTAACCTCAATTCACTAACTTGCTGTAATGGCCCAGAGAACTCAGGAAAGCACTTTCCTTACCTGTACTGGTTTGTTATAAAGGACTTCCTAGAGGACACAGGTGAGCAGCCAGGTGAAGAGGTACATAGGGTGAGGTCTGGGAGCATCTCAAGTGCAGAAGCTTCCACCCCGTGGAGCTTGAGGGGCACCACCCTCCCTGCACGTGAATTTGTTCACCAACCTGGAAGCTCCCTGCCCCGTACTAGGATTTTTACAGAGTCCACTACATAGGCATGATTGGTTAGATCACTGCCATGGTGATTAACTGAGTCTGCAGTCCTTCTCCCCTCCGCAAGTCAGGAGGTGGGACTCAAATTCCAACTTTCTAATCACTTGGCTGATTCCTCTGGCAACCAGCTCTCATCCTCCAAACATCACCTCATCAGCATAAACTTGGCGTGATTGGAAGGGGCGTATAATAAACAATAAATTCCTCCTCTCTTTTCACTCAGGAAATTATGAGCGTTTCAGCTCTGTGCCTGGAACCCATGAGGAAGACAGAATATATATATTTCTTCTTATATCACAATAAATCTAGCTAAAGAGTTGTCAACATTGTTTATCTTAAAACAAAACAAAACAGCTTTTGGTTTCCCTGATTTTTCTCTATTTTTTTCTGTTTTCTATTTTGTTAGTTTCTGCTCTTATCTTTATTAATTTCTTCCTTGTGCTATCAGCTTAATATGCTTTCCTTTCTCCAGTGTTGTAAGGTAGAAGGTAGATTAATTTCAGCTCTTCTTAATGTTCATTTATAAATTTCACTTTAATCACTGCTTTAGCTGCCTCCCCTAAGTTTTGACATGTTATTTCTTCATTTTCATTTATCTCAAAGTATTTTCTGATTTTTCTTTTGATTTCTTTAACTTATTATTTAGTGGTGTGTTTTTTAATTTCCACATATTTATTTCTCAATTTTCCCCCGGCTATTGATTCCTAATTTCTTCCTATTGTGGGAAAAGAACTTTGTGTTATTTTTAATCTCTTAAATTTATTGAGATTTGTTCTATGGCCCTGCATGTGACATATCTTGGAGGCTGAATCTGTGTACATGTGAGAAGAATATATCGTCTATGATTATTAGGTGGAATGTTCTACAGATTTCTTTTAAATCCAATTGTTTCAGAGAGATTTTCAAGTATTTTATTTCTTTGTTGATTTTCCGTTCAGTTGTTTACCCCATGAATGGAGTATTTAGGTCTCCAACTTATTATTTGTCTATTTTCCCTTCATTTTTGTCAGTTTTTGCTTTATATATTTTGGTGTACTAATAGTAGGTGCATATATGTTGACACCTGTTACACCTTCCTGGTGTATTGAGCTTTTTATCATTATGAAATGTCCTTCTTTACAGTCTATAAAAGAAAGTTTATGAAATACAAGTGCAGGCAGTCCTCATTTTATTGCACTTTGCAGATGTTGTCTTTTCTTACAAATTAAAGGCAAAAGCCTCACCAGCAGAATGGTGGACTCGATGTACTGCAGTGGTCCAGCACTGACCCACAGTCCCTGAGGTATGCCTGTACACATTTGCAAAGCATGATCTTGGAAGTAAGATTCCCAGCTTCTCAATCGCCTGTGTGTCACGTGCATTTCGTGGCCATCTGTGCCACTGAACCAATCAGTCGGAGTCAGAGACAGAGTGAACCGGTCACCATGGAGACCCTAAGAAGGAAGAAGCCCTACATCATACATGTCCAAGGGCAGGAGAGCGTGAGGAGCCTTCCAGGGGCTTCCTTCTAGGTCTTTGCTACTCAGGTATGACCAGCAGCACCAGCATGGTTCAGGCTCTACCTGGAAACACAGAACCCTAACCCCCACCCCAGAACTATAGAGCCAGACTCTGTACTTCACAGGTGCTAGCTCATAAAAATCTCATAATCAGTGGGAGTCATAGAGGCTGTCACCCTGGCTGTACACTGCCATCACTGGCAGGCAGGGTACTCCCCAGACACAGGGATCAGAATCCGGAGTGGGCCCAGCGTGGAGACTCTAATGTGCAGCCCAATCCTGAGATTCCCCAGAACAATCAACATCTTCTCCCACGCCTCTATCGTAACATTTGTGATAAACACTAATTTATAGGATACTTTCTATCCACCATCACCATGACAAGTATCTCACACTCACTGTCTCCTTTTAGCTTTCTATAATATCATCAACATGACTTGGCATCTTCATTTAAGTAACATGTCCAATCTCAGACAGCTGGTAAGGGGCAAAGGGCAGATTGAACCCCAGGCTCCCTAAGTTCTATGCTCTTCATTATAATGTAGTCACCATTTGCTGTGCCTCTCACTAAAATGTGACCTTTTGAGGTCGAGAATTGTATTATTTTCTCTTGATCTCTGGCTCAACATAGGTGCTCAATAAACATTGAAGAGTATTAAATGCATCATTAACCTGGTATATCACAGATGCACAATAAAAGGTCAATGGGTAAAAGTACGAGTGAGACACAGCCCAGAACCCAGAGGATGACATGTCACCCTTTCTCTCCCTCAGGACAGTGTTAGGAGCTCAGCTGATGCCAACCAATGTTTTATCTGAGTCTGACCTCAACTCGCCATCATCAGACTTTTCATCATATCACACTGCCCTTCTTTCTCAAGGGTAGGGTTCTGAGCTGCTCATGCTAACATTCCTCAGGTGAGTGCATGAATAGCGCTGTGGTCCCCATGTCAGTCATCAGAGAGCAGGGTACAAGAGAGGGCTGACTAAAGGAACTCCAGCCCATCCACCATTACCGTTTCCGCTGAAGTTCTTGACCCTGTGCAATCAGCAGACATTTGTACAAGCTTCTGGAAGGCCTGTACAAAGCTATGCTTTGGGGACCAAACTGCAACATTGATCATCTGCTCAACTTCCTTTCCACTGAAGTGCTCCCCTCCACTCCGACATGCACCTCACACTCACACTCACACCCAGGTCCCCACAGAAACCCAAGAGAGATCAGTGAGTTACTCTGATGTTTATTTTAATGCATCTTAGTCCACACAGTTGATATAAAATCAGAAAAAGCAAAGCAAAAACAAAAAGGTCTGGAGTCTTAGCATCAGAAGGGCACCATATATACATCTACAGTTGGTGGCCAATACAAGTCATTGCCAGACAGTCCTTGGAGACAGAGAACAGCCTAGACCCAGCGGAGCCCTGGAAACTCATGGCCGCAAGGGTCTAGAGACTCATCCTGACCCTCCGACCGCAGGAACATGTGGGAGTGATAAAGCTGTGTTTATGACTTATTATCAGAATAATGATAGCAGCCCAGCCAGGTACAAAGGCAGTTATAAACCATTTATATTACACAGAATTATTGTCTCCATTCTACTTTATGGTGTAAAATTGTTAATTGAATTTCCAGTGAGTAGTTTAGAAGATTAGTGATAATAAGGAATGGTAAATACATAGCACCATTTCATAGTTTTTTTTTTTGTCACTGATTTCTCATCTTGACGTGTGACCAGGACACCCACCTCAGGGGCAAGCATTCCAAAGCCACAGCCATGATTTTGCCATGGGCTCTAGTTTGAGGGTTTCGTCCACATGCGTAAGGCTGGGCGTGGGCCTGGGCAGTGTGTGCCTCTGTGAGAACACAGGTCACCACTGTGAGAGGGCTTCTGGCCATTGGGGCTTTCTACCCACACTTTGGTTTTCTAAATGAGGTGGAGTGGGAGGGAGGTATCGTCTTTCAAATGAAAGGGAAGGGGTGAGATGGAGTTATTTTATTTATGGGTAAAACAAACAAAAAAAAAAAACACAATACTGAGCTTGATTATACAGTTAGGATGTCAAGTTCCTTAGCTATTTCTTTAAGGTTTCAACACAAGGCTGATGGTCAACATATAAAGCAAACAATACTATGTACATATATGTAAAAAGTGTTATAAATAGGTTTTATAAACCATAGATATTATATACATCTTCAATCAACACTAACCCCACCCCCCCCCAACTGCACTCTGTTTGGTTTGGTTTGAGTTTGGGTTTTTGGCTAGCATTTTGGTTTTTTTGTTGTTGTTGTTTTTTCTTTTTTTAGGTTTCCTTCCTCCCTCCCCTGTGTATGCCCAGAGCCTCAGATGAACTGGGCACCTCAGTCGCGTTTCCGTAAGATCACATAGATGAACCCGCTGAGCAGAGCCAGGGGGAAGGCCACCCAGGCCAGGATGTAGGTGAATCCGTAGGAGTAATCAGAGTTGTTGATGTGCCATTCTGTGTGTCTCACCGTGTAAATGGATGCTGCGCTCATCACACACAGACCTGGGGAAAGAGAGGGACAATCCGAGTGAGGGAGAGATCATAGGGGGACCCCTCTCCCCCCCTTACTACAGGGTCCACAGGACCTGGGCACCTTGCCCACACTACTCGCTGCCCTGATCTCTCTCTCTCTCTCTCTCTCTCTCTCTCTCTCTCTCTCTCTCTCTCTCTCTCTCTCACACACACACACACACACACACACACACACACACACACACACACCAGGCCCCCACGTGGACTGCAGGGAGGCAGAGACTGCTGCATGTAGAGAGCATGTAGGGTCTGGAAGAAACTGCTCACACACACACACACACACACACACACACACACACACACACACACACACACACCAGGCCCCCACGTGGACTGCAGGGAGGCAGAGACTGCTGCATGTAGAGAGCATGTAGGGTCTGGAAGAAACTGCTGTGGGGTCCAGGAGTGACAGCAGGAGGCTTGAAGATACAGGGACACGAGAAATAATCAGCACTCCACTTCCAATGTATGTGACCCAGGCCATCCATCATCTTTGCCATCTTTTCTGCCCCATTTCTCTTGCTTTTACTGTCAACCAATTCCCAGTTACCACAGAGTGGTCAGCGAGAATTCAGGTTGCAAGATAAACCTGCCTATCTCCTTACAAGGATGGTTCGGCAGGGGAGCTCCTGGAAACCTGTAACCACTCTCCAAATGAGGAGGCATTTCCTGGAGCCAATGAAAGTGCAATGACACTTTACTGTTATCAGAGTTGTGTCATGGCAACAGTGTTGAGCTCCAGGCAGAGCACAGGGGCAGGGCTCCATGCTAATCCCCTCAGCAGGACTGTCATGTAAGACATTAACAAGCAGACAGAACATACGGAGATGAAAAGTGAGGAGACAAGGAGGAAGGACAGGACATGAAGACGACGCAAGCTGCAGGGGGAGGAGACTATCAAGGGCAAGCTCATTGCACCGGGCTCCTTTCAACAGTTCTTGGTTCCTCCAAGGTTGGATTTGAAGCCAAAAGAGGGTACAACGATATCACATACACAGGTAGGCCAGGCCATCCTCTCTGGCCACCACTGCAGCCCTTTGGTGTGGGAAAGAGAAGAAAATGTCCACCTTGGTCCTCATGAAGCAGGTAAGTTCAAATGCGATAGTCCATGCCCACCACGGCAGTCAGAATCCCCTGTGGGGAGGGGTCCAGTGACATCAGCACCCCAGCCTGGAGTTGCACAAAGCCTGCTCTGTTTCCTCTTGAAAGGAGGGTCTTTGAAAGGCTCTGAGTAATTCTATTATGAATGCAGCAGGCCGTGTGGGATTCCTGCGGTTCCAAAGCTCCCGATGGTCTGGACCACCTACATCTAACCTCACTGCTATTTGATGGGACACTGCAACTTTGTTTGAATAAAGTGCACAATTGGAATTTGTCACATTCACTACCCTGATAATATTGTCCTTCTGCAAGTCAGAGCAGAACACTCCTACTCCACTGGCCCCCGTTGAGAAAGCCACACAATAGTCTTAGAACTACAGTGGGATCAGATCCAGCATCCCGCTACCTACGGAAAGTCTGAGAGGCAGCGAGGACATTTGTGTCAGAGGGGGAACTGAAGCTGGCAAATTTGTGTTAGAGATATAGTTTTGATCTGCTGGGGACACACTATTAGCCTTGAGGTCCATGATTCTCAGTGATCTTCCCCCATTGCTCCATGACTCACCTCTCTAAAGTGTTAATTCTTATCTTTAAGAAGTATTAAAGTTGCCTATTGAGCTATAACCTAGCTACCCAATGAGGGCAGAGCTATAAAAAGAGAAGTATGACCAAAGGAGAGAGGAGGTTAAAGAGAATGCTGAGAGGCCAGGACAATGCATATTGTGTTGGTAGGACTTCCAAATGGGGTGTGTCTAACCAGCACTAGTGTGGAAAATGCAATTGTAGCCATGTAGACCAGCTGTGCATAGACTTCACTGGCAAAGAAAACATCAAAGAGAAAATGTTCTATCAATGACCAAGAGGGATAGAGAGAGGCAGGATACACAAGTGAGATGACTAACTAGATGGCTTAATTTATGACATTTACCCAAGTGGAATCTCAGAAGTAAATGAATTTTAAGTTTTGCTTTAAAAAGCAACAAGCTTAGATACTTACAAAGTCAAAGAGAGGATACACACTTTATAATTATTTTTGTCAGTAGACTGGAGTTTTAGGGAATAGAATACATTATTACAAGTCTTTCTATACATAAAGCAATAGTTGTGCCCTGGAATCAAGAGCAGTTAATGCCATAAAATAGTCCCTAAAAGTCACACATTGCTCCCCATAAGCGGACTATGACTGAATTTCTCAGCAACCAGTACATGGAAATGAATTTTTGAAAGTCCCCCATGGTGAAGGTCAGTGAGGTCCCCATGGTGAAGGTCAGTGAGGTCCCCCATGGTGAAGGTCAGTGAGGTCCCCGTGGTGAAGGTCAGTGAGGTCCTCATGGTGAAGGTAAGTGAGATCCCCCATGGTGAAGGTCAGTGAGGTCCCCATGGTGAAGGTCAGTGAGGTCCCCCATGATGAAAGTCAGTGAGGTCCCCATGGTGAAGGTCAGTGAGGTCTCCATGATGAAGGTCAGTGAGGTCCCCATGGTGAAGGTCAGTGAGGTCTCCATGATGAAGGTCAGTGAGGTCCCCATGGTGAAGGTCAGTGAGGTCCCCCATGGTGAAGGTAAGTGAGATCCCCCATGATGAAGGTCAGTGAGGTCCCCGTGGTGAAGGTCAGTGAGGTCCCCATGGTGAAGGTAAGTGAAGGTCTCCCATGGTGAAGGTCAGTGAGGTCCCCCATGGTGAAGGTCAGTGAGGTCCCCGTGGTGAAGGTCAGTGAGGTCCTCATGGTGAAGGTAAGTGAGATCCCCCATGGTGAAGGTCAGTGAGGTCCCCATGGTGAAGGTCAGTGAGGTCCCCCATGATGAAAGTCAGTGAGGTCCCCATGGTGAAGGTCAGTGAGGTCTCCATGATGAAGGTCAGTGAGGTCCCCATGGTGAAGGTCAGTGAGGTCTCCATGATGAAGGTCAGTGAGGTCCCCATGGTGAAGGTCAGTGAGGTCCCCCATGGTGAAGGTAAGTGAGATCCCCCATGATGAAGGTCAGTGAGGTCCCCGTGGTGAAGGTCAGTGAGGTCCCCATGGTGAAGGTCAGTGAGGTCCCCCATGATGAAAGTCAGTGAGGTCCCCATGGTGAAGGTCAGTGAGGTCCCCTATGATGAAGGTAGGTGAAGCTCCTGACACACTGGCAGGTGCTCTGCTTTCCCCACAGATGACAGTCTGTACTTTGGCAGTGACATGCCCTGAGAGGGGCCTGAGTCTGAGAGTGTAGGCCATTTTTAAGTGGAAGGATACAGACCTGTCCAAACAACATAAAAGTGCTGCCCATTCATGAGTTCACAAGAGTTTCTACTTGTCTCAGGATGGCTGGCTCTGAACAACTCCCAGAAAATTCTTCCTTGAGAATCCTCTTAAAGAGGAGATCTCAAGCCTCCTTTAGTGATGATAGCAGCTGCAGGTAAGTGATTAGAGCCCAAAACTTTGGGAGGGAGCAACCAAGGGGCTGAATGCAAAGGAATAAAGAAATGGTAGGAATTCTCTAAACTTCCTTATCTTTATTCTGATTGGTTCGAGAAACATGCAGTGAGCACCTATTGTGTGCAGGCACTGTTCTAAAGCATCTAGATAAAGAGACCCAGCCCCCATCTTCAGTGAGCGTCATTCAGAAACAGACATGTCAGTAGAAACTTCCAATATTGTATGATGTGACTTCAAGGGAGGGTGAGAGAAATGCACCGGAGGCTCTGAGAGCATGGATGGGCACTGAGCTCAAAATAGGGACTAGAGAAGCCTGACGGGAGAGATGGTGCTTGACCTGGGACTAAAGGATGTGTAAGAGTTAGCTAGGTGAAGAAAGGTGGAAGGGAATTCAGGAAGAGCATGAGCAAGACAAGGAAAACAGAGAGCTTGGTGGAAACCACCAGCAGGTGATGATAAGGGTGTCCCATGATACAGGAGGAGTAGTGCAAGATGAAGCCGGAGGGCTCATAGGCCAGGAAAGAGGGGGCTTCAATGGCATGTTGAAGTTGTGGAGGGAAGTACTTTTTCAGCAGAGGAGAAAGGATGCTCATATGTGTGTTTTAGAAAGATCGTCCCGACAGCTGTATGGAAAGTAGATGTAGGGGTGGGGACAGAAAGTTGAATGAATTGGCTCTTGCACAGCTGCAATGCTGTTAGTGAGTAAAAGAGAAGAAGTGGACACAATATCTATGAATGCTACCCGATGGCAGCAATCGGGTGGACTGGGTATGGAGGAGGGAGAGGGGGCTCTGGCATGACTGGTGGGTTAATTTAGGTAACTGGGAAAACAGTAATGACGTGAAAGCCAAAGGAAATAAATAGTTTCAAATAGTGAATAGAAACCCGTACAGGAAGGATTGGAGGAATTCAGCCAATGACTTAATAGTGGACCTTGGTAACCTTTGCAAAGCAGCTTATTTGAGAGCCTGCAGCAGAAGCCAGAGTGAGACCGGCTGGAGAGTGAATGCCAGGTGAGACCCGGAGCCAGTGGGGAAGGTGCCTCGTGGTGTTGGTGTGATGAGTGAGTGAGGGGCTCTGTCTCACCATCCCCATCCTTAGGGTGATAAGGTGGGGCAGGAGAGGCTGGGTGATCTGTCCTGCTGAAAGCTTTGACTCTACATCTGATCTACACAAGTCTTCTCTGTGCAGCTGGCCCGGTTGCCATTCCAGCAGTCAAGTGAGCCCTGCAGCCTAGGAAGTTGCCCACGGCATTCTAGATTTTGGGCACAGCCAGTGCAGCATGTGCAATGATTGTCTCATAAGGAGGGTGCTGAATGTGGTACCCAACTGAAGCTGCCTTTGATCCATACAGAACAGGGGAGGCACCATGCTCTTACTCATCTTTCAAATTATTTCATCCTAAAGCCCTATATCTGTGCCTATATCAACCTGACAGAAACAAAACAAGCAGCAAGTAAAACCCACTCAGGAGTCTCCTTCTCCCATGTTTTCTGTTCCTTTTAATGGCAATGAACTGTAACTACACATGTGACCTGTGTTTGATTCTGTCTATGGAACACAGTCATGAGTCATCCAGTGAGTAGGTTATTCAAGGCCTTTTTTTATGTGGTGTGCACAGAGCTCATGACTGGTGTAAGGAGTGAAATCAATAAAAATATGCATAGCTCCTTTTCAGGTCTATATCTATAGGACTTTCTTGATGTTTTTCCATCTAGCACAACCCAATGCAACCCAGCTAGGGCAAAGGCAACTACTATCTGGGACCAGGTGGCTACAGGCTCTGCAAATGAGAATGACACTGAAACCCAGACACAGGATCAGCATGGCCTTTCTCTAAGAAGGAGGTAGAGAAGAATTGGTGGCTCGTGAACAGGAGGAGCTGTCTGTGAAGAAATGTCCCTGAAGAACGGGCAGTGGGATTAGGGGCTGTTTAAAGGCTACATCCTGTGGTTCTGAGCCTGGAGGAACCTCAGAGTCGCCCAGGGAACAGCCCCACCCAAGAGCTCTTAAGTAGGATTCTTCAGGGATGAAATCTGAGCATAGGATTTTTTTTAAAAGCACACCCTCTTCTAAAAGGTAAATCTGTTTCACAGCTAAGCTCAAAAAGCACTTAACTAGGTGCTTTTGATATGTCTTTAGGAAAGCACTTAACTAGGCGCCTCTTGATATGTCTTTAGGAAGCAGCCAACCCCAGAAGTATGTAATCAAGGAAAGACAGCTCTTAAATGTGAGATGTGTGGCTTATTATGAAATGGAGAAAGGATGACGCAGCAAAGCAGGTGGACATATAACCACACGCAGAGCTGTAATCTGGAGCAAGGCAGACATAGCGCCTGAATCTTGAATCAGCCCAAGAGCTCCTCACACCTTTTGCTACCTTCCCCACACCCTTAGGTGCCTGATCTGTAAAGATCACAGCTAACCTTCCCTCCATCTCCCGAGAGAAGCTATGCAAAGACAATCCAGCCTGCACCTCTCACTTGGGAGTCTGCTGGCTTCCACTTAAAACGCTTTAGGCTTTGAGGATGCATCAGCCCTGCGTGGACCCTACCTACTGTGGCAGCAACACTTTGATTTACATTCCATGATTGTGGGCTACTTGCTTCCCCCTCCCTCTCTCCTTTCCCTTTTTTGTTTTTTGTCTGTTTCAGCTTTCCGGATCTGTTCCTCGACATTAAGCTGTAACTTCTCAGGCTGTCCCCAGTTCTCAACTCCAACAACCTTCCCTACTTTTCTCTCTAGTTGCTGGTTTCTTAATGGGTTGTGAATTGGGAAAGACATGTGACAATATTGATTTAAAGTTGCCACAAATTAAGAGTCAGGAAGTCTCTGTCAAATCCCTAACCCATTTACTTCTCAATTTTAATGGAAAGACCCTACAGCAGGTTCAAATGCAACATTCCAGAGACCAGAGGTTCCTAGAAGACAAACTTTCAGGTCCTATTGGCTGGAGTTAACAGTTGAACAGAGCATTTGTAAGACTTAGAACTTACAACTGCTATTTTGGCTCAACATTTCTAATTCAAGATATGGACAGCTAAACTGACAAACTTATAACTGAAAACCGGGTCTTGTGAGAGATAAGCAGCCAGATTTGAAGAGGATAAAGGAAGAACAACTTAGTGCTTTTAAATTCAGGGGATTTTATAGAGTTCTAACAAGACTTGCATTGGGTTCAGAGGTGAATCAAAGCAGTGAAGCAAGTACGGACAGTAAATACACTTTGGAAGATGAGAAAACCTCAACTCCTAAAAGCTTTTTGCTGAACGAAATACTTTAAAACAGTGCAGGGCCAGCATTTGCGACTTCATGGTCATTAACTCTGGCCTTATCAGGATGTGGCTGCAAAGGCATCGTCACAGGATTTAAAGCTGAGCTAGCTCAGCAGGAGAGGACAGGCTGCCTCTCGGAGGGGCCCCTGCAACAGCGATGGGGCTCTTCTCAGCCAGTGCTTTCAGTCTAAGTAGTTCTGAAGGTGCAGGCTCTTACTTATTACAGATGCGTGGGGCCTTAAGAATAATAAATGATGCAAATTTGCATGGATTTTTCCACTGTATATTGGTCAAGGGAAAATAATGCAGAAAGCAGAGTTTCTACCTTGGATTTTGTGCTCCTTGGAAATGTTGATGTATTCTGCATCTCTAAATATAAAGAGGCGCCTACCTGTAGTCAGTCCCTGTGGTCTGAGGGAGTGGAAGCATTCAGGTGATTCTCCCCAAGGCCAATTTATTCATCAAGTAGAGTCACAAGCTTGTACAGATCAAATATAAATATTTTTGAAACTTCTGCTTCCTAGGTCTACATTACTTTATCTTGAGGACACATCCATTGGTACAGTGGGTATAATCACAGTGGGTGAATCAAAGAAATCCCAGACCATGAAGTCGCAAATCGCCTCTGGAAAATGGAGTGAGTAATGACAACTCTGCTGCCAGCAGGCCTACAGATGATCTTACTGCGTAGTTAGTAATTCACCAAGCTGGCGACAATCCAGGAGCTTGGTTTGGTATAATAAAACTGTGCAAGTGCAAAGCACGATTTGGTTTTGAAACCCTAATACTGTGCATATTGAAACATTATATTTAAGTATTTAATGGGAAGTGGATCTCCAGGTTACTTGCTTTTTCCAGTAACTCTCTGGCTTTTAGAAAAGGTCATCAACATTCAACCTGAGGCTGTGTCTGTCCATACATCCCTGTGCAAGCCGTTATATCCACCCATCCATCCATCCATCCATCCATCCAGAATGCATGGGCTGTTTTCAACTCTCCACATGACTGCTCCTGAGCACAAGCTGGTGACTCAGCACCGGGGACATTCTCACAACCAACTAGAACAAGATGCCATTTGTCTACTTGGATGCCAGAATCTAGAACATCTCATAGCAGCCAGATGTCCTCTGGTCCATCTGGAGTCTGTGATTTATTAACTTGGGCTATAGAACCCACCACATTTGTCTCTTATTCCTCTCAATGTCCCCCTGAATTGGTAGAGTAAGACACTGTTCAGAAAAGAGAGACAAAGTCGGAGGATTCGCCCTCCACACTAGAGGCTTCTAGGACTCTCGCATCGGACAACCTGTCCAGTGGGGGAACTAGAAGGCAGTTTAGGGCGGAGATAAAGATCTTGTGTGTTGTCAGGGACTCCTGTTTGGGAAATGATGGCAGATTATACAATGCTGACAAAATGAAGACACCTGAAATGACAACAGGAAATCAAGCCCAGGAGAACAGAGAAGCTGGAGTGAAGGAGAGCAGGAGTTTGTTAGTGTGGCTTCATCGCTGTGCAGAGTAAGAGACACACCCAAACCCCTTGGCTATTCTCAACAGCATGTCAGGGCCATTCTCTAAGCTGAGGCTGGAGAGCTCCCTGGGGCATAAGCTAATCTCTAGGAACTGGCCTCTGCTGTACTGATACCCTCTGCATTGAACTCTGATCGTGGGTCCATATTGCAGCTTTCTTCCTGGTGACAGGTCTGGTTGGGTCAGGAAACTTCCTTCCAGAACCCTAACTCCTATTTTCTATGCACACCATTAAATGAAGAAGTGGGTAGTTCCCTGATTCTAAGGTATATGCACAGGTGTGCACACACACAAACACACGCACACACATCTGTACTTTATGAAAACCATTCCATGAGCAGACTCAGGAAACATCAATCACTCCGGGGCCAAGCCCTCCTAATAACTGATCAGGCCCAGCTCTTGCATGCACTTCATCGTCACCACTTACCAGCAAGAATCTGGAAGATCCCAGTGAGGTAAAACCGGCCCCCTTTGGTGATGGTGAAGAGCTGGTAGAAGAACAGGAAGAGGGACAGCACACTGAAGATGATGGACAGGATCATGGTGGCCTGGACAGACTGTAGCCATTCTGGAGGGAAGAGACACGGGGTTAGCACCACCAGCATGGCCAAGGGAGGGCCTTGTCACGAGGAGCATGGGGCCTGGTGCACTATGACCCTTGAGAGGCACAGTCCTCCCAGGCTGCACAAGCCCTCTTTTGTGAGCAAAATTGGACAATTCGCTTTTGTCCTCTTAAAAGTCAATTGTGGACATTTTAGGAAAGGGCTATAAGACATTATCTACAGTCCTACCACTAGCAGTTAAATTCAAATTAAAATGTATTAACTTGCCTTCCAGTCTTTCTACCAAATGTATTACTTACATATATGTATGTATGTATTAAAGAGGGTCTGAGCCCCACACACTGCCTTTTCTCTTCTCGACTTCAGAGGTTTTTGAAGGACTTGCTGGAATCCCTACATTACAAGAATAGCTTAAAACCACTGTTCAAAATGTTAGCATTCCCCAAAGAATATATGTATCTGGGGGATGGATGGGAATAAGGAAATGGTAGAAAATTGGAAGAAAATGCTGATGCAGAAGAGCTATGAAGATCCATTTGCTCAGCCAAGCTGTATCTGTTCTTGGCCAATCTTGACCCTCATCATTAATCTCAGCACAGAGCAGTTTGTGCTCAAATCATGTGTACAGGGGTCATGGATTACATTTCCACATCTTTATGGAACCCCCTCACCTTAGATCAAATCTCCAGGCTTCCATCTGAAATTCAGGCAAGAAAGAGTTCTGGAGTTCACCATCTACTGCAAATAATGTCATTTCAGTAACCGAGGAGGAGTGGACACACCTGGGCTCTGCACTCCAGAGGGAAACCCAGGGCATCCACTTAGCAGAGCTGCGCTGGGCCTCACCCACCTGTCACCTGTGTCCTTCATTCCAAGTGCTAAAGACACACTCGGGCAGCACTGCTCTAAACAAGCAAATGCAACTGGAGGAGGCCCGGGTTTATCCTCTCTGCTCAGTAACCAGCTAGTGTGCAGCGGCTCAGAAAAAACACACTGATGCGCAACACAGCATCCACAGCTATGAGATGTGGAGGGTTTATAATCCTAACTGGATATAAACCTGGTTTAGGTTACAAGTCATAGCTCATGGTGAATTTTAAAGGTGCTGGATAGATTAACTGTTACTGGAGCTTCCCATGAGATTTTCCAGACACAGGAGAAGCTTTAGAATTGGAAGGAACAGGAGAGGTCGACTACTTCAGCTCCTTTTTCCTGAAAGACAGAGATGTCCGGGGACGTCTGGATGAGCCCATTGGCACAGCCAAACCCTGAGGGCCTGACTGCAGCTTGGTGTTCTTTTCACTGTGACAGAACATGTGATTTTTCATTTTTTCAATTTATTTGTCAAGTAAGGTAAGAAACTGATGTTGAATGGGTTTTGAGCCATCCTGGCTTCATTTTCATATATCCCTAACGAAATGTTTGTCTGTATCAGCACAGTGGTTCTCCTGACGAACCGTCGGCAATAAAGCTAATGTTGCCGTCACATTATTATTTTTAAGTAAACTAATTACCCAGCACTCCAGTAGGTGAAGCTAGAAACCTAAAGAAATCTGAGACGAGATGAAGATTCACAACTAAAACAGACCGCGACTCAGCTTTTCTGGGAGGTTCCTCTACGTGCACCTGCAGAAGGAGTGTGGCTGGTGCAGACCACATCCTGGTTTTCCTCTCCAGGTCTGAGATCTCACCTTAGTCTTTACCCCCACTGCCAGGACAACGGGAACTTCTACCAGACCTCATATTGAGAGAAAACTCAAAATCTCCTACATGGTTTTGTTAAATCTACATGAATAGGGAAGATCCCTTAGATTAAATAATGTAACTAAATCCTTCTTGAAACTTCGTTTACCAATAATTTGAACTTTAGTCCCATCTCCATTACAACTGAGATATTTTGTCAACAGTTGTTTCTCAAATCAGATCAGAATGAGTAGATCAGGAAGTTTTTATTCAATGAGCATTTGTTGAACACCTACTGTTTTGAGTCAGGCCCTTTGGTTGGTTAACCCCCTGGGGACTAAAGTTAAAGAGCAAGATTTTCAACCAGAATCATAATAAGTAAAACACATACATAAAGATAGTATGTCCAATTACGTCATCAATTACAATATATGTGAATGGATTCAAGTAATTCATTATACGATGTAGAATTTCATTTTTAATTACATCATTCGTATGTATAGTCTTATATAAGAGGTACACCTAAATCAGACAAGTCAAAAATCAAAGATTTTCAAAAGAAGCACCAGGAAAATATTAACAAAAAGAAACTAGGTAGCCCTAGCTGGTTTGGCTCAGTGGATAGAGCGTCAGCCTGAGGACTAAGGGTTTGATTCCAGCCAAGGGCACATGCCTGGGTTGTGGGCTTGATCCCCAGTGCATGGTGTGCAGGAGGCAGCTGATCAATGATTCTCTCTCATCATTGATGTTTCTATCTCTCTCCCTCGCCCTTCCTCTCTGAAATCAATAAAAATATATTAACAAAAAAGAATAAGGTGTACACACAACATTATGTTATTATGTAAATACACACCAAAAAACTACATGTGTATTCATAGGTACACATGCATGAATGTGTGTGTGTTCATTGGAAAAGGAAGCAATGACGTGCTAAACTCCTATCAATGGTTACCCCCAGGAACTGGAGCTAGAATGAAGGACAATTTGGTTTAGAAGGCCTTTCATTTGACCTATATCATTTGGTTTATTTTTAATAAGGAGGTTATTTTCATGTAATATGTAAACAATTAAAACCAATTTAAAAGATGACACAGTAAAGAAGACATGGCAGTCAATAAGAAGTTAGAATTCCAAAACTCAAAGCACTGGTGGAGCCCTGGGCAGAACTGGGTCCACCTGCGAGGAGTAAAGGGACTTTCCTTTCCTCACCCGCTGACCATTCAAGCTGCTGATGGGCAGAGGGGTAAACAGAGAGCCAGGAGGAAGTCCAGCCAATCTGCCCAGGAGGCTGGGTAAAGATCCCAAAGCCCGGTTGGTACTGTCCCGAAGAGAAGCCCATGATGCCCCGAAGTGATTCCGAGGTCTACAGGACTTCGCTCCACAGCCTGAACCACTCATGGGAACTGGCCCAGACCAGCGTGGCAGCGATGAAGAGCTGAGCCACACGCTCCAGGCACGCAGGAGCCTGGTCCCAGGTGAGGATATGGGAGCCCCGACTCTCCCGGGTGGTCACGCGCTCTGGTTAGAACAGGGATAACTCTGTTACTTAGCTCTGCTGAACACATTTTTAATTTGCAGGCTACCATGTGCCAACCTCTGCAATAGCCCAACAGATCAGATGTACAGAAGATAATTATTAGCTGGATGCAATGGAACAGCTGCCAATGGCAAACCTGTTCATATGGAGCAAACCTACTGTGAGGCCAATTCCAAGGGGCAGACACCTACCCAAGCCCCAGGACAAGTTCGCAGTCACTTCCAGAGACACAGCCAGTGCCCACTGCCACCCTCCTGGCCTCCCCAGGGCCTCGTAAATATGGTGGGATTCCCAGTGGCAGCCTTTTCATCTCCATCCTTGGTGCTGGGCACAGGAATGAAAAGCCCTAAAACTCTTTGCAGACCTACTGTTCTCATGCGAGGGCCAGGTGAAAGAGCACTTACAGCCTCTGGACATGGGCCGCGGCTGCAGGCAGACCCAGCTCCCCAGGAGACATGGGGAAGGGTGAGTGGCTCCATGATCAAAGCTCACTTCAAGGTCAGATTCCTGCTGCGGGCAGCTAAGCAATGAAGGAAGTGCATCTGCCCCCTCAGCTGTATTCTTAGCCTGGGCCCTGCAGTCCAATCAGTTATGGGCCCAGAAAGGATGAAGCACTTTTATTTATTTATTTATTTTATCCTTACCCGAGGATATGTTTATTGATTTGAGAGAGAGAGAGAGAGAGAGAGAGAGAATCATCAATGTGAGACAGAAACATGGATTGGTTGTTTCTCCTATGCGCCCTGACCCGGGATTGAACCCACAACCTGGATATGTGCCCTGACCAGGAATGGAACCCACAGCCTTCTGGTACATGGGATGGCACTCCAACCAACTGAGCCACCAGCCAGGGTGGATGAAGCACCTGTAAATGTGCATTCACCTGAGTCCTTCTGCACTCTCACTGCCAGCACGGAGCCACCCCGTCTTGTCCCGACACCCCTCGAGTCCCCTTCTGGTTAATTCAGAAAAGCTCTCTGACTCAGTTAGGAGAACAGTTGGAACATAAATTGAAGAGGCCACGGAGAAACAAGCTGTGAGGAAAGAGGCCATTGGAGGGGACGAACCCAACTACAAGAGGCAGCACCACACATCAGCATGATGCTTGGCTGTTCTCAAAGGCACGAGACTCACAAGGCTTGGCCGCCACCCTCACACCTCCCATCCCACAGCCGTCACACAAGTCTCCATTTTCCTTACTTCTTGGAGAGAAATGTCATTCCAGAAATAGTTGACTTGCCAAGAGGCCTCCATCCTAAACAATGTGGCCTTTGCGATTGGCTTCGCCTACCCGCTGGAACATGCGGGGCCCAGCAGGTCCTCCCCCAGGGCCCCAGCACCCCCCAATCCAGACCAGCTGCTGGCTTTGAAATAGGGTTCAGACCTCCAGCCAGCTTTGCTGCGGCCCCTGCAGATGGCGAGCCCCAGTGAAAAGCTACGTGGACCTTCAGCCCACGGACATGGACCTGGAGCTCAGAGCGAAGAGGAAGCCACATGAGCATGGGGCATGTTAACTAGGGCAGAACCTACGACTGGCAGCTAATGAGCACAAACTGCTCATGCAGGGGTTTCAGCTAAATCTGACACAACCATTCAATTAACTACACTCCTAGGCAAGAGTCTCCGTAGAACTAAATAAGCACACTAACTATTTTCCAGCATCTAATTTATAGGAAACACAATACAGCCATTGAGGTACCTGAAGTACCTGAAAGTCAAGGCCCCTTTTACTCCCTGGTTGGAAAACTCTAACTCCAGAAGGATCTGCTTAGGCTGTATTTCCCAAAGAATTGTGGTGGGAAGACTTACCCACCAGTTAATTTTAAAAAAAAAAAATGAGGGAGTGGGTTCCATGATCAAGTATTTAGCCTCCCTCCTTGGACATGACAATGAACAATGAAATGTAAAGCAGTGTTGGGGGAGGGACTGCTTAACTTTCAAATTTTAGTTATCAGAGACATTTTTTTAAGAATAGCTCACTTGGAAATGCTGGGTTTGTCCATCAAAAATGATGGCGAAGAGAAGAAAGACACTTTTAATTGTCTGACCATGAGAGGTTTTAATGGAGAATGTACTTAGAGAATGACTGAGTTCTTAAAGATCTTTGGGTTTAAAAGACATTCTCAATGTAAAAGTAATCTAAGCCCCCTCTCCTTTTCAGTCCTAAAGTATAAAAAAGGGCCAAGCATCGTGCACATTAAGAGCTAGACCCAATATGGCCCCTGCCCACATCATAGTGTGCCATTGACATGCTCGTCCCCAGCACACTCCCTGCTCTCCTCTGCACACCTCCTCCAGTTCTACTCCATGTCCAAGGCCCAGCTCAAAGGCTGCCCCACTCAGGATCCCCCCAGGTCACCACTGCATCCTGCATGTGAAGAGGTGCTGGGCTGCATGTGATGTGGCACCCACCCCAGATCCTCCTCTGGGCCCACACCATCAGGCAGCCAGGGCCTTGCCCCAGCGTCCAGTCAGGTAGAGCAGAAAAGCAAGGACTCCCGATGCCCAGGCTACTGGGTTTCCCAGGACAACACACTGGAGGTGCTGAGAAGTGCAATGATCTATCTGAAAATGAGTGCATAAATGATGCTGCTGCCTTTCCTTACATTCAGAATCCACAAAAGATAGAGAATTGCGGGGGGGTGGGGGTGGGGGGGGAGTCGGGGGGGAAGGGTATGGCAAAGGGAAAGAGATTCCTCGGATCCTCTAGGCATCCACAAGCCATCCCCCATCTAGCCTCAGAGCAGAAGCTATCTGAGATCAGAGTGATCTGGGATCAGAGGCGATCCTCACACAGCAGGACTCCGAGGCATCTCCCCAGCACCAGAGAGCCCCTGACAGAGTGAGGCATCATCTAGAGAAAGGAAGACCCCAGGAGACAAAACCATGGTCTCCAAATAATTGAAGAAACAGTCCAGGGACCCTAAAGAGATTTAGATTCATTAAGGACAAGCCCTGCAACTGAGTAAAACCCAAGCCTAGCACATCACGCATGAACAGAGACCACCAGAAAAGGCTGGACAACAAAGTAATTTCTTAATTGACACATCGCATGGCATTCCTCCCACATCACCACCACATCTTCCCAATCTCGCCTGCCAACTCCTTCCTGGACCCCGTTCTCTCTGCTCCTCTTCTCCTGTTCTTCCCGGTAATTTTATTCCCCACCGTGACTAGGAACACCCATGTGGACTAAGAGCCCCCACATCTGAATGTCCAGCCCAGACCTCTGCCATGAGCTAAGGACATCTAAATCCAAGTGCTTTGATCACATTCCACACGGTCTACATATCAGAATGAGCTTTCGAAACTCAATCACATCCCGCCACTGTTCCACTTAAAGCCCTTCAGTGGTGTCTGGCTGTACTCAGTACCAGGGTCTGTGAAGCCCCAGCGATCAGCCCTCTCACCCCTTCCTCCACCAGCACATGTAGCCCCCGGCCAGCCCATCACTGGTGAACACATCGCCTTTCCTGCCCAGGCCCTGGGCCCTTTCCTCGACCTCCAGCAATTTCCCTCTGTGTCTGTCAGGGGACTGGCCCCTCTGGTTTTTAAGTCTCAATCCACAGGACCAGGAGAGGAGGAGGCTTTCTCCCCAGGGGCGACTTTCTGTTTCACACCTGCTTTGTCTCCTGCAGAGCCCTCTCACCATCACAGTTATTTACTTCTCTGTCTCCCCCAAGTCCAAGAACAGAGTCTTTTGGCTCTGTGTGCCCAGTTCAAAGAATAAGTGGGTAGGCCACATTGTCAGCTCTTCAAATGAAAGGGGCTCCCTTGACAGGTAGTGAGTTCCCCATCACTGGTAGGATGAACACCACAGGCACATGGCAGAGGGGTCTGCGCTAGGTTGGACAGGGCGAAGGGATGGGCCCCGTGACTTCCCAGGAATCTGCCAACGCTGGGCTTCTGTGTGTGCCAACGACTGCCCACCGGGAGGCTTCCTCCCAGCCACCTTCTCTCACCGAAAATCAACACCCGCCACCTCAGGCTGCATACCAGCCAATCCCTGCTCCTGAAATAGTATAAGGGATGCTTTCTGGACGCGGGTGAAATCCTAGGCATGCAATCTGAATTTTTTAAAAAGCAAATTCTGTGAGAACATTCCAAATTAGCTCCTGGCTGCTGGCACCTGAGGAGAAATGGGGAGGGTGGGAACATCAACATGATGACACCACATCCCACCCCTGGGTCTCTGCTGCCGACTTCGGCAGCCCACAAGGGCCTGTAAAATTACTTGGACAGAGGTTGTGGGTTGGCCCAGGGAGCCACAAATATGTTAAATTGCCAAACATGGACCCATAAATGCAGAGGGCCTCCATGTTTTCGAAACTCTGACCGAGAGCTGAGCCACAGACGAGGAAACGGTCTAATGCCCTTGACGGAAGGACAAGGCCACTCGCGGGGTGAGCAAGAGGACTCAGGGGCTGTGGACACAGACCACAGGAGACCACTGCGCCCTGAAGGGGGAGCTCCGACACTGGCAAGACTTCTTTTGTTCCTAATTTTCCATCCAAAGCACTGGACTACTGCTGCCCACAACTGCCGAGTGCCAGGAGCCAGTCACTGTTGCTTAGAGAGAAAAGAAAGGCACAGGGCCCACTCTCCCGGCTTCTGATCCTGGCCCAGCTCACACTCTGCGGCATAGCAGAGCTGCCTGGGGTCACCGGGAAAAGGGGTGCATGTGTGCGGCTGCCTTTGTACACAAGAGGTGGCAAGGGGCAGGGACACCCTGGAGGAAGGCCCAATTCTTTCCTCCATACTTTTGTGTTGAGCACAGGCCTCCTCTTTAGTAAGAATGAAAATGCTTCAAGAATGAATACATTTTATGTGCCTCATAACGCAGCATGAGAAAGTTTGTTAACTCTCTTCTGAGGCAAAAGGGTCCTTGGAAAGTGGGAACAGGGGGTGGAAGGCTGGTTTTACTGAAGACAAGCTCTGCCTGCGTCCTGCCTCCATGTGACCCTCTGATGCTGACGAAGGCAGGCCAGGGACAGGCATGGCCAGGGCTGTGCCTTGCAGTCCCAGAGTCGGGAGCCAGACTCTAGCCCCCCAGCCCTTGCTGCTACACATCAGGTCCACATGGCCAAAGACAGAGTGGGAGAATACTCGTGCATACCTGGGACTTAAAATCTGGGTAATCCTGAGATTTCAAAACAAAAAGCATTAGTTCACTCAATGCTAGACAAATGCTTTGCTAACCTCTGGCCAGTAAATTTTAAACTCACCTGTGGTATGAGGACCCCAGGAAGATGGGCACCTTCACGACTTGGGAAGGAGGCTTGGTACACCCCCATCCCAGGCCCCAGCGACAGCTGCTCAGGTTTTATCAGTTTGAAAACCGGGGCTCTAGGGACTGGCCTCATCTGTCTCTAGATGGCGACCCACTGTGCACACGCTACCCAACAGGCCCGCCCGCCACGCCGTGTGCACCACTTCTTCATCAAGGCAGAACGAACCTGTTTATTATTCAATTGAATTTCCTAACATAAAATATTGTCCTCAGTTATTTTCTGATCATGAAGTGAAAGGTCTTGAAATGAGGAAGGCAGCAGAGGAAAGGAAAACCACAAAACTGACCAGAATCCGTAACCTGGAATAATCACAGAACTGGACTGAGACACCACAGGGAGTTTAATGCTTGCTGGCCTTGCCCTGAATGAGGGAACTAATGCTTTTGTTTCATGATTCTACTTTGTAAGATTCCTGACACATTCCACCTTATAAATGTTCTGGACTGTTATTCTAAGTTGGAATAAAACAGGCATCGATAGAATACATATAAGACAGAACAGGTCACATGAAATCATAGAAACTAGAAATGGATCTATATGCACCAGACTCCTTGGGTTTAAGGACCGAGGAGCTGGCCCGCTACCCTTCTCCTCGCTGTTCCCGCCATTCTGCCTCTGTTCCTCAACCCTGCCAGGCTCCTTCCCTCCTAGTGACCTTGCCCTTGATAGTCCCTCCACCTGGAACTTCTCTGAGATGTCCAGGTGGCTGACTCCCGGTCATCCTCAAGGGGTCACTTCTCCAGGAAGCCCCCTCTCCACCCATTCTGCCTGACCACATTGCCCTCTCTCATTGTCTTTGTAGTTCCTACCAGGGCCCACAATTACCCATGTTTGTTTTCTGTTTCACCCAGGAAAACATGAGTTCTTACTCTTGTATCCTCAGTGTCTACAATGGTACCTGAGCATGGTAGGTATTCAATGAGTCGTTCTGAACGAAAGAACAGAGGAAGGGGCTCCTGTGGTGGGGAGTTCATGACAAGGACCTAAGAGAAGGCTGAAATTCCAAGGGGAGTGGAGGGAAGACGGCCAATGAGCTTTCATGGGAAACAGGAACAGGTCAGGTTTCTACAGGCCTCAGCACAGACTGTCCCCGGGAGGTTAGAACCAATAAGGGGACTCTGACAGGTTTTAACTCAAGAATGCTATGATTAGGTTTGGTTTTTTAATGTCACCCTGGATTCAATATGAAAAATGAGTTACAAGGGAGCAAGAAAGGTTAGGAGTTCAGAGGCTGTGACAGTAACTCTGACAGGTGAGGGGGCCACACACATGGGAGGGTGAGTGGCCATGGCTCCTATGATGACTGAGAACAGAGTCAAGGCGGACTCAATGCTCAGCTTGCTGGCAGAGGGGCAGCATCCACCAAAATACTAGACATGTCAAAGGGTAAATGGGGTGGAGGACGGTGAACACTGCCTGGCTGGGCTGCCTCTGAGACCTCCCGTGGAGCTGCCTAGTAGGTAGCTGGATATGAGGGTCTGGGGTTCAGGAAACAGGTTCGGACTGGAAGGAAACAAAGGTTCAAAAGACACCATGAATAAGACTGCATTATGACCAGGGAGGTGAGAGAGAGGGAAGTGGAAGGATTCTACATTCCTGATATGGGTCCTGTGGAAGGGGGATGCTCCTGACGAAGCCCCAGATATAGCAGAGATGGACATTTGAAGAATCCCACATCTGCTCTGAAATTGCCTGGGGCCCAGCAGAGCTACTATACAAAAGGCTGAGAAGATCTGGAGAGCGGCAGACAAAGCCTAGGAGAGAAGTGTTTCAAGCTGGCTTACTGGGAGGTGCTGGCTATAAAATGTGTTTTGAATGGAGAAGTCATGCATCTCCTAAGGCCAAAGACTACATTCTCAGCCTCCCTTATCACTAGGTGTGGCTGCGTGACTAAGTTCCAATGAAGATAGAAACAAGTATGTGATCTATCCGGGATGTTTCAGGAAAAGGGAAGGGGACACATTCTCCTTCTCCTCCTTTCTCCACCCTATTGCATGAAGCATGGAAGAAATGGCTGGGAGCTCTAGCAGCCTGTAGGTCCATGAGGATGAGGGCCAAAGCCAGAAGGTGGCAAATAAATAAAGCAAGAAAGTGCCTAACAACTTCAAGAAACTGCCAAACCTCTTCTTGGGATTGCCTACTTTAGACTTTTTTAAAAGAGAGAGAAATACACTATCTCATTTAAACCACTGTCATTTGAACCCGTTCTGTTGTATGCTGTGGATCCTAATCCTAAAGGGAACATTCCATCCCCTGCATTGCTTTCCCCTTGCTGTAGGTCACATCCTTGCCTTGATAGGGAATATCCTCCTCTTTGCCTGTATTTATTTAAATCCTGCCCATGCTTTGGAGAATGGATCAAATTCCACCTCCCACAGGAGACTTCCCTTCCACTTCCTCCCTGGACCCTGGCACTGCCTGCCAACCCCTACACCTTGGGCATCTGGCCTAAGCTGCCTTCGCAGTAGTTCATCCCTCCACGCTGACCTCCTGACTCCTCGAAGAAGCTCAGGACTATCAAGGACATAGGCCTTGGATTCCATACAAGGTCACCATGAATATGCCCCCAATAAGCCTCTCTCACCTCTACCTGCAGCCAGGGGCAGGGTGGGGTCAGAATGTAATTAAATTCCAAAAGTGGAAAGACAGGCAGGAGTGAGGGCAGTTTGTAAGATATCTAAAACTACTTCTAATATGAAGAGGCAACTTGGGGAAAGATCTGATACGCCTCCTTCAAACTATATAACACAGATGTTTGACCGCCATACAGTTAACTGGGCAAGAGGCATGATTCATATAAAAAACAAAATGAATGGCAACCCGGAGAGGTATAGTGCTGTAGCCCCACACACATAAAACTGAGCCCCTTCAAAAAAAAAAAAAAAGAAAAATCATGTTAACCAATGTATTTTCATAGACCACACACAACATATTCTGCATAAATTTTTATCAGTAACAAATTACATTTGACTTGAGTAAAATAAAAATTATGTTCCAAACATTCTAAGAGCAAGTTCAGACTCAACTGATATAGTGTATTTGTGAAAAGTCTACTTTTTAAAAGTTATATACCTTTTCGCCTTATTGTATGCCACAGAAATTGTTAAAATCAATTGAAAAAGCAGCAAAGGCCCAGAGAATTCAGCCCCGTCAAGCTGACCAGTCAGAAAGATGTCACCAGAGACAATGGGGAAGCTGAAAGGGAAACTCCCAATGCAATGGATCAGCCCAGATCTGAATAACAGGGTCTGTTTAAGAGCGTGTCCAGATTTCCTCCAAATGCCCGAGTGAGAGGTGAGAATGCAGAGAAGCCACGCGCTGCTCCGGGACTACACGGAAACCCCAAAGTCAGCATAAATAAACACGCACAAACCCCAGTGGTCATACATAAACCCCGCAGGATGAGGTTGGCACCGAAGGGCCAGTTCAGAGAGGTTTTCTGGTTGCAATGACAGTGCCTCTCTGAGACCTGCATCTGGCATGGAACAGCAGCCATTTCAAACTGCAGAAGATGCCAAGTGCAGGGCAATAACAGGCCACGAGGCTAATACTGCTCTTTCCTGCAGACGGTGTGAGCCGTTTACACAGCCGCACCTCCACCGCCTCACTTCTTTTGAAACCAGGCTGGTTTCCCCATGCCTGCCCAAACTGCTCCTTCCGGGCCTTGGAGTCCAGAATTCCATGCCAACCCCGCATGGCCAGGTGCCACTTGTCACCAGTGCTTGGGGACATGGCTAGGCCCCAGGGAAAGCCTGCCTTCGGGACTAAGTCACCACAGTGACCACCAGGTGTCAGTGGCGAGCGAGGAGACACCCATCCTGAGTTTCAGGGCACTTCAGCTGACCCTGGAGCCTGGGACATCCATGCTGTGGCTCCAGGGACAAGCAGCACTATCTCAGATTCTTAGGCACACAGGAGCATTTCACTTACTTGCAATTCACCATGCAACCTCACTGCGCAACTTCTAGGATGGTTTTAACTCAATATCCTTCAGACACTTAGACAAAAGGGTAAGGACTGTCCACTGCAGCAAGGACTGGAGCCTTGCTCTTCTTCCCCCAGGAGAGTGGAGACACAAAGCAGGTTTTCTACTCCTTGCCAGTTCCTCCCCATAGAAACCACCAAGTGACTATTCTAGCAGTTTCTCTGTATACTGAGGCTCCAGATGTTTCGTTTGTAAGTCTTCAGTGTCAGCTTAGGTGCTACTGGGTGTGGAGCATAGGAGGCAAAACCCAGCAAAGAAACTGGCTACTTCACTGCCTGCTCTGATAAGCTGGATCTAAACTGGTTTCTTCCATCGGGTATAACGTCTTCAACAGAAATACTGGATTCACGGGTCACAGCAGCCACTAGGAAGCCTGTATATTATTGGTCACTTAAACCCAGGGTGTCAGCAAAACCCTATCCATACCTATATCTACTTCCCTCTGTAGGTGAGGACACTTCTTTGGAACACACGTGTATGCTGAGCCGGGCTCACTGTATCCTCAACAGCAAGCTCCTTCCAAAGTCCACGTAGCCACTAAACATCACCCAGATACCAAAAAGAATGCATCTATTCATCTAGCCTTTCCACATCCAGACATAGGCCCCTGCTGAGCACTGCCCCCTCTGAGGACCTGAGCTATCTGGCAGGTTCTTCCACGGCCATTATCCCCTTAACTTGAATCTAAGTGAGCCTGATTCCCAGTATCTCACAAGCCAGGATGCTGAGAACAGAGGAGAAACACAAACTCCCTGATGAAAGACCCTTCCGAGTTCAGCTGAGGCTTTTGCAAATAGCTTCAAGACCCCATCTTACACAAAGAAACACTCAAAGGTTTATACTAAATGGCATCACTGAGTCCCAAAACTTGGAAAGACAGTTTTATAACTGGGGGACCAACACTGGCCCAACTATCCTTAGGACAATCTTTATTAACAAGAAGCATTACACTTAGTGATGCGGGGGAGCTCAAAGGCATTCTGTGGGTACAGAGAATGTACAGTGATAGCCAGGACAGTAGCATAGCCAGGGAAGTGACTGCCCCTCTCCTTTTGTCTTCATTCATGGCCCCCTGTCACATTCCATCCAACCCCAGCAACAACTTTCAAGCCTGTGTCTTCCAAAAACAAGGGCTTCCAGGTCTAGACAAGGAAACGTGCTACAGACAAGCTTGCGGGAGCAAATACCAGTCTCACCGTTTGATGATGACGAGAAACAGTGGCGGATGTTACCCAAAGAGGACGAGCTACAGTTCTGCCAGAGGTCCATTGCGTGTCCGTTGCCCACGATCCATTGCTAGAAAGAACCGGACATCCTAAATCAGGCAAGGCAGTGAGAAGTGACAGAAAGGGGAGGGAGAAGACCCTTGGAAAGCAAAGAGGTGCCTCATCAACCTGCCCCCTGGCCTGCCCTTGCCCTGCCTGGTGCTGCCCAGCCAGAGGCCACTATCATGCTGGAGAGGAGAGAGGTGCTGGTCTGGCTCAGACACTGTCAGCGGGAAGGCCAGGGTTCGGCAGTGAAAAGCACTTTGTAAATGGAAAAGTAGCACACACATAAGTTATGATGTGCAGAGCTGTGTACTATGGTATAGAAGGAGTCTGGGCTCAACCCAGGCCCACCTGCCTTCAAGCCTCCTCTCCACTGGACCTTCTGCTGTTTCCTTATTTATTTATAACTCCTACCAACCTGACAAGACTATCAGGCACAATGTTTTAAAATGCTTATAAATGATAAACCCGGATGCTTATAAAATTCACAAATCCAGAACATAATTATTCCTCAACCTTTGAAACAGTCAAGAAGATTCTGCCTGGGACCTGCCTTATGTGAAGAAGTGAGAGCCACAGCACCTCGTCACCCAGGTCTGTGTCCACCTTCCCAGGCAGGAAATGAGTTAAGAGCTTATCTACTTGAGAACTCAGTGGTTTTGTAACCCAAGTTGCCCTGATGGCCTGTTCAGACATGGGGCACTTTTACTAAAAAGGTGCTATGTTCACATCATAAAGCAGATCTGGGACTGTGAACTCTTTTTTAAAAAAGCCAATTTTAACTTCCCAATTTTAAGTCCTAAAGGGTGTTTTGTGAACTAAACTGCCCATCTGACTTATGACATTTGGGAAAAAAAAACACTTCATAATTATTCCACATCCCCAACAAACCTGCATCAGGAAAAAAAGCTAAACAACTTTACCAAGTAAAGGTCTGGGGCCCTGGATCTGCCCTGAAATTACTGGGCTTACAGAGAGGCCTGGCAGCTAACCTAGTCCAGTGATTGCTTCCTTTCTATCCCTTCATCTGCTCTGGTTTTCTCAAAACAACCAAAGAGGCGCAGATTGCCAGAAACTGCAAAACGCTAGGGAACTTCTGGGACTTCTTATTGCAAATAATCAATCAGTCCTGAACTGGGGAGGCAGGGGGGGGGGGGGGGGGACACACGCACAGGTGGAATCCTGGCCTCAGGAGGCCCTAGCTTTGGGTGAAGACTGAATGCCCTCAGCCCCTGCCCTGTTGCCTGCCCACCGGGCACTCACACTGACGATCGTGGAGACGAACAGCAGCACCAGCACTGCAACGTGGAGGACAATGATACCCAGCAGCAGGAGGAGCATTTTGGCAGCAAGTTGTGATCAGCGGAGTTTCTGCCTGCAGGAGAGAGCACAAGCTGGACGTGAGGCCCAGCCGACTGGCCCCAGCGATTTCTAGCAAGGGCGGGAGGGGTGCGAGGGAGGTTCCCAGCCGCGGAATGCAGGGCCTGGCCCTGTGCCAGCCCTGCCTCCGGGATGGGGGCCCTGCACGCCTGGCGACTACCGAGAGGGGGCAGCAGCGGACCGTAGGATGTCTGCCTAACCTCAGCAGGGAGGGGGTCCCCCTCCACGGAACATCTTCTGCTTTTGGAAAAAAACATGTGCTAAGTCAGTCCAGGAGGAGAGGTTTTTCCAAAATGACAAGCAAAGGCCAGAGCCCGCCTCCACCCACCCTGGCGCCTCCCGGGGCAGCCCGACTTGGGGAAGAGGTCAGAAAGTGGAGAGTAAAGCTCCTTTATGGAGTGAAGGTGGGGGCAAGGGGCTAGGCGCCCAGATTTCTGAGAGAGGCCTGGGGGCAGCAGGGGCAGGCTGGGTGGGAGAGCGTCTGGCAGGGAGTCGGTTTCCCAGATCCCGGAGCGCTCCGCATTCCGTTGCTCTCCAAGTTTCCACTCAGTTCTGCCAGCGCCCGGAACCATCCTGGCCCCAGCTCAGCAGCCAGAGACACTGGCGGTTCCGGGAGAGGCACAGGGTGGCGTGGGGAGGGAAAAAAGGCGGAGCGAGCCCCGGACCCGGCGCTTCCCGCCAGCCACGCGCGCCCCCTCCCACCCCGCAGACCCTGGGCGGGGCCTCCAACCGGCCGGCCCCCCGCAGGCCCACCCTACGCGCCTCAGGGCCGTAAGCATGCGGAGCCGGGACTCGGACTGTGAAATCTTTTCTGAAAAAGCCAATTTTAACTTTCCAATTTTAAATCCTGAAGGGTGTTTTGTGACCTAAGCCACCCATCTAATGGAGCGGAGCAAATGTCGGTGGGAAGAAGAGGCGGAGGGGAAAGGGTAGAGTCCCAGGAGAACTGCAGCGGCCATAGCGCGGTGCTGTCCTCGCCCCTCATTTTAGGGACCTTAGGGAACTGGAGACCGGGGTGACCTGTTAGAGGATAGGTAAAGTTGAGTCTTTGGGGACTATTTCAGGACGGAGTCGTGGGCCAGGGAGATATTTCATAACTCGGTTTTAAAGTACCCAATCCCAGGCCCCTTCGTTACCCTCCATAAGCAACACCCTTAAAGAAACCCAGGATTGTACAGGGAGAAATAAGCAGTTTTCTGATGTCTCCCAGAAAGTTTAAATAAATCCCGTGGCTCCTAGTGCCGGGGAGGGGCAAGAGGAGGAGGCTCGGGCATACAGCTAGAAAGTGGGGAACTACAGCACCCCGGGATGTCCACCGCAGGCAATGAGTCCCGAGTAGGCTCCTTTCCATCGAGGAGAAAACTGCTCCGCCCCTGCCCCATATCCCGACCCCAACACCCGCGCCCCTTAGGTTTACAGGTCAGCAGCACCCCACTCTGTATCCTTAAAAACCCCGTAGGAACCGTAAGGGACAGACCCTGGTCTGTCTGCCCGCGTCCAATACGGAAAGCTCAGGGACCTGGCCAGCGGAAGCCTGCGCGGGCTCCGCGCTCTCTGGCACCATTGACGGAAGATACCCACGTTTCTTCTCCGTTTCCTCCACTTTCCCTACCAAAGCACTTACAGCTCAAAGGGATAGCGGTCCCCGATCCTCAGAGCGGCCTCAGGCACGGACTCGCTGAGTTCTCTCGCTGGCAGCTGGCGTCCCCAAAGACAGCTGCGCTGCGGGGCTTCGCGCGCCGAGCAGGGGCGGGCGGGAGGCTCCCGGCCTTCCCTTTA
This sequence comes from Corynorhinus townsendii, assembly GCA_026230045.1. Taxonomy (NCBI): domain Eukaryota; kingdom Metazoa; phylum Chordata; class Mammalia; order Chiroptera; family Vespertilionidae; genus Corynorhinus; species Corynorhinus townsendii. The sequence continues at coordinate 47,784,462 of JAPDVU010000009.1, forward strand.
ACGGGAACAACGCCCTGTCTGCGTCGCCGCAGTGGGGTGTGTCCCTGGGTCAGCGTGTGCGGGAGGGCGGGACTCGGGGAGGAGGAAGGGCAGAAAGTGGTGGGTGGGGGCAAGAGACAGTTATTCGTCTTCATTGCGCCTCAGGAGAAAGTCAATCACTGCAAAACCGCTGCGACTTTTACTGGAAACTAGGAGACAGCGGAGCTTTCTCACCTCCGCTTTCCCTCCGCCGAGTTCATGGAAACCAAGCGCTGACCAATAAAGTGGCCCCTCCACCCCCTCAGCCCACGTGGGAAAAGCCAGCCAGAGTTCGCCCCCGCGGGTGCCCAGCGCTGGGTTTCGGGGGCTCACTCACGCAGGCTGAGTTCACTTAGGGACCGAGGCTGGATTACTCTCGGGGACGTGGGGGTGGGGTGGGGGGGGGAGGGCGACTGACACTTCAGCGTTGGAGGATGCCCAATCCTCTCAGTTCCTTGCGCACCTGGCCTGCTCTGTGGTCTTAACAGGGTGCATCTGCACCGCGCGCTCCCGAGCTATCAGTGTCTGCACGCGGGCCGCGCTAGGATTGGAGTGGACCAATCTAACGGGCCCTACTTGGATGAGAGGGGCTGAGGGAGAGTCCTGGCAACTATGAGACAGCCTGTCCTGGGGTCCACACCCCCCCCCCCCCAGCCTGGGCAAACCAGAACACAACCGAGTATGCTCCAAGCGAAGTTTGCCTGGCTTAGCTCCCAGGCTCGGCTGGCGTCCCTGCCACGAGGTGGGGAGTTGGCCATTTGAGGTGGGGAAAGAGCAGCCAGGGAAATCAGCTTATTCACAGCTGCCTGAACTTGGTCCGCCTAGCTTCACGGAGAGAGACTAGCCCTTCCGGGCGGGCGTGGCAAAGATGAGCTCAAATAGACACTCCTGCAGTGCAGCCCTGGTGTCTGAATAGAGAGCCCCAGTGTGGATGTTAAGCGTCTTTGCCTAATAATGCAGAACGCGCACGCGCGCACACACACACACACACACACACACACACACACATACACACCTACCTACTAGTGAACTGTCATAAAATCTCATCACTTTAAATGATTCAAATCATTCCACATTATTTTACTATTTGAAAGTAGCTGCTTATTGTAGCTAATCGTATATGCATTCTTATATTTAAGTGAAAATAAGTTATTTGGAAAATTCTTCAAATGAAGATCTTTTAAAAATTGTTATATTATCAGATTTTTAAAAAGAATCATAGTGAAAATTGTATCCAATGTCCATCATATGGCAGGCACTTTAGCAAGACTTTACGCTTGTCTGTTGGAGGTGGTATGGTCCAATGGTTAGGCACTGTGGCTCTGGGCTCAGCCACACCTGATTCCCCTGCTTTCTCAGGGTTCATGAATTTGGGGAATTAGCTGAAGTCCACGGAGCATCTGTTTTCTCTCTGCAAACAGGACTAATAGTAAAACGTGAAGTAGCAAGCCTAATATCTGAAACATAATAAGGGCCCAGTGCACAGCACATTGTCACCATTCTTATTATGACATCACATGTAACGCTCACAACAAGTTCAGGGGCAAGCCTGACTGCCCTGAACTAAAATAGCTCTTAACTCCCATCCACTGAAAATGCATATGCAAGGAGAATGACTAACTAGAGAAAAAGAAGTGTTTTTTTCTCCCCAGGTCATTTTACAGTCAGGCTTGCCCTAGGAGCTATTGCTTTGCTTTATGCCACTTAGACTTTTATTTAACTTATTATTTAACCAACACTTATGCAATCACTATGTACCCAGTACAATTCTAAGCACTTTACAAATACTAGTATATTTAACTCAAGATTTTTTTCTCTGCCCTTTTCCCCACAAGTAAACTGTTAAATGAAATATACATCTAGAAAATGTACACATTGTAAGGCACACCTCAGACCTTCCTTTCTTTTGAACCCAATATTTTAATCAGTACCAGGTCACAGCCACCCTGTGGGCTGTGGAACGTGAACCCAGCCGCCCTCACAGCCTCTCCTGTCTTCTGCCTACTTGGCTCCCAGTGGTGGAGGAGGCTCAGTGCAGGGTGAGCGAGCTTTGCCACACCCAGGGCGGGCCAGGGCTCAGCTACAGGTGGAAGCTTCTCTCCTACCTGCTTACCAATGCCAGATCACCTGCCAGTGTCTAAGCAGAACTGGTTCCCATCAGGAAAAGACCATGTGGACCCCCCTGATCCCTTCAAACCGGATGTACTGGGCTTTCTAGATGCCCTAGGATGGTCACTCTCACCACCCCAGCCAGAGTGTATGTCCAGCTCTTAATCTAGGATTAAAAAATTCTCTTACTCCCCAGTCAATTCCAACACAAACACAGCCCCCACTGCAGTCCTTTCCATATGCGTTCTGCAGGGACTGAGGGATTGGGCAACAAACACTCTGTAAAGCGTAATAAGTACATGCCACCCAGAGGCACAGTTTGCAATAAAACTCACCAGGCCAAACAGTGTAACCCCTTCCTCCACGCAGCTTTCTTTGCAGTCAAATGCAAAGGGAGCAGAGGCAAGGCCCTCCCACAGGGCAGCAGAGAGGCCTGCAGCTGGCAGACCAAGCCTGCTGCTTCTGACCAGGCTCCCAAGATGCTCCCTGATGGTGTTCCCTGTCACTGAGAGCCGAACCAGGCGTCCTTACAGTTATTCAGGGGCTGGTCCAATGCTGGGATATGTCATGGTGGCCTGAGAGCATCTCAGCCTCTACTATTTAAAGAGACAGTGCCCAGCTTTGTGCGCTTTGCAGAACATGGTGATCCTAAGAAGCCCTGCAGGGCATGCAGAACCTGAAATCAACAAGATGAGCTCTTTGTATGCCCAAAACCTGGGATGTTCTTACTGAAAGTGCCAGCTTATGTAATAGCAAAAAGGTCTCCTGGGTTTACAGTGTCCAGCCACCTCCCAGTGAATCCTGTAAAGATGAAATATACTGTGTGAAGGGTCCATGTCCATAGTGGTATATGTGTGCAGACAGATTTCATTTTTAATCAACAATATCATTTTAAGGAGCTGAGACATTGCACAGATCACGTCTCATAGCATCACCCCAGGGAACCAAATGTCTCAATGTCATTCATTATAAAGTGTTGACCTTCATGAGATAATTCAAGAAAAAAAAAACAACCCTCTATTGGAAACATTCTAACCTGTCAGGCAGGATAGGCCAGAAGAGCAATCAGAAAGCTATGAAGAGGTGCACAACTGAAGGCATGGTGCTCTGCAGGCTCTCTGTGGCTTATATGCCTCTGAGCTCCCCAAAAAGCCCGCCATCTCTTGCAAGGTCTCCTGGTTGGAAACTCCAGGACAAGGGGAGTTGGTTTTATTGAATGAGTTTCCTGAAATTCTGGCAATTTCCTCACTTTTTTTAAAGGATATGTTTTATTGTTTTTTGTTTAGAGAGAGGAAGGGGAAGAGAGAGAGGGACAGAGACAGAGACAGGGATAGAGACAGAGAATATGACCCAACTGGGGATCGAACTGCTACCTAGTTATGTACCCTGACTGGGAATCAAACCCACAACCTTTGGTGTATGAGATGATGTGTCAACCAAGTGAACCACCTGGCCAGGGCTCCCTACCTCTTAAGTTAGGGACTCAGAGTCTGGAGCACCCCACAGAGTTTGGGGAAGTGCTCTCAGCACAGATACTTTGTGTATTGGCCTATGCAGGTGGTCTGGAAGGGTGGGGGGACCAAGCTGCTCTCTCCTCTGTTCTGCTCCCAGCCTGCATTTCCAGTCCCAAGGAAATAAGGTAGCCTTTCGTTTGGGCAACTCATTTTTATTTTTCCCAGAAGTGGTTCCCAGTCCTGAACTGCTCTTGGTTTCCCTCCAGCTGCCTTCTGCTGTGGAGCCCCATTGAAGGCAAGGCCCAGTGTGGGCTGCAGTGTTCCACAAGTCCTGCCAGACAGATCAGGGTGTGTGTGTGTGTGTGAGTGTGTGTGTGTGTGTGTGTGTGTGTGTGTGTGTGTGTGTGTGTGTGTATGAGAGAGAGAGAGAGAGGTGGGGGGGAAACCTCACTCAATCCCTCCTGGGGGAACCTGTGAGCATGGTTTTCAGGCCTCCCAGACAGCCCCCTTCCTAGGATGCCTTCCACAGAGAGACTCTGAAGGCTGCTGACCTTCAGGCTGGGATTAAGCCTGGAGACTTCTGAAAGGATCACTCTGCTCAGGGGAAGAAGCACCTGCATTTTGCTTCTGAGGAGGCAGAGCCAGTCTGGTCAGCTCCTCACGCTTCCAGGGCTCCAGGTTTCAGGACCTGCTCTCCTGGCCTTGGGTCTCCTTTGCTGCCCCATCTCCTGCAGTGAAACCCTGGAGAGGCTGCTGGCCTGGGCTGTGACCTGTGAGACATGCCCTTGAGGCTGCAAGGACCAGAGCTGGTCACTGCACTCCACGGCCCCATCCACCTGGTCTGCCTCCCTGTCTTCACTCACATAGGCCTCCCCATAGTCAACCAAGGAAGTGCCTTCCTGGTCCTGCAGGGGACCCACACCCAAGGCATCTGCGTTGAGCAATGTGTCTGTCCTCAGGGTCATGGAGACTATCCCACTAGGCCACTTGCCATAATAATGAATAGGCTATTTACCAAATCACACTTATCATTATTTCCCCATCTTCTAGATGGAGAAAGTGAGAATTAGGCAAACGTCTTGAGGAAAGCCAGACTGGCAAATTCCCACACCCCAGCTTTTCCGCTGCACGTGCTACTTCAGCTTGTTAGTGACAAGCCACCCTGAAGTCAGTACTGAAAGTGATGACAACCACAGTGGCTCACAGCTACCTGGGACTCACCATGTGCCAGGTGCCATGCTGAGCCTCTTACATGAATCCAATAATTTGGTCCTTACAACAACCTTATGAAATACCCTACCATCCTGTTTTATATAAGGGGAAACTGAAGGCACAGCATGACATCTAGTGCGTTTCTCAAGACAAAGGAATGACAGATTCGAACCAGGCATCTGTGAAGTTATGCAGTCATAGCACATCCATGCCCTTTTCATGCTGCTGCCAGAGACACCTTACCATCTAATTTCCTTTTTACCGAAGATCCAGACACATTATACCTACTTATAGATTCACGTTTCTTTTTCTGTTAATAAACCAAGAAAGTGTCCCAACCACCCCCACCAACTGCATCAGTCCTGTGAGTCCCCATGTATGCATCCTGCCTCATCCTGCCCCACGAGGCCCCTGTGTCCCTCACCTTGCAGGGACAGTGCCTGTGGATCCTGCACAGAGGTGACAGTTTCATTTCCCAAGGCTGCCTGTGTCCTTGGGGAGTGGAACCAAGCAGACTCGGGAAGTGGGGGGCGGCCCTTTTTGAATGCATTTGCAGCTACTAAATCTCATTTCATGGAGTGTCTCACTTAGTGGGGACTCCTTGTGACCATTTTCTATGTGGAGAAACTGAGCGCAGCCACCTGCAGCCAGTTCTCTGGTTCCCAAACCTGTGAATGTTCCAGATGCAGAGGCCCCACCCAGCACACAAAGGGAGGCTCCACTGGGCATCTGTCCAGGGGATGCAGTTGTCTGTGGAGCTTCTGCGCACTGCATGCGGTCAGCATCTGGGAGTGTTTACACTAGCAAAGCCTTTCCTGTTTCCTTGTAGCCACAGCGGGTGTGGGTGTGCTTGGTGAAGCCGGGGCACCGCTGGCCTGAAGGGTCCTCAAAAGTCAGATTATTGCCTCATCTAGTCTCATCTAGATTCTTCTGACCTCAGGTTAGAGTAGTTGATTATTAAAAGAGCAAGCAAATTGGAAAAGATGACAAAGAGGAAGGAAGGGAGGAAGAGAGGAGAGAGAAAAAAAGAAAGAGAGGGAAGGGGAGGAGAAGGGAGGAAGGAAGAACCTGATGGAGCCAGTTTACTTTCCAAGAGCAGGTCCCTCTATAAAGTCATGTTTGAAGTTATGTGACCTCCAAGTCCCTAGAAGGTGTCCTCAAGAAGCAATGCAGAAACAGGTTGAGAGCAGCTAAGACACCCAAACTCAATTGGCACAGGCCAGTCCCTAAATTACATGGATGAATAAATTCTTTTGCGGATAAACTGCATCTTTGCTCCTTCACCTGTTGGGGAGAACTAGCACAGAATGGTTATGTTGTGCCATTGGAACGATACGAAGTACAAAGAATTCTTTGTTCCCAAGTGCAGTGTTACTTGGGAAAGCCAGATTCCACAGATGCAAGTGGAGGGGGAAAGCAGTCCTTTCTCTGACATGTCATGAGCTAGCAGAGAAAGGATTCAAGAATTATTTGAGCGAGAGAGCTTCTGAAACTCATTTGTACTTGCAATTGAAAATTCTGAAACTCTTCTAAGACTCTTCCTCCTAAGGGACATTTTTCTACTCCAGCCAGGGATAAGCTCACTGAGGCAGGGAATGTGAGCCGTCTGGCCACACAGCAAGGGATGGATTTTCTGGGCTTCTCAGAGCAGGCACAACAATGCTGTGGAAGGCAGCCTAGGCTTAATGTTAGTGGTTGGACTCACTGTGGGAGGAGGATAGGAAAGGCAACTATAAGCCAAGGAAATGCTTGATTCAGGCAGACAAGGCCACGCCAAGCTGTGAGACATTCATCTCCCTCAAAGAGGAGACCCACATGAATATTCTGAAAGTGAACCTGGGAGAACAATTCCCACAATGCACCATTGTACCAATGAGCCCTCAACCCGCCTCTGAACCGGAGTAACAAGTGGTTTAACATAAAACTTGAGAGCAGATGTTTCTTCATCTCTGAGTCCCTGAACCACTTACCAAGTGTGACCCCTCAGCTAACACCAGGGAAGGTCACCGACAAAGGCAAAATCCTTCTGAGAGGTTCAAGCCAACACTGGGCCAAGTGTCAAGTATTCTTACTCTTTGTTGTTAAAGACTAGGAAATACCCAATCTAGGAAACTCCAGTGGTAATCCTGGGCTTCATGGCACAATCACATTAGAATTTTGATTCAGAATGAAAATTGTAGAAATGTATCTTAAAATAGTCATGGGTATGCCAAAATGTGGCTCTCAAGGTATTTCTTGCGCCGCTCTTTCTGATGAAGGAAAATATGAACATTCTAACTCTCAAACAATAGAAAAATGATTGGGTAAATACCGGTACAGTGGAAAGATGTAATGTTATGCAGATATTAAAAATAATGTGAGGATGATTTTTTAGTGAAATGAGGAACTACAATAGGGTTAGTTGGGAAAATGTTTCAAGTTCCTATACCTGTAATCTGTTGGACACCTCCAGGCACTGTGCTACACCTCTCATTTGTTACCTACAACAGCCCCAGGAAGAGTGGCCTGCCATGACCGCAAGACACCAAGGGGTGAATGCAGTGCCCAGGGGCACTCAGCCAGCAGGTGGGGTAGCCAAATGTAAATGTTGACACCTGAGTCCAAGACCCTGCATTCTTAACTACTGAACTCCATCACATGTGTAGTCTTAGATGGACCCCAAGTTCCACAGGGATAAAAATGAAAGCAAACCCTGAAATGTTGTACAGCTTGGAGGATGCAGTATAAAATAATTCTTTTAACACTGTGTTTTCAAGTTCTAACATAAAAGGGGGAAAATAAATTTACACAGAAGTGAGCATATCACGGGGATAATAGTGATTAATAACTCCACATCTTAGCCTCATGCCTTCATCATGACGAATCTGTGGCTTTCTGGCTTAAGTAGAGGGAACAAGCATGGGGCCTGCCTCAGGGAGGGCTGGGGCATGGGGGGAGGGGGGGAGAGGGAGGGATGTGGAGGGTTGAGCCACAAGCAGGCCCTGATTCTTCTTCTGTGCCATCTCCAAATAGAGTCATACATCCAGGCACAGAGGTGTCATGCCAGGGTGGAGTTACGTTGCGCATCCTACAATATTGCTGCTAAAATGTAATCATTTATATGGACCATGAATTTGGTAAGTTTATTTGTACTTATTTAAATACTCAGTAAGACTTAGGGTAGGGAGTGGCCTGGACCTTTACTGATCTTGAGGAACCCCAAATAAGCCAACAGTTCATTGATTTAAGTTAGGTGACTTTGAACCTGAGAATCCCTACAAACCACACCAAGAGCGTGTCAGACTTGGTTCAGATGAGTAAAAGTGCACTGAAAATTATGGCCCATTTGACCAAGGGGAAACACCCTACATAATTGTCAGTGATCTGTCACCTACCACAGATCACTCATAATCAATCTCTTTCTCTTTCTCACCTCATTCATCCATTGCAATGTGCAACCATAATGAAATCAAAATACCTATAATATTTGAATTTCACTACTTTGCAAGATCCTCAATGATTGAGAGACCTCAAGACTTTTTTTGAATTTTCCTTTCCAGCAGGATATTTTCAACAGCCTTCCCAGGGGTGGCCTACTTGCCATGGCTTCAGGCCTCACTCTTATATAACCACAAATCATTGACATGCACCTGCTTGTGGACCTGTAGGAGGGGCATATTTATGAAGTATTTCCTAAATTTATCGTACCCTGGAGTGTTTGTTCTCAGATTCCCTCTAAGACTTCATTTCCATGAAACTCCCATGGAAACATGGGAGTTCCCCATGACCTCTCCAGCTCTGACAGTCTGGTCTCTATTGGTGAAGGCAAGTGGAGGAAATGGCAATGTTTCCCAGGCAGGGAAGAGAAGCATCCACAGAGGCCAGAGAGTCATCACTATGATCCTAAATAAGGAACTGAATAGTTGTGGTCTAAGGCCATGTAAGGAAGGATTATGCCATGTCCTTCCCAATGGCTATTCAGGCTCTCCCTTGTTATATGTTCATCCCCCTTTTGGGAGGACCACCATGAATCATCTCAGGGGGTGGCCTCATCCTGGTCTTTGAAGACCATATAGTTATAATGCTATATGAATGATCCACAGGTGGCCTCTGTGTATTGGTCCCTATGTTGTTAGTTTCTTCACTGCAGGCTGAGATCCATTATGTCAAAGCCTATTGGCATCTAACTCAAAGTGTTACACATCTCATTATTTTAAAAATAGCCCAAGCAAGATTTTTAGCCATTTATAATCTGTATGCTTTGCATACTCCATGAAGCCTCACCTCACATCTGCTCGCCATTGATGAAAGAGAGCCTTGTGGTTATAAGACCCCCAGTTGCTCCAGTCTTTCAAATTCTCTGACCCAGAGACTCCTACCATGCAGCTGAGCAACATCACCTAAATAGCTAGGCCTCTCTCAGGACCCCTTCTTTCCCAGGAGCTCTGTTTCCTCCTTTCTGGGTGGTAGGCCCTCTGCTCACTGTAGCCATTGGATAGTCTCATTCTGTGTGGGACCTTGCTTCTCATGCAACCATGTCCAATTGTCCTGATAAAGCTTGTTGCCTGTTACTGCTTCTTATGGTCAAATTTTTTTCCTAGATCACCCCAAGACCCTCTGACAAACCCATAGAAAGAGGTAAGACATAGAGGAGCACTGGAGCTGGTATACAGAGACCCAGCGATGCCACTGGGATTCATGCTGCAAAGAAGGATGGGCAATCCCCGAAAGAAGCAGAAGCATTCTGTAGCTATCATCACACTGCCCATCCCAGTTTCCTCAAATAATCCAAATGAAGAGTTTCCTCCAGAAAACCCAGGGTGAAAGTCATAGACATGCAGCACCAGTGGGTCTCCAATTAGAAAAGCACCGTCACACCATCATGCTGAGGGAGAAGATCGATTATGAGACTGGATGATGGACTGCTCAGCTATGGAGCTAAGGAAAATAATAACCTGCACATTAATCTGTGAATAGACTTGGTGGTTGTCCATCAGAGCCCAACACTCAGTGTATATGTCCCACTCAGGTGCCTGGTGGAGCCGTTTTTCATGCAACAATTCCAGCAGCTGGTCCCTAACCCTTACTCTATACAGTGTTACGTGTGAATACTTCAGTAGAGCTAAAATTGGCTGTTAACAACTGCACACTGAAGCATAAGTTCCCAGTCTACACCAGTGGTTGCTTCTATAAAAGCCATACAAGTCAATCTTTCTAAGGTCCCTGGACTTAGCTGGCTTCTTTCATGATGAGAGAGAAAGACAAAAGATGACTAAGTGTTTTTGACATACCAGGCCATCCACAGTCAACACCAGACACTGGGAGAAGGGTATTTTGAACATCCTAACCTCAACTAGGTGAAGAGAAGAAAAACCAAAGGCTCTTAAAACAGTATTTATTCAATAGCTATTTATTGAGCAGCTACTGTAGGCCAAGAGCAAACAAAGTCACTTGGCCTCTTCAATCTTTATTAAATGCAAAAAAATAGTCAAAAAAACTTCTTATTCCTATATGTATGCCTCTTTGCAAAGTAGCATTCATGTTCCTTCATGAAAAGATGCAGTCTATTCCTCCACTCCTTGACTCTGGACCAGGCCCAGTGATCTGCTTTGGCCAATAAAACATAAACAGTATGACATAGGCAGAGAGTTAAATGGTGCTTGCTCATTGGTGCTTGTCCGCTTACTGCTGGATTCTGTTGTCCCATCATCTGAACAGGCCCAGGGAGGCCTGAGGGCAGCCTGTTGGATACTGACAGACCACCTGGAGAGCAATCCCAACCATCCCAGCCAACCCAGCTGAGGCACTAGACACATGAACCACCTGGACAGCTGGTCCTTGCTCAGACCAGAAGGGACATCAAATAAGGCTAAGCCAGCCCTCAGAATTTGGAAAACCAGTAATTTGTCATTTTAAGCCACTACGTTCTGTGGTGATTTGATGCACAACAAAAGAAACTGGTACACTAAGAATCCTAGAAGTCTGGCTTAGGTACCAAACACGCTATACTCAGAGGCAGGATTCTGCCAGGGGTAAAGGCAGTGTCCCTGTGGCAGCAGTCTGGCTCCACTCGTTCCTGCTGCTCGGCAGCCTGGACGATGGACTGGAGTCATTGGCTCAGCAGCATCTTGGAGGAAGGAGAGTGGTGAGGTGAAAGAGACTGAGAAGATCCCTGAGGTTCTATGGGAATTGCTTCCAAGTAGAGACTTTCAGGTATTTCTGAGAATCTTGTGGTTCTAGGGAGAAGCCTGTGGGTCTCCAAGAGCCCTGGGTACCCATGGAGTGTGAGGTGCAGCACAGATCAGGACTTCTCAAACTAAAGGAGGTGAAATGCCATTGTTCTTTCTTTTTCCCTCCCTCTCCCTTCCCCCTCCCTCCTCCCTCCCTCCCTCTCTCCTCCTCTCTCTCCTTTCCCCCTCCTCCTCTCCCTCCCTCCCTTTCTTCTTTTTTGTCTTTCTTCCTAATCTATCAGTCAATTACAGGATCCTGTTAGACATGCGAGATGGACACACCCACTGATCTTGCACTAGGACTTCTTGAAACATAAACCTGCTGAAAAAGTTTCTAAGTTCTTGTTCTCAATGTCTGTGCTTAGCTCACAGCAGCCGGGAACAGGCTGTGAGCTGGCTCTGGCCACATGTGTGGACCACACTTAAAGCAGCACTGCTGTTAAAGGGCTGAGGCTGGCCCTATGGCACCCACAGTCCCTGGCCTGGAACCACAGACTCTCCTCTGTGGCAGGAGCCTGACTATTACAATTTTCCTTTGAACACTGAACCAAATGGCATTTCTTCAAACCCCAATGTAATATCAAATAACAGTAAAAGAACCCGATCTTGGGAAAGACGCCGAATAATAAAAATAGTAACTCAACGTTTAGCACCTCATGGGTTAGAAAAAGTAGTTGTAGTAAGAAGCATTGTTCTGCAACCACCTGTGAGCCACAGTCCTGATGGTAGAGCTGAGCTGAGGGCCAGCCCTGCCCTGGACGTGGTGCAGGTGTGGTTGGGCAGTGCTCCCAGGGCTGTGGGACAGCACTCCAGTGTGGGATGATGCACCCACGCCCCAGGCAACTGTTCCCCCTCCACCGAGCTACACTTTCTTAATAACCTGCCCACACTAGGAGTACAAAGGGTATAATTTTCAGGAAAAAACTGCAGTGCTTTAAGGAGTGTCCCTTGAAGCATCTTCCTGAGGGAGGGTCTTAAAACATTAAAATGTTCTTCTTTTATATATATACTAGTGGCCTGGTGCACAAAATCCATGCACTGGAGCAGGGGAGGGTCCCTCAGCCCGGCCTATGCCCTCTTGCAGTCCAAGACCCCTCAGGGGATGTCTCCTTCAACTCGCTCCACGTTCCTCCTTGTATCCTGGAGCCTGAAATCTCTTTGGTCATTGGAAACTGGGTGCTAACACAAGGTTCACCTAATTTGTTTCATATATATATACTAGTGGCCTGGTACATGAAATTTGTGCACAGAGGGGGGTTCCCTCAGCCCAGCCTGCACCCTCTCCAATCGGGGACCTTTGGGGGATGTCCAACTGCTGGTTTAGGCCCAATCCCTGTGGGACAGTCAGATATCCCTCTTGCAGTCTGGGACTGCTGGCTCCTAACTGCTTACCTGCCTGCCTGATAGCCCCCAACTGCCTCTGCCTGCCTGATCTCGCCCCCAACTGCCCTCCTCTGCCAACCAATTTGGTTCTGATTGGTCAGTTTCTATGGCAGTCAGTGTCTCTGGGCCTACCAACGGGGCCTGATCAGAAAGGCAGGGCTGATCAGCAGCCCTGGTGGAGGCCTGGAGAGAAATGGAGGTGCAGCTGCTGGCCAGACTGGGAGAGAAAGAGAGAGGCAAGCACTGATCAAAAGCTGCCACAGAGTCAGCAGATTAGTCCCTGCTTCTCTCTTCAGGCCTCTCTCTGGCCCTGATTTGCAGCCCCCTCAGCAGTCAGTGCTGGGGCACCATGCCTGCAGCAAAAGCAGTCAGCTCTGACTGCAGGACTGACTTCCAGTTGGTTGAGCCTCAGTCATTACTGGACGTTACAACCTAGGGGGTGGGTGTGTGTGTATATATATATATATATATATATATATTTCAGAGAGGGAGAGAGATATATAAACATCAATGATGAGAGAGAATCATTGATCAGCTGCCTCCTGCAAGTCCCACACTGGGGGTCAAGCCCACAACCCAGGCATGTGCCCTTGACCGGAATTGAACCTGGCACCCTTTAGTCTGCAGGTCGACACTATCCACTGAGCAAAACTGGCCAGGGCCCTAATTTGTTTCTTGTCTCTCGAGATTACTGCTGCTTGTTGTCTGATGTCCAGTGTCCACTTTCTGTATATTTTGCCTGTATTTTTTGTTGTTTGTTTTTCTTTTCGTTTTTTCTTTTTCTGGTCAGAGGTAAATAGTCCTTATCATTCCTTCTTGGCCAGAAACAGAAGTCTCTTTGTTTCATTTTGGACTAGTATTTCCCTCATAGACTAAGTAAGTATGGTCTTTCTCATCATTTGACCTTAGTCACATGGTAATTATATGACATCTTCCAAGAATCAGCTGCAAAATCTTCCTAAACTTCTCCTGAGACTTTCTCCCTACCATTCTATGCTTCATGTGGAACAGAGCCTTCCTGTTCATCAGGGATGTGTTCTGAGCACATCCTGAGTCTCCACATTGGGTCCACCTATACAGTATACCCTTTCTCTCAGAAGCTTCTGATTTCTGGAGAAAGACAATTGTTTCTTTAGAGGTCTTTCATGTCTCTTCATTTTCACCATTGTCACTAGAGGCTGGATTTTGTTTCAAGATTATTTTTCTCAACAAAACAGAAACAGGATTTTATCACATGGTGAATGCAGCTGTGCTGGTGGCCCCCATAGAGAACCAAGCATCTCTGGGATGTGGAAGATGGGCCATCAGCCATATCCTCGCCAGTTTGGTGACTTGTTCCTGCCCATACATTTCACACCATGCTCTCAGCCAACCGGTTTATTCTGTGCCTCAGCATAATTAAAATCACTACATGTATAAATAAACTGTAGGACATCTAGACCATAGGGTGTTAATTAGCACACAAAAAGAATTGAGCTATGAAGCCATGAAATGACATGGAAAAATCTCAAATGCATGTTAGTAAGTGAAAGAAGCCAGTCTGAAAAGGCTACACACTGCATGATTTCAACTTCTGGGAAAGGAAGGACTATCTATACTAATAATAGCCTAAGTGGTCGTCAGGCCCTCATGCATCACATCCTAATGTCATCACAAGGTGGCTGTCACAAAATGGCCGTCACAAGATGGCCACACGAACAGCGGAAGAGGTAGGTTGCGGCAGGGGAAGGCAGTTGGGGGCGATCAGGCTGGCAGGCGAGCAGTTAGGCATCAATCAGGCCAGCAGGGGAGTGATTAGGGAGCGATCAGGCTGGCAATCAGAAGCAATTAGGGGCAATCAGGCAGGCAGGCAGGTGAGCAGTTAGGAGCTAGTGGTCCTGGATTGTGAGAGGGATGCCCAACTGCCGGTTTAGGCCTGATCCCAAGGTGCCTAAACTGGCAGTCGGGCATCCCCCGAGGGATCTCAGATTGGAGAGGGGGCAGGCTGGGCTGAGGGACACCCCCCCCCCCAACCCAGTGCACAAATTTCATGCACCAGGCCTCTAGTGGAGTCAATAAAAAGATCAGTGGTTGCCAGGGGTTTGGGAGAGATGAACATGAATAGGAAGAGCACAGAGGATTTTTAGGACATTGAAACTATTCTGTATGATACTATCATGATGGATACACATCATCTCATATTTGTCTAAACCCATAGGATGAACAGCACAGAATGAACCCCAAGGGTAAACCGTGATTATGATGAGTCAGTGTAGGCTTACGGATTGTAACAAAGGTCCCACTCTGGTGGGAGATGTTGATAGTGTGTGAGGACAGGGAGTATGTGGCAAATCTGTTACTTCTCAATTTTTATGTAAACCTAAAACTGATCTAAAAATAAATTCTTGGAAATAAATCACTGCATGTAACAGATCTGTGTGACTTCTCAGAGACTGCAACACCATGAATACCACATCCAGTTGTTATAGATCTAATTATACTTTATTGCATTTATTTGTTTATTGGGTGCCTCATCCTAGGTTATAAGCTTGTGGAAGCTTAGGACTTGTCTTACTATTTTCCAATTCCTATGGCTAAGTACAGTCCCTGGCATAAAATACACACTTTATTGGTATTTGTTGAACTGATGAATGAAAGTGTGGTTAGAAAGACAAACAACTCTCCAAACCTCTGTGCACTACCAGGATGCCAGCACGTGGTGACCTGTGTTTATAGGCACCACACTGTGGCTGTGGAACATTGCCTCGAGCTGTTTTGCAACTCATTTATTTACGTTACTTCAAACATTTTAAATTTCCAAATCTGTTGGCACCTTACTCTTGGACCTCAGCTTCCAGAACTGTGAGAAATAAGTTTCTGTTGCTGATAAGACACTCAGCTTATGATATTCTGTGACAGCAGCCGGATGGAAGAAGACATTGACTCGAAAGAGGAGGGCAGTAGCAGTAAGGAGCCTGAAAGTGATGTCAGGGCTCACAGAGATGGGGTAGCAGCTCTGTTCAATTAAATTCATGTTGGATCTTCTAGGCCAGGTCGCTCAGTGGGCACTCACAGTGATGCAAAGAAACGGGGCTGCCTTGTGCTCAAGGGGTCATGGAGTAGAAGATAAAGCAAGATCAGTGTCATTCAAGAAATACAAAGTGATAATGAGACTGAAGGGTGAGGGCTTTTATTTTTTTGATTAGGGAGAGCTTAATACAGGAGGTGGAATTTAAAGGTGGGGACAGATGAATAGGATGAATTGTGACAGAATAAGGGGGATGTTATGAATAAAGGTATAGACAGGGGTGGAGGCTTTCTGGTTGGCTGGAACAGAGGGCTCCCAGAGAAGAGTAGTGGAGGACAAGCGTGGGAAGGCATGTTGGGGCCACGTGGGGGAGTAACTTGAACTTCACTGACTGGCCATGAGGACTAGGTTTGAGCTGTGTTTGGGAAGTTGCTTTCACCTATGGCTGTGAAGTCTATGAAAGGAGGGAGGGCTGCGGGTGGTAGAACTAGAGATGGGAGGCATAAGGTTTGGAAGAAAGTGAGTTTGTCTAAGAGATAAACTACAAAGAAATATAATTCTCTCTCTCTCTCTCTCTCTCTCTCTCTCTCTCTCTCTCTCTCTCTCTCTCTCTCTCTCTCTCTCTCTCTTTTTAAAGAAAGCCAGAAATTGCTAGGCTGCTCTGGAAGGAGACTCTCTGTGGGGGAGGGGAGGCCAGACTTGAAGCTGTGGAGGTTTCTTCCCTCACTCATTGCTGAGCCCCACCACACTTCTCTGTCAAGGGATGTTAGGACTGAATTGTGTCCACCTAAAATTTGTATGTTCAAGTCCTAACACCCAGGCTCTCAGAATGTGCTGGATCTGAACACAGGGTCCATGAAGAGGTGGTCAAGCTAACATGAGGTCACTAGCCTGGGCCCTCACCCAGAGCGACTATTCTCATCAGAAGAAGAGGTTATGACAGGGACAAATGCAGCTCGCAGGCCATACAGGGAGAGGGGAGCATCCACAGCCACAGGGAAAGGTCTCAGAGGAGAGCACCCTGCTCACATTTTGATCTCAGATTGCAGCCTCCAAAACTGTGAGAAAATCAAGATCTGTTGTTCAAGCCACTCAGCCTGTGGGGCTTTGCTGTGTCCTCCCTGCAAACGAATGCAGGCATATGGAAAATGACTTCGTTTGCTACCTTATTGCACAGCTGAGAGAAGACATTTGGCTTTCATAAAATGTGGGAGACAGCAAAAGGTAAGCAAGCTGGCAAACTAAGATAAAGTTCAAGCTTGTGATAAGTGGCTTGCTTTTTAATACTCTAATGACCGTTCTCATTCGTGAAACGGTCTGTCCAGGGATCACTGCCACTGGGTCCTCTACTGCTGCTCCATCCAGAGGTGGGGCTCCAGTGCAGCCCCATCATTTTGTCAAGGAGTCCCGCTCACATGAGCCCAGAGCAGGGTTAGGACTCAGACCACATGTGGCCTGTGGCCGGAGTTTGTGGCCAAGAAAAGAGCAGTAGGACCTGGTGTCACACCCCAGGCTTCTCCACAAACCAATCTGGACACTCTGGGACACTGAATGGCCCTGGTGCCTTGCAGGTGCTGGAAGGCTTGCAGTAGATGACATGTTGATGAGCTGCAGCTGAGTGTTGTGTCCTGGCACCTGGCGCCTACAGCAGGGGTGGTGCTTCCACCAACTAGAGAGCAATACTGTCCCACATTCTCTGGCACAGACTGGTCCTCAAGTGCTCCAGCAGAACCATCCTCTTGGGGGTTAGGTTTCAACATATGAATTTGGAGGACACAAACATTCAAACCAAAGCAGTCAACCATGCTGGTGCCTGACAGGAGAAGGATTTTTCTCTACCTTTTCATACTTCGGTTCATGGAACCAAACACAGGAATGGCCAGGTCTGGATACACAAACACTCAGATGTTTGACCATGACTGAGTGTTCGTCCTGCACAGCCTTTCAACAGAGCACACCAGATCCTCATCCTGCTCGGACGGGGCTGATCCTCTGTTCGGGGACCAAGCACTGTGAAGTGGGGATCCTCAGAGACAGTGAACTGGTGAGAAAGTTCACATTTTAGGGTGAGCTGGTGGCACAGCATTAACTCCTGCAGGAGGTCCAGGGTTTGGGAAGCTTTATTATACCCCAAATTCATTCCCTTATGTTTAAAGTGGAAATAATAATAAAAGTATGTCTTCACATGCATGGTTACTAAGTTTTATAATCAGATTGAAAAGCAAAAAAGACTCAACTTTGCCCTAGAAAAGCTCTCAAAGTCCCTGAACACAATAAGCATTCAGAAAGCATCATAGGGGGTGTGGTGACACAATATTGCCCCAAGGCCCTTCCAGTAGGTGCTTATCACTGCATCAGGCATTCCAGAGGTACTCGGTGATCCTACTGTGCCACCTTCTCTTGTTTTTTGACCCTCTTGACATCCAAGTGACAAAATAGAGGCTAGGTGAGCCATTAGGTTGGAAATGTGAAACATTTGAAGAGTCTGGTGAGAATCACTCCCTGTTCGTAGATGGCTGTCGCTTCCTGATGTCCTCACTTGGTGAAAAAGGCAAAGCTGCTCTCTGTCCTCATTTCTAAGGGCCCTCATCCCATTCCTGAGGGCCCTACAATCATGTCTTAATTACCTCCAAAGGCCCCACTTCCTCATACTTCTTGGGGGTTAGGTTTCAACATATGAATTTGGGGGACACAAACATTCAACCCATAGCAGTCAACCATACTGGTGCCTGACAGAAGGAGTATTTTTCTCTACTTTTTCATATTTTGGCTCATAGACAAATAGACTTTGCTCTTTTCTCCCTGTGGAAGAGCGTCTAAGAGAACATGCTGGCATTTCTTTACCCACTTCAAGAGGCCTCTTCACAAAGGGGAAGTGGGCACTGGCTCTTGACAATTTGAAATCCATTATGTCTACTAGTGGGCAGGGCACTGGGCTAGAACCAGTGCTCATGGCCACATACTCTTTCTGGTATTTTCAGTGGCTACCTGAAGCCAGCTGGTTATCCTTAGTCAGTAAGTAGGGTCAGGGATTTTCTCGAGTCCCTATCTCTCTCTCTACATTGGCATCTGAGAATGGGGGCTCCCAAATTTCAATTCTGGGGTAAGAGTCAAGAAGTAAGAGACCACCACCTTGTCCCTAGCTTCAGAACCCTCCTTCTCTCTAGATATCACCTGCATGTTGCATGCGAGAACAGGCTGGCCTTCCTCTACCTCCTTCAAGGGCCCCCTCACAAAGGGGTGGTGAGCACTGGGCTCTTGACAACTTGAAATTTATTATGTCTACTAGTGGGCTCTTAATTGATGTATCTATATCCCATTGAAAAGAAAGCATGAACCTCAAAATCTTTCCCTGTTGCTTAGTAAAACCTATATATAAACTTCACCAAGAGGAGTAGAGAATGGCTCTGCAAACCACTATTCCTGCCATGGTGAAATAGTCAGAAAGTTAAAGGAGGAGGATAAATTAAACAATTTGGGCAGCTCTTTCAATAAAGGACAAGAAATAAAAACAGTTGGGGATATAGAGAGGGAAGTTGTCTGGTTGCATGGAGGGAAAATCAGATTCCTGAAGATCATAAGTTTTGACCTTTTCAGATTGTCCCCCTTTTTCTGAGAATCAAAGAGGTAACATTTTTTATATTATCTGTCCCTAGGGATACAGAGTTCTGCTTATATTGTTTCCCCAAGTCACCCAAATACAGGATTTCCAGGGCATATGAGCTACCTCCCACGTGATTACTCCATTCAGAAATAGCCTATACTTAAGCTGCTGGTAGATTACCTTCCCGACCCATCCACCCAATGGGAAACATTTCCTGTTGAAGACTGTAGGAAATGGGACATATTTTACAGTTAATGTTTATTTAATATATTCATCCTGTACAATGTAGCCAAAGTGATTCATTTAACATTATTTTTTTAAAACATATTTTATTGATTTTTTACAAAGAGGAAGGGAGAGGGATAGAGAGCTAGAAACATCGATGGGAGAGAAACATCGATCAGCTGCCTCCTGCACACCTCCTAGTGGGGATGTGCCCGCAACCCAGGTACATGCCCTTGACCGGAATCGAACCTGGGACCTTTCAGTCCACAGGCCGATGCTCTATCCACTGAGCCAAACCGGTTAGGGCTTAGCATTATTTTATTTGCAAATTATTCTTTTTAAAAATTTGTACATTTTTGTTGTCACCATTCTTTTGTGTTAAATACCAGATCACAAAAAAACAATGACTTTAAAGTGGTTTGTTAAAGAATGAGTGTAGCCCTGACCAGTTTGTCTCAGTGGATAGAGCGTCGGCCTGCAGACTGAAGGGTCCCAGGTTCGATTCCAGTCAAGGGCATGTACCTGGGTTTCGGGCACATCCCCAGTAGGGGGTGTGCAGGAGGCGGCTGATTGATGTTTCTCTCTCATTGATGTTTCTAACTCTCTATACCTCTCCCTTCCTCTCTGTAAAAACTCAATAAAATATTTTTTAAAAAAAGAATGAGTGTAATGAAAGCAGTGATATAAATACTACAGTTCAAAGTAACATTATAAATATAAATAGGAAAGAAGACTTCAGCTGTGTTCAAATATAAGCCATAATCTGCATGTAGTAGAACAAGTGATAGGCAAGTGGGTTTCCCAAAGGGAAAGTCCAATGGGAAGTCTGACAATGGAGCTTTCAATCAGATTTCGTTAGACCTAAGAACATACTTGTCTCTATTCTGCAATGATTTGTCTGTTTAGAAACTTAAATAAAAATATGAAGATTTTGCATGATTTTTCCACAATTACATTTTTAATAAACCCACTGAGAATGCTTTTTAAGAACAAGTACAACATATTGCTTTCCAGTTTTAAGTTAAATATTTTTATCTAAGAGTCTAAAACATCAAAGCCTTCTAAAAGGGATAAACAGATTTGAGTCCAAGTATTTTCCCAATGTTTGTAAAGCCAGTTTCATAGTTTTTGACACATTCATGCTCAGGGAGAAAGTAGAATAAGCATGTGGAAATGGTTAGAATGGTTCTCTACCAATTTCTGGTTCTTCACCTTCGCTGAGCATGGCAGTGTGACATCTCTTTGCTGCCTGTGGGGCTAGGCACAGCCATGTGACCTGCTTCAAACAGAGAAATGAAAGTGGAAAACAGGTTTGGTTCAGTGGATAGAGCATCGGCCTGTGCACTGAAGGGTCCCAGACTCGATTCCAGTCAAGGGTACATGCCTGGGTTGCGGGCTTGATCCCCACTGTGGGGTGTGCAGGAGGCAGCCAATCAATGATTCTCTCTCATCATTGATGTTTCTATCTCATCCTCTCTCTTCCTCTCTGAAATCAATAAAAATTAAAAAGAAAAAGAACCAGTGTGCACCCACCATGCTCTCTTTAATGTCAACTTGTGGAAGTCCCACCACTGGCTATTCCACTAATGAGGGAGACATGCAGCAGAGCCCTCAGCTGACCTACACTGGACATGAACTTTACTCAGATTCAGGGGTCATTTGTTACTGCAGCATAACTTAGTCCATCCTAAGTGATACTTAGTAATGGAATCCTTTAACCAGTCACAAGTTGAATGAAGAAGGGTATTAATCTACTAGAGGCCTGGTGCACAAAATTTGTGCATGAGGGGGGTGTCCCTCAGCTCGGCCTGCACTCTCTCCAATCTGGGACCCCTTGGACATCCCTCTCACAATCCAGGACTGCTGGATCCTAACCACTCGCCTGCCTGATTGCCCCTAACTGCTTCTGCCTGCCAGCCTAATCGCCCCCTAACCACTCCCCTGCTGGCCTGACTGAAACCTAACTGCTCCCCTGATCACCCCCAACTGCCCTCCCCTGCCAGCCTGATAGCCCCAACCGCCCTCCTCTGCCTGCCTGATCACCCACAACTGCCCTCCCCTGCTGGCCTGGTCCCCTGGTCACCCCCAACTGCCCTCCCCTTCTGGCCTAATCACCCACAACTGCCCTCCCCTGCCACAACCCACCTCCTCCACCAGGACCCGCCTCCTCTGTATGAGACGGTAGAGATGCCGGGTCCAGCATCCTCCATGCTGCACAAAGCCACAGGACCCCCCCGCCCCCGGCCTCACAGTGTGGAGAGGCTGCCGGCCCCACCTCCACTGTGCATGTGGCCATCTTGTGATGACATGAGGGTGTGATGTCATCCAAGGCTATTATTAGTATAGACTAGTGGCCTGGTGCATGAAATTTGTGTACGGGGTAGGGGGAGGGAGGGTGTTCCTCAGCCAAGCCTGAAAACTCTCCAATCTGGGACCCCTCGAAGGATGTCCTACTGCCGGTTTACAGGGATCAGGCCTACACTGGCAGTCGGACATACCTCTCGCAATCCGGGACTACTGGCTCCTAACCGCTCACCAGTCTGCCTGCTTGCCTGATTGCCCCTAACCACTCTGCATGCCAGCTTGCTTGCCCCCAACTGTCCCCCCTACCAGCCTGATCACCCCCAACTGCCCCCCCCGCTGGCCTGCTCAAACCCACCTTCCCTCCCCACTGGCCTGCTTGCCCCCAACTGCCCCCCTGCTGGCCTGCTCACTCCAAACTGCCCCCCCCACTGTCCTGATCACCTCCAACTGACCCCCACTGACAGCCTGCTCACCCCCAACTGGCCCCCATGCTGGTCTGCTTACCCCCAATGGCCCCAACCCCCACCAGCCTGATCACCCACAACTGCCTTCCCCTCTTGGCCTCTAATCGCCTCTACCTCAGCCCTGCCACCATGGCTTTGTCCAGAAGAACGTCCGGGAGGTCTCCTGGAAGGTCTCCCAGTCTAAGTAGCATATTACCCTTTTATTAGTATAGATAGAGGCCTGGTGCATGGGTGGGGGCCAGCTGGTTTGCCCTTAAGGGTGTCCCGGATCAGGGTGGGGGTCCCACTGGGGTGCCTGGCCAGCCTGGGTGAGGGGTTGAGGGCTGTTTTTAGGCTGGCCACACCCCCTTCAGAGTGAGGGTCCCTGCTGGGGTGCCTGGCCAGCCTGGGTGAGGGGCCGATGGCTGTTTGAAGGCTGGCCATGGCCCCCGGCGACCCAAGATCCCAGCCCCTCCTTTTTTGCTTTTTTTTTTTTTTTAGCACCTCCTTAAGTGGAGGCCAGGGCCGGCTGGAAGCAGGTATCTGGGATTTATTTATCTTCTATAATTGAAACTTTGTAGACTTGAACGGAGGCCAGGGCCAGCCAGGGCAGGCGGGAAGCTTGGCTTCCTCAATCACCGGGAGCAAGCCAAGCCTCCTGCTGGCTCCAGCTCCGTGGCTGCTGCCATCTTGGTTGGGTTAATTTGCATACTCGTTCCTGATTGGCTGGTGGGTGTGGCTTGTGGATATATGGTCAATTTGCATGTTTCTCTTTTATTAGATAGGATATATGTCTAAGTGACCATTCAACTGTTTGACCGTTAGCTATGATGTGCACTGACCACCAGGGGGCAGAGGCTCAATGCACAGGCATGAAAATATGGAACAGACTGATGAATCTCAAAGAGAAGGAGGGAGGGGGAGGGTGGGAAGCTATGAACCAAAGATCTTATATGCATACTAGAGTCCTAGTGCACACATTTGTGCACCAATGGGGTCCCTCGGCCTGGCCTGCAGGGATTGGGCCAAAACTGGATCTCTGACATCCCCCGAGAGGTCCCAGATTGGGAGAGGGTGCAGGCCAGGCCAAGGGACCCCACTGGTACACAAATCGGTGCACCAGGCCTCTAGTAGAATATAATATGGAAGAGCAATGTCATTGGGGGTGGGTGATAGTAGGGCTGTATTTGTTTTTGGTTTGTGGAAGGATTAAAACACTGATATACCAATTTTTGAACCCCCTCTTGGAATAAAGGGACATATATGGACAGATGGAGTGATGTATATTCAAGGAAGAAGAAGCTGGAAAATCTTTTTTTCTTTTGGAACCTTAGTACCAGGGAAGGGGTATTTATTTTAATTAACACACTGTGAGTCATGGTGAGGATTAGAAAATGTGTGTCAGGATCAGGGTACATGGGACACTGAGGAAGGTGGTTTCCATGAGAATATAAGAAGTTGCTCCTAAATGTCAGTCTGCTCAGTGTCCAGCATTCTACATACTAATCGTGTTGCAATGATGCAGGAAATACACTAAAATTCAAGAAATTAAAATTGAGTGGTGCCCATTTGGTCAATTTCTTTTTAGCACATGGTAGGAAGTACAAGACTGTATTTTCCACACTGGCTGGATTGGATAAATGGCACTCAAATGAGTATTTGAAATAAAAATGAGTTTTTTAAAAAACATTACTTCATGGCAATGATAATATCAATTAAGGCCATTTCATTGATATCAAGTGATTTGCCCATGTGGTATGTGGAATATTTAACCATATATTTGGCAATTTATGAAGCTTCTTAAAGAGATGGACATGGTGCAAATGACTTAACCATCAAGAATTCGGATCCTTCCTGATATTTGATGACTTTCTTCAATTACTATAGGAAGAAATAGATGACATGTTATTGAGTAGACAATATTTTAAAACTGCAACCAAATGATTCCACAAAATTTTTAAAATTCCAAATCCCAATTCAACCTAAAAGTGCATTAGTAACCATTACCTGCCAGCTTTTGAGTTTAATATTATACTTCTAATTGATGTTTTAGTTAGTACAGAGAATACGGGAGAGCTTCTAACAGCTACTTAGTTCTTCATCAGATGCTTTCTGACAGAGCCACCTATAATTTGCATCTAGTTTCATTGACCAATAACTGTGAGTTAGAATTTTGTGCTTTTGAAATATTTCCATTATTATAAATATCCTACATTTTTGCACATTCATGTTTTTAAATAATCTGTAATTACCAAGAATTACATAAAATTACACTTTAACTTTTTAAATTGATTTTTAGCTGATATTCAGCAGTTGCATTTTTTTTTCTTTTTTAGATATGTTTTTTATTGATTTCAGAGAGGAAGGGAGAGGGAGAGAGAGTTAGGAACATCAGTGATGAGAGAGAATCATTGATTGATTGCCTCCCGCTCAAACCCACCTTCCCTCCCCACTGGCCTACTGGGGACTGCAACCCAGGCATGTGCCCTTGACTGGAATTGAACCCGGGATCCTTCAGTTCCCAGGCTAACATCTATCCACTGAGCCAAACTCGGTAGGGCGTACACTATAATTCTTTTGCAAATAGCCAGAAGGATGAATAACCCATCCTTCCTTCAATTATTATGAAGCATTCATTTTCTTAGATTCACATATACATGTGGGACTAATTTTGGATTTTCTAGTTCATTGATCTTGTCTGCCTAACCCAGTTTTTTTGTGGTGTTTGTTTTGTTAATCCACACTTGAGGATATTCTTCCATTGACTTTTAGAAAGAGAGGAAGGGAGGAAAGGGAAGAGACAGACAGACAGAGAAAAACATTGATGTGAGAGAGACACATTGATTGGTTGTCTCCAGCATGTGTGTCCCGGCTGGGGCCGGGGATCGAGCCTGCAACTGAGGTGCATGCCCTTGACCTGAATCAAACCCAAGACCCTTCAGTTCGAGGGCCAACATTCTACCACTGAGCAAAACTAGGGCTACCTATCCCAGTTTTAATTACTATGGTTTAAAAATATTGATCCTGAAATAATAATAAACAAGTAAGAATGTCTGAATGACATTTTTAAGGATATTGAGAGGTCTTACCTTGCAATAAATTGTTATCAAATCATTGATCTATTACTAGAAGATAATACATGCAATAAGAATCTTCCAGGATGTTTCATTTCTCACTCTTCCCATTGGGTTTTTGCCCTGCCTTACAAACGTGAGCATGTTTTTTTCTATGTAGAAGATCCAAGACGGAGCATTAGCTCTTTCTTGTGTTTCCCTGGCTGCATTTCTGTCCTCCTTTGCCCCTGCTCAGCCCTGCTGCCCTGAAGCATTTCCTCTTCTCTCAGCTCCGGTGCTATCTGGCTGCACTGTGCTCCCCACAGAGAACTGTTAAAGGTGCTCAGCAGCCTCCTCCGGTCCTCCAAGTCTACTTCTGACCTTCTACCTCCTTGCTGATGTCACACCAGCCAGCAGACACTGGGACTCACATGGATCCTCCCCGCCACTGCCCTGGCCTGGACCGCTTCTGACTTTTATGGGGGCAACTTCTCTACCTCCTCCCCTAACACTTCTCTCATGTACATGGACAGGGTCTCCTCCACAAGCTGCTTGACTTTGCTCTCCCCCAGATTCAAAGAGCATGAAGTGGCTCAGCCTGTGTGGATCAGGTCATGGGCTCACATTCATGAAGCACCAGCTGCACATTTTCACAACTCCGTCTACTATCAGTTCACATCTTCCTGGCTTAAAAATGAACCGGGGTCACCTTTCTGGGGGCTTCCAGAGCAACTGTGAAGTGTAGTGAGCATGGTGGGCATGCCAAGAAATAAAATGGGGGGTGCATTCCAATGCTGCATTGTCCCTGGTGCCTCTAGACTGCTTCTGGGTGTGAGAGATAGGAGCCTCTGGGTTGCCCTGAAGCATGTTTTTTCCTGAAGCCCTCTCTTCTATCCACTCTCACACCACCACTAGCTCAGTCTTCCTACTTCCTCCTTCCTCAGTACTTCCACTAAGAAGTCCATGCCAGCTTCCTGCTGCCAGTGGGTCAAATCCAAATTTCTGAGCCTGGCACTCAACACACCACAGTCAGTTCACAAACCTTGCAGCATCTGCCCCTGATGCTGCCCTAGTTAATGTTCAGGTCAAAGGGATCTGGACTTCAATCTGGACTCAGTCTCTTAGTAGCTGTGTGGCTCAGGCAAGCTGCTTAGTCTCATTCTCACCAAACCCAAGGACCTTGGAGTGGCATGGCTGGTGAGATCTGCCAACCTGTGTGTGTCAGGCACCAGAAAACCTGCAGAGCTCAAGCGCTTGCCGAGCACAGAGGCAGAACTTAACTCCTCTGTGCAGCAGTAGTGGGGACACCTCTAGACTCCTGCAGGGAACAAGGGCTCTCTCGTTCCTTCCTTGGTGCTCTAGGAGGTCCACAAGAGCTCCCTTCTTCACTGCTCTTGGAGGTCAATAAAATCATTTTCTTATTGTTCACCCCTTTCGACCCTATTTTATTTCTTGGCATCCCCCAAATACTCATTATACTTAGCAGGTGCTCCATAAAACTTTGAAAATAAAAGTTCTCTGGGACTCCCCATTTATAACCCAGAGAAAGCATCACTGAGAGCCAGAAGAGCTGGGTTTACATCTAGATGAGCCCTGTCCTGGCTCTGTGGCATTGGACAGCTAAGTAACTTCCTGAGCTTCAGAGGCCAACACTTTCATGGAGCTCTAGACAGTGCTCAGTAGCCACATGTGGCTGGTTGCTAGCATTTTCCACAAAGAAGATATGGAGTGTTTCCATTATTGCAGAAAGTCCCCCTGGGCAGTGCCCACAGGTAAAACACCAACAAGACTGGTGTGACTGGCAGTAATGGCACAAAATGGTGCTTATGGGAAATGCCTAGAACAGAAACTTCACTGACCACAGACACACAGCCACATTAAGCAGAAGAGACAGCCAAGTAACTCTGGGATGCACGCCAGAGTATCTGAGGAATTAGATTAGTGGAGATTCAGACAAACAACTGAAAAACCTCATCATACTGGTCTGGGAGTTGCCTGTGCTTATTCAATAATTGGAAGGAAGAAGGCAAAGTGGCCCCCACCTGCTGTGGGAGTCTCTAGCATTAAGCCAAAGAAATGAGGCAATTCCAAAAGTTATTCTGAGGCTTCAAATGCGACATGGTGGTTTTCAGATCTTTAAGCTTCTTAATTGATTTAAGAAATTGAGCCTAGAGTTGAAGAAGCAAAGGGAATTGGTATTAACTCAGAGAAAACGAAGATTAAAGAAACTGAGTAAGAGATTATAGCTTTTCCCAACCAGGAGATGTCATTAGATGACACGCACACACCCCGCCCCCCCACCTCAATTTCCCAGAGTCCTCTTCAATATATTTCTGTAACATCTTACTTTTAATAATACCTTTTGGGCATATTTGGTTTTGCCACCTGTACTATACATTTCTAAAGGACAATGATAATGCCCACCCCTCCATTTTTTAAAAATATATTTTATTGATTTTTTACAGAGAGGAAGGGAGAGGGACAGAGAGTCAGAAACATCGATGAGAGAAAAACATAGATCAGCTGCCTCCTGCACACTCCCTACTGGGGATGTGCCCTCAACCAAGGTACATGCTCTTGAGTGGAATCGAACCTGGGACCCTTGAGTCCGCAGGCCAACACTCTATCCACTGAGCCAAACCAGTTAGGGCAACCCTTCTATTCTTTACATCTCACCAGAGTGGCCCTGCAGGAATGAGATTATGTCCCTCCTTGGCTAAAACCCTCCAATGCTGCAGGAAAAAATCAAACTCCCCATGGACTGCCTATATATTTTGAAAGGCCCAGTGCAAAATAAAAATACAGGGTTCCTTGTTCAAAAACGGTGAAGAATTTAAAGATGGTGACCATAGCCCTAGCCAGTTTGCCTCAGTGGATAGAATGTCAGCCCGTTGACTGAAGGGTCCAGGGTTCAATTTCAGCCAAGGGCACATACCAGCTTCAGCGTGGTTGCAGGCTCACATTGATGTTTCTCTCTGTCTCTACCCCTTCCTTCCAGTCTCTCTAAAAATCAATGGAAAAATATCCCGAGGTTAACAAACAAACAAAACCACACAAAAAAACAACAACAAAAAGGTGGTGACCATAGAGCATTAAACCCAGCCTGAGCCTTCTGAACCCAGGGGCCTGAGTGACTGCATAGGTCTCTCAGGATGAGACCAGCCCTATCTAATCTGACCTAACTTCTACTTACAGGGAGGGCAAAAGTAAGCTTACAGTTGAGTTTATTCTTGTATTACTATTTATTAATTATTATTTTCTGTACAACCAACTGTAAACCTACTTTCCCCACACCCTGTGAAGCTCCTCAAAGTCTTAGACTTTCAAAATGTGAGTCTCTCAACCTAGAACACCTTTGGGGGCTCCCTTCCCCCCCCCCCGCCCGCCCCCCCCACACACACTGCATGTATTGATTTCTTACTTTTTCGGATAGTTGCTTAAATGTAACAACTTCAAGAAAGCCTTCCAAGGTCTAATCCATGTCCTACATTTCCATAATGAATTTAGTGCTTTATGTGATTATTTGACTGTCAGTCTAATCCACTGGACTGTAACCCAGGAGGGAGGAGACCAAGTCTGTCCGGTTCATCTTAAGTCCAGCATCAAAAACAGCACTACCAGATGGCAGGCACTCAAGAAAATTCTGTGTATCAGGTAAGTGAATAGATGAGTAAATTGCAATTTTCTATATTCTATTTCTTCAGAGAATTGGCTGGTGGGGACAGGGAAGAGATGGCTCTGGAGCACAGTTCCCAGCCCAAATCCCAGTTCCTAGCAGTTTCACATTCTTCACCCTGTTCTACCCTTTGTCTGGAATTCAACCAGACAGCTAGCAGGGATGCAGAAGAGTAAAGTCAAGATTTGGTTACTTATGGTTGAACCATCCTGCCATCAGTTTGGGGTCTTGGTATATTCTTCTCGCTTGGCAATGGAGTCACTTGTTTATATTTTGTTTGTGGATTTTTTTATTGGTTACATAACATACTTAATCCCTTAAATCCTATGTGTATTTTTTTAACTCCTGCTTTGAAGGACATAGTCATGGCTCCCAAAGGTCAAACGAAACTGTCTTTCCAACCAAAGACATGAGAATTTCTCAAACCAGTGAGTACTCACCTCTGAGGAGGGAGAGGCCAAACTGGGAGGAGGGGGGGTCAAAGGAGAATTAGCCTTATCTGTAATGCTGCATTATTTTAAAAGAAAACTGTATTCCTGTGTTATATAATTTTAAGTTACATGAAAATATGACATATAGGTCCTTTACTTCATTGAACTGATCATAAAAATTTAAACAGACCCTTAAAAATGAGGCCATCCTAGCCTGAATATGTACATTTACATAGTTTATATGTAAAAAGCGAACAGTCATCTTGACTGTATCCATCACATAACCGACTTTCCTGAGCTTCCCATCACTGCATTGATTTTGTTGGCTGGTTTAATTTTTTTTTTTTTTTTTTTTTTTTTTTTTTTTAGTGGCTTTGATCCGTTTACAGAGCCAGTGTGATTTTAGTAACACCAATTTGGTTTTCAAATTTTTATTTGGTGTTTCTGCATCTCAAATTATACGCTAACCATGCAGCCTTCCAGAAATTCATGCAAGAACAGGTGCCACCACGTCCTTCAAAATGACAAGTTTGGGGTTTGTACGGAGTCAGTCCTTCAGCGACATGTCACCCACATGTGCCTCGCCTTGTAGCTGTCCTGTTGCCACCTCAAACTTAACATCAGAGAGCATCAGGCTTTTTTTATTTCTCACGAAGAGAGTTAAGGTACATTATCCTGCTGCTGTGTACACGTAGATGAATGTGTCTGTACTCCAGGTTAGGTCTGGTTGATTTCTAACAACCATGTGCTTCTAAAATCAGTTTCTAGATCTTAGTTCTCCTGAATGATCTGTGAAACTATGCACGAGAGCAGTGAATTAAAACTTCTTAATGGTTCCTGTCTCTATTGGTGTGTTCTTGCATTTCAGGGGTTAGCATCTCAGGCCCAATGTGATCATCAACAACATCATTTACAGCCTGGATATAATGAACCTAGCTTCCCGGTCTGGAGGTGAGTTCCAGCCCCACCATTATCCTTGTTATCAAGCTGCTTTGTAAAGTAATCATGTGAGGATTTAGCATTATTTCAGTCTTGCCCTCTCTCATCTCCCCGAGCTGAAGCCTGTTGACTCTTCCAGGGTTTATATGACTGCAGCAGCAGGCACAGCAGCTCCAGCCACGCGGGACCAAATCCTGTCAGCTGCAACTGGCCAGAGCACACAGTGGCCCCCTCTGTTCCACGGGCACACTCTGCAGTTATCCAGGTGCCAACACTCCCGTTTCCCCAGCACAGAGTGGAATTCCCGCCGCCATTTATCCCCATGACTGCACTGTTGTCTTCCTCACAGCCAAGTTGCAGCAGGAGACTTACTAGTAAACAGTCTTTCCTTATGTGTCCTGGCTGCCCCGTAGGTGTTCAAGTTTGCCACCCAGCTCCAGAGCTTTGGAGAGTGTTGACCCTAAAGGGTCTGGGGTTATTCGGCTGTTCTGTAAACTCGGAAATGCCTGCACTCTGGGCTGGCTGCTCCCGTGTGTGGGAGGCCTTGCCATGCACCTCTTCCATCCTGAGTGAGTGCAGACGAGGTCTTACTGCTGCTTCAAGGGATGGAGAGGTGCAGGCTCCTAGCTTAGGCAGCACCCTGCTTGCGTGGGGAGTCAGGAGCTGCATTTCACGGTGGAGACTGACCCATTCCCATGAGCCTCTGCCTCCAGCTGGTCCCTGTGCAGGTAGGTGCACCGCAGGCGCGGCACGGCCGCAGTAACAGACAGTGCAGAAGTGGCATGGCTTTGAGCTGCACAGTTTCTTACACATGGAACGTGGCTGCCGTGGGTCAGCAGCTAAGTTTTGTTTTGGTGTAGTTGCTCAAGGAGTATCTCAAAGTTGTCATGTGTGATGGTTAATTGTATATGTCAGCTTGGCGGCTGGTAAAACAGCTTTCTGGGTGTGCCTGTGTGGATGTTTCTGGAAGAGATTAGTATTTAAATTGGTAGATGCATGAAGATCACTCTCACCAGTGCCAGGGGCATCATTCGGTATGGACAGGCCTGACTAGGACAAGAAGCCAGAGGAAGAACAAAGTGCTCTCCTTGCTGGAGCCAGGACATCCAACTTCGTCCCCCGGACGCCAGTGCGTCTGGTTCTCAGGCCTTAGCACCGGGGCTGAACCCCATCATGGCTGTCCTGGCTCTCCCCTTACAGGTGGCAGGTCATGGCACTTCTTGGCCATTGTAATTATGGGAGCCAGCTCTTATTACATGTTGTCAGTAATGTATACACACACAGATTGGTTCTGTTTCTCCAGAGAACCCTGACTAATAAGTCATGTCAAAAGGAAGAGAATTTTGGAGAGTCTCATGTTGGCTATGAAATACTCAAACCTAAAGAGACTCCCATGCCTTCTGCTTGTACCTCGTTGTCCAGAGCTAGTGGCCTGGATGTGTCATCGCCCAGAGCTAGCCAGGCCTGAGGAAGCTGGAAATCACTGAAGTACAGCACTGATGACTGTCACACCAGGTTCCCAGGGGCACCTGTTCTTTCATGAAAGGGCGTACTGTCCCGGATTCTTTCCTTGTTATAGGTTTGTCCCACATGCAAACCTATATGTGACTGTCTCATGTCCACATTTTGCCTTGTAGGGTTTTTTGTTTTTGTTTTTGGTTTTTGGTTTCAAATTTATTTTACATTTTATCAATAGCTCTATCTTAGCCTAATTCATGCTAAAATTATTTCCCATGGAAACTAGTCATTTGGCTGCCTTCAAAATACTTCTCACAGGGGTAGATTGGAAACCAAATCAAGCAGCGATTTGGCATATAGCTCAGCAGCATGCCACGGGGGGTGCTTACTCCTCAACGTTCTCTTCTGTGAAGCAGGGACAAGACTCCTACCAATAATTACATCATAATGTCGAGCCTCTCAAATAAAAACAAAGTCAAACTATTCACTTCTATATGTCCAGCCATGCCAGAGGTTTCCTTTCCAAGGAATAGGGCTAATAATCTTTTTTTGTCGTTAACAATTGCAGTCATTCAAAACCATTATAAATTTTGAAGGAATTTTTAATTTTTAATTTTTGAACTGAACTCTATTTAAAAACACATTCAAACTCCTCATAATAGTCACTTGGTTCAGACTAAACAATTTTACTTGGCACACCCTATCTTGGCACAATTCTAGTTGGGGTGGTGGGTTTGCCTCCCTTAATATCTACTCAAACCT
Source organism: Corynorhinus townsendii (assembly GCA_026230045.1). Taxonomy (NCBI): domain Eukaryota; kingdom Metazoa; phylum Chordata; class Mammalia; order Chiroptera; family Vespertilionidae; genus Corynorhinus; species Corynorhinus townsendii. The sequence goes on from JAPDVU010000009.1 coordinate 47,816,749, forward strand.
CTGAAAGTATGCCCTATTCCAGTGGCTAAAGCTCTTTAAAAACTACATTTCCCAGATGGTCTTGCAGCTCAGATCTGGATGTAATTTGGGTTTCACTAATCAGACTAATGGTGTGAGACTTGACTTTGGAAAACAGCTATACAGGAAGAGAAGAAGGATGTAAGGTGTGAATTTTGCCCCTGCAGACGACAGAGGTCGTGTTCCTGGTGTTGGTAGCTATGAGTACTGCTTCCTGATTTAGCAAAGTCAACTTTTTTATTCCAACAGAGTGGCATAGTTCTGGAGGGGTAGCTGTAGTGGTGGCTTCCTGGTCGGTGGGAAGTTTTCCTTCCTGATGAAAGGCCTCTTCCTTGGTGGCCTAGTTTAGCAATGTGGTTTGGGAGTTACTCAGGAAAGTCAGCCAAGAGACTGTTTCCTCAGCTTTAGCAGTGACGCTAGGAACCATTTAATACCCTATAAGCCTGTCATGAGACCAAGCAACAGAGGTGGTCATTATCTCACCACTGGTGGGTCTTTGGGTTTCATTCCTGAGCCTCTGAGCTTTCCCCTTCCTAAGGTTTAATTTCATCCTCCTCTTCTTGAAGGCTGAACAATGATTACATCTCCAAACTTCTATCCTTTAAGGAGGTAATTACTGATTTTTAGTACCAAGCAAAAGAAACTCAAATGACTCTTGAAATTTTCACTAGTAAGCTCTGTGTTATTGATTTGGGGTTTTCATTGACTCATCGTCTCTAGATTTTATAATTAAACTCCTTTTCACATTCCCTAACACTGCCACTCCACAGTGCTTGATATTCATTACTGCAGCATTCCCTTGTATCCTGAGCTCCATATGAGCAAAGAAATAAAGGGTCTTAAAATCCACATGATGAAATGAAGAGACTCTAAACCAAAGTAAAAAAAGGATGTACTTAGTTCTAAATTCTCTCTTATCCCAAGTCATCCTGTTGGTTGCATCTAATTGCTCAGCTATTCCCTTGAAAGCATCTCTGGTATAATTGACAAACCTCTGCTGATTATAATAGTTTATCCAATCTACATTCTTATTAATAATTGACCACCAGAAAAATACAGACCCAAATCCTTCAGCTATATGATTCCTAGCTTTAAATTCATTAGGGACTCCTCCTGGAACCCTATTGGGCTCTGTGTATATATGGGGATCAAAGGAGCCCCCTGAACTCTCCCTCTCTTCTTCCTTGTCTGTCCATCTGTTGAAAAAAGTTTACAATGTGCCAAAGTGAAAGGGATAGACAATTGTATCAGAGTGCAAGTTCTGCTCCAATTGCTGGGCAAGGCCGCAAGGCCACCAGACATCAGCACGGGTATCGACAGTGCAGCTTCTGAGGATATGTGGCCATTTACACATCCGATAAATTTCCCATAAACTCCGAGTACTGTTTTCCCTCTACCTTGAGAGGCAGTAGGTATATATAGTTTATGTCAGAGAACGGGGGCCAGATCATTTTGGGGGTCCTTGCTCTTTACCTCTGTTGGGTAGGAACAAAGGGAGAGAGTCTTATAGGAAGCATTTCCCCAGGTGGTTTCCACCTGATACAGGACAAGCACACCTTCCATCCTGTTACTGTGTGAGGTCCATCCCAACGGAAATGGGACCACTTGGGCCTCTAGCCTTCCTGCTGTGCAAGCATAACAGTCACTTTTATTTAGGGCACTACAGAATAGTTAATCCATTCCACCCAGGCATTCTTTTCCTTATATCTTACTTCTATTTTCACGGGTGGTGGCAGTGGCCTAGGCCAGTGGTCGGCAAACTGCTGCTCATGAGCCACATGCGGCTCTTTGGCCCTTTGACTGTGGCTCTTCCACAAAATACCATGTACGGGCATGCACGTACAGTGCAATTGAAACTTCATGGCCCATGCCCAGAAGTCGGTTTTCGGCTCTCAAAAGAAATTTCAATCATTGTACTGTTGATATTTGGCTCTGTTGACTAATGAGTTTGTCGACCATTGGCCTAGGGGATCTTGTCCTATGACACCTACTCCTGAAGCTAGTCCTAGCCAATCTTTTTGGCCTAAAGGCTGAAATATCCCAAGTCATTCAAATTATGCAAAACCAATAATTTAACTGGATAAGCATGATCCAGATTGTACATATTTCCCCAGCCCACATTGCAAGTCCTTGCAATTTTCCAGAGTCCTAAGGCAAATAGAACCCAGTACATGATGGTTATTAAGACATCTCACATTTTTTAGTGTTAATTTCAAGGGGATATGTCCTGGTATGACTGTGCAAGTTAAGGTGTGTCTGCCCTTAACTCATGTGTGATGGATCCAACCTTGCTCTACCTCTGTGGTATGCAAAACAAAGCAGGGTCCTTCACAGGAGGGTTCCAACTTGCTTCCCTTTCAAATCTCTATTAGAATGAACATAGTCTCCTGGTTGATGGTGATGAACTGGAAACTCAAGAGGAGGGCTTTGAGCCAGGAGGACTTCTAACGTGAGAGACATTAAAGTAGAAAAGATACCCAGTACATAGTTCTTAAGAAATTGGTCCCTAGTCTCCATTGTGAAGATTTCGGAGCATTCTAGGGCCTATTGCAATCACCTAAAGTCAATTCTAGATCAAGAAAAAAGTTTAACTTCATTTGTACATGGGTATGGCCAGCAAATGACACTAATTGGATTTTTGTTATCAGTCTCCCTGAGTAGGTTGATATAAACTATTTGCCCTCTGGTTAGGAAGGCAAAATGCAAATCATTTACTCTTAAGTGTCCTTGGTTTAGGGAATGGGATTTACTCTGTTTAACCACCTCAGTTTCCCTATTGTACTTACCCCAGCTTATTAGCATGTGTCATTTATATAACTTCCTTTTAACTTCTCTCTCTACAAACCTATAACTTTCACAAACATTCTTACAAGTTTAACTCACTTTTTTCCCTTCAAAATGCATGCCCATACCTCATGTCCTCTATTATCAAAACCATACAATATCCTTCCAATTTAATTAGAGAAACCTTAATTTTCCAATGATAACTAAAAAGTAAACAGCCAGTATTTCTTAGATTGACCTTTTCTTAGATGAACACTCTTACTTTTAAGAAACACACGTTCAATCAAAGACATTATATTAACATTTCCAAATCTACTTTTCTGTAACAAAAGCTAAAATCAGTCCAGCAACTACTCTGGGAGGACAATTATCTTTAGTATATCTTCATCCCCAATCCTCCTCCCAAACACAGACTCATAAGCCTTCCAGGAGCCCTGAGCTTGTGGTGCTGAGTGGACAGGCGGAGCGGCAGGGCCACATCCTCTCTCTTAAACACCGGTCACAATGTCTGAGACTCAGAGAGCCCAGTCCTTCCAAGATTAGAGAAGTCAGAGGAGCCTCCCTTTGGAAAGGGTGCCTGGAAGCCAGAGGACAAGCATTCCTTCCTCCCTCCCACACACATTCGCTAAATGTGTGCCAGGATGGTGTGGGGGAGGGACAGACAGATGGTCAGGTGTGACACCTGTCCCTGGGGAGTTAACTGCTCTCAAAGGAAATTGCCCAATGGCATGTACTCAATGAAGGAGCACTGGACTCCTGGGCTCTGGTTCCAGCTTTGCCCCATTGGAGTTCCTCTGGGCCTGATTTTTCACATCTCTAAAATAAGGGTAGTCGACTGCATGGTTTCTGAGGTGCTCCCATCCCCGACATTCTATGAATCCATAAGTGTACCCTTAAAAACATCGTATTGTAAAACTCAACAGCAAACAAGCCTATTAAAAAATGGGCAAAAGACCTGAACAGACACATCACCAAAGAAGATATACAGATGACAAATAAACATCTTAAAAGATTTTCCACATCCGATGCCATTAGGGAATTGCAAATTAAAACAACAATGAGATATCACTACACACCTATTAGAAGGGCCAAATCCCAAACACTGGTGACACCAAATGCTGATGAGGACCCGGAGGAACAGGAATTCACTCACTGCTGGTAAAAATGCAAGTACTATAGTTGACCTTGGCCAAAAAAGGGTCACTGAGCCACTTTGGAAGAGAGTGGGCTGGTTTCCTACAAGTAAACATAGTCTTACCATACCAATTGTGCTCCCTGGCATTTACCAAAATGGGTTGAAAACTTATGTCCACACAAAAACCTGCATGAGAATGTTTGTAGCAAACATTCCAAAACTTGGAAGTAACCAAGATGTCCTTCAGTAGGTGAATGGGTAAATAAACTGTGGTACATCCAGACAACAGAATATTATTCAGGGCTAAAAGGAAATGAGCTATTAAACCATGAAAAGACATGGAGGAAACTTAAATGCATATGAATAAGTGAAGCCAGGGTAAAAAGCCTACATACTGTATGATTTCAACTCTATGATATTCTTGAAAAGGCAAAATTATGGAGGCAGTAAAAAGATCAGTGGTTACCAGAGGTGAGGAGGGCGGGAAGAATCTGTGGAGCACAGAGAAGTTTTAGGACAGTGAAACTGTTCTGTGTGATACTGCAATGGGGATACCTGTAGTTATACATTTGTCCAAACCCATAGGATGTACAGCACAAAATGTAAACCCTAATAAAGCTGTGGACTTTGCATGATTAAAAAAAAAAAAAAAAAAAAAAAAAGCTAAAATCAGGTGAACTTAAAACTTGTTGAAATATTTAGATGTTTATCATTTAACCCAGGAATGCTCCAAAGCTTTTAAGTTACCAATTAGGCTTATGAGGCTGGAGTAAAAGGTGGAGGGGGAGAGGGAGCAGGCTCTGCAGCCTGTTCTAGGACTTGCAGCTTCCAGGCACCCAGCCGCTTGGATTTTAAATTGCCACATTTTTCCTTAGAGATAACATGCTAAGGTTTGAGTGATAATGAGTTCAGCTTCTCATAGTGTCAGGACTGCTAAGTAAAGAAACTGTTCTTTGAGAAGGGAGTGAGAATGCTGGCCTTGGAATCTAAAGGCTCAGTGAGGGGTCCCTTCCTTTTTCTCTCTGTGACTCATATGTTCCCATTCTTTTGGGATGTCCATACTGTAGTGGTCTCTGTTTCTGGATCTCAGGGTCAGCCCTTCTCTGAGCCATGTGCATGGCTACTAAGTTTTATAATTCTACAGTTGTGAGCATTATCTTAGCTTTCTGTTTTTGTGTCTCTCATTTCTACATACACAGACCTTCTGAACCTCTTTTAACAGCTCTTCTACACTTCTAACCTTCCAGTTTTCTAACTTTTGCAGTTTTCTTGAGATGTCAGACCAACTATTGGTGGCAATATGTAATTTTAATATTCCTTGGCCCAATGGGTCATAGGGGTCTGGCCCAGAGTGCTTTCTCATTTGATCTTTTAATCTTGGTAAAATTCAGAAGGCCCTTCTTTGATGAATATTAAAGGCTTTAATCAGGTTCTGATACCAGGGAACTGCTTCCTTAATTCCTTAAATTATTAGTTCCCTGAGATCTCTTATGTGTCCCCTTTGGGCCTCATTGTTATGGTCCCACTGGGGCTCCCGGATTGAAAATTTTATATCTGTTGAAAGTACACCAGGGCCAGCCAGGTAAGTGCTCCCTTTCCCAGGTAGCCATAGCCGACCTTCAAATCATTCCCCTTTCTTCTCCTGAGAGTAGTATTCCCAAAATAGACATTGACGTGGTCCAAGTATACACTTGTGGACCCCAAAATGGGTCTAGCTCAAGCATGTCAAACTCAAAAGCTAACACAGGCCAAATAAACAAAGTGTAAGTTTATGTGGGGAGCAAAAAAAGCTTCAATTTTCATAGAAACGTAAGTTTATTTCAATAGAGACATGTTGAATACAAAGGGCTGAAATAAATGAGTAATCGTTAACATAAAATAATAGAATATTTTAATAAAAATTAATATTTTTATTGAACATTAATTTACCAGACACTGAATAACTGCACAAATTAGTAAGCATAATGCAAATAAACCTATTTTTCTTGTTCTCCAAAAGCAAAATATTTCCTGTTGTGCACACCAAACAAGTCAGTCCAAGACTAATGATGTGGCGATCAGCTGCTAAAATATTCACTGCTAGTATTAGTGGAGAGAAATGGTGCACCCGCACATAAGGTGCATAAGGAAAATGAATGCAACACAATTATAGTAGTCAGTCATTAGTGAACATTGTATTTCATTATTAATAGTTATGTGTAACAAGATATTGTAAAAATTAAGTTAGAAAAATTTTATTACAATGTTTCTTACATACCATTATGTTGGCTGTGCTGCAAAAAATGTTCATTGTGTGCTGCATGTGGCCCATGGGCCACGAGTTTGACAAGCTTGGTCTAACTGGTCAGCTAAGACATGTGGGTCTTCCAGCAGAGGCTTTAACTCTTTTTTTTTTTTTAGTTCCCTCACTTTGGCACTGGTGAGTGGAGCATTTACAAAGACTACTCTCCCTCCTCCCAAGGGTACCTCTCTTAAGGGATAAAGTCCATTGAGAGGAGGTTGAAATGATGGGAAGGGTAGGCTGTGAATGTCTATTTTACACTGCTCCACCTCCTTTTGCAACCTAGAAAGGGTGGTTTCTGGTGGCGCAGAGACCTCCTGGTCGGTTGGAGCCTTCTCAGGCCAGCCCTCCTCCTGGGGGGAAATTGGGATTGTAAATCACCATCTTGGATGTTCCCTCAGATTATCCCCCTGTCACATAGGGAGGGGAAGGCAAGACAAGGGATCCCATTTCTCTATCCACCCTTGTTCTCTTTTAGGCTTCTCTGCCTTTACAGGGAGAAGGACGACTGCCCTCCCCCCAATCCCCCTCAAACAGAGAGCATAGTCAATCTCCTCTTGAGTGACTGGACTTTTATCATTAACACTAGAGGCCCGGTGCACAAAATTTGTACACAGGGGAGTGTGTCCCTCAGCCCAACCTGCACCCTCTCCAATCTGGGACCCCTCTCACAATCCAGAACTGCTGGCTTCCAACTGCTTGCCTACCTGCCTTCCTGATTGCCCCTAATTGCTTCTGCCTACCAGCCTGATCACCCCCTAACCACTCCCCTGCCAGCCTGATTGATGCCTAACTGCTCCTCTGCCAACCTGTTTGCCCCTATCTACCCTCCCCTGCAGGCCTGGTCACCCCTAACTGCCCTCCCCTGCAGGCCTGGTCCCCCCCCAACTGCCCTCCCCTGCTGGCCTGATCACCCACAACTGCCCTCCCTTGCAGACCTGGTCCCTCCCAGGGACCAGGTCTGCTGGCCATCTTGTGGCAGCCATCTTGTGTCCACATGGGGGCAGTCACCTTTGACCACATGGGGGCAGCCATCTTGTGTGTTGGAGTGATGGTCAATTTGCATATTATTCTCTTATTAGATAGGATAGAGGCCTGGTGCCCTGGTGGGGTCCAGCTGGTTTGTGCTGAAGGGTGTCCTAGATCAGGATGGGGGTTCCCTTGGGGCATGGGGCAGCCTGGGCAAGGGGCCTATGGTGGTTTGCAGGCAGGCCATGCCCCCCCCCGGTAACCCAAGCAGAGGCCCTGGTATCTGGGATTTATTTATCTTCTATAATTGAAACTTTGTAGCCTTGAGCAGAGCCAAGCCTCCTGCTTGCTCCATGGCCACAGCCATTTTTGTTGGGATGTATTTATCTTATATAATTGAAACTTCATAGCCTTAAGCAGAGGCCAAGGCAGGTCAGGCCTGTGGAAACTTGGCTTCCTCCATTGCCGGGGGCAATTCAAGCCTCCTGCTCTCTCCAGCTCTGTGGCTGCCGCCATTTTTATTGGGATGTATTTATCTTATATAATTGAAACTTTGTAGCCTTAAGTGGAGGCCAAGGCAGGCCAGGGCAGACGGAAAGCTTGGCTTCCTCCATTGCCAGGGAAACCCAAGCCTCCTGCTCTCTCCATGGCCGCAGCCATCTTGGTTGGGTTAATTTGCATACTCACTCCTGATTGGCTGGTGGGCATGGCTTGTGGGTGTAGCGGAGGTATGGTAAATTTGCATATTACTCTTTTATTAGATAGGATGTTTATAATTACCACTGAAAAGCTTTATCATAAACCCTTCATTTTAGTTACACCTATTAATTAGATCTTAACAACTTTGAGATTTTAAAGCCAATAATTATTACCCAAAGCATTTTCTTGACAAAAAAATAATTTTTTTTTAAACAGGGATAATTTTCAGGCTGATTCTTCTTTACAAAATGAGAGTGCTCCCCTCCCCACCCCTTACTATTTCTGCAGTTTACAGAGCTGGTCCTCGTAGGAAAAAAAGACTTGGGGAGATTTAGAAGGAAACAGAAACAAACAAACAAGCCAAAAAGCCCTACAGTAAATAAATGAGTACTCTCAGAAGGATGGACTGGGACATTAGCCTTAGAATCTTATCTCATACTCAGCACAGCAAAATGACCTTTGGTTCTGAATGGCACAAAGCCCACACAGCACAGAGAAGAAGCTTCCCTATGTTCATAAAATGGCAAAGAGCAAACTAAGCTAGCAAAGAACATGAGTGACTGAAGTCACATTACAGACACACAGACAAAAAGTCCTTCAAAATTCAAACGCTGAATTTCTGGCCACTGATGTCTTAAAGTTCCTGCAATTTCTGCCACATGCTCAGCCTTCTCACAAGCAGCTGGGCCCCCAGCAAAGTGGGATGTGCCCCATCTTTAAACATATTTATCCAAACAACAATGAGACACAAAACATCAACAGAAACACTCTTATATACAATATTTATAGGCACACACAACCCATGGACACCACAGAATGCCCTGCATTAAAAAAAAAAACACAAAAACACCAAAGCAGAGCAATGTCTCCTGTCCCTAGTTTGGGGACTGCCCCTCCCCAGAACCTCAGCATTCTCCCAATGGACTATTTGGGGAATGTATTCCCTAGGCCTAGAATTTTTGCTTCCCATCCTCAGAAAGTTCCTTCTGTCTGTTCGTGCGCAATCCTCCATACTGGAGATTTCTTGCACTCCTCAAGATCTGCTTAGTCCCTCTCTGGCTGCTTCCCTCTTGGGAGAACAGAACTGCAGATCAGAACTCCGCACTTGCTTCCCATCTGGGACACATCTCATTCAAACACACACACAACCTCCAGCGTGTCCTGACCACCAAGGCCCTACCTACTTCCCTCAGAAGGTTTTCTGTACCTTGGTCTATGCATAGAGTCACCTGGTTGCCCGGTTTCCTTTTCTGGGCCCTTCCCCCCTGCATTGCTGATTGAACTTTGATCTGGAGTCTGTTGCTGGCTTGTAGTGTTATAGGTTTCCCTCTCCCAGAGCCCACCATAACGAGATGGTGGAGTGCATCTCCTCTAGGGATGGGGTACAAACGACTCTCTCGGCAGCAAAATCCCAGACATGAGCCCCCAAATTGTTAGAAATGCCTGTCAATGGTGTTGTGGGAATGAGACAAACACTGGAAACTGGATCGGCAAGGCAGATTTACTAGTACTTCTGCAGAAGGGTGCATGCCAGCTGAAAATCATGGGCAAAGCACACCAAACGGGAAGTTCATTTGGGTTTTATTCCCTGACACAGTCTGCCCTGCTCCTCACTCTGCCTCTAATTGGTCAGAGCTCAGAGCTCGGGTTCACATTATTGCATGATTGGCTCATTCAGAGGAAGGGGAGAGGTAAGACAGAGCCTAAGGTGGCAGCCCCCTGAGAGTCTGAAGGTCATATCAAAATGGCAGAAACTGAGATGGTGTTGAGCTCCTTTCTTTGACAGAAAAGTTCGCTGGTTCACTCTCACAGAAGTTAGCTATTTTTGTAGCTATAACTCCAGCTCAGATGACAACCTAAAATGCACACATACGGGAAAGAACCTATTCTGGTAAACTAGTGCCAAAATGCTATTGCAGGTCATCACTAAACACAAACACTTCTCACATGGGCTGAATGCTTTTTAGGAGGAGAAATATGCTGCAGGAGACCCAGGAACGTAGAGGTCAACCCCGCAATTCATCAGTGTCAATGACCAGCGGGATGCTAGAAAAGGCTGAATAAAAAACAATTACTTGGTTTCTAGAATTAAGTACCTTCTATTAAGTTGTTGGAAAGTTTTTCTTCTGAAAAAACAGATACACTCATATTATTCTTAAATTAAAGATAGACTCAAAGAAGTTTAGAGTCAGGACTTTGCAATACTAGAATGAAATTATTATGCTGATGAGATTAATTTTTGGTCACGGACAGCAGGGGGGTGGGGGCATGGGTGGGGAAGGATTCGGGAGGGGAATGGGGAGATGAGCACAAATATGTGATACCTTAATCCATAAAGAAATTTTTAAAAATTGTTTTTAAATATCACACCTTGATGAATATGTTGACAAAAATCAGACATTAGTTTTAAAATAATTTTCTCTAAAAAAAACACCCCACAACCTTTGAGAATATTGAATTCACTCTTAGAAAGAAATAATGAAAGTTTGGAGCACACCTGAGTTCAGCACCTGACTCTTGATACTTACTAGTGGTTTGACTGGATTATTTTACTTCTTTTTGTTTAAAAGAATATTTCTTTTTAAAAATATTTTATTGATTTTTAGAGGGAGAGAAAAATATCGATGTGAGAGTGCAACATCAATCGGCTGCTTCCTGCATGCACCTTACCAAGGATCGAACCCATAACCAGGGCATGTGCCCTTGACCAGCAATCTACTTGTGCAAAGGACGATGCCCATCCAACTGAGCCATACCAGCCAGGGATATTTTACTTCATTTAACCTTCAATTTCCTCATTTTTTGAAGATAAATAATTAAATGTAGGCACCCTAGAGAATGGTTGTGATTATGAAATAATATATGTAAAGTTTCTCTGCTCAGCCATCATTAACTGTCATTATAATTATATGTATTAATCTCAAGATGTGACCAATGGCACAGAATCTGAATCTCACTCATGTTTTAATTTTATATATAATTTCCAAAATTAAAAGTTTATTAAATGCTTCTGTCCTCAAATCTAAATCCATCAATATGACCACAGGGCTAAAATACCTAAAATGTGAACTTTGAAATGAAGTCCAATGATTTCACTTCACCTTACAGGAAGAAAACAAGTAATTAAGAAATAAAAGCAATTCTTACAGCTCCCACAGCCTTACTCACACACAATGAAATTCATTTAAAATAGAAGTGAAAGGTTTTCCTCTCCTAGAAGCCCCTCTTTACCAGAAAGCCCCAGACTGTTGTTTGTGTCATGGTCAGCACTTTGGAAGGTCCTTGCTAAACAAAACAATCTGGAAGCAGAATGCATTTACTGTCAGCTCCTAGCAAAATAGCAAACAGCAAGGTTTTCTTGACATTGAAAGATGAAGACCTGAGCTGAAGGACTCAGGGATGTTTGGAGCAGGTCCACTTCTCCAACCTGGACCCCCATCCTATGGGATTCTAGATTCTTACCAGTCTGAGTTCACATATGGCCTCAGAATTCTTCTCAACACTCCAAAGAAGCACTACCAAGGTCAAGAGCTGATCTTCAAGGTGAAATAGATCTTTCAGGCCGGGTGAAGAGATTAAGCATTCTTTCTTTTCCCCATGAACTTATGTGTGCTAGTATAGGATTCAGAAAATACCGTGAGAGCACTCTGCCTAGAAGGCTAGTGTTGCCAGCACACCAATGGTGGAACCAGAACTGCTAGGAACAGGTGAAGGGCCAGAGCTGGGAGAGTGGAGACTGACAGGGAACATTTGGGCACAACATTGAGCAGCAACTTCACTTCCTCCTGGTGTTTGGGTCAGTCCTGCACAGAGGAAGGAAACCATTCCTGTTTTCAGAGCACAACAAAAATTATAACCTAAACCCAGACCCCACCTCAGCTATTTGCAGTGTGAACTCAGGATTTAAAAGTGCCAGTTGAGGTGTTTATGACAACACTCTCCAGAGACACAAATGGGAATTACTAAAATTATAGGTGACTTGGCTATTTAGGGGGCAGTTCCACACACTTCTAAATTGGAATGCTGCTTGGGTAGGTGGAAGCCTTGGACATTCCAGCAGGCCTTCTGGAAGCCACACAGTATTAAGGGTAGATCTGCCTGCATCTAGAAAGCCAGATCACTTGCTGATATTTGCAATCCTGTGGGTCTTAGACAGGATTCCACTCTGTGAGTCTTGGCTGCTCGAGGACTTCAGAGTTATAATACTCGCCCTCACCAAGTAGCTGCAACATTTTATACCAGAAACCAGATGTGTGTTGAGTTTAGCCTTGCCCACCATTTACCAAAATAACAGGAAAACTAGACTTTTTCTATGTTTGAACTGTGTTTTCTTCCCATGACATTCTTGTAATGCTGGGAACATATGTGTAAATAAAAAAGACTCCACCAGCATATATTCCTCAAAAAAGATGATAAAATTATAACTCATGGAAAAAGCAGATTTTCCACATAACAAAGATTAACATATAACAAAGAGACATGTGCTGTTTATGTTTACTCTTACTATTGTCTAAAAATGAGGACCATCAGCACTCGGTTCTAATTGCTAAGTGTTTTAGTGGCACTGACATCTTTGTTTCCATTAGAAGCAAAGAAAGAATGATAAAACCTACAATTTTATTCCTAAAATGATCTACTGAGACCACAAAAATAACTCTAGTAGAGGTTTATCATGTTTTTGTCAACTCTACTAGCACTTTGAGATATTTTGTGAAGTTGACTAACCAAGGCCTGAAAAAACTTGTAAGAAACAGACAAAGAAGGAGCTAATTTTAACAGGCAGTGGTTAGGGCTGAGCACAAGGAGAACACAGGCAAGGGAGAGAGATGCTAATAGGTCAGGGGCAGAGGGGAGGGGCAGTGTGCATACAAGCAATGAGGAATCTAAGGGGGAAAGAAAGAAACCCTTTCTCTCTAGAATCTCATCTTCTATTTTCAGAGTTTCTAGATGGAGGGCTACAAAGCTAACACGCACTCTATATCATATCAAATTGAATTCTGCATGGTTAATGTAAGTTAAGACATCCTTAAAAGAATTAGCAGAAGCCATAAGAAAGGATTTTGGGAAAAGGAAGAGCTTTCCTGGTGTAACTCCAGAGGCTAAATCATGAAGGAAACATTTACACCTTTTATTTTCTACACCAAAAACCATAAACAAAATGAAAAGGCAAGTGGCATGTAAAGCATGTGCTCAATACCTATGATGAAAATGTCATGACTGAGATACAGGGAACTAAAACTTAAGTAAAAACAGATAAATACTAGGGGTGTCAGGCAAATCACAAGAACAAGCCGTGGGCAAAAGGAATTCAAGAGCCCAGTGAACAACCTTCTACACTAACTTCCAAAGGATGAGATGTTCAAGCATCAAGACCATCATCATACATAAACGGTAAAGCAAGATAGAAAGGCTTCTGGGACAGACAAAGCTTCTCGGGACCGTGGGCCCAAGGTCAGAGAAGGCACACTCTCAAGGTGGGCAGCTTGACAACACAGCAGAAAAGCCTTTTAGATTGGCTATAACTCCTGATCTAATGACTGCATATCTGTGAACTGACCTTAAGAAAAATATTAAAGATGTTTGCAGATATCTAGAATAAATCATGGCTACATTGTTAATCAAGAGCAAGACATGCTATAAATATCCAGTAATGGGAAATTGGTTATAGAACACCCTAGAACCTCATTACAATGAAATATTAAAAAGTCATTAAAATGAAGTTGTGAAAAGATGTTTAAATACATGGAAAGAGTGTACATTAAAAAGAACAAACAGCACCAGTGTGTTGAGGTGAGGAAGGCTCTCAAACTACCTGACATCTAGTGCTTTATGAGCACTGGCTACTTTCCTAAGAACGATTCCATTTTTGAGAGAAAAATATGTACAAAAACACAGAAATAAAATCTGTGCATATCAACATATCTAGTTAGTTCAGAAATTTGGGAGGTTTCTATTTTCTTCATTTGCTTTCTGTATTTTCTGAAATTTCCACTGAAATAAGTGATATTTAGTGTTTTTAGAGATAAAAAAAGGTTTTGAAAAATCAGGTTGTATATTAAGAGCTAATGCAATGGAAACACATTTATAATATTTGAATAGAGAAAGGGAGACTACAAATCAGCAGTGTGATTCCAAATATGTTATTAATTATGTATTTAGGTATAAGTATTAAATAATACATATTTATAGACAAATATAAACATTACAATGATCTATTTTTGCAAATAACTATTATATACATACACAGTCATAGAAAAATGATTGAAAGCATACACAATAGAATGTTGGACACATCAGTGATTATTTTGGGTATTGTGATAGCGAGTGCTTTTCGGGAGTTTTGTGTGAGTGTATTAAACACCCTGAGAGAGAGAGACTATTGAACTTCCTGGAATTCAAACCCACCCAGGGTCAAGGCCTCAGGGTCATGCTGGCCCCTCAGCACTCCCTCCACCTGGAAAGTTCCCAGGTCCTGTGATTTGTTTCACTATGCTTGCATTTCTGCTTTGTTTCCGCTGCCACCTGTCCAGATGGAACTTCCATTGCTCAGTCATGGCTTCCATAAGCCCTTTCCCTGCTCGCAAATGTCCAGTATCAGTTCCCCCTACGCCTCTACCTGGGGCTGAAGGCCCCACTGTCCCAGGCATCATGCCTGTTGCATTCCTTCCTATACACCCAACCTTATGAACCAAATAGCTCTCTACGATCTCTCCAAATGCACTCTATGGTTTTCCATTTCTGATTTTGCTCAAACTGCCCCAACTACCACACACCAGAGGCCTTTCCTTCTCTCCATGTTGCCTTTGCAGCATCGCTCAGAACCCACCTCCTCCCTCCCAGAGAAAATCAATTTTTCCCTTCCAGCCCACTCATGTTATACAACGAATAAAAAGAGCAATACAAATAAGTTTTTACCTTCTCTATTAGATGGATTGTATTTCCCTCTACCTTTCCCTTAGCCCAGATGCCCAGTAAGTAGGAAATTAAGGTTTGGATGCAAACCAAAGGCTTTCCAAGACAGGAGACTGTACATTCCATCAATGCAACCTTTTAATAAGTGAATGGATCAGCTCAGGCTCCACAGCTCTGCTGCTACTTTCCCAGAAGTAAAGAAGCGGCTCCTGGCGCGTACCTAGCAGAAGCCCACCAGCCGGAGGGTGTTGGGGAAGCTCTTGCGCATCCCCATGCACTTCTCCTGGTCGATGTACAGAGAATTGGCTTTGACAGCCAGGTCGTGCTCCAGGGTGGCTTTGGTGTGAACCAGAGACTGCAGGGTGTCCTCGGCCTCTCTCAGGCGCTTCTGCAGGGTCTGGATGGTGTCATCCACCTCATACACCTCGTTGACAAGGCTGCGGGAGAGAAGAAGCACCCGATTAGATTAGCAGAGGTCACATTCCCAACAGTGGTTATTAGCTGAATTAAGGATGTGCGTGGTCAGTGAATTCCTATTGGCGGTGTGGTTGCTGCTGGGCTCAGATGGAGTCCACAGAGGCACATGCGTCAGATGGGCATCACAACTACTTCATATTGCAAGACTGCAAAGAGGAAGCAAGACTGGTATGGGGACAGGGCCACACCCATTCACTACACCCAGAACCCCAAAGGCAAACTAAGCATATGTTGGGGACAACAGCAAATTTTACACACACACACACACACACACACACATGCACACACACAACTTTTAAACAGCCCAAGATAATGCTTCAAGGTCCCAGAGTAATATACTTGTAAATGTCGAAAACATAATAGAACATGAAAATAATGTATAAAATCAGCTACATAAACTGTGAAACAAATTGCAGTTCCAATTAGGTTGTGATGATAGAAAAAACATGACACATTTCTCATTAAAACAGAAAGGAAACTTTTTTTTTTTTTACTTCACGGAAAAATCCAGCATTTCCTCAAGTTCTATGAATTGATATTGTTTTAATTTTTATTTCTTTATTAGTGAACCTTTCCTAAATATCTGTTGGTCATTTTGCATTTCTTCTGTGAATTCTCTCTCTGTCTTGTGCTCCTTTTTCCACTGAGATATTTCTATTTATCTTATTCATTTGTAGAGAGCTTTTTCAGTATCAAGCACATTGATTTTTTTGTCTGCTATGCTTGTGGCAAATGTTTCCCCAATTTGTTTTTTGCCTTTTAATTTTGTGATGTTTTTGTTATATGTAAGAGCTCCATTTTTTTATTGTTGTTTTTTTAAATATATTTTTATTGACTTCAGAGAGAAAGGGAGATAGATAGAAACATCAATCATGAGAGAGAATCATTGATTGGTTGCCTCCTGCACCCCCACACTGGGGATCGAGCCCACAACCTGGGCATGTGCCCTGACTGGGAGTTGAACTGTGAGCTCCTGATTCATAGGTCAATGCTCAACCACTAAGCCACACCGGCCAGGCAAGAGCTCAGTTTTTACTAAGCCAGATCTCTTTTTTCCTTTCTGATTTCTTCCACTGTGTTTACATTTAGAAAGTATTTCTCTTCCCGAAGACCAATTAAGAGCTCTTCTACCCACTGATTTGGCCAATAATATCCAAGGGAGATAACCATGTAATCACTCAAGAGGAAAATAGGAAACAGATAATCCTATGTAATAAAAGGCTAATATGCAAATTGACTGAAAGGCGAATGACCAGTTGCTATGACACGCACTGACTACCAGGAGGCAGACACTCAACACAGGAGCTGCCCCTGGTGGTCAGTGTGCTCCCACATGGGGAGCGCCACTCAGCCAGAAGCCAGGCTCATGGCTGGTGAGCGCAGTGGCTGTGGTGGGAGCATATCCCACCTCCACGGCAGTGCTAAGGAGCAGTGAGCAGGCAGGTGGTAAGGAGCAAGGGGTCCCGGACCTCGAGAGGGTGTAGGCTGGGCTGAGGGACCACCCCCCCCTCCCAGTACATGAATATCGTGCACTGGGCCTCTAGTAATAATAATGGCAACTCATTTATCAACTACTTTAGTATATGTATAATATAGTACATATTAAATGCTATTATGTAGTAAATACATGTTCTATCCTAAGTACTTTACATGATCAAACAATTTAATCCTAATAACAACCCTCTAAAGTAGATACTGTGATTATTACCATTTTACACATGAGGAAACTGAGGTACCAGGACCTTAGGTTTTGCATGAAATCCCCACACACTGCTATTAATTACCATGCTGCTTCCTTGCTTGACTCTGTTCAGTTGAAAACACAACTTCAAATTCACCAAATTTTAACCAGTTATTCAAAGTTAAGGTTTTCTTCATTTTGGGGTTCATTTATCAGTGGACTGGAGGTACATGAGATTAATTAAAATATAGTAATATAAAGAGTGCAGTGACAATGAACAAAAGGGATGTGGACATCCCTAGAGACAGAAAAAGATTTTGTAATCATCAAAAAAATATTCAGACCATATTAAAATCATTATACCAAGGCAATTTAATAGCTTCCCAGAAATTTGCAACTGGAAAATCAATGTGAAAGGTCATTGAGCCTAGCTTCCTTATTTTACAGACGAGGAAATTAGGCCCAGAGGACTGGTGAACTGCCTTCCAGGGGCCCTCGGCCACGTGTGTTCATAGCTGCACACAACAGAAAGCTAGGAGGAAGTGGGGAGCCTCAGTGGCCATACGAAGAACTAGGTCTCTGAGCTCCCTATGAGAAAAGGACAGAAGCAGGGAGCGGGATATTGGCCTCAACACACTGGATCCCTTTCGGTGAGACCACCTCACTTCTATCTGTAATCCCCAAAGTGTAGGGTTGCTGCCCCACCACACACACACACACACACACACACACACACACACACACACACATACACACACAAACTTTTGGAGAAAAAATAGTCAGCAAGGTGAAAAGTGTGACAAAAGTATAACGAAATAATTTCTTCACAGTGTTATCTTGTATTGAGTAGTAGAGTATGACAAAATTAGAGGAAAAACATTAATGTCTAATAATAACATATGCTATAGCCAGATGACAAAACAGTATGCAAACAATGCTTATAACAACAATGCTTGCCGTGGGGAAGGAAGCCCACAGCACGATGCTGGTTGGGTCAGGATATTAAATCTTACATGCAGAAAGATCCCAGTTTTGTTCTTGTGTTTGGTGGTAAATATGACAAATAGCTAACATTGCTTATTCCTCGATGGCATGAAGAATTAAAGATGGTTTTTATTTCTTATTTCATTTTCTGATATTTCTATCATGAACTAATACTATTCTTAAAAGCAGAAAGAAAACAATAAATCTTTTTCAAAAAGGAAACACAATTTTGAGGGGCTTAACCTCTCTTTGACCTTCAAGAGAGGTTTCTGACATGACCCAGCTGACCTACACAACTGGGAGCACCACCTCTCACTTGGACAGCACAACCATCACACCATGACCTTTTCACAAACTCCTGGAGGGTCCCACCAAGCCCTGTGCTGGGCTCATCCTTCCTGTTGGCCATGCTAGGATGTGGCTGACCCAGGTTTATGCAGAGCATGGAGTAGGTGGGCCCCCAGCACCCAGGCCACCTGTGTGTCCCATCCCAGGCAATGGCAACATCATCCTGAGAATGCTGAAACCAAAACCCTCTGATGATTGTGACCGGCCTTCTTCCTGATAGCCCATCCCTCAGTCATAATCCTGTTATTCCGTCTCCCAGAGAGCCTCACATGTGTCACAGAGTCCTCCCCTGTGTTCTGTTGGCATGCCCTGGGACGTGCTTGCTCTCCCTGACTATAGTGCCTTCACCTTTTCTTACCCACCACCCACCTTCCCCCATCTGCTAATGTATGCCATCCTCAGAGACCATAGGGACAGACTTCTTCCTCACATCCAGTGTGGGTGCTCCAGGAGCACCAGCGTCCTGAGCCAATCTTGCTTGAGGCTGAATCCAGCAGCCCCTCTGGCAGTTGGCAGGCATGCAAAACATGCTTGTTGGATGAGGACCAACTTCAATGTCCCAAGTTAGGAAGGTCACCTTGGGAGGTGGGGCACTACCCAGAGGTCCAAGTCCACAGGGTCTTTCAAGAACAAGAACCAGACCCCAAGTGATAGAGACTGTGCTGGAGGGGCTAGAGGGGCTTGGAGGGGCCTAGAGGAAGCCTGGAGGGGCCTGAAGGTTCAGCTTCCGATCCACCTGCAGGCAGCCTGAGAAGAGGAAGAACACTGCAAAGCCCACCTACCCCCGCCTAGCCGCAGGCTCATAGAAGCAGCAATAAGCCACGAGAAATATCCACGTCACGCATCTTCTTTCACCTTAGACCCTGAGCCTGCAATGTTTTTGGGCTCAATGGTCAGGGACCGGATGGAAACTTCAGTGCTAAGTTTACTCCAGTCTGGGATTGCTAAACACAGAACCAGAGAACAGATATAAAGCATGTTTAGTTGTTGTTTAGGTCATGTTGGATTGAAACTAAGTCTTTGGTGAGGACCCCGGGGTATAAAATAGCACCAGGAGAGAAGCAGGCCTCCCGGAAGGCTGCTGCACATGTGGCGATGGGCTCCATACCTGGGGCTGGTTATGGTCACACTGGGCCTGCTTCTCGTCTCCACCGCCCCTGCGCCCTGCCTCTGCCTTCAAAAGGAACCGTGAACCCCAAGGAACAGGAAGATATATGAATATTTACTCCTCACAGCCAAACAATAGTCTAGTGGGAGATCTAGCTAAGGGAACTTTTGAAAATATACACATTACAATATCAGGTTTTGTGAGTTTTTTTAAGGAATTTAAGACACATAGAAAGTAGGCAGTTAACACCCTGTGTCCCATTGCTGTGTGAACCCAGATGGCAGAGGTCCCTCCCTCCACCTGGGCCATCAGGAACACATCCCCTCCCTCACCCACACTTCACTCTGGTTCCTGGTCTTGCGGATCACAGGGAGCTGTCCTGCCAAAACCTCTCATTTTGGGGGAATTACAGAATTGAAAAACATTTGCATTCAAACACAAATAAAGCGACCATAGTTAAAAAATGCATCAAGATTATTTAAGTGAAGCAAGCCTGGTCTGGCGGGCCGCCAGTGATTCCAAGAATGTTTACAATTACTTTTGAAAGAACCCATTTAGAACATTTTAAATGAAAATAAAAGTCTTGAAATGAAAACAGCAATTTTTCTCAGTCCTCACTCCTTTGAGTTTGTGGGCTTATTTTTTCTTCTTCTGGCGGGCCAAAGGGCTGCTTTCAGAATGATCAGTTGGAGAGGAAAAATACTCCCCTCCCCTAATAATAATCTTAAATTCTGCTGTTGTTACTCTGGGACCATATTTTTGGCAATGCTATTTTAATAAGAAATCTTTATGGAAACAAAAGCAGGTTTTGTCCCAAAGTCAGTGAAGGAGCAAGGGAAGTAGACACACTACAAAGTTGACAGGAAGTCAGGAAAAGCAGCTCTGTGTGGCTGTGAAGGAGGAAAAGAGTGAAAGCCATTCAGCGCTGTGAATGCCCCGTTGTTTGTCAGGCCAGCCCACCACTCCAAACCCTTTCTGAGAGCACCCAGCTTGTGCTTGCAGTCTGAATCCTACCGCCACGTGTGAGGATGAGGGAAAGTTTCTCAGAGCATGAAACTTCACTTCGGCTTCTCTTAATCATAGCTGCATGCAGCCACAATCTGTGCCCCAGCCCTAACTGGCCAGATGAGTGTGCTCTCCCAGAGCGCAGGCCATCCTGGCTTCTGGAGTGAGGGCAGCCTGCCCTAAATAATGGGCTCTGTACCAGAGGGGTTACAGGGAACTCCCTTTGAGAAACATGTAGCTGGCTGAACTCCTCTGTGGCTATGGCCTCAGATAACAGCTTCCCTGGGAGAAATGCAGTAGTCTGTCTGCATACCTTCTAACACGTTCATCTGAGCATCTGACACAGACCCCCAGGCTGTGTGTGCTGCAGTGACAACCCTCTCCTTGGCTCTGGGTCTCATCCTCGTGAGAGAGATGAGGATGCAGGACCTGCGTTGCTGATTCACCCACATAGGCATTAAGGTCAGAGGAGATCAGCTACATGACAGGGGGCAGTGAAACACCGCAGTGCGGAAGCTGGGGGAGCAGAAGCAAACAGCTTGTTTGGATTCACACTGTGGCTCTCCTTGTACCACCAGGTGCCACATG
This sequence comes from Corynorhinus townsendii, assembly GCA_026230045.1. Lineage (NCBI taxonomy): Eukaryota > Metazoa > Chordata > Mammalia > Chiroptera > Vespertilionidae > Corynorhinus > Corynorhinus townsendii. The sequence goes on from JAPDVU010000009.1 coordinate 47,837,738, forward strand.
GATCAAGTCACTCAACCCACTTCTGCCGCAGTTTCCTGATTTGTAACCTGAAGATAATGAATGACGGAGGTAAAGTGCTCAGGACAGGGGCCAGCGCAAAATGAGATCACTGGTGGTGCAGCTGCTATTACTGCCTCCGTCACCATCTGTATTGTTACTTTCATCATCATCGGCCCGACAAAGATCACTCTTTCCTTTCCCTCCAGAAAACCCACTGTCTCTTTGGTGAAGCTTAGGGTCATTTTACTCCTTGGATAAAGCCTGCATGATGACATGGGGATTCTGTCCTGGGCCAGGGACAACAATTGCTGGCATCTCTCCCCAGAAACAGCTCTGGATTTCTGGGTTCCCCCTCTGCTCCTGCAGTGGCTCTGCCTCTGCAAAGAAGCGTTTATGACCTAAGAATAGCAACAATGAAATCCAGAGAGAAAAGGCAGAAGCAGGCATTTGGAAATTAGAAATAAAGCCAGAATTAAGAGAGAATGGGTGGGCTGGCCAATTACTTACAAGCCCACCCTAAAAAGAGTCTTCAAAGTTAAAATGGTAATGAAATACATACAGTGTTTAGTAGATAAACGGTGGTGTCAGATTCCTTTTGCCATGTGTGTGTGGGAGACATATTGATGAAGACCAGCTGGTCTCAATTTCTACTGAGAACAGGACAAGCTGAAATGACCCTAAAAACCCTTTAGGGGCTTCAGGGGATCACGAGGATGCTCTTAATGACAAAAGCAGATGTATTAACCACCAGAAGAGGCCAAAGAGAGCAAATGGGCAAGAGTAGAGAGAAGGGGTCAGTGGAATTGTGATGCAGGTCCCTTTTCTGACAAGTCTCCGGCACTTAGAATAAATACACAGCAAACCAGCGCACTCTGCCATGCATAGTGAGGTGTTATGGACACTCCAGACAACTCCAGAAGCTGAGAAGCCCCAAATCCACCTTGGCCTCTGAATGAAGCCAACTGTTTATCACTTTTTGTGTGTGTAATGTTGATGTCTTTTCCTTTTTAAAGAAAACTATGGTAAAATATACATACAAAATGTACCATCTCCATTACTTCTAAGTGCACAGTTCAGTGGCATTAAGTGCATTCACATGCTATGCGTCCACCACCAACATCCATTTTAAGAACTTCTAGCAAACTCTGTGAACTGAACTCTGTGGGCATTGGACTCCAGCTCCCGTTATCAATACTTACAGGGGCCCCAGCAATGAGCATCACTGTGCTTTCTCATGAGGTGTGTGGTATGTTCACAGACAGTGCTTTCCTGAAGAACAGGAGCTGGGCAGGCTGGTGCGCTGTCCCAAAGGGCCCGCTTTCCCCCTGCAGGGATGTCCCCTCCCCGCTCACCGCAGCTGGGCCATGTCTCTACAGAGCTCAATGTTCGGTCTCCTTGTCCGCTCGTCCAGCCTGGTCTGGGCCACCTTCAGGAAGGCAGACTTGTCCTTGATGGCCTTCCGGATGGATTCTATGGTCATTTCGGTCTGGAAAATTTCCTGCAGTGTCTGCAGAGAGAGAAGCGAATGCCTGATGCCGAGCTGTGGGTGCCTCCCACCTGCTCTTCCTCCTGCCTGTCCATGGAGGGTGGCCCACTTGCCTCCTGGGATGGGGAGGTGGGTTCCCTGAGCACACCCACACCCTCCAGTCCCAGCCCCAGTCCCAGCCCAAGCCCCAGCCTCAGGGAGCCTGTGCTGGGGCAGCTCTCTCTCTTCCTGCACTCATCTTCCTGAACCCCGATTTGGGGGACATCAGCCAGGATGGTAATTTACATCAGATGGGCAAGTGCTATAAATCAGAGCTCTTTTTCCCGAGATCACCAGTTTCTAAAATGTTTTCACCAGATCACCAGTTGTAACTGAGGAAAGTGAGGCCAGGAGGCTTGATTGGCCCTAACTTCCCTCCTCACCTCACTTGGTCCTTGCCCTTTCTCTTCTGCTATCCCTGCTCACTACCCTCACAGGGATGTTTCCTGCTGGTGGGGATTTGTCTTGAAGCAAATCGAGGTCTAGCTTCAGGGAATCTCAGTTGCAAGGGGCGGGGGGTGGGGGAGGGTCACTGGCAGTTTTATAGTCCTGACTTTATAACCTTTATTCTTAAAGAGGCCCCCTCTCTCCACCGTTTAAACCTGGCCCTCTCCCTGGTCTCCTCTGTGGAGTGAGCCCCCCCCCCCCCCCAGCTCTGAAAACCCTCCCTTCTCCTCCAGCGCAGACCTCTGCACTCCCATTTCTCCACAGCCTCTTCCCACCACTCTCCCACTTCCCCTGCCCTTTCCTTCAGACTGAGACACACCCAAGTATCACCCAATTCCTTTAAATCTGTCTGTCTACTACCACACTCACCCAGTCCCAGTGGATGCTCCCAGCTGTCTCCCCAGGCTTACTGCCACGTGCTCACTCCCTGCCTGCACTTCCCGCTCATCCTACTCAGTGACCATGGAACTGTCTCTGGCCGAGCTGCCCTCATGAGACTGTGCCCTCAAAGCCAGCGATGGGCCTTTCTGATGCCCCCCACCCCTTGAATCCCTCCCCTGGCACAGTTTCTCTGGCCAACTGCTGCCCTAATCACTTGCCATTCTAACTCTCCCCGCTCACTTCCAGTACAAGATACTGTCCCCAGACCATCCTCTGCTATACCCTTTCTCCTATCCCCTGCCGAGTCCTCACGTAATCATATGGATTCAGGGCTTGTTTACCCAGGAATTCTTAAATCTGTCCCCTAATCTTTGACCCCCCTGTGCCCCAGCAACCTCTGCCCTGTTCCTGCACCAAGACCCTGCTCCGGAGCTCCTGCCTCTCACGGCTGCACACAACTGCTGCTTCTGCTAAACACATTCTCTCTGTAACTCTGAGGGCTTCATTCTGCACCTTTCTGATGCAACTCATCATTTTCTATGTATATGTCTTGTCTCACTGTGAGATACAAGATGGCAAGATCGACATGTCATTCACGCTTGTATCCCCTCAAGTGCCTGCCTTGAATGTAGCTTTGATAAGCTGAATTCCACCCTCTCCTCTACCCTCTCCCAAATTCATTTGTTGAAGTCCTAACCCCTGGTACCTCAGGATTTGACTGTATTTGGAGATGTGACTAAGTAAAAGCTTGGGTTAGAACTTATTAAGTTCAAATCTAATATGACTGGTGTCCTTATGAGAAGAGGAGATTAGGACACAGACACATGCAGAGGGAAGACCACGTGAGGACACAGGGAGACGATGACCATCTACAAGCCAAGGAGAGAGGCCAGAGGCAACCACCCTACCGACACCTGGACCTCAGACTTCCAGCCTCCAGACCGTGAGACAATGAATCCCCGCTGTGCCTTGTTTGGCAGCCGCAGCAAACTAACACAGGAGTAAGTACAGTTTGGGGAACTAAGGGACTCCACCACATCAGCCTTCTAAAAGGCCTTTAAATGGTTCTTACCTTTCCATACATGTCTTCAGTCTGGGGACAAAAACTACATTTTCTACTCAGTTCTTCCCTTCACACTCGGCAGCACACTCTCTGACTCAGTAAGTGTGTGTTGCCCAAAGAAAGCGCCCTGAGGAGGAAGGACACCTCACTGCATCCTAAGACCATGGGGCTCTCAAGGGGCTAACATCACTCCCAAGTGACATGACCAACTTGTATGGTTCTTAAAAAAAGAACTGACAACAGATGCAGCATAACCCACAGACACAGCAAGGGCTCTGAGACTGACGCCAAGCAAAGGAGAGCTCCCTGATTATCTTGAAACATATGAATTCTGATGGAGCCCTTCATTTTATTGTCCTTGTAAAACTCTTATACTTAGAGCACTTAAAAGCTCAATATTCAGAAACACTTTGAACCACCTAATAATTTCCAGTATTTGCTTTTGTGTTCCAGAAAAAACAAGTGCCTGAAATAATTCAACAGAAAACATTCCTACCATATGTTCTAATAATAAGTTCACTTCCTAGTTACATACAGTGATTCATTAAGCTTTAATAATATTTTTGTTTCTGTTAAAAATACTAGGAAGCTTTTATTACATAGTACATTCTTTGTGTTCCCAAAGCCTGTGGATTCCAATTTCAATCTGACACCTGACTGCCTTGCTAAAATAAATGGTGCACTTTGTACTATTTTTAATTTCTCTTCGTCTGTAGGGCCAGGAGGCATGTGTCTCCTGGCTGCTCTTAGGGTGGTGAGCGTCCTGGTCCCAGAGCCCCTGCAATGCCCATCAGCTGGGCCGAGGGCACCACCGGGGCTTGACTTACCTTTGCTAAGTGAACCTGAATCTTGTTCTTAGCATCAGCAGTCTCAGCAATACGATTAGTGAAGGCCAAGTTTACTTTGTTGAACTGATTCCACATCTCATTTGCAGTCACAACCAAGAGGTTTTGAATGTCATCCCTTAGTTTGGCTGAGGCTGCTCGTTCACTCTGAGAGCGAAGAAGATTGTCATCTGTGAATTTGGCCCATGACTCAGGCACTGAGACCCTGGAAAAAGGAAGGAGAGCCAGACAACAGTGACAATGATGAACTGGCAATCATCCATCCTGCTTAAGAGAACCCATACACTGATCCTGGCTCTAGTGCCCCAAATGCAAACATCAGAGCAAAGCTTAATTTAAATTTTTCCTAATTGCTCCTCATCTTACTGCTAGCCAATTTTCTATAAATCCAAACCACAAACTGACTCCTTTGCTACTTTTGGGGAGAAAAAGAGAATTGGTGGAGTGTAAGGGTAGTAGGTTCATTACAAATGTGTCACATGAGCTTAGTAAGCATATAAAAATATTCCACATCAAGAATAACCAAAGAAGTAAGGAAAACAACAACATATTAATTAATAAACCTCTTATCAAAAAGTAAAGAGTGAAGAGAATAATGATTTGCTGATGAGCTGTGGAGAGAAACTCATCTTCTGCAGGTAGGAACGCTGAACTGGTGCAACCACGGAGGAGGGTAAAAAGTCAATGTACACGAGATCCTTTCAAATGCATATAACCCAGAAAGGTCACTTCCAGAAATATTTTTATTGAGATATAACTGACATATAACATTGTATTGGTTTTAGGCGTGCAACATATTGATTTGATACATGTATATATAGCAAAATGATGAGCTGAAAATGCAGACGGGTCATGCATGTCCGCAGGTTCCCGCACAGGGGCCGTGCTAACCGTCTGCCATTCCAAGGCAAATGTGTACTGATCAAGCAAACAGTGTATAAACTTACCCCAAGGAAAAATGCTCCCAAAGATGTATATGCGAGGGCCATTTTCAGCAATAGTTATGTCAATCCCTAGAACCCTGGAAACAGCCTGATGCTTCAAGGTAAAACTGAGTGAACTATGGTACATTTTAAAAAATAACCCTTATAGCATGCAAGCTCATGTTGCAGAAGAATATTTCCACAAACAATATATGATGAGCTGACTACTCAGGCATGCTACTCAAGCAGCATGTATGAAATACCATTACTTAAAAGCATAACTCTATGTCCACATGCATGAGAATGTATTTGAAGGACTGATGATTAATTGTTAACATTGGGCATCTCTGGATAGTAGGCTCATGGGTGACATTTCTTTACTTGTTGGTGTGATAAGATAACAAACGAGACTCTTACTGTTGGCTAGAGTTTTTAGCTCAGGCCTCAGTGACCCTAAATGACACCCTATCTACTCCATACTCTGTCATTCTACGGGAGGTGGCTAAGAGTTCATGCTGCACATAGATGCCCTGTACAGAGGGCTATGTGGTCAGAGTGAGTGGTTCCAGCCCAGCCCACCCAACCCTGGGAGAGCAGAGGAAGACACTTCCTGCTTATGTCCAGCCAAGGCAGAGGCGCTGCGTGGGGACCCCTTAGAACACAGAGTCTGAATCTGAGTCAGAGCACTGAACCTAGCAGTCAGAGCTGGTGCTGCTGCTCTACTAGGGCACTAGGAGAGGGGCTGCTTTGGGGTGACCAACCCACAGGAGAGAACCCATTAGGGGTTCACTTTATAAGGGGAGGGGACATGAGTGTGGGAAAGAGCACAAGGGAACTTTTAAGGGTGATGAAAGTATTTTTTTAAATATATTTTTATTGATTTCAGAGAGGAAGGGAGAGGGAGAGAGAGATAGAAACATCAGTGATGAGAGAGAATCATCAATCAGCTGCCTCCTGTAGGACCCACTGGGGATTGAGCCCATAGCCAGGGCATGTGCCCTTGGAGGGAATGGAACCTGGGACCCTTCAGTCCGAAGGCCAATGCTCTATCCACTGAGCCGAACCAGCTAGGGCAATGGAAGTATTCTTTTCCTAAACTATGGTCGTGGTTACATAGGCATAGAAACCGGTCAAAATTCATCAAAATGTACACTAACACTGAATGCATTGATTGTAGGTGAATTTCACCTCAATTGAGTTGATTATTTTAAAAAGGAATGACTGGAAAAGACCATAAACCCAAGATTGCATGTCAGGGCCCGGCAAAGCAACCACGGACAGACCACATTCAACCATCAGTGGTAATAAAAACAGTACCAGTAAGCTGTTTTCAACCCGCACCCCACTGCGTCCCAGGCATCAGACACAGGAGGCACTTTCCTTTACGTTTCTGGCTTCCTACATCAGGAAGTGTTCAGATAGGTAGGAATCTGAAGAAGAAACACTCCTTTCCGAAAGAATACAGGATGCAAGCGCCAAGGCCCGACTGTGAACACTCAGCGACTGGACTGGACACCTGCCCAGCGCTGGCATGGCCATTCCCTTCCCACACCTCCCCACGGCTCCTCTTTTAACGTGCCAGCTGCATCCCTTTGAAAGAAGAGCGAACACAGTAAATAATATGAAAATTGTGAAGGGGTGTGTACCCCACTTACGTCGCGTCCACCCTCTCCACTCCACGAAAGTAGCTGACACCTTCCGAGGTGTTTCGCAGGTGGTGGCACTTGTCGTCGATCCGATGCGCCACCTGCTTGTCATGCAGGTCCTTCTCCAGCTCGTGCTGGGATGCTCTGTTCGCTCTATAACACAGAGGAGGACACGGAGCTTCAAGGTGTCATAAGAGGGAGAGGAGCTGCCCTCTCTGCTGAGACACACCCTCTCCTGCTTTCCAGGTCTCTCCTTTTTCACACCATGTCCAACTTTTCCATTATGAGGAGCCTTCCCTGGGCATGGCCATGCACATGAGTAATTAGAACCCTGCCCATCATGCCCCTCCCGCAGCTAGGAGAGAAGATGTGCAGATAGACAGGGGTCAAGCATCTGGAGCCCTAGGACTGGAGCCCATCTTCCTAAAATACAAATGGTTCCAGAGAGGACCCTGGCTTAGAGGAACTTGTCCACATGTGCGCTGCCCTGCCTGTCTCCCTCCTCAACTCCTCCCCCAATCCCTCCCCTGCCGTGCTCTGATGAGAAGTATGAGGCCCTTATAGCACGCCTCTGGGCCTGCAGGTGCCCCAGTTTGTGGTCACGTGAGGCCTGAGGAGTTTTCCAGGAGATAGAAACCAAGGGTCAAAATCAACCTCCAGGGCAGGAGTCAGTGCTTGGAAGAGTCGGATGGGTGGGCTCCCAGGCTGGTGTGCTTCAGCAGCCACCCTCTGGGAGAAGGCGGTGAGCTCTGAGATGGTGGTTTCCTGCATTTCCAGCAGAAAGGAGGCCTGGCACTCACTACCAAAGGACAGGCCCGGGGGGCGGGGGGGCGGGGGGAGAGAGGGTGCGCGGCCGTGCATCAGAGACTGGCAGCTGTGTCTTCACTCATGGAGTTCATTCAACAAATAGCAACCAGTGCTACCACATGCCAGACACTGTTCTGTACACCCAGAATGTGACAAAACATCTACTTGGAGGAGCCTGCATCCTGCTGGGAGGAGACAGGCGAAGCTCATGGCAAATAAGCAAGTCATGTGGTTTGTTAGCAGGAAAGTGGTCCAGGAGCATGAGTGGGGGTGTTAAATAGGGTCATTGGGTAGGACTCCTTGAGGAGGCAGCATGTGAGCAAAGGCATGCTGGGGGAACCAGATCAAGCAGAGCCTCGGTACACTAGAGGCTTCGGGCTTTCCTCCTGAGGAAGCGAGAGATCATGGACTTACAATTCAGAGGAGCCTTCTGGTGCTGGGCTGGGAATAGCTGCAAGGGGGCAGGGAGACTCAGGAGCAGACAGCGCAGTTACCCAGGTGAGATGGGGTGGCTCGGACCGAGGGGTAGCAGTGAAGGAGGTGAAAAGTGCTCAGATCCTGGATGTGTTTTAAAGATGGGACCAAGAGAATCTCCTAGGAGATTGGACATCAGTGAGAATAAAGAGCTGAAGTTCAGTGATTGGAAGAGCAAATTCTATCAATTAGGATGGGCTAGGCTGTGGACGAGGAGCTCAGGACAGGACAGAATGCAGCCGACACGCTGAGCTTGGGTGTCCACTGAACATCCAAGTGCAGGAACCAAGTAGGTTCTTGGAATTTGGGAGAAAGTTCTAGACTAGTAAGAAAAAGTTGGGAGTCACTAGCATATAAATAGTATTTGAAAAAGTAGAACAACTAGGTGCTCTTAATCATTTCTGTATTCCAAAAAAAGTCTTAGCATGTAGCTGTCACTCAATAAAACCTGGACGGAATTGAACAGGCTGGTTCTAGCTGCAGCATCCTTTCCACTGAGCCTGTGCCTTTGGGTAAGTCACTTGACCTTTCGGATCTCTTTTTTGATTGTTATTTTTGAAGTGGAACCAAGGGTAGCAGTAGGCAAGTCACCTGCATTCTGTGAATTCTGCAACAGTACACATGTGCAGAGGACAAAGGACAAGGCCTAAACATTTGGTTTCCTCCAATATTCACATTAGTAGCATCTCCCCTTGCTACTCTGGGTTTGGCCTCTTCCCTCAGGTTGTTGGTTGATACTCGAGGATTAGAAGGCCTTTCTCATTTGTTGTCCCAGACGAGGATGGCCCCCAGCCTTCCTCCCCTGACCTGACCTCAGAATCTCTCCAGCTATCTAGAGGTAAGGAAAGTGCTGGAGGCAACACCCCACCAGCCTACTGATAGTCCAAAATGGGGAATCTTGGCTGCCATGTTGGTGCCCAATGAGATTCCATTTCCAGTGAAGATCCAAGCTAAATGCTTCTCTGCTCCTTTCCTCCTCCCATCACCTTGGGTGGACCCAGCCCAGTGGCCATATCTGGGACTCAGGACCCCAGATGCCAAGAAAGCCTTCCCAGAAAGTGAGGTGGGCATCTCACCCAGATCTTTAAAGGATCGCCAACAAGGAGGCCAAGCAAGTGCACACGCAGAAACATAACTTCCCACACAGGCTGGACCAGGGCAGCATGGGACTGTCGGTAATGGGTATTGAGGAGAATGTGCTGTCCAGGACAACACAATCTGGGCCAAGAAGAGCAAAGGACCCAGAAGATAGCAGCAGGTTGTAGATTATGAAAGAAAATGGGGACGAGGAACGGGACCAGGAGAAAACCACAGAAGCAATTCTTTGAACCTCACTAAACTGTGATTCTGAAATTCCTAAGGAGCAGAACACAGAAGTTGATATTGGAACTCTACTGCCAGGTATCTATAGCTTAAGTAAATTATATAGTTAAACCACAAGTAGTGAGTCATCCTTAATTACTATCATGCCTAGTGTCACCAATTTCCGAATCAGACTCTTTCTAGTTCAATAGACATCTCAGGCACCTGGACCTCCCCCACCTTTATAGCTGTCTTGATGGGCAGGCTAAGAAAGAAGTACCAACATGGCTACAAGGCTCACTACTCTGAGGATGTCACGCAGAATCCTAGACAACATTAGTATGCGCAGAATCCAACTTCTTTCTGTGACCATAACCAAATGAATACTGATCTGTCTCTTCATGTTAGGCAGCAGCCCCAGCTAGCATATTCTATGTTGACAGCTATTATCACTACACAAGTCCCTTCTCTGATTACTATCCCCCTTCTCACATCTTCTACTATCCACCATTGCAGAGAAAAGAGGAATGCGTGTTCTGACAGAGAATAAGGTGGATGAACAGTTACAATGCTATGATGAATGAATGTTGAGATGTAACGTATGTTGATTAAAAAGTCCTTCATTCCAATATTAATTACTATTCAATTGCTAAGCAATAGTCATAATGAGTATTGAGATGTTGTACTCAGAGCAGGAAGGAGCATTTCTGCCAGGAAATCAGGGAAGGCCATGTCCTTAAGGAGGTACAGGAAATAAACATGAAAGTGAACCACAGTTCATCTCTCTTCCGACTGTTGGGGGCTGCATACCCACAAGTCACTCTCTCATCAAAGAGTAACAGTCTTTTGAGTTAAAAGAAATCTTAGCCATACTCCAAGTTAAGACAGAAATACTTTCTATGAAATCTCAAATTATTTTTTAAATAAAAATGTAAAGCAAGTATTCCAAGTACTCATTTTAATCTCCAAATAAAAACATGTGTGAGCACATGTGTGTGTATCCATATATAAGAAATTCTCATATAAGAAGCTACGAAAAATCTGAATGGGAGGCATAGAAGTATAGTTTCATAATAGATCTTACATTGTATGAGAGGTTATAGGTTTTTCATTGTATGAGGTAAAGCTCTTACGCAAGTTGGGCCACGGCCTTATCCAAATGCAGCTTCATCCTTTCTTGACAACACAGAATATTATCAACTTCCTAATCAATTGAAAAACACACACATTAATGTTTTTGTTATTGAGTATTGCATTCAAAGTCAACAATGTAACAAAACATCGATGAAGGAAAATTTTATTTCTGGTTAAACAAGTAAACAACTTTATATCCACTTATTTACATATATGGCCCGATAACATTGTGATCTAAATATCAGACTGAAATTCATTATTTATAGGGCTATAGAAAATCATATCATGGAACATGCTGGGACAGGGGATAGATTTCAAGGATTTTTACATCTCTGGTTCTAAACATACAAAATTCTGATGCTGTGCAAAGTGAATATTAACTATTCTTCCAAGACAGTAAATCAGGGAGGGGAAAGGCAGTCAAAAAGGGGCTTGTCTCTGGCCGTGATGTAGCCTCAAACATTCCCAGCCCTTTGGTCCCAGCCTTCCCACCCCACTGGCTCACTGTACCCCGCAGCCCCGCCGCTCTGCTTGACCTCACATGTGGGATTTTGATGCTGCTATTATGTATACACTTTATATAACAGGTGTTGTATCAGAGTTTTTAAAATAAACATTTGGTTTCCTCTGATATTCACATTAGAACATCTAGGAACTCAAAATAGTACCAAGATGATATTTAAAAAGTGCACAAAATTGTTACAACTTTTTCAAGTGAAGAGTAATCATATTATACACACTGTTTTGTGGTTTGCTTTTTAATTTTAAACTTGAACATTTCTCCATAACATTAAACAATTCTATGATGAACAACTTCAATAAATATTTAGACATCACCAAAGGGTAGCCTTTTTTCCAGGTTTAACAAGTACAGCCAAATTGCCTTTCAGAAAGGCTGTGCCCATTTACAACCATAAGCGGGTGTGTGCTTCCTCAGGTCCCACACCAGGTAGCCATTACGACTCCTCTTAATCTCTGCCAATGTGATAGGACACCCCAAATAGCACACCTGCCCAAATGCATGGGTTAATGCTATGACTATGCATTTGTTCATCATTTGGCTTTCTTCTTTTGTCCTTGTCCACTTTTTCCGTCGTTTTTAAAATTAACTTGTGTTCTTATATATGTAAAAGTCAATATTTTCCCATCAAATATGTCATATATATATATATAAGTGTGTGTGTGTGTGTGTGTGTGTGTGTGTGTGTGTGTGTGTTAAATATATAGGTGTGTTTTTTACAGTTTGGCCTTCGCCTTTATATTTTGTGCATGGTGTTTTTGATACATAGACATTTATGATTTCTATGATGTTAAACTATCAAATAATTAAATAACTCATTTTCATTTCTGCCTTGCTAATTTGGTTATAAAGTCCTTCAATTCCAATGTTAATTATTACTCAACTCTATAGTCTTACCTTTTATTGCTTAATTATGTAACATAAAAATATTGAATATCCCTGGAGTTATTTCAGTGATTACTGTCTAATTCTTTAATATTCTAAATTAATGAAGTAAATGAAAAACTAAATTCCTAACACATGTTATCAAGGTTCCTCTGCCCTTACAGGTAACAAAGATTTCTCATATTCTCACAGCAGCCTGTGCATCAGTCTCAGTTTTCAGTGTTGATGGTCTTCCTCTTTATGGCTGTGTGTGTGTGTGTGTGTGTGTGTGTGTGTGTGTGTGTAGTTATTTCATTGAGGTGGGTGTTGGCAAAAGATGCACTGAGTAATGCTTTAAAAATGCCACTTAAAACCCACAACCCTAATGAGCTTTTATATTCTGCGTACACAATGCACGTGGTGGGCATTCCTGGGACTTTTAGTGAAAAAAAAATACTTTTAATGAGACTCTTATTATAAAAAATACTTCAACAATAATTTTTATGTATGAATTTAAATAATGCCATATGGTAAACGTCAGAGGGTTGGAGGTAGGAAGGTCTAAATGTCTAAAACCAAAACCCGATGAGACTGTCCCAATGTTGATTTACTCATTAATCTGCACTCAAAGGTTCATTTTGCTTCAAAGTCCAAGAAGTTAGCTTGATCTAGGAGTTCCATTAATATAATGTCCTGATCAGTTCCCCCAGAGAAGCCACTTTGTAAGAATTTGGCAAAGACCACTGATTGAAAGAATCAACAGAATTAATGAGAAAATATTTCATTCTACTCACATTTTTCAAAAGCAAGCCTTTTAAAGCTATTTCCTATTTTTTAAATAATATTCACTTGGTTATTTAAAAAACTGAGACCTGTTTTGGTAAAAATAAGGTATGCTAATATAATTTCCTTGAGTAAGTCACAAGATACAGTCACTGCTTAAACTACTTGGCCAGGGTGAAGGCACCCTCAGTTGATGAACCACTAGTCTAATCACAGACCCTGGTGTTTTGAGGTAAAGCAGTGTCTGGTACTGACCTGGAAAATATTTGCCTCTAAAGTAGTGCTACTTGTTGCTGTTTACTGAGATACTGTTCGCATACAACAGAATTCATGTACAATTCAATGGTTTTTATTCACAGAGTTGCATAACTATCACCAGAACCAATTTTTAAAACATGTTCATTACCCACCAAAGAAACAACATACCCCTTTAGCTGTAATCCCTAATTTCCAATCCCCAAGCCGCCTTCTCCTGGGCAGACACTAATCTACTGTCAGTCTCTGCAGATTTCCCTAATCTGGACATTTCATATCAATGGAATCATGCAGTGTGTGGTCCTTGGCCACAGGCTTCCTTCACACAGCAGAATCTGTTCAAGGATCATTCATGTAGTAGAATGCAGCAGCACTATATTTCTTTTTATGGCTGACTAGCATTCTATTGTATGGAGAGACGATGTTTTATTTATCATTCATCAGTTGATGGGCATTTAGTTGTTTCTAAATGGTTGAGACGAATAATGCTGCTATGAACATTCATGTACAAGCTTTTGTGTGTCCATGTACTTCCTTTTCTCTTGGGTAAATACAAAGGCGTAGAATTACTGAATCATATGATAACTCTGTTTAACCATCTTCCAAAACAGCTACATCATTTTACATCCCACCAGCATTATATGAGGGTTCTAATTTCTCCACATTCTCACCAACACTTGCTATTTTTTATTTTATTTTTTAGTTTAGCCATCCTAATGGGTGTGAAGTGATATTTTATTGTGGTTTTATTTGAATTCCCCTGATGACTAACATTGCTGAGCATCTTTCTCTTATGCTTATTAGCCATTTTTACACCTTCTTTGGAGTTTTGGAGAACTCCCTAATCAGACCCTTTGACCACTTTTGAACTGGGTTTTTTGTTTGTTTGCTTGTTTTTGTTGTAAGAGTTTTTTATTTATTTTCTAGATACAAGTCCCTTATCAGATGTATGATTTGCAAATAATGTCTGCTTCCATTCTGTGACTATCTTCTCACTTTGTTGATGATGTTCTTTGAATCATTAAAATTTTTCATTTTGATGATGTCCAAGTGTATCTATTTGTTTCTTATATTGTTTGTGCTTTTGGTATAATATTTAAGAAATTACTCCCTATTCCAATGTCATAAGTATTTATGCCTATGTTTTCTTCTTAGAGTTTTACAGTTTTAGCTCTTAAATTTATGTCTTTCATTCATTTTTGACTCAACTTTTTTTGTATGGTGTGAGGTAGGGGGGCAACTTCAGTCCTTTGTATGTAGATATCCAACTATCTAAGCACCGTTTGTTGAAGAAAATAGCCCTTCCCCATTTGATAGTATCGGCACGCAGACTAAAGATTAATTGATCATAAATGTGTTTATTTCTGGATTCTCAAATGCCATTCCATTGATCTATATGTCTATCTTTGTATTGTAGTGTTGTAGTTAAGTTTTGAAATCAAGAAGTCCTCCAACTTTCTTTTTTTCAATATTATTTTGACTATTCTGCATCCTTTGAAGTTTGATATAAATTTTAGAATGTGCTTGTCAATTTTTACAAAGAAGTCAGCTGAGGATTTTGAAAGGAATTGTGTTGAATCTACAGATCATTTTAGGAAGTACTACCATCTTAGCACTATTTAAGTCTTCCAATATATGAACATAATATGATAATTTATTTAGATATTAATGTCTATCGATACTATTTTGTAGTTTCAAAAAAAGTGCTTCTTAACTCTGGATGTTAATTAAAATTATTTGGGGAATATTTTAAAATATCAATGCCTAGTCCCCACTCCAGATCTGTATCAGAATTTCTGGAAGTTGGACCTAATCACTGATATTTTAAAAGCCTTCACAGGGTGCAGTTTTGAGAGCTAGAATTATGGAAACACTAAAGTAGCCTAGTTTCAAATGAAATCTCTTAGAAATGTTATAGTGTGTTTGTGGGCAAACTCATGAAGTCAAACTGTTAGAAGTGGCTTATAATTTACTGCATCTCTATGACAACAAGGCATTTGCAGATTTTTACATTTATCAGCTATGAAGGAGGAAAGGATGCTTTAGAACAATGGTAGGGAGAATGAAGTGGAAAAGAGAGAGGTGAGAAACAAATCAGAGGAACAATGTACAGGAGCTGGAAACTGATTACAGAGGTCATGGGAGTCAGCAAGACATGCCATGGTAATGGGAGAACCTAGGTACCATTAAGAGAAGGCAGAAAGCAGAAGGCATCAAGATAGAAGAAAAGCTCACTTTCAGGCTTGATGAATGTGAACCAAAAACTGAGTCACCAGTGTAAACATGTTTGATAGGTACTTAGGGGTATAGAACTAATGCATAATAGAGGATATGGCTGAGAAGAGAGAGAGAGAGAGAGAGAGAGAGAGAGAGAGAGAGAGAGAGAGAGAGAGAGAGAGAGAGAGAGAGAGAGAGAGAGAGAGATTAGGAAGCGCCCAGGCATATAACGGCCGATCTTAAGGAATAGCAGAGATCTGTGGGAGCAAGCCTAGGAAATGAAGGTCAGTATGACTTAGAAGTAAGTCATAATGAATTGGTGGAAGGTGAAAGAGAGCATAGTGGGAGAATCAAATGCGAGTGGAGATATAACAATAAGACTCTGATGGCAATTTGGCTATATACCAAAAGCTTTCCGAATGCCTACAACCTTTGACATACCAGTTACATTTTTTGAAATGTACTCTAAGGAAATAATAAAAATACATGTAGTTACCAATAATATATTTGTACATTGCAATGTTATTAAAATAGAAGAACAAGGAGGAGAAAGAGAAGAAGAGGAGGGGGAAAAGAGAAGAGGAGGAGGAGGAGGAGGAGGAGGAGGACGAGGAGGAGGAGGAGGAGGAGGAGAAGGAGGAGGAGAAGGAGGAGGAGAAGGAGGAGGAGGACGAGGAGGAGGAGGAGGAGGAGGAGGAAGAAGGGAAACAACCTAACTATTAAAAAAGAGAGGATTGATTTTTCAAAAAATGGTAGTGGAACACAATGTAACCATTAAAATAATGTATTAAAGCATATATAATGATGTGTAGAAATAATAACCAATACAAATTTTAAATGAATAAAGCACTATTGGGGTTGGGGATCTGAATCAGCAGAGCACAGAGAATTCTTAGGGCAGTGAAAATACTGTGTATGATTCCATAATGGAGGATTCAAGTCATTGTACATTTGTCCAAACCCATAGGATCTACAACACCAAAAGTGAACTCTATGGGTAAACTATAGACTTTGGGTGAAGATGATGTATCCGTGTAGGTTCATCAATTATAACAAATGTACCATTCTGGTGAGGATATTGGTAACTGAGGCTGCTATGCATGTGTCACTACAGGGATTATATGTGCTTTCCTCTCAATTTTGCTGTGAATCTAAAACTGCTCTAAAAAATTATCTTTTTTGAAACAGTGTTGCCTTCCCACATGTATATTTAATAATAACTACCATTGAGCACTGATCTAGAAAAAAAATCACTAATCAAATTCATATATACTGTATATTTCTAATCTTGAAGACATGTCTGGGTGTCTTTAAGTTAGTTGGCATCTAAGTATGATTAATAAAAAGAAAGCTTAAGTACCCCCAAATTAATAGTGATTTCTATGTAAGTCAGATTCAGGTGATTTTTATCTTTCTTTATCCTTTTCTGTATCTTTCAAATTCTCTAAATAAGTACTTATTACTTTTATAGTCTAAAAAGGTTGTTTTCTAAATGCTATAAACACTTGATGTTATAATTTCTTATTTATAAGTGGCTATACGTAACATCACTTTTGTTTTAACATTAAATGCATGTTGGCAGCTAAGTTTCTGGTTGAAGCATTTCCCCCATATTTACCGTCAGCAGCTCTGCTTCTACTTCATCGTGAACTAGGTCGATGCCCATTCTCTTCTCTCGATGAAAAAGACATTCTCGAGCTACCTGCAGATACACAGATTAGGAAAACCTCCAGCACAAACTGACTAACACCAGTGACCTGAGTGTCTAATGACCTGCTTCTAACACAAGTCAACAAATACTCCCAATACCAACTTTTCAAGCCTTTTTGTTGAAAATGTAGGGTGAAACCAAACCATGACAACTACTAGTAAGTAAATCTCTTGTTCTAGTTAGAAGGTAAAGAGTTAACTCTTCAATTGTAGTTTGAAATTTTTCCTAATTTGGAGAGTTGACAAAATGAAGCAGATAGCATTAACTTGATCTCCACAACTTTGCATCTGAGAATATTACTTGGTGTTAATTTCTTCTACAGAAATACTTCAATAACCTGAGTCTTCAAGGTATTATTTATATTATCTCCAAATATGTTCTATAAGAAGAGTAAGGAAAAAGACAAATGATTGTTTTTAAAGACACCAAAATACTTGTTTAGCCAAAATCCAAGTGATTATTTTTTAAAAGGCAATTAGAAAAATGAAATTATCTTATCCAATAAAGAGAAAAATACAAATAGAAGATGATTTAGCCATACTCCTATCACTATTTTGTTTGTTTGTTTTTAACAAAACAGAGATTATAGTGTCCTTATAATTTTATATTATGCTTTTCAGGGTTGACATTAAATGATAGGCCATATTCATAAAATAATCTTTGAGACAAAGTATATTAATGGCACCAATGGAAAATAGCTTAAATTGCTAACCATAAATTAAGTATGAAAAAACATTATGTAATTGCTAAAAAACTTTTTCAAAGACTATTTCATGGTATGTGGTGACTTTATAATGTTAAATTAAATTTTTTTAAATATAATAGTATGAACATTATAATCCAGATATAATATCATTGAACAAAATCTTTGAGTGAATCTTAAATTTTTTAATAGTGCAATTTACAATTGCCTGAAGATGATTAATGAGTTGACAGGAACTCTGATTATTTTAACGTGTATTACTAAATCATTTTCCAGGAAGTTTCTTCTTTGCACAGTCCTACCAGCAATGTATGAAAAGTGTCCACTTTCTGAACTTTGCCAATCCTAGATGTTATCAATTTTTTATTAATTTTATAGGCCAAAGATGGTTACTTCATTGATTGAATTAGCATTTTTACAAAGTTTTAACATTTTCTCATGAGATGGCAATCTATATTTTCTCTTTTGAGAGGGATCAGTTAACATGACTAATTTTAATCAGGGCCTTCTGATACTATGTTGATAATAAATAATCTAAAACTTCTAGAAAAAAATTGAAGAAAAAATTCAATTCAAGTGAGAACCATCTCACTGAAAGCAGTCATCTCTGAAAGGAGCAATTTTCAGGATAATTTAAAGTAAGTGAGGTTGGATGTGGTAGGGTGTAGAATAGACCAGAAATCCTCACACTGAGTGGAGCACAGAGAAAGTATGGAAGGGCTTCTAATCCCCAAAAAACAATTCATGATGAGTTACTTTAAAATGACATCATTAGTGTCTATCAACCTCTCTTAAAATTTCTGGTAGGTTGCATGTATTTGTATGTGCTTGTTTTTAATGGGGAGGGGGCACAAAAAGAGTAACAGTGTGTGGGGGTCTCCAACAAACTCTTCAATCCCCCAAGATATCAGATCCTTAATCCTCTAAACTCTGCCAGATGTAACAATAAACTATGGCAAATGCTTATCATGTGGCAAATAAGTCACACAAATATGAAGAAAAATGGTATGAGCTTTGCTCACACACACACACACACACACACACACACACAGAATGTCTTCTTTCAGTGATGGTGTATAGAATGAGGTTGGAGTGCCCTCACACACTCAGAAGGTTGAAGGTAATTTGAGTCCACTCAGAAGCCTGGTCAGAGTCCAACTGCAATGTGGCCTCCATGACCCCAGCTGGCTTAACCTCAGTCCCATTTCTCTATTCAACCAAACTATTCCATCTCCTAGGAAGATCTCATTTGGCCTGACTGGTGTGGTTCCATGTTTGAGCATCAACCTATGAACCAGAAGGTCACACTTCAGTTCCGGGTCAGGGCACATGCCTGGGTTGCAGGCTTGATTCCCAGTAGGGAGCATAAAGGAGGCAGCCAATCAATGATTCTCTCTCATCATTGATGTTTCTATTGCTCCCTCTCCCTTTCTCTCTGAAATCAAATATATATATGTGTGTGTGTGTATAAAGTTTTATATATGTATATATATATATATATATATATATATATATATATATATATATGAATATGAGGCCCAATGCATGAAAATTCGTGCAAGAGTAGGCCTTCTTTCCCCTGGCTGCTGGCACCAGCTTCCCTCCAGCACCTGGGACTTGGGCTGGCTTCCCTTGGGCCACCTGCAGGAACCCAGGACCTGGGCTGGCTTCCCTCCAGCCCTGGCTTTATCAGGAAGGACGTCCGGAATGACATCCGGAAGGACATCTGGTTTAATTAGCATATTACCCTTTTATTATTATAGATAAATATATAGAAGGTCTCATTTGATCACTTCCTTGTGCCAGGAAATGGAATTATACTGTATACACAGGCATTTCACAACCCAGACTAAACAAATAGTTGGTTTTATGGGTGTATTTTTCCTCCAAGGTTGTTTATAGTAATCCAGGGACATCAATGACCAAGATGAAAATTTCATCTTCCCATCTCTTAAATATATTGTGTGTTCCAAGGTGTCTCTTTAATTAGCCTCCTTTGCTTTACATTCAGAATTCTTTCTGCTTATATGATTGTTCTGTATAATGTATAAAAATAGCAATTGTTTTAACATTACTGGCACCAGTTACAAATTTATTGATAGGAGCTGACTTCTACAGGTGAAATAAAACACAATTTAACCAATAAATAACCTCGGAAATTCAACCAGTGAATTATAATTGTAACAACGGAGTCATTAATCATAAGGCCTTATATTTACCTGAAGAGGGGCTTCCGTCTCCATTAAAGCCCTCTCCAATTTTTTCTTAACATCAGTTAGTTCATTTGTCTCTCCAATCATTGAATCCAGCTCATGAATTATTTCAGATTTCCAAAATCCTATGTCATTGACTCGTTCTCCCAAATTTTGAGTGGAATCTGCCTGGATTTTTCTTGTTTGTTGATATTTGTCTTGAATCAAGCGAGATGTATCTACTCTTAGACTCTCTGAATTATGTCTGGAAGTGTTGGATTCTTGATAGTTGGTTAAATTGGACCTATACCAATCATCAGGAGTGTACCGAGTGAAGAGAGTGGTTCTATTGGAAACAAAGGGAAGCATGGTGCTCTCTGACACCTTCTGAGATCTGGTGCAGTAGGGACCCAAGGTTGGTGAGTCAGCAGCTACTTTGTAGTATGTGCTTGGTCTCCAAGGAAGACTCAAACTATGGGTTAAATTGTAGTGGGGGAAGCGATCCCTATAGCTTGATGTCATGGTACTGATGGCTGGTAGAAAGTTGGTTGGTGTTGGTCTAGGGTGGGCATAAGTTGCCATTAAAGTTGAACCTAAAAACTCCATGATGCTCAAACACTACTTGTAAATCTCTCCTGTTTAAAAGGGGGGAAAAGGTAAAATAGACAGTCACATAATTTAATCTTTGGTGAAAATTTACAAATAAAAAGACACATCTGACTTAGTATTAGTAGCTGTACTCCCTGACACATATTTGTTTTACTTTGATACCCACCTTTACCAATGATAATATATTCCAACATTTTTTCATTTCTGTCTCCAAATATATTAAAAATAACATTTTTAGAGTGGTTATTTGAATTTTTAAATATTTTCAAGTTATAAGAAGTAATATTATCTTACAACAAATTCAAAGTAAGAGCCAAACTATGCATTTTAACAGATAGGGGTTCAAATCTTGGCTCTTCTATTTACAAGCCATGTGACATTAGGCAAATTACTTAACCTCTTTGTGCCTCAGTTTCCTCATCTTTCAATTGGGAATAATAGTACTTCATTAGATTGCTATGAGGGGTATTAGCAGCAAGGTATTGCTTGGCAGCATTCCCCACACAATCTGGGTTATAATGGTGTGCTTGGTAGGCAAACATAGCTCAAGGCAAGTAACTAGATCCCCTTCCTGACAACTTGGCACTTGTAAGCACTTACAATATGAACATTCCAGGGAAGCCACTGAGGTTTGAGGATTGAGTAAGACAATTGTAAGTATGTGGAATGATTAGTACAGTTCTGGGCATATAGTAAATGCTCAATAAATGCCAACTTCTAAAATTACTAATACAGAGGAATATATAAAATAAAAGGTAAATATCCATTCTCCCTCCCAAAACTGAACTCAGAAGTAGACACCGTGAATAGTTCATTAATAGTTGTATCTTTCCAAATTTTTCCTCTTCATATGACAACATATATATTGTTTTTAAACCTGCATACATACACCATTTATTCATAGGCACAGAGATTTTTAACACATAAATTATCTTAATCATTATAAGTATTATTCTAGAACATGCATCTATGTTTTAGACTTCTCCCACTAGAACATACAGATCTACTTCATCTTTTTTACCAGTTGAAAGTATTTTATTGTCTGAAAATTTTGGTCATTTTTAGTCCAGAAAGCAAAGGTTACCATAGATTATGACATACTTTTCAGCATCTAAATATCATTCTGTTTGGGGTTAATGTCTATGGACCCATTTACTGAAAAGGAAAAATCAAATCAGATTCAATTCCATAGCCTTCTCAGAATAAAAATCATTCAATTTTTCAAATAGCTATGCCTTGAAGCCTTTGGTATCCAAACCACAAAATAATCTATCTGTAAAATTGTGGTCAAATAAAAATCCACTTGGACCACATGTGATGAAATAGCTGTCCACTGCCAGTGGGGTGTCCCACCTGACCTTAGATCCCTGACTTTCCCTCAATTCTTCTTTCCCTTAGCCCCCACACATATACTGGCCATGCTTAGAGCATGATGGTAAAATAGAAACCTTAATAACCACTCACAGTTCTTCACTTAAGTATGAAACTTAAACACTGCCTTTTGAAACAACAAATTCAAAGCAACTTGAGACCTTAGCATCCTCAAAGTAAACCTTAGGCTGTTCTTAGTTCTAACCCCTTCCCCAAGTCAGATCTAGAAATAATCCAGTAGTTTTCTTTCAGCAAGAAGCTTCACATGACTTTTCTTAATTCTCAACAGTAAAGGCTCTTTAAGAGAATGTCTCATTTGATCCTTCAGCCAAGGGTTTCCAAGTGCAGGATTACCACATGTATTTATACACAACACCTATTATGTTGAAGGACCTATCTTTGTCAAATATTGACCCATGGTCATTTCTCCAAGGGATGATGTGTAAAGATGCAGAGGTTCATTAGGGATGAGATATAATTTAGAACCTGGAATCTGAAGCATAAAGCTCAGCTGTTTAAAGTTCACAGTTGGAGAGCTCCTTATATATGGCAGTAAGTTTCACATGGAGACAACATTCCACAGCCATACTGAAGTTCAAGATTCAGCCAGTCATCTCGCACGTCATTCAGGAAGATTGAACAAAAGACAACAGCATAGCAATGCCTTGTATTTGGGGTCATTGATAAAACATATTGAGAGTGTCATTGCCTAAGAAATACTCAAAAACTCAAAATGGACTCAGTCTCCAACCAGGATAGAGAAATAAAAACTAGACCTAGCCTCTTACATATAAAAACTAGACAAAATACATGAAATCCTTTTCCAATATCGGACAAAAATCCTCACAGGACTCTGATCCCTGAAAGAAGAGAAACAGGTAAGGTAAGCCCCCTGACAGGAAACACAGGGCCTGGCGGCATTCGTGAGTTGAGGAGATCAGATCAGAACCGGGGGCACTGAAACAGCTCAAAGTTGTGAAGCAGGTCCTGGAATAACACAGGCTGTGCAGAGAAAGAGCGCCAATCTACACAGTGAGTCTTGGCTGCTTGATAGGCTGCCCGTACATCAGGGACATTCCACAGACCTTGGCGAGGAATGATGGCAGATTGTCAGCTGAACAATTTCTAGAGCCCACAGAGAGTGGAGAGACTTGCACCAGTCAGAATGGAGAGTCCATGGAGACCCAGAGAGGTCACACATTAGAGACGGGGCTGCACCATCTCTAGAATGCAGCTATTGAAAACTCACTCTAGCAAACTTAAAAAGAGATCTGAAAGAGATCAAACTACTCCACAAGTCACTAAACTGCCTGACAACATCAAGACACTCAAATATATAACATCACAGTGTCCAGCATCTGATCAATATGTCCAGACATGAAAAGAAGCAGACATTTCTCCTTAATCAGGAGAAAACTCAGTCATTAGAAGCAAGCCTAAAAGTAGCAAAGATGTGATGGCACCAGCAAATTATGTACGTGCATTTAAAGGAGAACAAAAACATATCAGAGACATGGAAGATTTAAAAAGGAGCCAGATGGAATTTATCAATAAAATATACAACATATACTTGCATAATTTCACTACATGGGATTGACAGCATATTAGATACAGGAGAAGTAAAGATTAGTAAGCTTCAAACTAACTAAACCAAAGAAGACTTTTTAAACTAAAACAAAATAAAATAAAAAGAGCCTCAGCAATCTATGGAACAATGTCCAAATGGTCTAGCATCATGTACTTGGAGTATCTTAAAGAGAAGGGAGGAAAACAAAACCTTTGAAATAATGGCTACATATTTCTCAAATTTAATGAAAACTACAAATCCCTAGATCTAAGAAGCTCCACACAATTCAAGAAGATAAACACACACCCATGTGCGCATGCCCACATGCACTGTCACCACCATTATAACTCCTCAAAACTCATCATAACCAAATTGCTAAAAATCCACAATAAAGGTAAAAACTTTAAATCAGAGTCAAAGGAACAAAGATAAGAATTAGTGCAGAATTCTGGTCAGAAACTGTGCAAGACAATCAAACATCTTTAAAAGCTGGAAGAAAGTGTAAGCCTAGAATTCTGCATCTGGTGAAAATATTCTTCAAAAATGAAGGTGAAATAATGTGTGTGTTTTTTCATAAAAACAAAAGCCAAGAGAATTCATCAGCAGCCAAACTGCTCTAAAAGAATTGTTAATGGAAATTCTTCAGGCAAAAGGAAATTATACCAGATGGAAATTTGAATCTAAACAAACAAATTAACTATAAGGAATGGTAAGCATGTGCTCTAATGTAAATTTTTTTAACTTCTAAATTTCCATAAAAGATGGTTGTTTAAAGTAAAAATAATTTTTGTGCAGTTTATTTACAAATTAGAAGTAAATTATATGGTAATAATAGCACAAATGATGGGAGGGCTAAAGTGGAATGTATTATTGTAAGGGTCTTATAACTAAAATGGAGCAATGGAACTTAAGTATATTCTGCAATAAGTTAAAAATGCATATTATAAGCTTTAAGATGACAGTTCCTAGGATGTGTAAACCAGAAATTTATGGGCTTATCTAAAACCTTCAGGGGTGACAAGGTCAAACCTACAGGGTACCCCCCAAAATTACACAGACTTTGGCTGCCATCTTTAATTCTAATGAGTTAAATCTGAAAAGAAAAAAACATCAATTGAACTATCAGCTGTTAAAGTGTGTATACATTTTTTGGGACACCCTGTATTTGCATAGTAAATATTTAGATACCATTTTCCTTCTTCACTCATTCTCTCACAAATTTACAAGTTTTCCCACCAGGGAGCCGAGTCCAATGCAAAGACCTGATGGTCTTTGGGGATCACGAAATCTGGGCATAACATTTGGGGGCCCGCCCGGGATCCCCAAGACCCACAAGGGACCCCGACCCGGAGAGCCTGACTGACTGAGTAGGTGTCTCTGTGTCTCTGTGTTTGTGTGTGTGTGTGTTCTGTGTAAGCTCATTTCTCGAGGGACATGGAATCCCCTCACTTTCTGGTAGTGCCCAACGCAGTCTAGGTGGATGCACTAGTGGACCAAGGGCTGGGGGACTCGGAAGACGTTCCGATCCTCGAGGGACGTGGAATCCCCTCACTGGAAGGACAAGGCATGAGGCCGTCGTCTAGCTTTTGGTTTTGCTTCCGCAGGGTCGGAAGGCTGTTCTTGGGTGTCTTTGTTTGTCTGTGTTTGTGTTTTTCTGTTTTATTCTGTGGACTTACTGGACGCAGTCTTAACTCCTCCAGTAAGTTCTCACCAAGATGTTGATTGAGAATTCTGCTCTGGGGCATGGGTGCCAGGAGTGCTCCCATGCCTATCTGGGAGTTGGGCATTGTTTCATTTATCTGCTCAGCTTCAGTTTGGGCTAGTCTACTGAGAGAGTGTGAGTATAGATGTTTGTCTGTCTTGGCATAGTTATCTGCTCATTAACTGGTCTGTGTGAAGTGAAAGTTACTTTGTGCCATCTGGCTGTACACATGAGAGTATTTGTTATCTCTTTCTGTTGTTTAATTTGTTTAAAGACAGTGCACCTCCCTGCTTTAGAGGGAAGACAGTAGAGAACTTTTAATTGCTTTTCCTTGATTTATAATTTTGCTGTGTTAGTTTAAAATTTTGCAATTCTAGGGTTAATTTGTGAAGGTTGAAAATTAGTCATAATTAACTGCTTTGTAGGCTGCCTTTTTCAGCCCTACTAGCAAACAGAAAATCATGTGGTCCTGAGAACTACGACCTGCCTGCCCTTCCTGATAGATTTAGAGTGGGTCTCTCTCTGGGGGAGGAAGAGAGCCAAAAACTACTCCAGAGCAGGTGTGTGAAAGCCTGCACAAAGGGTCGCGGCTGCTTTCTGGACTCCCTGAGTGGAGAATGGCAGAGCAGTCACCTGGCTAGCTCGAATAAAGGCTCTTTGCTATTGCATCGGACTCAGCTCCCTGGTGGTCTTTAGGGATCACGAAATCTGGGCATAACAGGCTGCATTCATTTAATGTGAGGTCAATAGTTATTTACACACTGGAAAATACTATAATAGTCTCATAAATATTAACATGGTAAAATATAATCAATCACACAGAGACTTTAAGTACTGGAAAATTTGATTTATAATCCAAAAGGTAGCCTCTAGGTGGATAAACAGATTTTATTAGCAAATTTAGGCAATACTTTGAAATCATAAATATTTTAAGGTATAAAAATCTATAGATCGTTTTCTGCAGAAGACAGGCCAAGTGCAGAGGGTTTCCACGACTCACCCCACACTCTGCCCCAGATGAGTGACAACGTGAAATGACAACATACAAGCTCGGTTCTTTTGGTCATATACATGAATAAACACAGTTTTAAACTGGAGCAGAAATAAAACACTGACCCAATATATTAATAAATACCAGAATCAGAAGAAGAAATTTTATCAGACTTCAATGTTTAGGTAATTTATCTTTATGCATATATTAAATAAGAATGCAGAAAAAGTTGAATAATCTCTTTCTCCCCACCCCCTTGTAAAAAAAACCCTCAAAGTTTGGTAGGATTCCATTATTGATGGTAGAAGTGTAAATTGCTCTACATTAGAGAGCTATGTGGCAGTATGTCATAAAGTTGAAACAGCACATTCCCTATGATGCTGCAATTCAACGTTCTGACATCTACCTAGAGCAGTGGTCAGCAAACTCATTAGTCAACAGAGCCAAATATCAACAGTACAATGATGGAAATTTCTTTTGAGAGCCGAAAACTGACTTCTGTGCATGGGCCACAAAGTTTCAATCGCACTGTACATTTCAATCGCACAGATATTTTGTGGAAGAGCCACACTCAAGGGTCCAAAGAGCAGCATGTGGCTTGCAACCCACAGTTTGCCAACCACTGACCTAGAGAAACTTAAGTATGTACACAATTAGAATGCACAAGAATATCTTTCTAGTAAGTTTTCAGAGGAAATAACCTGAAAAAGACCATCAACTGGGGTACGCATGCATAATATGTGATAAAGTCATACAAAACTTTTCACAGCATGGATGACCTAGAGCATGTATAGCATGATATCACTATGTAAACTTAAACATTAAATGCTGGTACTGGGGTAGAGGTGGGGAAGGAGAGAGGGAACAGGATTCCCAAGGGAACATAGGAGGCTTCATCTGTGCCAGTAACAGTTTTATGGCCGTTGTTTTAAACGAGGCATGGGTACATGGATGCTTGAACACTCTATTTTGTGAAATATTTTACTCTAGATCAGACAAAGAATATTTTATCAGATACCTCAAAACACTTTGCCTATTAGTGAAAGTATTCCCTTGCTTTTTTCACAATGACCAAACGAGTACTTTTACCCATGTAGACAATGCTTATTGGTCCAGAACACGGTAAGCATCCAGGGGAAAAAACATAAAGGGGCTTGGTCTAAATTCGAAATACAAGTGAGAGCTTCCCAGCCACAGCCCCACAGAAGTGGCAGCGCGGGAGGCGACACCAGCTTGGCATGAATCTCAGGAACTGTCCCAAAGGCAAGGCGACTGTCCTGCCCTCCCCTTGGCTGCACCCAGCTGAAGAAGCAGGAAGCACAAGGAGCAGTGTCTGGGGAAACAAACAGTACAGTGACAACGCACAGCACTGCTAGGAGGTGTAAGAAAATTTAGGAGTTAGCAGAGGGCGGGGGGTGAGGGGGGTGGGTTCGGATGCCCCTTCTCTGGGTTCTGCGTTTACTTCTCAATCCTTCAAAAGCCTCAGAAACTTAGATCAGGAAGGCGTGGGGGTGGAGGCTGGATAAACTGTCTGTGGGTTTGTGTAGTTTTATTGGGGTTGGGGGGTGGGGAGGGGGGGAGTAGAGAAGTGAAGGAGAGTAGGAATTCCAGGGTTTCCATGACCTCACCTCGGATTCTGAGGTCAGAATCCTGTTTGAGGAAGGGACCTCTAGAGGGGTCACCCCAGAGAGGAGCCAGGGAGACCACTCACCTGTCGCAGGTGCCAGGTGGGGGGTGGGAGCGAAAAGGGTCGCAGACCCACCACCTGAGGTCCTCCGAGGCTCAAACCCCACCGGCTCGGCCTTGGCACAGCTTTGCCGTGACATCAGAGCCTGAGGACCAGTCAGCGTCCGCCCCCGTCGGCTTGCCAGGAGCCGATTGGCCAGTGGGTGGAGAGGCGGGCGACAGAAGCTGGAGGAACAGGTTACCATGGACGCTGCCGTGCTTAGCAACCATGGCTCTGGGAAGCCCTGCCTGACCCTGGAGGTGAAAGAGGTGAAGGACAGCCCCAGAGAAATGGCTGATGATGCCTGTTCTCTGGTACCTGATTCGGACTCTTCTAACTGCGCAAGCTTGGTGGCCCCTCTACGGCGCAGGATGCTGACAAGACCCCACATTCACTCCTGTTTTCTGTCTGGCAGATCCCCCATGATGCCATCATCTAGTGCTCTTCCCCTCCTTCCTCACTCTAAGGAAAAGATTAAAGGTTTTCCCTCTCTTGAGCAAATATTTTTGTAAACACTAGTCCATTCTATTCCAACGAGGCGCTGGGCCATGTCTTCCATCACTATTCATTCTTGCAACCTCCTTACAGCCGTGTAGAAATTTACATTTGATCAAGGACACTCAAGCTTGGAGAAGCCCATGGACTTAGGCAAGGTCACCCAAGCACTAAGTGGCAGAGCTAGTACTAAAACTCAGATCTGTCCAATTAAAGGCAGCCTTCCAGGCACAGTCAGAAGGAGGGACGAGCAGAGTCCTGTGCTCCTCCTACTGCTAAAGAGGACAAGGCCCTCCGTTAGTTCCTCTTGGTGTGCCTGGCAGGTCCTGTGAGGGCCCACAGAAGGCTGATGCTGGGGACTTGCTGCCAGGATGGGGCAGTCTGGCCACCCCCTAACAGACACAAGGGAAGTAACTATGGGCTGAGGGCCTCAGCTCTGCCAAACAGAAACTTAATTCTGTGTGTTTTCCAGGCTTATTAGAGGCTAATTCAAGCTAACTGAACTCAGAGAAACCCGAAGTAAAGAAGCTGAAATGACCCTGCAAAGGGTTTGCATAAGCAACATGGCACCTCTGACAATGGAGATACCATCCGCTGACCAGAAGCCACTCCATAGTCTGGCCATAGCACTGGGCAAGATAAGCCCCAGACCCTGACCACAGGCCCTGCCCAGGGCACTACCAACCTTGCCCTTTTGTTTTTCTATGTTTCTTACCAGCAACTCTTTCTATTTCTGGTCAAAAAATCATTTCACCCCGAGATATTTTTTCTTTTTACTTTTTTCTCATGCATAGAGTGTTGACTTTTGTATTAATTTTTAGAATTCTAGATGGGCCTTGCTGATGCCTGTAGGCTGTAGGCACAGTAAATACTACCAGGCAAAAGCCTGCATCTGGTCTCAAATAGATTTCATTTCCTGCAAACTCCTTGAAAATGAGACACAATATTTGTGCTTTTGCACGCATCAAAATGTCCAGTATCACTTCTAATTGAATATCAAATTTATTTAATTTGTGCATTAAAAATAAACAGGTGAAATTACAGAACTGGGATTCTAGCTTCTAATCTTACCCCACTATACTAGCCAAAGTGAACTTTTTTTAAATGTAAGATGATGTCACAGCTTCCCCTTGCATTTATCATAAAACCTACACACCTTACTATGGCCAGTACCATGGGAGATTGCATCCTTCCTATTGCCCCTGACCTCAGACCACGCCTCTCGCTTCCTCCCTCACTGTGTGCTGGCCACACAGGCCTTTGCTCAGGTTTTCCAGTATGCCATGCTGTTTCCTACCTCAGGGCCTTGGCATAGGCTTTTTCCTCTTCCTGGACCCCTTTCTTCCTCAAATGTCCCTGTCCTAGAAACAGTCCCCCTGCTCAATTATATCACCCTGCTATACTCCCCAACTCCTTTCCTTCATGGCATTTATCACACTTTTCTGTTAGTTAATTTGTACAATTATTTAACTAACATCTGAGTTCCCTTCCAGAATATAACTGTCAGGAGGGGAGGAACCAGGACTCTTTTGCTCACTGTTGAGTCCTCAGCAGTTACCTGGCACTGGGAAGGATGTATCCAGGCCTCTAACAACTTCTACGGGGCAAAAGACCTCGCCCATAATTGAGCTCACAGTTTTACTGAAGGATTGAAAGTCAGATGGTTTCTGATTCCAAACTGTGATGTGAATGGTGAGAGAAACCCCCCCAGCACTTACATAACTGCTCCAATGTTCATAAAACACAGAGGTTCTGACAGTAGCTCCATGTATGTTTGTTATGTACTTGTTCCATGTGGTCCTCCACCATGTTCTAGAGCAAAAGCAGAAGTGGGAGCCATGGCCCCAGTGGCAGAGCAGGAAAATCCACCAAATTGATGCCAACCAGACAAGGTATCTGCATTCACTCAGAAGCAAATGGTCCAGAGATATACTTAACACATGATTATCCTGCTCACAAACCTTTGCTGGTTCCTCAGAGTTTATAAAACAAAGTCTGAACCCCTTAGGTTGGCATCTAAGGCCCTCTGTGTCCCAGTCTGGCTTTTTGGCCCTCCCACTCACTCCATGATATTAAACATGGGGGCACAGAACTTGGGTCCAGCCACCCAGCCCCCAGTGGCCCCAAGAACACGCTGTCATTTCTCGGTATCTATGGTTTGCTCAGACTCATCTCTCAGTCTATAGTTCTCTCCCTCCCATCTTTGCCTGTACAAATGCTACTTACTCTTTCATGTCAAGGGCAAATGCTACTCCAAAGCATTACTGATTTTGCTTGTCAAAGCGAATCTCTCCTTCCCTGTGTTAGTTTGTATCACATGTGTCATATAATCTACTTGATGCTATATTTATTTACTAATGTTTTAGCATTACTCATAGACTGTAAACTCCTTGTACCTGCACACACACACACCACTATTGCACTGCAATAATACAAATCATAGCTAATATTTCATTAACTCTGTGCCATACACCATATATCATGCTAGGGCTTTACCTACATCACCCAGTTGATCCTTCCTAGTCACAGTATGGGACATACTATTATTGTTTCTAGATGAGGTAGAAGAGGTTTGGAGAGGGTTGGGGAGTGTGCCCAAGGCTGCACAGACAGCAAGAGGAAAAGCCAGGATTGGAACCAGGTCTGCCTGGCTTTACCTGCTATGGTTTTCATCTCTCTGCTATGCAAATAAAAGGGAAACAAGTCATAACTCAGAAACATGCCACCAACCACGAAGAAGGAGCTTAGAGTGATAACGTGAACCAGGCACTACCCTTACATCCATGACTCCTTCGCCTCCTCAATGCTCCCGTGAGAAAGGCCCTTCTGCCCACTCCATGGCAATCCACACCGATGGCCTGTTCAATTACTTCATCTCAGCCTGGTGGCAGCAGAGCAAGCTGGCACTGGGGCAGAGGTCCCCTGATGGGAGCCTTTCAAGTCAACTTTCGTAGGGACAACACCTTGATAAGGCAGCCTAAATAATCTAGACATCCTCAATAAGGGAGGATGAGGGGCCCACAGAGCAGGTACAATGGCTAGTCCAAGAGAATGTAGGCACAACCTCCTCAAGGTTGTGGGACTGGCATCCTTGAAGATATTTGTTTTCAGCACAAAGTCCAATGGGACCACAGGGCAAGAGCTCAGAAGGCTGACAGTGGCTCTCGGCTACTCTGTGAAACCCTTTAAAGGTCTACAAGATTTTAACAGGCCGAGCAGCAGAAACGCATGGGAAGCTTGTCACCGTGAGTGTGGCTGAGGAAGTCAGCAAGTAGCCAGCTTCAGCCTGTTTCCACACAGAGCAGCAGCCCTTGGGAGCTGAGAGGGAGTCAGAGAACCCTCTCCTCTCTTCTACTTTAGCACAGGAAAAAGAACACTGCCTGCCTTTGGTGGGTGTTTCTCCAAATGCATTCCCTGGACCACTAAAAAGTCTATCTAATCAATCAAACAATAAAAATTCTATATCAAATGCATTTGTGGATTCATTTGTGGTGCAAAGTTCAATGGGTTTCTTTAACACAAGAATTTTGAATCTTTAATGTACCAGTTGCATTTTTCCACAGGATTCAACCCCAGTTTTTAAAACCCGGAAAACTTGTTAACATTCACACTGAACACATTAGGAAAGCCCTGGTTTAGAATAAAATGTGTCCTAAAAATATGTGTCAGTGAAAGTCAGAAAAATTGATATCCATGTCTAGCTAATCGCAGACATTCTACAAACCCATATCAAAATAAATGATTTATTTGTGTATTCAATAAAAAAAATCTAATTCAGTTGTGATTTAATGATGGTTCCCCTTCTAAGTAACCTGTCTAGGAATGTGGGGGGTGGGGGAGGGTTGTGTGTTAAAGGGTGGCTCGTGGAAAACTAAATGAAGAAGGGAAAAGGAGACTTAAAGGTGAAAGAGGAATATAGGAGTGTGAGCGGGAATGATTAGGAATGAAAATGTAAAATGTTGCTTTTATCACCAACTGTCTCTCATCTGCTTGTTTCTTCTAAATTCTCTTAATTCCATCACTTCATTTTTATGGCTATTTATACAAGGAAATTGGAAGCATTTGCATTGTCAAAGGTAAGAGAGGAAATAGAAATCTTTGCAGTCTAAATTTTGGGATAATGTGAGTTCTTGAAATGAATTCTTTGTCATTATTGTTGGAAATCACTTAGAAATAGATTTTATTTCAATTTGCACCATCCATATCAATGATACCATTTTCCTTGAGGACTGTGTTAGAAATCAGTATTTTGGGAAACAGCAAGGTCAATATATAACTGGGCATGGGATCCAAATAGACCGGATGTACAGAAACTTCATTGAGTATGTGATTCATTCCCTGAAATTTTATCATTTACAACCAGAAGGTGATAGCTGTCACTGCTGTTTTGCTGTGTTACTAGGCTATTTATTGGGGTGTGTATCACTGTCAGGTCTTTTAATTGAATAGACATTTATAGCCTAAAATTGCAGGGCACACCTTGTGGGAGTACCTCCAGAGAGCCAAAGTGCACAGACTCCAACAAGGCGAGCTATTGTCTTAAAGCTCCCTTGTTTAACAGGTAAGGAGCTGTGATTCTAGAGGCCTAAAGACACACTCAAGGTTGCATTTTTGCTTGTAGCCTCCTGGTCAAGTGGGAAAGGATGCGTTTCCACAGTGCTCTCTAGTTCTCTTTCCATCAGAGCCATTACTTCATTGCCATACGTTTTCACAGGGTGCTCCCCCCACCCCCCGCAATAGATTGTGAGCCCTACAAGGGCAAGGACAAGGTTATTCCAGCCTTAGTAGCAGGAACCATTTTTAAATACTTGCTCTGTCCCAGCTTCATACACCTCATCTATGACTCTCACAATGACCCCACAAGGTTGATAAAATGATTCCCCTTTACAGGTATTACAGGTTGAGTCACTTGACCAAGGTAATATTAGCCAGGAGGTTAGAGAGCTGGAGTAGGTTTGTCTGACCCCAAAGCCCATGTCTTTCCCCCACATCAATAGTTCTACATCCTACTTGTACATTCTCCTTTTCATCTTACCACTTACCATCAAGCTTGGTCTGTGGTTTACCCCTAGCACATGTTTGTTGAGTAAATGAATGAAAAACTAAATAAGCTCTTGGAGAAAGAGGGACCAACTTCCCTTCCTGGCACTTCCTGGTGATATGATATTGGGTAAATCCCAAAATTATCCCAGGTCAATTGGGTCTCTGCTTAAAATAGGGATAATGGTGCTTCATTGAACTGTAGGGAAGAAATTGAATCAGATTTTTCAATGAAGTTCTTCCCAGAAAGTAGATTGAAATTTGGATACTCAATTGTGAGTAGTTTTGGAACTACTAAGAGTACTTAGCCCGTGTAAATAGGATGGCCCCTACTTCCACAGGGGTTAGCAGGAGGACTGTTTCTCTTTCTCCTCAAAAGAAATAAAACTCAAGGGGAAAATACCAAGACTGGGGTTATCAGGTGAAGAGCATTATGGTGTAAGTCAAGCATGTCAAACTCAAGGCCCACAACGAATATTTTTGTGGCCCAGCCAATATAACAGAATGTAAGAAACATTTTAATAAAAATTTTGTAACTTAATTTTTACAATATCCTGTTATACATAATTATTAATAATGAACTACAACGTTTGCTAATGACTGATGACTATAATCGTGTTGCATTCATTTCCTTTACACACCTTATGCGCATCATTTCTCTCCACTAATACTAGCAGCGAATATTTTAACAGCTGATTGCCACGTCATTAGTCTTAGACTGACTGGTTTGGTGTGTGCAACAGGAAATATTTCACTTTCAGAGAACAAAAAAAATAGGTTTATTTGTGTGATGCTTATTAATTTGTGCAGTTATTCAGTGTCTGGTAAGTTAATGTTCAAGAAAAAATATTAATTTTTATTAAAATGTTTTATTTTTTTTGTTAATGAGTACTCATTTATTTCAGCCCTTTGTATTCAGCATGTCTCTATCGAAATGAACCTACATTTCTATGAAAATTGAAGCTTTTGTTTTTTTGCGGCACACTTAAACTTAAACCTTGGTTATTTGGCTCCTGTTAGCCTTTGAGTTTGACATGCTTGGTGTAAGTGATCAGCAACCACCACAGCAGCTGAGATGGCTAGACAATTAATTGCTCTTTATGACCTGAAAGCTTTTCTTATATGAGCCGAGGCTCCTCTGGAATTTAATCATAAAGTTCCTATACAAGTTCCTGGTATTTATTGACAGTCCAATGTCATCAATGAATCATCACCAAAATAAAAAATGATTCATATTAAGTGCTGTAGAAAGATCCTGATACTGAAAGAAGAGTCAAACAAAGACACAAATAGGATACTCATGGTGGGGGCAAGGGGTTGGTTTAATATTGTTAATAGTCATAAAAAAGTAAATGTTGGGCTGTGGATAGTATCAAGTAATAGATTATACTTCATACTATGCATAAAAAACAGGGGAATATATCAAGACTACTTAAAAGATCTGACATTTTAGGATCTGAGGACATTTTGTGATATTCTTGCTAAGATTCTGCAAACCATGCATTATTAAGGAAATGTGAATGGTACAAGCAGAGAAAGACTAATGGATCTGTGTAGGCTGGTTTTTATCAGAGTTACGCCGTATTTCATCTAAATAAGCCAATGGGACCTTTATTTGTTAAGAGAAATTGCTTCTAGGCTCAGCTACCACTGGGAGAATGTTAGGATTTTATAGAACATGTCAGAGTCAGAGCACCAACATCTCCATGTGCTGGACTCAGATCACTCTTGTAATCACTGAACATTGTTTACCCCTCATTTTACAAGGCAGTGGTGTGCTAGAACTGGTTTTAGTGGTTTGCAAGAGCCCAATGTTACATTTGCAGGGATTCTGCAAACTGGTTGTTAAACACAGTAACTATTAAAAATAAATTATATAACTGTATAATTAAATAAATTGTATTCAAACAATGGTAAAGTACTCAAAAATCATCACTCTGTAATTTTTACAACATTCTATTGTTTTTCATCCTCTTGAGTTTATTTTCATCTGCTGTATATTTAAGGCGGGACTACTACATCATGATGGCATGCCTTCCCAACTTTAAGTTCAGTGACATCATATTGTTAAACATAGACATATACATTTTCCCTGAGAGCCAGCTGCTAAATGTTTACAACACTGTGAGTGGGCCCCTGTTCCCATCCTTAAAGAAATTATCCCCTGGTGGGACAGGCAACGCACCTGTGGTGCTGGTCCCAACACAGCAAGAGCCCACAGAAAGGGAGCCAGTCTCCTGGGAGTTCCAGAAAGGAACAGCACAGCCAGTCAGGACAGGGAAAGCTTGGTTTACAGCTTATAAGAGAAATCACATAGCTCTTTGAAGGGCTGAGAGTCTGTGGAAGTAAAAATGGACTTGAATATAGGTAGATGTGCTATATTTTTATAAGATATTTAAAATGAGATTTCTCAGTGATTTCATAAGAAAGTTAATTTATTTTTGTTGACATTGTTGAAAATAGTTTATCTCTTCTTTATAATGTGGAAATAGCTGAGACTGGCTGGTGTTAACTTAGTCCGCTTTGTGTTGGTCTTTGATTTATGCTAGCTTCAGTTGGCCATTTCCAAAGACACCACACTACAGACAAAGGTACCAGGTAACTGACTACACTGTTTACAACCAGATCTTAAGTTTCCAAGTCGATGTGTTGTTGTCACTGGCAGGCAATGAAGAGAAAGCTATTCAGCTTATGGCATCAGCCACGACCTCAGCGCCTGGTGAAGGAAGCCTTGCTAGCTAATCCTTTAGGTGGCTGTAGCAGGTGCTGTTAGTGCGCAACCCACACCCCTCAGTGCACCATTTCTTCAGCTTAGACTCCCAGCATGCTTTCCCTCCCAATAGTGGACTGTATACCTCCAGGAAGCACTGCCTTCACATGCCACAGGACACTTCCACTACGTAAGAAAAGCTGGAAGTGTCTGAGAATTTGTGTTTCAGGCCAACGTTTAACCAAATACCAATGAGTTCAGGGTGTATACCCCAGTTCCCTGGTCCTGATGGGGACAACTCTGAGGTGTGACATACCCTTCCCTTCTCCAGAGGTCCTCCTATAGCACTGAACCCAAGTTACCTTCCTGGGGAGTTTGCTTGTCAGCATATTCCTGCTTCTCTCGATTTCCTTTCTAGATCCCACTTCATTTCTCTACTAGTTTTCCGGGGAAAATATTCTGATAAATCACTTTCACACTAATCCTCAGGGTCTGCTTCTAGGGAACCCAAACTAAGACAGTGGCTGTGTTTCCTATGATGTACTCCTCACCCTCAAGTCCATCCAGTGCTCCCTGGCACAGCTGACTGGACCATAGGTGGGCACCTAACTCAGAGGAAGCCCAATTGTAGACAGACTGAGGTGAGCTAGCACAAAAGCCAACCTAGGCAGATCCTCTCTGGGGAAGTTTGATCTTGAATCATACACAGAGTAAATGAGTCATCATATTTGATATTACAAAACTCTAGATGAGACTCATAGACTTGAAATGCCAGGGAGCAACAAAACAATCCTGTCATTGAAGCCCATTGCATCCTCAATGACTTTCTAGTTCCTAAACATTTTCCTATGCCAATGACATTTCTTATTCCTACATGCCTCCTTCCTGTAATCCTCACTACAAGGTAACTGGCTATCTCTGTTTCTCAAAGAGCCTGAAACACAAGCTAGGAATTACCTCATTAGTGGACCCAATTTTCTGGTCACTCTTTGCCAAATGCTTCAGGGCAGGATTCCTGAAAATTATCAAGGAGACCATAATGATTTGAGTAGCAGCAACATGAAGCCAAATTAGTATTTAAGTGAGTTGAATAATGAAGATGGGAAGAAATTTGTTTGAGATGCTAAACAGCTGAAAGGTGGCAGGCTAGTGCTCTTACTTGACATAGAAAAAGCAGCTGAATCCCCTTCTTTCTTTTATATCCCCTTCTGTCAAGTGCAGCAGCCAAAAATGAGGTTTTCATACGGGGGAGGAGATTGATAGTAGAAAGAGTGAAAAGGCTATAATCCAGGAATGAATGAACCATTAATGCTGAATCTTGCGAGTCTTTGGATTCCTTTTGCCCAAGAAAGCACTTCAGTTCTAGAGATGGAAGGCCCAGACTACAATGGAAACCGAGGCCTGTTGCCTGGGGCTTGCTCAAGGCCTGCTCTCTACGTAGGTTAAAAACAAGCGTCCTGACCTCACTCAGCTCACCAGGCCCAGAGCGATGGAGCTCAGGGCAGACATTTTGTTCAGAAATACAAACCATAGGATCTCTGTGGTATCAGGCCAGGTGGGGTGTGGACATGAGAGGTATCAACACCACAACCCTCTGTATTGAAAATGGAAAGCCAGAATTTTACAGACACAGCAAATGCAAGCAAATAGAATTCATACATGCCTGGAATCAACACCATCTTCCCCGCTGGCCCCACACACGTCTCTAGGATGCTCATTAAAACACTAAGTGCTGCTCCCAGGCCAGCAATTAGCTCATCAGAGGCACAGCACATAGACATCTTTGCTCTGTGGGGCGTTCCAAGAGCAGAGCATGACACAGCAGAACTGTCCTGAGAACTCTGAAATGCAGACTTCAAGGGCTCAGCCCAAGAGAATCTGATTCAGTAAGTCTAGGCTGGGGCCCAGGAATCCATACCAAGAAGGAATTTACTTGGAATTGAGCAATAAAATCAGATCTTACATTTTGTTTAGTTGCCCCTTACTCTAATCTTGGGATTTTTTTTTTTAAGGCATTCTATACACTGATTTCCTTTGTTTAAGAAGAATATTTCTAAATCTAATATCTATATTGTATACAAGTTACCAAATTTTTGCTTGTGAGATTTTTTTCAATAGTTACTTATATTCTGGCTTAAATTAAGTTTAATTTTTGAAGTGTCCAGGAAGAATTTAAATTTCTTTACATTTTTCCTGTCCCTCCCTCAGCTGTCCGATGAAGCACATATTTCTTTGAAAGAGGTTTTAGGTAACCAAACTGAAGTTAGTTAAATTGCAGAAAGTGAAATCCAGAAAGATCTTAATAACTTCCCCAACCCACCCCCGTTTATTAAATGAGAATATTGAAGCCAAAAGTGTTGATTAACTTGCCCCAAGTCACCCAAGTGACCTGGGATACCTGTCCCCAACATCCTGTGATGTCTCCCCTAGACCTGTGAGGCCAGATGTGAGTGTTCCCATTCGAGCTTAGTGTCTAATCTTCTTCGGCAAGCAGCACTTCAGTGCACATGGGGGGTCATGCTATCAGTGAACTCACCCCACCTAGGCAGTTCCATCTCCTCTCTGATTAGACCCTAGCTATGCAGCACCCACCCATCATTGCCTTGAAGCTTCCCTAAGGAACACTCTTCAAGATTAAAAGGAAAAAAACTTTATTTAAAAAAGAATATTTGATTATGCCTCAAGATAGCTAACATTTTCTCATTTACCTAAATTCCCAGAGCCTGCTCTCTCACACACACACACACACACTAGAGGCCCAATGCATGAAATTCATGCAAGATTAGTCCTTTCTCCTCGCGGCTGCCAGCACCAGCTTCCCTTTGGCACCCGGGACCTGGGCTTCACTCTCAGCCCACTCTTCATCCAGAAGGTGGTCGTCTGGAAGGACGTCTGATCTAATTAGCATATAACGCTTTTATTATTATAGATACCTACATATTTACTCTCTCTCTCTCTCTCTCTCTCTCTCTCTCTCTCTCTCTCTATATATATATATATATATATATATATATATACATATATACATACACACACACACACACACATACACATATACATTCATACATATGTGTGTATACATATGTACATTGATGTGTTCTCTATTTCCCTGGAAATTACCTGTGCCCAAGGTGAGACTCATAAACTCCATACTGCATTATTTCTCCTTACCTGACTCACCACAACCTTTGGACTGTCATGCAGTCAAGAGAAGGAGAAAATATGGTGAGTAATGTCATTATCTGTAGACAATCTCATGCCATCTCTCCATTCCCAAGACAGGAGGTATCACTCAGAGCTGCCCACAAACACGGTATCCTTCTACTTTTTTCCATCCCATCATTCAAAGTCACTGATCCTCCAAGACCTTGAGCTTGTCATCACTGTGAATTGAAAAAGGGATCATCTATTGCTTATCCCGTGAAGAAATGCAGTTCTGCAAGGATCCAGCTGCCTCAGTGGCTGACCCTGAAGACTATGTCTGGTTTGCACCTGCGCGCTGTGCATCAGAGCTCCCAGCACCCATGCTTTGAACAGATTCCAGGTCAGATGGGGCCCTCCACCTCCAGCCTTAGACAGTTTCTTCTGTATAACCAAATCACCCCTGTCTGCTTTCCTCCTCTCTGTTACTTGCTGTGGAAAGGGCTGGGAAACTGCTCTAGACACACATCTGCTAGAATTTGCAAAGACCACAGCCATCTCCAGTAGCTGATGCCACGCTCCTACCGGGGGCACTGGCCATAGGTCTGGAGCTGGTGTCCCCACCAGAAGAATAATGGAGATAATCTCTCTCAGGTGGCCCCATCATGGTGGAAAAAACCTGGGCTCAGGAAGGAGGCTGACCTGGACTGCTGGTCTTGGTGTCCTTCCCTCTGACCTAAGACAATGACCAAGTCGTGAACGGTTCTGAACCCAGTTTTCTTATTTGTAAAGTTGGAAATGCATACCAAGTTCACAAGTTGTTCTGTAAATTAAGGAAGAACACAATGAATGACAGCTCACTTCTGCATGTGGGGTGAGAGTCTTGTTGTTCCTATGGAACAGGAGGGGGAGGTTTGTGACCCTCCACAGCCCACCAGCAGCTATTTTCTCCTGGCTGCCACCCTCTCCCACGCAGCAGCGGGAAGAGAGAAGCCTGGCATTACCCCCAGCAGAACCGCTGCAGGACTGGACTTCATGCCAGGTGGCTGCCAGCTAGCCACAGTGCGGGATACAGAAAATGACCAACGGCTTCTGGAAAGGTGACAACTATTTTTAAATGACTAGACTTTTAAACAAATGTTTTCTTCTCTTTTCTCTCAGCAGATTGGCCCAAGGCCCAATTTAAATCAGGTTTGTTGTGAGGCCTGTAACTGGTCTTTCTTTCCTGCTTCTATAACCCTGGAGCTCATGTGCATGTCCAAGCACACAGCTTAGAAATAATAATGGAAACATATTACTTGATTTATACTTATACTAACATTTTTACTGGATGTATATAACCTGACCTACATCCACAGGAACATACACGGGAAGTTTAAATCATTTCTCTGGCGCTGCACTCTTTCTTTGGAGTCTCTAAGAAAGCCAGAAAGAGAGTGCAAAGGGCAGGGGCACGGTGAGCCACTGTGATTCTGAGTCATCCTTAGGACACAGAGCTGTGAGAGGAATGGGAGAGTCTCAGAGCATCCTCAGAGACGCAGCACCACTCCTTCCTCAGCCCAGTAGAGACCACTGCACTATCGGGCTGGCCTACTGGAGGTACTGGAATGCTTTCCAAGGACTATGTGGGCACTCAGTGGTTTGAGGGCATCCATTTCCAGTCTTGAATTTCAGTGTACAGTGTCTTCATTTTCACAGCTGCCCTGCCTAGAGGGGAGCAGGGCCAAGGTTGTCCTCCTGGATCCCTGCCCCTTCACAAAGATACTTCTTACTTACTGTAGTGGGATGCCCTCAGGTGTGGAACAGTCTGGGGTGCCAAACAAAGGAAAAATTCAAAGACCAGGCTGAAACCGGTTTGGCTTAGTGGATAGAGCATCAGCCTGCGGACTGAAAGGCTTCAGGTTCGATTTCGGTCCAGGGCATGTACCTGGGTTGTGGGCACATCCCCAGTAGGGGGCGTGCAGGAGGCAGCTGATCGATGTTTCTCTCTCTTCGATGTTTCTAACTCTATCTCTCTCCCTTCCTCTCTGTAAAAAAAATCAATAAAATATATTTTTAAAAATTAAAAAAAAAGAAAGAAAATTCAAAGACCGGGTAATTGGGTTAGAAAGTGTATCATGCTAATAATTAGGCAATTAATTCCTTGGCCAATCAAGTGCTCTCCAGTTTGTTACCTATAACATCAGAGGGAGACCTGAACAATTGTGCATTCATCAAGAAATTCTGGATAATAAATGATCCTGTTATTTTTGGCATATAACTCAGAAGGAGTACAGTTTACATTAAGTAACATTGATGCAGAGATTTGCTGTGCTGTTTAATCTGTATGAACAAGGTTTCTCAACACCAGCACCTATAAAAATGAAATGCTGGCACCAAACAGATACTGACTCACCTCAGTTTAGCAGTGATATGTGTATTAATAGCAAAATAAGTGAAAAAATGCCCATCCATCTCACGGAGAACTGTATTTCCAATAAAAGTTTGCTTTGGGAGTTTAATAATAAAGTGAGTTTATGTTATTTAGATCACTAGTATACTGGTTATTGAAAGTTTAAAATATTTTACACTTATAGCCTTTTTAATGGGTTATAAAGAATTTAAAATTTTAAGTATTTCATTTATATACGTATTTTTACAGCAGAGAAATATGGTTGGGTGATCAATGGGAGACTTTCAAGCCTAAATATGTAGCACTACCTTAAAATAAAATTCTGTGGGGAAGTGGAATGGGAAAATGAGTTCAAAAATGCTATAAAATTTCTGACAGTTAAGAAAACCGTGTTGATTTATTTTTAAATGGATGCTGGTGGGTATTAAGAATTATGATAATTAACTGAATGTATTTTTAAAATAATGGAACAAATTTACTTTTAAATATCAGTATTTCAGTACATGGAAAATTATTCCTTTGCAACAACTTAAATTTGTAATATATTTTTAAAACTCATCACTTTTAAAAGTGCAAGACACTTGGAAATAGATAGAGGTGGTGGTTGCACAACATTTTGAATGAACTAAATGCCACTAATTGGTTCACTTTTAAAAGGGTTAATTTTACATCATGTGAATTTTATCTTAATAAAAAATTTTAAATGTGTGTGCATATATAGAGAACAAGAGAAGTATTATAAAATATTTATATGTCTATGTGATGTTTATATAGTACTCTGAAATAACATTAAAGTATATATCAAGTCCACCCAATATCACAAACAACAGAAGCTAGAAAAAAAAAGTAATTTTTTCTGCAGTATTTTGATTCATTGTTTTTCTCCATGCACCAAACTACTTTGTTTGCATCCCTATTGCAAAGTTTTTCACATCTATTAAATTCTAGAGTACCTTAAGAGACTTGCATTTGCTTAAGACAGTGTTGCAGTGTAGGCAGAGTGCTCATTATGTTCCAGGTAGGACACTGTGCTTCACATGCATTATGTCATTGAAACTCAACAACCCTGTACAAAGGAGTTGTATTGTTAATCCCATTTTACAGATGAGAAAACTGAGATTTAGAGAGCTAAATTAATTTGCCCAGTTACTATATGATGGTGCTGGAATTTGAATCTATATCTCCCTGACTCTTTTACTGTTTCCTTATAACAAACTTTATTTTACTTACACTGTCTAGGGATGCTTGGTTCTTGAATCTTGGCACAATACATCAGATATAGCAAGTGAATGCATGCCATCCCTCATCCCTCATCTGGAACTCAGAATAAACAGCACGGAATCACTGCGGGACCCTTTCCTACATGGAGCTCCAACTGGCAACACCAGCCAACAGGACTGGCATGTGTTACGAATAGCACAGGGGCAGAGCTTGGGTGTATTGGTCAAAGAAGGCTTCCCTTATTTTTCCACTCAGATGTTTGTTTGCCTAAAAATAACTATAAGATTTAAGAGCATGCTTTTGAATTTAAATATTAGCTAAATTTCATGAATAGGTCTACCAAAAGTGGCTCAGGCCAGCACATGGTAGCCATTTCAAGACCTCTAGAAAGATGATGATTAGTGAATTTTTACCTGACTCAGTTCTTCTTCACAACAGCCTCACAGATATAGACCAATTTAATTCTACAGAACTAGAAAGTGACCTTATTTTTTTTTTTTCAATCTTGTTCTGGTATCAATGTTTTATTCCACATGAAGTGAAAAGTACATATGCATGCACTTTTTTTCTGGACAAGTTAATCACTAATCTCTTCCTCTTGTTCTGCAAAGCAAAGAATATTAGAAATCTAAGGGAACTAAAACATCACTCAGTTCAATCCCATTTATTTACAAACAAGGAAATCAAAGCAAAGACCGAGGAGGTTCAATGAGTTACTCACAGTCACACCAGTGGGAGAATCTGGACCAGAACTCAGTGCTGTGCCTCAGAGAAAACACTTCCACCAACCCACATGGCCCTCACAGAGCATGTGTGGGCCCTTCACACAGCTGAGATTCTGACACTTCTACTTACCTTGTTTTTCTTTATTAAATATTCTGTTTCTGGATCATTTGCCTTTTTCATTTATGATTTTCTTTTTCACATCAGTGGAATAAATCTTTGTAGCTTCCTATGCAAAAATTCATGGGCAGTAAAAATTATGATTCCTATATATTTGAAAATGTCATTCTTTCCTCGCACTTGGTTGACAGTGACAGTTTGTCTCTGTGTTACATTCTAGGGTGAACATAATTGTTCCTCAGCATCTTGTCATTTACCTTACAGGGTTGTGTGATACCATTTTCATGCTAATCCAATGTGACCTGGTTTCCCTCTTTGAACTTTCAGGTTCATTTCTTAATCCCTGTGAAAACAGATTTATAACATGGCTGTTGATAGTTTGTTCATTTGTCATGGTGCTGGACACTAGGGTGGAGCCCTACTGTGTGGATTATGTCCTGCAGTTTTAGAAAGTCTTCTTGCACTATTTCCTTAGTAATGTCATCTTCTTTTGTTTCCTCGAGAACTGATATTAGATGGATTTTGTTTCTCCTGA
This sequence comes from Corynorhinus townsendii, assembly GCA_026230045.1. Lineage (NCBI taxonomy): Eukaryota > Metazoa > Chordata > Mammalia > Chiroptera > Vespertilionidae > Corynorhinus > Corynorhinus townsendii. The sequence goes on from JAPDVU010000009.1 coordinate 47,881,873, forward strand.
GTTGATCCTCTAATGTTTCATTTCTCTCCTATTTTCCATTACTTTGCCATTTAATTTTTACACTGTGGAAGATTTCCTTAATTACAATTTCCAGCCTTTCTGCTATAATTATTTTAATGATATTTTTAATTTCCAAGAATCTTTTATTGTTACATGATTTTTCCCCCCTGAGGACAGTGTTCTTGTGTATTGGATGCAATGTCATCCAATACCTCTTGAGAAACTTTGATTATACAGTATTTTAAGTTTTCTTCTCTGCCCTGCGTAATTTCTCTTCTCTTTTCTTATGTTTGTTTTGGACACTTGCCTCAAATGACTGGTGATTCTGGACTTCCCATTTATCTTTCAGAGCGAGGCACAAAGATCAAAGCTTATCATCCAGTGGCCTTACATTTGAGCATCTCCAGATTTCTTTTCTCTGTGGATGAATCCCTAAATTCCCACCCCTGTGCATAGCTGCTGACTCTTTGGGAGCAGAACAAAGGAAGGAAGCCAGGATGGGAGTAGAAGATGAAGACTTTCATTTAATATCCATTTTTATTCTTATGTCACATACCTCTTACCCTCATTATGCCTGAAATACCCAAGCCCAGAGCTCCTATTTAATCATCCAGAACATTAGCCTGCACATTCCGTGGTTCCTGGTACTCTTGAGTCCAGGATCTGCAAAGGGTTTTATAGAATTAACTAGTGGCCCAGTGCACAAAATTCATGCATGGGAGCGGGGGGTTCCCTCAACCCAGCCTGCACCTTCTCCGATCGGACATCCCTCTCGCAATCTGGGACTGCTGGCTCCTAACCACTCACCTGCCTGTCAGATTGCCCCTAACCTCTCTGCCTGCCTGCCTGATCACCCCCAACTCCCCTCCCCTGCTGGCCCAATTACCTCCAACTGCCCCCGTCTGCTGGCCCAATCACCCCCAACTGCCTTCCCCTGCTGGCCTGATTGCCCCTAACCACCTCTGCCTCAGCCCCACCACCATGGCTTTGTCTGGAAGGACGTCCAGAAGGTCTCTGGAAGGTCTCCCAGTCTAATTAGCATATTAATCTTTTATTAGTATAGATTAGCTTGTTTTCCCTCAGTATTTCCTGCTTAACTAACATTAGAATGTAGCTTCTTTCTCTTTACTAAGAAAGGTGTACTCTTGCATCTGTTTTCCATCTCCCAGAAATGTGTTTAAATCTCTTGTCCACTGCCTTGCCTTCTTAGTCCCTATGAACTTGTACTTTTTTTTATAATGTTATTTTACAGTGATTGTGAGTGGGGAGAGGGGGAGAAAAAAAGATACAAACATATATTTAATCTGCCACCTTTTATCAGGTCTTTTTTGTTTCTTCTATTCTTGTCCAGTTAAAAGTTAAGTTATTAAGATCAGTGCACGAATTGGAAAGATTTACACATTTATTTTATGTTCTGGAAGAGTTAATGTATTTCTTGGTAGAATTTATAAAAAACAAAACAAAACACAATAATCTAGGCCTTGTATCCTTTTAAGAGTTAGATTGACCACTTTTCCAAGTTTTCTATGATATTGGTTTATTTAGATTTTCTACGTCTTCTCAAACTTCTCACAATCTGATGTTTGGAGCTTTGGATTTCAAGATTTCTTACCCATTGTCTCATTCCTTTATCTGTTTGTTCCATGATATAAAAACCCAGAATATAACAGCGCTATTCTCAATAGGCAAAATATCAATGCAACCCGAGTGTCCATCAGTGGATAAATGGGTAAGCAAAATGTGGTGTGTGTGTGTGTGTGTGTGTGTGTGTGTGTATGTATGAATATATGAATATATATATACATATATGAATATATTCATCCTTAGATAAGGAAATTCTGACACATCCTAGAACTTGGATGAACCTTGTAGACATTGCCTACTGAAATAAGCCAGACATAAAATGTCAAATAATGTATGATCACACATATATTAGTACTGAGAGGATTCCAATTCATGGAATGGTGTTCACCAGGGGCTGGAGGAAGGGGGAATGGAAAGTTCATGTTTAATGGGGACAGAGGTTCAGTTTTGGAAGATGAAAAGAGTTCTGGAGACGGATGGTGATGGGGGTTGTACAGCAATGTGAATGAACTTAATGCCACTGAACTGTGCCTTTAAACATGATTAAGATGATAAATTTTATGTTCTGTATATTTTACCTCAATTTAAAAAAATGGAAATCCATACATTCTTTGAAAATCAAGGAGAATTTCTTGATTCAACCATTTGGCAAATTGATTTCCCCACCCCCCTTGAGTTATTCACTCCATACATTAACATTTTTTATTTATCTTAACCTGGTTCTTTTTTTCACATCAGCTATTCTTATTTTGTTATGAACCCATCACAAGATATTAATTACATATATTTCAAAGTATTTTTCTGTTTCCACTATTTCCTTGGAGGATAGTTTTTCACAAAGTTTGATGGTTCCCTTTCACCATGTTTGCTTTTCTGGGATGTCTGACCCCCTCTTTGTCTGTCTGTGGATGTGGTTTATTCTCCTTGTTCCTTGCTCTTGGCACAGTGAGGAGGGGTTTTCTGGGAGTAAGTGATCCATCCTCCTGAGGCCTGTAGCTTCTGGGAGCACTGCCTACCCTCTCCGACCGTCTCATCAGTGTGCACAAGCTGGGACAGGGGTTGCCACGCCTTGCTGGCCTCCCCCACGCAGCTCTCCAATGAGTACCCTGAAGAAAGCCCAGGAGTCCTACCTGTGACTGGGTTTCTTCTGAGGAGTGTGGAGCAGGCTTCCTGGCACCACTGCATCGGCAGAGCAGCCTTTCACTGAGATATCCCTGCTTGGCCCTTTCTGCTGTCCTGGCTTGCACCCATCTTCAAAAAACTGCTCCCTCCTTAGTAGCTAATGGTATGATATCTTGTTTATTTAATGCTGTGATGGACTTAATACTTCAAGAAACTTTCTTACAGGTGTTCAGTCCACCCCCTTAACGTGCCCTTCATTTCTACTCTTTAGAAGCCGCTGTGGGAAGGGCCATGTTTCTTCTCCGCTCGGCACTTAATAATTTCCCCTGGCTCTGAGTGTCTCTCCATTCTTGGGCTGGATCTAGAGTCAGTCCCAGCTACACATGCGCAAACAGACAGAGGGGATCTGGACCAGCCTACGGTGCTTTTCTGCGTGCAATGCAGGTAAAGGGGGCTGCCACACACACCACAGCCTCCCCTGAGGGCAGGGCGACCGCAGGCCCATGCTCTGCCACTGTGAGAACTTCCGAGAGAAGACACTGGCAGTTTTAAAACCAACACCATGAAGAAGCAATGCAAAGCCATGGAAGAGAGAGGGACATAGGCATCCTTTTGTTCCGCAGCAATTAGTGCATTCCAGCAGAGCCAGTTCTGGGCAGGGGCAAAGGGAATAACCACAAAATGGCCTTTGTCTGAACTCCATAAAAAATTCCAGCCCGTGGGAGTGAGCACAGACATATAGTGCAGAATCCACTGTGCATGTCCCCAATCTTGGCTTTTACAGTGAAACTATTCCAGGAATTCATGGACTGTGGTCTATGGAAGGAGGAGGAAAGCAAATACCTTCTCAAGAAAAGGTGCCACTTTCTAAAGACTGGATTTTATGGTGCAGGACTTTCGCTTACTAAGGAGTTGGTCTCTTAAAAGCTGGTGGGTTACTTTGTTACTGGCATATAGACGCAGCCATGAAAAGACAGCTTTCCCTCTTCCCTCGCCCCATGCCTACCCCAGCTCCTCATATACACATAGAAACATGTGTTTAGCGGTTTTGATTCACAGTTAAGTAATCTCTAAACTGTGCTACATCTTTCTAATTGTAGAGATACGTAGTAAAGCTTGCTTATCAGAAGGGAGATATGATTATCCTCTTGTTAGAATGGGGGAAATTGAAGATCCAAGAAGTTAGGTAGCTGGATGGAGGTCCACTGACAGCGGAATTTTCATCCAGACCCACCCACGGCATCACCTGGATGTCTGGTCTCCCCCACAGGAGCCTGCTGCTGAGAGGAGGAGTGGTGCGTGGGAAGGCTGAGTCCAACCTTGCCTCAGCACCACTGGCTGACGGTGGGCATGGTGACAGTGCCTCTTTACAGAACTGCGGAGCATGGGAAACAGGGATACCTAGATGAGTGCCTGGCTGTTAGTAAGCAGTAAATGTGCCTGCTTCCTTTCTCTCAAGGACGATAAACAGCCTATCAGAATCAGTAGGATAGGTTTGGAAAGATTTTTCCAGCATGGAGGGTTTCGCACTGAGGCACCCATTATTTTTTTCAATTCTTTGTTGTTTAAAGTACTAGAGGCCTGGTGCACAAAATTCGTGCATGGGTGGAGGGGGATCCCCTTAGCCCAGCCTGCACCTTCTCCAATCCAGGACCCCTCAGGCAATGTCCGACTGCCAGTTTAGGTCTGATCCCGGGGATCAGGCCTAAACTGGCAGTCGGATATCTCTCTCACAATCTGGGACTGCTAGCTCCTAACTGCTCACATGCCTGCCTGCCTGATCATCCCTAACAGCCCCCACCCCCCTGCCAGCCTGATCACCACTAACCACTTCTGTCTGCCAGCCTGGTCACCCCCAACTGACCCCCCTGCTGGTCTTGTCACCCATCACTGCCCCCCTGCCAACCTGGTCACCCCCAACTGCCCCCACCCACCAGCCTGCTCGCCCCATGCAGCCAACTGTTCAGTTGTTTGGTCATCCTTCACTAACCCCCCTGCCAGCCTGGTTGCCCTACACAGCCTGCTGTTTGATCGTTACTGTTACTATGACGGCGTCCCGGACAATTTGGATATTTCTCTATTATTAGTATAGATTATATATAGTATTACATATGTCTCCTTTTCCCCCCCACTAACCTCTCCCTGGCCGCCCCTACCCCCAGCATATGACTTCACCCCCCCTAGTGTCTATGTCCATTGGTTATGCTTTTATGCATGCATACAAGTCCTTTGGTTGATCTCTTACCACACCCTTCTGCTAACCTCCCCCCTCCCCCACCTCAGCCTTCCCTCTGAAGTTTGACAGTCTGTTCAATACTCCTCTGCCTCTGGATCTATTTTTGTTCATCAGTTTATGTTGTTCATTATATTCCACAAATGAGTGAGATCATGAGATATTTATCTTTCTCTAACTGGCTTATTTTGCTTAACATAATGCTCTCCATGCCTGTCCATGCTGTTGCAAATGGTAAGAGTTCCTTCTTTTTTACAGCAGCGTAGTATTCCATTGTGTAGATGTACCACTGTTTTTTAATCCACTCATCTGCTGATGGGCACTTAGGCTGTTTCCAATCTTAGCTATTGTAAATTGTGCTGCTGTGAACATGGGGTGCATATGTCCTTCCTGATTGATGTTTCTGATTTGTTGAGATATATTCCTAGAAGTAGGATCACTGGGTCAAATGGGAGTTTCATATTTAATTTTTTGAGGAAACTCCATACTGTTTTTCACAGTGGTTGCATCAGTCTGCATTCCCACCAGCAATGCACAAGGGTCCCTTTTTCTCCACATCCTCACCAGCACTTGTCATTTGTCAATGTGTTGGTGATAGCCATTCTGACAGGTGTGAGATGGTATCTCATTGTCATTTTTATTTGCATCTCTTGGAGGATTAATGACTTGGAGCATATTTTCATATGTCTCTTGGCCTTCTGTATGTCCACTTTTGAAAAGTGTCTATTTAAGTCCTTTGCCCATTTTTTTAAATTTAATAAATCTTTATTGTTCTGATTATTACAATTGTTCCTCTTTTTTCCCCCCATAGATCCCCTCCACCCAGTTCCAACCCCACCCTCTGCCCTTACCCCCACCACCATTGTCCTCATCCATAGGTGTACGCTTTTTGTCCAGTCTCTTCCCGCACCTCCCACACCCCTTTCCCCCCAAGAATTGTCAGTCCACTCCCTTTCTATGCCCCTGATTCTATTATATTCACCAGTTTATTCTGTTCATCAGATTTTTTATTCACTTGATTTTTAGATTCACTTGTTGATAGATATGTATTTGTTGTTCATAATTTTTATCTTTACCTTTTTCTTCTTCTTCCTCTTCTTAAAGAATACCTTTCAGCATTTCATATAATGCTGGTTTGGCGCTGATGAACTCCTTTAGCTTTTTCTTATCTGTGAAGCTCTTTATCTGACCTTCAATTCTGAATGATAGCTTTGCTGGGTAGAGTAATCTTGGTTGTAGGTTCTTGCTATTCATCACTATGAATATTTCTTGCCATTCCCTTCTGGCCTGCATAGTTTCTGTTGAGAAATCAGCTGACAATCATATGGGTGCTTCCTTGTAAGTAATTAACTGTTTTTCTCTTGATGCTTTTAATATTCTCTCTTTGTCTTTTGCTCTTGGCATTTTAATTATGATGTGTCTTGGTGTGGTCCTCTTTGGATTCCTTTTGTTTGGGGTTCTGTGCACTTCCTGGACTTGTAAGTCTATTTCTTTCACCAGGTGGGGGAAGTTTTCTGTCATTATTTCTTCAAATAGGTTTTCAGTATCTTGCTCTCTCTCTTCTTCTGGCACCCCCATAATTCATATATTGAGTATGCTTGAGGTTGTCCCAGAGGCTCCTTACACTATCTTCAAATTTTTGGATTCTTTTTTCTTTTTGCTTTTCTGGCTGAGTGTTTTTTGCTTCTTTGTATTTCAACTCTTTGACTTTATTCTTGTGTTCCTCTAGTCTGCTCTTAGGTCTCTGTATAATATTTTTTATTTCAGTCAGTGTATGTTTAATTTATAGTTGATCCTTTTTCATATCCTCAAGGGTCTCACTAAATATATTGGCCTTTTCTAGGAAATTCTTGAAAAACCTTATAACTGTGGTTTTGAACTCTATATCCAGTCATTTGTTTTCCTCCATTTCTTTCATTTGTGATCTGTTTCTTTGTCTCTGAATTTTCACTGCTTCCCTGAGTTGGTAGAGTAGCTTTGTGTGGTAGGTGTCCTCTAGGGCACAGTGGCTCAGCCTCCACAGTTACCTGAGGTGGACGCTGTTGGTGCACCCCTTTGTGGGCTGTGTGCTCAGCCTTGTTGTAGTTAAGTCTTGATTGTTGTTGGTATCACTGGGAGGAATTGACCTCCAGGCCAATTGGCTGTGAGGATCAGCTGTGTCTATGCTGGGAGAACTTCTGTGCTGGAGACACTCTTATGAGATAAGACTTGCAAAATTGCAAAAGCCTCTGTGCTCAGCTTGGATGGGGCAGAGCAGACAGCCTTGGTTTCCCATCAGCCCTGCCCTATGAGGCCCCTAGGTCTCAGTGTCCCTTGGTAATTGCTGCAAGCACCTCTGAGAGAAGCCACCCTCGATTTTCGCCCACTGCCAGACAGTCCAGTTTCTCCCCAAATGAGTCGGGGTTCCCAGAAACTTGCCTGGAACAGGAGTTCAGTGCAGTCGGGAGCTTCGGTCTCCCTCCCACTTTAGAAAGCCAGCCATGCACTCAGCCTCCCATGCATTCAGGAGTCAGTCCTCTCTGTGCACACATGCCTCCGGACCTCTGCCTTCCGCAGCTCCCAAATCTCAGTGTGCTTTCTCTTTCCTGACAGTCCAGATGCCCCCCGAATGAGTCTGGCTTCCCAGCATCTCGCCTGGGACTGGAGTTCAGTGCAGTCAGAAGCTTCCTTCTCCCTCCCACTTTAGAAAGCCAACCATGCACTCAGCCGCCTGTGCACACAGCCGCCCATCCTCTCCAAGTGCGAGTCTCTGTACCTCAGCCTTTTGCAGCTCCTCTGAGTCTCATTGCGCTTTCCTCTTTTCTTCTAGTTGTAGAATTTCCACTCAGCCAGTTTTCCTGTGGTTCTGGATGGTGTCCGTTTTGTCTTTTAGTTGTAGTTTTGATATTGTTGTGCGAGGCAGCAGTTTAGGTGTTTACCTATGCTGCCATCTTGGTTTCTCTCTCTTTTGCCCATTTTTTATTGGATTGTTTATCTTCCTTTTGTTAAGATGTATGAGTTCCCTACAAATTTTGAATATTAGGTCCTTATCAGATATAACATTGGCAAATTTGTCCTTCCATGCAGAGGGCTTTCTTGTTGTATTGTTGATGGTTTCTTTTGCTGTGCAGAAGCTTTTTATTTTAATGTAGTCCCATTTGTTTATTTTCTTCTTAGTTTCCGTTGCCCTAGGAGCTGTATTAGTAAAGATATTACTATGACATATGTCTGATATTTTACTGCCTATGAATTCTTCTAATATTTTTAAAAATTTTTTTTAATTTATTTCAGAGCGGAAGGAAGAGGGAGAGAGAGATAGAAACATCAATGATGAGAGAGAATCATTGCCTGCCTCCTTCATGCCCCCTACTGGGGATCAAGACTAAAACCTGGGCATGTGCCCTTGACTAGAATTGAACTTGGGACCCTTAAGTCCCCAGGCCAACACTCTACCCATGGAGCCAAACCGGCTAGGGCTCTCCTAAGATTTTTATGGTTTCCTGTCTTACATTTAAGTCCTTTACCCATTTTGAGTTTGTTTTTGTGTATGGTGTAAGTTGGTGTTCTGGTTTGTTTGTTTGTTTGTTTGTTTGTGTGGTTTTTTTTGTATGTATCTGTCCAATTTTCTCAACACCATTTATTGAAGAGACTGTCTTGACTCCATTGTATGCTCTTGCCTTCTCTATCATATATTAATTGAGCATAATGGCTTGGGTCAATTTCTGGGTTCTCTGTCCTGTTCCATTGGTCTATATGTCTGTTCTTGTGCCAGTACCAGGCAGTTTTGAGAACAGTGGCTTTGTCATATAGCTTGATATCTGGTATTGTGAGCCCTCCAACTTTGTTCTTCTTTCTCAAGATTGCTGTGGCAATTTGGGGTCTTTTTTTATTCCACATGAATTTTTAGAGACACTCTTTTTAAGGTTGAACTTGCAAACTAGCCAACCACCTGAAAAATGAACAAATCCAAATCTTTGAATAATGCATGCTATTCTCAACTGAATTGAACCAACTCTGGGCTATACAACTTGAAATAGTAAAAGCAAATCCTTTTCAAAATAATAATAATAATAGCAGATTAATAAATTAAGTATGACATACTGAGCACTTAGTAAGTGATGAGTTCACTTTTGCTTGCATCACATAGAATGTTTTCTTGAGAGTTTCACCTTTAATGATTTATTTTCACTGCACTTTGGCATATAATTTAATTTATGAAGTTTGAACTTTTTCTTAGTGGAAGGGTGGGAACAAGGTGTGAGTTTAATGCCTACTCTACAAATAATCTGGCTGATCTATCCCAACCCATCTGCAATGATTCAAATTATCATCATCGTCATCATCATCATCATCATCATCATCATCATCATATCAGTTGTCCTGAATTGGTCTCTGTGTCCCAGGAGATTACAATGTCATACACAGCACACAGCTCAGCAAAGGAGAGGCTCTGAGTCACTTCTAACTGAGGAGTCACTTTCCCATCCTGCTTGGAGTCTTCACATAAGGAAACATTGCAATGCTGCTGAATTTTAACTTTTCCAATAGTTAATACAAGTACAGTATTCTCCAGGGTCTGCAGTCACGCAGACACTGGATGAATGAAGCTGAGCCATTGCTCCTGGGGAAATTGAGTTCACTGTTTGTGAGCCTTTGGTCACACCCTTTTCATCAACCGATCAGTACACAACCTTATCTTATGTGTGTTTCTGTTTAAAGCTATTTTATTTAGTATATATTATTACTTCACTAACATTGACTTCACAACCAACACCACTCTAGCGCATACTGGATGAAGCACGCGTACAAAGTACAAACACATACAATTTCTCCAAGGGCGCAGCACAGCCTTCTTGCACTTGGGAATTCTAGGCAGCATTTCAGCACTACACTCAGAGGCCATTTTAAACAGCAAAATCATCAACAAAAAGGCTCAAAAATGTAAAAAATGTGGCACTAAATATGCTGCAGTCCAGACATCCAAAAAGAGAAGGCAGAACTCAGCCTTGTTCTCAGTCTGATGCTTCACATTTTTTGCCCCTTGACCCACGCAAGTCGAAGGCATGTCTCAGAAGGACTGGGACAGTGGCGAATACTGATTTGGGAGCTACAAATAAATATTAGTGAGTAGACAAATTCACAATCAATGAGAATCCAGAAGTGCCAACTCCACAGATAATCAAGATTGACTGTAGATTAAATACTAGGGAGGGTAGCTAATTAGGAGGCAGAGTACTACGCAGGTTAAGAGCCAGGTTTTAGAATTAGTCCATGTGTGTTCAAATCTATGTGCTAAATGGGAAAATTCTCCTTTGTACCTGAGCTTTATTATCTGTGAAATCTGACAGATAAAAGGACTTATTGCATGGGGTTGGTGTGAAGACTGAAAGAGTTAAAATACATAAAGTTCTCAGAACAGTGCCTGGGATGTAATAAGTGCTTGGTGAGCGATAGCTAATCTTTCCCACCCCTCTCTCTCTGCCCCACCTTTCTTGAGGAAAGTAGAGAAAGGCGAGTAACCCCAGACTAAGAAGACCTCATTATGTGCCTCCACCCTTGAAAAAGTAGAAGCAACTCCACCGTTTGTTTCCTTCTGACAAAGAAAAATGGAATAAAACTGTCGTATTTATGAGGATAATAAATCCACAGGCTTGTTTCTAGACCTCTCTGAGAATCCTGCTCTTCTTCATTTTTATATAATTGAATTCTACTAGATTTTGACATGTACTTTTCTTTTCATGAAGCTTAACATTCAGCCCACTAGAGAAAGAAATGGGAATGAGAATAATGTTTACACACACGTGGCAATGCCCACTGGGCTGAGACCAAAAGTCATGATTCACTGTCCTGTGCGCTGTCTAATCTCTAGATAAAGCTCACAGTCTAGATCACGCAGCCGAAGAATCATCTTCCGAGGGCAGCACAGCCACATCACAAGTCCATATGCGTAGAGAGTAAATAAACTTCTTTTTAAAGTTGAACTTGCAAACTGAGTTGTACAGAGAAAAAAAATTGTAACTATGCGTGATACATGATTCATAACACTGTATCTCATCACAAGAAAAAATTTATAATTATGAAATGTGTGGCAAGAAAGCAGTTGAGAAAATATAGGAAAACAGTAATTTCTAATGCAACTAGTAAAAATTCGTCATGTTAATTTTAACTGTACTTTAATACAGAAAACAGGATTGTTGAAAGTATCAAAACAGTGATGATCATCATCATCTTTGGTGACATCTGGGCTGTCCCTGAGGAAGGAAGACAACATGGCAGCTGGATGATGGCACAAGGTTCCGGCGGAAGTCTGCTTCAGCACAAGGATGTGAGATGGCCGTGTGCAGCCAGAGCTGGCATTTGTGTTGTTTGAAATGACAGCCTCAGAATATCTGGAAAACGACAGCACAGGAGTAGCTCTCAGTGAATCTGCCCTGTGGGCTCTGGTTTACCAGGGTGGTCCCTCGGGGCCCTGTTGGGGACGGGTTCTGCGATGGGGCTCAGTAGAAAACATACCAAAACATGCACAAAACATATGCACAAGTATAACTAAACTGTTACTTCATTGGGTTTGGTGGCTGGCATTTGTCATGCATTAGCTCATGGATGTCTCCCAATGTGCACCATGAATATTGCTATTTAATTGACAAAAACTTGCACAAGATCACACCGACAACCAATGCTGGCTGCTAGTAATGTTCTTGGGTATTGTCAAAATGTTTCGCTGTCAGAGCTCTCTGGCTGGGAGACAATACATTTGAATATAGCAAGTCATGATTATAGCACTTCATAGCCAGGTGATTGTTGGCATTTGTTAAACCTCTCTATAACTCCACTTCCTAATTCACATAGTAAAGGTAATACTAGTTCCATATTGTAGGGTTGTTATGATAGGGACATTCATGGAAAGTGCTTGGCACTGTGTCTGGCAGAGATAATAGTGCTCAATAAATTGTTGTTATTATTGCCAGTATTAACCTCCAGCGCACACCGTGGTGGTGACTCAATGCTGTGTTCCTAGCCCTGCCCAAGCAGTTAGTATCCAAAGTACCTTATGAGAAAATAATGTAGACTCATCCAAAAGGAATGGCGCTCTTATCAGATAAACTTTGGTTAGATTAAATAGAACTGCCCATCAAGCACTACATCTTTATGGAAAATAATCAAGCTGTACCAAACAGTGCAAAAATCCTTGGCAAATACCCTAGAAATTATACCTTATACATATAATTTGAATGTGTTTTCACTGTAGAAATTATCATATTACATAATAGAAAACAGAAATGCAAATAAACCAAAGAATCTAAAAGCCATGCACACTGCCCCTGAGATAGCCACTGTCCATGCGTGTGTTGTATCCTTTCAGACGCTGCACATGTCTATCCAGATGTGTATTTATTTTCCACAAAAATGTGAACTGATGGTGTTTCAGCCTACATTATTTCATGTGGTGCATTCCATACTTTCATGTGCATTTATCATTCCTGCTTTCGGGGGCTTTGAGGACCTGCCAGCAGCTGTCCTGAGCACTTGTCAGATTTCTCCTGACTCAAAGAGGTTAGCATCAGTACGACCTTTATAAATGGGAAAATTAATGTCCTGAGAGTTTAATTAAACTTGCCAAAGTCCACAGAACCAGCAGCGGAGCCAGAATCCCAGGCAGCCAGACTGCTCTCTAAACCCAATGTCACATATATGTCCAGCATTGGCAGTGGCTCCGCGTAGCCACTGGGACAGAACCCTCCTTTATCAGACCAACCCCTGTTACTATGCATTTAGAATGTTTTTGGGTTTTTCACTGTTATAAACACTGTGGCACCAAATATCTTGATGTGTTCTTTGTTTGGTTATTTTCTTAGGAAAAAAAAAATTGCTAGATTAAAAGCCTTACGCATTTTAAGGCTTTTGGTTGGCCTCCAAAAATACTGTACAAGAACAATCAATGAGCGTGCTCATTTCCCTCTCAACATCCTATATTCTTTTAATCAACCAATATTCATTCCGATGCCAGGTGCTGGTTAAGCATAGTGCATTTATGTTGATCAGATTTTTAGTATCATAATAGGTGGAAAAGCATATGTTTGTTTACTATTGACTCTCACAATACTCCAGGAGAAAGGCAGTCAGGGAATTCTACGGAAAGAACAGGGACCCCCAGCGAGTTCCAAGAGCCCATCCAAGGTCACGCAGCTGGTGAGGGACAGAGCTGGGATCAGGGCCAGGTTCGTCAAGGCCCCCAAAGCAGTGCTCTTGCCTTTCTGCCGCTCAGTCAGCACCAGCCACCAAGGATCATCTGAGGGCTTTTGTGCAATTTCCTGTCCCTCCCGGACAAGCTGCATGTTGTTAGCAAAGACCATTTAAGGGAAATGCACAGAGGAGCTGACTGAGGAGAAAGTTGAAAATGGGGTGATACTTCCCAAGTGTCAGGCTGACTTGAGTGTCGTGGAGATCTCGATGCTGTCTGAGAAGACCCAGCCACAGACCCAGATCAAGGTAATGGCGCTATAGCCCAGCTGTAAATAACTGGAAGAGACTCTGGAAACCATCTGGACCACATCCTTTATTCTAACACCACCAAAGCAGAGACCTGCAAGAATGGCTGCTGGTCTCAGGTCAGGGTGCTGAGCGAGGCAGCATGGGGCTCGAACCCAGGGTTCCTTACCTGGCAGGCCTGTTCTCTGTACAGAAATCTTTTCTGAACAAGTCCAGATGGTTCCTGATCCTTTTCCTTAATATCCAGAACCCTCTTCACAACTCAGTGGCCCACCAGGGCCAAAGGAAAAGTGTGGTCTCTGACAGGTACCTGAAATTTTTATCTCCATCTCTCACCCTTCACAATCCTGCTCATAAGGCTGAAAACTCCTATATGAAAAAAATTACCAACAAAAAAAAAAAAGATAAAGAACTGGCAAAGAAATAGGTGCAAGTCATATGCAAATATGTATACAAAAATAAATTAATACACAGACATTACAAATCAGCAAAAACAAAAGGCAAACAACCCCATAGACAAATGGTGAATGGGGATGAACAGGCATTTCAGAGACAAAGAAACATAAATGATCAATTCACTTCAAAGATGTTAAATCTCAGTTATAATTAAAGTCAAGTAAGGATAACAGCATTATTCAAATATTATGTAATAAAAAGTAATAAAAAATAATGATATAGCATTTCAAATAAAATTAGCAAATGTATAAAAAACATTTCTCAATCTTTGACTTCTCCTTACTTCCCTTCTCTGTCATTCCAGTAATATGGAAGAAAATTCTCCATTATTTGCTATATTTATTGAACAATTTAATCTCCCTAGTTGTAATTCTAGTAAAATGAATAGAATATGTATTTAACTTGCTCCTGAGAAATAAAATTAAATCTAGTTTTTTCATAGGGAAAAATTTTTCCCCAAAACAGTTTGCTTCACCACAAATTAGGAGAAAATATTTACAAAACATTTATCAAACAAATTAATTATATCAAGATATATAAAAGGGCCTAGCTGGTGTAGCTCAGTTGGTTGAATGTCATTCCATGCACCAGGAGGCTACTGGTTCAATTCCTGGTCAGGGCACATGTCTGGGTTGCAGGCTTGATCACTAGTAGGGAGTGTGCAGGAGGCAGCTGATCAATGTTTCTATCTCTTTCTCTCTCTAAAATCAATAAAAACATATTTTTAAAATATATATATATATATAAAGCACTCATATAACCTAATAAGAAGGAGACCACCGCCTCCCCCCTCCCCAATAAAACTAGCAAAATATTTGGACAAAATTGACAAAAGAAGATATACAGATAGCAAATAAACACATGAAAAGATGTTCAACATCACTAGCCATTAGGGAAATGCTAAAATTAAAACTATGACTATCCTCTGCCCATTTTTAATTGGGTTGTTTGTTTGGTGTTGGGTTGTATGAGTTCTTCATGTATTTTGGATATTAACCCCTTGTTGGAGCCGTTAAGAACCATATGATTTTACTCATATGTGAGATACAAAACTGAAAGCAACAAATTAACAAACAAGAAAAATTCCTGGACACAGACACAGTGTGGTGGTTGTCAGAGGGAATGGAGGTGGAGGGGCCGTAAAGGGTAAGGAGGGTCAAATACATGGTGATAGAAGATGATTTGACTTTGGGTGATGGGCAGACATCCAAAAAAGATGATGTATCATAGAACTATACACTTTAAACCTATGTAATCTTACTAACCAGAGTCACCCAAATGAATTTAATTCTAAAAAGAACGATGACAAGATGTCACTACACATCCATTATAACATCTACAATTAGAGAATTGGAACTCTCATACACTGCTGGTAGGAATGTTAAATTGTGCAACCACTTTGGCACTTTTAAAGTTAAATGCATGTCACGAGGATGAAAAGACAAGCTGGAGACTGGGAGAAGATATTTGCAAACTGCATATCAGACAAAGGACTGCTATCTAGAATATATATTTTAAAAACTCTCAAAACTCAAAATTAAGAAAACAAACAATCCAATTGTAGATGACAAATAAGCAAATGAATAAATGTTCAAAATCATTAGCCACTGGAGAAATGCAAGTTAGAGCCACAAGATATCACCAAACACTTATCCGAGTAGCTAAAATAAAAAGTAATGTCAATACCCAAAGCTGGCAAGAATGTGGTGAAACTAGATCACTTACACAGTGCTGGTGGGAAAGGAGGAAGGCGCAGACATGCTGGGAAACAGTCTGGCAGTTTCTTATAAAACTAAACATACAACTACCATACGACCCAGCAACGACACTCTTAGGAGTTGATCTCTGAAAAATGAAAACCTACAATGACACAAAAACCTGAGTGCAAATGCTGATAACAACTTAATTCATAATAGACAAAAACCTGGAAACAACCAAAATGTCCCTCAACAGTGACTGGCTGACCAACTGCAGGACATGCGCACCTTGGAACATGATTCAGCAATAGGAAGGAATGCACAACTTAAAGGGTTCTCAGGGGAATGATGCTGAGTGGAAAAGTCAGTCCCCAAAGGCTACATACTGTATGACTTCAATTATCTAATATTCTTGAAGTAACCAAAGTATAGATATGGAGAATAGATTAATGGTTGCCGGAGACCAAGCACAGGGGTGGAAAGGGAGGAAGGGAGGCAAGCGTGGATATAAGTGGGCACCACAGGGATCGCTGTAATGAGGGAACTATTTTGTATCTTGGCTGAAGTAGTGGATAAATGAACATATACATCTGATAGAATGGCACAGAACTAAATACACATGAACATGCACAAATAAGTACCAATGAAATCAGGAAAATTTGAACCATATCAATGGATTATATCAGTGTCAATATTCTGGTTGTAATATAGTTTTGCAAAATGTCACCATTGGGAAACTCTTATTATGTGACACAGCCATTTCATGGTAAGTATTTATTTCAGAACAATGCAAGCATATGTCTACACAAAAATGTATACCTACTAGTAAATGTTTATAGCAGCTTTATTTTTAATAGCCAAACATTGAAGACAACCCAAATGTCCATTAACAAGTGAATGATAAACGAAAATGTGGTGTGTCTAATGAAGTGCCACTTAAGCAAAAAACATAGACAAGTCTAAAATAATTAGGGTAAGCAAAAAATACTACAGACTATACTGTATGACCCCCTTTGTGTGAAATCCTAGACAATACAAACACATGCATAGTAACAAAAAGCAGATCAGTCCTTTCCTGGGACTTGGTAAAGGCAGGGAGGAGTGAGAGGAAAGGATGAAAAAAATGGAACAAGGGCATTTTAGTGGATGATAGTATGTTCCTTATCTTGATTGTGGTTATAGTTTAATGGATGTATGTATATGCAAAAATTTAAAATTTAGTTATTGTATGTTAATTTTACCTGCATACAGCTGTTAACAATAACATAACCTGCCTTGAAGTTTTCCCTGACATGCCCATCTGTCGCATATTACCCTGCTTTTGCTAGTATTCTCTGCCCAAATTAGGTAGCCCTGCCATTTTTTTACAGTTATTTGAGCTTCTTTATTTCTTAACTCTTCATTGGGTGAATTTTCTTCATATTTCTATCAGGTTCTCTTTCTTAGGAATTTGAAAAGAAGGAAAAAACCAACCTGGAAATAATAGAGAGATCCTAACAAACTCAAGGCAGGGAGAGCAGGAGCCACTGTTGCCTGCCCTAAAGAAGGAAACTTCAGTTCAGAGCAGTGGACTGAGCTGCATAAGACCTGGTCCACCCTCTGACTTGGATGCTGCAGCTGAAGGGAGAACTTTTCCCTTTGTCCCCACACTTCAGCCTCAGCCTGGAGATCAATGAATTACTGAAACTTCCAACTTAGAACTAGGTGATTCCCAAGGGAAGAGGAATTGGTCATCGGATCGGTGAAGTCTGAGAAATTCACTGGGTCAGGTTTGATAAAGGAATAGGATTGCTTCATGAAGGATGGAGGATATTGATGTGCAGGCTTTCATGGTTCTCAAACCTCTGCATCCCGGGCTCAATGAGGAAGTCCTGTCTCATCTGCATCTGCTCTGCACTGACCACTCCAAATTCCAGGGGGCAGGAGTCAACAAGGTTTCCTGAGAAAACAGCCATCTGTTTACCAGGGAACTCTGGCTACAGCATGTTTTTGTGTGTTTCTCTCTGCTTCAAAGGGGAAAAGGGGTGCATGTCAGAATCTGAGCACCAAAACGAGTGTGCCCGCAGGTCCTTCACTGTACATCTCCATCACCTGCCATAGCCCACCTCTTCCAAAGCCCAGTTTTGACACCCATAGCTCATACACTCTTTCCCGTATGAGGGAGGTACATAGAACCTCAAACAATGTCAATATTATGATTCAAATCAACTCCTTGAACCCCTCAAATAGGGGTAGTGTGACAAAAACTGCTGGTTGACCATATGAACAACCATGTTCCCTTCCCTCCTTGGTAAATAGAGCCCCAACTTTTAATTGAGAACATTGTTGAATGAAAAAAAATGGCAGCCGGCCTTATAGTTAGGTCTGGCCTGGAAACTCGGCTCTGGCCACTGAGCCATGAGCAGGAATGCCATGTGACATTTCCTGGAAGGAAAGCTACTTAAAAGAGTTGCCTGAGAGGGTGGGGCATGTATTTCTCCTGGATGCAGATTCTTTCTGATGCTCCATTAGCCATGAAGACTAAATGATGAGGGAGCAACACACTGAAGACACCGCTCAGCAGAGGCTCAGCCTAAGGAAGATACTGGCCCTTTGTTTCCACTGCTCATCCCAACCTCTGCCCCTCCCAGCCTTATGCTGACCCAAATTGATCACCACGACCCCTAACTCTCATGCCTTTGGTGCCCACACCATCCTAATCTCTAACCCCCAGTAACTCTCATTCTTGGATGAGAACACATGGCAGACAATGTGTTGTTTCTATCACATGAACCCCTCTGATGCAGAGGAGGAAGCATTTACTTCTTTACTGACAGATGGCCCAACATACACTGGTCAGCATCTTTTGAATACCAGAGAAGGTCCTTGTTGTTTTGAACACCTGTCCATGGGAAGAAGTTACCTGCCCCAAGCCCATGCTTCAACCACCCCAAACTCTTCTGTCTCTTCCAACATGCCCCAGTAGCGAGATGAATTAGTGATACTACCTGGGGAAGAAAAGAGAAGTTGGGGGCAAGTTGAGTTCTTAACAAAGAATAGAAAGAACACATTTTCATAGTAAAGTAAGTTGGACAGTTCATACATTGCTTCATGAGGATGTGGCCAGGTGTCTAGCTGTAGAATGTCTAAGGCTGTTTTCAGCCTCTTTTTCCATCCATTTGTGGAAAATTCCAGGCAAAGGAGCCTGATCTGCAACCAGAGGGACCCTCCAAACTCAGCAGACTGGTTTGATTACCCAGAGTCAAGCTGAATAAGTTTACAGGAAGGACTGCTATGGCTAAAACACTATCACAACTCCCACGAAATTGCCAAAGCAACAGTTGCCAAGGATGTTGCCCAGCTGCTATGTCCCCAACCTCCAGGGAGAAGGGGTGAGTTGGGCATTGTGCTTTTTACTCCAATGTCCCCAAGGTTGTAAGATGTGCTCACAGCATCCTGGAATGTTGGAGCTGGAATTGACTTCATCATGATGTGGCCAGGCCCTGTACTTTATAGAGGAGGAAACTACAGCCCATACAGGTGATGGGACTCTGAGCTAAGAACTATGCCCAGCCAAGTAATGCTGCCATGGCCAGATATGGGTAGTCAACATCTAAAAAGTCTCTATCCAGCCCTGTACTGTGGAAAGAGGCAGGAAAAGACACATCTGACAAATGCAAGTGCCTCAAACTCTACACTGGTACAGCCCATGGAACAGCCTCCTGGCCAATGCCAGGCAATCTCTAAGACTAAGTCCCAGTGCTCTGAGTTCAGATTCACAAAACATTCTTTGCCAAAAAATCCCAATAACAGCACATAGATATTAGAACAAATGTACCTTGGAGAAAAATATGAATACCCAGGAATAAGTTTCCCATGATAACCTTGTATTCATTGGCACATCAGGCACCTGTGAGTTTGGTAACATAACTTTCCCCAGGGAGTAATGATCCATTTCCACTTTTCTGCAAAGGTGACACCACAGGCCGTGCCTGGAGCAGCCAATTAGGTCTTCTCACTCTCCTTGATGACAACAAGCAGCAGCTCACTTCTCTCACCTGAGAAAGGTTAAGTGATTACATTTAGTGCTGTCTCAAATGTTCTGAAGTATGAGTGGGTATTTTTGTCTCATAGACAAAATGAAGGTTGATCATATATAAGGAGTCTGATAAATAGAATCCATTTTTATAAGCAGGCAGTTTGTCTTCAGATGCCCCCAACTCACTGTTCTGTGCCCTGCCTTTTTCCAGTGGCCTCTCCTTCACTTCTTCCTGTTCTCAAGGTTCCAATATGTTTGCTTCATCTCTTTTTCCTAATAAAACTCCTCTCAGAAAGAATTTCCTGAAAAAAATTTTGGGGCCATATCTGAGAATCTTACTGTTCCTCTCCATTCTTCAGCCCCTGCCATTATTCAGGCCCACCCTTTTCCTGCCCAGATACTATAACATCCCTGCAACTGGCTTCACAACCTTTGCTATCTGATGCATCTTCGTAAGAGTCTGTTCTTATCAGATCACTTTCTTATCCCAAAACACTCAGTGGCTCCCATTACACACAGAAAAGTGTCCAGTCTTCTTTGTCCATCATTCAAAGTCTTACACAACCTAGATCCAGTGAGTTTTTCTAATTATATCTCATCCTTCTCTCTTTCAGTGGCCATAACTCACAGTTTTTCCAGTTTTTGTTTACACACCTGGCAATTTATTATCTTCGTGCCATTACTCTGCTTCAATATTCCTTCCCCAACCCCTATTCCATTCATCTCAATCTTGCCCATGTTTACCAGTTAGAATTAGTTAGGAACAACAGAGGCTTGAATATATCTTAGTGGATTGAATTTAAAACATTAGCTTAAACAAGATCAGAGTTCATTTCTCCTCATACAAAGTTCAGAGACCCAGCTCCTTCCAGCTCTCTGCTCCATCATTCAAAGAGTCTGAGCTAGAGCTTAGAGCTCCACCCTTCGTATCCATATCCCATGAGTCAGAGGAAAGAACAAAGACAAAAAGAGAAAAGGGTGCATGTCAAATGTCTTTCAAGGACTATTTCTGGAAACTGCCACATAACAGTATGGCTCACCTCTCTTTGAACTTAATCACTTCCAGCCATAAGGGAAGCTGGGAAATGTCTTTATTGTGAGTGGCGATATTCCCAATTAAGAATAGGGACCATGAACATGGAAAATAGGGTAGTGAAGACCTAGGGGAAATAGGGGTTAGGAGGAGAGAGGTAAAGGGAGGGTTGGGAAATGAGAGATATCTGTAATACTATCAATGATAAAAGTCTATTTAAAAAAATAAAAATAGAACTACCATATAATTCAGCAATTCCACTTCTGGGTGTTGACCCCAAGAAAATGAAAACACTAAGATATATTCAATCCCATGTTAACTGCAGCATTATTTACATAGCCAAGACATGAAAACAACCTAAGTACCCACCAACAGATGAATGGATAAAGAAAATGTGGTGTATATATACACAATGGAATATTATTTAGCCACAAAAAGACAGAAATCCTGCCACTTGTGACAACATGAATGGACCTTGAGGACATTGAGAGATAAGTCAGACAGAGACAAATATCATGTAAATCTACACCCCCCCAAAAAAAAAAAACAACAAAACAAACAAACAAACAAAAAAACAACACACACACACACACACACACAACAAGCTTGTCAGATTGCCGGGGAGGGGGATGGAAGTGGGGAAAACAAGTAGAGGGGGTGTCAACAAATACTTCTACTTATAAAACAAGCAAGCTCAGGAGATGTGATGTACAGAATGGTGATTATAGTTAATACTGTACTGTCTATTTTAAAGTGCTAAGAGACTAAATTTTAAAATTTCGCAATATATACAGATGTTGAATCATGTTGTACACCCGAAACCAATATAATGTGACATGTAAATTATACCTCAATAAAAAAATTATGTGCATGGAGAGAAAAAAAAAGAATTGGGAGTTTGATTATTCTAGAAAATGGGGAGAACTGATATTGGAGGATAGCCATTGATCAGAGCTCCTGCTCTAGTCAAGTCCCTCCACAGCCATCTTTCCACTCCCTGAAGCATTGGCGTAGTTGATCTGACCTTCTCTCCTAATTCATAGCACTCCCCACCTCTCATGGTCACTTGTGTTCTTTTATTATAACTCCTGCTGAACTTGGTCATCGCTGGTGCAGTATTCTGTATTGAATTAATTTGAATTTCTCCCATCCTCACCACCACCAGTAGGCAGCCCCCTGGCTCCTGGCCAACACCCTCATCCTGACCCACTGTCTGAGCATTCCTAAGAGCACAGCCCCCATTTTACTTTCAGATTCCCTATTTCTTGAGCCCAGATACATGCGCACATGCTGTACTGGAATAGATTTGAGTGACACCACACAGCATCGCCCTCCTTTGCAATGATTGGAAAGAGCCTTATTCCACCTGGCTCCTTGTGTCTTGGGATGGACGCCCTCTCAGAATGCCCTTCAGCCTCTAATGAAAATATATTTGCCAAGGACTTGCCTCTTCCACAGACGTCTGGATTCCAGCTCAGACTCGTAAGCAGTTATGTAATCATAAGCTGTTACATAAATAATCATAGACTGTTATATAAACAATACCAAAAGCCTCTAGTTCTGTGTAAATATACAGTGTTATAAACATTTGATGGGTGGCTGATTATTATTTACAGGCTCTCTGGATCATTTTAGTCAGATTTCAGTGCAGACCAGTTTTTGAAATGCAAATGTATAACCATGGAATCTCAACTAAATGTACATGTAATGCCAGTGGAGGGGATCGATTATGGATAAATAGAAACCTTGCCACATGAGGGGAAGTGAGAGCTATTGGTGATGTGCAGTCAGAGAGATATTTTCTATCTTTTTTTTTTTTTTAATCCTCACCTGAGGATATTTTTCCATTGATTTTCTTAGAGTGGAGAGAAAAGAGGAGGGGGTGGAGAGAGAAACATTGGTGTGAGGGACACATCGATTGGTTGCCTCCATTCGCACCCCAATCGTGGCCGGGAATTGAGCCTGCAACTGAGGTATGTGCCCTTGACCAGGAATCAAACCTGAGACCCTTTAGTCTGAGGGCTGATGCTCTAACCACTGAGCAAGCCAGTCAGGGTGCTCTTATCTGCCTTTAAACAAAAATTATTTCCAATAGTATTAAGTGCTTCCTGGATAGTATTTCTCAGCCACACAACAACTTGAGGGAAGAACCCCCATTTTCCAGAAGAGGAAGCAGGCTCAGAGGACATAACTGATTGTCCCTGGGGCACCAGCAGAGTTTAGATATAAACTCAGATCTGACTGCAGGGCCAGTGAGGCTTCTGCTGCTGCATGGCTTTTCGGATGTTTGATGATGTCTCCTGCAGAATGGGGAAGAGCCCTGGGGAATGTGTTCAAGTAGGCAG